>CM048749.1:105355287-106634572 GCA_026315105.1 Locusta migratoria | reverse complement strand
GGATTTGCAGTCTAGCACTACCACTGTGCAACGGAGGCGCGGATATGTAAACAGCAAATTCTGAAATAGCATCATTTTGTTTCAAATACATAACATGAAATACGTTACCAGAATACCGTAAAATATGGTATTAACATTCGCCAGTCATAGAAACTGTTTCAAGAGACTGATTTGCTTGTAAATTTATTAGGCCCGTATAAAAATGGATGAATGGCATTTCTTTAACCACTTACTGGTCAGTAAGCTAAAAGATGTGCTGTGCTCTCATGGATGGAACTGATGCTTGATTGCAATCGTTAAGTGCCTGCTTTTCTGCCTTGGTCGCTATGTAAGAGCACGGCCCGCGCACAGTCTGGTAAAAACATGGCGGCCATCGGCCGATGGGGCACTCTCCCCCTATACAGGCTCTCTAGGAAGGTCTAGCTAACAGCGCCATCGTCGGAGGAAACAAGAAGGAGGCGTGTACGGGCATTAGGTAACTGGCGCCAGTGCATAGCAAAGAGGAAGCAACGAAAATCAAAGCCAATGTTCCAATGTTTGTACTGTATTATACAGGGTGTTACAAAAAGGGACGGCCAAACTTTCAGGAAACATTCTTCACACATAAAGTAAGAAAATATGTGGACATGTGTCCGGAAACGCTTCATTTCCATGTTAGAGCTCGTTTTATTACTTCTCTTCAAATCACATTAATCATGGAATGGAAACACACAGCAACAGAACGTACCAGGGTGACTTAAAACACTTTGTTACAGGAAATGTTCAAAATGTCCTCCGTTAGCGAGGATTCATGCATCCACCCTCCGTCGCATGGAACCCCGTTGCGCTGATGCAGCCCCGGAGAATGGCGTATTGTATCACAGCCATCCACAATACGAACACGAATACTCTCTACATTTGGTACTGGGGTTGCGTAGACAAGAGATTTCAAATGCCTCCATAAATGAAAGTCAAGAGGGTTGAGTTCAGGAGAGCGTGGAGGCCATGGAACTGGTCCGCGTCTACCAATCCATCGGTCACCGAATCTGTTGTTGAGAAAGGGTACTAATACGTTGACTGAAATATGCAGGAGCTCCATCGTGCATGAACCACATGTTGTGTCGTACTTGCAAAGGCACATGTTCTAGCAGCACAGGGAGAGTATCCCGTATGAAATCATGATAACGTGCTCCAGTGAGCGTAGGTGGAAGAACATGAGGCCCAATCAAGACATCACCAACAATTCCTACCAAAACGTTCACAGAAAATCTGTGTTGATGACGTGATTGCACAATTGCGTGCGGATTCTCGTCAGTCCACACATGTTGATTGTGAAAATTTACAATTTGATCACGTTGGAATGAAGCCTCATCCGTAAATAGAACATTTTCACTGAAATACTAAAATCAGCTCTAACATGGAAATTAAGCGTTTCCGGACACATGACTACATAACATATTTTCTTTCTTTGTCTGTGAGGAATGTTTCCTGAAAGTTTGGCCGTACCGTTTTGTAACACCCTGTATATATTGTTGTCAAGAGCACCATGTTATAATACTCAATGATTTTCTCAGAAAAGCTTTGACTAACAGCGTTAATAGTGTATACACCTTTTTGGCTACCCCTAATATTTA
This sequence comes from Locusta migratoria, assembly GCA_026315105.1. Lineage (NCBI taxonomy): Eukaryota > Metazoa > Arthropoda > Insecta > Orthoptera > Acrididae > Locusta > Locusta migratoria. The sequence continues at coordinate 106,632,959 of CM048749.1, read as the reverse complement.
TACATCGTATTACAGTAAGGGAAAAGGTAAAGTTAAAAATGCTGTCCGTCCATGGCCGTGCCCCTGAAGACAACGAGAAGGATCATTAAGCGTCTGAAATAACCGGAAACGAATTACAATATTGTTTGCGAGATAACATTCTTCACTATTTGGAAAACCATTTTGCATACTCAGGCAGATGTGCACCTTATCGGTTGATCCATGCCGCAACAGTTTCTCGCACAAAAGCACACTTTTTTTACTATGTCTGGAATGTGTATATCAGGTCTCGTAGCCTGCCAGAAACAAGCTGTTTAACTTGGGAGATGACGTAATGACAAATGACACACGCTCCGCTGCTATTAGCTTCGCGGCAACATAATGAAGAGATTAAATTCGTCACTTCCTGTCGGAGTTCCACGTGCATCTGCATGGGGCCTCATTCCCAATGTTCTTTCCGAGTTGTCCGCAGCATTAAGTCTCAAATCCCCAACACCGTGCAAAATGTGGCACATCTTCTTAGGAAAATGACCTTAGTTATTTGATTTGAAAACAGATTGTCTAGATAGCTAGGTTATTTGATATAAGAGCTACAAGATCATTGCTTATCAGTTGGACGGGCCATTCATAAAAATTAAAGCAGTCTAGACGAACAACAAAATCTGTTTTACAAATATCGTCGCAAGCGTCCTATATAGTAAGAAACTCTGCAATATCTCGTGTGTATTTCTTGAATACTCCTGTAATGTTTTTCAATTATTTAGAAAGAAAATACTCTGGAAGTTTACTTCTCCTGCACTTACGGTGTTCTAATGAGGATGGTTAGAAATTTCAAAGATACTGGCCCGAGGAGACGTCAGGTCCCGCGGTCCACCGGTTTCATCAAGCATTTGTAAACTGGTCTCTGAGGTCATCCCGAAGATGACACGTGTACACAGACTGAAGCAGCGAATGAAAAGTTGTAGCAAGGCCGGTTCTCTTGTTCACTCTAGCATACTGGAACAGTGGTTTCGCACATTTGCACAGATCCACTCTGGCACGTCTCCATTCTTAGATCTAGTTTATTTATTTATTTTTTTTATCTCTGTCTTCGTCTATATGATGTTACCGATGATCTCCAACAGCACTGAAAAAAATTCTTCACATCATATGGTATAGCATCTCCAAACGGTGATCCTTCCTGAAACACACCCAAAGGTGTCATTACACAACAAAAGAAATAATTCACAGGCTTTTGAAAGTCATAAAAATCCGGAAAGCATATGTACAAACTGAAGCATCGAACAAAAACTTACTTCAGGCAACCACGATCGCTAACTCGTTTTTGTCAATTACCGGTTTCATCAGGTTATACTGCTGTCATCGGATGAGCAAATAGATTGACAAAATGGTACTCAGCATGCTATAACCATAATAAAGACTACATAATCTCAATATGCATTCAAATCGTATTAAACTGACCTGTCTTCACATACTACTCCCAGCTAGATACCCCATTAATTAATTAAAATAAAGTGATTCGCCAATGCCAACATCGGCATATGTCAATCAAAATAAAAATGTGTCCAGCACGTCGCAACTGTACTGATGGGTTTAAGTCACGTCAAAAAAGTACACTGACTTGAATAACCAACCACCGCCACAACTTGGTGTCAGATGGCGCATATAGCTACAACATTTGAGTATCATAGTTTTCCCATATCTCAACATTAGCAATCTTATATATGACACGATAACTTATAAGTGAAAGTTATCGACATCACCAAATGAAGTGTACCATATTTCATAGTAAAATAATTGTTAAAAGTTAGAAACACATATTTCCATAAAATCTCGGGCGAACTGCCGGATGTCAGTAACTTCCTGCCACGATATTTCGGCGCAGAATCTTTTGGCCATCTTCAGGTGAGTACCGCCGAAGTACTGGCGAAGACGCAATGAGCTGTGCTATTTATGCCCAATTCAGTCGACATTGCGCATGCGCGTACTTAGCGTGCACGTTCACTACAACTACGAACGCTGCTCCGAGCGACCTCCGTGGTGGAGGCTTGCAGCTTCGATAGCAGTTCGATTATCATTGTCATTCAGTTGCAGGAAACTACGCCGACTACGAAGTTTTTCAATTACAGGATTCCATGCAGCATTTATTTGGAAACCGCTGTCTCGATTGATAAGAGTCTCACTGTCAGACAGTCTTATTTCCACAGTTTCATTGATAATTGAGCTCCAAAAGTTTCGTTGTAGTTCATCGAATGAGCTGTGGAAATACAATGTTCGGCGGTTGCGGATTTGGTGGGTTGGAGTAGCCGAGTATGACGCTGGTGTTCCACAATGCGTTCCTGCACAGTGCGCGTCGTCTGCCCTACATATGACTTGCTGCACTCGCACGGAATCCTATAAACAGCTGCTTTACGCCACTCCAGATCGTCTTTGACAAAACCCAACAGCGATGAAATTTTAGGAGGAGGGCAAAAGATGTCTCTTACTTTATACTTTTTTTGTATTCTGCCTATCTGCGATGAAATATTCCCAATATATGGGAGATAAGCAGTCGATTTGAAAGCCTCTTCTTCTTGCTTGTTCTGTCGTTTGGAGGTGTGCATCGCTCGATTTATTTGCTTCCTTGTATATCCATTCTTTAGGAATACCGTTTGCAGGTGTTCCAGTTCCGTGTGAAGGCTGTCGGCATCAGAGATGGTATGGGCTCGATGGATTAAAGTCTTTAGGACACCCATTGTTTGTGCCGGATGGTGGCAACTTGTAGCTTGTAAGTACAAATCTGTATGAGTGGGCTTCCTGTATACCGAATGACCAAGTGAGCCATCACTTCTGCGTCGCATGAAAACATCTAAAAATGGCAAACAATCATTTTTCTCGATCTCCATAGTAAACTTTATGTTTTCGTGAATGGAGTTCATATGATGTAAAAGGTCTTGGAGACGGTCCACGCCATGAGGCCACTCTATAAAAGTGTCGTCAACGTATCGGCAAAACACTGTTGGTTTAAAAGTAGCTGACTCAAGTGCTCTCTCCTCAAAATCTTCCATGAAAAGATTGGCCACCAAGGGAGACAAAGGACTCCCCATGGCGACTCCGTCAGATTGTTCGCGCATGCGCAATGTCGACTGAATTGGGCATAAATAGCACAGCTCAGTGCGTCTTCGCCAGTACTTCGGCGGTACTCACCTGAAGATGGCCAGAAGATTCTGCGCCGAAATATCGTGGCAGGAAGTTACTGACATCCGGCAGTTCGCCCGAGATTTTATGGAAATATCTATACGCCGGGAAAGCTTTAAACATCACATAGAAACACATACATTGTCATTTTGATAACTGCTGAGTTAATTAAATTTATTAACGAAGATGAGGTAATAAAATCGTTACACCTCTGAAACTGGCAGAAAATGACAAGTATTGTAGCCTAAGGTCAATGTTTAGATACCCAGTGCCAATTTAGTCAAATTAAATTGGATATACAAATATAGGTAACAATTATATACAATATGTGTCTGTTTACAGGGCATTCACTTAAAAGCAAAAAAGGACATGTTCTAATAAAATCATATCAACTCAGAAACAGATAGAAAACCCCTGCATTATATGTTTAAATATATCATATCAATTAACTAAGCCCCATCTTACATACATGAACTGAAGTTAAGTTCATAATCACAATATTATGATCGGATTATCTTTGGTTATTTGAATTGGATGTACTCGTTATGTCTTTAACAGTTTCATAACCTTTGGAAACGACTTAAATCACTCGCTAATGGGTGTCAAGGCCTAGGTATTCATTTTAGAGCAATCCAGATGCACAACAGTTGAAGACATAACGAGTACACCCAATTCAAATAACCAAAGATAATCCGATAATAATTATTATGATCCTGAACTTGACTTCAATCCATGTATTTAAATTTAATATTCAAGAAATAGAAATTAAAATAGAAACATAACCAACACAATTAGAGAAAGCAGTTAATATACCATCATTATAAGACTTTACATTCTGATAATAAATAACTAAACAATAAGAAACTAAACCTAATCCATATCAACCCAACAAAATTCTAATTAAATTTGGACAAATAATTAAGAGACTTATTGAAAAAATTATAACATTTAAAATAAAACGAGTTACTTTTCTGTATCATACAATGAAAGAATATAATAGAAATTTTCCTTGTAGCTTACATGTTTAACAAGGGCATCGTGACTCAACTTTGAATGGTTGTCTGAAATGTTAATTTTATAATATTATTTCTTCCGTTTATAGTAGATGAAGACATAATTAATACAGCTAATTCATAAAACCAAAATTAATCCAATGATAATTATTGTGATTCTGAACTTCACTGTCGTTTATGTTTGTAGGTGCTGATTTCAGCAATTGATACTTGATATCAAAATACAGACTTTGTGCTATAATGAAGATGGTTATTTATATATTTCAGAGCTGTAATGATTTTATTAGATCCTCGTGTTTTATGATTTTAATTGACTGACCTGCGATCAAATGAACATTTATTGTATATATTATAACTGTTACCTATTATTTCATATATATATTTTATTAAAATAAGGAGAACCAGCTTTGGCCGCATTGAAACCTCTATTTTTTATTACAAATCGACTTCAGTCAGTGTCTGACCATCTTCAGTGCTAAAGTCCAAGGCCTGTGGGCCCACAAATACTCGCAATTTTGCATGTTAAGATGACATAAGAAGAACATGAAATTGAGTGTATGGTTGACATCCACTACATGTTCTTCTTATGTTAACATGCAAAGTGTGAGTATTTGTGGACCCACAGGGCTTGGACTCTAGCACTGAAGATGTTCAGACACTGACTGAAACCGATTTGTATTAAAAAAAAGTAAAGGTTTCAATGCGGCCAAAGCTGGTTCTCCTTCTTTTAATAATTTTAATCAGTTCGCTCTGCACCAGACGCCAGATGGAGTCGTAAATTTTAATTGGCCTAATGAATATCTAAACATAGACCTGCCGGATTCAGACTTGCAATGGTTTTCTTATATCAGTCATTAATGATTCTAATTGATTGGCCTTTATTCAAAATAAGTATTTATTCATTTCTAAATTTTACAGATTATTTTACGATGAAATCTGACACATGTTGTTTGTAAGATTCTCAAATGTTGTAAAATGCTCAAATGTTATGCCTATCAGCACCATCTGACACCAAGTTGTGGCAGCGTTTTGACGTGACTTAAGCACTACAGTCGCACGACTCTGAAAACGTTCTATTTTCACTGCGACATGCCAATGATAGTGTGAGCAATTTACGTCTCTTTTATTATTTTTTTTAATGTGCCGAGAGTAGTATGTTGAGACAGGTGGGTTTAATACTTATTGAATGTAAAAGGCTGATTCACGAATATTTGTGAATATTTTAATATGTTATTCTAAAGGTAAAATTATAGAAAAAAATCGTTTAAACATAGGTCCAGAAATGTTCAGTTCAGGAGTTACGACTAATAAAAGATTTTGTGTGGAATTTAGCAACCTCGTTAATATGAAGTCATCGCTCAACTGTACGAGATTATACTAAAGCAGAATTTCCATTATTTTGTTCTTATTTATCTGGTAAATCTAATGAAACCTGTCCCAGACGTGTATATGCAGTGTGTTTCCAGAGATTACAAGGGTAAATTTGTTTACTTTCCATTAATAATGTTGGCACCCGTTATCGAGTGATTTAAGTCGTTTCCTAACCTCGAAACGAGTTACTTTTCTGTATTATTCGGTGAAATAACATAATAGCAACACCGTATTAAGTGAAACCACATACCAACTGTTGTAGGTTTTCGTCTAAACCTTCGAAAGTGGCTATCTGGGGATCCTTCTCGATACTTTCTTTGACTGCGCTATATGGAGGAAGACGACGGACACGACGACACCTTGAGAAGATGAAGCGACGACTTCGACGCCGCCCTACAGGAAGCTTAGTGTCACTTCCGCATGGCACTTCACGCGGAGATAGAAGCGGCCTGCCTTCTAATAAGGGAGTCCTACCGACATCGACCGCTGGTGGCGTCTAGGGTGACGCAAGCAGCAGATGCCACCCGGTGACAACCCAAACGGAAGGCCACACTATCTAATACCAGGAGAAGCAGACGCCGCTAAAACATCCCGATACGACCGAGAAGAAGAAGAAGAAGAAGGCGACGAGACACACACAGACGGACGCCAGCGGCGAGGACCACAGAAAGACAGAAACCGCCGACGCAAAAGATGAAAATCGAAGAAAGGAAGGCCCACTTCGAAAGAATGCAACACGGAGCTGTCTATGACGACACGCTATACTGGAAACGGGAAGCAAAGAGGAGAGAAGAAGCGAGGCGACAAGAAAAAGAAGCGGCCGCTAGAAGAAAAGAGGGCCGCCAACACTATTACAGTGGCAGAAGATACTGATGCCTGCAAACCCGCAGCAGAGCCATCATGTTGTACAATGTATGTAACTTCATCCCAGGTTTTAGATTCTGACAATGACGAGTTCGAAACACGTAAATAGATAACAGTCGCATCCCTACCTGTGGGCTTTATATTTCTAAAGCGTCCTTCACAGCATTTTTAATAACGAAATCTTTCTCATCCTTTCCTAGGGCATAGGAGACCATCAAATGCTGTGACGCTGGCGCTGTGTTTGAATCTCCAAGCAAGGGTTGACAGCACTACCGGTACGTCACAAGCTGCATAGGAATCCCACCTTTCGTTGTTCATCAGTCTGGGATCTGTTAACCCTGTGACACTTTTCAGAGCCAGTCATTCCAGCCTGTTATCCTTGCCTCCTATATCCAGTGATGGGCATTTTCACAGCGATTTGACCGTCTGGATAAACGTAAACTTCTTTCTTTGAAAGGACACTTAGGCTACTTATTTTTAAATAAATGTGAAGTTTATTGTTCTTCTATTGAATCTGTCATCATAACATCCAAGGGAAGTTAGTTATTTTAAGGCAGAAAAACATATTTTAACATTCCGATTGTAACTAAGAAGTTTGTCTTGACTTAAAGTGAAAATTATAAATATGTTGATTGGGTGATTTAATATTTAAGCTAATTCGTTGTGCTTGGTAAGTACGGAAACATTGTTCCATAAAGATCTCTTCTTGCTTCCACCACAATGAAATGACGTTCCTCATTTGTGCTCCAGTGATAACCAATTTGTGTCGCTCCCTGACACTCAAATGATAACTTCAGTAAATTTTCGAATGTCGGTCAGAGTGACTATTGTCTTGTCTGAAGCACAAAAATCGTAAGAAGATCATACGTCACCATGAAAACGATCACTAACATCTTAGATTCTTCGAGAATGTGAAGAATCTTTGCATTAATGACGAGTGAGCGGGCTATTGCCATACTTCGACGAGTACACAATGCACTAAAAATTGCGTTACACATTGACTAGTTAGATTACCAGACGGCATTGCCGTGAAAAAACTGCCGGAAAAACGTACTAGGCGTATTTATATGCTTACTTTTTTCTTTTGGGCGGTTAATTTTGCTCTCTCGATGTAACAGTTGAATGGGTGACACTGCTCGTAATGTTACTAGTGTTGTTTTCCAACACTGAAAACAATGAAATATCATGGGAATGCACAGTTAAGTGTTAAACACGATTGCATCTCGTTGTTGAATTTAATTCTATGCAAAATATCCCCATCACACTATCTCTCAACAATACGCCTTTTGCCTGTATCACCATACAGAACGTCATTTGAAATCCTTACCCAGTGGTTTGAATCTTCCATGCCACGGTCCCGTTAAAAGTAAATGCCAGCTGAGTGCAGTTATTCTTTAGCTGGGAGATAATTCAGCGGTGCAGAGTTCAATTTAGGAGGATGCTTACCGTAGAAACAGACGAACAGTCGCAGTAAACATTGGTATCAAAAGATAAACTTCTTTCGGTAACGTGGCTGCGTCAGCAGGCAATTAGACGGAGATTTCCACCGTGTGCACTGTTAGAAGTTCAGATTGCTCGTGAGAAATATTTGTATTTTCGTCACAAAGCCATAAGTAAACTATCCAGTGGTTGATGTATCATGGGAGACTCGGACTATGGCCTCGAAACTGCTGTTTATGTCCGGAGTGTCTATCAGTGGTGCCTTGTTTGAGATGCTCCGAGCTCGACGCAGATCTGTCCTGCAATGTCATTCGAATGAGGTGTTCGATCTTCTTGGTTGGGTGGTCCGACTGGACCCATCTCGTCGTGTTTTACGACCTTTGGTGAACCATTCTGCACAAACTGGTTGAACTGTGGAAACACTTCGTGCCACACGAGTACCAATTCTCCGAATGGATGCAGCACATTCTGTCATCTGCATCTGCATTTACTCCGCAAGCCACCTGACGATATGTGGCGGAGGGTTCTTGAATTCTCCCTCCTATTGTACTGTTCGCGGAAAGAAAGATTGTCGGTATACCTCTGTGTGGGGTCTTATCTCCGTTATTTTATCCTCCTGATCTCTTCGCGAGATATAGTAGGAGGGAGTAATATACTGCTTGACTCCTAGGTAAAAGTATGTTCTCAAAACTTCGACAAAAGACCGTACCGAGCTACAGAGCGTCTCTCTTGCTGAATCTTCCACTGGAGTTTATAGATCATCTCCGTAACGCTTTCACCATTACTAAATGATCCTGTAACGAAGCGTGCTGCTCTCCGTTGGATCTTCTCTACCTCCTCTATTAACCCCTCCTGGTACGGATCCCACACCGATGAGCAGTATTCAAGCAGTGAGCGGAAAAGGGTACTGCAACCCACTTCCTTTGTTTTCGGACTGCATGTCCTTAGGATTCTTCCAATGAATCAAAGTCTGCCATCTGCTTCGAATTGATTTTATATGGTCTTTCCATTTTAAATCACTTCTAATTCCTATTCCCAGATAATTTATGGAATTAACAGCTTACAGATAGAGATTCAATTGCCATTTCCTGCACCATGCGTCAATTAATCGCAGATCCTCCTGCGTTTAAATACAATTTTCCATCCTTACAACCTCTCGATATACTATAGCATCATCCGCAAAATGCCTCAGTAATTTCCGATGTTATCCGCAAGATCATTTATATATATATATATATATATATATATATATATATATATATATATATATATATATATATATTGTGAACAGCAACGGACCCAAGACCCACGTAGAGCGCGTTCAGAGACTAGTGTTTGCCAACGCGTGCTACCTGGCCAAGACAATTCCCTGTACAACCACTCCCAGAGAGGTCTCCTATCACCTCTTTCGTCCAAGATTAGGTTGTTACGACACTAACAACACGGCCACCTCACCATCTTGCCAAGAAAGCTTGTCTCTGGCCACCCAGCAGACGCCACCGCAGACGACAAAGGAAGCCATGCGTTCTAAACTACAGCAAAACGAGGTATAAAACGTATAAAAGGGCATATTTTGAAGAGTTGCTCAGTGTGGGTGGAACGTTCAGTGATGTGTCAGATTCTGAAATACAAGGGAATAGGGATGATGGTGGACTTCTGCGACTCCTGTTTCCAATCAATTCTAAAAGTAAATAAATCAATCCGATTGCGATAAAACTATGTTGACTCATTGCTTGAACTCGCGCGAAAGTTATAGGCACACTAAAATGAACTTCGTATGGCGGAGGGTGCTCTACAATTACTTCATTCTTTTCTTACACCTACACGCTGAAATGGCTAGATGGATATGAATGTAATTTATAACAGAGGTAGCTTATACCGTTATTAATATGTGGGCTGCCTTTCGTATGTCACGACGGTGGGTACCTTCCTATGATTTAATACGTTTGCTACTCCTTCACGCTGAAAGGGATAGACAGATTTGAATGAAATTTGGAATGGAGATAGCTTATACTGTGCATTAATTCTTGTGCTACCTTTCGTAAGCCTCCGTAGTTGCACGGCGGAGGGTACGTTAAAACAAACATCCAAATTGTTTGACTGGCCACCATGAAAGTCAGCACACAAATGTTAGTTTCCACGAAGAAGATATTTATAATCTGCAAGTCAATGAATTTAGCATAGCGGAGGGTACATGGCGACTTTGACCAGTCGCCATGAAATTTGGCGCATGTATGTATGTTTTCACGTATAGGAGGGAGAGGTGTAGATGGAGGAGGAGACACAGACAGAGGGGATGGAGGAGACGGACAGAGAGAGGGCAGAGAATGAGAGAGGGGAGATGGTGACAGACAGCTGAAAGGAGATGAACAGAGGGTGGGAGGGGGGGGGGAGGGAGGAAATGGACAGAAAAAGGGACAGGAGACGGAGTGAGGAACGGGTGAACAGAGAGAAGGGGAAGAGAAGATGAACAGAGAAAAGTGACAGGGGAGGGAAGGAGACGAACAGAGTGAGAAGATAATCAGAAAGAGAAAAGGGAAGGAGAGATGTACTAACTGAAGATTGGAATAAATAACTACCCGGGAGATGTCTGGTTTTCAGCTAGTGCAAAATTAAATTGGAAGTAATCATGTTTGCCAAATAACTACCAGTGTTTAGGAATTCAGTAAATACAACTGTAGAACAAGTTCCCACGGAAGCTAGTTTACTCTGACTCGTTTAATTAACTTATCTGGAATCTCATTCTAAGTGGTCGTTCACAGAGAGGATGCGGTAAAAGGCGTGGGAGTGGATCCTCGTCCAGGTTACCTGGAGAACTCGTGTAACTGAACATCATTCTTAGAAATGAAGTAATGTGTATTGCAGAAAAACATTTTGAAACAAAATTTCCTCACTGAATTCAGTTATTTCCTTCAGCTGCTTTCTATATCTTCCTAAAAAAGATACTCATTCTCGTTTTCGTTACCATGATGGAAACGCACTAAGCTGACAACAAGCTACACTTCTGAGTACGATATCGGATGAATGCGAATAGTATAGTTCATATTGATTTACAATATAGTCTTTAGAATACAGTGCCATAAAAATCTACTGTAGCTAAAAAGAAAATTATAATATTTTTCTTTCTTTAATTTCCTAAGAACGCTGAGATGTATGGAACGATACATTACAGGACCAGTTTACCAGTTTATTTACGATTATCTTGTAACGTACGAATATTCACTGAAAAATGTAGTTTTCCTTTAAGAACAAAAAAATTGTTAGTAATTACCAGAAGATCAGCCATTCTGCAGAACGACGTAAATTTACCAAACAATACAATCTGTAATACTCCGAATTTCCATTCAAATCAGTAAATGTGGAATGTAGTAGATTCATTGTTGCCACGGTAGCAAAGAGGGTCAGATTTTTACACACATGTTTATGAGACAAGTGTGTTAGTAAGCTGCCAGTCAACATGTACTTATTCGTATGCCTGTTCATCGGCGTATAAAATTTATACATTAATTTCCTCCCTTTAAAAAATTATCAACCATTGCATCTAAATACTGTCGCATGTGACAGTTTTCTGTACTGTGATATTTGCTTCCTAATTTCTCGAAATTTGTACAAAGAAATGAAAATCACAAACAGAAGAATTTCGTTCCTGGAATGTATATTCTAAACACTTCGCAGAAGAATATTTCGGTAGAATGAGGTTTATAAATTATGTAATAATTTGGTGTCCCACTCAGAGTTATTAATCCGTAGTAAATGGGAATGTAGATTCTAAAGTATCAATAAGAGGGATAAAAAATATTTTGGCTGTCACTTAGGGTCCAGTAAGTGCAAAAATACTAAATGATACTAAAGTGAACAAGCACAGCCATCATATCTTTAAGCCCACTTATGTTCCTGATATAAAGTTTATCAGATAACTATAAATACAGCGTCCAAAGTTTCACGATACTTCTGAATGCGATAGGTCTCCACCAGAAAAGTGATCCCACTCAAAATACACTAAGCGCTATTCAGACTAAAATGTGCCGTGCCAAAATCATGAGACGTCTTTGGCAACAGGGAATGTTGAGAGCAAAATTATCGCTCTGTGCATCCGAATGCACATTCAACAGTTATTTATATTCTATGAGTGGTATAAGCACTGTCTAAAATATAGTCACGACACTCACTGACGTGACATTTGTTAACGACTGACACTAGTGCTTCTTGAGAAGGGCATGCTGCCGAAGGATTAATGTTTGTTTATCATAATTTTTTACGTAATTAGCGACATACTATAATTTTTGCGTTACAATCATTACTAAAATATCAAGAAACATTCATAATCAAAAAATTAATGTCAAAACAGCCGAATTTCACTGATTTAGTGGTAGAAAGAAAAGGTTATTTATAAATAAATAGTTACGAATATGTGTATATTTGCAGCTTTCTCCGATTAAATTAAGTAGAATATAAACATAAGAGAAACATAAATTTCTATGATGGTCTGTTTTTACTATGACAGGCAGTTTTTGACGCACATAATTCGGTACGGAGTCTTTCTTACGCGCATATGCATTTAGTGTAATTACTTTTGCTTAAAAACCCAACGCCTTGAAGTTTATTGCCGTTTGTGGTTCAGATGTAGCAACAAGTCTGGAACTAGTTCTTCTTTACTGGGGAATAATTTAATTGCTTTTTCCGTTTTATTGCCATGTCTGTGGCGTTTTTCCTTCAGCTACACCTTTAGTAGCTTATTTTGTACGTTAAATAGTACAGTTATTACGTTCTACATACTTTTCCTACGTTCCATCCTCACCAATTTTACTGGAATTGTAGGGAAGAAACCTGAACGTTCCTGAGTAGAAAAGCGACTTCTTTCTGCCAAAATGCAGGTCTTCTGATGCTTGCTAGTCAATTCTTTATTTTTAATAGAAAATGAAATTCTTCAGTAAAAACCAATAGGTCACCAGGTAATTGTAAGTAAACTGTCCTGTAATCTATCGTTTCATACCTTGTCAGGGATCTTAGACAACATAAAAAGACGAATGTAGAGCTGTATTATTGCCTATTTTATGGGAAACATACGTTTCCTATGGTAAAATGTATGTTGAAGTCAATATAAACGATACTATTCGCACTCATCCAATATCGTATTCAGAAATGTAGCTTGTCGGCCACTTGGAGCGCTGCTGTCGGAATTTATAACCAAACGCAGAGGGAGTGTCGTGATAGACTATGATATAATACCCTATGGAAATCTGTAGTTTCATATCTGCTGACTATATGTAATGTATCTTTATTATTGAAGCCTGAATTTCTACTTTCACTGATGTATAAATTGCATGTTTGGTGTTTAATATGCGTGATTCTCTGCATAAGAGGGCAACAGGAAATCCGTAAGTAAATTTTCAAAGTCGCCATTAACTTTAATAGAAAAATAATGCGTTAGTTCACACGTCGAAAACCTCACTCATACATGCCCAACACATTTAAAAATACGAACTATTTTTTAAAAAAAGTAGTGAAATAAAAGTAATTCATGAAAGCCAACAAAAAAATCTTTCCGCCAACATACAAACTCTTTCTTGTTTGTTTGTTGTCGAGTAATTAGTTACTAAAAAAGGGTAATTTGGAAGAATCTGTGTACATCGAAGCAAAGGCATTGCGATCGATATATATCGAACGTTCGACTATCTCTTCGCTACTAATGACGGAAAACTGTCATGGCGGAATAGCTGATTTATATAGCTAATTACGATGTTGTTTTTTGGCGTGGTGATTTTATGAAATTTTGGCTTATCTGAAGACTGGGATATCACCCATTACATTTGACACGTGGTATTGGCATGTTGTCGTGTGAGTGCGTATTTGTAGGTGGCTTGAGTACTAATGTTGTGGCTGAGTTGTAGACGATGGTATGTCATGGATGGTGCATTCTGTTGTAATATGTAATTTACGAGGATAACCACAGATTATTTATTACCTACAATACGTAAGTATTTATATATTATCGCCTATAAGTGTTTTCAGAGATTGTGATTACATCATGGGTTAAAGCTGACGAATGGTATCCCTGTCTTCAGTTATGGCGATATTTCGGTAATTTCCAAGAATGCTTGCAAATCTAGGAACCTCGGCCTGAAATGATATACATTTAAATCGATTGAGTGTTTGTTAACCGCATTTTCGGGCGCTACGCGCCTTCACATACTAAAAAGAAAATAATTCTCCTTTAACTTATATGTAACCTAACTTTCACTTTAAAAGAAAGTGATCTGTAGCGTAGCCTTAAGAAGGTTAGGTATAGGTCAAACAGGAACTTTTTTTTAGTATGTGAGGGCGCGTAGCGTCCAAATCTCCGGTTCAGAAACACTAAATCGTTTACAGTTGTAGTTCGATTTCTACCATTATTGGAAATTACCGTTATTTCTTTCGGTATTTCAAATGGCAACCACATATTGAATCGGATAACTACAAGAATATGTCACAAATTCAAAGCAATCAAAAATACCATTTAAATTAACTGCTTCGCGTTTGTCATATAGAACGTGGAGCAAGAATCGAACGCTGGATATATATCGATCGCAATGCCGTGTCCTTCGATGTACACGGATTATTCCAAATTTCCTAAAAAAGATATGACTTTCAATCATAATCTATAGAAAAATATATTGTTTCGTGTTGACGTAGTCTAGAATCAACTTTTTATGCCAAAGTAGACAATATCTCTACTGACATCTGTTCACTGTCCTTATAACACCTCAAAATATGGAAATGATAATGTTTATTTTTGTAATTTACGTGAACCAGGACTAGGCGAACGGGTTCGAGATTTCCTGATACGGCAATTTTAGGACTGATTAATATCAGAAAAGTATCGATGTTGACATCGATATTAACAGTGTTAAAAATTCGTTATACTATATATCGATAGGAAAACATCGATGTCCGAATACATCGATCGTTTAATTGTAAAAATTAATAATCCTACTAAAGGTACAAGTTCAGACCACCGGTAGCGACGCTCTGTAGTGACTATTCTTATATTATTTGCAGCATTTCTGAAAGCGGTCGCTATGCGACATTCTGATATGAAGCTGTGAGAGTCAGGTGAGAGCCGTGTCCCGACGAAAAATATGATTACGTATTTAATTTTCACCACGCTATAATGTCCATTACAAATGATCATTGTTTCAAATGATAGTCTTTATTATTATTATTAATTAAAACATGGAGCTTGGTAAGTGGATGAGTGAACGTAAATGGATCAGTTTGTATTGTAAGAAACACTGTCGAGTTCTCAACAAAAATAAAGGTAATCGATCTATGTTTCAAATGATTAATGTCTTTAAACATGGAGCTCGGTAGGTGGCTTGGTAAACGCAAGTGGGTCAGGTTGTACTGTAACTAGTAAAAAGGCAAAAATTTATTATTCACTTCACTTAATTCTGTCCATTGAATCTACTGGTCTACTATGACGCCACAAATTATAACACACTCGCAAAAACAAGAAATTAGACAGTCGCTTTAATTCCGGTGCTATAAACTCTTCAATCTTCCGTCGCCTGTCATTGGTCACATCAAAATGGCACGCCATTGGCTACGCGAAACTCATGCGCTGCCAACCTTACGTATGATTTCAAGTTTAGCCCCTCGGCAGATCAACTTTACCGCATACAGTATCATTGGTGTCACTGTCACTTTAAGGAACGTGTAAACAACTATTTGTGTCCATATAAAACAGCCATAAGAATAAACAGCCGAATAATAAACTGATATAATTTCGACTGTTAAGTTTTACTCACAGCTTCATCGTAGTGGTCACAAAATATGCGCTTCACCAGTAGCAAAGATTAGCATTTGACGATCGCTGCCAACTTCGGAATACTACGACTCTGCTGCCGTGAGTAAAATTTTACCCTCTACTGAAAAAAGAAATACAGCGTTATACAGAATACAGATCTACAAATACATTTATGTCTATTTCGTTTGTGTATTGGTATCCTAGACTGTGCCAAAATTTTTATTAGGTCATCGAGTTGAATATTCAACATGGAAGTATCGATGATTCGATGTTGTCTCTATACCATCGATGTTTCGATGTTTTAGAAAACGTAAAAGCGATGTATAAATATCGATATTTTTCCCACTAGTAATCTATACTTATTAAACATCTTTGAATATCGATCATCCCTAAGGCGCAGCGTTCATTAGAGTATCGAGCTTGTGTGACTTGTGTGGCGACAGTTCAGAGGAGAGAGGGACACGCAAGAAATTAACGAACTGGCCACAAGAATAAGCTATATGTTGCTATTAATCTGACAGTTTCATGAAACACTGGGGGAACTAGCATTAACTTCTATAACTGTACAAGATCGTATTGCCTTTGAACAAACTTGCAGCAATATTTCTCATACTGTACTGTTATGTATCGATATGTAAATATTTTTACTGATATTTAAAGGGAACAAGCAAAGCCAAATGTTTGTCCTCCAAAAATGTAATTTGACTGAAGCAAGAGCAATATTTTATTTGTTTACCAGAGACTGTAATGATTATCGAATGGGTTATAAATTAATACTTCAAGCCCCGATTCTATATTAGAATAATAACTTACAACGTTAGCAGATTTTAATAAATTTGAAAACAAGAAAACATTCAAATGAAATAAGGAAGAAATTTATAAGAATTAAATTCCTAACAAACGAAATAAAGCGGGATTCAGTAATTGTAATTTTCATCGCGATTGTAAATTATAGCTACAAGGACCGTCTTGGGTGTAGTTGTGTCAGAGGTCTCTAGATGTCAGGAAGAGCGAAAGCTCGAGAACTCGAAAAAGCATGATTACAATCTCTGATTTAATTATTAATATCCGTTTTTACACATGTCATGCAACCTAGACGATATTTCAATCCATGTTTCACAGCTATTTTTATTATTAAAATCCACAGTGCACTATAAACCGTGCCGGCCGCGGTGGCCGAGGGGACTGCGGCGCTTCAGTCACGGTCCGTACGGCCACTACGGTCGGGGGTTCGAATCCCCCCTCGGGCATGAATATTTGTGCCGTCCTTGGAAAGAACGTCGTCTTTTCTCCAGCGATTCCCATTTGAGTTAGAGAAGCATTTCTGTGACACTCGGGCATTGGTCCAACCTACCAGTAACGAACCTAACTGCTCGCCTCTGAACTGCTTCCATGTCTTCCTTTAAACTATTAGCTGCAGGTCCCAAAGAACTTGAGCAATACTCAAGACGTAGTCTTACAAACGTTTTATAGGCGGTCTCCTTTACAGATGAAGTACATCTTCCCAGAATACATCAAATAAACCGAAGTTGGCTGTCAGCCTTACTCGCAACCGTCCTTACATGTTCGTTCCATTTCCTATCGCTCTGCAATGTTACGCCCAGATATTTGAACACCGCGACTGTATCAAGAAGCTCACTACTAATGCTATACTCGAACCTTATGGAATTGTTTTTCTTACTCACGTGCATCACTTACATTTTTCTACATTTAGAGCTAGCTGCCATTCTTCACACCAACTAAAAATTTTCTATAAGTCATCCCGTATGGTATTGCAGTCAATGGCGAATACTCGCCGTAGAGAACAACGTACTGAGTTCTATTACTTAGGAAGTCTTCCATTCAGTTAAAAATCTGTGAACCTATTCCATATGTTCGTATCTTCGTTAGCAGTCTGCAGTGCAACAAACGCGTCAAATACCTTTTGAAACCGAGAAAAACACAATCTGCCTGTTGCCCTTCACCCATGGCTCGATAGATGTCACACGAGAAAAACGCAAGCTGAGTTTCACATGAACGATGTTTCCTAAAACCGTGCTGATTCATAGAAAGAAGCTGATCCGACTCAAGGAAATTTACTATATTCAAGCTGAGAATACCCTGAGAATTTCTCCCATTTTCCTTCCTAGGTACTTGAAGCTTTCTACATTCTTCAGCTGTTCACCTCCAAGTGTTATTCGTATCACTGATCCTTTTCCCTGGAGGTTAATATGAACTCACATCTACGAATGATGAACTTCAATCCGGATTCTCCCAATCATCCAGCTGCTCCTGTATTTCCTCGGCCTTGTTACCCCAGACCATCAGATCGGTTCCAAACACCATTGCTTTCATCTTTTCTTCCCCAATTTTCCCTGCTACCTTTGTCATTAGGTCATCCATGACAACAATGAAGAGAAGAGGTGACAATGCATTGCCTTGCTTTAGCTCACACACTTGTTTGAACCATTCAGGTTTTCTCTCTCCCCCTGTCACAAAACGCACACTCCATGTTTACATACGATCCCCAATTTGTTAATGCACCACAGAAAAAAAATTGTGAAATAAAATTTATTTATGTTTGGCATTCCGAATAGGGTGGCATATTGTTGTGTGTCTGTTAGTCCTTTTGCACGTACTTAGTATTCCCGTTTGTTATGCACTGACATTCCGTTACAAAAAAGTCGCAACCATCTAGTTTATAATAATAAATAACTTTAATTTCGCCCACTTTTTTTCTGTTGACAGCAGCCGCAATTCATATGGTACATTCAGAAATTGAGCACCAGCCGCGTTTTTAAGTGAGTTCCGTTTGAACAGAAGTACACAACAAAGGTTATTTGAGAAAAGTACATTTATTTTCAGAAAGTACATATTTTACTCTATTTTTCGACATAGTTGGCAAGTTTTTTCAAACACTTATCATGCCTCTGAACCAATTTTAAAATACCCTCTTCTTTCAATCTTGTCGCCTGTTCCGATAATCAAGAGTTCACTGCCGTTTGGTAAAGCACTGATCTCGACACGACAGGAAATTCGTTTGAGAGACCTGTTATTGTGAAGCTCCTGTTCTCACCAATCCTCACTTCAATTGAAACCTCAAAATCGCCTGTAATCGAAGATGGGCGACCGGAGCGGTTCTCATCATACACGTTGTCACAGTCATCGTAGTCTCATACCCACTTACGCACTTTGCCTTTACTCATAACAGTATCACCGTACAGTCTGCAAATCTGTCGATGAATTTCCGCAGCAGACAGGTTCTCTGGTGACAAAAACCGTATCACTGAACGAACCTTATACGCGCCGGGTGAGTTGATAGTCTTAATCATTTTGAAAGCACAGAACAGAACCGTGCAGGTTAGCTACAAAGCTGTAACTGAGCACAGTTGTTCCCGTGGCATGCCGGTATACAACGCACGCACTCGTTGCGGTATGTGCGCGAATTACTAGTGTCTACAACAAAACGGAACTCACTTAAAAAACGCGCCTTTTATTGGCCGTCCATACACTCTCTCACATTCATACAGACATATTTACTCACACTCTCGCCCATAGTTTCGAAATTATTTTATTTTTATTTATTTTATTTAAACATATATGTGTCAGTGGATTTGAAATGCACGTTGGGTTTTCTGGAGCGTAGGACAGATGGCAAGGAAGGCGGAGTCATTAGCTCACTGAAGGAGGTGGTTTGGGCATATTTGCGGTGTAGAGAAGATAAAGAAGAGGAGAGGAGAGAGAGAGAGAGAGAGAGAGAGAGAGAGAGAAAGAGAGAGAACGGAATTTTCAAATGTTCAAATGTTTGTTAAGCTTAAGGGACTTAACTACGGGGTCATCAGTCCCTAAACTTACAAACAACTTATGAACTACCTACAACTAAGGACGGCACAAAAATCCATGCCCGAGGGGGGATTCGAACCCCCGACCGTAGTGGCCGTGCAGACCGTGACTGAAGCGTCTTAGTCCCCTCGGCCACCGCGGCCGGCAACGGAATTTTGGGGGCAATGTTGCAGTAGGGTGGGAGGTATGGGAATTGGTAGTTAACGTGATGGAGGAAGGGCGATTGGAAATGAGCATATGGCTTTCTTGGCCGGGAGATTCCTTGCGGGATTGTTCGCCCGCCTTAGTGTAAGTCTTTTAATTGACGCCGCGTGGGCGACTTACGTGCCAATGATGATGAGACGATGATGATTAAGGCAACACACAACACCCAGTTCCCTGCCGGAAATCGAACCCGGGCCTCCTGAGTGGCGGAGGAGGCGGACGGAAGGGCGATTGAATAGGAAGGATGCGAAAAGGCAGAAGGGCATAGCTTTGGAATTTGGGAAGCAGATCGGAATGTTATACATGATCAAACCCTTTTTTTTTTCTAGAGCAAGGCAGAGGAAGATGAGGGAATGTACGGGAGCTGAACTTTGTGGTTAGGAGATGAGTAAAATTTAGGTCAGTGGAGCGGTCATTGGCAGGGAAACAGGGACGGAAGGCATTCTGCGTCACAGGAAGCTGGTGATGTTGCTGCAGATGTCAATTAATGTATGTGAAGAGGACGGATTCCAGGTTGTTGAATGCTTCTTGTTTTATGTTTATTAAGTGAAAGTGAAACCTTGATGAAAGTTTGTTAAGTGAAAGTTTCCTATTCTTATTAAGTCCTTCTATTTAAATCAAGGAGTTACTCTAATCATATGTGCGCAACGGATTTAACAAACAAAATTAGGCCCTGTAAGTAAAACAATCTGAACTTCTCTAAACATTATTTCTGACAGTCAGATTCAGTGGCATGTAAGGACTGATTACTTTACTGGTACGTGAACATTTACATTTAAAAGGAAATTCTTTTCTCAAAAAACTCAACATGTACCATATAACAAAATAAAAAATGCTACAATCAGGAAAATGAGGGACGAGGTTGAGCTGAAATAAGAAAAATTAGTAATCATTAAGTTATTTACTGAATTAAAGAAACATACCTTTGTTGAGTCTTCAATATAATACAATTCCATTCCATACAATTATTCTCTTCCATTTGATACAGAATCAAAAAATGTTTGTAATTCTATCGGACCAAACTGCGTGGTCATCAGTCCGTAGCTTACAAACTACTTAAACCTAGGTAAACTAACCTAAGGATAACACACACACTCATGCCCCAGGGAGGACTCGAACCTCCACGGCGAGTAACCGCGCGCTCCGCAGCGAGACGCTTTAGACCGCACGGCTACTCCACCGCGGCGATACAGAATCCACTGTCCAATATAATACCTTTGTATTCATAAATACAGAGTGAAATAAATCAAACTCAGTAAATCATTGATGACCAATTCACAGTCGCCATATGTGTGTCAGCTAGCCTAGCCCACAATCGACTCTTCTGCTCAACAGTTCATTCTCTACTCGCCTCAGCAGTCAAAGAAGCCGCTGTAGCGCAGATGCTACATCGCAGTTGCAAAGGCATTATAATGTACAGTGGTTACAAACATGGACTGAGATTATTAATCGTGGATGACTTTCACATACAAAATAAAGCTATAAGGTGGATAAACGTTCAGATTCACAAAAATAAAGCTGTGTGTTGTGGTCTTCAGTCCGGAGACTGGTTTGATGCAGCTCTCCACAATACCCTACCCTGAGCAAGCCTCTTCATCTCCACATAAGAACGGCAACCTACATCTGTCTGAATCTGCTTACTGTATCCATCTCTTGGTCTTCCTCGGCGATTTTTACCCCACACACTTCCCTCCAATGCTAAATTCACAATTCCTTGATGTCTAAGAATGTGTCCTACCAATCTATCCCTTCTTTTAGTCAAGGTATGCCAGAAATTTCTTTTCTCCCCAATTTTGTTCAGTACCTCCTTGTTAGTTACGTGATCCACCCACCTAATCTTCAGCATTCTTCTGTAGCACCATATTTCAAAAGCCTCAATCCCCTTCCTGTCCTCACTGTTTATTGTCCATGTCTCACTCTCACTCCCATACAAGGCAACACTCCATACAAATGCCTTCACAAAGGACTTCCTAAGGCTTAAATCAATATTCGATGTTAACAAATTTCTCTTTTTCAAGAACGCTTTCCTACCCATTGGCATTCTGCATTTTATATCGTCTGTACTGCGACCATCATTTGTTATTTTACTGCCCACGTAACAAAACTCATCTACCTCCTTTATTGCTTCGTTTCCCAATCTAATTCCTAAAAAAAAAAAAAAAAAAAAAAAAAAAAAAAAAAAAAAAAAAAAAAAAAAAAAGCTAAAAATCCTTAAATAATGAACTTCAGCCTATGGCTGCCTACTTTCATTGTTGCTGACGACGTTTTTATTATTGTCTGTTGTTGTCAGCATAATTTCGTGCGCTTCTGCACGTTCGAGGCCAGAGGTGTGGCTTTCCAGTCCCATCCTACATCAATGTTTCGACAAGAACGCCTCACAAAAGCTACGGGCCGAGCTTTCGCTTAGTCGCTGCTGTTATCACGGCTGCGCCTGCGACGTAATGGCAACGTGGAGTGCGGCAGCGCTCCCACTACGCTGGCCGTCTGGCTCCCGCCTGCCCCCATCCGCTATTCCGACGGCGTGCGGACCCCGCCGGCATCACAAGCGCTGCCTTCCGCCAACACTGCATTCCTCCGCTCCACAGTGCCACCCACATTCGACGGAATTCCTTACAGCCTCACTCCGCGCGCAGCCGTGAGTACTTGATGGTAGGCCGACACGAACAAGCGGCATGCGTATTTTGCATTTCATTAATATGACCAGTGTGTGAAGGCATCACTAAAATCGACGCAGACGTAAATGGGAAAAGTTATACTACGATGACCCATCAGAATTTATCTAACTGTGCGGAGATCCTGAAGGTAATTGGGAATCATCACCATCATTATCATCATCATTAGAGACTGATTATGCCTCTCAGCGTTCATTCTGGAGCATAGTCCCCCTTATAAATTTCCTCCATGAGACCCTATTTAATGCTAACATTGATGCCTCGGCTGACCTTAAGCAGGTTACTTCAAAATCATTCTTGATCGAATCTAAGTACTTTCTCCATGGTCTATCTTGACAAGAAAAGCAGCTGTATGAATATCAAGAACTCAGACGGAAAACCAGTAGTAAGCAAAGAGGGGAAAGCTGAACTGTGGAAGGAATATATAGAGGGCCTATACAAAGAAAATTAAGTTGAAGACAGTATTCTAGAAATAGAAGACGAAGTGGAGGAAGATGACATAGGAGATATGATACTGCGAGAAGAATTTGACAGAGCGCTGTAGGACTTGAGTCGAAACAAGGCCCATGGAGTAAATGATATTCCGTCTTAACTGCTGATACATTAGGAGAGCCAGTCGTGAAAAAAATTGTATCATCTGGTATGCAAGATGCATGAGACATGAGAACTACCCTCCGACTTCAAGAAGAATATCGTAATTCCAATTCCAAAGAAAGCAAGTGCAGACAAGTGTGAAAATTACAGAACTATCAGTTTAATAAGTCATGGTTGCAAAATACTAACACAAATTATTTACAGACGAATGGAAAAACTTGTGCAATCCGAGCTCGGGGAAGATCACTTTGGATTTAGGAGAAATGTAGGAACACGGGAGGCAATACTCGCATTACGACTTATCTTAGAAGATAGGCTAAGGAAAGGGAAACCTACGTTTATAGCGTTTGTCGATTTGGATAAAGCTTTTGACAATGTCGACTGGAATACACTCTTCCAAATTCTGAAGGTATCAGGGGTGAAATATAGGGAGCGAAGAGTTATATTCAACCTATACCTTTGAAAGCAAGACAAATTTACTCTCGGTTTGTGAGTGAATATTCTGGTAGTGAAGTGAAGCATGGACGCGGTCGCTACAGGCATGTACAAAATGTTCGTATACTAAATTCGTACAAATTTTATGATTATCCTATTTATATTATATTCTTTCCGATGCGTGTGCAAAACGACATTGCTTTGCCGAACTTGCATTTTCAACTAGAGCGAAAGTAGCATACACCGCGGGATTTCAACTCTCAGACTATAAAATCTGCGATTTCTCTTGTATAATGAATATTTACAAGTGACCGTGCGGCCTACATTACGTAGCACAACATAGTCGATGTAGCGCGCGGCGCGGAAGATTACGGTACTATATATTTCCCGTGCCACACGCTTACCATATCTAACCATATGTCTACACTTAATGTGTTAGTAATGCTACTGTAATACTTTTCACACAGGTCCGAATGGTCAATACACGAAATTCACTCGGCAACAAATATTCATCATAGTTAAACAACGCTTGAATGATGGCCTACCTGCATTAACACCTTATCTTGAGGAACAAGTTTCCGAGAAAATTGGTCGACCGTTACAGATACTGGAGGATATGAAAGTCTCTCTTTCCTCATTCCATGGTAAATTGAGAACAAAGTGGCAAAAGACTAAAAGGCCAGAGGGCATTTTTTGAAACAAAACAACGAATGGCTTAGTGCTCACATTTCATTTTTGGCACGTAATGTTAGTGGTGAAATGAAATGAGCGTATGGCTTTCTAGGCTGGGAGAACCATTGCGGGATTGTTCGGCCGCCTTAGTGTAAGTCTTTTTATTTGACGCCACGTGGGAGACTTACCTGCCAATGATGATGAGATGATGATGATTAGGACAATACACAACACCCTGTCCCCTGCCGGGAATCGAACCCGGGCCTCCTGCGTGGTAGTCAGAAGAACTTTTTTTTTCGATAGATTTGCGACTAATATTCTGTTATTTTGTTATAATAAACAAATCACGTTGGCAGTGTATTAATCATTAGTGTCTAAATACTATATATACGTTATTATAAATAAATTATTATGGACTTTCATAACTTTTCATAGCGACCTCAAAAACCCTTTTGTGATGCGTTTTGTGCGAATTAAACGTCTTCTTGTGATTTTGGCCACGTTTTAGAAATTCCGTCCCACTGTGTGACGTTTTCAGTTATCGTTCTACGAGGCATCCTTCCACACACAGATCTTGAACGGTTCAAACTCACGAGTTATCCAGAACGGTTTCCTCGATTTGAGACGTAGGCAAAGTGGCTGAGCACAATTTCCTGGACAAGAAGCTTTTGGGAAAACTCCACCTTATTAATATTTGCCCAGTCAAGAATCATTGCTTCTTGTCTTCTCATGTGTGGGGCGATATTACCGAGAGGTAATTTGTTCAAGAAATCGCGTTTATCCCTTGATATTCTTTCTGTATTAAAATCCGAGAACGCCACGCCCTCCGCCTCGCTTACCGTATCCGCCTCCCATCCCCCACGCGGATCCTCTACGACTTTATTCCCTTTCCTCGCCTTCTGAAGTTCCTTGCACACCTCTGCCTCCGCTATGTAACCCGAAAAATAGAATCTCGCCACACAGTTGTCTGCCACCTCTTGCTACATCCTGGGCCTCTGCCACGCCTATACCTTATTATCCCTTCTTCCCTTCACCTCCACACTCTCCACGTCCTCTCCAAGGGTAACTTCCGTCAACTACCTCTCCCGAATGATGCCCTCCGTCCCTAAATCTACCCCTCCTTTCAACCTTAGTCCATCCCCGTATTTGTACGTCTCCCTTCCTCCCCCATTCCCATCCCTGCCCACTCCTTCGTTTGGCTCTCCTCTCCCAGCTCCTTCCTATGATGAGTCCTATTGCTTTCCCCTCTCCTCCCTCTCCCTCTCCCTCTCCCCTCCCATCCTCCTCCCACCGCGCTTCCCCTTCCTCCCCTTTTCCAACTGCGTGGCCCCCGTTTCGACATGTTTTAATAGTGCGCCGTTTAGTGTTGTGCCAGTGTTTGTGCTTCGTTCCTGAGTGGTATTTTAATACTTAACCCTATGAGCCACATCACCAGGCTCCTACATCTGGGCCACACCATAGGCCTCAGAGATATATAATAATGAAAAACTCTTTAAGAAATTCAGTGTCATGATAAGGATGAGGGTATAATACATTAAATAACTTTGAATAACATGAAATATATATTTCCTCAAGAAACCACAAAACAAAATAACCAAAGTCTCATAAATTAAACAATAGTAGTCTAAACTTCATATAACGCAAAAAAAATCCATCATATTCGAAAACCACGTACAATTAATAATGTTTAAAACTAAAACCGGTATCACAAAATTCAGCGGAAGTTTCTCATTTTTTACCGGTACAATTTGGATAAATTTTTTTGTGGTGCTGACCACACACTGGCAACTTACAGAAATAACACTGCATTTTTTATTTCCTTTGTTTTTTGTAGTCGCAAAACTTACAGTAAATTCTTTTGGGAATAGCTCCTTGCTCAATTTTTTCACGAGCTGCCTTTGCATGTGGAGTCATGTTTAGGTATCTATAAATACTGTCCCGTAGGTCTCCATCCAAGGTGCTGTAAGGTGTTCAGAAAGCGTCAAAATAAACCCAAATCGGGACAATGGTTTTGTTAGATCGTTGTGTCTCCCTTTCCCTTCGAGGTCTCGGAGGCCTAGTTGTTTACTGAACGGGCCAACAGGGGCGGAAGTGTTGTGCACTGTACACTAGCTCAGAGACAGCTAACTAGAGGAGGCTTACATGCGAGTCACGTCCCATCCAGCTGTGTTGGAGCGGGATTAGTCAGGTCTGAGTGAGCATCTGGGCCTCAGATGCCTATGGTGTGGCCGGTAGGGTTAAGCAACCGCCAATCAGGCAGAATATTAGTGTTGCCATGTGTTTTAAGCAGTGTCTTCATCATCGTGTAGTGTCCTCCACCAATATGATTTTAACTACCCTGGATTTTTAACTTCTATCTCTGTGTGATTTTAACCACTGTGGCAGTTTTAATTTTGAATAGTTTTTAAAAAAATGTTCAAATGTTTGTAAAGCTTATGGGACTTAACTACGGGGTCATCAGTCCCTAAACTTACAAACTACTTATGAACTACTTACGGGCTAGGACGGCACAAATATCCATGCCCGAGGGGGGATTCGAACCCACGACCGTAGTGGCCGTGCAGACCGTGACTGAAGCGCCTCAGTCTCCTCGGCCACCGCGGCCGGCGAATAGTTTTACTTCAAATTCTTTGTTTTATGTCTTTCTCTTCATTTTAATCTCCATTGTAGTGTTTAAATTCATCAAATTTTATCACCTATCTCTGTTTTTATCGCCTTGTCAGCTGTGTAAATACGCTCGGCTGTAGAGCAGCAATGAAGCTGCTGCCAGCCTCCACCTCCGGTAGCTATAAAATACAAAAAAAGGAGAAAAAAAACAATCTGTTTTAACAGTAAGACTCGTATAGAGGGTGGTAAAGCTTTCGTAGATGTGGCGACCGAGCGAAGTGGCGCAGTGGTAAGACACTGGACTCGCATTCTGGAGGATGGTGGTTCAAATCCACCTCCGGCCATCCAGATTTAGGTTTTCCGTGATTTCCCTAAATCCCTCGAGGCAAATTCCGGGATGGTTCCTTTCAAAGGACACGGCCGATTAACTCCCCCAGCCTCACCAAACACTCCGAGCGTTAGCTCCGTCTCTAATGACCACGCTGTCGACGGGACGTTAGTAGATGTGGCGGGGTGGCTGAGGCAGCAGCTGCTTGCCACCCCCGCGCCCGCCGCCCGCTTTTATTAAGACCTCCGGCGGTCGTGAATTGTGTAATTGGGGCTATTTCGGCCCCGCACGCCGGCGACGCTGCCGGCTAAATGCGGACCGCTGGCCGCGCCGGTCGCCTCGCTGCAAGCGAGCCCGAGCCGCGCCAGCATTTCCGTAGCCGAGATGCGCGTTTCCGACAACGCCGGCGACCCACTGCGCGCGCGACTGCATCCGCATGCTGTTCGCCGATGTGGTACACTACTACCAAACAGCCTGGCAAGGTCAGCTGCAATTACAAAAGTAAAGCCCCTTTTACTCGATCGACGTTCTCGTCTCAGTTGACTACTCGAGCCGAGTGTACCTACTACAGCGCGCCTGGCGTGTTATTCGCGTACTGAGTATCGTCTGTTTCGAGTTGTCGTCTTCGTTTAGACCAAGGTTATTCTATAAAAGGTTGGGCCCGAA
Organism: Locusta migratoria; assembly: GCA_026315105.1. Lineage (NCBI taxonomy): Eukaryota > Metazoa > Arthropoda > Insecta > Orthoptera > Acrididae > Locusta > Locusta migratoria. The sequence continues at coordinate 106,605,329 of CM048749.1, read as the reverse complement.
GCGAAACGACCTGCTATTGGCCGTTGAAATGACGTCAGTGGCGAAACGGCACTGCCAGAGATGGGCGCGAAGCGGCGCTCCGCAGTCTCATAGAACACCACTAAACACACTAAAGTTTTTCTTATTCTATTGGTGTGGTGTCTATTCTTTCGGACGTCCGAAATAGAATAAGTATATAAACGTCACGACGGCGCAGATGCGGTCATACGTCCGACCTCGCACGGGAATCCGTAATGGCGAGTGTAAGAAGGCATGGACGATATCGGCGCTACAAACATAGCCTGCGACTTGTGGGAATTTGAGACGGCCAGGAGGCGAGCACGGGTGGCCAAGTGGTTAAGGCGACCGCTGGCCCGAAGAGAGAGACGCGGGTTCGATTCCCGGTCCGGTCACATTTTCACTTTTCGCCATTGCTTAATATCAATGCCCAATTGCAGCCACTGTCAATCCTTTCTTTCCTATCCTTCTTCCTTCCCTTCCTTTAACAATTAAGGCGACCGCTGGCCCGAAGAGGGAGACGCGGGTTCGATTCCCGGTCCGGCTCACATTTTCACTTGTCGCCATTGCTTAATATCAATGCCCAATTACAGCCACTGTCAATCCTTTCTTTCCTATTCTTCTTCCTTCCCTTCCTTTAACAACCATTTGCAAACACTAAAGTTTGCTTATTGCAGTTACGTACCTCGTTAAATCTTTCAGTTAGCTGAAGAATGCCATAGCTTGATTTTCGCCCTTGTGATGCCGCTGCTTTCTCTTTCTTCAGCTTCATGTTGAGGTAGCGCAATAGAATAAAAATTCGGGCTCGTAAGAATATTTTCATGACCTCCGGCGCCACATGAGGATATTTCTACGAAATTACGTCGGCTAATCTGTTAGAAATTTTTTTCTTTCGAAAGTATGTCACTTTCGTTAATCTCGTTGGACTGCAGCTTAAAGCCGCCCGCGGTGGCCGAGAGGACTGCGGCGCGTCAGTCAAGGTCTGCACGGCCGCTACGGCCGGGGGTTCGAATCCCCAATCGGGCTGGATGTTTGTGTCGTCTTTAGTGTAAGGTAGTTCATAAGTAGTTTGTAAGTTTAGGGACTCATGACCCCGCAGTTAAGTCCCTTAAGCTTAACAAACATTTGAACATTTGAGCAGCTTAAACTCTGAGATCTGTCGCATCCACTCGTCAGACAGCACTAACAAACCTCCTCGTGATAGAAATTCTATCCACCCATATTCTGCGAGATGTTTTGGAAGAGGACAAAGTAGTTCATTAGACGACATCCCCAGTAATGTGACATATTTCGCAGCACGGCGTGCAATGTGGCCTGCCAGATATCTGAATACTTCAGCTGGCCATTCAACGTCTGTCAAAGCAGACGGTGCAGCAGCCTGACGACTAAAACTTATTTCCTGTCTCTCTGCTTCCCCATATGACATGGCTGTTGCTTCAGACATATCCGGCATAATTCTAAACAACAGACTAGATGACAGATAAAGTGTTAGACACTGGAATGTTTGGGCATTCTTTCACAGAAGCAACAAACGCAGCCAATGTTTTACTTCTTTAGAGATAGAATGCTGATAGAAATGGCCAAGACCTCTAATCTGTAAAAACAAAACAATTTATCAAAAATGTTCAAATGTTTGTAGAGTCTATGGGACTTAACTACGAGGTCATCAGTCCCTAAACTTACAAACTACTTATGAACTAGCTTATCCTAAGGACGGCAAAAATATCCATGCCCGAGGGGGGATTCGAACCCCCGACCGTGACTGAAGCGCCTCAGTCCCCTCGGCCACCGCGGCCCGGCTACAATTTATGAAGACAGTCCTGGTTCAGTCGTGCTGTTAATATATACTTTATACCTAGTGAGAAAAGGTGAGAATGAAGTCCAAATAAAGAATTATTTGACATTAAAGAGTCCTTTATGAAATAGTAACAGCTGCCTTCGGTTTCGAATCTGCAGTGCTTCACAGCACAAATACATTTTGTTGAGAATTGTTTTTTGGAGCTGCTCGTTTGTTCCATAAGCACTTGCTAATGTCTTTTGTCAACGATTCTGCAAGAATTTAAAATGTCAAACGAATCATTAACATATTAAACTGAATTAGAGGCGTCGAATTTTCTGTCGTGAAACACACGAATAAACGAAACAAAACGTTCCCGCTAATACCCAGTAAACAACAAGCTAATGCAGGTCTAAGCTACAACTGCCGCCAGGTGCTTCAGGGATTACGTCATGTGCAGTACGACGTATGTCTACCTCCGACTGCGCAGTCCCTACGGGCCACCCTCTGGTTTAGACGACAGCACCAAAACTGTAGAACTGTCTGCTGCGTAGTTTCGCATCTGAATGACGAGGTTATAGGGCTTTTTTTACGTGGGAGAAGAAAATGATATTGAGTTTACTCATGACTAAAGGGTTATACGTATTTGCTATTCTCTTCTAATATCATTTGGCAAATTCTGTACCCTATTTATGACCTACAAATTACAAAAGTTTGATCGAAAAATCTCAAAACTTTTACATTTATTAGCTGAAGAAAATTTATATTTGCAGCACATAAAACAATGCCGAAAATGAAGTAAAAAGCACCTGTTGACTTTAGTTTTCTTGTCTTGCTTTCTTGCTAACGGTCAGATTATGTCGAAAATCGTTTTCTCTTCTAATAAATCTGAGTCTTTCAGTGTTGAAATAATTTTCATTAAAACACGCTTATATATTTACATTCGTATAGTGCAGCTTATTTCCCTGTAAAACGTTAATATCTGTTTGCAGATATTTCTTCTCCGTTTGTAGAAGAACGCTAGTAGAAAAAAGAAGTTTAGGCTCCGTTGCAACATTTTCGGTGTGATGAGAACACAAAGAAAAAAATAGAAAATAGTCGAGGTAGATGCGAAAATTGTGGTACAGATTACTAATTTATTCGTTCAAAAAGGCCAATGAAAGTTACATAATTCGAAAGATTGTTTATCGTAGATTTCACGAATATAAATATTATGAGAGCATTTAGCCATTAAAAGTGGTAAGAGGAAGTAGAAATTTTCCTATCCAAAGCTTGGATAAAGTTCTACATTCTCCAACAATCAGCTCACTGATTTGCTATTCGCCTCGACCAAAGACTCTGTAATGCAGCGCATCTGCAGTATTAAAATAACGTATTAAAATAAGTGAATATCGAAACATGGAGTGTTCCCAACTCACTTTCTTGTGCCGTTCAAATGCTTCATTTTCGCAGTGATTAAGAGTGGTTAAAGGAAATGGATGTTTTCATATGACTGCCGATATAAAGGATGATGCGCCGGGAGAGGCATCTAGTGGTGCACGGGTGGAACTGCCGGCCGCGGTGGCCGAGGGGACTAAGGAGCTCCAGTCATAGTCTGCACGGTCACTACGGTCGGGGGTTCGAATCCCCCTTCGGGCATGGATATTTGTGCCGTTCTAGTTCGTAAGTAGTTCATAAGTAGTTTGTAAGTTTAGGGACTGATGACCCCGTAGTTAAGTCCCATAGACTATACAAACATTTGAACATTTGAACGGGTGGAACTACGAAGTCGACATGTTGTCATCTCTGGAATCCTGAATATCGCAGTGTTGAAATAACATTATTTCTTGACGTTGTATAAATATACGAACACCGAAATTGTAGTTCCATTTCAAATTTTAGGGTAATGAAAGTTATATAATTCGAAAATGGCATGAGAAGTATATACTTACGTTTTTATTTGTTGTTATTGTGTTAGGCATTTTCCTTAACACGTAAAAGATACCGTTTCATTCCTCCCAGTGCCGATTAAATTTTGCCAAATATCCAGCGGTCTCCTATGATAATGTTGGCAACAGATGCTGAATAGTGAGAATCCTGTGAGTCTTCATTTTAGCCAATCGTTTTCTCATCGAATCTTCGCTTTACGAGGGCAATTATTTTTACTGAGTGGACGAGGGTACTTATAAGAACCTGTCAGCCATAAAGCAGGAACGGCATTATTTGTTCACTTCATGGTCTGTACGATATACTAATAGTCATTCTATGTGGTTCGTACAAATGGGCAAAGATTTTCTATCGTGTTGTCGATGTTGCCAACATGATCACACGAGGCCGCAGACATGATACGTAAAATTTTACCCCCAGTGACCATTGTAAACACAATTGGTCGATTTTCGACCACAGGCAATACTAGTTTCTATAAAATGAATGAGGTCGAACAGTATGGGTTAACTTGCGATGTTAGCAGACACCACTACAGTTCTGTTTCTGCGCATGCTCATTCTGCAGCACCCTCAGATATTTAGAACTCCGCACTCGGCACAAACTATTGATCATTGACGTCATAGACGCACTCGCGATCGGTTGGCGGTTGATTTACACGCAGGCACTTAGAGGAGACGATTTACAGCAGAAAGTCGCTTGTGTAAAACAGGCTTAACGCAACAGTGGTCCTAAATTGTTTCTGAACTGACGTATGTAACTCATATTTCGCATGTTCATAGCGTAGTTTCTAAGTATACTCATGTTTCGTAATTTATTCTTTCGTAGGAAATGGACAGGGAGCTGAAGCTGAAACAGCGAGTGGTCACTAAATTCTTGACAAAAGAAAAGGCATGGCCTTAGTGACATCCAGAAAAGGTTGAAAAATATATACAGAAACAGCCCAATTGACAAGAGCAATGTTCACAGGTGGATGAAGTAGTTTAAAGAAGGAGACAAACCAGGACCGTAACTGCGACCACTAACGTGCATCGTCAATAACTGGGTGAATTGAGTCTTGCGAGCAGACGAAGCACACTTCGAGATCTCGCAGTAGAACTGTATTGTGTCCATAATGCCTCGAATGAGACGGTAAAGTGTGCCAAGTGTGTAACGAGAAAGCTGACACGTTATTTGTAGGTCAGAAGGCTAGAAGTTGCTCTGTGCTGCTGGTAGCATTTGAAGCTAGCGAAGACACGTTTTCTCTGATCTGATCTCAGGGACTGATATGTGGGTACATGCTTATGATCCGAAAACGAATGATCAAGACCTAAAAAGTTCAAAAGCCAGCGAAATTCATTGTAACAGTTTTTTGGGATGACAAGGCAGTAATTCTCATTGATTTTATGGAACTGGTTTGTACCGTGAACAACAATAACTACGTTAAAACACTCAGGAAGCTTAGAGAAACCAGAAGGAAGAAGAGACCAAACAAGAATTTCAAAACTTTCCAAATTCATCATGGCAATACGAATCACAACACTTCATTAACCACAAGTCAGGAGATTTGAAAATTGGGATGGTCATTAGTTTCTGACCCGCCGCACATTCCAGATTTAGCACCATCTGATTGTTTGGCCCTATGACGGACAGTCTTCCAAAACTAAAATATCAAGACACATATGAGGTGAAAGTATCATTGAGTTAATAGTGGAACTTCTTGCAGATGAAAAACTGATCGTTAATCTGAAAATGTATCGTATTAAGAGTGTTAGTGCTTTAATATTCGCTATGCCTAAAGAAGAAAATTAAATAAAATAACAATTTTTCATTGATTGGTTGGTTTGTTGTGATTAAGGAGACAAAACTGCGGAGATCATCAGTCCCCCAGGACTTTTTATTACCTCACAGTTACAGTTTCACGTCGTCATCAGGTGCGGTGTTGCCGGTATTTGGTCTGAATAAACTCTTCTAACTCTGAAAAGTTGTACCCGCGTCGTTGCTGCTAGCTTTCATATCAGTTTGGTATGATATCCAAGTACGCATAGTGATGCTGTATCTTCAAATGTGTCCCCTAGCTTTGTTGTGTTTTCGCTAGTTTTATATTGTTTTTCACATAAATTCCAAGGAACACTTCTTACATCCAGATTCTTGGAAAACTTTCGCGTAGTGGACGAATGTGCTGCAGATGACATGATCACCACTTCGTCAACAATGACAGAATGAAGTTGGCCGACGAGTCCGTCGTTCGGCTTCGCCCCATATTGGATTTGTCCAATAAACTTCACGTCGACGGTCCTGATGTTTCACTGCTGCCGACGCCACCGACGTGCAGTTTCTATTGGCCTCCGTGTGTCGACTACGTCAGCACATACCCCCCCCCCCCCCCAAAAAAAAAAATCTTTCTCCTCCAGAATCCGTGAGGTTTCATGACAGTCCAGTGATGAACAGTGAGACTTGGCCTTAAGACTAATTCAGACAGTAAAAGTAAAATTGCGTTCTACTACAATATCAAAAGAAAAATTTCAGATATTAACCGACAATTGCGAAAAATGTAATATAAAATAAAATATCGGAAATAAATATTGGCGTTTAGACATTATACACACACACACACATATAAAATCAGTAGTCGTACTTCAGCTGGTAGATAGAAATCCATGACAGCGATGGATTTGCGACATTGCTGTGTAATATTGTACCCTAGACATAAGATGTTTTATTTTTGACTTTCTCATTTCCAAGCCCAGACCGTAATTACTAAAAATGTTCATATATTTGTAAAACTCTGTAGTCTTCAGTCCGGAAACAATCATTCGAAGGACCTAAAAGACCTAAAACGTTCAAAAGGCAGCGATCGTCAAAGTAACTCATGGTAACAGTTCTTTTGGGATGATAAGGCATTAATTCTCGTTGATTTTATGGAACGTGGTTTTACCGTGAACAGCAACAGCCACATTACTCAGGAAGCTTCGAGAAGCCAGAAGGAAGAAGAGACCAATAAGAATTTGAAATTCATCATGGCAGTACGAAAATTCTTCATGGAAATTGCATTTGTTTGATTATATCTATTTCTTATCTTAGTGCTTTAGGATTTAAAGGTATTGTGTGTGTGATCTAATCAACATGGGTCGAAGTGCAGCATGTTACACCGAGCATACATAATACCTTTAAAACCTAAAGCACTAAAAGAAGAAATTGGTATGATCAAAACAATTGCATCAGATAATGAGTACTCAGAAAAATCTCTTGATAAACTAGCAATGAAAATGCCTGCTAACATCTCTAACAAAAACACTACTAGTAAAACCACTGACAAAAGATAAATCTTTACAAGTATTCTTTATTTAGGCACAGCGTCACAAAAAATAGCCAACTTATTCAAGAACACCAATATTACATATCTTTCTCCACTAACAACAAAATAGGACACCACTTACCACCGCAGTGAGCAAAAATACTCCAGTAACAGACCATAGTGGGATATATGAACTTCAAAGTAACAGCTACCCTGCATTTTACATAAGTAAAAAGGAAAGAACTTTCCATACACGTTATAATGAGCACACTGATGCCTTCAGACTCAACCATTTTGACAAATCCTCAATAACTACTCACTTATATCGCAATAAACACAGAGCAATGGACATTCCACGATAGCTAATAGTACTGCACAATAATGTAAATGGCAATAAAATAGATCTATTTGAGCAGTTATAAATTATGTTACATAAAGAAAATTCTACTGAAGATATGGTAAATGAACAAACAGAATTCAGCAGCCCCCGTTTTTTCAGCAATTTCTAAACTTTATTTTTTTCTGATGACACAAAAACGTAGTGTTATTTCAAGTGGCAATCTACAGTCCCAATATATTTGAAAAAAAAAAAAAAAAAAAAAAAAAAAAAAAAAAAAAAAACATCGGCTTATTACTTGATCTGTTTCGGCAGTGACTGCCATCAACAGGAGACTGAAAAGATATTGCACATCAGCCACAACAAGAGATAATTTTTGCGAAAATGGCAACATCAGAATTACAATAAGAATTGCGACTGTTCATTGAAAACTGTCCATTGTACAGCTGTTTAAAAGTACTGTTCAATTACATCAATTTGAGTAACAGTTAATGATCAAACGAACAGTACTTTTAAACAGATGTACAATAAAGGACAGTTTTCAATCAGCAGTCGCAATTCTTATTGTAATTTTGATGATGCCATATTTTGCAAAATTGATGTCTTGTTATAATTGATGTGTAATATCTTTTCAATCTTCTGCTGATTGCAATCAGTGCCAAAACCGATCGAGTGTAATAAACAAAAATATTATAAGCTGTTGGCACAAGAATCATCTTATTCAAAAACAAATACCTACAATCATAATTAATGTTTCTAGATATCTCTTATGAAGTAATACCTATATATAAATGTATAAATAATAAACTAAGAAAACCTGTACATTCTTTAAAAAATCTTTATGTATATAAAATACAACATATTTCTATGTATAGAACATCCTTGCAGTATAATAGTAGAACTAAGGCGGCTAACGGTTCTGGATTTGGACTCGTTCCGCATTGGATGATTACTGAAAATGTCCCGCAAAATGGGAAAAGCGTCCCGCATTCCAGTAATTTTAAAATTGTTGGTCTAAGAGCACAAGCCGAACCTATTTGTGTTCGGCACGTTATGTCACTCTGCTTGCAAGTAAACTTCACAATGCTTCATCAACGAATAAATGACCGTCTTCTTGCATTAATAAAAAAGAAAACAGAAAGACATACATAATCTGACTATTTCAAAATAACAAATTCGCTAGCACTAAAAGGTGATTTTGCTTTAAGCTGGTACTGCATTTGGTGATTGGATGACTTATTAAAAAATTCTGTTTTTGACATTTTTTCTGTGCCATCTTCAGTATGTTTCAATTAATGGAATATTTTTCAGTGAAGGTAGCTAACATGATGTAATATCATAACAATCTGTACCAACGTATTTAAAATCTGGTATGCAAATATAATATCAGCATTCATTTTACTTAAGGAATAAAAAGATGGTGAAATTCTGAAAATGCGACACCGGAAATGAGTGAACATTGCATGTAGTAAGGCACAATTAAACTCTGCACTTCATTGAAAGAACTTATTTAATAGAGTAGTTCAAATGGTTTTTAAAAAGTAGTTTTTATCAAATTTAATTCGAGGTTATTCCAAAACATAATTATTTTTTTGCGGAATAAGCTACTTATAAAAATGTGTGGAGCACGATGCTCTAAGACCTGGAACAAATTAAAGTGCGCAAAGGTGATAGAAAAAACGTAACGGATTATAAAATTCGAAATAGGAGCATAAGAAAGTATTTATGAACTGTAAATAAAGACTGAAAACTGAGAATCAAATATCACTCTTGTTAGATATGTTACTTTAAAAGTAAATGAGTAGGCCTACTCTCCTAGTTTCAGAATAAGTGATCTTAATCTTCCGTCACATCCTCGAAATGTCTCAGTTTGAATTTGAAAAAGTTGGACGCCATCAGTAGAGATGTTACAATTTGACAATGTGCTACAAAATTGGTGAAGACTGGTGGCACCGCGCGTGGGGTGCAAGCAGAGCTGTCGATTTGTAACATATTTTCCAGGGCTGATCGGAGTCCTTTGGTTTGTAGCCGAGCGGAGGGTATGAACCAGAGGCTTCGCCCACTCTGTTACAGTCATGGCTGCAGATTTCTGGATTTGCGTTATCGGGTGGGGAGTTGTAGGTCGCCCCTAGATAGATCAGGGCAGCACTACACTAAGAAAGCAGCTACTCGAGTAGCAGAGTACTTGTCGGGTGCACAACTGGTTTTTAGGCTAGTCGCTAGCTCTGATGAGCTCTCGCCTGTCAATATTCAGACAGCGAATTCAGGCCGCATTCAGAACAATAATTCGACTATCAAAATATTAGCCGTACACTTTCAAAGAATTAGGAACAAAGTTCCCCAATTTACCGCACTGCAGGGAAATTATTGTCCTTAGTTAGTTTTAGGTGCCGAAAACTGGCTAAAACATGATGTGGCAAGTTCAGAAGTATTTAGCGACCCATGGAAATTATATCGGAAAGACAGATCGGACGTAACTGGAGGCGGAGTGTTCATCGCAGTGGACAAAGATATTGTTTCTACTGAGGTCGAGATTGAGAGCAACTGTGAAGTTACCCGGGCACGTATAACAAATCTAGGAGAAGTAAAGTTAATAGTTGGGTGTTTTTACTGGTCCCCCCAGTCCTGCTGTAGCAGTTGTAGATTCACAGAAAGTCTACGCGAGGTAGTGCGTAGGTATCCTGGCTATGCAATGTTAGTCGGGGGAGACTTCAACCTTAATGAATATAGATTCAGATCTCTCTAGTTTCATTTCAGGCGGTACATACCAGCAGTCTTGCGACCTACTATTCGACACGTGTACCGAAAACTGTCTTGAACAGTTAAACCGGCAACCCACGCGCCACAGACCTTACAGCTATGAACAGGCCCGACCTTATTAGCGATGCCAGTGTAGAGATAGGAGTTAATGATCATGATATCGTCATAGCGTCAATGGTGACCAAAGTTAATAAACCAAACAAGAAGGCTAGGAGCCTGTTTTTGTTAGAAAGATCCGATAAGCAGTTGTTAGCAACACACTTAGAAAATTAATAGGCGTCGTTTAGTTCCGATACATTGGATGTAGAAGAATTGTGGACTAAATTTAAATGCATTGTAGATAAAGGGTTATGGGAATATGTGCCTATAAAGTAGGTTAAAAAAAGATCCACCGTGTTATAATAAAAAACTACTGACAAAGCAAAGGCCTTTTCACTCACGGTTCAAAAAAGAACACGCAAATAATGACAGGCAAAAGTTATAGTGATTCGTGCGTCTATAAAAAGATCGATGCGCCAAGCATACAATAATTAACACAGCCATATCTTAGCAAAAGATATTTCCGAGAACCCGAAAAAAATTCTGGTCCTATGTAAAAATCGATAAACGGGTCAAAGCCCACTATCCATTCACTTGTTGATCATTCCGGGGCAATCATAATAGAAATCAAACGGAAAGCTGAAGTTCTAATTTTAACCTTTAAGAACTCTTTCACGCAGGAGGACCGTACAGACGTACCATCTTTTTATCAACGAACTCAAAATGAAGGACATAGTAATAGGTATTTCCGGTGTAGAGAAGCAGCTGAGAGAGCTGAATACAAAAAAGTCTCTTGGTCCGGATGGAATATCAGTTCGTGTTTACAAAGAGTATTCCGCGGCATTGGCCCCTTACTTAGCTTGCATTTATCGCGAATAATTCAGCGCAAAGTTCCTAGTGATTATAAGAAAGGTAAAAGAACTGACACGCTTAATTAGAGGCCAGTATCATTGACATCAGTTTCCTGTAGAAATTTGGTGCATATTCTCAGTTTGAATATAGTAAATTTCCTTGAGACGGATAAGAATCTTTCTACGAATAAGCACGGGTTTAGGAAACATCGTGTGAAACTAAGCTTGTCCTTTTCTCCCATTACATCTTCCGAGCCATGGATGAAGGGCAACAGGCGGATTGTGTTTTTCTCGATTTCAAAAAGGTGTTTGACTCGATGCCAGACTGTAGACTGTTAACGAAGATACGAACTTATGGAATAGGATCACAGATTTGTGACTGACCGAAGACTTCCTAAGTAATAGAACGCAGTACGTTGTTCTCGACAGCGAGTGTTCATCAGGGACGAGTATATCGCCAGGCGTGCCCCAGAGGAGTGAGATAGAACCGCTATTATTTTCTATCTATATAAATGATCTGACAGACAGAGTAACTTGTAATTTGCAATTGTTTACTGATGATGCTGTGGTGTCTGGGAGGGTGTCGTCTTTAATTTACTGTAATAGCACACAGTATTTCCAGTTGATGTGAAGAATGGCAGTTATCTCTAAATATATAAAAATGTAAAGTGATGCACATGAATAGAAAAAACAATCTCATAACGTCTGAATACAGCATTAGTAGTGAGTATCTTGATGCAGTCGCTTCCTTCCAATATCTAGGCGTAATATTGCAGAGCGATATGAAATGCAACGAACATGTAAGGGCAGTTGTGAGTAAGGCGGACAGCCAGCTTCGGTTTCTTTGGGATAATTTTGGGAAAATGTACTTCATCTGTAAAGGAGACCACATATAAAACGCTTGCACGACCACGTCTTGAATATTGTTCAAGTGTTTCGGACCCGCAGCAGATCAGTTTAAAGGAAGACACGGAAGCAGTTCAGAGGGGAGTAGCTAGGTTCGTTACTGGTAGGTTCGTCCAATGCGCGAGTGTCACGGAAATGCTCCGTGAACTCAGACGGGGATAGCTGGAGGAAAGACGACTTTCTTTTCGAGAAATTCTCTTGAGGAAATTTAAAGGGCCCCAATTTGAAGTAGACTGTAGATCGATCTTCCTACCAGCGACTTACATTTCGCGTAAAGATCACAAAAATAAGAGAAATTAGGGCTCGTACAGAGGCATATAGACATTCTTTTTTTTTCCTCGTTCTGTTTGGGAGTGGAATAGGAAAGGAAATGCCTAGTAGTAGTTCAGTGCACCCTCCGTCACGATCTTTGCGAAGGATTGCGGTGTATATGTATATATGTAGAATAAGACGTGTCTGTAATGTTATTTACTCGTATACCTGAAATGCAGTACAAAGCAAATAAATGTAACGTGGGACGTGTGTCCGTATATTTCACTTGGTAGCCAAAATTATTCACTGCAGACCAATGGCGGTTAAGCATGAGATTAGACTTTAGGTTCGCGGTGTGCACTATGGTGTTTTGGTCGCGGTGTGTGGCGGTGGGTGGAGGAATACGACGATAAACAGATGCTCAAAGATACAAAGACTCAAAGATGAAACACTGGGAAACACAGACATACATTAACTGAGCATTAGCTACTCTGGCAATACACCAATGATATCAATATAAACAATCGAAAGACAACAGTAGTGCTTAGGGTCAACTGGATTAGAGAGGTAAATATACATCGAACGTCACGGTTTCATAATACACAGTACCATCTCCATATTATCCTTGAGCTCACTGCAATACACAGACTGTAGACATACGTTAATCTATGTGACGGAAAGTTCCTAAGTCATAGGTTACTTTGATTTAGCGGACAGTATCGCGTTACCAACAAATTAATACCATTCAGTTAGGTGAGTAATTAACATTCGTGTTTGTATTCTTTATTTTAGGTTTTCTAGAGCAATAAATAGATGGTTGAACTGCATTTAAAGCAGCCTGGCTAGCGCTCCCTAGGTGGCGTCGCGTGTACCGGTTCACAGGAAATGAGAAGATTACTAATTTACTAACCGGACAAGGGTACACCGAGAACTTGCAGACTATAAGCAGGAACAGCAAACCGATTCACAGATATCGTCAGCTTATATAAAATTCGGACTGAAGACCAGCGATGACGTTTAACACTATAATAGCAAAGATATTATATACGTAATGCACTCAGTTGTTTTTCTGCAACAAGCATACGAATAAAGAAAAATAAATGTATATTGCAGTTTGAAAAGTAAAACTACCAAGAAAGATGCCAAAGCGTAAGAAAGAAATTTCGCGTTCTCGATCCGTTTCTGAATGACACAAAACGGCGCTGAGAAGTGAATCTACAGACGATAGAGACTTGACATTAGTAGACATTGTTTATCTTAAACTGTACGCATCTTTTTTTATTATATATAACGTTGTTATTGAGGCAATTTTGAAGCAAGAAATACAAAACTTCAGATTTAGATTTTTAATTGGAATTTTAAAAACATGTGTTTCGATATTGTTGGAAATTCAACCAGACTATTTCGATGTTAGAAATGTGAAAATTTGGAATTGGAACCTTAGAATTAAAATCAAAATGTGTTTCGGGATGTTTTGAATTCTGCCATCAGTGTTGCATTAGGGAGTGGCAAGTTGTATCAAAATACTTGATTAGGTAGCATTTTTAAAGCTAATGAAAATTCATATTTAGAAGTAGAAACAACCGATGTAGACCATCCAGTCTACGTGTGCGAAGCAGCGGGAATTAAGCTATATATATATATATATATATATATATATATATATATATATATATATATATATATATCAGGCATTTTAATACACAACTGTTAACCAGTAAGTTAGCTGTTCAATTTCTTTAATTCTGTAAACTCATATTTAAAATGTATCATGTTGGTACTGACAGGCCCAGATTTCTTTTAACGAATCTAAAATGCAAGAGAGAAACCTGAAAATGAACCCTCAGGGCTCGAAATGCATCGTGCATTAATAAATCACTTTTAGTGCCTGAAGGCGAGTTCGTTTTATGTTGCAAAGGTTTCAATTATACTTATTTAAATATATTGGCTCATCGGTCTACGCAGATTTCTATTACACCTTTTCTATCACAATAGTTTTCCACCGCTTGTGCCGGTTAGGTGTTCTGTAATCGAATACTTTGCGAAGCTTTAAGATAGCGTAGCTTTCTTTGTCCCGCTTCGCCAGACTCGGACGATCGATAGAAATTTTCTGGCCGTTCGGACGGCGACGAAATAGCGAGGGGTGGGGCGGGCCGCTGGTGAAATAATTAATCACTGCGAGGCTAACGAGGCGAGCAGATAAGGCGAGCAGCGCCACCTGGAACCGCCATCTGATAACGCCGTATCAGCTGCTGCCGCTCCCCTAAGGCGCCTGTCAACTCGCCCATTTTGTCATTCTTTTAAAACCGCCGAGCCCCCTCCGCCACCAGTTTCCGTTCGTCCTAATTTCAAAACATGTTCAAATGTTTGTAGAACTTATAGGACTTAACTACGGGGTCATCAGTCCCTAAGCTTACAAACTACTTATGAACTAGCTAAGACTAAGGACGGCACAAATATCCATGCCCGAGGGGGGATTCGAACCCCTGACCGTAGTGGCCGTGCAGACCGTGACTGGAGCGCCTCCGTCCCCTCGGCCACCGCGGCCGGCTTCTAATTTCATACCGTCTCATTGCCAGCGACGCCAGAAAACGAAAATGTAGGAAACACACCTTGAAAATGAACACTGGTCAAAACAATTAGGAACAGACGTTGCTGATGGTCCGGGTTTCCGCTTTTTGCGTGGGATCGCCTTAACCACTCGGCCACCCGGAAACACTACCCGGCCAGACCCTAACTTCCATATGCTGCATACGTCTACTTCCCTTAGTGCTCACAAGCATTTAGTGTGATTTCCGCGATGGGTAGAGACGTACTACACAGCCAAAACAGGCTTAATATGGTGTAGTATGTCCTCATCGCGGGAATCACGCTAAATGCGCGCGAGCACTAAGGCAAGTTGACAGGCGTAACATGGGGAAGTTTCGGTCTGGTCGGGGAGCGTTTCCGGGTGGCCGACTGGTCACAGCTCTTTGCTACCTCTGTGGTAACGTCCTGACCTGTGAAAAAGCGTCTGTTATGGTCGGGCGCCGTGGCTCAGCGCGCCCGGTCAGAGGGCTGAACGTCCTCTGTAACAAAAACGCCGAGCCAAATGATCAACGAACGACCAAGTACGAACAATAAAAAGACGGCAGATCATAGACGTAACTGAACAACAAACAAACAAAAAATGTGGTTAAGGCGACCGCTCGCGAAAAGCGGGAGACCCGGCTTCGAGTCCCAGTCTGGCACAAATTTTCATGTCATTTTCAAAATGACAGACCAACTTAAGAAGAGCAGCTGAAGTCGGACATCTCGCAAATTGCGAATTTATATATGTATAATTAGGATATCAGTAGAGATATCTGGCTTCTGAAGTACTCTCATCGCCAAAATGAACTAAAATGATTCCACGTCTTCCTTTCGTTTCAACAGAGTGTAGACAACAACATTACGGCACCCGAGATAGTGGTAGTAACAGAAAGTTGCTGCAGAGTGGGTTGGTGTTCACTTCTGTTTACTCTGCCAATTACACAAACAGTAGGGTTCAAATAGTGTAGTGAGCAGGTAGTGTAACTCAACAACAAAGTGACCATGGGCGTTGCCAGGAGGGTGGTTTTAGGGGTTCAAACCCCCTCCCGAAATTTTAACAAAGTTAATTAAAAAGGGGCAGAAATGGTCTAAAATGGACTGCAATTTAGTCTTTGTGTTAAATTAACGCCTTTCCAAACTGTAAAGGCCGGCCGCGGTGGCCGAGCGGTCTGAGCCGCGCCAGTCACGTTCTACACGGCCACTACGGTCGGGGGTTCGAATCCCCCCTTGGGCATGGATATTTGTGCCGTCCTTAGTATTAGCTAGTTCATAAGTAGTTTGTAAGTTTAGGGACTGATGACCCCGTAGTTAAGTCCCATCAGCTCTACAATCATTTGAACATTTGAAACTGTAAAGAATGGCTCATATATGCAATGTGATGATCCGATATTTTTCTTTTCCCATATCTTCTGTTAACAATTGTTCCATTATTTTTTAATTATGTTTGACGGCACTCTCTCCACTCATGGTTATTCTGTTTGTCCAAGAGCAACGACATAACAACCTAGTGTTCGATGACAAGAAGAGTATACTAAGGATGTGTCCTGAGTATTCGATTAAAGTATCTTCCGGTACGATGTTCATTGCATCACGATCTGGAACTGTTTCTTTATGTTTCAGGTTAAGTTTGAGAGATGAGGCAAACAAAACCGCTTGCCCTGTATGTAAGGACCTTGACAATAGCTGCAGGAAGCAGAAACCATCCAAATTCATCAGTCGTGATCAGAATTTTCTGCCTTCATTATTTCGAAAATAATCTCTATTGCAGTAAATATATTTATCCCACTGAGACGCAAGATAGTGCACCTCTTCATCCGAAGCAAATCGACAGCCGTAGATTTTGACGTATGTTATTAAGAGACCCAGGTAATTTTTTTACGATGTTTATTTTTTTAAACCCCTCCTGAAATCAAATCCTGGCTACGCCTAAGAACGTGACTCACCCAGCGTGAGTTTGTTTCACGTTTTACGCTATGGTCATCGGTCCCTGGACTTACAAACTACTTAAACCAACTCACACTAACACAACACACACACACACACACACACATGCCCGAGTAAAGACTAGAACTTCCTGCGGGAGCGACCGCCCAGTCCGTAGCAAGATGCCCTATACCACGCGGCTACTCCCGCACGGCCCTATGATACAATTCAGATCATATAATAACACACTGACCTAAGTGGAATTGCTCGTATCCATCATTGGCGATCTACGTAAGGAGTAACAAATAAAATAAAGAAACATGCAAAATGTGTTAAAACTTGGGTAGCACCTCGAAGCTGGAATAAGTGCTCTGCCGACTACATTATCCAAGCACGAATCACAACTTTACCTCCACGAGTACATCTTTTTTACCTAGAAGAAAGAATGCAGCGGAGATACGACAAGAAAACTTCAGTGAAGTTTGGAAGGTAGGCGAATAGAACTGGTGGAGGTGAAGTTATGAAGGGTGTCGTATTTCGATAGAACAATAGTAAAAAGTAAAGTAGTCAACAACCCGAAGATTGGTTTGAACACCACAGTGCTTTACTAGGCATGGTCCTGTTTATGGGTGATATGACGTTGCCTTCCTCTGAACTTCGAACTGACTTATGTAGCCAGTGATCGGTAAAAGTCGTAGGACCTGGCGAGACTCGAACCCGCGACTTTTGCATTCATAGTGTGACATTCTATCACTGTGTTACCGAGCCACATTAGATGCAACCATCATTGTAGAACGTCGACAAAGGTTCCATATTTATATTCCCGGCAGAGTGTTCTACTCTACCATGAAGCATGAAATCAACGCCATCTCGCTGCACACTGAAAGTTCATTCTGGAAACAAAATATACATTTTACACTTTCTCTAAGTTGACTCACTTGGCCAAGAATGAGTGACTCCACATTGTAGTTAAAACCAACAAAAACAGATTTATGTGTTCTGTGAGAAAACAAAAAGTTTCGTGATTTCATCATATATGTTCCCTTCCCAAATTAAAACTTCCTTCCCCTTCCCCCTCTTCTAACTCCACCTTCCCATTTTATTTTGCCCTACTTCATTTTACCGTCTAATTGCCTCCCCCCTCCCATTCCCTCAGAAGAAAAGGCTGAAACTGCACATACTCCAGCTGTGATCCATTAGTTATGATGCAGCATACGTGAATGATTACTAATTACATTAACGAGATCCTGCCATCACAATCAAGGATAATACACAGATTCTAGTATTGCGATACGGCATCTTTATTTGCTAAATACTTTCTTTTTTAAAGGCATTAATATTTCTCCAGTTTTGTCGTCAACTGATGAAGACGCACTGAAATTAAGATACTGAAACTCGCATCGGCTATTAGTGCCTCGCTTTGAGTGAGCGCCGTTTCAGATCCGCAGAGCTCATAATTATAGCGAACACTGAGCTATCAACGTTAACAGGCGATTCCAATCGCGCCACGGTCTGTGCCGGCTATCGATTTGCCATTTCTTCACCATGAATTTTTTATTTCCTTAATGCTCCTGCACTCTCATAATGGTCTTGCGGCACCTTTCGCAGCGTAATGGCAACGACAGTTTTAAGAAAATGTTTACATGCGTCCCGAAAGATAACTTGGCAGAAAAAGGAGCACGATAAACGCACGTGCAATCATTTACGAAGGCAAAAATTGCAGGCTTTCCCGTATAAACAGTTCCCTTTTGTTTCAGGCCGCCACATCGTTACAATGGTTAATAGCGCGTGCAAGACTAAACGGCTTTTGAATTATTTTGTTCTGTGTTCGCCTGTCCCCCTTTTTTAGGCTGACTCAAGTTTGTCTTCGCACAAGTTGCGGTACCCTCTTAAGTGCGCACTGTAGTTGACTCTTGTTTGCTTCTTTCTGGAAATGACGGCATAATTATGATGTCGATATAGTTTTGAGGCCACTCTGGTCCGATGCTGGTACAGATAGGAATACAGTACCGCTAGACAACAGCTGTAGGTCTACAGAAAATCAACGCTAATTGTATAGTCCGGCAACTATCATGCCGAATAACATTCAGGAGTGACAGGTGCTGTTGTGGTATTTCATGTACCACTATACGCAACTGTGCAATCCTCTTCACTCCGAATAATAATTGCAGCACCACATTCATTCGAACCTGCTTACTGTAACGGTCTCTTGGACTCCTTCTCTAATTTTTACTTCCCCACACTTCTCTCCTGTTATAAACTGACGATTCTTTGATGTCTCATTATGTGACATGACTTTTTGCCAAGTTATGCCACAACTTGCTCCACCTTCCCCTCCTCCATTCTGTTCATTACCTCCTCGTATTTACGCGCTCCGCCCATCTAATCTTCAACATTTTTCTGTAGAACTACATTTAAAATGCTTATCGCCCACGTTTCACTCCAGACAAAGGCGTTCAAAAAACACTTCTGAGATGCTTGACATCCATTTCTTTGCCCGAGGCCAAAGTAGAGATACGAGTAGGCAAGTGAGGCAAGCGAGGCAAGCGAGGCGTGTTTGATATAGAATCTTCGTGTGTGTATCGTGCGGAGAATTACCTCCCGCGTCGCTTCACATTGAAATCAGCCCGTAAACCCGTCGAGAGATGTTTGTGGTGTATGCACCGGTTTGTGCTGTTACGACCATAACGTGTTAGCGCCATATCATGACAGCCCAAAAGAAGTCTAGCATTTCCCTGGTGGCGATTCAATGTTTCCCTTGCATGTTGATACTATTATCAAGGTGACATTTTCTGTACGTTGGTACTCATATCAGTATGCTTCTGTGACGCTGTACATAACAACCGAGGTATCCTCATTAGGTACTTTTTTTCCCGTAGGCATGGTCTCCACTCAAACTGAACTCCAGCCCCACCACAGGAAAAATCTACCCTATTCAAGGCAGGGCCACGTGCGAGACAACACACGTCATAAATCAACTGACATGTGTCCACAGTGCAGCCTTTTATGTTGGTATGACTACCAACAAATTGGCTGAGCGGAAGAATGGTCACAGACGAACTGTTGGTCTGGGGGACACCCAATATCCTTTAGGCCGGTATTACAATATCAAATTATTGGACAAAGAATTGGACGAAAAACTTGGATGAAATATTGGTAATATTTTTTGACAAAGAAATTGGATGAAACGCAAAAGTGGGTATTACACTATCATCCAATATTTTGTCAAATTTGCTTCAAAATGGCGGTGTAATGCTCAGCTATTGTTTATACTACAGTTGCGTTGTGTCTGCATTTAGAAGAGAAGGAGAGAAAAAAGAAAAGGAAACGCACTTGGATGAAACCGTGGGCGTCAGAGCGAGATAAATAAAATTTTTTACGGGACCGGGAGGATTTTTCTTTTTTATTCCGTCGGCAGAACAGCCAGGCCGTTCACTGCTAATTATTTTGTCGCTCTTCATCCTTCAGTTTGCAATAGAGTAACAAAAAGGCTGACTCAAACAGTGTATACGAATAAGATTGTTAAGTTGATAAAGCAAGTTTCATTAAATAAAGTTTTAAATTGAAAATGTGAGCACTGACAAAGAGGATAATCTAAATTGTTTATGACGTTATTAACAATGTAAGGGGGAAACATTGCTGATAAAGTAAATAGGCTATTTATTTCCTTACAAAAATTGGCTGACGTATTTATATGTTCATAGATTCGCTTGCAAACAGATGTCGATGTTTTGAAAGTTGTTTCATTTCCCAGAACTTAGCACACCACACTACCAAAATCATACATTCTAAAATCTGCTTCGGCTGTATTAAGATTTAGGGGTATTACTTAAATTCCGATAGTATATAATGACTTTTTTACATCACGGATTGTAACTCAACCTCACTTTTGCCGCAGAGTATTCGGCTTCGCGAATTGACGTGACGGACAGTGTGAATTGGCCTTGTCACCTGTTATACAACGCCCCATCTGATTTTTAAAATTTTGTTGTAGCTAGAAAACACTACACAAACATTCCACTACTAGCCATGTTTACGAATACGAACGTTATGTCCAAGTAATGTCAGATATTTAACCTCCAAATAAAACAGCTGTAGTGGTAAGGCATCTGTATACTACTAGCGCTCCAAGCGGTCACATTTCTCACTGCAGAAAACAGAAGATGAGTGATTTATTTGATCAAATCTAGGCCGAGGCCGAGATTGGATGAAATATTGGACGATGTTCGCATTACACTACGTCCAATTTTTCTTTGTCCAATTCTTTGACAAATAATTTGATAGTGTAATACCGGCCTTAGCAGAGCATGCCCTCCAGCATGACTCCAGGGACCTTGGTATGTTTTATACCACACGTGCCATTTGGATGCTGCCAAGTAACTCCAATCCCTCAGAGCTACGGAGATGGAAACTTGCCCTCCAACATATCATCTCCTCCCGCCACCCTCCAGGCCTAAATCTACGCTAATCCCTCCCCCTCCTCCATCCTCAACTCACCTATCCATTATCCCTTCCTTACCTTCCTCTCTCTCTCTCTCTCTCTCTCTCTCTCTCTCTCTCTCTCTGTGTGTGTGTGTGTGTGTGTGTGTGTGTGTGTGTGTGTGTGTTTGAGCAGATATTTGCAATTTCGTTTTGCAATGTGTAGTTCGATTCAGGCCAGACAAATTCTGATCATGACGCCATTCCTGCGACGCCCGGTGTTTCTCGTCACGAACAAAAATATTTTTAAAGCGAAATTTTTTGAGCTCAGCGGATAGAGCAGTCCCAAATCAGTCTAGTGTGATATTCGGTTTATCAAAAATGTTCAAATGTTTGTAAATCTTATGGGACTTAACTATGGGGTCATCAGTCCCTAAACTTACAAACTACTTATGAACTACTTACGAACTAGGACGCACAAATATCCATGCCCGATGGGGGATTCGAACCCCCGACCGTAGTGGCCGTGCAGACCGTGAATGAATCGCCTCAGTCCCCTCGGCCACCGCAGCCGGCTTCGGTTTATCGAAATGTATTAACAGAGACAGTAAAACACGACAATTAACCATTACTCCGGAAGCGGCTGTGTAGCGTTTCCATAAGTAGCACACGCTGCGCGGCGAGGCGGCACATGTGATATGGGGCACCTCGGGCGAGGGCGAAGTGGCGAGTACATGTGTACCAATACGTCGGTGCCAGTCGTGGGTATCAAAAGCGTTGGACATCGCCTGAGAGCAATGCTAGTAGCCACAGCAGTAATGCAGCACAATACAGTAATATTTTCAAGACGATTTCACGCAACGACCACGCGTTTCAGCTCCTGTATACCTAACACCATAATATCTATCGAATTTTACGAAGGTCTGAGATTAATGAAACACAGAACAAAGTAGACAAATTTGTTTCAATTTAGCATAGTTACTGCACTTATTAGTGACAGGACTATACTGTAAATTTACGAAGCAATTCCTAAGCAACTGAATAGTTCAAAAATGTTTGTTAAGCTTATGGGACTTAACTACGGGGTCATCAGTCCCTAAACTTACAAACTACTTATGAACTACTTACGAACTAGGACGGCACAAATATCCATGCCCGAGGGGGGATTCGAACCCCCGACCGTAGTGGCCGTGCTGACCGTGACTGGAGCGCCTCAGTCACCTCGGCCACCGCGGCCGGCAACTGAATAGTTAATACATTACTTAGTCGCTATCAAAGCAAAACAGCGCACATCCGATCTGCCTCCTTGGCGACTTCATTACACATCCCTATAATTCGTAGTACGGAATCTTGTCAGAAATCTGCTGTATATCACAGTAACAATAATTAAACATGGTTCTTGTACTAGTTAACGTTAGCATCACTTACCCATTACCAAAATCATGTCTGTTACTTCTGAAGGGCCGGCCGCGGTGGCCGAGGGGACTGAGGCGCTTCAGTCACGGTCTGCACAGCCACTACGCTCGGGGGTTCGAATCCCCCCTCGGGCATGGATATTTGTGCCGTCCTAGTTCGTAAGTAGTTCATAAGTAATTTGTAAGTTTAGGGACTGATGACCCCGTAGTTAAGTCCCATAGACTATACAAACATTTGAACTTCTGAAGGTGTGTACATGTTGTATTGTGCCGTGCTGCGTGGCCGAACAAACCAGAGATGCGTTCGCTGCCGGCTACACTGTCGTATCGGTAAACATGTTCGCCCTGTCTTCCTTGCCCGAGTTGCCCCGTCGTGTGCGCCGCCACGCCTCGCGCCGTCTGCTACTTCCTTAAGGAAGCGCTACACAGCCGTTTCCGGAGTAATGGTTAACTGTCGTGTTTTACTGTCTCTGTTAATACATTTCGATAAACCGAGTATCACACTAGACTAATTGGGGGCTGCTCTACCGACTGAGCAGAAAAAAAAAAAAAAAAAAAAATCGCTTTAATAATCTCTTTGTTCGTGACGGGAAACAAACCGACGCATTACATTTATACCGGGCGTCGCAGGAATCGCGACGTGATCAAAATTTGTTTGCCTGAGTCCAGCTACACATTGCAAAAACGAAATTACAAATATCTGCTCAAACACCAGAGAAAATTCAACTGACGACTCTTAGGTGAGACAATATAATTTGTGTGTGTTTCTATCCATTTTTCCCTGTTAATCAAAAACGTCTTAGACAATCCCCCTCCTCTACCCGTCAGCATCATTCGGTGCACTCATCTTTTCTTCTCATTACTGCTTGATCTTTCCTCTCTGGTTATATATATTGCCATGGCTCATTTCTAATATACAGTATCTCCGACTCCCACACTCCTCAAACGCTATTCTCATGACCTACGTCGTGAATTACCTTCCCCTTCCTTTCCGATTTCTTTTTTCTTCCCTTCTCTCTTACCTAAAGAAGGAACCCAGTTCCGAAAGTTTGTTTTATTTTCGTCCTTTTTCCTTTCTGTGTGTGATTACCGGTGGTACAGCAAAAAGGTAAGTGGAGAATTTCCATCACTAATTGAACTTGTAGTAACATTAACACCAAATTTCTTCACGTCGCATGGTCCGAGTGGAGATGGTATGCCTTTTTCAGAGCTTTTAAACGGACTTATCCAGCCAGTTGCAGGGGAACCTACAGTTTGACTTGAATTCCGGAGCACTGTGCAACTTGGCATCTTAGACGTAAACAATATAGCCGGAGGTGAATGAAGTAATAAGTGACAAATAAAATTCCGTGGATGCACCGGCAAACGCACATGCGAAAAACACTTTAACTTTATGAATAATGCACCGCAGGAAATAAAAATTAACACCCTTTTAGAGTTTTGTAATTCAACCAAGACGCGAAATTACGCCCGATGTGTTCCTTGTAAGAGTTTCAACTAGTCCCAGATATTCTCCTTGTGGTTCATGTCGGGCGATATCTCCGGCCATTCCATTTGATTGGTTCCTACACCTGCATGAAAGTCTTCTCCAGACGGGCATGGTGTGTTTGTGCCTTGTCGCCTACAACAGTGCTTCCCAACCTAGAGGTAGTTACTGAGAGGTACAAAGAACTGAATCTGACTCTCTCTCTCTCTCTCTCTCTCTCTCTCTCTCTCTCTCTCTCTGTGTGTGTGTGTGTGTGTGTGTGTGTGTGTGTGTGTGTGTGTGTGCGGTAAAAGGGGGTATTAAACCCGAACTGTTCGATTATGTTTCGGTTATGAAAGTTATATTTAAATAAACATTACTATTATTACTATTTCATAATACTATAATACCGATAGCATATGTAACCAATACCTACTTACCTTTTTTTTCCAAACACTGACATTAGCACTTGACACGATGTGATGGAGATTACATCTTCTAAAAACATTGTATAAACATTTTATTCGCGTAGTAAACCCACTACAGAAATACATTGAGTTTTGTACCCAGTACCTGTGAGTAAAATTGAGACTTATACGTTACATACGCTTATGTATATCGTAGAAATGTCTTCCCCTGATTGTAAGTAGTTTGCGCAATGTACTGAAATCATCATCACATCGCAACAAATACCTGTACCATCTGACAGCACAACACTTCAGTATACGATATAGAAATTCCATTGCATTTTCTGTTCGTTCTACTTAGTGTTTCTGGTCGCGTTATGAGCAAGTTTCTTCAACTATCTCGGATTACGACAATCTTTGTTTCTTCGGTATTTATGATTTATGCTTCCCCTGATTTGATAAATGCATCATTTGGTTCTATTTAAGAATTCGTCAGCGTAGTAGAAGGAATTAGCCACTAGAGAGTCTTTTAGGCTCCTCTTAAACAGAACTTTATTTGTAGGTAAGTTTTTTATGGTTGTTGGTAAATTATTGAAAATTTCTGTTCCTGAGTAGTGGACTCCTTTTTAAACTAAAGTAATTGCTTTTTAAGTCCTTGTGTAGATCACTTTGGTTCCTAGTATTGAACTGAGCTGTTTGTTGGGAAAAGGTATATATTATTTATGACAAATTTCATTAAGGAATAAATATACTGAGAGGCAGTAGTTAATATACCCTGTTCTTTGAAGAGACTTCTCGATGTCCGTGTTTTACACCACAAATCATACGTATTGCATGCTTTTGGACATTGAAAACTTTTGCTTGATTTGAAGAGTTACCCCAAAATATTATACCATATGACATTATGGAATGCAAGAAAACAAACTATGCAAGCGTTTTTATTTTTATGTTTCCTATGTCTGATACCACTCGTATTGCAAAGAACGATTGTTAAGTCGTTTCCGCATTTCTTTGGTGTGCACCTCCCAACTGAATTTATTATCAAGCTGTAATCCCAGGAATTTTATACTGTCAACCTCTTCTATTTACTCTTCTTCATACTTTATGCATATACTGGATGGGAATCTCTTAGATGTTCTGAACTGCATGTAGTGAATCTTTTCAAAGTTTAATGTCAATGAGTTGGCTTTAAACCATTTATTAATGTTAAGAAAATATCATTAGCAGACCTTTTCAGAACTATGCTCGACATTCTATTTATTGCAATAGTATCATTTTCAAACAAAACGAACTCTGCTTCTGGCAGTGTAACTGATAAGCCATTAGTGTACACAAGAAAAGCAATGGCACTAAGATGGATTCTTGTGGGACCCCAGATGTAATTTGGTCCCAATCTGATGTTGACTGTTGGCTTAAGTCACTAGTCCTTGCACTGACACCCTTTGTTTCCTGTTAGCAAGGTACGACTTGAAGCATTTTGCAGCAATTCCAGTGACACCATAGAAGTCTAATTTACTTAAAAGGATGTTATGGTTCACACAATCGAATGTCTTTGATAAATCACAGAAAATACCTGTACTTGTAATTTCTTATCTAATGAATTAGGTACATTCTCACTATAGGTGTAAATAGCCTTCTCGATAACGGAACCTTTCAGAAATCCAAACTGTGTTCTATACAATATGTCATTTGAAGTTAGGTGGTTGAGAAGTTACTTGTACATTACCTTTTCTAAAATTTTTGAGAATGCCGATAAAGTGAAATCGTTCTGTAGTTTTATGGTATCTCTTTATCCCCTTTCTTGAACAGAGGTTTAATATCCGCAAATTTTAGCCAATCAGGAAATGTTCCAGTTATAATAGACTGGTTACACAAGTGACTTAAAATTGTGCTAAATTCACAGGAACATGTTTTAATTAACTTTGTGATATTTTATCATAACCACCAGAATGCTTTGTTGTAAAGATGTTATTCTGGAAGCTATTTCTTGTGGTGAAGCGAGTGACATATTCATTTTTCTGAAGTTATTTGTAAATGCTAGTTTCAAATATTCAAGGCATTATTTACCGACCCTAACAATCCCATACTACCAGTAAAGTACTTCTTAAATAGATTTGCCACACTATGCGCAACAGTTACTAATGTATCATTTACTTTTAATGCTATCTGCTTCTATTCCTTTCTGTTTCTACGAGACTCCTCTTTCACTATATCCCATATTGTTTTTATTTTGTTGCCTGATTTTACTATCTTTTTCTCATAGTGCATTTTTTCAGACGTCTGAATTACTTTTTTGTAATATTTTACAGTATTATTTACATTTAGCTAATTCATCATTATTGTAACTACTCTTAGCTGATAGATAAATTTTCCTTTTTGTCTTAGATGAAATCTTTATTCCTTGTGTAATCCATGGTTTTATTATAGACTTTTGTTTAATACGAGTTACTTTTACAGGAAAACAGTTTTCAAACATTATACAGACATTATTAATGAATATGTTACATTTTTCATTCTTGCCATG
Source organism: Locusta migratoria (assembly GCA_026315105.1). Taxonomy (NCBI): domain Eukaryota; kingdom Metazoa; phylum Arthropoda; class Insecta; order Orthoptera; family Acrididae; genus Locusta; species Locusta migratoria. The sequence goes on along the minus strand of CM048749.1, from coordinate 106,578,486 downwards.
AGCACTACAAAAATCTTTCCAGTTCATATTTTGAGCAATTTTCTAAAATTCTCAGTTGTTGGTGAATTGACTATTCTCTTGTATGTAGATTTATCAATCTTCATCATCTGCTTAGAACCTGTACCTAGAAGAAGGAGTTGCATATCATCTGGTAGGCCATTAATTATTGGTTTCACCATATAATTTTGTTCCTTTGATTTGTCTATAAACATATTATCAGTGGCTGTCCTAGATGATTTAGTTATCCTAGTTGGAAAGTTTACAGTATTTAGCGTTACTTCTGCATCCATGGTTTGTTCTTTTGCTCAGAAGGTTTGATTTTTTAAAGTTATATATTTAGTTTAATTTGGCTTATTATTTCTTATTCTACAGTCCTTTTATTTAAGCTCAGATACGTTTGCCACCACGCAAGTCGTGTAAACCTTTCATGAATAGGTTGTTACATTGAATCAGCATCAAGCAGCGACGATTTTCCAGTTTTATTCAATAAATTATTTTAACGATGGCTGAATATGTTGGCTAGAAATTTACAAAGAAACCCCTTTCCCAAATCAATACTCTGTTTTTGTCCTACGAAAGTACTTTGTTATTTTGAAGAAAGAGCTCTCTGGGCAGCTAGCCGGACGAGTGAAGTTGCGTGAAAAGATTGAAATCCGATGAGCCGCTAGTGATATGTTTGGTTATTTGCTGAAGCTAAGCACGTTGCCAGCAGCTTTCCTAGAAGCCGAATTTCCTCACTTCGATTGCGTGCTACGAAATCTGCTGTTTGTTGGAAAACGGCCAACTGTAGCAGAGATAACGCAGTTCCTGGTGCTGTGTGCAGCAGCTGTAAGGTATTTTCCACAGTCACATCATGCTATAACAGTATCAAAGTCTAGTACGGAAACTACAGGTCTAGTTAATGAGAAGGAACAGAATGCCAACTTTAATTGTTTTTAAACAACAATTCCGACTTTCGTGAAAAGCGAAACGGTCAAATGTTTATGCGTTTCATACGACCACCATGAATTACACGACAAATATCGAAATGGCTGCTTATTTCTTGCCACACACGAAAAAGCTGGTCCCTCTTTAACAAATTCACTGCTTCAACAATTCGATATCAAAGACTTTCAAGACTTTCAGACATAGGATGGATAAAAAACGTGGTCTTTTACGTAACCCGAGACCTGCCACCGGCGATGAAGTCGGTCTTCTGCTCCTCGTCTAGTCCAACGTCGTTTTAGCTGTGTCATTCAGGTAGCGCCCGACGTGCGTAGAGAGATGAGGCAGCCCACCATCTTGCATGAAGATGAGGCCATCTGAATCTTCTTCTAATTGAAGAGTCTGAAAGCATTTCAAGGTAGTCTAGTGCTGTCACACTTTTGTACGTGAAGAAGAAAGGTCCATAAACTTGTTTTTAGAGATATGTCAAAGGACACGTTAATCTGCGGTTAACTGTTCACGTTCAATAATGACAGGGAATTTTTCACTTGTCCAAACTTCAATGTTATAGCGATTAACTTCAGCGGAGAGATGAAAAGTGGACTCATCGGAGAAAAATTGTCTTCTTCCATTTCATGTAGCATACTAATGCAAAATTCGTAACTTTTGATGTGGTCGTCAGGAAGCAGTGTTTGCAATAACTGCATTTGTACATCTAGAGATACAGTCGGTGTTGCAGATCTCACCACACCCTTCTTTGACGAATTTTAAGTTCCTTGCCTGTCCGTACCACTGATTGTTCAAAAAATGTTCAAATGTTTGTATAGTCTATGGGACTTAACTACGGGGTCATCAGTCCCTAAACTTACAAACTACTTATCAACTACCTTATACTAAGGACGGCACAAATATCCATGCCCGAGGGGGGATTCGAACCCCCGACCGTAGTGGCCGTGCTGACCGTGACTGGAGCGCCTCAGTCACCTCGGCCACCGCGGCCGGCGGTTGTTTATTAAATCGACGGCAGAAAGCACGCCGAACTCCGATAAGATACTCCAGTTTTGGTAAATGCAGCCCATAAAATGCTTCTTTTGGTTATGTCGCCAACATACGCACTGAAGACTATCAATACCATAGAAAAGAGCGCCACTGCATCTACGTCTACACCCATACAGCGCAAGCCACCTGATGGCGTGTGGCGAAGGGTACTTTGTGTACCAGTCACATCCTGCTCCTATGGAAGTAACTGCTTCCAGTGTTTGACCTGATACTGCCTAAATCCTTTAATACAGGATACTTACTGTGTTTGGATGTGTGGCCATCTTCCACAGCAACTGATAAAATTAACTATAAGCGTTTTCCGTCTTGTGATGACTCCAATTAGTTTACACCAGACAAGTTTCGCTTTTTATTTGTAAAGCATCTTCTGTTGTTCTGAAAATGGTACATACGCTTGTACAATTCGTTTCGAATGTATAGATTAAAAACATTATTTTAACTTTTTTTGCACGTGATATGTTTTTAAATTGATGTATAATTTACTCATGGGTTTTCTTGATTGTACACGAAAAATGTGGACATCACAAACCGACAATCCCCAGCTACAAAACGTAAAAAACAGCAGTGGCATCTTAGGAAGAAGCGTGAGTAAATTTTACATCAACTAAAAAACACACAATGTTTACAAAAATTAAAAATTCTGATTTTAATCTATATACAGGATGAATCACCTAACACTTTTATGAATATTGCGGAAACGGAAAGTGGGACTGATGTGAGGTTTTCACTGAATGGATTGGTAGTCAGGGGTTCGTATTTTTAACCAAAAAACAGATTGTAATATTACTTAGAAAGTGTATTTATTATGCAAACATACAGTTTTTTAAATGCAATCGTTGTTTCTTTCATGCACTGGAAATTTTGACGCCAGCTGTGTACAAGGAATTTTGAATGACATTTTTATCACGTTTAGTTTGGCAGTTACAACCATTCAAAGGTTTGGGGGCGGAGGCTATGACAGCGTAGCTGAATGTCTGGTGCTCATGAGACAGCGCGCCGTGCCCCAGGCGTTAGCCACTCGGCCAGTGAGCTAAGCTATCGCAGCCTCCGCCCCCAAAACATCGAATGGTTGTAGCTGCCGAACTAAACGCGATAAAAATGTCTTTCAAAATTCTTTGTACACGGCTGGTGTCAAAAATTCCAGTGCACGAGAGAAACAACCATTGTTCCATTTGAAAAATTGTATGTTTGCACAAAAAATACACTTTCTAGTTTTTTTACTATCTTTTTATTGGCTAAGAATACGAGTTTTTAACTACCATTCCGTTCTGTGAAAACCGAACATCAATCGCACTTTCCGTTTCCGCAATATTTGCGGTGAAAGTGTTAGGTGATTAGAAAGGTGAACAGGTCAAGCTTAACACCTTTGACATAATTGCAAAACGACATATTGACCATTGCTGTTTATTTTTTTATCTCAATGCTACAAGTTTAGGTTAGTTCACCATTTTCAAGCGTTAGCAGAGTTTAGCTAATAGCTTGTGTTACGACATGTTAAGCTATTAGCTAAACTCTGCTAACCTTTTAAAATGGTAAACGAAACATAGCATTGAGATAAAAAAATAAACAGGTATGGTCAATTTGTCGTTTTGCAATTTTGTTACGTGATGCACCCTGTATACGAAAGGAATTGTACTAACCTATGGATCATTTACAGAACCACAGAAGATGCTTTATAAATAAAAAGCTAATCCCTAAAATATCCATCTTATTTGCAGTTAGCTCAAAACGGAAAACTACTTATAATTAATTAAAAGAGTCGGCTTTCCCTGTAAACGCAGAACTTTTGTTTGTAAATAAGGTAAAGCAGTCAACAATCCGCACTACAGTGCTACTCTAGGCGTGGTCCTCTTTGGAGGTGGTATGCCTTTGACTTCCTCCTGCCTTCAAACTGACTTGCCGCAGCTAGTTATAGGGGGACTTACAGTTAACGTGGATTCCGCACAATGGTGCTACTCAACATTCTTCTCGTCAGCAATATTTCCAGAAGTGCATGTTATGGAAATTAATTATTCCGTCGCGAGTGAAATACGCTTCATGTGTGACGATTATCTTGTTGACAAAATCATGCTGCGCACTGTGTAACAAAAACCACTTTGAGAATTCATGTCGTAGAGGGAAATCTTGTTCTTCCAGTGCTTGTACGCGTCGAATGTGGCAAGGCCGCAGACGTTCCTCTTTCAGACTGCGATGAACGACAGTGTGCGGAACATCCGCATGGCGGGTGATACTTCTAGTGCTCTGAGTATGATCCTCCTGGATGCGGTCCAGAATGCTTTCCTCAGCTTCCAATGCACGATCGGCGCGTTGTGGGCCTCTGCCTTCCGCGCATGGCAGTAAAGAGCCAGTATCTCTCAGTCTATAGAAACTAAATGCGAACTCGTCAGTTTTACTCTCTCATGATGCAACAATAAAGAAAAGCATATCAGAAAAGAAGATACGTTTCGCATATAGTCGAGAATTAAAAAAGGTACAGATAACTACTGCACTTTATTAAGAAGTAAATGCATAAGAATCACTTACAAGTAGATCATTACAATGACGCAAACCTTTGGTGAACTGCAGCAAATATGTCTCGTTGTGGGAAGCGTTCTCGATAAATTCGTTCAGCTGCCCTCGCAATACCGTTTGCCTCGCCATAACTTAAATGAATACGGCTTAGTTCAACAACAGTACACCTCCTTTCCATCCTAACAGTTAACAGTGTTGCTATAACGCCTGTAAAGGTTACTCGACGACCGTCGTAGCTCGGCGTATTACAATTACACAGCCACTCAGCCCGTAGTTGCCTATGTGTTTACGATTCACGCTCGCGATGTCAATAACAGGAACCGATTGCTTACATACGTACACTGCCAAGTGTCTACTTTTCCAAAAAAAATATCCGGAGATGAACTGTTTCTTTCTGGGACAACCGTAGAAAATACGCAAATAAGGTACTAGACATTTGTGTCAAGCACACAGAAATGTACTATCTGTATAATTTTGGCGGCTTCTACTGTTTACACCCTGTATATCGGTTTACATCCGTTAGGAAAAAGAAAAAAACATCCAAATGTTTGTTAAGCTTAGGGGACTTAACTGCGGGGTCATCAGTCCCTAAACTTACAAACTACTTATGAACTACCTTATACTAAAGACGACACAAATATCCATGCCCGAGGGGGAATTCGAACCCCCGACCATAGCGGCCATCCGTTAGGACAATGAGGCAGAATTTGGAATTTAATACATCAATATTAGCCTCGCTTCTGTTATTTAAATGATCAGTTTCGGGTCAGCTGTCCATCTTCAGATAAAGTTTTACAGTTATAGAGTAACGGGTCCCTTTCTGAACAGTGAACATCTCGTTCCAAAAGGGACACGTTATAAATAACTGTAAATATGTAGAGGTAGCCCCTAAATCGGCCACTTAAGAAATAAAAGCGATCTAAAGACTGACAAAGTATTTAATTCAAATGAACTGCCTAAATACGCATATGCCCAACTTTGGTAATATTTGGTATTAATGAGGGATGGCAGCAGATGACTAATCGATTCGCCGGCCTCAGTAGCCGAGAAGTCTGCGGCGTGCCAGTCACGGTCTACACGGTCGCTGCGGTCGGGGGTTCGAATCCTCCCCCTCGAGCATGGGTGTTTGTGCCGTCTTTAGTATAAGCTAGTTCATAAATAGATTGTAAATTTAGGGACTGATGACCCCGTAGTTACGTCCCATAAGCTCTACGAACATTTTTAACTAATCGATTGCTTGCTCTCTAAACGACTGGAAAACTGTGGATGAGTCCCGATTACACTTGGTAACAGTTGGTGATGGGCTCGAGTGTGGTGGCTCCACAATGATGCGGGCTGTTTTCACATGGACCCTTTATTGACTGAAAATATTTACGCACGGCTACTTGTAGACCATTTACAACCACTGATGTAATTTTTGAGGATGCAATGACCGATGTCGGCTGGCCACGATTGTTCGCAGTTGGTTTGAAGAACGTTGTGGGCAATTCGCGCAAAGGTTTTGGCCACACAGATAGTCTGATATGAATGTCACCGAACATAATGGGGAGGGCAGCTGCTGCACAAAATCCCGGATGGAGACATTTGCGCATTTATTTGTGGCTGTAGAGATAGCATGGCTACATATTCCTGCAACAGACTTACGTCGATTTGCTGAGTCAATGTCGAGATGCTCTCTTCAACTGGAAAAAGGTGGTCCGCCACGCTGTTAGGAATGGTAGCCTATGCCTTTTGTCACCTCACTGTATTTAGCATTACGTTTTTGGTGAGGCAACCTTCTTCCGAGAGATTATTTTCGCTTCTAATTTTCCTAAAACTGATACCGTACATTTCTCATTCATCACAATCCCTGATAGTTTGTAGTATTACCGTGGAATCATTTTGTATTTTTGGTAATACTTTACAGGATACGACTGTTGCACGGGAAGCTGCAACTTATCCATCCTCACATAAAGGTGCTTGACCGGTAGCGTTTCTGCTGTGTTTATAGACACTGCAAGACCCTGCCTCTGGTTGGAAAGCGCACTGTCGCTACCAGCGATGCGTAAATCCCACAAGCTAGCCACACGCAAACTCTAAAACTTCTGTCACTTCTCTACGTAATCTCCCTGCTGTTCTAAATATTTTTCACAACGACGACGCTATGATTTCCACGATCGCTGTGAATGCTTCTTTAGGAGTCTGCTTTGACGACTGGAACATCGCTGATGCAATTGCAGCTGACATCGGGGCCAGGTGACTTGAACGGTGAAATGTTCCCACCGCCCATCGGACCTTACTGAAATTGACACACTCCTTGGCCAAATCCCAGTATTTAAAAATGGCACTCATGACTCATCTACTGTCACAATCGCTGAATCGCTAGAATGAAAGTCCTATCCATGCCGTCATCACATGATTGGAGGACACTTTTCGCATTTTCAGGTGTGTGCACTCAAACGCCAATTTTCCAGGCGATGTATTCTTCAGTCCTACAGCCATCCACTCGCTGCTGAGAAGTGTGTTGTCATGCGACAGTCTGTCTTCTCCGAACTGTCGCGCTCACAAATGCTCAGCGAGGAAAAGAGAAAATCAAATGGATACTTTTCTTACGATTTTTTTTCTTTCATTTTGTTTTTCATTCCTTTCTGCCGCGGAGGAGCGGCCGAGGGCATTGAGGCGCTATGCTACGATGCGCGAGGCGTTCCCCGTCGGGGGTTTGAATCCCCCCCCACCCCCCACGGGCATGGCTGTTTGTGTCGTCTTTAGTAAAGGTAGTTCATAAATAGTTTGTAAGTTTAGGGACTGAGTACCCCACCGTTAAGTCCCTTAAGCTTGACACACATTTGAACACATTCCTTTCTTCAGAACTTCAATAATATTTTGTAGGAACAGCAAAGAGAGAGCGTCTGTGATGTATACTTCTTTGATAAATGTCCTCCATCTGTTAAAAGAAAATCACATCTGAGGACGGCTGTTGCAGGTGGAGTCTACTTCTGGTGTCATGTAGATATAATGCATGTTATTCACGATCTGTATCTTTGTGAGTGTAAAATAAGAGAGTAATAAAATATCCAATTTATCGGTTTTTCTTTTTTGAGCACATTATCAATCAGAATTCATATTCGGGTCTTGTAACGACCCAGGCTGAGAGATAAAGAACGGTATTGTTATGTTAAACCGGTAAATATGGGCTATCTATTCATGTCTTTAATACTAATTTTTAAATCATAATATGACGGTTGGAACTTAAACAGTGGCAACTATTTATTCACAACCGATTTGATTTTGATTTGATTTGATTTTTTCCAGAGAAGCCAAAACAGTCTTGGTCTAACCCGCCACTGCCCGCACCGAAACTAAGTTTATTGTGCGGTATTGCTCCCTGTTTATCTAGTAAAGCCAACCAATGCCCTTGAGCAGAGCAAGGAGTCCCTTTACCAGTTCTTTATTTGACACAATTTCTTCGGGTCTAGTTGTCCCAAATGCTCTGTGCCTTTTACTCTCCAATGCAATGCATTCGAAGATTAGATGTGATGCAGTTTCATCACCGTCATCACAGGTCCTACATTTAGGGTCCTCTTCTGTTATTCTCATTGTATGTTTTTTGAAATTCCCATAGCCTGTCAGCAATCCAACCATGAGTCTAATCTCTCTCCTGTTCAGGCCCAGGATTGCAGAGCTTCTTTTAAAACATGGCTTTGGCATCATTACCTTGCCATGTTTTTGTTGGTAGACTTTGGTCCAATATTCCACGTGCTGTCTTCTGAGACAGTTACGTAGCTCCAATTTGATCATTGCCTTGGTGATTGTCAGGACAGGTTCCGGTCTAATAAATGGAGTCTCTGCCCTCATCCTGACTAATCTGTCGGCATGTTCGTTGCCACTGATCCCTGAGTGGCCAGGGACCCACAATAGGTTTACTCTATTGCTTTCCCCTAGCTCCACCAAAACCATGTGACATTCTGCAACAATTTTAGACCTTGTTGCAGGAGCTGCCAGTGATCTCAGGGCTGCCTGGCTGTCTGAATAGATATAGATGCTACGATCTTTGTAGCACCTACGCAAATTCTCCTCCACACACGCCCTGATGGCAGTGATTTCGGCCTGGAAAACTGAGGCCAGTTTTCCTAGAGAGATGACGCCCTCCAGTCTTGACTGAACCCAATATACCCCGGCCCCAACACCTTGGTCGGATTTTGACTCGTCAGTGAACCAGACAATATCCCCCATACGGTGTCGAACTATTTTCTCCCTACTTCGAATTGTTATATTGAAAGGCTTGTTGAAGCAGTATGGGGTTATAATATAGTCGGCTGGCATTTCCCCAACCTTTCCTATATTTACCTCACTCGCTATTTTAGTGTGTGATTCTGGATATCCCAAAGAGTTCCAGTTGTTGCCAGATTTGAGTCTGTATGGACCAGCCGCTGCCTCCATCTTGACCCAAAGGTGTAATGGGGGCATATCCAGCATGGTTTCCATCCCAGCAGTTGGTGTGCTGCTAATTCCGCCTGTTATGGCTAAGCAGGCTAGTCTCTGCACCTTACCAAGCTCCTTAGCAGCAACCTGCTGTTCTACCTTCTTCCACCAAACGACCGCCCCACAGATGATCCTGGGTCTAATCACCGTGTTGTATATCCAGTGCATATCCTTGGGGCTCAGGCCCCAATTTTTGTCACAAGCTCTCCTGGTACTTACCAAAGTACCTTTTGCCTTGGAGCAAATATTCCTGATGTGAGGGGTCCATGTCAGTTTCTCATCTAGGGTAACCCCTAGATATTTCACGGTCCCCTTCACAGGTAGCGCTTCATTGAGAAGCTTTAGATTCCAACTTGAATGTTGTATATGCTTCTTTGTGAATGGTACAACAACAGTCTTCTTAGGACTAACCCCCAGATCCTGTTTTCTGCACCAGTCTTGCACAATGTCCAAAGCACCTTGTGCCATATTCTTTACTGTGTCAGCAAATTTGCCAAGTATTACTATGACAAGATCATCTGCGTATCCTTGGCAAAAGTACTGCCTAGACTTTAATTCTCCAATGAGATCATTCACCACTAGATTCCACAATAAAGGGGAAAGAACTCCTCCTTGCGGGCAACCTCTAGTAGTGTTGATTACCATTTTTTCATTCATCATGGTAGCTTCTACCTTTCTTCCACTGAGCATGGCCCTAGTCCACCTACATATAGTGGTCCTTAGGTCATGCACCTCTGCTGCCCTAACCATGGAATCGAAGGTCGTGTTGCTAAAAGCCCCCTCGATGTCCAGGAAGATACAGAGGGCTATTTCCTGAAAGTGTAGTGCTTTCTCCACCTTCCCAACGAGTTGGTGGAGAGCTGTCTCACATGATTTACCTGGCTGATATGCATGTTGGTTTGAATGTAGAGGAGCCCTACTTAACCTCCTTTCTCCAACATGCACATTAACATCTTTTCCAATGTCTTAAGAATGAAGGAGGACAGGCTGATTGGTCTCATATCCTTGGCCTTGGTATGATCAATTCTCCCTGGTTTAGGAATGAAGACAACCTTCACTGCCCTCCAGGCATTGGGAATGATTCCTGCTGCTAGGCTAACCCTGAATAACCTGCATAGGAATCTAATTTTCTCCCGCTTGTTGCTGGAAAGATTCCATCGGAGCCAGGTGGCTTGAACGGTTGAAATGTTCCCACCGCCCATCGGACCTTACTGAAATTGACACACTCCTTGGCCAAATCCCAGTCCTCTTTGCGAATACCTGAGAACCTTTGTCTCTCAGGAATCGCATTCTGGTCTGAGTTATCCCCCAGAGTATATTGAAGAAAGTGAGTCTTGAGGAGCAGTTCCAGCGTTTCATGTGCTGTCTTTGAATACTCCCCATCCTCCTTCCTCAGTGTTCCTCCTGGATTAGTTGGTACCCTAGTGAGGATTTTATGAAGTCTCGCTTGAGCAGCCGTGCCCTCCACTTCCTCACAGAATATCTTCCAGGATGCCTCCTTTGCCCGTCTGATGGCAAGGTTGTAATTGATAAGGGCCTCATGATACTTTGCCCATTGTCCCTTGCGCCTCGCAAGGTTAAACAGTCTTCGTACCTGTTTCCTTTGCATTTCCAGGTTATTATTCCACCAAGGCACATTCCTTCTTGGTGATTGAGCAGTTGTCCTGGTATGAGGTCACTATAACAGAGGTTACAGCCTCTGCTACTTCCTCAAACTCTGCTGGATTCCTTATCGAAGTTTTAATTTCCGATAGGCTGAACTCAACGTCTTTCCTATATGTCTCCCAGTCCGTTTTCCTGGGGTTCCTATAGGTCATGGTCTGGTTCCCATTTCAACCTTGAATTTAATATACATGTGATCTGATGAGGATGGCTCCAGGACCACATACCACTGTTTGACATAACTTCCCATCATCATGGAACCAAAAGTTATGTCAATTACTTCTTCCCTTCTACTATTCCTGAATGTAGGTTCATCACCCCATTCAGGATCTCCAAGTTGTTAGATAGGAGAAATTCAAGAAGCTGCTCACCTCTACTGTTGGTGTCCTTGCTGCCCCACGATAGATTGTGGCCGGCCGCGGTGGCTGAGGTGACTGAGGTGCTCCAGTCACGGTCAGCACGGCCACTACGGTCGGGGGTTCGAATCCCCTCTCGGGCATGGATATTTGTGCCGTCCTAGTTCGTAAGTAGTTCATAAGTAGTTTGTAAGTTTAGGGACTGATAACCCCGTAGTTAAGTCCCATAAGCTTTACAAACATTTGAACATTTTTTGATAGATTGTGGGCATTGGCATCACATCCCACCAACAGTTCGTCACCTTGCCGATGGCAGGCTTACGTCAGTCTCCTCACTTCCAAAGGAGGAGAGCTGTCTTCGTAAGGAAGGTATGCTAAGGCCAAAACAATTTCCCTCGTGATATCTTCCTCACGTTGCTGCATCCTGATGGTCACCAAGTCCCTGGAACAAAAATCCATCATTGGTATGAAAGGTATTCCATTTCTAACATAAATGCATGTTCTGGAGTTTTTTAGATTTCTAGCATAAATCAGCTTACCTCCAGTTCCACCGAGGCCCGATACACCCCCTTTGTATAAATAGGGTTCTTGTATCAGGGCCACGTCCACCTCCTGTCTCACCAGGCGACTGCTCAGGGCAGCAGTGGCCCCTTTACTATGCTGCAGGTTTATCTGCACCACTTCCAGTCCCCATCTTGCTACCATTATTGCCTTTAAGGTCTTTGATTACCCTGACGGCGACCTGCGAGAAGCCTAAAAACAGTTTCAGGCCTTGCTCTCACATTGCCTTCAGGGACTTCTCTCCGACCTCCACCACCAGGGTTCGTCCTTCCGGAACGACCTTTTGGTTAATTACCCTCCAATCCTCTGTCAAGACTTTTGGGTTCTGGACCCTTATTTTCTCAGAGTGTTTGGAGGGACATCCTTAAGGATCTTTGGTACCCATATTGATATCTTTGCGGTCTTCAGGAGTTTGGTTGCTGTCTTGACCAGCAGCTTCGCATCCTCCCACGGGGATATCATGGGTACCTTGTTCTTAAGCCATTCTGCTGAGTGCTCCCCCTCGCAGACAAAAATGAGGGCACCGCGATCTAGATAGACCCTCCTGAATTTGGGTTCCTGGACCAGCGTCCCCCCCCCCCAATCTCTTCAAAGAGGGCCATCTGCATGAGCTCCTCCTGTTGCGAGGTGATGCTCACCAGTGGGTATCCTTCTTGGACAACCGCCATTCTAAAGACCGAGACTGCAGTACTATAGGTCTGTTTCCCTATTTCCTGCCTCAGTCTTTTAGGATCACGCTTGTCCAGAGAGGAGGGAGTCTTAGATTCCTCCCTAACCCTCTTGCCACCTGTCTTTGACGACGAGGGGGTCTGTGTATCCCCTTCGACCTGAGGCAGTTTCTTTTTGGGGGTCTTGGGCTCAAGCCCTTTTGATTCCCTCCACTTATGCTTAGGAAGCCATTCTTTTCCTTCCTTTTGCTTCTGTTCCTTGAGAAGTTTCCTCCTCTGAGCCCCAGACAAGGCCTTAATCCTAATCTGGTCCAACTTCTCTGTTACAATTCCCACTTCTTGCTCAGGTCTAGACCCTGCCTGAGACTCCATCGGTCCTGATCCCAATGTCGAGTATCTGAGGTCTCAGATTGCCCCTCGGATTCTTTTAAAATAATTTTTTTCTCCGTGTTCATCTTAGTCCCACGAAATTTTGGGTATTTATATGGTCCACACCATGATAACCCCGCATGGTGCAAGGCTACTTACTCAGGGAGGTCGCCCGGTATCCCTGAGGCTCCGTTCGAGACACATCCACCCATGTGCCACGCACCCCTCGGCACGGATCACGTCACACCTTGGGTTGGGAAAGGAATTGTGAAAGGACTGGGAGAGGATAAGGAACACGGGACGTTGTGGGACACGCTTGGTCCGATCCATCAGCTGAGGCCTTTCCGGCAGTAGGTTCTCTACCTTTGGTATAGCCCTCTGCTTCACGCGGATACGCAAGCCTCTCCACCCGCACGGACAGTGCTTCGTCAAGGTGGTGTCCCCCGGAGAGCTTCACAACCGATACAAAAGGAATAAATGTTTGCGCCTGTTACTGTCCTTCAAAGTACTCACAAGCGTTGGGTGGAACCCGTTGCCCGCGAAGTGGAAGGCAAAGTATACCGTTAGCACAGTCTGCTGTGTTGATGGTGCGATTGGAGCGGTCTGCTGCCTGTCGAATCTCTGGAACAGTTCTGAAGCGAATACCACGAAGTGGTTCCTTCATCTTCAGAATCAAACGGAAGTCACAAGAAACTTAAATCCAGGGAATATGGTGGATGGTACAGTGCTTCCCAGTCCTGTCGACCGAACAGAGCAGCCACAGCTTGCGCTGTATGAGCTCGCGCATTGTCGTGCAAAATGATTGGTTGGTTACGTAGAAAGCGTTGCCGCTTCTTTCGCAAAGCTGATGGCAGGTGATGCTCCAAAAACGAACAGCAATATTGTAAATTGATGGTCTGACATGGAGGAACGTAACGTTAGCAAAACACCATTATAGTCGTAAGCTATAATCAACATAACTTTCACCATACTGGGGCTCTGATACACTTGAAGACCTTGATGACACTATGGGTCTGTTCGATCTATTGCGTATTCAATATTCATCCAACTCTGTTACTCCTATTTCGAAAACTTAGTGACACCGTTACGTTAGACTTCTCTTTCGCATGTGGCTGTGTTTCCCGCGATTGTGCGCACGCCGGTGACATGTGACGGGCGATTCCATAAGGTAGGTATGTCAACAACGTCTGCTATCAGCGACAGCGGTAGATTCCATTGAATAGTGTCTCCACAGCAGTGTTGCCACTATTTAATTTCCAGTTCTCGTATTTGTTATAATAATAATGTAATGTTACAATTGGACACCTCCATGAATTATCACCATATATCTCAGCTGGCGATGAATTTCAATAGGTAACGCACCACACAAATGTAGAAAACGAACGATTAGACTATGTTGTTGTTCTGATAACGTCACCTTTTTAAGTATCAATAACAGTCTTTATACTCCTACTAGAGTTCTATATGGCCTACAATACTGTCATCTCTATTCAAATTACATCTATATAGATACTCTGCAAATCACATTCAAGTGCCTGGCAGTGGGTTCATTAACTACTTCCAATTTTCTCTACAGTTCCATTCTCTACTAACGCGCGGGAAGAAAGAACACCTAAATCGTTCCGTTTTCGATCTGATGTCTCTTATTTGATTTGGATGGTCATGTCTCCCTAAGTCGGTGGGTGCTAGCAAAATATTTTCACATTCAGAAGTAAAAGTCGGTGATTGAAACTTCGCAAACAGATCACACGCCGCAATGAATAACGTCTTTCTTTTAATGATTTCCACCCCCACTTCGTGCACCATTTGCGTGACGCTTCCCCCCCCCCCTAACGTGATAAAACCTTCTCAATATCTTCCGTCAGTCCCACCTGGTTAGGGTCCCACAATGGGCAACAGTACTCCAGGAGAGGACTCACAAGTGTGAAGTAGGCAGTCTCTTTGGTGGAGCTGGTGCATCTTCGAAGCGCTCTGCAAATGAAATGTAATCTTTGGTTCGCCTTCCCCACAATATTTACTATGTGTTCTCTCCAGTCTAAATTAAAAAAAAAAAAAAAAAAAAAAAAAAAAAAAAAAAAAAAAAAGATAAATAAAAAAAAATTCAAACGTTGAAACGTGTCCATAAAAAATTATTTTTATAAGAAAATGTCTAATATTGTGCCTCCTGTTTTGTATCGAGTAACTTGCTTGCAAGAAAATGTATAATATCGCTTCTACTGTATGTATCGATATGTGTAAAGTTTCATCTCTGGCAAAGATCATGTATTGCATAGCATTGTAGCTCGCACTGAGAGAGAGTAGCACTAGTGGTTCAGCTCGCTTAGAGAGCGGTTGGGTTGTGTGTATGGCTCCGATGTAGAGCAGAGGCTGCTTTGCCAGCAAGTCAGAAGTTGTATGATGTAGGTAATGTAATGCTGTTTATCAATAATAAGTAACTTAACCCTGTTTCATATTTCATTTACGTAGTTAGAAAATTAACCTACTTCCTTCATTTGATAATTACTTGATTTTGTGGAGTGTTGATTTGAATAACATTATTGAACATATTTCATTATTGGTGCGATAGTAAGATAATAGTTGATTTGGATTTCAATAATAACTGATCGACATAAATTCTCACAGTCAAGCATTAAGAAAGTGATTTGTGGTTTTTCTTATATCTTTCTCGCAGTCAAAATTTTTGAGTATAGTCAGTGTCTGTTTCAAAAGGTTACATGTCACAGTTGTTTTGTTAAAATATCCGTTGCGCACATAATCAGTTTAATGCACTGTTTCTTGTACATTAATATCAGGGCCATAATTAAACCAAATAGCTGAGTTAATGAACAATTTATTGTCTGATTTAACGAAAGGTTCAACATTACAAAACACGCGTACAGCTTTTAACGTTTGTATAGTTTATGGGGCTTAACTACGGGGTCATCAGGCTCTCAACTTACAAACTACTTATGAACTACTTACGAACTAGGACAGCACAAATATCCATGCCCGAAGGGGGATTCGAACCCCCAACCGTCAGTCTAAATTGTTCGTAATTGTAACTCCTAGGTATTTAGTAGAATTTACGTCCTTAAGGTTTGACTGATTTATCGCGTAACTAAAGTTCAACGGATTTCTTTTAGTGGTCATGTGTATTACTTCACACTTTTCTTTATTTAATGCGAACTGCCAATTTTCGTACCATGTAGAAATTTTGTCTAAATCGCTTTGCAGTTGCTTTTGATCCTCTGTTCACTTCACTAATCGATAAACGACAGCATCATCCGCGAACAGTCTAAGGGAGCTATTCAGATTGTCTTCTAAATGGTTAATAAACACGAGGAAGAGTAGGGGACCTATAACGCTTCCCTGTGGAACGCCAGATATCACTTCTGTTTTACTCGATGACTTATCGTCCGTTTCAACGAACTGTGTCTTTTCTGATAGGAAATCGTGAATCCAATCGCACAATTGGTGAGATATTCCATAAGCACGCAATTACATTAGAAGCCGCTTGAGGGGTACAGTGTCAAAAGCCTTCCGGAAATCCAGAAATATGGAATCGATTTGAGATCCCTAGTCGATGTCACTTATCACTTCATGTGAATAAAGGGCAAGCTGTGTTTCGCAAGAGCGGTACTTTCAGAATCCGTATAGACTATTGGTTAATAGGTCGTTCTCTTCGAGATAGTTCATAATGTTGAACAAAGTATATGTTCCAAAATCCTACTACAAATCAACGACAATGAGATTGGCATGTAATTTTGGGGATCACTCCTATTGCCTTTCTTGAATATTGGAGTAGTTTAAAACGAACCACATTGTTAGTAGGCAGTCGCAGGTGTTATGACTGCTCATCGTAAAGCGACGATGACTTAAGAACGGTGCATTCGGCGCAGACTTGGCGTTGTGGGGGTGGCGGGTGGCGTGACGGGCAGCCGTTAGGCGGCGTCCTCCCTCACTGGCAGGCCGCCTCCCCCAGGGCGGGGGTGCAGCCGCGCCGGCACCGACAGACCCCGCGAGCTATCGATCCCGCGGCGGTCGACGGCCGGCGGTCGACGCGGCAAGGCGGCCGCTCTTGAGCTGGTCAGTGCCTGGCGCTCGGCGCGCCTCCTTCCGCACCGCAGCCGCCTGAAGCCGCCTCCACACGGAGCGTTCGTCTCAACGTGTAAAGGCCTCCTCCACACACGTTCCGATTTTACGTCCGACCAACGGACTGACCAGCTAACCAACCAATTTCGTAGCAGCCTGCACACGTTCCGACCAACTGCACGCAGCGATTGCAGCGCCTCCCTGATCTGGTGTCTGTTTGCCGAACTGTATTTGTTTTCGCATGTCCGCTATGTAGACAGTTCATCAAGAGTAGTGACTGGCGAATCGTGACGAGCCAGTTGCTCGGCCACCAGGGACCAGACGTTTTCAATTGGTGAGAGATTTGGAGAATGTGCTGACCAGGGCAGCAGTCGAACATTCCCGTATCCAGAAATGCCTGTAAAGGACCTGCAACATGCGATAGTGCACTTTACTGCTGAAATATAGGATTTCGCAGGGATCGTATGAAGGTCAAGCCACATAAAAGATCTGAAGTGTAATGGCCACTGTTCAAAGTGCCGTCGATGCGAACCAGGGGTGACTGAGACGTGTAACCAAAGGCAACCGATACCATCACGCCGGGTGATACGCCAGTGTGGCGATGACGAATACTCGCTTCCAATGTGCGTGCACTGCGATGTCGCTAAGCACGGATGCGACCATCATGATGCTGTAAACAGGACCTGGATTCATCCAAAACATGACGTTTTGCCACTCGTGCACCGAGGTTCGTCGTTGCGTACACCATCGCAGGCGCTCCTGTCTGTGATGCAGCATCAAGGGTAACCGCAGCCATGGTCTCCGAGTTGATAGTCCATGCTGCTGCAAACGTTGTCTGTTACTGCAGACAGTTGTTGACTTGCAAATGTCCCCATCTGTTAACTCAGGGATCGAGACGTGGCTGAACGATCCGTCACAACCATGCGGATAAGATGCTTTTCATCTCGACTGCTAGTGATACGAGGCCGTTGGGATCAGAACGGCGATCCGTATTGCCGTCCTGAACCCACCGATTCCATATTCTTCTAACAGTCATTGGATCGCGACCAACGCGAGCAGCAATGTCGCGATACGATAAACCGCAATCGCGATAGGCTACAATCCGACCTTCATCAAAGTCGGAAACGTGATGGTACGCATTTCTCCTCCTTACACGAGGCACCACAACAACGTTTCACCAGGCAACGCCGGTCAACTACTGTTTGTGTATGAGAAATCGGTTGGACACTTTCCTCATGTCAGCACGTTGTAGGTGTCGCCACCGGCGCCAACCTTGTGTGAATGTTCTGAAAAACTAATCATTCGCATATCACAGCATCTTCTTCCTGTTGGTTAAATTTCGCGTCTGTAGCACGTTATCTTCTTGGTTCAAATGTTCAAATGTTTGTATAGTTTATGGGACTTAACTGCGGGGTCATCAGTCCCTAAACTTACAAACTACTTACGAACTAGGATGGCACAAATATCCATGCCCGAGGAGGGATTCGAACCCCCGACCGTAGTGGCCTTGCAGACCGTGACTGGAGCGCCTCAGTCTCCTCGGCCACCGCGGCCGGCATCTTCGTGGTGTAGCAATTTTAATGGCCAGGGGTGTAGATATCATCACAGTAACTTGTTGTTAATAATCCAATCCAGTGCAAAAGTAATAGCACTGTGCAAAGCTATAACAGCAGGTGAAAGGATAATCTTCACTATGTAGGGCTTAATCTGACATTGGCACAGAAAGAGGTAAACTGAAGACCTCGCGGGTAAATAATGATAACCCTGAACTTTTGTATTTTTAATATATTTGGTGCAAACACCCACATCCGACAGAATGTTTCACTTTCTTCAGGTACTACGTAAATCTGCAGAAAGAAGTCAAATATAAATATTAAAACATGTTATAGAAACTATTGTTCAAACATACAAGTCGCTATATCTCAGCACTTTATAAATGAGGGTCATCATTATTTTCCCCCGAGGTCTTCAATTGTGCTGCCACAAAAGTCTTTGGTCACCTACCAAGCAGCATGAGAAGCCAACCAGCATTTAAAAATAAATTAAAAGAATTTCTGAATGACAACTCCATCTACTCATTGGATGACTTTTTAGATATAAATTAGTAAATCTGATATATATATTTGTGACGTAATATTTTGTGTAATGTAACATCTTGTACAGATACCCTTCATTAATCTGACATGTTCCACCGTAACTTGGGGTGAAATGGAACATAAAATGTAGTCTTTACTGAAAATTAATGTCTAATTAGTGCACTACAACTCCGAACATTTAAATATAGCATCTCTATTTATTCTTACATCAATGTGTTGCAAGGATAAAATCCTCTATCAAAACCTTTCCTTATATTTTAATCTAAATTGTGTTCCAAATCACCCCAGGAGTTGGGGTGATTTGGAACACTGACTCTTTTGATAAATAATTGCATTTAAAACATGTGGAAGGGTTGATTGGAACAGAGTAAACACATCTGACAGAACGTTGTTGTGGAGGATGCCTTTATATTACTTCTGTTTTTATTTAATTAATGCTGATTACTTGGTAGAGCACCTCTCACTGTCTACTCCAAATTTCTGAAATAGTTTTCTATCTTCACTGTTAACTTGCACACTAGCTCTCTTTACATTTTCACTTAAACATAGTGTAAGATCCTTGTTATGTGAAAGCAGATTTTTCACCCACTCATATCCTGGCCTGTTGCCATCATAACTCTTTTCTACTCTTTCACTTCAGTCCAAAAAGCACTCCACAATATCCCGAACCCAACTTGTCGTAATTGGCTGACCCCATTCTACACATTTAAATAAATGACAGATTAAAGCCCTCTCTTCTTCTACTGCCAAGGCGGTTTGTCCACCTATTTTCAAAGGATCTTTAGTATTTACCTTCATTGAGAGTGTACTAACAGGTATTCCATATTTTTAGAAACATTTCTGAGAAATATTTTACGCGTCTTGACTTCATTCAGAGCTTTCTGGAGACTTATCTCGCTATAGTTTTGATAGCCAGCTGGCCGAAACTTCTTTTTGTACACTCGCAGCATGTTCCAAAGCACCATGAAAAGCCGAGGGGACTGAGGCGCTTCAGTCACGGTCTGCACGGCCACTAAGGTCGGGGTTTCGAATCCCCCCTCGGGCATGGATATTTGTGCCGTCCTAGTTCGTAAGTAGTTCATAAGTAGTTTGTAAGTTTAGGGACTGATGACCCCGTAGTTAAGCCCCATAAGCTTCACAAACATTTGAACATTTGAACATCACCCTGAAAAAATACTATTTTGCATATTTATACCTCTACCTAATAAACAACATAAGCAAACATAAGCTAAATTTTCACACATCCTAATAGTTGCCCTTAACATACCAATGTCAGGAAACTGTATTGCTATTACCAGAGTAGCTGTACAATACTTTGTTTTCAGACTTTCATATTATGGGAAATTTTAAACTTAAATATAAATATTTTTGGAGTTGTATACAACAACTAGGGGAAAGATAGATACCGCCTACAGGAAAATAAAAGAGATATTTGGAGACAAGAAAAACATCTATATGAATATCAAGAACTCAGACGGAAAACCAGTACTAAGCAAAGATGGGAAAGCGGAATTGTTGAAGGAATATATAGAGGGCCTATACAAAGGAAATAAACTTGAAGGCAGTATTCTAGAAATGGAAGACGAAGTGGAGAAAGATGAGATAGGAGATATGATACTGCGAGAAGAATGTGACAGAGCGGTGAAGGACTTGGGTCGAAACAAGGCCCCTGGAGTAGATCATATTCCGTCTGATCTGCTGATATCGTTAGGAGAGCCAGTCGTGAAAACATTGTATCACCTGGTATGCAAGATGTATGAGACAGGGGAAATACCATCCGACTTCAAGAAGAATATCGTAATTCCAATTCCAAAGAAAGCAAGTGCGGACAAGTGTGAAAATTACAGAACTATCAGTTTAATAAGTCATGGGTGCCAAATAATAACACGAATTATTTACAGACGAATGGAAAAACTTGTGGAATCCAACCTCGGGGAAGATCAGTTTGGATTTAGGAGAAATGTAGGAACACGGGAGGCAATACTCACATTACGCCATATCTTAGAAGATAGGCTAAGGAAAGGGAAACCTACGTTTATAGCGTTTGTCGATTTGGAGAAAGCTTTTGACAATGTCGACTGGAATACACTCTTCCACATTCTGAAGGTATCAGGGATAAAATATAGGGAGCGAAGAGTTATATTCAACCTATACAAAAACCAGACAGAGGTTATTAGAGTCGAAGGGCAAGAAAGGGACGTAGAGGTTGGGAAGGGAGTAAGACAGGGTTGTAGCCTTTCCCCAATGTTGTTCAATCTGTACATTGAACAATCAGTGAAGGATTTCAAGGAGAAATATGGAGAGGGCATTAAAGTGCAGGGAGAAGAAATAAAAACATTGCGGTTTGCCGATGACATATTAGAGACTGCAAAAGATCTGGAAAAGCCATTTAATGGGATGGACAGTATCTTGAAAGGAAGATATAAGATGAACATTAACAAGAGTAAAACGAAGATAATGGAATGCAATGTCAGAAAAACAGGCGATGCTGAAGGAATTAGATTAGGTAATGAGACAATAAAAGTAGTAGATGAATTTTGTTATTTGGTTAGCAAAATAACTTCTGATGGCAGAAGTAAAGAAGATATAAAATTCAGAATGGCCATGGGAAGAAAAGCGTTTCTAAAGAAGCAAAACTTGTTAACATCCAATATTAATTTAAATGTTAGGAAGTCCTTTCTGTAAGCATTTGTATGGAGTGTAGCTTTGTATGGGAGTGAAACATGGACGATAAGGAGTTCAGATAAAAAGATGATAGAAGTTTTTGAAATGTAGTGCTACAGACGAATGATGAAAATTAGATGGGTAGATCACGTAACTAATGAGGAGGTGCTTAACCGTATCGGGGAGAAAAAGAGTTTCCGTCATATCCTGACTAAGAGAAGGGATAGATTGGTAGGACACATTCTGAGACATCAAGGAATTGTCAAAAATGTTCAAATGTTTGTAAAGCTTATGGGACTTAACTACGTGGTCATCAGTCCCTAAACTTACAAACTACTTATCAACTAGCTTATCCTAAGGACGGCACAAATATCCATGCCCGAAGGGGGATTCGAACCCCCGACCGTAGTGGCCGTGCAGACCGTGACTGAAGCGCCTCAGTCCCCTCGGCCACCGCGGCCGGCAAGGAACTGTCAACTTAGCATCAGAAAGAAGCGTGTGGGGTAAAAATCGGAGAGGAAGACCGAGGGACGAATATAGTAAGCAGATTCAAAAGGATGTGGGTTGCCGAACGTATTGTCAGATGAAGAGGCTTGCACAGGACAGGGTAGCGTGGAGAGCTACATCGAACCAGTCTACGGACTGAAGACCACCACCACAACAACAACAACAACATACCACTTTCACACACACAATTTTTGTATCACTGTAACAATTAGTATCTCTGGTGAGTATGGGAGGTGGTTTTCATTAGTTACATCAAAGTATCTCTCCGCAGCAAAGATGATTTCTTGAAATGGACAAATGTTCCATTTCACCCCAGTAGTTTCAGTACGTGATCTATGGAACAAGTATGAATCTAATCCAATCTTCAGCCTGCCTGGTGCAGGTGATATTATCGGACGCCACTTGGGCCACTAGCGTGTCAGAGATGATGAGGACGACACAACACCCAGTCCCGAGCGGAGGAAATCTGCAATCCGACCGGGAATCGAACCCGGGTCCCTTGCGTGGCAACCATCACGCCGTTCACTAGACTACATAGGCGAACGATTTAACAGGTGAAACTGGTGAACGTTTAGACCAGCTGCTGCGGTTTCCTACCCCAATCTCATTGACTACACCAGCCTGGTACAAGAAGTGAACTTTTTCTGTGGGTTGTGCAGACCACGTGAGGAGCGCTCGACGCCCTCGGCGCAGCCATGTTTCCCGCGCTAATTAGGGGGCCTCGCGGCAGAGGGCGCGCTTTGTTCTCCGTCGTGGCGTCGGCGTCGTCGAGAGCGCCGCGTGTCGCGTGGAGGGCGTGGCGGCTGCGGCTGCGGCTGCCCCGCACAATGCGAATGCGGGGGCGGCCTCCGCTGTTGCCGGTTCGGATGCGGGCGGAAGGGTTGCCAGTCGCACAGCAGGTCAGGGTTATGGTAAAATATATTGAGATAGCCGCGCCCGCCGGCCTTTCCGCCACCGAGCAAGCGGAGAAGGGTTGCGGCTTACATTCTGCCCTTCTCTCTTTTTTTATTTTTTTTTCCCAGACCCTTTCTCCTTTTTTTCTGCCCCCAGCCGGAGCTGCTTGGCGGTAACAAGAGTGAGGGCAGCTTTCGCCGGGAAACTTTTCTCCCCCTTTTGTTGTCTCTCGCTTCTTTTCTCCGAAGGGTGAAATAAATTGCTTCTCGCGGAGCGGTCGTGACCCGCGCTGGCCGCCGATTGAAGTAAACGGAGGAAGCGGACCCTCCTGTTCCCGCTCCTTCCACAGTGCAAATGCCTGGAACGGGAAACGAGTTTCCCACAGTGCTGTATTAAGACTCGAATTTCATCTAATTACTTTCTTAAGTAACATCCATCAGTAGTAATAAGAAACCTTGAAAGAAGTCTTTAAAGATGTTGCTTGGTGAAAAAGCCCAAAAAAAATTGTGAAAGATTTCTATAAAAATCGCAGAGGCGTGTTTTACGTCTCAAGTTCTGTTTTATTGTAGTTTTATGATTTTTTGCAAACATTTCGGAGAAAAATAATGAATATATAAATAGTAAAAATTATGGACGGTAAGATTACGACTCTACCGTTGATCTCTATACTATCTGGATGTTGAACTTCAGTTTTCTGAGTGTGCTAGCCATAGATGTTCATATTTAGTTTCTTGCCAAATTCAGATTGGCTGC
The DNA here is from genome assembly GCA_026315105.1 of Locusta migratoria. Taxonomy (NCBI): domain Eukaryota; kingdom Metazoa; phylum Arthropoda; class Insecta; order Orthoptera; family Acrididae; genus Locusta; species Locusta migratoria. Next base: position 106,554,930 of record CM048749.1, on the reverse strand, counting down.
TATGAAGTGTTACAAGTAAATGAAAAGACACTACGTTTCGTTTCAGCTCACTTATCACTCTGTTACATAGCTTATTGACTGAAATTACAAAATCAAGACATAATCAAGCAATTCTTTGTCACGTAACAACTGATGGAAACTCGTTAGCCAAATTTAAACGTGGCAGACAACGCAATGTCCTGTGTAAAAGTATGATTGTGCTGGCATGCTGCTGTTATATGCACAGACACCAGAGTTATTCATCCAGTTTCTATAGAGACCACTGGTTGCTACGCTATTTGCACCACAGAAGAGCAACGTTCAGTGATCCGTTTTTTGTGGCCGGAAGGCGTATCAGGGGACAAATTTCATCGAAGACTTTCGCTACTAAGCTACGAATGGATTGAAAAATTTCGAAATGGTCGCACAAGTGTTACACGATATTAAGGAGCCGGACGACTGTTTACCGCCACAGATGAAGAAACCACGTGAAATGACTGTCTTAGACAGACGATTAACTATTAACGAATTGACACATCGTCTGCAAATTGGTCGCCGTTCTGGGTACAAACTCATCCACAACAATTTTTTTTTTCCGAGACACACATTGTCTAGTAATGAAACTTTATAGTGAAAGGGGCACAACAATATTCATTGTACATTATAGTGAGATGCTTACTGCCAGGCTAAAGCCTGCAGTTCAAAGCAAACGCCGCGGATTACTGTCAAAATGAGTTGTGCTGTTAAACGACAAAGTCCGTCCGCAAACTGCTACCCACTCTGCTGAAATGCTCCACAAACTGAAATTTGAAGTACTGAATCATCCTCCATATAGTCCTGTTCTTACCCCTTCTATCACTTGTTTGGGCCGGCCGAGGTGGCCGAGGGGACTAAGGCGCTCTAATCACGGTCTGCACGGCCACTACGGTCGGGGGTTCGAATCCCCCCTCGGGCATGGATATTTGTGCCGTCCTAGTTCGTAAGTAGTTTATAAGTTTAGGGACTGATGACCCCGTAGTTAAGCCCCATAGACTATACAAACATTATTTTTTCACTTGTTTGGTCCACTCAAACAGGCAGTATGAGGTCGTCGATTTGCTTCGGACGAAGTAGTGAAAGAAGCTCAACCGAGAACCTTCTTTCATGAAGGTATCAGGAAGCTTGTGCAACAATTGACCAAGTGCGTTGAAACGCAAGGAGACTATGTCGAAAAATGATGTTGTTGTACGTTTCCTACTTGATTACAATAAAATTTTTTAACTACTTTGCAGATATTAATTGACCTATCCTCGTACAATCAAATCCTGTAACGGTATCTGTAATGAGACGAAAAATGAAATACGAATCCTCGTACAGGATCCCGAATATATAAACACAGACGCAAATAGATCATTGTATGCCCTCTCAGAATCTTCACCCAGTATTTTCTGTTTAAGCAGTGCATTTGTAGTACATGAAATGTGGCTTTCGGCTTCTCAGTCCATCATCAGGTGATAGCTGCCTGTAGTACACATGTTTTCAAAGATGTTACAAACATCCAGAATGAAACTTTCACTCTGAAGCGGAGTGTGCGCTGATATGAAACTTCCTGAAAGATTAAAATTGTGTGACGGAACCGGGACTCTAACCTGGGACCTCTGTCTTTCGTGGGCAAGCGCTATACCGACTGAGCTATCCCGACATGACTCACGATGCTGCCTCACAACGTTACTTCCGCCAGTCCCTCACCTCCTACTTTCCAAACTTCACAGAATCTTGCAAGAGTACCACTCCACTGCAGAGTGAAAGATTCATTCCGGAAACATCCCTTAGGCTGTGGCTAAGCCATGTCTCCACAATATCCTATCTTCCAGGAGTGCTAGTCTTGCAAGGTTCGCAGGAGAGCTCCTGTGAAGTTTGGAAAGTAGGTAGAGCGCTTGCCCGCGAAAGGCAAAGGTCCCAGATTCGAGTCCCGGTCCCGGCACACAATTTTAACCTGCCAGGAAGTTTCATGTTACAAACATGTTACGATTCACAAAAATATTCTCACAGAAAATCGACTAGTTCACAGGAAAGTACATATTTATGAGAGATATTAACATTAACATTTACATAAAAATATGATAAGTACATGTAAAGGATCAAAACTGACATAATTATTTTTGTTGGAAAGGAAAGTTGAAAACTTAAACTTATTTTAGTAGAGGTGTGAAGGGGAACTGGATCTGATCGTTTAATACTAAACTAGCGTCCTGAGCCAAATGTTTATAGTTTTCCAATATTTCCAGTAGTGTCATCTTTCTGCTTTTCTTCAGGGGATGTAGGATTTCATAGTGTACATCGTAATCAATGTTTTCTCTAAGCCGATGTTCAGCAAAGGTTGAATGTGTCTTTTTTAACCTCCAGCTTCTCTCGTGTTCTGACAATCTAACAGTTACAGCCCTGCCAGACTGACCAACATACACTTTCCTACAAAGTTTGCACGTCATCTTCTACACACCACTCTGTGATAGGGGTTGAATTTTGTCCTTACTACTGACTAAGTAGTGTTGTAAAATGCAGGCCTGTAGAATCGAGATTTTAACTTTTGACTACTGACTTATTCTTGCTGGCCAACATACAAAAGTGTTCTAATTTTTTCTAATTTTCTTGTTATTCAGTATACTGTCAAAAAGAAAACATTGATTACGATGTTCACTGTGAAATCCTACATCCCCTGAAGAAAAGCAGAAAGATGACACTACTGGAAATATTGGAAAACAATAAACATTTGGCTCAGGATGTCAGTTTAGTATTAAACGATTAGATCCAGTTCCCCTTTACACCCCTACTAAAATAAGTTTTAGTTTCCAACTTTCCTTTTCAACAAAAATAATCATGTCAGTTTTCACCCTTTATATACTTATCATAATTTATATAAATGTTAATAACTCTCATAAATATGTACTTGTAATGTACTTTCCTGTGAACTAGTCGATTTTCTGTGATAACATCTTTGTAAATCGTTTTACGACTAATATTTGTTCAATCGTTGCCTACAGCCAACTGTCCTAAGGAACGCTAATCATATTTTTGGAAACACCTCTGACAATGTTCTGGATTTGTCGAGCTGTCAGTCTCATTTTAAATGAAATATTATACTCTGTCTCCAATTTTATTTTATTTTGCTTATGTTGTTTTGAGTACATGGTACATGTATAGCCTATCATGATTAACAACAAAAAGGTTTAACAGCTGACAAATCAATGATAATTTTTGTTTTTTAAAAGCCTTTGTACAATTCTTTTAAAACCTTTGTATATATTATACTTTGTACAATAAGTGCGCAGCCGCCCTATGTGATTAATATGCATAACCTTATGTGATATGGCGCCACTATACGCCTTGTAATGCCACCTGGTGGCAAGAAATGTCTACCTGGACAGTACCGAATGTGTTAAAGTCTGTAGTCTGCTTTTGTATGTGTATCAAACAACTTCTTATATCTGTTCACGTGTGCACATGGCACGGAAGAGGTATAACACGACGGAAATCATCATTTTTAATATGAAATGTAACTTACTACTTTTCTGCCATGTGCGAAATTGTGTTATTTTTATGTTTGTAGATGCTAATCTGATGATGGTAAAGCCGGCTATACATGAAGTGTGACCTACGAAGGTAAGTCAATTATTATCCGCAATTTAGTTATATTTTTGTTTATGTTGGTAGTACTATCGTTTTATGTTGGTGACGCATGCTTTGTTTATTTGTTGTTATATCTTTGCAATTTTCAAGCTGCTATGTTAGTTTCGTTGTCGGCGCCGTGCTGTTAATCATGGCTGCTCCGCTGTCTATTTGCACCAAAGAAGAGCAACGTTCAGTGATACGTTTTTTATGGGCGGAAGGTGTATCAGGGGCCGAAATTCATAGAAGACTTTCAGTACAGTACGGGAGCAGTGTTTTGCCACAACGAAGTGTGTACGAGTGCATTGAAAAATTCCGAAATGGTCGCACGAATGTTAAGCACGATGAAGGAGCCGGACGACCGTTCACCGCCACAAATGAAAAAAGAAAAAAAAAAACATTGAGCGATCACGTAAAATGATTCTCTTAGACAGACGATTAACTATTGATGAAGTGGCTGATCGTCTTCAAATTAGTCATGGTTCTGCCTACGAAATTATTCACAACAGACTTGGGTTTGGTAAAGTTTGTGCAAGATGGGTCCCAAAACAACTAACACAGTTACATAAGCAAACGCGCCTCGACATCTGCAAAAAACATTTGGATTGCTATGATAACGAAGGGGACAACTTCTTAGACAGAATCATTACTGACGAAACATGGATCCATCATTAGGAGCCGGAGAGTAAACGGCAGAGTATGGAATGTAAACGTCCAAATTCACAGTGCAAGAAAAAGTTCAAGACCCAACCGTCCGCAGGTTTTTTGGGATACACGAGATCCTGTACTGGAACATTATGGCGAAAGGGGCACAACAATAAACAGTGTACGTTACAGTGAGATGCTTACTGACAGGCTAAAGCCTGCAATTCAAAGCAAACGCCGAGGATTGCTGTCGGAAGGTGTTGTATTGTTGCACGAGAATGCCCGTCAGCATACTGCTGTCCACACTGCTGAAACGCTCCAGAAACTCAAATTCGAAGTACTGGATCATCCTCCATATAGTCCCGATCTTGCCCCTTCTGACTATCACTTGTTTGGTCCACTCAAACAGGCATTAAAGGGCCGTCGATTTGACTCGGACGAAGCAGTGAAGGAAACGGTGCATTCCTGGCTCGCAGCTCAACCGAAAAGCTTTTATGAGGGCATGAGGAAGCTTGTAGAGCGATGGACGAAGTACATTGAAAAGCAAGGAGACTATGTCGAAAAATGATGTTCTTGTAAGGTTCGTATTTTATTACAATAAAATTTTATAACTACTTTGCGGATAATAATTGACTTACCCTCGTATAATAAAGAATTTGCGACCTATCCAGCTTCACAGCAGTACTACTTAATCAGACTCAGCAGTGTATGAATGAAATTGGCAAGGGGAAGTTGTTAAGATATTTTTGTCAGATTATCAACATTCGACAATAGGCGCTACGAAATGAAGCGCTTGACGGTAACTTGTATGTAAGACGAGCCAGCTGTGTGTCTGGCGTAATGAGCCGACAGTGGCGTGGCGGCAAGCTGCTGGGCGCTGCGGGAGCCGGCCTTGGAGGCTCTTTAAACGCGTAACAAGGGACGGCTTGAGATGTAATCACACCGCAGCTCTGCCCGGGCCGCCTGCTCCTTCGCCTACCTACGCTGCCCGTGCCTCAACCACTCGCTACCTGACGGTGCTTCTTGATATTTTAAACACGGCTGCGTCCCAGCAACGGTTATAGGATAGCAAATCAATAACAGCCAACCAGTTGCAATAATAGTTGTTTAATAAACTTTTGACCACGGTTTCGACAGATATAAACAACAACAAAAACATACACAAATACAAACCCACAAAACAATGTCAGTATCCAAACTATTCAAAAAATCGCGCTCCACATCACAGACACGCCACACAAACAAATGCAGCACCATACAGCCACCACAATAAAAAAAAATGGCGATGTAAACAGTGCTGTTCCACAGCAAAAATCGCACTGAAGACCAGAAAACATAAGAACACGCCACAAACAAACGAGCAGCAACACCACAGCTCAAATGCAAGAAAGCCAAAACAGCCACATAGAAATAATTTCAATATAACTAACATGCTAATGTAGGCCTATAATAAATCAGTGCCGGCCTCGGTGGCCGAGGGGACTGAGGCGCTCCAGTCACGGTCTGCACGGCCACTACGGTCGCGGGTTCGAATCCCCCCCTCGGGCATGGATATTTGTGCGTCCTTAGGATTAGCTAGTTCATAAATATTTTGTAAGTTTAGGGACAGATGACCCCGTAGTTAAGCCCCATAAGCTATACAAACATTTGAACATTTGAATTTGAATAAATCAGTCAGTTTTCGTAAACAAAAACGTCTTGTTGTTGCAGATGACATTTCAAAATTCGTCATTCCACAATCAATGCACATGCATATCCTGCGAACGACACAATGTAAGTACCTTGAATAAATTAGGCCTAAGTCATCTAACAAAATTGTCAAACAAAACAACTTGTGCAAACGATTGTATAACCAAATATGAATCATGTTATTATAGAAAATAAACAACAGAAACCCACGGAAGATGGCACAATAAGTGCCGCAACTAGTTTGGGTATTTAAACAAAACAAAAAGTGTCTTGCATAAGGCGGAATGAACCACAATTCTAACACTACAAGGACGGAAGAGACAAGAGCTGCCCCATCACAAGATGATGATATAAACCCGTCTTCTTCAGAAATACATGTATACCTATAGACAATGTGACATCATAAATCAACACCTTCGCTGCGGCTGGCGCTATCCTACAGTGAGCGCGGACTTTTATAAGCGTCAGCCTCAGCGAAAGTGTTAAAAATTCATAATCGTTATGCCTGAAATATGCGTCACACCAAGCCTATTGTCTAAAACATTGTGAAATATAAAACAGAATAAAACTGTTACTTACTATACTAGCATATCACAGGAATTTGACATCCCTGTGATCTAGGGAATGTGGTTTAGACTGAAAGATGCGTCAGCGCATCTGTAGACATTCACACTTACTGATTTGAAGCAAGGAGCGTGCATACCAGGACCGTTAGCGCATGCGCCGTGGAACTTTCAGTGGGTTAAGTAGCTATTGGCAGAATGTACATTGAATTTATATCGATGTCAATAAATGGAATATTTGCATAAAAAGAGGGTGATAAGTTTGAGGGAAGCTGTGGAAACAAATATTACAAAGGTCAATTGTAAAAATATGCTGACTAACAAATACTGTTGAAATACATTGCGTAAACGAACGATAATAATAGAAAAGTGTACCTCTCACATGAATAAAAATGAACTGGGTTAGTACGTGGCTTTCGTAAGCAGTATGGGTTTGAAACCTTCAGAATATTGTTTAAAGGCGAGATTTAACTGATCATTTAATAAATTGCCATCCTTGAGTTCTAGATGTTGAAAGAACTCAAGTTCTTCCCAAAGATCAAGTTTTCGCCCTTTAACTTCTCTGTGTAAAATGACAGTGTCTTCTAACATTTTCGGAGTGTGGTTGGCAATCAGTAAGTGTTCTGCAAACGTAGAGTTATGTATGTTCGCTCCTTTCTTTCATTGCTTTTTGAAATCCTTTGTCATTACTTTTTATTGAGGACCCACCGAATATTAGGTTTCGGCCAAAATATTGGTCAGGTTTGATTCCATAATGGCACTTGTGCTAAACGACTGTTTTTGATTTGTAGAAAAGTTTTGCAGCGATCAGTCGTAAATATTTAATTTACTCAGTTCTAGATTTCGACCACTGTGTGGTCATTATCAATGCTCAAACAAATACATAAGAACCAGTAAGATAATATGCATGTCAAGTTATAAACATGTTGTTTAAGGTATCGTTTATAGTTGATGACAAAATACATACCATAAAATAAAACGGATAAAACATGTAAAACTTTTCGACCTACTTGTTGGAGGTTACGTTCATACTGTAGCATATAAGATGACGAGTAGGCCTAGAATGTAAGCAAGTTACAAAGTAATGAAGAATTTGTAAAAATGTTAGTCTTAAATATGTTAAATATACTAATATTTTAATTTGTCTTTAATAATTAATGAAATTATGCTTGCATTTAAGATAAATATTTAAGAAATGTATCGATAAGTTTGATTTGTTTAAAAATAATAACTTAAAATATTTTGCAATAATTGTCTGCAGTTTAAAATCTATGGAACCGATATTTGAATGGTTTTTCCGTTAGTCACGTGATTTGTGAAGCTGTTTTTTTTTTTTTTTTTTTTTTGGCGGAGGTCGCCGAGGTAAAAGGTCGCTTTAGGTGGCAGGGTGCCGCTCGGAACTTTTCTTACGCGCGGAATCGTTTATTTCATGCAATAAATGTTTTTGTGGTGTTAACGGTTCAACAAATCACGTGACCAAATTTATAGACGATTTTATTATCCAAAATTGTGTAGCGAAAACCTCAGAATATTGTGAAAAGTATTTGTGGTGTTGCGTGTTTCATTTCACTGAAACTCATAGGCCATTAAAACAATGGGCATAGAAGCAACGTGCACAACCGCCTCCTTAATAGGCGAGCCATTAGTAGAGTATTCTTATTTCGGTTGTTCACAAGCCCTAAGTTGGGTTAGTAGCCATAAGCAAGACAAGCTGAAGCTACTAGCCTGCTACTCGGCACGTTGCAAGTAGTTGTTACAATTTTTACACAGCTCATGTCAGCTTTTGTCATTGCCGACTATGACGCACTCTTTCAAGGTTCATACATCGAAAATTTTTTACGTGTGTTAACCGTTTTGTTTTACGGTATGTATTTTATCATCAACTATAAATGAAACCTTGTACTACTGGTTTATAACTTAACATGTATATTATCTTACTGGTTCTTTTATATTTGTTTTGGCATTGATAATGACCACACCTGTGGCCGATATCTAGATATGAATAAATTTACACGACTGATATTTACGACTGATTGCTGAAAAAGTTTTCTATAAAACATTGGTTTCGGCCAGAAATCATCCGAATCTTCGGCTTGACTTAAACCAACTTTCTTGAACTTGCGAATGAAATCGGGTCGCTTGCGGGTTGGATTTAGTCAACAATAACGCTTTACCACAGTTGACGGCGAGCCTTTTAGCTACTAGTAGTCTTTCCTTGTGCGAAAAAACTGTATTTTGTTGTTATCACAATATATCGCAATCGTATCTTATAGTGATATTCTTATTCTGTGTTTGTTGTAACAATTTAACTTATTCAGTGTTGTATTTAATGGAACGGGTTATCATATTGTTATGCTGCAAAGTGAGGGGTCTTTTTTAATAACCAGTATGGGCTTAGGACACGTTGATCATGAGGTACACAGCGTTTCCTGTTGAGTTTGCTTAAATTTACAATGACGACAATCATACTGTTAGTCGAAACTTTGACGACGTTATTTCTCGAAATACTTTCTGCAGCACAAATTGATTTACTAACAGGTAAGACGCTTATATATTATTACTATGATAAACACAATGACGGACACCCAAATAAATTTTTACGAAGTTGATTTGAGGTGTGGGCTGCGCGCTAGTCAAATCTGTCGGCGACAGGACTTAAGCTGAGTTTGCCTTCAGGAACCATACGCCACAATTTTGCTTTAATATCAGTGTTAAGGCTTAGTGTAAATGAATTACAACTTCGTCAGCAATAAACATATCGTAATTGGGATCCGGAAGTTTATTTTGAGGAGAATATCTACACGCCACTACTTAGTATATTTTCACTTTCCGTCATTGGGCTTTCTTTAGAAATGCAAAATGCTACGAAAACTGCGAGGGAAAACGACAGAGTTTCACTAATAACAGGTACGAGGTATTCGTAAGCGCTGACTCACAAGTCGAACTTAAGCAGAGGTTGGCCTAATATTCGTAACTGCCGGAAATAACGTGTACGCAATAAATCCTTACGCCTCCTATGTCATCTTCTACGGACTCCTGGTTAGTCTAACACACAATCAAGAAACCTTAGTACAGGTAGAGGATCACGAAAAATGCGAGAAAACTAGTGATTTGTGATATTACGCCAGTTTACCGAAATTTTAACTTAATTACGTAAGTTTCGGTTTCGGTCGAAACTAGAAGAGGAGACGAATATTCAGTTATGGGTTTCGCTTTCGGCCGCAAATCTTGCCCCGTCTTACTGTACATTTTATCTTACAGGTAGTTCAGCCACTTTTATAGCAGTGGTTGATAAAACGGAAAGATAACTAAATGTACGTAGTCGGCTCGAATACTGGCAGATAGTTGTTTCTTCTGCATCTACATACATACTCCGCAAGCCACCATACCTTGCCTCACAGAGCGACGGGAATACTGTAAGCTGACAATATTTTGACCCTTATAATACTTGCATCTCTCGCAACACATTACGCTCTTATTTACGTTAGATGTACTGTGAGAGAAATAGAGCCATAATATTATACAAGCGGAGGGTGACTGAAATCATTATGTATGCTTTAATAATAATAATTAAGCTTTAATGGCACGCTCTCTGGACGTTTGTAATAAAGCTGGGTGAACGTCAGTGGAGACATGGGAAACTGGTATCAAAATAAAGCAGATCGGACCCGAGTGTTGCCTTAGGGGGGTCATTACTCGATAAAGCGAGCCCTTAGAGGACAGAAAACATTGCACATGTGGGCAAGTTGCCGATCTGACCGGCTCAAGATACGCGCAATCACAGCCATAGCGAAATTCATGTGGCGTTGCAACACAATAGGAGGAACTGACGGTTGAAACCAAAGAGCGAGGCGGCGATGCAATAAACAAGATGGGCGATGGGCGATGGAGGTCGTTGGTCGACAGTTTGGTGGAATATCTCCTGGTCAAAGTCAAACGGGTAGAACTTGAATTTCGACTAATCTGGCGGCTTCAAAAACATTTAAATCAGCAAATCTTGCCATATTCCAGCTTTTCTTACTATTTTTACTATTAACCATGTCACATATTAAGCTGTGTCTCGTATCGCATGTTATGATTACATTAGATTACTGCTTGTACCATAGATCGTCGATGCGACATTTCGTAATGATGTGGAAAGAGTAATTTAATTAAAAGGCAAGTTTACAAGATATTTAAAGTCATGCATCCTTTTATTTATTTACGCCATCTGCTGCTGTCGGTGTTGTAGCGTGGAGCGAAGTCTTCCGAAGTAAGAGTGATGTCAGGGGTGCCACAGGGAAGTGTCGTGTGTCTGCTGCTGTTCACGATATATATAATTGATCTTGCAGATAACGTCGGAGGCTTTTTGCGGATGATGCTGTGGTATATAGAGAGGTTGTAACAATGGAAAATTGTATTGAAATGCAGGAGGATCTGCATCTAATTGATACGTGGTGCAGGGAATGGCAATTGAATCTCAATGTAGACAACTGTAATGTGCTGAAAATACATGGAAAGAAACATCCTGTATCATTTAGCAGGTCATCAACTGCAACCAAGTAGGTATTAGGAGTGATTTAAAATGGAATGACCATATAAAATCAGTCGTCGGTAAAGCAGATGCCAGGCTTAGATTCATTGGAAGAATTCTAAGGAAATGCAGTGCGAAAATAAAGGAAATAGATTACAGTACACTTGTTCGCCCACAGCTTGAATACTGGGATCCGTATCAGATAGGGTTGATAGAGGAACTAGAAAAGATCCAACGGAGAGCAGAGCGCTTCATTACAGTATTTGGTAATCGAGAAAGCGTTACGGAAATGATCGATAAACTCCAGTGGAAGACTCTGCAGGAGAGACGGTCTGTCGCTCGGTACGGACTTTTGTCGAAGTTTCGAGAACATACACTTACGAGGAGTCTAGCACTATATTCAAACAACTTACGGGTTGCTGCTGGGTGACGTCGTCGACAACCGCCGATATTTCGGCAGGACACCCTGCCATTCTCAAGGCACAACTGCACTTAAGGAGGCAATGTGCAAGTGTATTTAATATCTCGGTTTGCAAAGTGTAAACAAGGAAGATAACACACACAGTACAAGTCACCGCAGAGTTAACACAACCAAAGTTGACCAAACATAAAAAATATCGATATTTATTAATTTTGTTTCTCTGTTTTTTGACGAGAGACAGTGCCGGATTCCAAGCAGAATTTAAACAAAAACCACCATCTACATCTACATACATACTCCCCAATCCACCGTAAGGTGCGTGGCGGAGGGTACACTGTACCAATACTAGGCATTTCCTTTCCTATTCCAATCCCAAATAGAACGAGGAAAAAAAGAATGCCTATATGCCTCCGTACGAGCCCTAATTTCTCTTATTTTGTCTTTGTGATCACTACGCGAAATGTAAATAGGTGGAAGCAAGATCGTGCTACACTCAGCTTCAAATACCGGCCCTCTAAATTTCCTTAACGGAATTTCACGGAAAGAACGTCGTCTTTCCTCCAACGATCCCCAGTTGAGTTGTTGTTGATGTTGTTGGGTTTTGGAAGGGACTAAACAGCGACGGTTATAAGTCCCTTCAATTGAGTTGCCGAAGCATTTCCGTGGCACTCGCGCATTGGTCGAACTTACCAGTAACAAACCTAGCCGCTCGCCTCTGAACTGCTTCTATGTCTTCCTTTAAAATAATCTGCTTCGGGTCCCAAACATTTGAGCAATACTCAAGACGTGGTCGTACAAGCGTTTTATACGCGGTCTACTTTACAGATGAAGTACATGTTCCCAAAATTCTCCCAATAAACCGAAGTCGGCTGTCCGCCTTACTCACAACTGTCCTTACATGTTCGTTCCATTTCATATCGCTCTGCAATGTTACGCCCAGATATTTGAACGATGCGACAGCATCAAGAAGCTCACTACTAATTTTTCTACATTGAGAGCTAGCTGCCATTCTTCGCACAAACTAGAAATTTTTTCTGAGTCATCTTGTATGCTGTTACAGTCAGTTAAAGACGATACCCTCCAATACACCACAGCATCATCAGCAAACAGCCACAAATTACAAATTACTCTGTCCATCAGATCATTTATATAGGTAGAAAATAATAGCGGTCCTATCACACTCCCCTGGGGCACTCCTGACGATACACTCGTCTCTGATGAACACTCGCCGTCGAGTACAACGTACTGCGTTCTATTACTTAGGAAGTCTTCCAGCCAGTCACAAATCTGTGAACCTATCCCATGTTTCTCCGTTTATAAGGTCGCTTGCTAGTTTGTTTTCAACAGCGACGACGTCACCCGGCAGCATATCCGTAAGTTGTTTGAACATTCCTTACGCCGAGTAAAGTTAAGGTCTCACATAGCAGTATATTGCTTGCTCCTACGTATATCGTGCAAAGAGATCATGAAGATAAAATCAGAGAGATTAGAGCCCACACGGAGGCAAACCGGCAATCTTTCTTTCCGCGAACAGTACGAGACTGGAATAGGAGGTACCCTCCGCCACACACCATCGGGTCGGGTGACTTGCGGAATATGGATGTAGATGTAGATCGACAGCTGGTACACCCGTACCGCTTGAGCTGTTGGCCTGTGACGAAGTCATTTCGTGTATTCCATATGCACTGTTCCAAATATAAATCTGGAGTGTGTTGGTGGTAATTTTTTTATTTTTGTCGCTAATGGCGGTGGCGTAATAAGGGGAAGGTGCGCGAACTGGTGCTTGCCGCCCTGCCCCAGAGTGTGGGCTGTCTGTGAGCGGGCAGACGGCGTCTCGCGCGCACCTGCCGTGTTGCCACCGCTAAATTTACCTCCGCCGCCCTGGACGCCTGCCGCTGCCGCTGCCGTGTCGTTGCCAGCCTCGTATTTAACCCCGCACTTCTGTTACACTACTGGCCGCCAGTTATAAACGCTAACAACGTTGAAACAAAATAGGATATACAGAGTTGTAGCAGGTGGTAGCATACACGAAATGCCATCTAAACTGCCTTGTAACATGTGTACAATGTGAAACCTTAACTTTTCCCGGCGTAATGAATGTTCAAACAACTTACGGGTATGCTGCTGGGTGACGTCGTCGACAACCGCCGATATTTCGGCAGGAGGAGACCCTGCCATTCTCAAGGTACAACTGCACTCAAGGAAGCAATGTGCAAGCGTATTTAATACCTCGATTTGCAAAGGGTAAACAAGGAAGATAACACACACGGTACAAGTCACTGCAAAGTCAACACAACCAAAGATGACCAAACATCAAAAATATCGATAGTGACTTAATCAACTGGTGCCGGGGTATACGGGGTGCAGCCAAGACTGGAGGGCGTCATCTCTCTAGGAAAACTGGCCTCAGTATTCCAGGCCGAAATCACTGCCATCAGGGCGTGTGTGGAGGAGAATTTGCGTAGGTGCTACAAAGACCGTAGAATCTATATCTATTCAGACAGCCAGGCAGCCCTGAGATCACTGGCAGCTTCTGCAACGAGATCTAAAATTGTTGCAGAATTTCACAGGTTTCTGGTGGAGCTAGCGGAAAGCAATAGAGTAAACCTATTGTGGGTCCCTGGCCACTAGGGTATCAGTGGCAACGAACATGCCGACAGATTAGCCAGGATGGGGGCAGAGACTCCATTTATTGGACCGGAACCTGTCCTGACAATCACCAAGGCAATGATCAAATTAGAGCTACGTAACTGGCTCAGAAGACAGCACGTAGAATATTGGACCAAAGTCTATCAACAAAAACATGGCAAGGTAATGCTGCCAAAGCCATGTTTTAAAAGAAGCTCTGCAATCCTGGGCCTGCACAGGAGAGGGATTAGACTCATAGTTGGATTGCTGACAGGCCATGGGAATTTCAAAAAACATACAATGAGAATAACAGAAGAGGACCCTAAATGTAGGACCTTTGATGACGGTGATGAAACTGCATCACACCTAATCTTCGAATGCATTGCATTCGAGAGTAAAAGGCACAGAACATTTGGGACAACCAGAACCGAAGAAATTGTGTCTAATAAAGAATTGGCGAAGGGCCACCTTGCACTGTTCAAGGGTATTGGTTGGCTTTACTATACATACAGGGAGCGATACCGCACAATAAACTTAGTTTCGGTGCGGGCAGTGGCGGGTTGGACCAACATTTCTCTTTGGCTTCTCTGAGAAAATCAATCAATCAGTCAACAGGTGAGGCAGCATTAATTTTGTCCCTCTGTTTTTTGACGAGAGACAGTGCCGGATTTCAAGCAGCACAATAACACGGAGATTCTGGAATGCACTTCCACCTATTGGGATAGTGTTATTAAGGAAGATGTTGAAATTAAACCAGCAAGCGACCTCATAAACAGAGATGGTGGTTTTTGTTTAAATTCTGCTTGGAATCCGGCATTGTCTCTCGTCAAAAAACAGAGGGACAAAATTAATGCTGCCTCACCTGTTGATTAAGTCACTATCGATAATTTTGATGTTTGGTCATCTTTGGTTGTGTTGTCTCTGCAGTCACTTGTACTGTGTGTGTTGTCTACCTTGTTTACCCTTTGCAAACCGAGGTATTAAATACGCTAAATACGCTTGCACATTGCTTCCTTAAGTGCAGTTGTGCCTTGAGAATGGCAAGGTGTCCTCCTGCCGAAATATCGGCGGTTGTCGATGACGCCAACCGGTAGCATACCCGTCAGTTGTTTGAACATGTGTACAGCTTTTTATTGTGTACCACATACAAATGACTTCAGTGGATTTTCGTCTCATGTGATGGTACACCGGTTGTTACGGGCGTTTTTATCGAATGTCACCTGTAGACTCTGGGTACTCATGTTGTGAAGTCATGCGTTAGTTTACGTCGAAGGATTCATAGTGATTTATTGGCCAAGCGTAGTGCACTGTAGTGTGTTATCATGTCGCAGGTATTTATACTGAGTATGCCGATGTGGTATTTGTGTATGCGTTTTGAAATGGAAAAGCGGCTGCTGCATGTACAGAATACGGCGTACGGTAAACGCAGACTACCAGATTGGTGTTTACTAGTAGGTTCATTTACATTAATACTCCACTAATCACATTTAAGTGCATGGCACAGGACACAGGATTCATAGAAACGCTTTTATTATATTTCTGTGCCGTTCTATTCTCTCACGAAGGGAAAAGGAACACCTGAATATTACTGTTTTATTAAGATGATCATGTCTCCCTGAGTAGTTGGCTGATAACAAAATATGTTCGTATTCGGAAGAGAACGTTGGTGAAAGAAATTTCACAAATAAATCTCACCGAAAAGAATAAGGCATTTCTTTTAATGATTTCCATCCCAACTCGTGCATCATTTCTACATCTACATGGGAATCTCTGCAAATCTCATTTAATTGCTTGGCAGAGGTTTCATCGAACCACCGTTATACTATTTATCTCCCATTCCATTTTCGAAAAGCGCGCAGAAACAACAAGCATCTGAATCTATCCGTTCAAGCTCTGATTTCTCTTATTTTATTCAAAAATGTTCAAATGTCTATAAATCTATCGGACCAAACTGCGTGGTCATCAGTCCGTAGCTTACAAACTACTTAAACCTAGGTAAACTAACATAAGGACAACACACACACCCATGCCCCTGGGAGGACTCGAACCTCCGCAGCGAGGTGCTTTAGACCGCTCGGCTACTCCACCGCGGCTTATTTTATTCTGAAGATCATTTCTACCTATGTAGGTGGGAGTCAACAATATATTTTCGCATTCGGAGGAGAATGTTGGTGACTAGAGTTTCGTAAGTAGACCACGCCGCAGCGATAAGCGCCGTAGTTGTACTGATTCCCATCCCAGGTCCTGTATCATTTCCGTGACGCTGTCTCCTCTTTTCGTGACAATACAAAACGAACTGCCCTTCTTTGAACTGTATAAAGGTGAATAGATGGGGCATAACAGCTTTCAGATAATTGCAGAACGACATGTTGACCATAGCTGTTTATTAATTCTCAATGCTACCGGTTTCGGTTATTTACCATTGTCAAGCGTTAGCTAATCTCTGCTAACGCTTGACAATGGTAAATAACCGAAACCGGTAGCATTGAGAATTAATAAACAGCTATGGTCAACATATCGTTCTGCAATCTTCTTTGAACTCTTTTGATGTCCTCCGTCAAACCCACCTGATAAGAATCCCACACTGGGCAGCAAAAAATGACGGACAAGCGAAGTGTATGCAGTCTCTTTAGTAGTTCTGTTGTATCTTTTAGGGGTTCTGCCAATAAAACGCAGTCTCTGGTTCGCCTTTCCCACGACATTATCTATGTGTTCTTTCCAGTTTAAGTCTGAACCAATATAATTCCTAGGTATTTTGTGGAGTTTACTGCCTTCACTTTTTGATTGATTTATCTTGTAAACAAAGTTTAACGGATTTCTTTTCGTACTCATGTGAACGACGTCACACTTCGCATTATTTAGAGTTAATTGCCAATTTTTACACCATAGTAATATTTAGATCGTTCTGCAGCTGGTTTTGATCTTCAGATGATTTTACTAGAAGGTAAATGACGGCGTCCATCCCAACTAGTACATCATTTCTGTGACACTCTCTGCCCTATATCCTTCCTTTAGCTTTCCGTATTCCTTCAGTACCACTTGATGGGGGCCGGCCGCGGTGACCGAGCGGTGTGCGGCGCGCCAGTCTCGGTCTGCACGGTCACTTCGATTGGGGTTTCGAATCCCCCCTCGGGCATGGATATTTGTGCCGTCCTTAGTGTTAGCTAGTTCATAAGTAGTTTGTAAGTTTAGAGACTGATTACCCCGTAGTTAAGTCCCATAATCTCTGAAAACATTTACCGAGCGAGGTGGCGCAGTGGTAACGCACCGGACTCGTATTCGGGAGGATGGTGATTCAAATCCACCTCCGGCCATCCAGATTTAGGTTTTCCGTGATTTCCCTAATCACTCCAGGCAAATTCCGGGATGGTTCCTTTCATAGGGCACGGCCGATTTCCTTCCCCCTCATTACCCAAAACTCTTGTTTCGACCAACTAGTTCTATTGCGCCTAGAGGTCCTCTACTTTGGTTTCGTGCACGCACGGTGGTCGTCTGCGGTGTATAAAGGGGCCGCTGTTTCTCTTCTGCCTCAGTTTCCGGCGAGTAGGTGTATCAGCGTACTCACCTGAAGATAGCAGTCAGTTGGTCTGCCGAAATATCGTGTTTAGTTGACGATGGTATCCGGCTGGAAACCCGAGATGGATATTAGCAATTATTACGTCGGGAAAGTCTACACAACCACAAACAGTCTATCAACCTCATTATATATCTGCAGAAACACAATAATTTTTAGTATTTAGAAGATTATTATGCCAGAAGTGGGTGCAATCAGTTTTTGTCAGGCACTATAATATGGGTGCCGTTGTGTCAGATACAAGACCGAAATCATCAGGCGCGACATTCGCGTTGTCACGGTGTTTCCATACTTTTGTCCCCGACGGGCGCGGGCTGTACCTGGCCGCAGGTTGGCAACCTCCCCAGGCGAGGCAAACTGTCGGCCGGCACGAATGTGTTTAAGGGCGAGCGCGGCTCAGATGGGAGGGGAGATAGCGGGGCAGGCACACCCACGCCACACCACGCCAGACAAAGGCCGGCCGCCTAATTGCCCGCGATTGGCCAATGCGCGCCGCCGCCCCCCCCCTCCCACTTCCCTTTTTGTTTGTTTTGGTTTTTTGGCTGATTGAGGATGGGAGGAGGAAGTGTGTGTTGCGCCCGCCCGGCACATGTGATCAAACGCGTGATCACGTGTTTCCGGGCGCTGCGTTTGAGATTATGCAAGGACGAGCCGCGCGCTGCCCCAACACTGGGATGGGTCGGCCCTATACAGCGAGCAGGAAAGCCGAGGGGCGGCACGCTGCTGCTACGCAGAAGGTGTAGCTGGGGAGACGTCGCGAACCGTGCTAACCAGGGCAGACGCTGACTGTATTACGAGGCGAGTCAAAGGATTCAGCCGATTTCATTAAACGAATTCTTTAGCATGAACGATGGCGAGTGTTCAACAGAGACTAGGGGTACCGTCAGGGGTGCCCCAGAAAAGTGATAGCACCACTATCATTTTCTATCGATATAAATGATTCGACGGGCAGACTGACAAGGAAAGTACATGGGTTCGAACAAACATACCTGTATGAACGTTTGGTTGCAGGATCTCTACGTACACCTCAATGTGCTGGTGGGTGTCGTTTTTCTGCAAAGCTCTGAAACCATGCTCTACATAGCACTGTAGATGTAATTGTAGACGCCATACGTAATGCAGATATCTTAACTATAACTTACGTAATAATCATCGTACATGTTCTCTAGCGAATTGTCATCAAAAGCTGTGATGATAGTTGCAACTTTAACCTTCCTCCCGAAAAATTGTTGGTATTCACTGCCACTGCTTCCATCTCCACTTCACGCACTTAGTGTAGACCTACCGCTTGCAGTGAGTTGTTTGTCGTTATTATCCCTATTCTCATTTTTATGAGTTTGTAACAACAGTATCTAACTTATGCTCATATTTCTGCACCATAACAGATACGAGAAAGCATGCAAATGATTCATCTTCTACACTAATACCATCTTCACGAAGAAGGGTTCTTCGTAATTTCATCTCAACTAATCGCAATACATTAGCAGGATTCATTAGCAATCGCCGCCCCATCTGACGCTTCACCACAAAAATAACATCACAAAACGCAACTTCGGAGGCACACTGCACCGTCCCTAGTGGCGAACCGACAGGTCAAAGTGCAATGCGGCATGGCACACGCAGAGGCATATTAAGGACGACTGCAGAGTTTTCCAGATGTGGAAGTATCACTAGTGCAATAAGGGATCTTTACATTATCTCTTATACGGTTTTGGTGTATGTATGTTTGTTCGAGCCCAAGTACTTTCCTTGTGAGTTGCAATATGCGGCAGTTTGCTGATGATTCTGCGGTGTACAGGAAGGTGTCGACATTGAACAACTATAGTAGCATGCAGGATTACTTGAACCAAATTTCTAGATTGTGTGAGGAATGGCAACCAGCGTTGAAGGTAGAAAAAACGTAAGGTAATGCAGATGATTAGGAGAAACAGTCCCGTAATGTTCGAATGTAGCATTAGTTGCGTGCAGCTTGAGTGACACACATCAATTACATATATAGGAGTAACGCTGAATAGCGTTATAAAATGGAACGAGCATATAAGGGCAGTCGTGAGGAAGGTGAATGATCGACTTCGGTTTATTGGGAGAATTTTGGGAAAATGTGATTCGTCTGTAAAGGAGACAGCATATAAAACTTTTGTCCGACTCCGTCTTCAGATTGCTGAAGTCATATTCACAGAATATATGACATCAACTGAGAATGGGCAAAGCTGAAAATGTGTACCCAGTCGGGATTCGAACCCTTGTACCCTGGTCTCCTACTTTCTAGGCAGTTGCGCTGTCCACTACACCAGCTGCAAAGATCCTTTCGTTAGTGGGGAGGGGTGGGCAAGTTCGTGGCCGTTACTCTTACTGGAATTACTTTCACACCTACGAGTTTGAGTTCTGTGGGAAGGGCGAGGCTGGGAATATGTATATAGCTGGTTTAGTGGACAGCGCAACTGCCTAGAAAGCGAGAGATCTGGGTTCGAATCCCGACTGGGTACACATTTTCAGCTTTGCCCATTCGCAGTTGATGTCATATATTCTGTGAATATGAAAGAATAACAACTGCAGGAATCGAAATGACTGCTGTTCTTTCAGAACAGACGCCACATGTATATATAGCTGAAGTGTTTGGGATCCCAACCAGGCTGGTTTAAAGCAAGACATACAGTTCAGAGCCTACCGGCTAGGTTTGTAACTGTTAGATTCTATCAGTGCGAGAGTGCTTCGGGAACCGAAATGAGAGTCGCTGGCGGAAAGGCGACGGTCTTTTCGAGAAACATGTTTGAAGAAAATTTGATGGCCGGAATTTGAGGCGGATTGCAGAACAATTCTACTGCCGCCAAACCGCATTTCGCGTAAAACCCACAAATATAAGATCAGAGAGATTACGGCTCGTACGGATGCATACAAGCATTCGTTTTTCCCTCGTTCTATGTAGGAGTGTAATAGGAAAGCAAGTACTGAGTACACTACGCCACGCACCTATGAGTGGATTGTGGAGTATGTATGTACCGGTACATGTAGATAAAGACGGAAGTTTGCAGTAATCTTACATATAGAACATAGGAGCAAAAAGGTGTTAATTTAAACAAATCCGATTTCACGAGGGTATATCTCCAGTAGACACAAAAATCATGAGGTAATATTAAGTAATGAGGCGTCTTTAATTTCGGACGCGTCAGAAAAGACTGACACTGCAATTCTTAATTGTAATTTTCCACGCCCAGTATTGTTGCAGTTTCAGAGCGGATGCACAGGAGGAGGGGCTGCTGACGGTTATACGGGGCCTACTACGAACCTTGGAGTGCAATGGTCGAATTAGGGAGACATACGACCGTTTGGGTCGGACGGTGTATTAAGCCAGTGTGTCTGGAATGACGTAGGGGTTAAGCACAAGTAAGCAGGTCCCAGGTTCCAATGCCAACCCCGATACAAACATTTCATTTGTCAATGTATACTTACAGCACCTACCAACAGTCAGATTAAAAATGAATTTAAAAAAAGTTAAAAATCCAATTTTCGAATACTTTTGCAGTTACCTTGAAGATCGATGTTTTGTTTTACACTTCTACAAATGTTTTATGTGATCGGCACAGAACGCACGACAAACTTCCAGCCGATGCTCGTGCTAATCACATATTTTTGTATGCAATGGTACATTCACTACTGTTGCTATGCCAGAAATTGTTACTACGCCATGCTCATTGATTGAGTCAAAGTCCTCACAAAAAAGAAAGCACAGATATCGGAGATTAGTTGTCCTTTATAACCAATATTACAATTAATTGCGTTTTCTATACATCATTGGAACGATTTACTTACCTACTCTAGGGGGTGTGAGAGGCGTCTTGAGGACTAAAATGAGCATGGCCACTCATGCCCGAAAACGCCATTCAACGATGCTACGGAGAGTCCAAGTTACAGGTAGCAACTCCTGCCGCTAGAGATCCCCTCCAGTAACTACGACGCTCTGTAGCGTCATTGGATGACGTTTCCTGGCATGGGTTTCCATGCTATGTTTCTTAAGGCACCTCCCTCATCGCCTAGAAGTTTGTTTGTGTAGTAGCGTAATTCTGAAGTAGGGGACACACACCCATCTCAATCTTCGAAGTCCATTTACTGCCGGAAATATGCGCAGGACGAAGACATTTTTTTATTGAAAGCATGTTAGATACCACGCTGCGAATCCCGAGTGTGCGAATTTAGATTCATCCTATTATATATATATATATATATATATATGACTGATTCAACACGAGCTAGTTCATAAAATCTCTATACAGCAGTTACGCCAATCAGAAGTAAATACAATAAATGGTAAATACTATTAACAACAAGTTAAAGAAAGAATTGTAAAACTACTCTCGCTGCACCTGTACCAGCACCCGTTGACGCAAGCAAAAGAACTTCTGCGCAACCTTCTGAAAATTTTGTCATCTCGTCAGATACATTCTATTTTTAAAATGTGAAATATTATTTATTGTTTTTAATGAAATCTTGTACTATATTCCATATATGTCACAAAATTTTCATTTAAAATCAAACCAAAATTAACGTGACCATCCCATTGAATGTTACTTGGTATTGCAAAATTTAAGGCCGCTGCAAGTGTTTGTTAACATGAATTCGAAATATTGAAACATTTCGACCGTTACAGAACACTGAAGTAAACTCAATGGCGAAGTTGAAAATTTGTGCTGGACCCCTGCCCATATTTTCTCTTGCTCGTAGTTGCGACTGTATTCTAGCAAGTGACATAAATTTACAGCCGTTAATTTCTACCAATGTCGTCTACATCCGAAGACGTGAGGCGGAGAGTACTAGTACCACTACTAGTTACACCAAAATGTTCAAATGTTTGTAATGTCTATGGGACTTAACTACGGTAGATTACGGAGTACGGATGTAGATGTAGAGGTTAGAGCCCCTGAGAAATCATATGTATGAAGCAGAAGCCGGCCGCGGTGGCCGAGGGGACTGAGGCGCTCCAGTCACGGTCTGCACGGCCACTGCGGTCGGGGATTCGAATCCCCCCTCGAGCATGGATATTTGTGCCGTCCTTAGTCTTAGCTAGTTCATAAGTTCAAATTTTCAAATGTTTGTATAGTCTAAGGGACTTAACTACGGGGTCATCAGTCCCTAAACTTACAAACTACTTATGAACTACTTACGAACTAGGACGGCACAAATATCCATGCCCGAGGGGGGATTCGAACCCCCGAACGTAGTGGCCGTGCAGACCGTGACTGAAGCGCCTCAGTCTCCTCGGCCACCGCGGCCGGCACTAGTTACACCCTTTCCTGTTGCATTCCCATATCGAACGAGGGGAAAACGAGTGTTTGTATGCTTGTGTACGAGCCCTAATCTCTTCGATCTTGTCTTTGTGGTCTTTACGCAAAATGTAAATTGGCGACAGTACAATCGTTCCACTTCAAATTCCGACCGTCTAAAATGAAATAATCGTATGGAATTTTTGGACGGTAGATTCCGCGTGGGATTGTTCGGCCGCCTTGTGCAAGTCTTTTTACTTCGGCGACTTGCGTGTCGATGTTGATGACAACACACGACACTCAGTCTCCTACCGTAAATTGAACCCGGGCTGCCTGCATGGTAGTCAGCAAAAAAGAACGACACCTTCCCTAAGCCACTTCCTTTTGAGTCCCCGAAACATCTCGCGCAGAGATCGAACCTACCAGTAACAAACCTAGCCGCCTGCCTCTGAATTGTTCTATGTGTTCCTTTCAACCTTTTGAGCAATACCCGAAACGGGGTAGTCCAAGCATTTTATATGCGGTCCCAATAAACCGAAGTCGTCCATCCACCTTCCACAAGACTATCATATGCGTGTTCCATTTCATCGTTGTGTATCGTTACTCCTAGATACTTAATTGACTCTAATCTGTCAAGTAGCACACTACTAATGCTGTATTCTAAATCACGGAATTGTTTTTTCTTACTCATCTGCAGCTCCTTACGTTTTCCTACGTTGAGAAATAGCTGGCATTCCTTACACCTCCTAGAAATTTGGTCCGAGTCATGCTGCAGGCTACATCACTCATTCAATGACGACAGCTTCCTGTACACCTCAACATCAACAGCCGAAGATTGCAACTCACTCTGTTCGTCAGCTCATTTATATAGACAGAAAAGGATAACGGTCCTATCACACTTCCCTGAGGTACTCCTTACGATACCCTAGTCTCTGATCGACACTCGTCATCGAGGACAGCGTACTGGGTCCTATTACTGAAGTAGTCTTCGAGTAGACACCTATCAATAAGTATTGTTTGACAACCGGCATCTGTACCTGGTTGCTGCCAGCGACGTTTGACCAGCCTCGTGAACTACGCGAAGACAGTTATGCCATTTTTGGCGAACGCCTGCGAAACCTGAGACAGGCAAGTTGCAACACCGGCAAGCATTGCACGAAGCGTTCTGCGCCGGGCGTGGCAACCTCTGCAGGTAGGTGCCTCCGCATATTTTGTATTTGACGGTTCGTTGCACCCACTGCGCCCAGTGAACAGACAGTCCGTTACTCTGGCACTTACATACAATGTACGTCGAATTTTCACCGATAGAACACCAGTGCCTTAAGGAAAGAGCTAACCCACTGAATAGAAGAACATGTTCCTCGTCAATATTTGTTGGGGAAATAAAATAAATAAATAAATAGTAGACTTGTCCTTAGGATGCGGCAATATGTGTAAACAAAATTTAAAACAAATACGAGTTATCTTTTCCTGTATTAGAAGGAATTCCGCATATTCAGGACTTAAACGCATGAGGTGATAGAAAAACGACTACTCGTCGTCGTACACTATTTTTTATTTATTTATTTAACTACGAGACTAAATTGCAGTGCTCATCAGTCTCTATACTTACAAATTACTAAGGACAACACACACACACACACACACACACACACACACACACACACACACCCCCAAGCCCGGGGGAGGACTCGAACCTCCGACGGGGAGTAGACTCGCACTCCGCATCAAGGCGCCTTAGAGCGCACGGCCATTCCAGCGCGGCTTTCTATTATTCTCACAACTCCAACACGAGACATACTACACATGTACCAAATTGTAATACTGTTATCCTTAATATCAGTTCTCTAAATTTTCTGAAAAGCGTTTTGGTTGTAAAGCGTCACCTTTCTTTCAAACGATGGTATGTGAATGCCACAGAAATACTGTGTCACTTGAATGTAGAAAGGGTCTGGCTGCATGAGCCACCTGTGTCCCAAGACAAAATGTTCAAATGTTTTTAAATCTTATGGGTCTTAACTGCGGGGTCATCAGTCCCTAAACTTACAAACTACTTATGAAGTAACTTATACTAAAGACAATACAAACATCCATGACCGAGGGAGACCGCGCGATCGCATCGTGTCGCTCTAGACCGCTCGGCTGCTCCCGCGCAGCAGTCCCAAGACATGTTCATACCAGGTTCATATTGAACGAGAAGCATCCTTGGTGTTTATTGCGTTCTGGGATAGTCCTTGTATGTCCAATTTAATTCTAAACTCTACATATTGGGCTCTAAAGCAGATTTGTCTTAGTTTCTCGATGTTTCTGATGTTAAACAATGCATAGGTGCTACCTGGTGAAAGGTGGAGCGTTTAATACGACAATACTTGTTTATTTGACACCCATATTGCAAAACCATTACTGGATATAAAATTTTTGGTAGCAAAAACTTGCGATGTACAGGATGGTGCGTGTCAGTCACACGGAAGCACAGTCTTTATTCATCTGACAAAACAGATGGGTTACTCAGTTCGTTTACAGTCCGCCACTTCAAAATTGGTATTTGCAAAATGCCTACTTGATGCCCGAGCTAGAAATTCCGAGCGATCACTCGCTCGAGTGCGAACGAATGGTTGCTAGGAGAACAACGGCTTTAAGGTTCTGTTTCTTTTGCGTTTTAACTACCTCTGATGTTTATCATGCGTTGTGTCGGCGACGGAGTGCTCATACCAGAATGAATTGCTGATAACAAAAATTAAATTCGAGGGAGAACAGTACATATTCAAACTATAGAAACGGTAGTATGCTTGGCAGGAAATTGCCGGTATAGCGGTACTCAAATTTTCAGCTGTGCCAGTTAGAAGGTAGTTTAATTCTTGACTTGCTCCTCTATATCGGGAAATTGGTGAATTTTCTTAAGCTTATAAATCGGTAAAATGCAAAACCAGTAATTACACTAGCTGAACCATCACCACTGTTTAAGAACTGTCATGTACGTCCTACTATTTCTGTAGCTGAAATTACTTGCAGGTAGTTATTGTTCGGCTATGAAATATTCCCCTCGTTTGTAGCGAGGAGCCACTGAGAAATCATCTAGTACTAAACAAAGAGTTTTGAACAAAAGTTGAGGAAAGACGTAAATTGTATTCCTACCATGCTTTCCAAAGTTACATATAAATTTTTTAGATGAATGAAACGTGTGTACTCCTGACTTTAATTCCAAAAGACTTAATACTACAGTGTTCGTGGAGTTCTTATGTTTCGCAGCTCTTTACGTCGTGTTTCCTTCTATTCAGTGTAAACGCTTCTTCGCACGGCCGAATTGTTCTAAGTGTTCCCTTTCTTTCGCCACGATGTACACGATGTTCAACAGAATATCTATATGAGTTTGTGATATTGCACTTGGCGTAAATGTCCGTTCGAAGTGTCTCTGCGATGCCATTCTCCCTGCTAGATTCATCCAGAAATCAGAAAGGGCAATGCTGACGTCTTGCAACAATTTGTACCTCTTTTTATAACCGTCAATGTATCTTTCACTGCATCGGTTACCTAGTGAGGAAAATAAAGTTTCTGGTTTCTGTATAGCAGCTGCTAATGACAATCAGTACGAAGTAACGGACTGTCGGTGACTGCGCTGATTTTCGCGAACGCCTGCAAAGTCGCGAGCAGGCAAATTGCAACATCGCTCCGTGTTGCAGGCAGCATCATGCGCCACTCTTGGCGAAAACTGTAAACTGAGCATTTGTGTCTAGTTTCACAAGTTAAATGACATCTTTACAGCAATACCAAAATACTGTTTATGATACCCTGCTGACAAAGTCCACGAAACGTTATTAGATAAATTTTTGTCCACTGTAAGTGAATCCCTACGTGCGTGCATTCCAGCATTTTATTCTCATATATTGGCTCTCAAACCTTATAGAACAAATAAGCGATCTAGCTAGTATGAAACACAAGGATGGAAAGAGAAAATACGTTCTTGAATAACATTTCGGTAAATGAGATATTGAAAAGTATATAATTACTATACTTTCGGAGAAAGCAAGAGCGAATAGATGTGAAATTTACTGTACAATCAGTCTAATTTACAGGTATGAAAAATTCAAGAATACCTTATAAAGGAATGGAAGGGAAAACTGAACGCAGATTAGCAGTGGACCTGTTTAGTTTTAGGAGAACTTGCGGTATTCAAGAAGAAATATTAGAAGGCTGATTGAAACCATTCATAGAATTAGAGGAGGCTTTTCATAATGTGGAATAAAGTAAAATGTTTTCATCTTTGGGCAGTGTGGTATCGATTACTAAGCCAGAGGAGTAAAACATGTGTAATTATTGAAAAAATAGATCTTGAGACAATGTTCCACATTTCCTCCTAAACTAACGGATAAATTTAAATCATATATGCCGCGGTGGAGTGGACGAACGCTCTAAGGCGCCGTGCCGTGGAGCGCGCGGTTGCTCACCGTCAGAGGTTCGAGTCTCCACTCGGGCATGGGTATGTGTGTGTGTGTGAGTGGAGTGCGTGCGTGCGTGTGTGTGTATGTGTGTGTGTAGTTTGTAAGCCTAGGCACTGACAATTGCAGCAGTTAAATCCCTTAAATTTACAAACATTTGAACTTTTTTAAACCACATTTAGTACAAATATTCAACACGTCCGGAAACAATCGCTATAGTGTAAAATTCACCACCGCCAAATAGTTTAGGAGATATGACTCCTAAACACTGAGAGTCAGTATAAACTGTCCCCTCATGCAACGCGTGAGTAACGCGACTTCATCCACTACTCAAGAATGACAGCACTCAGCGAATGACAACAAACGTTATAAACAATTTCGAACCTTTATGGAACATTTTCTCACTGACAAATCGATCAAAATTATGAAAGGAAAGAAGTTTATCGATTTCTACTGTTCCGTTGTTCATGTAGTAAGACAACGGCATTCGGCATGGGACTGTCATTTAATACTGTTACGCTACTAATGGTATTCGCGACAAATTTAATAGCCATTACACACACGTCCTACTGAATCTATCTGCATATTAATATCAATCAGGGCCGTAGGCAAAACTTTTTTTTTTGGGGGGGGGGGGGCTGGGGGGTGGTCGGGGGACCGATGGGAGGGATCAGACAACAAAACACAACCGCAAATTATGTTCAAAATGTTCAAATGTTTGTTAAGCTTATGGGACTTAACTGCTGGGTCATCAGTCCCTAAACTTACAAACTACTTATGAACTACTTACGAACTAGGACAGCACAAATATCCATGCCCGAGGGGGAATTCGAACCCCCGACCGTAGTGGCCGTGCTGACCGTGACTGGAGCGACTCAGTCACCTCGGCCACCGCGGTCGGCCCGCAAATTATGATATACACTATGTGATCAAAACTATCCTAACTCCTGGCTGAAAAAGACTTACAAGTTCGTAGCGTCATCCATCGCAATGCTGGAATTCAACACTGTGTTGGCCCACCCTCAGCCTTGATGGCAGCTTCCACTCTCGTAGGCACACGTTCAGTCTTGGGGAATAGCAGCCGATACTTCACGGAGTGTTGCACTGAGGAGAGTTATCGATGTAGGTCGTTGAGGCCTGACACGAAGATGGCGTTCCAAAACATCTAAATGTTTTTACAGGATTCAAGTCAGGACTCTGTGCAGGCCATTCCATTACAGGGATGTTATTGTTCTGTAACCACTCCGCCACAGTTTGTACTTTATGAACAGGTGCTCGATCGTGTTGAAAGATGTAGTCACCATCCCGGATTGCTCTTCAACAGACTGAAGAAAGAAGATGCTTAAAAAACAATATAGGCCTGTGTTGTGATAGTTCCGCACAAAACAAGCAGGGGTGCAAGCCCCCTCTATGAAAAACACGAATACACCATAACACCACCGCCTCCGAATTTCACTTTTTGCACCATACACGCTGGCACATAACGTTCAATGGGCATTCGCCATACCCACACCCTGCCATCGGATCGCCTCTTCGTGTACCGTGATGCGTCGCTCCACACAACGTTTTTCCTATGTTCAATCGTATAATATTTACGCTACTTATACCAAGCGAGGCGTCGATTAGCATTGACCTGCGCTATGTGTGGCTCATGGGCGGCTACTAGACCGTGAAATCTCACCTCCTACCTAATTGGAGTGAATCCTGATGCAGTTTGGATTGCCTGTACAATGGTCTGATCGGATGTCTGTATATTACACTGTACGACCCTCTTCAACTGTCAGCGGTCTCTGTCAATCAACAGACGAGGTCGGCCTGTACATTTTCATTCTGTAAGGGTCCCTTCACATTTCCACTTCACTACTACATCAGAAATAGTGAACCTAGAAATATTTAGGAAATGTTGTGTACAGACGTCTCACACAAGTTCCTCCCAATCACATGACCACGTTCGAAGTCCGTGAGTTTCGCGGAGAGCTCCATTCTGCTCTCTCACGAGGTCTAATGACAGATGAGATCACTGGTATGGAGTACTTGGCAGCACAATGCACCTAATATGAAAGACGCATGTTTTTTTGAGGCGTGATCACAAAGAAAATATTCTGTATCGTAAAGCATTGTAACATCATTTCGTGGGGTGGGAGAGGGGAATATCCCCTTCGTCCCCTCATTTGGTGCGGGCCTGATAAGATAGTACGACACCTAGCCATCATAAACAACTACGTTCATAGAAAACTACCCCCTCCCTCATGAGGTTTCGATTTATTACAAGTAAAAGTATTTTGCAAACAGTATGCGAATATACCACTGAATGTACCTTCATAATTATAAATAGCAAGATACATAATTGAAAATAAATGAAAAAACATTTAAAAGCTAAAAAATCTTCCCTTTTACTTAAAATTTAATTTATTACGTCTTAACTACAAACTCAATTCACATTTCGTACATACTTTCCTAATATTTAACTGTTCTAACCTGGAAATAATATTAATGTAAGACATTTCAGGAGAAATGACGTCCTAATGATTGAGCTGCAAGAAAGGGAAACTGAAATGCAGAAAGTAAAGAACATAGCGATGGACAGAAAGGGAAGACGGAGTTGGACTAACATAAGAAAGGAATAGATACTCATCCGGGAAAAGCCTGCAGCTACCGCTAGTTATACACACTGGTCAAAACGAGGATCATTTGAGAAATCTAGATTCTGAACTATTGTCATCGGCAGAATGAACTAAACTAATCCGACGTCTTTCTGTCGGTTCTACAGGGACAACCACCTTACAACAGAGGTAGTGGTAATAACAGAAAATTGCTGCAGATGAGGTCGGTGCTGTGTTTTCCAAACGAATTACACAATCAGTTGGGTTCAGATATAGTATTAGTGGTATGCAAAAAACGCAAATTACCCGAAGCTATGATATGGAGAGCTATAGGAAGGCTGAAAGCGGGACAGATATAGACAGGTGACTGCAGCTATTGGAGAGTCCCAGAGTGTAATTTTCAGAACCTGGTCGCGATTTCTGACAACAGGAATCATTAAAAGAAGGCACGGCTAAGGTCATCCGCGGCTAACATCAGCAAGAGATGACCATTATTTCCGGTTAACAGACTATCGACACAGGAACCCACCTGCAACGCAACCTCCAGGCGGCAACAGGACGCTCAGTAGGAACACTCCGAAATCGCTCTTTGGAATGTGGCCTCTATACACGGAGGACAGTTTATCCCGCAGAAACTGGGCGGTAGATCAAGATTGTAGTCGTAACGAATGGGGCCGGGTTCTGTTCACAGATGAATCAAGATTTTGAGTTTAGACGATCGTCGTTCCCTCAACTGGAGAGAACGGGGAACTCGAAACAATCCTGCTTACGTGCAGGATACGTATATCATCGTTGTGGAGAATGGTGTAGGCAGGAGTCCTTATTGGTGGATGTACGGACCACTATGTCGTTCAGAATGGGGCTTTGACTGATCAGAGGTATAGAGACGAGATCCTTCGACCATTTGTTGTGCCCTACGACGATGCCATAGGAGATGGGTTCCTTCTGGTGGAAGATAACGCAAACCTTTATCGGTAAGATCGTTGCACTGCTAATTCTAAGCACTTACACTGATCACAACAATTAGGGGATCAGTTGAGATATCTAAGTCCTGAAGTACTGTCGTCAGCAGAATGAACTATAATGGCTGGTCGTCTTTCTGTCGCTTCTACGGAGTTGAGAGACTAACATTACGAGAACCGAGATAATATTAATAACAGAAAGATTCTTCAGAGGTTGTTGGTGTTGTATTTACTCTCCCACACAAACTGCACTAGCAGTTGAGTTCAGATTGTGTAGTGCATCAGAATAATAAACTGGCTTACACGGAGCTATGGTGTGGAGAGCTTTGGAAATCTGAAAGCGCTCCAGACACATGGGGTAATGGCTGCAGCTATTGGAGTGTGCCTAAGTGCAATTTCCAGGACATGGACGCGATTTCATACAAGAATTGTTCAAAGAAGGCAAGGCCAAGATCTTCCATGGGTAACACCAGCAAGAGATGACCGTTATCTCCGGTTACCAGCCCGTCGAGACAGGAGACTGAATGTGACTCAACGCCACCTCCAGACAGCAACAGGAGGCGCATTATAAACACAGTCAGCAATCTGCTTTGCGAATGTAGCCTCTAAGCAAGGAGGGCTATAGTGTGTGCCTCATTAAAACGAAGACAGCGCTTACTCGGCAGAAACGTGGCAGAGGAACATCAGGATTGGAGTCGTAACGAATGGCGCCAGTTTCTGTACACAGATGAGTCAAGATTTTGTGTTCAGTCGTAGTTAACCTCATCTGGAGATATTGTGGTGGACTAACGGTCTGGGCAGGAGTCGTTATTGGCGGACGAAGGGACCTCGTCTAGCTGCACTGCTGGACAACGTGCATGAAGCTGAGGGAATTGAACGAATGGCGTGGCCAACTTGTTCACCGAACGTAAACTTGATTCAGCATGTCGGAGATGCACTTGACAGACATACTGCAGCCAGACCAGCACCTCCCACAACTGTTGCAGAGCTGGATATTGCACTCATGGAAGAATGGTCAAATATACCCCAATAATCTCATAACCCGCTTGGTTAGCCGTGTGGTCTATCGCACCGCTTTCCGAGACGTTGAGGCGTACCGGCCCCGTTGGAATCCGCCCGGCGGATTAACGAAGAGGGTCGGAGCGCCTGCCAGCCTGGATGTGGTTTTTAGGCGGTTTTCCATATCCCCCGGGTGAATACCGGGATGATACCCTAGTCCCGCCTCAGTTACATTATTCGCAAACATTTCGTAACACTTGACACTTTCACACGTATGACACTATACGCAGACATTTGTGGTACACATTTCCTCCCTGGGGCAATGGGGTGGCAGCAGGATGGGCATCCGGCCACTCCGTAATTACTATCATGCCAAATCCACATTAACAAGCCGATCCTGAAATATGTGGAAAAAACGCGAAAGAGAAAAGAGAAAGAAAGAGTTGATTGATAATCTCATACTGCCCATGCCACGAAGATGTACAACTGAAGTGGCTATCCGAGGTGATCGCGGACCATATGAGAGATCAACAATTTTTCACTATAATTATAACCCCATTGTGCCTCGTTCTAAGTGAACACCATGTAAACTTCAAGCAAAGAGTTGATACAGCGAAATATGGTACTGTGATCCACTCAAATTACAATTGTAACCAATATCTGTGTCTTAGTAGGTTTTCTCGGCAAATATGCTGCTTGAAGATCTCTCGGGCATGCAGCCGGATAGATTGATCGCTGTGCAAGGAATTGTCGACAGCGTAACGTGCCATTATTATCAGGTCACAGCTGGAGTGACCTGATTATGCTGGCACGTTACGCTGTCGACAATTCCTTGCACAGCGATCAATCTATCCGGCTGCATGCCCGAGAGATCTTCAACAACCAATATCTCAATACATTACTTTACCATACTTATATTATGTATAATATCTCACCTGATCCTCTAATTGTTTTGAGCAGTGAGTACTAAAGGGTAGATAAATCCATACAATGTCCTCCGTGTTGTGATATTTTCTTCTCTACTGAGCCCGCCGCATATACAAGGTCAAAATATGACATTATCGTAATATAGAAATCCAAGTTTGCTGCTAACAATATTTATTCAGCTTGTGCAAATTGACTCCACTACAAGCTTGTTTCGGCTTATGCCATTTTCAAGTGAACCTGATAATGTATAATAAAATAATTACCTACGTTTACAATAAACAATTTTGTATAAAAAAATTTTAAAAAAAAGTATTTCATTACAAATTCACTTACGTTTAAGTTGGACTGACGTCCATAATGCATATTAGAGTTAGTGTCTTTTTGTGATAAGATGGTATACTCAAGTTTTATCTCATTAATTTTTGTTATTTGACAGATATAGACACTGTTTACTCTGTTGATGCTTTATATTTACAGTAAAATATATCTGTGCCAGTCAGAGGGTGTACTCGTGTGTTATGGATAATACAATAACAGAGAAACATTGTTTCTTTTTCTTGTGTGAAAGTTTTATCCGTTTTCCTTTTCCAAAATTTCAATAAAGTTCTCTAAATAATTTTTATCCTTTAAATCTGTTTGTTCGTTGAGAATATCAAATGGATATTTTGTCGTGTGTGTGAAAATTTCTAGTTGTTCCAGAATATTTAGAATATGGCCTTTAGGAACTGTGTGTAGAATTTTTAAAACAGTTTCGATGTTTTCAGCTGTGTAATTTTGGCTTTTTAGGTGTATGTGAAAGTTCGACTGGTTGCTTTCACAGTCTCTTGTGTGTTTTTTTAAATCGAATTTTAAAGTTTCTTCCTGATTACCCAATATAAAACTTAGTTAAACGTATGTTAACGGTCCGCCGTTAGCGGGTTATGGAAATCTTTCTAAACAGACCTTCGTTCGTAAAATGAGTGCCGGTGCAGGCGAACAGCGGGTGTAATTGGGAGACGTGCTGATCCCCTTCTTCCGCGGCGTGGCTTCCATTAGTCTCCCCAAACAAGTGTGGCCGTCATACGGCGGCCCACCCACGCACCGCGAGAGGTCTGCGACCTCTGGCCGCGGGGAGGCGGAAGAACGCGGCCGACAGGGCACCACGGCAGACTGGACGCCGAGAGGGAGCGTCTTGGCGTCGTCTCATTCGTCGTTTACCAAATAACGCACACGATCGAGATATTTGACGAGGCACTTCGTTTTGTATCAAAGTTGGTAGCCTTAGTTCATTCAGTAAGATTCTTTCAGGTGTGCGATGACATAATACGGTAAAACTGCCGACGTTTCTGCCACGATGGCAGGTAGTGTTCAACAGGTTACAATGATTAAGACAGCCTCCATTAGTAGCTGAAATGTCAACAGTTTTAATACATGCACCCAAAAAGACATTTTAAGGGGAGTCATAATGCCCAATCTCGCCAATGTTAAATTTGATTAATGATGGAAATTCTCCCTAGAGATGCTAAATTATTTTTCCAAAGATACAGATTGGCTGGCCTTTGTGTTGTACCGCCGATAGTCACACAAAGACTGAAAAAGGACGAAAAAATAACAAGCTTTCGGAACAGAGTTCCTTTTTTCTCTCCTACCTGAAGAAGGATGGTCATCCTCATGACCTAGATCGTGAATTACCGTCCCCTTCCGTTCCTT
The DNA here is from genome assembly GCA_026315105.1 of Locusta migratoria. Lineage (NCBI taxonomy): Eukaryota > Metazoa > Arthropoda > Insecta > Orthoptera > Acrididae > Locusta > Locusta migratoria. Next base: position 106,520,399 of record CM048749.1, on the reverse strand, counting down.
TTTCCTTCCCTTCTCTCCTACCTGAAGAAGGAACCCTGTTCCGAAAGCTTGTTCTTTTTTCGTCCTCTTTCTTTCTCTGTGTGACTATCGGTGGTACAGCACAATCTATCTCTTTTGAAAAATAATTGATCATCAATGTTAAATTTGTTAAATTTATGTATATTTTTCTCTGGAACTGTTTTATTTAGGACTTTCAAAATTTTGCAGCTATTTTGAGCATATATTTTTAGCTCACTGAACTAGAACCAATGTTTTCTTTTTGTTAGTATAATATTTATGATTTTCAAACCATTAAGCCATTTTTATTGGAAATATTTTAACATATATTTCCCTGGTTCAGAGAATAAGCCAGATTTTGTCGTGATTCTAGGTCATTGTCCTCTTTTAACTGTTATATAGCAGTTCTGAAAATGGTTTAATGGTTTGTGAGTTAATACATGTAACACTAGAAAGGTCAAATGCCCGAAAATGTGCTTAAAGTAATTTATTATGAAAATTCACAATTGCCTCTTATTCTATTATCAAAAGTGTCCAGCAGAGTATTCGGGGTCATCTTCTAGTTCTTCTTCAACTAGAAGCTTTATTCTCCTTGTTGCCCTTGCTTTTACTGTTATTATTATTAAATTCAGCTGCATACTGGGCCTTCCTTACTCACATGTTGTCCAGAAATAGAAGACCTCTGATGGTGTTGATTCCAGGAACAATGCCAAGGCTTTCCATCACCTTTAGACCACCATCGAATGAAATAACAGAATCACTGACAGCCCATTTGAGTTTTTATGCCAATAAATATATTCTTAGGTACACGAGTCCATATAACGTTGTTGAACGACATATTTACATCGATCATCGACTTGTATTTGAACGACAAGATACCAATGGAAAGATCAAAGATTCTACAACTGAAGAGCGAAATCCGCAGCCTTCAATATCTAACATTTTTGTAAATTTGTAGATATAAATGTAGAAACATCGCATGTTGGGTAATTTTCCTGGGCGCATATATAATTTTCAAAAATGAAATAAGAATACTTCCAATTACAATTTATAAACAAATTTTGCACCATTTTAAGCAAAAATATTCAAATTAATTTTTGAGCTTAAAAGTAGAAAATATGATTTTCACCATTTTGCGGCGTTATTTTTTTATTACTATCAAACAGCTACAAGAAATTAAGCCTTTACGGAGTAGTCTTTTGATGTTGTTTGTCATCCTTTTCCACATCAAAAATGAAGCTAAATTATAATTATCATTTTACTGGAAGATTTTGCAACAGTGTGAATTTGTTTCATTCTTATCTTTTGTTATTCCGACATAACTCCCTTATATTTTCATTATTTATATTGATTCAGCCAATAATGTTTTGACGCATTCGAAATATTCAATCATATCGATTGTTATGGGGCATTAGAATAAATACAATGGTGAAGTTGAAAATTTGTGCTGGACCAAGATTCGAAGGCTTCCTGTCCTGAACTTATCGTACACTATGATTGTAATGCTCCCTGCCCACTATTTCGTCTTGCCGACAGCTTTGTTTGTATCGTCGCATTTGTAGAGCCACACAAATATACATACATGCATACGATGTCCGAAAGAGCAGTCACCATAATAACGCGTTTATTCTAACTGCCTTCACAGCTCTTTTTTCTTGTAAATTTCGTGCATCCTATAACTGAATTTCACGCAACACTCTGTTTATCGAGAACCAAAACACTAGATGAGTTTGAAGCCCATTCCGATTCCGGCCACCGTGCCCTGAAATTCTAGGAATTTCTCGAATAGTTTTACCACAGGTTTCAACATCAACATTAACAAATGGTTTAGCACTGTAATTGTCTTCTCAAGAGTATCGAATGCTGTTATAAAAATTGAGCGGTTCCATTAAAAAATGTACTTTCTTCAATATCCAAGTTGATACCGGTGCTGACACCGTTCACCAAACAAAAATATATGTGTTCCTCAACGCTGTAGCCTGTACCGAAAACCGCATTTCTATATTTGTAACCGCTCATGAAATAAAAGGGGTGTTACATCTTACGTGACTTATCCCGTATAGCCATGTTTGTACCGCTTGTAATTCAGTTGTAGCCTGAGGATGTTGATTGAATTAATGGTAGCTGCAATCTCTCGTTATGTGAGTCTGAATTATTTAGAAAGTATTAAGTTTCGTGAAGCACCGAATAAACTGTTCCCTAACAGATCACTCACATGCAGAGCATCTGTCACAGGTATTTAGTTTTCGTTTCTTCAAAGTCGGGAGAGTTGGTTGACACATATATTCAGAATAAGACACATGTGTGAGAAGTAGCCTTGTCTCAAGTTTTCATAAACAAAATAATATTGCTCACTGAATATAGCCGCTGGGCGAGAAAGGCTGTAGAACAAACTGGCAAAATAATGACTTACATTTTGAGATCTACTCGTTAACTTAATGACCAGTTTGAGGTCTTTTAACGTCAGGTTAACTCATAACGAAACATTGACAAACGCAATTCTCCGCTAACGACAAGTTAAAATCTTAACTGGAACTTAACGAGACATTGACAAACCGGCCATTAAAGACGTTCCAGTATGCGAATAGGTCCCGGTAGCCAACATAACAGAGGGAGTGTTCCTGACTGCCGACAGCGGCTGAATGTCGGCCTTCAGGTTGGCTGCCCCGAAATTGTGTGAATTTCCGAAACGAATGCAACTCGTCTCCCTCTGCCACCGCTTGATTTCAACGTCGGTTAGGAATAATGGCCAGGAAACCGAACTCGATTTCGCCATGCTGTGCGTTTTCTATATCATTTCAAAGGGGAACGCAAAAACTATCTTGCCCCCCCCCCCCCCCCAATTGATGCTCGCCTATGTAGGCAATAAGTTGATAGAGTCTGTGGAGCTGAGGAAATTAATGTAATAATGTTCATGATACATTGAAGTCTGATGGGTAATTAATTAATTAATTGTGAACCGTGGTGTCCTCGTTGGCGTGTTCGGGGGTCACTGCCGCCAGTTTTGTCTTGGCTATCGATAATGGTTTCCGTGTTGTCTTTGGTGTGTGTAGGCTCGGTGTGCCGCACGGACGTCGGAGGTAGAGAGTTGCTTAGCGGAGACATAGTGGAGAGAACGAGCTGTGCGCAGCGACAAGTAGATGACAGTTTGTCGTTTGCGCTGTCCTGATCGTATGATTCTGGTTTCCGGCCGAGCTACCGTTATGACGATGGAATGGCCACCAGTGAGCATCCGGGTTGGAAAAACAGTTACTGTGAAATCTGGATCGTGGTGGTTTCCCCTGTTGGGGTTATTAAGTGCCTGTGTATTAATTTGTGCAGATTTTGCTTGTTTAGTAGTTTGAAGTGCATATGCTGGAACTTGACGATAGTGAATTTATTCTCCGGTTGGCAGTGGCTTAGTTAGTGCCTGCTAATCTGGTTGTTACTGCTTATCTCGTATTAAGTGAACGTATTGCCGCATGTGTTAACACTCATTCTGGAAATGTACACGTGTTTTAAAGGAACTCGTGAGCGAGAAGGCGGAAGTGTGCGTGAGTGGCAACGCAAGCATTAATGGCGCACACTGTTTAAGCAATTTCAAAAATGTTCAAATGTTTGTATAGCTTAAGGGACTGAACTACGGGGTCATCAGTCCTTAAACTTACAAATTACTTATGTACTAGCTAATACTAAGGACGGCACAAATATCCATGCCCGAGGGGGGGATTCGAACCCCCGACCGTAGTGGCCGTGCAGACTGTGACTGGAGCGCCTCAGTCCCCTCGGCCACCGCGGCCGGCTTATGCAATTTGCTGGTATGTCAATTATGTTCAAAAAGTTCAAGTGTTTGTAAATCTATGGGACTTGACTGCCTGGTTATTAGTCCCTAGCTTACAAATTACTTAAACTCAGTTAAACTAACTTAAGGACAACACAAACGCCCATGCCTGAGGGGGAACTCGAACTCCCGACAGCGAACGGCCGCGCTCACCGCAACACAGTGCCTCAGTGCGCACGGCTATTCCGCCGCAGCGTCAGTTATGTATGTACTGAGTTTTCATTAGTTACAGACAGTGGCTATAAAGTTACAGTGACTGTGATACGGTTTGAAGGAAATTTCATTAAACTAGCAGCTGGTTGCTTAAAGGAAGGTTACCTGAAGAAAGACTGTTAAAACCTTCTCCTGCGTTAGGCGTGTCATTAAACGGCACTGTAAGTAAATAGCATGGAAGCTGGGACTCCGGTTGTTGCTATTGTTTAGACTTCCAGTTTAACTTACCCGGTTGGCAGGAGTTTCTGTAATTAATTATGTCTCATTAATAGTACCTTGTTCTTTGGTTACTATCATTTTAAATTTTAGTTTAGAGAATTGAATGCATTGTATCCTATTCTGGTCCCGTGTGTGTGTATTCGCAGGTAACTTCTAGTGCGAGGAGTGCGTGACTCCGTGGATTGGAGTTACGTACTTTGGTTGGCGATTTCGACGGCATTCTTGATAGCGCTCGGGACCTAGGTCGTCCTCAATAGGTCACGTCATAGCGTGCTCGCTCTTAAGATCTTAGATAAGTATTTCTTGGCATATTTCTGCGCGGCAGAGTGCCGTGAAGTGAAAGGTCCCTCTCCCTTTACATGAAATCTTAAGTCTGTCTTGCTTTGATGTAAAGTTCACTTTAGCCCTATATACCTTGCGATTTTGAAAATTTCTCCTGTGCAAGCCATTGTGATGAACTTGGTTAACCTTGTACGTTATGGTTAACCATTCTTAACTTTCATGTTCAAATTAGTGATGTTTTCGTTAAAATCAGTGTACTTGTAATTTTAATTTTCTCACGTCTGAGGCGTGTGATTTAAACTGTTGCTCTTTCTTTAAATTTGTTAATGTCTAATACTGAAATGAAAAGCCTTCTATGGCGTAACATAATATTGGCATAGGCCGTGAATCTACGGTACAGATGTGAAGGAATGTTAGCCATTTATAAATTTTATGATGTTTGTTAATAAATTATCTTACGTTTTTAAACCAACTAACTAAAGACGTGTATTAATGAACCACCTTCCATGTGGTTTTTCCTTAATATGCAATGAAGGGTTTCACTACCGGATGTCATAGTTGCTGGTAGAACTTCCGGCAAGACTCAACGGAAGTATGAAGACCTACGAAGATGTTCGGCGCAGCTCTGGACGAAACGTTAGGAAAAACTGAAAAGTTTTATGGACCACTTCCTTATAACCCGGAAGTTCTACCAGCAACTATTTCCATAAATAAAACCCAATCCTGTAGTGAGGGCTTCAAATTGATGTCTAAGTTTTCCACCACACTTTTAAATTTTTTTATTAACAATACCATACAATACAACCCATCACCTATGTTAAAATGGGTATTATTATTAATACAATGATTGTTTGTTGTTAGTGACTTACAAACTACTCTTATTTTTAAGCAAACTACTGGACACTCCTACACCGTAGTTAGTTAATATATTCTGTATTCTTACTCCCTAATATGCTAATAGTTTGGTGTTACAGGTTTTGCCAGTAAAGACAAACCTACTTATTAAGTGGCCAGCTCACCAAGTGAAACCCAGTAAGCGTGCTCCTTGGAGTGGGCATGCCAATTTCCTTTAAGTCACCACAGCCCCCCGGAAAAGTTATCCCGAATGTGTTTTAATCTACGAAAGAAAAGAAATTCTACAGCTAACTTACGTCTAGGTCATGATCGGGTGTTGCTACATGTAACCTCCGAATCCAGGGGATGGCGGATAGTGTCATTTCTGATGACCAGTCCACCCCCGGTGGCATGGCAGATGTGGCTGTCTTAGTCGGGTAGTCATGTAAGGTGTTCCTAATGAAGTCCTGGAGCACCTTATTAGAGATCTCGTTTGCAAGAGTGTCAAGTATTCGCAACGTGTCCGGGTTCCTAATAAGCTCGTATGTGTTGTTATTGGGCACAGCCTTTCTCAGGTTCGCAGCCACGCCGACGAATGCAGGGCATTCGTACACAGTATGTTCAGGTGTTCCCACCTCGGCACCGCAGACAGGAGCTGGTGTAGCCTGTTTCCTAAACCGGCCATCAGTTTACTCGGAATTTAATTTGAAAATAGAATATGTGATCATAAATAATTATTTCTACAGTTAAGTGGCATATTATGCCTATGGAGGGCGATCAAAATTTATATACAACACACTTACTTCAGCCAAGATCGCTAGGGTGTTTTTTAGTTTTACTTTTTTTTTACCAGTTTCGGTGAACTATGTCATCATCTTAGCCACAGATGACGATCCACTTTGGTAATGCAAATTTTAATCTTTTGACAATGTTCTTTTTCTTATATTTCATTTTCACAAGTAACTTTTTTTATTGAAAATAGAAGAAATATGTTTTAAAATAATTGATTCTGACGATGATGACATCGTTCATCGAAACCGGTACAAAAAACAACAACAACAAATAAACTAGCGATCTTGGTTGAAGTAAGTGTGTTTTATAATTATTTGTACATCTCTCTAAGGAGTGGTGTAGACAAATGGTGCTGGTCACATCACGTGTCTTTCATGCTTCACCAAGTTACAGCATTACACAGTCTAATGAAATTGCGTGCTTGTGGAATATCCCCAATTGTGCGATTGGATTCACGATTTCCTATCAGAAAGGACACAGTTCGTTGTAATTGACGGTAAGTCATAGAGTAAAACAGAAGTGATATCTGGCGTTCCTCAGGAAACCGTTATAGGTCCCCTACTCTTCCTTGTGTTTATAAACAATTTAGGAGACAATCTGAATAGCTACCTTAGACTGTTCGCGGATGATGCTGTCGTTTATCCGTTAGTGAAGTCAACAGAGGATCAAAAGCAACCGAAAAACGAAATAGACAAAATTTCTACGTGGTGCGAAAATTGGCAATTGACACTAAATAAAGAAAAGTGTGAAGTAATACACATGACCACTAAAAGGAACCCGCTGAACTTCAATTACGCGATAAATCAGTCAAATTTATTATCGTAAATTCTACCAAACACCGAAGAGTTTCATTTACGAACAACATAGACTGGAGAGAACACACAAAAATATTGTGGGGAAGGCGAACCAAAGGTTACGTTTCATTGACAGAACGCTTCGAAGATGCACCAGCTCCACCAAAGAGACTGCCTACATCACACTTGTGCGCCTTCTCCTGGAGTACTTTTGCCCCTTGTGGGACCCTCACCAGGTGGGACTGACAGAAGACATTGAGAAGGTTTTCTTTTGTCACATTACGGGGGGGGGGGCGGAAGAGTCACGGAAATGTTGCACGAATTAGGGTGGAAATCATTAAAAGAAAGACGTTATTCATTGCGGCGTGATCTCTTTGCGAAATTTCAATCATCGATTTTTACTTCTGAATGTGAAAATATTTTGCTAGCACCCACCTACACAGGAGACATGACCATTGCAATAAAATAAGATAAATCAGATCGAAAACGGAACGATTTAGGTGTTCTTTCTTCCCGCGCGCTGTGAGAGAATGGAACGGTAGAGAAAGGTTATGATAGTGGTTAATGAACTCTCTGCCAGGCACTTAAATGTGATTTGCAGAGTGTCTATGTAGATGTAGGTGAATTATGCCACAGTGAAATTCGTCAGATGATGAAATTCAGCTTCCTCACTGAAAAGCCTGGCATTTGTGAAAGCCGGACGGTTGGTAAGAGTGCGTGGGGGGCAGGGGGCTGGCGATCCATCAGCGAGTGGTGGGCGGCAAGTGGCCGCTTAGGGCGGTTATCGCGGCGGAACAGAGGCGCGCCTGTCCCCCACTAATCAAGAGGTCGTTACGCCAGCCGCGAGCCAAACGCCCGCTGGGACCGGCCGGGCAAAACATACCGTAAAGCGACTAGCCGGCGTCTCGCCGCGCTACGATCATACAGTCTCGCGGCAGGCCATTCGTAAATCATTGGCTCGGTAGCCGGCATGGCCTGCTTAACGTTTATCTCAGTGTTAGGAAAACTCATTAAATCTTCAAACAACTTACGGGTATGCTGCCGTGGAAGTCAGCACATATCTAAAAAGATTTGTTTAATCGACACCAAACTTAATCTCAATTGTGATTCTTCAGTTTCTCCCGGCGTATTTGATAATCAAAATATCCTCCGGTATACTGCCAGTCTATAGTGTCCAACGGGCACAATATTTCGCCGATCATACATGTCGCCATCATGCAATCGATTCTACTGCGCAGCCGCGGCGCGGGGCGCGGACCGCGGAGGGGTCGCTCGCTACCGGAATAGAACCCAGTTCCCTTCGAGCAGCCGTAGCGTGCGGATCTCCGTGCCGGCGCGTTTCCAGGAGCTCAGTCCGTCAGATCACTTGATGATGGTGACATGTAGGATCGCCGAAATATTGTGCCCGTTGGACACTATAGGTGTGTGTCTTTGTCCGTAGGTTAGTTTACCTAGGTTTAAGTAGTTTGTAAGCTACGGACTGATGACCACGCAGTTACAGAAATTTGAACATTTTTTAATGTAATCGTCCTTATTCAACAAAACTGTGGCGTTTCCCTTGTGCAGTCGAGCCTTGAGAATGGTAGGGTGCCTCTTGCCGAAATATCGGCGGTTGTCGACGATGTCACCCGGCAGAATACCCGTAAGTTGTTTGAACATTCATTACGCCGGGAAAAGTTAAGGTTTCACACTCATTAAATATGTCTGCGGACTACTTAAAAGTTGTAAATGCGGATACACAATACGCTAAATGCACTAATGGCCATTACAATTGATACACCAAGAAGAAATGCAGATCATAAACGGGTATTCATTGGACAAATATGTTATACTAGAACTGACATGTATTTACATTTTCACGCAATTTGGGTGCATAGATCCTGAGAATTCAGTACCCAGAACAACAACCTCTGGCCGTAATAACGGCCTTGAGATACGCCTGGGCGTTGAGTCAAACAGAGCTTGGATGGCGTGTACAGGTACAGATGCAGCTTCAACACGATACCACAGTTCACCAAGAGTAGTGACTGGCGTATAGTGACGAGCCAGTTGCTCGGCCACCATTGACCAGACGTTTTCAATTGGTGATAGACCAATGAATGAGCTGGCCAGGGCGGCAGTCAAACGTTTTCCGTATTCAGAAAGACCCGTACAGGACCTGCAACATGCGGCCGTGCATTATTGTGCTGAAGTGTAGGGTTTCGTAGGGATCGAATGAAGGGTAGAGCCACGGGTCGTAACACATCAGAAATGTAACGGCCACTGTTCAAAGTGCCGTCGATGTGAACAAGAGGTGACGGAGACGTGTAACCAATGGCACCCCATACCATCACGCCGGGTGATTCACCAGTATGGCGATGACGAATACACGCTTCCAATGTGCGTTCACCGCGATGTCGCCTAACACTGGTGCGACCACCATGATGCTGTAAACATAACCTGGATTCGTCGTTGCGTTCACAATCGCAGGCGTTCCTTTCTGTGATGCAACGACAAGGGTAACCGCAGCCATGGTCTCCGAACCGATTATGCTGCTGCAAACGTCGTCGAACTGTGCGTGCCGATGGTTATTGTCTTGCAAACGTTCCCATCTGTTGACTCAGGGATCGAGACGTGGCTGCACGATCCCTTACAGCCGTGCAGATAAGATGCCCGTCAGCTCGACTGCTAGTGATACGACGCCGTTGGGATCCAGCACGGCGCTCCGTATTGCCCTCCTGAACCCACCGATTCCATATTCTGCTAACAGTCATTGGATCGCGACCAGCGCGAGCAGCAATGTCGCGATACGATAAACTGCAGTCGCGATAGGCTACAATCCGACTTTTATCAAAGTCGGAAACGTGATGGTACGCATTTCTCCTCCTTAGAGTAGGCATCACAACAACGTTTCACTAGGCAACGCCAATCAACTGCTGTTTGTGTATGAGAAATCGGTTGGGAACTGTCCTCATGTCAGCACGTTTTCGGTGTCGCCACCGGCTCCAACCTTGTGTGAATGCTCTAAAAAACTAATCATTTGCTTATCACAGCATCTTCTTCCTGTCGGTTAAATTTCGCGTCTGTAGCACTTCATCTTCGTGGTGTAGCAATTTTAATTGCCAGGAGTGCATTTCACACACTCACTAATTCTACACTGATGAGACAAAGAAATTGGTAAGCTGCCTTATATCGTGTAGGGGTCCCGCGAACACGTAGAAGTGCTGCCGCAAGACGACTCGGAATGGACTCGTCTAATGTCTGAAGTAGTGCAGGAGAGAAAGACACCATGCAACCAGCAGGGCTGTCCACTAAACCGTAAGAAGTTGCAAGATATACCAGATATGCGCAATACTGTACTTGTCTGAGGAGTTTGGTAACCAGCGGAAATAATTAAGCTCAGAGGAGTGTTTCTGAAGCCAATCTGCAGCAATTCTGGACGTGTGGGGTGACGCATTGTCCTGCTGGAATCGCCCGAGACCGGTGGAATGCACAATGGACATGAATGGAAGCTCGTGATCAGGCAGGATGCGTACGTACGTGTCACCTGTCAGACTCGTAGCTACACTTCTCGGGGTCCCATATCACTCCAAATGCACAGTTTCGCACCATTCCAGAGACTCCACTAGAATGACAGTCCCCTGCTGACATGCAAGGTCCATGCAGTCATGTGGTTATCTCAATACCCGTGCACGTCTATCCGCGCGATATAATTGCAACGAGACTTGTCAGGCCAGGCATCATGTTTCCAGTCATCAACAGTGCAATATCGCTGTTGACGACCCCACGCGAGACGTAATTTTTTGTGCCGTGCAATCTGCAAGATTACATGCGTGGGTCTTTGGCTCCAAAAGCCCTTATCGATGATGTTTCGTTGAATGGTTCGTATGATGACCCTTTTTGATAGCCTGCCAAGGAAATCATCTGCAGTTTGCGGAAGATTCGCTCTTGTGTCACGTTGAACGATTCTTTTAAGTCGCCGTTCTCCCTTTTTTGCAGGATCTTTTTCAGGTCACAGCGATGTCGGAGATTTGATGTTTTACCGGATTCTCGGTATTCACGGAGCATCCATGAAATGGTCGTACTTCGTACATTCATTTTCGGTATGGTAATAAATTAAGTACCTGTCTTGTAATAATTTACCTCTAATAACAATTTTATATGTTCTCTGCTGGAAATAAAAATTACTACATCCTCTTGGCATTTACTAATTTTCTCAAGATTCATTTTTGGAACAATCCTCACGGAGTACATGAAATGATTTAATTTACATATTTATAGTTCAGGCGATACTGCGGTACCAGGTGTCGAGCGATGCCTCCTCGACCTGTTTGAGCTTTTCTTCGAGAGTTGTGGGTTGACGAGTCGTATGTGTCACCTGTCGTCCGACCATATGCTACACGTATTCGCCGTCTCTAACGACCACAATGTCGACGGAACGTTAAAGACTTTCTTTCGTCCTTCCACTCATGCTTGATTAGAGACGTCTGTGCTGGCCAGGGAAGTTGCTGCCCTTCTTGTAGAGACAGACCTCGCCTGATGACTCACAGACACCACCGACGGTTGAAAAGAGTCGAATAGTGTAATTGGCAGACATCTGTCCAAACCATCTCACAGGAATTCCAAACTGCATCAGGGTCAACTACTATGACAGGCGGTAGGTGAGAAAACTTCAATTTCATGGTCGAGCGGCTGCCCATAAGAGACACATAGGTCAAAGCCAAACGATGACTCGCTAACTGCAAAGAGCGTAAACATTGGACGATTGAGCAGTGGAAAAACGTTGTGTGAAGTGACAAATCACGGTACACAATGTGGCGATCAGATGTCAGGGTGCAGGTATCGCGAATTCCCGGTGACCGTCATTTGGAAGAAACCTTGGAGTTTAACGTCCCGTCGACAGCGTAGTCATTAGAGATGGAGCTTACGCTCTGGTGATTGGGTAAGGATGTGGAAAGAAATCAGTCGTGCCCTTTCAAAGGAACCATCCCGGAATTTGCCCGGAGTTATTTATGGAAATCACGGAAAACCTAAATCTGGATGGCCGGAGGTGGATTTGAACCACCATCCTTTCGAATGCGAGTCCAGTGTTACCACTCCGCCACCTCGCTCGGTGACCGTCATTTGCCAGCGTATATAGCGCCAACAGTAAAATTCGTAGGTGTTGGTGTTATGTTTTGGTGGAATGTTTTGGAACGCTCGCTTCGTGCCAGGCCTTCCGACCTACTGCGATACCTTTTCTTAGCGTAGTACTCCGTGAAGAATGGGCTGTCCAAGAAAGAAACTTTCTAGCACCTGATTGAACGTATGCCTGCGAGAGTGGAAGCTGTCATCAAGGCTAAGGGTGCACCAACACCATATTGTATTCTAGCCTTACCGATGGAGGGCGCCACGAACTTGTGAGTCATTTTCAGGCAGAAGTCGGATACTTTTTGGCTCGTAGTGTATGGGTGCATATGGTGGACCGTGTGGAGTAGGCAACATGACACATCCTGTACCCAGAAGACTAAAAAGCTATAAATTTCTTCAGTACGTAATGCATATGTCTCATGAAAATGAACTTCCTGTCTCTATTCTTTCAACGTATTTTATACAAGGTGAGTCACTTAACATTACCGCTGGATGTATTTCGTAAAGCACACCAAATACTGACGAACCGATTCCACAGACCGAACGTGAGGAGAGGGGCTAGTGTAATTGGTTAATACAAACCATAAAAAATGCACGGAAGTATGTTTTTTAACACAAACCTAGGTTTTTTAAATGGAACCCCATTAGTTTTGTTAGCACATCTGAACATATAACAAAATACGTAATCAGCCACACTCGTAAACACGGTCGTCATCGTAAACATGTCCCTGTAGATGCTGCTCGCCGACCGTGGCCCGTGTTTGTTACAACACTCAACTGAAAGTCGGAGGTTTCAAGCGTCAACTTCAGGTTACAGTATCTCCGGATGTAATTAACATTTTACAATGCAACAAACGGCACTGATTACGTATTTGTTTATATGTTCAGATGTGCTAACAAAACTAACGGGGTTCCATTTAAAAAAACGTAGGTTTGTGTTAAAAAAATACTTCCGTGCATTTTTTATGGTTTGTATTAACCAATTAGACTAGTCCCTCTCGTCACGTTCGGTCTGTGGAATCGGTTCGTCAGTATTTGATGTGGTTTACGAAATATATCCAGCGGTAATATTAGGTGACTCACCCTGTATACCGGGTGATCAAAAAGTCAATATAAATTTTAAAACTTCGTAAATAACGGAATAATGTAGATAGAGAGGTAAAAATTGACACACATGCTTGGAATGACATGGGGTTTTATTGGAACAAAAAAAAGTTAAAAAAATTTCCGGCAGATGGGGCTTCATCTGATGAGAAAAGCAATAATTAGCATAACAAATTAAGACAAAGCAAATGCTCAATATGTTCACCATCATTCCTCAACAGTAGCTGTAGTCGAGGATTAATGATGTGAACAGCACTGTAAAGCATGTCCGGAGTTATGGTGAGGCATTGGCGTCGGATGTTGTCTTTCAGCATCCCTAGACATGTTGGTCGATCACGATCCACTTGTGACTTCAGGTAACCCCAAAGCCAATAATCGCACGGAGTGAGGTCTGGAGACCTGGGAGGCCAAGCATGACGAAAGTGGCGGCTGAGCACACGATCATCACCAAACGACGCGCGCAAGACATCTTTCACGCGTATAGCAATACTTTCTTTTCCTTTCCTATTAAAACTCCATGTCACTCCAAGCATGTGTGTCAATTTTTACCTCTTTCTCTACATTATTCCGTGATTAATTAAGTTTTCAAATTTATACTGCCTTTTTGATCACCCGGTATATATATATATATATATATATATATATATATATATATATATATATATATATATATATATAAGTTTAAATAATGACGGCACGAAATTTCCGTGTCGGCGTGTGGAGAGGTGATGCAGCTCCTCTGGAGTGGCGTGCTTGCTAATCCCGCAGGCACCACCGTTAGGTGGTTCCGTTAGCCGGCCCTCGGCGCTGCCAGCCTCTGCCGCTCCCCGCCTCCCGGAGGCGTCCGATTACGTCACCACGCGTCTGCGCGGCCTGAGGTGTGCATCGTCTTGTCAGTACCATAGAGTAACTTTGTCTGTGCCTCTACACAAGTACGCGCAGGGAAAACTCGATGCTTCAAGGAGAGAAAATGTTTAATATAAAACCTCACAAACGGCTTTTAATCAAATTGCGTGGTTATGGTATATCGCCCTAAATTTGCGATTGGATAGGGGATTTCCTGTCAGAGAGGGCACAGTTCGTAGTAATCGATGGTAGGGCATCGACTAAAACAGAAGTGATAACTGGCGTTCCACAGGGTAGTGTTATTGGTCCTGTGCTGTTCCTTATTTACATAAACGATTTAGGGGAAAATCTAAGCTGCTCTCCTAGGTTGTTTGCAGATGACGCCGTCATTTACCGTCTAGTAAAATAATCTGAAGATTAAACCAACTGCAGAACGATCTGAATAAGATATCACTATGGTGTAAAAATTGGCAATTGACTCTAAATAGTGAGAAGTGTGAAGTCGTCCACATGAGTACGAAAAGAAATCTGTTAAGCTTTGTTTACAATATAAATCAATCAAAAGTGAAGGCCGTAAACTCCACAAAATACCTAGGAATTACTATTACTCCAGACTTAAACTGGAACGAACACGTAGATAATGTCGTGGGAAAGGCGAACTAGAGACTGCGTTTTATTGGCAGAATCCTTAAAAGATGCACAGAACTACAAAAGAAACTGCATACACTACGCTTGTCCGTCCATTTTTGGAATATTGCTGCCCAGTGTGGGAACTTTATCAGGTAGGTTTGACGGAGGACGTCGAAGGAGTGCAGAGAAGGGCAGGTCGTTTCGTATTGTCACGATACAGGGGAGACAGCGTTACAGAAATGATACCGGATCATTACAACAACGGTGCTTATCGCTGTGGCGTGGGCTACTTACGAAACTCCAATCCCCAACATTCTCCTCCGAATGCAAACATATATATTGTTGAATCCCACTTACATAGGTAGAAATGACAGAATAAATACGAGAAATCAGAGCTCGAACGGAGAGATTCAGGGTTCTTCCTTCCCGCGCGCTATTCGAGAATGGAATGGGAGAGAAATAGTATAATGGTGGTTCGATGAACCCTCTGCCAGGCACTTAAACGTGATTTGAAGAGTACCCATGTAGATGTTTATGTAGATGTAGAAAATATACGGCTATACACTTTACCCTGGTTTACGTACTAACGATCTCGTAACCAGAATAAATCAGATGTTCGATACGTAGGGGTGGCTTATTTGTGCGAAAGTCTGTCAGATCTACGATTTATGGCTGGGAGAGGGGAAGGGGCCTGAGATAATCATCTAAGCGGGAGGTGACTCTCAGATTCATACATTTTACCAATACTTGCCGGCAAAGGTGGAAAAATGCGAAACTCACGGGTAATGTCGGAAGTTATCCCACTGTTTAAAACGGGCAATAGAAGCTGATGGGGATACTGCACAGACGGCAGACTCACTACGGCATTCAAGACCTTCTTAAAACCTTGCACAACCGTACTAGTTGCAACACTTATCCAAAAGTACCCAAATGAATTAAGATGCGTTATTATTTCTACACAATAAATCGACTGATAGATAAACGAATAGAATTATTAAAAAAAAACATATAATTTTCATCGATTCTGAAGAAGTTTTCATTCGAAATGATAAAACAGTAGGCAGCGACTACCCACCAATCGTCATTAGGGCAAACAAAACAAAAAGTGACAAAAGACAAATGAAATTAAAAAAAAAAGAAACCAAAATGTGACGCAAGGATGTTTCATTTCCTCACTCTTTTACATGAAGAATGTCCCTAAAAACTAGAAATCAGATGATTATCCAGGAACCTATACAAGATAAAGACACTAATAAGTTCTTTACTATACACACAAGAGAAAAAAATAATACAATAAATAGAAAAGGTAAGAAGGTAGATGAATTTTGTTACTTGGGCAGTAAAATTACATATGATGGTCGCAATACAGAGGATATAAAATTCAGAATGGCAATGGGAAGAAAAGCGTTTTTGAAAAAGCGTAATTTGTTACCATCTAATATTAATTCAAGCGTAAGAAAGTCTTTTCTGAAGACATTTGTGTGGAGTGTTGCCTTAAATGGGAGTAAAACATAGACGATAAAGAGATTTAATAACAAACGAAGAAATTCGAAATTAGTTGAGAATTTAAGCTATTAGTGTGTATATAAAGAATGGACGGACAAGCTCCAACCAAGTAATTTTAGTTGTTTTTACCGCGACTACAAAGTCTTCTGTACATTACTAAAAGTTGAGTATTTCTAAAAGTTGTTTTATATGTGTTGCTGTCGCCCTCGTCGACTTTGTGACCTATTCCTGGAGCGAAAAAACATAAACCATGTTTATTTTTTAAATGACATGTGATCCATAAGAACTAACGGAAACCACCTGTGTGCTGTTTTAACAAAGTTCTATGAAGGCGAAGGAGAAGTCTTCTGCACCCAAGTTCTTAATAATGTGCCTGCGTTAGTCTTCATAAGCCGATAGTCTTCCTGCAAGCGTCCCTTTACGACGTCACCTAGAAATCTCAGTGAGATTGACAAGGAAAGCTGCCCGCAGCATCCAAGGGGGCGGAATTCTCTCTTTTTGTTAACCAGGACCAATATCTCCAAACACCAGAAACGCAACTGTATTCAGTGACCACAGTTGATATTTAATCGTGCCTAAACGCTCTAATAAGGAACCCCTTTAATGCGAGGTTGCATTTTAAATCTCCAATAAGTCAATATATTTGTGAATGTGAATCAGATAAATTTGTTTTTTGTATAATTCATATGACGTCCAAAAATTAATTATCAGTCAAATGGCGTATGAGTATAATCATTATATGGCAGAATACCTGACTGTCAATTTCACCCCCATGAACCACAGACATTGAGGAAGTGGGGTGGTTAGCGTGCCTCAACGATACAGATGGTCGTACCATAGGTGCAACCACAGCGGAGGTTATCTCTGAAGAGGCCAAAAAGTGAGGTTCCAAAAGAGGAGCAGCAGCCTTTTCAGTAGTTGCAATGGCAACAGTCTACGTGATTGACTGAGCTGGCCTTCTAACATCAGGTAAAGTGGTTTTCTCATGCAGCTACTGCGAACAGCTGAAAGCAAGGGGAAACCACAGTCGTTACTTTGCCCAAGAAGATGCATATGATGATGGCGTCCTCTCGGGTAAAATATTCCGGAGATGAAATAGTTTCCCATTCGGATCTCCGGGCGGGGACTATTCAGGAGGATTTCGTCATTAGGAAAGACAGCAATGACTTCTACGGAACTGAGCGTGGAATGTTAGATCCTCTAATCGGGTAGGGAGGTTAGAAAATTTAAAAAGAGAGGTTGAAGTTAGATAGAGTAGGGATTGATGAACTTCGGTGGACAGAGGAAAAGGATTTCTAGTCACGAGAGTAAAGCGTTATAAATACAAAATCATTTGGGGGTATTACAGTAGTATAATAACGAAAATAGGAATGTGAGTTAACTACTACGAGCGGCGCAGTGATCGCATTATCGTAGCCAAAAATGATACGAAGCCACCGACCACAGTAGTACAGGTTTATATACAAACTAGCTCTGCCGATGACGATGACATTGAAGAAATGTATGAGGAGGTAAATTATTCAGACTGTTAAGGGACATCAGAACTTAATTCAAATGTTTGTTAAGCTTAAGGGACTTAACTGTAGGTTCATCAATCCCTAAACTTACAAATGTTTCAAATGTTTGTATAGTATATGGGACTTAACTACGGGGCCATCAGTCCCTAAACTTACAAACTACTTATGAACTACTTACGAACTAGGACGGCACAAATATCCATGCCCGAGGGGGGATTAGAACCCCCGACCGTAGTGGCCGTGCAGACCGTGACTGGAGCGCCTCAGTCTCCTCGGCCACCGCGGCCGGCTAAACTTACAAACTACTTACCACACAAACATCCATGCCCGAGGGGGGATTCGACCCCCGACCGCAGCGACCGTGCAGACTGTGACTGGCGCGCCGCACACCGCTCGGCCACTGCGGCCGGCCATGTACATAATAAACTTTAAATGGTAGTAACATATATTAGTCTCATTGTAAGAAAATGTATATAATTAAATACAATATGATTTATTTGAAAACACATAAAAATCAGATACTGACTGTCCGTGTTTATTTTAATAAACTCCTTTGAAAACGATATAAGTAGTTATAATGAGATCATCGTTTACTTTTTGTCTGTATGTGCATTTAGTACAGACATAAATATCGCTGAATGAGCAAACTCGTGAAAAGCCACGAAAAGCCATGCGAAAAAAAAAAAAAAAAAGGTTTTGGTAAATATAATCCTGCCCTTTGAAGCGTCTGACCTTGTGCTTCATTTATAGTCATGAAGGCTACCTATATTGGGAATTGTCTTCTCATCATTTGGGAATACATGGTTGAATCAGAAGGTGTGAGGTTAATTCAGAGTATTTGCACAGTTTTATCGGAGTCAATGAATTTAGCACTGTTCATGTACTCGCCTAAGTGAGTCGCCAGTAATCTTGCACTATCCCTGATTAACGTTATTTTTCTTTAAAAGCATTCGATGTGGTGGTAAACCGGACGGATTTAAAGAGTTCAAGAATTCTACGGCGTACAACTGAACGTCGTTTATTACTTCAAGTTGAACGGAATCAGAACTGAGGTAAGGCTTTCCCTCTCCATATAACAAATTGGAAACGACAAATTCGTTAATTGCACTACAGTCGGCGTTGAATAGAATTGCGAACATTCTGTTCGTTGATCTATGTGGCATTGAACAATTTGTAGTAATTTTGATCGCTTCATTGAATTTCTAAATCACCGTTACCAGTTTAATTAATCATTCAGTGAGAATTGTATCACCATTTGCCCATATGTCCTGAATGAAATTACGAATTTCAACATGAGACCATAAAGGTGATGGTTTAACTGTTTTTATTTATTTATTATTTTTTAAATTTATTATTTATTTATTTATTATATTTTTGTGTGTGTATTTTTCGTCATTAGTGGAGAACGAAACCTTGAAAACGATACCTCACTCATTGATTTTAGATAAGTAATACGGGAGATATGGTGTACCCACAGAAAATCGCCGCTCAGAAATAATATATAGAGGAGCAATAATATTGCTAAAATCTTCCCATAGCAGTGCGCTGCCTTCCACTATTGGAAAGTTATTTAGGGGCCCTTTTGTAGTTTTTCTGCAGCCCAAGACGTCGTTCGGCTTGGGTAGGGAAGACGTTCATATGTTGATAAGAATATTTCTTACTTAAATAGTGCTTTTCGCCGCTCTTGGTTTACAAACTTTACCCTATGCGTAATATTTTGTAACCATAGTCGACTTCTAATTTTACCACTACTAAACTTCAAAACCTTCACCCCTGCAAAAGTAAAAACAACAGAAGGAAAGGATCCCTGCTCTGGGGAATCCAACCGCAACCCTTTTCGTCACAGCAGTCAGTTTTGTAAAAAAGCAGAAACAGTGTCTCGTTTTTCCAGTCGGCTTGGGAACGTTCGCCTCTGCGCTACGTAGCGACGACCACAAAGGGAGTCCGGGAAGGGTGGCGAGCGCCTGCTTTCAGCGGCGCGCCCCGCAGGTAGAGAACAACACGCCTTAAATTAGACCATTGGCCCAGATCTCTGGAAGCGGCGCTCACTGGAGCTGGAGCTGGCGGCGCGCCGGTAAAATTAGTTTCTGGAACCGCGACAGCTGCCGGCCGGCTCTGGCGCGAGCCGTGCCCAAGCCGCTGTGCGCACTTTACTCCCTGCCCGGTCCTGCGTACTCTGCCATGTACTGGCAAAGGCGGGGAAGCTTGACAAAGTCCAAGAAACAGTGGGTCAAGCAATAACCGAGCGACGCCACTACTCAAATGGCGAATGGACACCTGGCAAACGGAATGGAATAACAGTGAAAAAGGACGTCGATTATACGAATTCTTTCCGGACATAAGGGAACGTCTGAGGATGGGTCATATTAATCCCAGCTGGGATATGATTCATTTTCTGACAGGACATGGCCCGTACCCGACACACCTAACACGAATGGGACTCAGCAACAACCCATACTGTACATGTGGAGAGACTGGGTTCCCACAACACACGGTATTACATTGTCAGTTATACAGAACACACACGCACACTGTATGTTAAACAACACACAAGACTTAAACGTACTGATAAGAGATAAGGATGGCTGGGACACACTAAATAGACTGACGAATGAGGTCTCATCACTAAAGCGGGAAGAATACGCAAAAACGGTCAGACATAACATCGTACAAAACACGAAGACCATAACACGGAACACATGCAACGAGACAAGCAGTGTAAGTACAAGCGACATGGATAACGAAAGAAGATGACAACACCAGCACAGAAGTTGACTTATTCCTCAACAGTTGAGCATAACGAAACAGATGACAACACCAGCACAGAAGTTGACTTATTCCTCAACAATTGAGCACACTTAAACATTAGTCATAACGCCGTTTTAGCTCTTAATATACATGAAATGATTGACTACCACCTATGGAGGCAATTCCATGATAGCAGGGCTCGATGTTCATTCCGAGGCCTTCCACCTTGGCAGACTCTCCCCAACAACTTTTACTTTACCTACATCTACATCTACATAGATACTCTGCAAATCACATTTAAGTGCCTGCCAGAGGGTTCATTAACCACTTTCATAACTTTTCTCTACCTTTCCATTCTCTAATAGCGCGCGGGAAGAAAGAACATCTAAATCGTTCCGATTTCGATCTGATTTATCTTATTTTATTGGAATGGTCATGTCTCCCTACGTAGTTGGGTGCTAGCCAAAATATTTTCACATTCAAAAGTAAAGGTGGTGACAGAAACTTCGCAAACAGATCACGGCCACAATGAATAACGTCTTTCTTTTAATGATTTCCACCCCAATTCGCACAACATTTTCGTGACGCTTTCCCCCCCCCGTAACGTGATAAAATAAGATGAGCTGCCCTTCTCTGAACCTTCTCAATGTCTTCCGTCAGTCCCACCTGGTGAGGGTCCCACAAAGGGCAACAGTACTCCAGGAGAGGACGCACAAGGGTGATGTAGACAGTCTCTTTGGTGGAGCTGGTGCATCTCCGAAGCGTTCTGCCAATGAAACGTAACCTTTGGTCCGCCTTCCCCACAATGTTTTCTATGTGTTCTCTCCACTCCAAGTTCAAATGTTTGTAAATCTATCGGACCAAACTGCGTGGTCATCAGTCCGTAGCTTACAAACTACTTAAACCTAGGTAAACTAACCTAAGGACAAACACACACACCAATGCCCCAGGGAGGCCTCGAACCTCCACGGCGAGCAACCACGCGCTCCGCAGCGAGACACTTTAGACCGCTCGACTACTCCACCGCGGCCAGTCTAAGTTGTTCGTAATTGTAAATCCTAGGTATTTGGTAGAATTTACGACTTTAAGGTTTGACTGATTTATAGCGTAATTGAAGTTCAGCGGATTTCTTTTAGTGGCCATGTGTATTACTTCACACTTTTCATATTTAGTGTCAATTGTCAATTTTCGCACTATGTAGAAATTTTGTCTAACCCGCTTTGCAGTTGCTTTTGATCCTCTGTTGACTTCACTAACCGATAAACGACAGCATCATCCGAGAACAGTCTAAGGGAGCTATTCAGATTGTCTCCTGAATCGTTTATAAACACTAGGAAGAGTAGGGGACCTATAACGCTTCCCTGTGGAACGCCAAATATCACCTCTGTTTTACTCGATGACTTAGCAATTACAACGAACTGTGTCCTTTCTGACAGGAAATCGCATAATTGTGAAGATATTCCATAAGCAAGCAATTTCATTAGAAGCCGCTTGTGGGGTACATTGTCAAAAGCTTTTCGGAAATCCAGAAAATGAAGGAAATCGGCCGTGCCATTTGAAAGGAATCAACCCGGCATTTTCTTAATTTAGACAAATTGTGGGAAACGTAAATCTGAGTGGCCGGAGATGGATTTTGAACCCCCGTCCTCCAGAATGCAAATGCAGTGTGTTACCAGTGTACCACCTTGCTTGGTGCGTCCACTGATACCTACTGGAGAGCAACGAACAATACAGGACATCTATAGACACGGTATACATGGAAAAGAGGCGAGTGGAGCAAATAGTCCTGAGACCAACGAGTTTTCCAAAACGACGTAAGCGAAGTTCGTGCAATGTTGCAACACTGTTAAATAAATTACTATGTAACACTTGTGATGGGACCAGAATGAAACTTCCACTCTGCTGCGGAGAGTGCGCTGGTATCAAACTTCCTAGCAGATTAAAATTGTTTGTCGGAACCGGGACTCGAACCTGGGACCTTTGCCTTTCGCAAAATGTTCAAATGTTTGTATAGCTTATGGGACTTAAATACGGGGTCATCTGTCCCTAAACTTACAAACTACTTGAGAACTAGCTAACACTAAGGACGGCACAAATATCCATGCCCGAGGGGGGATTCTAACCCCCGACCGTAGTGGCCGTGCAGACAGTGAAGTTTCACTTGTGGTGGGAGATATATAGCCGCGGTGGAGTGACCGAGCGTTCCAAGGCGTTTAGCTGCGGAGCGCGCCTCTGCTCGCCGTCGGAGGTTCGCTTCCTCCCTAGGACATGGGTGTATTTATTGTCCTTAAGTTATTTTAAGTAGTTTGTAAGCCTAGGGACTAAAACCCGCAGCTGTTAAGTTCCTTGCATTTACAAACATTTGAATTTTTTGGCGATATACAGGGTGTACATATGGTCCAACAATACATTCAATTATTTCAAGAACTAAACATCGTACAAATGTCATAAATATTGCATTTTTTCTACAAACATTCGATATTCGAACCCGGCAGCCGTCAATACGTAATCGAATTCTTGCCATACCCATCCCAGCATGGCATTGCCGACTGTGGCAGTAGTATCGCTATTCTCTCCCAGAGCTCTGCTTCGTCACATATGTACACACCTTTAATGTGTATTCACAGAAAAAGAAACACGGCGTGAGAGCTGGTGATCTGGAAGGCCATTTCATGAAACATCTGTCCCCTTCTGTAGCACGTCCAACCATCGATGAGGCAGCTCCGTGTTCAGGTACCCATTCTGCTGAAAGATGAATGCAGTGACCGACTGCATTTGACACATCAGCCATTGCGACAACATCTCCAAGAAGAATATCCAGTACAGTGTTCTCTGCGATAAATAATGGCCCATACAGTTTTCGACGTGATAAGGCACAAAAAATCTTCGGGGGATCACGCTCAAATTCAATGCATTCTTGTGGATGCTTTGTGCTCCAGACTCGACAATTATCCTGTTCAGTTTCGCATTAGTGTGAAAAGCATCTTCGTTGCTAAAAATTAAGCGAGCAACAATGTCATCGTCATCCTCATTCAATTGTTGCAACTGCCAACAAAACTCAAATTGTCTTCGTCGTCAAACAAATTGTCGTCGTCGTCGTCCCATCTTTACGGCTCAAAGCTGAACCTCGCCGAAGAGTGAATGAAGCTCAATATCGGGAGTGAAGCTCAATATCATGCGGCCTATTACGTATGGTCTGAGTCTAAACGTGACGTCTTGTGCCTCCACGAATTATTTATTTCTCTAAGGGTCCTCCGAGCTGAAAATTCGTAAGTAGCAGTCATCAGATGTCGTGGTAGTCTTTGAGTGACCAGATCGAGATATCGACAGTTCCTGTATATCTGTACTTTCTCGAGATCCAAACAACATCACTTTGGTTGACTCTGAGAAGTCTGGAAACTTCCCTCTGATGAGAGCCCCTTCCTGACACAAACTATGTGAACTACAGAATTGACCTTCTACAGTCTGTACAAACAGTGTTCTTGCTTTCCGCTGGTATGATTGGAACTGTTTGGCCTTATTACGTACTCCCCAACCGGGCGCCATGGCTCAGAGCGCCCGGTCAGGTGGCTAAACGCCCTCTGTAATAAAAAAGCTGAGCCAAATGTTCAACGAACGATCAAGACCAAACCGAAACAACGACCGCAAAATATAGATCTACCTGCAGAAGAAAAAAAGTGGTCTCGGTGTAAAGCGCTGGAATGGAAACCGAAGAAGAGGCGCGGGTTCAAAACACGGTCGGGTCTCGGATTTTTTCACTTTGCGTTTTAACCCAATCTTCACCTCTCAATGAAGTGAGTAGTCGCCAGAAACGACACGTGATTTGGATTCCACTTTAAACTGTAGGTCCCCTTTCACCAGTTGGATAACTTTGGTAGGATAGGGACTCGCATGTCGCCCAGATGGTGTCCAATTGAAAGACTCGCACCGGGACAATGAGCCAACCTACTCCCTCATGCGTGACTGTTTACATCTTTGTGCGGGTTGTCATGTCTGGAGTGCCTAATAAAATCTGTTCTTGATCGTGCAGAATGGCCGTATGGTCTAAGGCGTCATAATACGGACTGGGTGGCCGATCCCGCCGGAGGTTCGATTCCTCCCTCGGGCATGGGTGTGTGTAATTCATTTTAAGTATTTCGTAAATCTAGGGACTGATGACCATAGAAGTTTGCTCCAATAGCTTTACAAATAATTTGAACATTTTTTTTAATGTCATATACACATTCAGCGTCAGTATTCAGGAGACCTTGGAACCATTTTTATGTGTGTATATCAAAGACCTTGTAGGTAACATTGGAAGTTCAATGACGCTTCCTGCGGATGATGCTTTGATATATCGAGAAGTCTCAAAGGTGGAAAAGTGTAACTAAATGTAGGAGGATCTGAAGCGTATTGACGCATGGTACAGGATCTGGCTACTGACTCTCAAGATAAACAAATGTAAAGTGCTGCATTTTTCATAGGTAGAAAGTTCCTTTATTATATATTTATTCAATAGCAGGACAAGCACTGGAATCAGTTAATTCCGTAAGATATCTGGAATTAGGCATAGGAAGTGATTTGAAATAGAACGACTATTTAAAGTTAATCGTGGGTATGGCAGATTCCAGGATGAGATGCATTGGGAGGATCGTCTGTAGACCGTCAACTAAGTAAGTAGGTTACAAAACGCTCGATCGGCAGACGATGCAGTATTTCTTATCAATGGGGTATCCGTACCAGATACAGTTGGTAGCAGACTTTAGACGTCAATGTTTAGGAAACCTCGGAACCAAGATTCCATTTTTTACGTGTGTGTATAAAGGACCTCCTATGTAACACTGGAACTTTAAGGAGGCTTTATGCTAATGATGCAGTCTCAATGCTGGATAAGAGAAGAACCAACGGAGCGCAGTACGCTTCGTTACGGGAATCATTTAGTGGGAGCGAAACCGTCACAGAAATGATCAGGAAACTCCAGTGGCAGACTGTGCAAGAAAGACGTTCGGCATCGCGGTACGGGCTTCTGTTAAAGTTCCGAGAGCCTATTTTTCTTCAAGCATTAACCAATATATTGGCATACATGTATCTCACAAAAAGACGACAAGGATAACATTAGAGAGGCTACAGCCCACACGGAGGTATACCGTCAATCTTTTATTCCCGGAATCACACGTGACAGCAAAGTAGGAGGAAGTGATAGTCTACATAAAGTACCCTCCGCCATACACACCGTGAGGAGCACGCCCTGTCATCTACAAGGCAATACTGCAGCGGGGAACCAATGTACAGCGACGTTTTCTCATATATGTAGATATGTTTGTTACTTGGCCTCATGGTAGCGAGAACTTGAATAATTTTTTGGAACCTCTAAATTCAGTTCACCCTATCAATCTTTTTACCATGGAGGTGGAAACGAATGGTTGCCTTCCCTTTCTTAATGTGTTGATTAGAAGGAAGGCAGATGGTACGTTGGGTCATGCTGTTTGTAGGAAACCAACTCACATAGATTTATGATTTTGTATCTGAAGGCTGATAGTTGTCACGTCATCTCAGAACGGGAAATTTTGTCTCCCGAGTTGTCACTTTTCGTCAGCATGGCTATAGTGAAGGGCAGATTAAAAAAGCGTTGTCCTATCAACCAATTGTGTAAAGGGATAGTGATGATATCACAGACATGGCACACATGGCAAAGGCCTTTCTGCCATACGTTGGCAGCTTTTCTAACAAGATTGTCCGTATTTTACGTAAACATGACTTGAGGTGTATGTTTCTAAAATCAAGGCTCTCTTAGGCTCCGATAAGGATGATATGGGTTTGCGCAAGGCCGGTGTCTACTGTATCGCATGCAGCTGTGGCACGTCATATATTGGGTTAAACAATTAGGACTGTCGAAGGCCGACGTATTAGACATAAACATCTGTAACAACCTAACAAGTCTGCTGTTGCCGAACACTGCTTGGACACAGGTCAATCGATGGAATACAACAAAACGGATATTTTGGCATTCACTTTCAGCTACTGGGATTGCACGAATGCGAAACGTTGAAACATTTCGAACGTTTCGGATCGTTGAAATAAATGGAACGGTGAAGCTGAAAATTTGTGCTGAACCGGGATTCGAACCCGGATTTCCCGCTTTGGCAAGCGGTCGCCTTAACCAATATTTATTCATTCATTTATTTATTATCTTGGAGTAGTTCATTTTTGTGTTCTATGTTGATCGTTTACTTCTTGGTGCAGTTTTTTTATTAGAGAGAGCGTACAACCCTCTCAGCGAACGCCCTGAGACACTGCGCCGCCACCAAGAGGTTGGCACACGTGTGATGAGTCGCACTTGTGACAAGACCCAGGCGCCCAGGTAACCGGAAGTCTACAGGAACACCAAACATCTGTTACCTCCCCAGCAGTTGCTATACCTGCGACGCCTTTCTGTGGATGTTGTGCAAGCAAAATTGTTATCCATTTATTACAATGCAATTTTGCATTTATTTTGCACTTCCGTGTAAAGGTGACGATTTTACAAAGTCTAAGCGTATCTCATCTTGCTGTTTGTGTGCGTTTTGGAGCTTGTTGTTTTTGGGATCTTCAGTCCGCAGACTGGTTTGATGCCGCTCTCCACGCTACCCTCTCCTCTGCAAGTCCCTTCATCTGAGAATAAGTTCGGCAACCTACATCCTTCTGAATCTGCTTATTGTAGTCGTACCTCGGTCTCCCTCTACGATTTTTACCCTCTAACGCTAAGCTGACGCTTCCTTGATGTCTCAAAATATGTCCCATCAACCTATTCCTTCACTTAATAGGGATATGCCAGAAACCCCTTATCTCCCCAATTCGATTAAGCACCTCACGTGATCTACCCATCTCATTTTCACCATTCGTTTGTAGCACCAATTTTCAAAAGCTTCTAACATCTTTTATCTGAACTCCGTATCGTTCACGTTTCACTCCCATACAAAGCTATACTCCAGACAAATGCTTTCAAAAAGAACTTCTTAAAATTTAAATTAATGTTGGATTTCAATAAATTTCGCTTCCTGAGAAAGGCTTTTCTTCCCACAGCCATTCTGCATTTCATATCTTCTTTACTTCGGCTACATTGCTACTCACATAACAAAACTCATCTACTTCTTTTATTGTCTCACTACCTGATATAATTTCTTCAGAATCGCCTGACTTTCTGGCGCTACATTCCATTATCCTTGTTTTACTCTTGTTGATGTTTATCTTATACCGTCTTTTCAAGACACTGTCCATTCCATTCCATTGCTCTTTCAGATCCTTTGCGATCTCTGACATAATTACTATTTCATCGGCAAACCCCAAAGTTTTTATTTCTTCTCCCTGAACTTTAATTCCCTCCCCAAATTTCTTCTTGCATCCCTTCACTGCTTGCTCAATGTACAGATTGAACAACATTGGGGAAAGGCTACAACCACGTTTTCCTTCCAAAGCTCTGCTTCCCTTTCATGCCCTACGACTCTAATAATTGCTGTCTGGTTTTTGTATAACTTGAATATAATTCTTCGCTCCTTGTATTTTACTCCTGTTACCTTCAGAATTTGAAAGAGTTTGTTCCAGTCGACATTGTGAAAAGCTTTCTCCAAATCTACAAATGCTAAACACGTAGGTTTCCCTTTCCTTAGCCTATCTTCTAAGATAAGTTGTAATGTATTACATCCCGTGTTTCTACATTTCTCCTAAATCAGAACTGATCTTCCCCAAGGTTAGATTCTACAAGTTTTTCCATTAATCTGCAAATAATTAGTGGTTGTATTTTGCAACTATGACTTATTAAACTGTTACTTCTTTAGTTTTCCAATTTGTATGCACTTGCTTTCTTTGTAATTGTAATTAAAATGTTCTAAATCGGATGGTATTTCCCTTGTCTCATACATCTTGCATACCTGGTGGATCAATTTCTTCATGACTGGCTCTCTCAAAGATATCAGCAGTTCAGATGGAATATCATCTACTCCAGGGGCCTTGTTTAGACTCAAATATTTCAGTGCTCTGTCAAATTATTCTGCAGTATCATACCTCCTACCTCATCTTCCTCCACTTCATCTTCCATTTCTAGAATACTGCCTTCAAGTTTATTTCCTTTGTATAGGCCCTCTATATATTCCTTCCACAGCTCAGATTTCCGCCTCTTTGCTTAGTTCTGGTTTTCCGTCTGTGTTCTTTGATACTCATTCATCTCCTTTTCTTGTCTCCAAATATCTCTTTTATTTTCCTGTGGGCGATATCTCTCTTTTCCCTGGTTATACATTCTCCAATGGTTCTGTATATGTCCTCTAGCCACTCCTGCTTAGCCAGTCTGGACTTCCTGTCAATCTCATTTTTCAGATGTTTGTACTCCCTTTTGCCTGTTTCACTTACTGAATTTTTATATTTTCTCCTCTCATCAATTAAGTTCATTATATCCTGTGTTATCCAGGGATTTCTATTAGTCTTTGTCCTTCTGCCTATATGATCAACTGCTGCTTTCACTACTCTATCTATAAGAGCTACCCATTCTTTTTCTACTGTATCACTTTCCCCCGTAGTAGCCAATCCTTGCCTAAAACTCCTTCTGAAACCCTCAACCACCTCTGGTTCCTTCAATTTGTCCAGGTTCCATCTTCTAACTTTTCTACCTTTCTGCAGTCTCTTATGTTTTAACTTACAGTTCATTACCAATAACTTATGGTCAGAGTCTATATCTGCTCTTGGATATGTCTTACAATTTAAAACCTGTATCTAAATCTATTCCTTACCATTATAAAGTCAATCTGGTACCTTTCAGTGTCTTCCACGTATATTTCTTACATGATGATTAAACCAAGTGTTGGTGATCATTAAATTGTGCTCTGCACTAAATTTTACCAAGCGATCTCCTCTTTCATTTCTTTTCACCAGTCCATATTCACGTACAACATTTCCTTATCTTCCCTTTCCATCACAATCAAGTTTCCGTCTCCCTTAACTTTCTGAATAATTTCTTTTATCTCCTCATACATTCCTCGATGTCCTCAACATCGGCAGAGCTAGTTGGCATATAAACTTGTACTACTGTGGTCGGTGTTGGTTTTGTATATATCTCTGATATGATAATGCGTTCTCTATGCTGTCCATAGTAACTTACCCGCATTCCTATTTTCTTATTATCACTCCTGCGTTACTACCAACTGATTTTTGTGTTTACTGTACTAACCTGACCAGAAATAGTGTTCATCCAGCCACCAAACTTCACTAATCCCTACAATATCTAACTTTAACCTATCCACCTCTCTTTTCAAATTTTCTAACTTACCTACACGAGTAAGGGTGAGGACATTCCACGCTCCGATTCGTAGAATGCCTGTTTTGTTTTTCTTGATGACGACATGTTCCTGAGTAGTCCCCGCCCGGAGATCCGAATGGGAGACGGTTTTACCTCCGGAATATTTTACCCAAGAAGACGCCATAATCATATATTCATACAGTAGATCTGCATGTCCTCGGGAAGAGTAACGACTGTAGTTTCTCCTTGCTTTCAGCCGTTCGCAGTAACTGCATGGCAAAACCATGTTAGCTGATGTTACAAGGCCAGCTCAGTCAATCATCCAGACTTATGCCCTTGAAACTACTGAAAAGGCTGCTGCCCCTCTTCAGGAACTACATGTTTGTCTGGTTACACCTACGGTACGGCTATCTGTATCGTTGAGGCACGCAAGCCACCCCACCTCGGAAATGTCTGTGGTTCATGAGCGTGGTTTTGTTGCTTACGAATTATATTTATATTCTGAACGGAGCTGCAAATTAATTGCAAAAATATTTTGGCGCTTATAAAATATTTTTGCAATTAATTTGCAGCTTTGTCCAGAATATAAATATAGCCATTTTCGGCAGAAATTGTAGTATTTTCAATCGGGGGTTGCAATATTTGTATGTGTTTCGACACGTTTAGCCAACTTCGCGTGCTCTTCTCTTCCATTAAGTTTATTTATAATACATTTCAGTGGTTTACACAATTTTTAGAGTATTCAGAAGCATATCAACGCCTTTGGAAATTTTTTATTATATTTTTTTGTGGGTAGGCCAGAAAAGATTTTGGGTTCACATTAAGCTCGAAACTTTTTGAAGTCTTCCAGTAGCGTTGTCAGTCTCACTTAAAGTTTTTTTTTCCTCTCTATTCTCTTTGACACTTATAATTAATGTTCAAATGTTTGTAAAGCTTATGGGACTTAACTACGAAGTCATCAGTCCCTAAACTTACAAACTACTTATGAACTACTCAAGAACTATGACGGCACAAATATCCATGCCCGAGGGGGGATTCGAACCCCCGACCGTAGCGGCCGTGCTGACCGTGACTGGAGCGCCCCAGTCACCTCGGCCACCGCGGCCGGCACTTATAATTAGTTTAATATTCTGCCTCTTCTCGAGGACTTTTTCTTTAATCAGTAAAATGTTTTATTAAGTTTTGGTCTTACCCTTTAGAAACGTTGCTAATGCATCGATGCCATTTAGTGCAGTTCCACGTATCCATTGGCATTTATTTCTTACTGAGCCATTCCTCAACAAAACTACCGTAAAAGTCTTCAAGGATTTGGTTTTCAGGCGCACTTTTCAGAACACAGGCTAACAATTATCAGATTTCCGAGTGATGGATTTGTTAGACATGAACAGATTCAAAGACTTTGTACGTTTACTTGTAGAAAGGAACAAAGCCACACTCTTGAACACGTTTCCACCCAGACTAATTTACGTGATAACTGAAACTTGTAACATCGGTTGCAGGAAACAGACTAGTTAACTGCCTGGAACAGAGCAAATTAAACGTCTATGCTGCTTTGCAGCAAGGCACATGAGTTTTGATAGGTTTAAAAAAACGTTTTTATGTTCCTTGCTTTCTGTATGCCAGAAAGGTGTCAATAGGTGTAATGTGTTTCTTGCCTTCCAAAAACTTGTGATGGCAGTGAAAAGTACATTGAAATTTGCTAGGTCACAATTTCGATCTTGTAAGCCGTGATGTTTCATTCAGTTAACTGGTGGTCAGCCAGAGATAAAGAATGGACTCAAACTGTCAACATATTGAATATCTATTGAAGTAGAGTGATAATGTATGTTCTATTTACTTAATTTTTATGTTTGTTTGATACCGGAACTTTTTTGAAAAGGCGAAGGTTTGTTTCTCCGTTTACTTTTATCTTTGGATTATTGGATACTCATTAAACTGTTCTTCTTTCCCTAACGACCTTGCAATGAAAAAACCTCAATAACTTCTATATCACGACAGATGTAAACATTCCACATACACATGATACAAAAGCCGCGGTGCAGTAGCCGAGCGTCGGCCGCGGTGGCCGAGCGGTCTGCAGCGTGCAAGTCACGGTCTGCACGGGCGCTGCGGTAGGGGTTCGAATCCGCCCTCGGGCATGGATGTTCGTGCCGTCTTTAGTATAAGCTAGTTCACAAGTAGTTTGTACTTTTAGGGACTAGCTAACACTAAGGAGGCACAAATATCCCTGCCCGAGGGGGGGGGGGGATTCGAACCCCCGAACGTAGTGGCCGCACAGACCGTGACTGGCGCGCCGAAATTCTATCACTCTGCCCATTCATTCCTCTTGCTCGCAAGGCTATACTGGATTCCCGCAAGGGATCGAGCGTATAATGCGTCCGCATTGAAATTGTCAGTTGCCTGTTAGTAGCATATTTTACATATATTATTATGTACGAAAGAACAGACACCATAATGACAAATACTAGGACTGTGTCATCAAGGAAGCGATTGAAATAAAACTAGCCGATAAATTGTTGTGAAGTCGTCCACATGAGTACGAAAAGAAATCCATTAAACTTTGTTTACAAGATAAATCAATCAAAAGTTAAGACCGTAAACTCCACAAAATACCTAGGAATTACTATTACTTCAGACTTAATTTGGAAAGAACACGTAGATAATGTCGTGGGAAAGGCAAACCAGAGACTGCGTTTTATTGGCAGAACCCTTAAAACCTGCAACAGAACTACAAAAGAAACTGCATACACTACGCTTGTCTGACCATTTTTGGAGTATTGCTGCCCAGTGTGGGATCCTTATCAGGTGGGTTTGACGGAGGACATCGAAAGAGTCCAAAGAAGAGCAGCTCGTTTCGTATTGTCACGATACAGGGGATAAAGCGTCACGGAACTGATACAGGATCTTGGATGGGAATCATTACAACAACGGCGCTTATCGCTGTGGCGTGGGCTACTTACGAAACTCCAATAGCCAACATTGTCCTCCGAATGCGAAAATATATTGTTGACTCCCAGTTTCATAGGTAGAAATGATCATCAGAATAAAATACGAGAAATCAGAGCTCGAACAGAGATATTCAGCTGTTCTTTCATCCCGCGCGCTATTCGAGAATGGACTGGGAGATAAATAGTATAATGGTGGATCGTTGAACAATCGGCCAGACACTTAAATGTGATTTCAGAGTATCCCATGTAGATGTAGATGTAGAAGCAAAAACCTCCATTCTTATTCAACAATTTATCCGCTAAACTTACAAACTACTTATGAACTAACTAAGACTAAGGACGGCACAAATATCCATGTCCGAGGGGGGATTCGAACCCCCGACTGTAGTCGCCGTGCAGACCGTCACTGGATCGCCTCAGTCCCCTCGGCCACCGTGGTCGGCACATGTCAACGCTTGGTTTAAATGATCGCATAAATCGGGTAAGTGGCTTCCGTCAAATTATAAAACGCAGCTAATAAGTTGTGAGGCGGCATCGTGGGTTGTTTCGGGATAGCACAGTCGGTAGTGCGCTTGCCCGCGAAAGGCAAAGGTCCCAGGTTCGAGTCCCGCTTCCGGCACACAATTTTAATCTGCCAGGAAGTTTCAGTGTAATGGTGGTTCGATGAACCCTCTGCCAGGCACTTAAATGTGATATGCAGATTATGCCATGTAGATGAGGCTGCATACCCGTAAGTTCTTTGAATACGTCATAGGCTGGGAGAAATTAAGGAATCGAGATCTCCATACTGAATCATGTTCGAACGATGGGTTTGTCAGTGATAACCTGGAATGGAGTTGTAGTTCAAATGAGCAGCAGTGTACGGCTGTGGCGAGCATTTTTCCAGACAGAGCGGTGGCATTGTCAGCTAGTTTAGTGCGGCAGCCTAATCGGACGGTGAGTAATCGAAGATGGGCCCGGGTGCGCAGCGAGCTCCGCCTGGCAGGTAGGCCGTCCCGCAGAGCGTATCCGGCGTGGCGTCTCCCGGTGCGGCGGTCGGCGGGGGGCGAGGGCCTCGGGTGTCCTCTCGGCGGAGAGGAAGGGCACGCCGGCGGCCGGGGCTACGCAAGACGCGCGGCGTTGCGTTGCGTGGCGCGAGGGCAACGACCTCGTCAAACAGGCCTCGCCTGTGGTTAGGATCAAACTCCCGGCCCCCACCACCAGCGCCGCCGCGGCCGGCCCGGGCGAGGCGCACGCCAACAAAAATAAAATAAACCCGGCCGAGGCGCGCCGAAAGCTACAGCGTACAGCGCCGGAAGAAACGACGCGCACTGCGCGGCGGCGGAGGAGGAGGAGGAGGATAGGAGAGGCGCGGGGAGACTCCAAAATAGCCAAGCGGCACGCCACGGCCGCCATGTTGCCACGTCACGGCGCGCGCTCCCTGGCGGTAGGTCGCTTTTCGCGGCACGCTCCCCTGGCCACACTGTCCGTTTCCTGTTGCGCCTCCCTGCCTCACCTCGGAGTTCTGTTCCTCAATGTAGGTTCACAAGCATACGTCACCAATTTGGTCACAGATTTTAAGGCGTAAAATCACATGTGCGATATCTACATTTATATAAATACACCGCAATCCACCGTGCGTGGCGGATGGTACACTGTATCACTACAGGCATTTTCTCTCCTATTCCACTACCGAAGGAAACAGTCTATACGCCTGTGTATGAGCCCTAATTTCAATCTTGTCTTCGTGATCTTTACGCGAAATTTAACTAGACGGCAGGAAGATCGTTCTACACTCAGCTTTTCGCGGCACGCTCCCCTGGCCACACTGTCCGTTTCCTGTTGCGCCTCCCTGCCTCACTTCACAGTTCTGTTCCTCAATGTAGGTTCACAAGCATACGTCACCAGTTTGATTACAGATTTTAAGGCGCAAAATCATATGTGCAATATTTACATTTACATAAATATTCCGCAAACCACCGTGCGTGGCAGAGGGTACACTGAACCAGTACCAGGCATTTCCTTTCCTATTCCACTACCGAAATAGAATGAAGGAAAAAGTCTATACGCCTGTGTACCTGTGTACGAGCCCTAATTTCAATCTTGTCTTCGTGATCTTTACGCGAAATTTAAGTAGGTGGCAGGAAGATCGTTCTACACTCAGCTTCAAATTCTGTCCCTCTAAATTTCCTCAACAGAATTTCTCGAAAAGTACGTCGCCTTTCCTCCAGCGATTCCCATTTGAGTTCCCGGAGCATTTCCGTGACACTCGCGCATTGGTCGAACCTGCCAGTAAAGAACCTAGCTGCTCGCCTCTGAACTGCTTCCAGTTCTTCCTTTAAACTGATCTGCTGTGCGTCCCCAAATACTTGAGCAATATTCAAGACGTGGTCATACAAGCGTTTTATACGCGAACAGATTTAGTACATGATAAAATTCTCTCGGGCTTCCAGATGGTTTGATATCCACAAGCTTTCGGCCGAAATCTCCAAGGCCATTGTCAATTGGTGACTTAAAAGTCCTTATACACCTGCGCGGTCACCTGTGACGTCACTATCGAAATCAAAATATCTGAAAAATCTCTTTAATAAAGTCGGCGGATTGCAGCTGAGCACAGCTTGGGACCCGACCATCGTACTGTTGAAGCGGGCGCAGCAGACACACGGCCAAAAAACTGCCTTATATGGCGATGCGGCTGAGCACCAGTGACGTCACAGGAGGCAACGCAGGTATATAAGGTTGGCGGCAGCAGTGATAAGACAGTAACTGCTTGACAATGGCCGAGGAGATTTCGGCCGAAATCTCGTAGATATCAAACCACTTGACGCGGCTGGAAGCCCGAGAGAATTTTATCAGCATAAGTCGCCGCGAATCTGTGCATACATACAGATGAATTACATGTTCCCAAAATTCTCCCAATTAAGCATAGCCGGCTGTTTGTCTTAATCAAAATTATCCAGACATCCCAAAAAATATATATTAGCAGCAAAGACAGTCGTGGTTGCAACTTTTTTATTTATATTTCACGCGTTTCACCCTTGTGGGGCATCCTTAGAAAGTCTCAAAATATCACAATCTGGCAGCGTTAAATCAGTAAAACTACGATATGGTTGACAGAACCATGCAGCGGCTGCTACGATTGTGCAATGTCAACCGTATCGTAGTTTTAATGATCTGACGCTGCCATATTGAGGCTATCAACTGCTTTACTTCTACTCATCCGATGTGAAATTTTAAGACTTTCTGAGGATGCCCCACAACGGTGAAACACGTAAAAATCAATAAAAAATGTTGTCTTTTTCTGCTAAACAATTATATTGGTTGCTGTACCATGCGGCCCATAATGAAGTGGAGAGTATTTTGTCGAAAAATATATCCATTGTGCTGCCATCGACTACCAGGTAATGATTAGACATCGTGAGGAAGCGGAATGATGCGCTCCGCAGAACTCACGGACTTCGAACGTGGTCAGGTGATTGGGTGTCACTAGAGTCAGAATTCTGCACACGAGATTTCCACATTCCTAAACATCCCTATGTCCGCTGTTTTTGATGTGATACTAAAGTGGAAACGTGAAGGGACACGTACAGCACGAAGACGTACAGGCCGACCTGGTCTGTTGACCGACAGAGGCCGCGGACAGTTGAATAGGATTGTACAGTGTAATCGGCAAGCAACTATCCAGACCATCACACAGGATTTCCAAACTGCATCAGGATCCACCCCAACAACTATGACAGGCTGTAGGTGAGAAAACAGTCGAGCGGCTGCCCATAAGCCACACATCACGCAGGTCAATGCCTCGCTCGATTGATGGAAGGAGAATAAACATTGGATGATTGAACAGTGGAAAAACGTTGTGTGGAGTGACGAATCACGGTACACATTGTGACGATCGGATGGCAGGGTGTGAATATGGCAAATGCCTGGTGAACGTCACCTGCCAGCTTGTGTAGTGCCGGAGGCGGCGGTGTTGTGGTGTGGTCGTGTTTTTCATTGATGGGGCAGCACCACCTGTTGTTTTGCGTGGCATTATCACAGCACATGCCTACATTCGTGTTTAAGCACCTTCTAGCTTCCCGCTTTTGAAGTGCGATTCGAGGAAGGCGAATTGCATCTTTCAACACGACCGAGTTCAAAATGTTCAAATGTTTGTAGAACTTATGGGACTTAACTACGGGGTCAACAGTCCCTAAGCTTACAAACT
This sequence comes from Locusta migratoria, assembly GCA_026315105.1. Classification (NCBI taxonomy): domain Eukaryota; kingdom Metazoa; phylum Arthropoda; class Insecta; order Orthoptera; family Acrididae; genus Locusta; species Locusta migratoria. Next base: position 106,483,610 of record CM048749.1, on the reverse strand, counting down.
ACTTATAAATTAGCTAAGACTAAGGACGGCACAAATATCCATGCTCGAGGGGGGATTCGAACCCCCGACCGTAGTGGCCGTGCAGACCGTGACTGGAGCGCCTCAGTCCCCTCGGCCACCGCGGCCGGCCCAACACGACCGAGTACCTGTTCATAATGCACGGCTTGTGCACGAGAATAACATCCCTGTAAAGGACTGGTCTCCACAGACAGTTGAATAGGGTCGCACAGTGTAGTTGGCAGGCATTTATCCAGAGCATCACACAATAATTCTAAAGTGCATCAGGATCCACTCCAAGTACTAAATGTTCAAATGTGTGTAAATCTATCGGACCAAAATGCGTGGTCATCAGTCCGTAGCTTACAAACTACTTAAAACTAGGTAAACTAACCTAAGGACAAACACACATACCCATGCCCCAGGGAGGACTCGAACGTCCACGGCAAGCAACCGTGCGCTCCGCAGCGAGACGCTTTAGACCGCTCTGCTACTCCACCGCTTCGCTCCAAGTACTCCGACAGGCGGAAAGTCAGAAAACTTGGATTTCATGGTCGAGGTCGAGAGGCAGTCCATGAGCTACACATCACGTAGGTCAATGCAAAACGACACCCCGCTTGGTGTAAGGAGCGTGAACATTGTACGATTGAACAGTGGATACACATGTGGCGTGACGAATCACGGTGTACAATGTGGCGATCCGATGGCAGGGTGTGGGTATGGCGAATGCCCGGTGTACGTCATCTGCCATCGTGCCAACAGTAAAATTCGGATCCGGTAATGTTATGATGCAGTCGTATTTATCATGGATGGTGGGGGCGGGCATGTGCCTCCTGTTGTTTTGCATGGCACTATTACAGCATAGGCCTAAATTGGTGTATTAAGCACCTTCTTGCTTCCCATTGTCAAAGAACAATTCCGGGATGGCGATTGCGTCCTTCAACACGATCGAGCACCTGTTCATAATACACTCTGTGGTGGAGTGACTACACGACAACCACATTCTTGTAATAGACCGGACTGCATAGATTCCGGACGTGAATCCTATAGAACACTTTTTCGATATTTTGGATGGCCGACATCGTGCCAGGCCTCACCGACCTACATCGATACCTCTCCTCAGTGTAGCACTCCGTGAAAATGGGCTGCCATTCCCCAAGAAACATTCCAGCACATGATTAAACGTATGCCTGCGAGATCGGAAGCTGTCATCAAGGCTAAGTGTGGGCCAACACCATACTGAATTCCTGCATTACTGATGGAGGGCGCCACGAACTTGTAAGTCATTTTCAGCCGGTTGTCGGGCTAGTTTTGATCACATGGTGTATCAGCCCCGCCATCGATCGCACGCGAACACTTGGGCCTTAATTCTGAATATCATGGTTATACCTCCATAGCTCAGTCGACAGCGTCGCTGATTATTACGAAGGAGGCCTGGGTTCGATTCCCGGCAGGGGACTGGGTGTTGATCTGCTCAACATTCATTATCATCGACGGGCCAATCTCCGAAGTAGCGTCAGCTAAAAAGTCTTGCAGTAACGTCGCCAAACCACAGCTGGGGATTTCCAGACCATTAAATGCCAGCCATATGATCATCATCACCGAGCTAGGGAGCTAGGTGCCACAGTGGTTAGCACATTGGACTCGCATGTAGGACCGCCTCCAACCACGTATATCTACATACAAAATCTGCAAGGCATCTTACGGTATGTGCACCATTGTCACTTCCTCCTCCTGGTGCTGTCCGTGCGTTTCGCGGAAAAAAAATACTATCGCCAGAATACCTCCGTATGGCCTCTATTTTTTATTTCTTTTTCGAAATTATCGTAGGAGGAAGCAATATATTGGTTGACTCCTAGAGAAACACATACTCTCCTAACCCTGACAGAAGTCCTTATCGCAGACAGAACGCCATTCTCGTAGCTTCTGCCATGTAGCGAAGCGTGCAGCTCTTTGTTGGATCTTCTCTATGTGTTATATCAATCCTATCTGCTACGAATCTCCTCATTCTAATGAGCAATACCCACACGTCGATCAAACGAATGTTCTGTAGCAGACTTCCTTCGTTGACGGATTGCTTTTCCTTAGAATTGTTAGAATGCTCAGTCCGGTATCCAAGTTACCCACGATTAATTTTATATGCTCCTTCCATTTCATATCGCTCCCAGATATTTCATGGAAGTAACTGCTTTGGAACCAAAATAAAAAAATCACCAAAACAATGTGGCATGTATCGGGTGCTGGTTTGCTGAATGAAACATCCATTTGACACAAAGGAAGAAATAAGAACAGTAACCAGCGGCGTATTAGACCATATTCGGGAAACAACTGATTAGCGTATGCAAGAAAGACTCTACCTAAGATACCGAAAATTACTAACGAAGAATCTATGATTGTAAAATTCGTTGAGAAACTGTCATACTGTGCAAACTTCTCTTACAATGTGTACCAAACATACGTGTTACCACTGAAATAAAATTTTTCCCTAGTAATTGTCACAACCAAAGATTCGGCCTTTTTGCATTATATGTGTTATTAATTAATAATTATTTATTCGCCCTTTGCGAATTCTGCTGACAATAGCTGCATTACTAAAGATGGTTCCTTTGGAACAGATGCTTCATAATAATTTACATGCCAAGGCAGACGAAATATAGTAAGAAGTGCCTCTCCCCCTCCCGAGAATCACACTAAACGTATGCGAGTGCTGGTGAGGGGGCGGGGAGGGGGGGCTAGGCAAGTCTGACAGATGGAAGATTCGGTCTGGTCGTGTAGCGTGTACGGGTGGCCGAGAGGTTAAGGCGACCGCTCGCGAAATGCGGGAGACCAGGGTTCGAGTCCCGGGCCGGTCACAAATTATCATTTGTTACCAAATAGTAGACCATCTTTAGTAATGCAGGTATTGTCGGCAGAATTCGCAAACGGCGATTGAATAATTTAATATCTTATGTATGGGTACGGTATCATTAAGAATGTCTGTTCCTTTGGAAGCGATGTTTCATAGTAGCAATTTTATGGGTGTTTAAAATGCCTCGTTACTCAAGCAGTATTATCTCTTGCGAACATTACTCACTTGTTACCTGAAAATGTCCTGATAAGCCGAACACTATGTATGAATACATATTTTCGTGGCGATATCCATTAATAAAACATTCTCGGGTTTCAAGCAGTGTCAGGTGGTTTGATGCCCTCCAGGTTTCGGCAGAGTTCTCCTCTGCCAATGTCAAGTGGTGGACTGTCCTCCCGCTGAAGTGCTTATAATGCCGCGCAGCCCTCAGTGACGTCACCGGTGTTCAGTTCTTGACCATATTTCCCAATGTTTTGGTAGCGCGTCAGACACGCCTGCTACAACTCCCTAATAGCAGGCTCCAGGCTGTGCTAGGCGCAATCATTGCGAGTTGTATCATTTTGATCTCTATTGCCTCGTTTATTACTCTAGCCCAGGAGACGTTTGTCTGTTCAAAATTGGACGTCCCACAGAATGCAATTCGATATCCGTTTTTTAGAATATGTTCCATTACAGTTGACTTTTTCGTATAGCGTAATCGAAAACACCTTTCGTGCTCTATGCGGCACTGTTCTATAGTCCGAATAGTCTGGCCGACATAAAACTGCCCATACTCACACGGAATTTGGTATATGCCTGGTGTTTTAAAGCCTACGTCGACTTTCACAGAATTCAATAGTTTCTGGATCTTCGCTGGAGGCCCGAATATTGGGTTAATTTCAGGTGTCTTCAGCTGCTGGCTAATCTTCCCTGTTATTGAGCCACAAATCGGTGAAATGTAATTTCCTTGGTGGCTGCTTCTGTATTGTTTTACGTTCATGGCTTGGATGAAATAGCTTGCGTTGATTGTTTATTAATATAACAATTTTCCTTGAAAACGTAACGTAAGTGGCTCAGTTCCTTTGGTAGGTTTCCAGCATCTGTTTCGGCTCTATCTATCACGAACGTCAGAACATACCATTTTTGTGCTAGGTGGAGGTTGCTGGTGGTTGCGTGTAGATACCGATTCGCGTATGTGGGCTTGAGATAAACCGTGTGACCTAGACACAATTGGTTTACGGTGGAGAAGGATATGCAGAAGTGGCAAGGGACCGCCATTCTCTACTTCCATTGTAAATTTGATGTGGCCTTCGATGTTGCTGATGTGTCCCAAAAACTCTTCAAACTTTTGCTGTTCATGAGGCCAGGTGTCAAATGTATCGTCGACGCATTGGTAAAAACAACTAGTCTTTCCAGCAGCTGTGTCCAGGCAACGCCTCCTATGTACAAGGCCTCACAACAGCCCGTGTCACGTCACACCGACCAGGCCGCGACCACCAGCTTAGGGCTGGTTGCTGGGCCACAGCCAGGGGCCAGTGGCCAGCCAGTCAGCTCGCGGTCGCAGCCTGGTCGGTGTAATGTGACACGGGCTGTTGTGAGGCCTTGTACATAGGAGGCGTTGCTCCAGGGCGATTTCCTCGATACGTTCCAAAAAGAAGTTGGCTACAAATAGAGCTAAAGGGCTTCCCATCGCCACGCCGTCCGTCTGGTTAAAATATTCTCCACTTTATAAGAAGTGTGATGACGCTTACTATCCACTATGGGCTGTACACCTGCACGGAAACATCAGAGTCTGATGCCTCCGTGCAGGCGTGCAGTCCATAGTGGCTAGCTTTTTCTAAAAAAAAATGTTTTTAATTTTGTGACTTCCGCTTTACAGCTCAGTTGTAACTTTTACTATGTGATTTGTTTTTATTTATAATTTCTGATGAAGGCAGTCATAGTTATTGCCGAAACCAGGTTAAATAATTTTAATTTTTGCGACCAACGGCTGCATTTTTAACCTTTGACGTTGTAACGGTCGCTGACAATAGCAACTATGTTCAAAATTGTATAACTTAAATATTGTTTTTGTGTCTCTATTCCATTTTATGTAAAGTCTCATGGACCACTAGAATCATGGTGATGCAATACACTTTTTAAGTGTGTATTAAGGTACACTTTTCGTCCCACACTGGCATGTAGACCACTGCGCAACTAAAATGGCACATTGTCAGAAAGTTGCATATATTCATCGTTTTCTGCACACGCAGTTCTATGGTACGGATAACAATCAGTAATCGGGAGTGGAACTGCGTGGCAGCTGAAAACGTACTTTGAAATGGAAGTGCGTGGTACGATACAGTTCTTGTGGGTAACACATGTAAGCTGCCGACAGATCGCAGTGAAATTTTGGCAGTATACAGACCAAATGCAATGTCGCATCCGGCCGTTCTGTAAATCTGCCAGCAGTTCAGTAATGGCCGCAGAGACGCAGATGGAAGTTGGCTTCTCGCACCGTGTGATCTGTAAGGTCCATCATTTCCGCAAACCGAAGGAACTTTCAGGGTGGAATGGGAGGGAGATGTTTTCCAACGATTAGGACTTGAACACGTACTCCATACCAACTCGGGGAACTGGAGCCGTGCGTGACTGCGCTACCGCTGCCATTGGAGGTTGGAATCCTCCATGAGGCATAAGTGTGTATGTGTGCGTGTTTCTTTGGAATAAGTGGCTTGACCTCAGCAGCTCGATCCCTTAGGTTTACGGACATATGAACATTGTGGAAGCTGACGGTTGACAGGACGTCCCCTGCGTTTTTTACATAAACTTGGAGACGATGTTAAAACTAGTGACATGACTGTGCGGCACTTTCCGAGCCGGTTAGTCGCGCTATATTAGCGCCGCTTTCCGGATCGGAGAGGTGTGGTGAGCCCATTTAGAATCAGCTCGGCGGATTAATGACGTGTTCGAGCCGGCCAGCTTGAATGTGACTTTTTATGGCAGTTTCCACCTTCCTCGGCGTATGCGGCCTTGTCACCAGTCCACTCCAGTCACATTATGTCGACAACTGCTCCGTGTTCACACAATTTACGCAGGCATTTGGGTGTACATGTGTGAAGACTGTCCCGCAGGGGCTTCATCATGGAAGAAACCGTACAATATCTGGATCGGTGCGGGCAGAAAGAAAAAGGACCGAAGATTAAGATTTAACGACCCGTCGACAGCAAAGTCAATTGATCACATACTCGTACCGTTTCTTGCTATTGATCGAGAATGTAATACCCTGTGCGCTTTCAAAGGAACCATCCCGGCATTTTTCTGGAATAACCTGTCAGGATGGCCGGAAGCGGGTTGGAAGCACCCTCCTCCCGAGTCCAGTGTGACGTGTTAACACTGCTGTGGCCAGCTGCAGACTGCTGTAGATCGCTACAGGTCGTGCTGTCGAAACACCGTCTAAACACGAGACCTCACAGTAAGTCCGTGTCACGTCACTCAATGGGCCGCCGTCGCAAGCTCACAGGATGGCGCCTCGAGGCAGTGGGCTGTGCCCCAGTGGCCAGCCACTCAGCTAGCGATGACAGCCTACCGGTGTGACGTGACACGGACTTGTTGTGAGGCCTTGTATCTAGACGGTGTTAGCTGGGGGCGAAGCTCACTGCTGACTGGTTTCCCGGTCATATTCAGTCCAGTCAAATCTGTGACACTTGAAAGTGTGGTGAAGCACTGCCAAAGTGTGCATCTTACTTTTTGCAATAGCCCTTTCCTAAGACGCCATAAGAAAATAATACGTTCGTAATTTTAGAAAGCATACGGGAGATGAAACAGCGACCTTGATACAATTGAAAAAAGTCCAGATCGCAAAAATTGTTATTTCTATTTCATAACCGGTCTCGGTCTAATGCTAACGTCTGTGCTGCCTGCTGTGACACGGCCACCGCCTGCCATCATGATGGTATCCATCTGATGATGGTCTGCAATAGTTCGAGACCGGATATGAAATAGGTCTCTTTTTAAATTTAATTATAATACCTTTAATTATTAAAGCCGTAAGTTAACAATAAAGGAGTTCAATGTCCATCAATAGAACTATGTGTAGTAAACATAGAGATATTTAACTTCGGATTGATATAAGAGTGACTTAGTAGGTGATATGATTGCTGTGAAGCGTGAGTCTCATTTGTAAAAATAAGAAAAAAATCCAACTGACAGAGGCTTCTAAACTGACTGCTTTATCATTACAAACTACTGAACCGAAATATATGTTCTCCATACTGATAGTTTCTTATGTCATTTCTCGTCAGAATAATTTCATATTAAGGACTGAATACAAACAGAATGTTTTCTTCTTTTTTTTCCTTTTTTCGATTTCTTTTCTTTTCTCTCTCTCTCTCTCTCTCTCTCTCTCTCTCTCTCTCTCTCTCTCTCTCTCTCTCTCTCTCTCTCTCTCACTATGATAATTATTTCGAACTAGTTTACGGCTTGTTTCATCAGATCAGAAGATACATGGTCATTACATTATCAATCTGTGTACACATAATGTAGCCCTTTAAACCAAAGGCACGTCAAACATGCAGATAGCTGGCCTAAACTCAAAGACAAACGAAGAAAGAGTCTCAAAATTACAGAGAGCTTCTAAACTCGCCTGGACCCATTACAATAAAAATCTTATTTCTACGGCCGCAAAACTACGACACTACAACACAGTAGCCTTACCGTAAGCTCTCTATGCACGAGCACCGAAGGAATGCCGAACATAAAGGATATTCTACATCTACATCTACATACATACTCCCCAATTCACCGTAAGGTGCGTGGCGGAGGGTACACTGTACCACTACTAGGCATTTCCTTTCCTATTCCACTCCCAAATTGAACGAGGAAAAAAAGAATGCCTATATGCCTCCGTACGAGCCCTAATTTCTCTTATCTTGACTTTGTGACCTTTACGCGCAATGTAAGTAGGCGGCAGCAAGATCGTACTACACTCAGCTTCAAATTCCGGCCCTCTAAATTTACTTAACAGAAATTCACGAAAAGAACGTCGTCTTTATTCCAGCGATCCCGAATTGAGTTGCCTGAGCATTTCCGTGACACGCGCGCATTGGTCGAACCTACCGGTAACAAATCTAGCTGCTCGCCTCTGAACCGCCTCTATGTCTTCCTTCAAACAGATCTGCTGCGGGTCCCAAATACTTGAGCAATACTCAAGACGTGGTCGTACAAGCGTTTTATACGCGGTCTCCTTTACAGGTGAAGTACATCTTCCCAAAATTCTCACCAAAAAAAAATGTTTGTAAGGCTTATGGGACTCGACTACGGGGCCATCAGTCCCTAAACTTACAAACTACTTACGAACTAGGACGGCACAAATATCCATGCCCGAGGGGGGATTCGAATCCCCGACCGTAGTGGCCGTGCCGACCGTGACTGGAGCGCCTCAGTCACCTCGGCCACCGCGGCCGGCCCAAAATTCTCCCAATAAACCGAAGTCGGCTGTAAGCCTTGCTCACAACTGTCCTTACATGCTCGTTCCATTTCATATCGCTCTGCAATGTTACGCCTAGATATTTGAACGACGCGACAGCATCAAGAAGCTCACTACTAATGCTGTATTCGAACATTATAGGATTGTTTTTTCTACTCATGCGCATCACCTTACATTTTTCTACATTGAGAGCTAGCTGCCATTCTTCGCACCAACTAGAAATTTTGTCTGAGTCAACCTGTATGCTATTACAGTCAGTTACAGACGACACCCTCCCATACACCACAGCATCATCAGCAAACAGCCGCAAATTACAACTTACTCTGTCCATCAGATCATTTATATAGATAGAAAATAATAGCGGTCCTATCACACTCCCCTGGGGCACGCCTGACGATACACTCGTCTCTGATGAGCACTCGCCGTCGAGAACAACGTACTGCGTTCTATTACTTAGGAAGTCTTCCAGCCAGTCACAAATCTGTGAACCTATTCCATAAGCTCGTATCTTCGTTAGCAGTCTGCAGTGTGGCACCGCGTCGAACGCCTTTTTGAAGTCGAGAAAAACACAATCCGCCTGTTGCCCTTCGTCCATGGCTCGCAAGATGTCATGTGAGAAAAGGGCAAGCTGAGTTTCACATGAACGATGTTTCCTAAACCCGTGCTGATTCATGGAAAGAAGCTTTTCCGTTTCAAGGAAATTTACTATATTCGAGCTGAGACTATGCTCCAAAATTCTACATGAAACCGAGGTCAACGATATTGGCCTGTAGTTGTATGGGTCAGTTCTCTTTCCTTTCTTATACACGGGAGTCACCTGCGCTTTTTTCCAATCACTAGGAACTTTGCGCTGAATTAAAGATTCGCTATAAATGCAAGCTAAGTAGGGGACCAATGCCGTAGAATGGTCTTTGTAAAACCGAACTGGTATTCCATCCGGACCAGCAGACTTTTTCGTATTTAACTCTCTCTGCTGCTTCTCTACACCGGAAATACCTATTGCTATGTCCCCCATTTCGGAATTAGTACGTTGATCAAACGATGATATATTTGTGCGGTCCTCCTGCGTGAAAGATTTCTTAAAGGTTAAATTTAGAACTTCAGCTTTCCGTTTGCTTTCTTCTATTACAGCCCCGGAATGATCAACTAGTGACTGGACAGTGGGCTTTTACCCGCTTATCGATTTTACATAGGACCAGAATTTTTTCGGGTTCTCGGAAAGATCTTTTGCTAAGGTATGGCGGTGATAATTATTATATGCTTCACGCATCGATCTTTTTATAGACGCACGAATCTCTACTAACTTTTGCCTGCATCATTTGCGTGTTTTTTTTTTTTTTTTTGCTTTTTTTTTTAATCGAGAGTGCAACAGCCTTTGCTTTCTCAGCAGCTTTCTAACATTATTATTATACTACGGTCGATCTTTTCCATCCTTAATCGTCTTTACTGGCACATATTTCTCTAACCCATTATTAACAATACACTTAAATTTAGTCCACAATTCCTCTACATCCATAGTTCCGGAATTAAACGATGCCCATTCATTTTCTAAGTGCGATCGTAACATTTGCTTGTCGGCTCTTCCCAACAAAAACACGCTCCTAGCCTTCTTGACTGGTTTATGAACTTTGGTCACCATCGACGCTATGACGATATCATGATCACTAATTCCTGTCTCTACACAGACATCGTTAATAAGGTTTTCTGAGGAAAACCCACGGTGCAGATTTTAGAGAAAATATCTGGCAAAAAGCCCAAGAAATATATATATATATATATATATATATATATATATATATAGCCGCGGTGAAGTAGCCGAGCGGTCTAAAGCGTCTCGCTGCGGAGCGCGCGGTTGCTCGCCGTGGAGGTTGGAGACCTCCCTGCGGCATGAGTGTGAGTGTTGTCCTTAGGTTAGTTTACCTAGGTTTAAGTAGTTTGTAAGCTACGGACTGATGACCACGCAGTTTGGTCCGATAGATTTACAAACATTTGAATATAGTGTGTGTGGATTAGCAGCGTAATACAACATTCTCAGGTAGTTTTAAATGTTTTACACTTGCGTCGAGTCTCCGTGGGATGCACGGCCTGCGCCAAACGCAGTCGATCGCAGAGTGCCTTGCGGTGACTCACGCCATTCACACGCGCTCACCTGCTCCGGCGTCACGAATCCAGCTTGCGGGGCCGGCCCCTCCGCCGACAATGGGAGGTTTTCTGCCTCCGCGGCCGCGACAGCATTTAAATTATTTGTCGCATTAATAAGTAATTCCTTCCTGGGCAGGGCTGCAACGCCCTCCATTCAGGGCATTTATTTAGACGCGACCGCCCATTCGCCTTGCTTGGGCATTCAAGCAACTCATTATAAAGTGGGCTCCACAAACCATCCCTGACGAAAGAGCGCTCCTAACAAGGCACGCCCACGCCGCCACCCCCACCTGCGATGGCCACCTCCTCCGCAGTAGGCACTCACCACATGACGGTCCTTCTCAGCGGACGTTTCGATGCTTTTCCTTGTCGTTAGGACAGAACGACAATGTGGATCTGCAGCGTAGTGTGCACGTAAGAAACTTCCTAACAGATTAAAACTGTGTGTGTGATGGGTGCAATTCGCAGAGCTCTTTTGTTCTAGAAGTGCAAGGTTCGGAGAGAACTTCTGAAATGAAACTTCCTGGCAGATTAAAATTGTGTGCCGGACTCTAACCTGGGACCTTTGCCTTTCGCGTGCAAGCGCTCTACCGACTGACACGACTCACGATACCGCCTCACAACTTTATTTCCGCCAGTATCTCGCCTCCTACTTTCAAAACTTCACAGAACGCTCCTGCGAAACATGCAAGACTAGCACTCCTGGAAGAAAGGATATGGTGGAGACATGGTTTAGCCACAGCCTCACAACTTTACTTCCGCCAGTACCTCGCCTCCTACTTTCCGAACTTCACAGCTCTCCTGCGAACCTTGCAAGACTAGCACTCCTGGAAGAAAGGATATGGCAGAGACATGGCTTAGCCACAACCTAAGGATGTTCCAGAATGAAACTTTCACTCTGCAGCGAAGTGTGCACTGATATGAAACTTCCTGGGAGATTAAAATTGTGTGCCGGAACCGGGACTCGAAACTGGGACCTTTGCCTTTCGTGGGCAAGCGCTCTAGTCTTGCAAGGTTCGCAGGAGAGCTTCTGTGAAATTTGGAAAGTAGGAGGCGAGGTACTGGTGGAAGTAAAGTTCTGAGGCGGCATCGTGAGTCGTGTCGGGATAGCTCAGTCGGTACAGCGCTTGCCCGCGAAAGGTAAAGGTCCCAGGTTCGAGTCCCGGTTCCGGTACACAGTTTTAATCTGCCAGGAAGTTTCATATCAGAGCACACTCCGCTGCAGAGTGAAAGTTTCATTCTGGAAACTTCTAAGATGTTTGAAAAGTAAGAGGTGACTTGCTGGTGGAAGTAAAGCTGGGAGCACAGGTTAGCTCGCCGGCCGCGGTGGCCGCGGGGACTAAGGCGCTCCAGTCACGGTCTGCACGGCCACTACGGTCGGGGGTTCGAATCCCCCCTCGGGCATGGATATTTGTGCCGTCCTTAATAGTAGCTAGTTCATAAGTAGTTTGTAAGTTTAGGGACTGATGACCCCGTAGTTAAGTCCCATAGACTCTACAAACATTTCAACATTTGAACAGGTTAGCTCAGTCGATAGAGCGCTTTCCCGCGAAAGGCAAAGGTCCCGGGTTCGAATCCCGCTCTGGCACGCAGTTTTAATCTGCCAAGACGTTTCAGTGTTCAAATATTTGTAAATCTAAGAGACTTCAGCGGTTATCAGTTCGAAGTCTACAAACTACTTAGACTAACCAAAATTAACTTACGCGAAGGACAACACATACACACACAACCACACCCATGCCTGAGGGAGGACTCGAACCTCCGATGGCGAGATACCGCACGCAACAGGACGCCTTAGAGTGCTCGGCCACTCCACCGCGACAGGTTTGACCTGCAATGACCGCCGCTCTTGTCAACCACTTCGTATCCCTCTAGTGCTATAGCAGTTAATCCCTGAAGTTTCGCAAACAAGCCCGAACATAAAGTTCCTTTTTATTGTTCTGTCCTGACCGAGAATACAGGAAAAGTACACGTTTCTTATCAATCCACCTAATTTTCGACATCCTTCTGTTGGACTGCAACTAAAAAGTTGCAATTGTTTTCAGGTCTTCCCACATTTCACCCCACAAAATGCTATGCTACAAAATTACATTACCAGGTATTTCGTTCTCAAATCTTCTATACTAGTACGGGTATATATTAAGCTTCCTTAAAGATCAACCGACACTCGAAACAGGTCCCTTTAGATTCGCGGGCACTGAAAGTGTAAGTGTAGTTCTGTATTAGAATGACTATATAATGCAGTTCATAACTTTCAACATAATGGGGACACCAGAAAAAATGACAAACTGAGACATTAAAAATTCAGTAATGCTTCAAAACATTAAAAATCATAAAAGTACAGCATGTGTTAACAATAAATGGAATAAAAGTACAGTCACGCAATTAAAACTTTAGCGTACTGTGTCTGACTAGTACAAAAACAGAAAGTTAAGTTTTGCTCAAAGTAGATCTGAACAAATTATTTGTTAAGCAAGCACCACTTAGGAGCTTAAATTTGAAGATGACGAGGATGAAATTAACGCGTGGTTAGAAAGTAATACGCAGAATATCAGAAATTTATTTAGAAAAAACGGAGCATTTGATTCCTGGAGGAACGATTCAACACTCAGACGTTAGGCCGCGCGGAAGTAGCCGTGCGGTCTGGAGCGCCACGTTGCGGAGCGCACAGTCTCCCGCGTCGGGGGTTCGAATCCTCCCTTGGGCATGGATGTGTGTCTTATCCTTAGATTAGTTAGTTTAAGTACTTTGTAAGCTACAGACTAATAATCACGCAGTTGAGTCCGATAGATTTAAAAACAATTGAACATTTCTAGACTTAAGTAATTGTTAATAGTAATGATTTGACTATATTTGTGAATCGTTATTTACAAAGAAAGTTCCAGTAAATGTGAAGTTAAGAACTGTATTGACCAGACTATTAAATGGAGTTAGATGGAATACATGTATTATATCAGAAAAGTAATTCAAGATTCTTAAATAAGTATAGAAGTATAGCAATGTATAGAGCTGAGAGATGAAAAAACTGAAATAATTAAGAAAAACTTGTCGTCAATTGAGGGGGAGGTGTTTGGAGGTATTGAAGTACGTTTACACTGCGCGATAAAATTAAAAACGAAGACGAAAGTAAGAGAATGAATCTGGGAACCACTGAAAATCCAAACAATATGTTGAAAATGGTATTGCAATGTATGCTGTTTTGGTAAGGGCAAAAAGCGTACGAAGTCGATGTAATGGGCTACGATGAACAGAAGATCATACCAGAAGATTACACGAAAACAGGCAGAGAGAAGAGTTATGGGAGTTGTAAATTTCAGTCGGATGACTGGAAAAATAAGATACTTTGGAGGCCACGTTGAGAGAAATATGCTGTATTGTGTTTTGTTGTGGTCTTCAGTCCGAAAAACACTTTGATGTTGCTCTCCATGCAACTCTAACAAAGAAGTTCAAATGTTTTATTTTATTTTATTTTTTATTTTTATTATTTTTTTTTTATTTGCGAAAGAACAGACACCATACACATAATCTTCTTCTTATATCTACAGGAGACTGTTCGTTTGTTTGTAATTCATGCAAATCTACAGTTTTATTACGAGCTTGATGAAACTTTTTGAAATTTTACACACTTGGCCTCAGAACAAAAGGAACATTGCTGTCTGGGTAAGATTTCGTATGGTGTGTGACGAAGGATACAACAAACTACCACGCCATTTGACGCATCGCCATAGAAGATGGCTCAAGTAATTCAATGCCGGAAAAAATGTTACTGTACCTTCTTAGAGTCTTTCAATTCAATCACGATTTATTGTCGAAACAATTCATATGTGCTACCCAGGACTTGTCATAATTATAGTGACGATATATTACGGATGGAAAAATAAATGTATGATGAGGTGTGTGTCACAGAGATGACACTGAAATACGTGTCTACGGCACAGTGCAACAGTCCAGATTTGTTCGAACACTTAATATGAAGCGCATCGTCTCAGTGAATATTTCAGTGTTTCTTTCGACAAAAATCTAAGCACTAGTTTGCTTTTGTTTCTCACCCTATCACTCTAAAACAATAGTAAGTTTGTCATTTAAAGTGGCATAATATCGCTTCGTTGAAATCTCTCTGTCGTTGCAGTAAAAGTTGATTTAATTAGCTGCAACTCAAGCTTTACTATAGCATAATGTCACGTATGTGCGGTTAGTGGTCTACATTAAAAGAATGTGTGCATTACATTATTTTATCAGTTGCCACTTGATTATATTTTGCAAAATGTTTATGCTATTAAAGACCTTCCGTGAATCATGTCTGTAAGAATAACATTAAAACGGAACCAATGCAAATGTCACACACACTGCGGCAACTACAACTAACAAAGAAAATACAAGAAGCGTATTGGGAATATGAATCAGAATCAACTATACAATTTGAAATTTTGCTGACATCATTAATATGAAGAATAACAGAAAAGAACATTGATATAACTATCAGCTAGACTACAGGGAGGTTTCTGCCAGTTCTTTGGCTACTTCGTTTCATGTGATACTAATACAAACTGGCTAGTTACGTCAAGGCTACATGACTGATTTCTTACAAAGTCACAGAGAGGCAACTCTGATTCTGCACTTGACTTTAGCAAAATATAACATACATGAATAGGGTTTGTTAACTAGAAAAAGCCTCAAATAATGTAAAATAGTGCAAAATGTTCGAAATGCTCCGTGGAATTAGTGTAAAATAAAAAAAAATAAAAACAAGGCAAGTAATATACAAGGTGAATCTAAATTCTCGCACTCGGGCTTTGCAGCGCGATTCCTCACATCCTAACAATAAAAAAATCTCCCACAAAATTTCGTTCTGCGCATATTTCCGGCAGTAAATGGACGTCGAAGATTGAGATGGGTGTGTGTGTCACACACGTCAGTATGTCTCAGAATTACTCTACTACACCAACAAACTTCTAGGGGATGTGGGAGGTGTCTTGAGGAAAAAAGTGAGCATAGAAACCCATGCCCGGAAACGTCATCCAATGACGCCACAGAGCGTCGAAGTTGCTGGAGGTGATGTCTAGCGACAGGAGCTGGTGCCTGTAGCTTGGACTCTCCGAAGCGTCATTGAATGGCGTTCTGGGCAGGGGTTTCCATGCTTATTTAGTTCCTCAAGACGCCTAATACATCTAATGAAAAATGGTGTTAAACAAGGATACAGATTAGTAAAGGAGACCAATGAACCGTTCAAGAAGTAGTGCTGCACACATGTTGAAAATTTGGTGGTCTCATAAGAATCTGCGAGGAAACAATATCAGCTAATTTTGACATGCACAAGGGTGAGACTGACAGAATATACGTTAATACACCGAGGCATAAAGTAAACGGTGGTAGTGTCTGTGTGTGGTGGTCGCGGGGGGGGGGGGGGGAGGAGATCAGGCGGGTGAGAAAGAGATAGGAATACATCCTACTACAACCAGTGTAGCAGAATACAAGATACAATACTAGTTGGTGCGTTGAATGGAATGTAGTTGAAAATGTAGAAAAAATGTCAGTTGAGTAGGAGAATACAATATTAGTAGCTATCTGTTACATTCGCGTCGATTAATTATCCAGGCAGAACGTTACAGAGCGACATAAAATAGAACGAAATCGTAAGGGCAATTGTGAGAGGTCAGTCCCGGATGCGTACGTGTATAGCGTAATGGTTAACGCGACAGCCAACCAAAAGCGGAAAATCCGGGTTTGAGTCCCGGTCCGGCGCACATTTTGCTAACGCCAGCATTAAATCGTACAGTTGATACTGATTCATATTCGCAAATGCGAATGTTTTTCTTGTATTCAATTGTAGTCAAGGCCAAGGGTGGACTTTGGTTTGCCACGATGCTATGGCCGAGCGTTCTAAGGCGCCTTGCTGCGGAGAGCGCCGTTGCTCTTCGTCGGAGGAACGAGTCCTCTCTCTGGCATGGATTTATATGTTGTTTTTACGTTAGTTTAATTAGTTTGTAAGCCTAGGGACTGATATCCACAGTAATTACTAAGTCCCATAAAATTTGCAAACATTTGAAAATTTTTGAATTTGGACTTTGGTTCATTTGCAGAATTTTGGAAAGGTGTCGTTTATTAGTAAAGCAGATCGCTTATAGAACACTAGTGCGATCCATTTTTGAGTATTACTCAAGTGTTTGCATGCTCACAAGATCTGATTACAGAATCCTTTGCAGATATTCAGAGACAAGCTGGTAGATTTGTCAGTGGTAGGTGCGATCAGCATGCGAGTGTTAGGCAGATGGTTCAGAAACTCAAGTAGAAATCCTTGGAGGGGAGAAAACTACTGAGGAAATTTAGCATTTGAATCTAACGGCAGAACGATTCTCTTGCCACTGAACTAAGTCTGCTCAGTTTGGAGTGGAACAGAAAGAGCAGCGACGTAGTGTTACTGGATGCCCTCTCGCACGCACCGTATGGTGCTTGCAGCATATGTATGTAGATGTGAAATAATTAGGTGGTACTCTGAGGAGATTTGCGAAAAAGTGGAATTCATGACAAGTCAAATCAAACAATTTAGAAGATTTATGGTCTAAGGAGACGTGTTCGTGGCACTATGATTAACGCAGCAGCGCATGTTGACCTAGCTGTCATGTACCTCAACTGTAGACATTGCCAGCACGTTCTCCAGATCTCTCAAAGGGTGAATAAATCAGAACGTGGGTTGCCTTTAGAATGACACGATAGCACACGCCAGACTTTAAGCTTATTGTCAAGGACCAGTGTGTCTGTCGTTGTTCGCTTTCACAGTGAAACCATAAAAGAAGGCCTCCTGAAGGATTTAATTGAACCAATTAAACGCTCTATGAACGCTCTATGTCGAGTCGCTACTAACCATCGTGGAGGTGAAATTGCAAACAACATTATCACCTTGTACGACAAGTGTCATACATCGGTCAGAGTGCGATTGTAGCGGTATACAGTGGTACTTACAACTTGTAGCTCACTACTGCGACTTCCGAATGAAACGTTATCATATATGTTTGAAGTTGTTGTTAAATACAGTATTACATTTAATACACGTAAACTTTTTACCGTATCAAAAATTATGAGTTGAGGGAAGGGTTTCTAAATATATCAAAATGCTTAAGATATGATTGCACAATTGTAAAGTACACTAGGAACCATGGAAGTTTTTTTATACATCTACATCTACTTACGTACTCTGCAAAACAGATTCAAGTGACTAGCAGAGGGTTTACCCAACCGCTTATACATTTCTCTGCCGTTACATTCTCTAATAGAGCGAGGGGGGAAAAACTACTAAATCTTTCCATTTAGAGGATTTATTTTAGTATTACGATCAGTCTCCCTATTTATGTGGGTGCTAACATTCGGAATAGAAAATTGTTGAGAGAAATGTCGCAAATACATATCGCAGCGACGAGTAAAACCTTTCTTTTAATGATTTCTACCCCAACTCGTGCATCATTTCCGTGACATTCTCTAACCTATATCGCGATAAAACAAAGCGAGCTGCCCTTCTCTGAACTTTCTCTAAATAGTCCGTCAGTCCCATTTGTTGGGGAACCTACAATGGCCAGCAATACTCCAAAATAGGACGCACGAGAGTTTAGTAGGCAGTTTTTCTTTAGTAAGAACCGTTGCATCTTCTGTTTTGCGAATGAAACGTAGACTTTGGTTCGCCTTTCCCACGATATATTCCATGTGTTCTCGCCAATTCAAGTTGTTCATAAATGGAATTCCTAGGAATTTAGTTTAATTTACGGCCCGTAGATTTGACTGATTTTGCACGGTGCAGATATCTTATCTAAATCGTTTTGCAGCTGCGTTTTATCTTTGTATGCCTTCACTAGACGGTAAACGACAGCATCATCGACGAACAGTTTAAGAAAGCTGCTCAGATTGTCTCCTCAATCTTTACTTCTCCTACTGTTATAAATTAAAGGAGAGGCATTGAATTAAAGTTGTGCGGCGGCCGGGATTCGAACTCAGAAGCTCCTGCTTTCTAGGCAAACACTATAACCAGTAAGCCACCTAGACCTCATGGATACGGTGATTGCCCTGCACGACACAAACAACAATTCTGCCTCACGTTCCCCTACATATATCGGCCGCGGTACAAATTTTAATTCAAATGTCTCTTCTTCAATTTCGTTTCTTTGATGTATTAAATAAACAATTATTTATTCGCCATTTTCGAATTCTGCCGAATATAGCTGCCTTACTAAAGATGTTCTGATTTTTGGTGACGAAATATGTCTCTGGACATTGATTTTATATTTATATCACCTGTGCCTGAGGTACGAGGCAGGATCGTTCCCATTAACGTTCATTTATGGGGTGCTATTCCGCTATTGGAGAGCACTGACAACGTTGATACGTATTTATACAGGATAGGGCACCTGGATATAGAGGGGCATGTGTATCTACTTTTTCTGTTATAACAGCTTACGCCGCTATTTGTGTTTCAAGCGGTGATAGCGTGAAGAAGTGAATGGCAAAGTTTTTTGCTGTTATTGCTTTGAAGTATCGCATG
Organism: Locusta migratoria; assembly: GCA_026315105.1. Taxonomy (NCBI): domain Eukaryota; kingdom Metazoa; phylum Arthropoda; class Insecta; order Orthoptera; family Acrididae; genus Locusta; species Locusta migratoria. The sequence continues at coordinate 106,464,650 of CM048749.1, read as the reverse complement.
CTACCTTTCCAATATATAAATCAAAAGTCAAATGAAGATATCGATTAAAAATTAATGTGGTCGTAAAAAATTATTTTAATACGGTTTCAAAAATCGTTAACGATATTTTCTGCAATTGGCCCACCTCGGAGCGTATACAAATCTCCAAAGGTTTTTAATTCTGTGGAACCAAACTGCAGTGGTCATCGGTCCCTACTTAAAGTAAGTTACGCTATGGACAATAGACACGATCATTCCGGAGGAAGGACTCGAAGTTACGACGGGGAACAGCTGCGCGGGTGGGTATTATGAGGAAGTTTTTCGCACTCGTCCGCTCAGTATCGATGAATACCAGACGTGCTCCGCTCACATGCGATAACTCTCCTTTTTTAATGCGACCATACATATTATCAATAGTTACTTGAAGTCTTCGAATTTTATTGTGACTCTTCATAGACTTTAGAAAGATGCCTTCTTCTCAATTTTCATTGAACGGTTAACCATGGCGAAGAATTAGGAAAATTGTTGACAACTTCAAATGTTTCCAAGTATCAGCCCTATTTTCTTCAAATTGTTTTGAAAATGATTAAAAATTGTATATAAATTAATTAATAACGAAGAACGTTTACAATATTAACATATAGACTACAGCTTATGACAAAAAGCTCCTAAGTCATATAAAACCGATTCCCTTCAGTAGCTGAATAAATAATTTGTGATAGGGACGTAAGACACTTTGCAAGTAAACTACAAGAATGCTTTGTCGTAGGCTCACAGATGTTCATGAATTTTAACATCGCAGTAGCTTTAAACATCGATTAGAAGTACGAGCCATATGAACCATTATAATTAGTAAAGTACAGTATCATTGTTTAAAAGTAATTAGTACTGTTATTGTTTGTTGCCGCCAATATAGGTATAAATAAAAGTCTGTAACAAAAGATCATAGCTTCAAACCCTTCACTAAAAAAACAGGGGCTGAAAGACCTTGTCGGTGCCCCCCTTTTTTTCTTTTTCTTTCACGATGACAGTTTATTACTCTTATGTTACGCCTTTCACTACCCACTGGAAACGCGAAAACACGGAAACCATTCCCTGAACGATTGGACGAACTGGGAAAAGCACAGCCACCAATATAGGTATAAATAAAAGTCTGTAACAAAAGATCATAGCTTCAAACCCTTCACTAAAAAAACAGGGGCTGAAAGACCTTGTCGGTGCCCCCCTTTTTTTCTTTTTCTTTCACGATGACAGTTTATTACTCTTATGTTACGCCTTTCACTACCCACTGGAAACGCGAAAACACGGAAACCATTCCCTGAACGATTGGACGAACTGGGAAAAGCACAGCCCACAATACTGAAAGCGTACTGACTGCTCTCTGCTGGCCGTCGCGTCGACGCGAAGGAACAAAAATGGCGGATGCGCATGCCTGTGTACATCCAGGTGCCTAATATAGGGGAAGTGGAGTGAGATGTGCTTTGACACAGTCCGTGCAGTCACCGTATACATTAGGATGTGCTGGCTCAGTAGTCACAGTGTTTGCCCAGAAAGAAGGAGATCCCAGGTTCCAAACACGCAAAAAAAATTTAATTCAATGTCTCTCCTTCAGTTTAATATCTGTGATATATATTGAGACAAAACTTGTTTCTTGACATTGCTACTGTTTTGATACGTACTCAGAAAGATCTACATCCACATACATACTCCGCAATCCACCCAAAGATGCGAGGTGGAGGGTACTCAGTATCGATACTAGTTACTTGCTTACCTGTTCCATCTAGAACGAGGGAAAAATTAATGCTTGTATGCATCCGAAGGAGTCCTGACTTCTCTGTTCTTATCTTTGTGGTCTCTACGCGAAATGTAGGTTGGCGGCAGTAGAACCGTTCTGCAGTTCGCCTCTAAAATTCCTCAACAGTGTTTCTCGAAAACTCCAACGACTCGCATGTGAGTTCCTGAAGCATTTCCGTAACACTCGCGCATTGATCGAATCCACCAGTTACAAAACTAGCCGTCCGCTGTAGAACTGCCTCTATGTCCTCCTTTAAACCGATATGGTGGAGCTCCCAGTCACCTGAGCAGTACTCAAGACGGGGTCGCACTAGCTTTTTATATGCGGTCTCCTTTACTGACGAATCACACCTTCCTAAAATTCTCCCAATAAACCGAATTCGACCATTCGCCTTCCCCACGACTGTCCTTATATGTTCGTTCCATTTCATATTGGTGTGCAACGTTACCCTAGATTTTTAATTGACGCGTATCTGTCAACCAGCACACTACTAAGGCTGTAAGCGAACGTTACGGGATTGTTTCTCCTAATCATCAGCATCACCTTACATTTTTCTACGTTTAGCACTAGTTACCTTTCGTCCCATCAACAAATTTGATACAAGTCGTCCCGAATCCTGCTGCAGTCATTCAATGACGGCACCCTCCTGTACACCACAGCATCATCAGCAAACAGCCGCAGATTACAACTCACTCTGTCAGTCAGATGATTTATGTGGATAGAAAATAATGGCGGTCTTATCGAACTTCCCTGGGGCACCCTTGACGATACCCTAGTCTCTGATGAACACTCACCATCGAAGACAACGTACTGGGTTCTATTACTTCGAGCCACTCACATATTAGGGTACCTTTTCCATAAGCTCGTACCTTCGTTAGCAGTCAGGTTTCTTCGGGAGGTTTTTCGCCACGAATAAAAAATATGTGTCTCATATTTTGACCTAGACTAACAAGGAAAGTACTTGGGCTCGAACAAATATAAATACAAGAAAATCTTGTGAGAGATAATGTGAAGGTTCCTTATTGCACTAGTGATATTTCCTCATCTGCAAAGGTCTGCAGTCGCCCATTAGAGGCCTCTGCGTGTGCCACGCCGCACTGCACCTTGACCTGCCGGTACACCAGTAGTGACGGTGCAGTGTGACTCTGAAGTTGCGTTTTGTGACGTTATTTGTGTAGTGAAGCGTCGGATAGGTCGGAGATTGATAAAAAATTCCTGCTAATATAGTGTGACTGGTTGAGATGAAGTTACGAAGAAACCTTCTTCGTGAACATGGTATTGAAGATGAATCATTCGCATGTTACCTGGTATATACTATAGTTTTTCTAATCTATGCTATATTTCTGCACTATAATAGATACCATAAAACATGTCAATGATTCATCTTCTACACGAAGACCGTATTCACGAAGAAGGGCTCTTTGGAATTTTATCTCAACCAATCGCAATACATTATCAGGATTGATTACCAATCGCCGACCCATCTGACGCTTCCTACACAAATAATGTCACAAAACGGAACTTCAGAGGCACAGCTCACTGTCCCTAGTGCTCCCGACTGGTGTACCGGCAGGTAAAAGTGCAATGCGGAGTGGCTGACGCAGATGCCTCTAATGGGCGACTGCAAAGTTTTGCAGATGCGAGAGTATCGCTAGTGGAATAAGGGACCTCTACATTATCTTCCAGACGATTTTGGTATATCTGTGTTTGTTCGAGCCCGAGTACTTTCCTTGTAAGACATAATGGAAGTGTATCGGAATCGGCGAGTGGCAGTGGGGTAGTGTTGGTTGTGAGTGAGCGAGTCGTCCGGCGGGGTGCGCCTGCAGCTGGTCGTGTAGGCAGCCCGCGACGCGCAGCGGCGGCAGCCGAGCGCAGCGGAGCGGGGGTCGTGGCCCAAGGCCGCAGCCGGGGCAGGCCAGCCCGCTATCTCCGCTCACGCCTCCGCGGAATGAAACCTTCCGCTGGCCGCTTCCTGTGCCGACGCCGCCGCTGCAGCTGCAGCTGCCGCCGCCAGACAGCTGTAGTCACACGCACGCAACACACGCAATAGCAGTCGTGGGGTGAACGGTAACTGCTGCTAAAACACAGACACAGGATGGAATTTGCAACACGTCAGGGGCTGCGCCCGTAAATATGGGGCGTTCAGAGTACAAGGGAAAAAAATCCATAAAAATGTTCTAACTATGCAGAGATTCCACTGAATAATTGATTTCAAGTAAAGGTTCGTAACACTTCATATTGTTTAAATGATGGAAGACTTTAGCGGAATGTGTTCTCATACCGAAGAATTGAGAATTGCTGACTGTTCTGACCTTGGATGTTCCTGAAAAGATTCATATATCCATGTTGCTGTGTAACAGGCTTCTTCTTGGTCCTACCCCAGGGCTCAGTTCTGGCCCCCATTCTGTTTAACCTATATACCCAGACATGCCAGATACGGATGCCACGAATATCCAGTATGCAGACGACCTAGTGTTAGCCTTCTAAAGACCTTAATCACAGCGAGGAGGTACTGAGGAGTGCCTTGATTAAAGTGATTACTTCCACAAATGAAGACTTCCACCTAACCCGTGTGTCGTGACCCTCGAAATTAGGACAAAGAAGAGCTGCAGCAGAACTGGGGGTTTCGAGGTCTTCCGTACAAAGGATACAGAAGGAACAAAGATGGCATCCCTTTAAAGTGCACCTCCACCAACAGCTGTATGGAAACGATTTGCAGACTTCTGTTAAGTAAAGTAGGCGTAAATCCGAACTCCATCAGGCAGATTTTATGGGGAGATGAATGCTATTTCGCCAATGAGCCACTGTGAATAGATATACTTTACATTACTGGGCTCCTGCAAATCCTCACTCGTTACGACCACATCACATGCAAGCGCAATGGAGTGTTAACGTAGATGCCTGATTCTAGCAGACGACATTATTGGACCAGTTTATTTACCTCCCAGACTAACTGGTCGGCAGTATTTGCAGTTCCTACAGAATGAGTTGGACCTTGGACGTCTCCTAGAAGATATTCCACTTCACTTAGCTGTGTGGCACTGGTTTCCTGCACAATGGTACACCACCCTATATGTGTTAGGGAATATCTGAACAATGTGTACCCAGAACGGTGGATAGGTCGTGGTGGTTTCATTCAATAAACAGCGAGATCGCCTGATTTAACGCCCTTTGATTTTTTTTTTTTTTTTTTTTTTTTTTTTTTTTTTTTTTTTTTTTTTTTTTTTTTTTCCTTATGGGGATACATCAACTCCAGGATTTACGACACGAAACCGGAAAATCCAGATGTGCTGAAAGAACGAATACGTCGTGCTTGTGCTTCAGTACCAGCAGAAGTCTTAAGAGCTGTCCATAGTAAAACCGAGAAGGGCTTACACCAGTGTCTCCAATAAGGTGGACATGCAGTTGAACATTTGTATTATAATGTAATAATGAAAATGTGTCAGTCTTTAAAATAGGTTTATCAGATGATCCATTATATTCAATACTCTTTATTGAAATTAAATATAGAACACCAATTATTTCATATTGTCCATTTTTGCAGCATATATGGGTTATAAATTAGTGTTTATATATAGTTTATATATAGTTCCCTGTTCCCCGACGCCACCCAAAACGGAGACACCAGCAACGATTCCCTGTCAACACACGGGCGGGCATTGTCCAACATCACGTAACAGGATGTTATTTGCTGGCTCCCTGTGTTACTGGTCCCTGCTACCTGGAGTTCCTACGAGACGTGCTGTGGAGAATAGACCCCTTGTTGTCTGCGAAAGTATGTGGATTCAAGACGACGGAGTACTGGATAGACTTTATAAAAGGCCCCGAACAACACTAGCCGTCTTCATTGGTTTAACAAAGGCGTTTGTTTGTGTTGACCACACTATATTGTTGTAGCTCAAACATTATGGAATAAGTGGAGTAGCTCGCAATTGGTTCGCCTCTTACTTTTAACAGACATCAGAAGGTAATTCTCTGCACTCACAGCGGGCCACAGCTAAAGTAGGAAGGCGTGTTGGCGCACAAAGGTGTGTTCTGCAGGAGTGGCCGAGCGTTCTAAGGCGCCTCGCTGCGGAGCGCGCGGTTGGTCTCTGTCGGAGGTTCGAGTCCTCCCTCGAGTTTGGTGTCTGTGTTGTCCTTAGGAAGTCGCGGTGGAATATCCGTACGCACTGAGGCGCCGTGCTGTGGTGTAGGCGGCCGTTCGCCGTCGGAGGTTCGAGTCCTACCTCGGGCAAGGGTGTGTCTGTGTGTGTGTGTGTGTGTTTGTGTGTGTGTGTGTGTGTGTGTGTGTGTGTGTGTGTGTTTTGTTCTTAGGATAAGTTAGTTTGTAAGTTTAGAGACCGATGACCACTGCTGTCAGGCCCCATTACTTTACAAACATTTGAACATTTGTGTTCTGGAGCCATGTTGTTTCCTATTTATATACATAATTGATTGGTTTGGGGTTCAGGGGACCAAAGATTTATATACATGAACGGCTTCTAGTATAACAGGTAATTCTAAAATATTTCTGTTTGCTGATGACGTTGGGTAGTGAAGGATATCGCTGCAGTATAAAAAAATGCAGGTCAAGAGAAAAAAATTCGTGCCTTTTAGAAAACAAATTTATGCTAAATCACAATAAGACCTAGTTTTTACAGTTTCCTAACACACAAATCAACAAAAAATGATATTCTGATTCCACAAAATAGGCATATGCCAAGTAGTACAAAACAGTTCAAACTTCTAGGCATTCAGATGTATAGTAAGCTGTCGTGGAAGGTCCATGTTCAGCAGTCTTTTCAAAACCTAAATGCTGTGTTATTTACCATGAGAACAATATCTTAAATAAGTAATGGTTCAACACGAAAAATACTCTATTAACCTTGTTTTCATCCGCTAATGAAATATGGTGTTATTTTTTGGGGTAGCTCTTCTCAATCGAAGAATACGTGATGTAAGGTCGCGAACTTTTTTGTTGTCTCCTGTTTTGTAGCCTGGGAGTTCTGACACTGGCTTCTCAATACATAAATTATTTGATGTCGTTTTTTGTTGATAACATCAGCTTGATCCCGAGAGTTATTAGCTTTCACTCCGCTAATACTAGGCAGAAAGGGTATCCGCATTTGGGTCAAACCTCCTTGACTATTGTGCAGAAAGGCGTCCAGTATTATTCTTGCATCCATTTCCAATAAGACACTACAGGATTCAAAAATCTTAGTAGCAAACAACGCATTTTGAAATCTAAACTGAAGTGTTTCCTCATTCCCCATTCTTTCTATTCTGTTGAGGAACTCCTAGTAGATTTTCAAGAATTTTAACAAAGAGATGGTAATCGCAGGGACTCATGACGTGAGAGAGGTGGATGTTCCAGAATCTCCCGCTACTAGCTGCCCAAGGGTTTTCGGACAGCAACAGCAGGTGCTTTGCTCATATACCTCTGTAAATGAAGCTTGCATAGAAACATTATAGGGTTCATTCTTATTACCTATCTCGTGTACAATGCATTGTTACTCTGTAGGTTCTTACATACCTAGTATTCTTTAGAGTCACTAAAAAGCGGTTAACTAAAGTAGATTTCGTGTAGTGCGTATCTTGCAAAACAACTACAAGTTCAGTATGAGCAATAAAAGAAATTCAATTTAAATTTAGTAACCTAGAGACGGTTTTTCGTCTCGAATATGTCCAGGGCATTACAGATAAAGGAGAATCAATGAATTAAAATTTGTGATGCGGCAGGGAATCGAACCCAGACCTCCATGCTTACTAGGCAGACGTCTTACAGTTAGACCACCACATCACTAACGATTAAAGCGCCTCGGAATAGTCTAAGTACGACTTCCCTCCACGTCACAAATTAATTCAGCTTCAGTGTTCCATAGTGACGTGGAGAGCAGTCGTACTTTCACTATTCCGAGACGCCTTAATCGTTAGTGATGTGGTGGTCTAACGGTAAGACGTCTGCCTTGTAAGCCTGGAGGTCCGGGTTCGATTCCTGCCTGCATCACAAATTGTAATTCATTGCTTCTCCTTTATCTGTAAAAGACTTATTCTCATGAAATATTTTATTGCGCCTAACGGTAAAAAATTCTTGTCTTTAGGTGCATTTTGTTTTCATTTACATTAAACAGCCAAATAGAGCGATACACCTGCCTAATATCGAGTAGGACCCCACGAGCACCCAGAAGTGCCGCATTACTACACGGCATGGACTCTATTAAAGTATGAAGCAGCGCTGGAGGGAACTGACAAGATGCATCCCGCAGGATTGTCCATAAATCTGTAAGCAACGGGGTGGCGATCTCTTCAGAACAGCACTTTGCTAAGCCTCCCACATACGTTCAATAATGATCACGTCTGGGGAGTTTTTTGGCCAGCGAAGCTGTTAACTGAGAACAGTGTTCCTGGATCCACTCTGTAGCGATTCTGGACGTGTGAGGTGTCGCATTGTCCTGCTGGAATTGACCAAATCCGTCTTAATGCACATATGAATGGATGCAGGTAATCAGCCAGGATGCATACGTATGTGACAGGTCACAGTCGTTATCTAGACGCATCAAGGGTGTCATATCACTCCCCACACCATATGAGAGGCTCCACACGCTTGTACAGTCTCATGCTGATATAGAGGGAGCGTGGATTCATGAGGTTGTCTCCATACCCATATATGTCCATCCGCTAGATTCAATTGGAAACTAGACTCGTCAGACTGGATAGGGGATTTCCTGTCAGATAGGACACATTTTGTAGTAATCGATGGTAAAGCATAGACTAAAGCAGAGGTGATATCGGGCGTTCCACAGGGTAGTGTTATTATTGAAAATCTAAGTAGCTCTCTTAGGTTGTTTGCAGATGACGCCGTCATTTACCGTCTAGTAAAATCATCTGAAGATCAAAACCAACTGCAGAACGATCTGAATAAGATATCAGTATGGTGTAAAAATTGGCATTTGACTCTAAATCATGAGAAGCGTGAAATCGTCCACATGAGTACGAAAAGAAATCCGTTAAACTTTGTTTACAAGATAAATCAATCAAAAGTGAAGGCCATAAACTTCACAAAATACCTAGGAATTACTATTGCTTCAGACTTAAACTGAAAAGAACATGTAGATAATGTCGTGGGAAACGCGAACCAGAGACTGCGTTTTATTGGCAGAACCCTTAAAAGATTCAACAGAAGTACAAAAGAAACTGCATACACTACGCTTGTCCGTCCATTTTTGGAGTGATGCTGCCCATTGTGGGATCCTTATCAGGTAGGTTTGACGGAGGATATCGAAAGAGTCCAGAGAAGGGCAGCTCGTTTCGTATTGTCATAATACAGGGGAGACAGCGTTACGGAAATGATACAGGATCTGGGATGGGAATCATTACAACAACGGCGCTTATCGCTGCGGCGAGGGCTACTTACGAAACTCCAATCGCCAACATTCTTCTCCGATTGCGCAAATATATCGTTCACTCCCACTTACATAGGTAGAAATGATCATCAGAATAAAATACGAGAAATCAGATCTAAAACGGAGAGATTCGGGTGTTCTTTCTTCCCGCGCGTTATTCGAGAATGTAATGGGAGATAAATAGTATAAAGGTGGTTCGATGAACCCCCTGCCAGGCACTTAAATGTGATTTGCAGAGTATCCCATCTAGATGTAGATCTAGATGTAGATCCGGCAACATGTTTCCAGTCATCAACAGTCCAATGACGATGGGCCCTGGCGAGGCGTAAAGCGTAATGTCGTGCAGTTAGCATGCGTACAAGAGCTCCGAAAGCCCATATCGATGACGCTAGCCGCAGCGACGACGCAGATCTGAAGTTTTATCGGATTCCCGATATTCACTGTCTGTGCACTCATGAAATGGTGGAAAAGGAAAAGCCCCACCTCACTGCTCAGAGATGCTATTTCTCGTTCGCCGGCTATAACACGAAGTTCAAACTCACTTACATCGTGATAAACTATCATTTTAGCAGCAATAACCAGTCTAAAACGTGCACCAGGCACCTGTTGTCTTATATAGCACTTGCCGACTTCAATACCGTCCTCTTAGAATTTACAAATGTCTGTGTTTGCATACATGTTTCCAGTCATCAAGACTATACCACTGTGTTTGGCTCTTCAGTATTTATCTCTTTCGCTGTACCGTTATTTTCTATCTGTTTTGAAACCACTGCAAATAAAGGTAGCAGCCTGATGCTGCCGAATTCGAGTGTTCCGTTCCGGTACTGAGTTCTTACATTTGGCGAATTCGCGTGTTAGGTTTCGCGTCACGAATTCGTGTGATTAATAAAATCGGACATTTTGCCGCTAGAAGAGTGATCTTAGAAATGTTCAAGTGTTTGTTAAGCTTAAGGGACTTAAGTGCGGGGTCATCAATCCCTAAACTTACAAACTACTTATGAACTATATTATACTAAAGACGACGCAAACATCCATGCCCGAGGGGCGGATTCGAACCCCCGACCGTAGCGGCTGTGAAGACTGTGACTGGCGCGCCGCAGTTAGAATTATTTTAATTGAAATGCTTCTTAAAGAAGATCAGAGTAGATCACGTAAAAACAAGTTTATTTCACAACTAGTTTCAGCCGAGCTTGTTGCCATTTTCAAGTGAACAAAAACTTAACTCAAAAGCTACAATGCATACGTGCATGAAAACACTACTCATGTGCATGAAAACACTGCTCAATTTTCTGTTTAATTCGTGGATTTTATCGCAACAGAACATTATCAAAGGCAAGTCACGCAACTGAAGGAGTTTTCGTAAGACTACTGATACCAACTGTTGAACAGTTATCGTTGTTTGACCAGCAGTAATTGCCTGGCTGTCATATATTAGGCACACGCTCTTTCGTTTCTGAAAGTCAGCAGTAGTCTGAACTAGAGTGGTGAGAAACCACTGCTTAAATGTTATGAGAGCCTTCACTAATGTCCAGCAAGTGTCTGATCACAATATATATAGCAACATGTCACAAGATGTTACCATCACTTGGTTACATGGTTAACTTCTGAAGTACAATAACACATATTTTCGTAAATGGCTGATTTTCAGAAACGAATGATTGTGTGCCTAATATATGACATCCAGGCAATTTCTACTGATCAAACAACAACAAATGTTCAACAGCTGATATCAGTAGTCTTACGAAATATCCTTCAGTTGTGTCACTTCCCTTTAGTAATGTACTGTTACGATTAAAAACAATAAGTTAGATCACGAAATTGTAAAATGTTTAAATGTACATGTGCATTGTAGATTTAGTATAAGCCACTTGAAGCAACCTGTAGAGATTCCTATGATTATTGCGTGGAGTCCAAATTGTCTATTCCTCTGAGGGCCGATTCGTCCGTCTATCGTTAATCTTCTTGTTAGTAAATGAGAAGATGAGTTTAAAGTCCAGTTAAAAGTGTTTGTCATTGCCAGATACACCTTTCGTTTGCTAACCTGGAGAAAACGAGAAGATACGATATATTTCGACTACGTTGGCAATATAAACAAATGAAAGTGACGTCTGAATAAACAGCTGTTCGCCATATTTGACTAGCAGCGAAAAGTTTAGAAGACTGTTATTTGCCGCTACAGGAAAAAAAAGTGAAAGAAGCTCGAATTTTAAAGAAGTGAGTGCGAGAATCTAGTGTCATTAATAAATATAAGGACGCACTGGACTGAGAGAGGCCAGTGCCAGTGTCAGCTCCGGAACAGCTTTCCAAGCAGACGTTTTGCAGACATCAGCGAAGTCCCCTATGGGAATGAACATACTGACAAGTGTACAGTACCTTAGTGCAAGCAATAACTTGGGCATAAGCGAAAATCACTGTTCCTGTAGATCGGAGGAAGAAATCACATTTTACGCCTTATGCTAGGCGCAACAACCATAACTAAATACCGAATTAATAAGCTTGCAGACATAAAAATGTTCTGCAGAAGACCATGCATTTTAAGTACCTGGGGCCCGTTGTCACCACAGATGGTCGTGGAGTTTTTCATGCAGCATTTCCACAGTGGACGAAGTCGCGTAACGAACTCTGCATCATCTGAACATTCAAAATGATTTAGACGAACATAAAATTCGTCTAGGACATCCAAAATATTGACATTCTATTCATTGTCAACCAAATCTCTTATTCCAGCCATTTTCATTATATCGATTCTCACTCAACTAGTCGTTACCTGTAATTTTGTATTTTGATACCGCAACAATAATTTTAAGATTATGTTACATATCTGTAATATATCAAACTCGTCTAATCGCTACTGTCATTGGTGGGGCGAGAGCTATGACGATTAAATTTTCCAATAAAGCTGCTTTCCGCACTAGTTTATCATACATCTTTATCCCGTGAATATATGATTGATGGAAAAGCACAGAGGCAGACAGAAGAGTGTACACATGGCATCTCTAGATCTAGAACAGGCTTTTGACAGTATCCCATATGATCTTATCTGGCGAGCTAGTCGTCATGGTGTCCCTGAAGAGTATGTAAGCTAGATGCAACTTCTGTACCGCAATTCCACTAGTGCAGTTCGGAGTCCTGTTGTATCTCTCCGCCTTTCGGTATCACTGTTGGTGTTCATCAAGGTTCTGCCCTTTCACCCTTACTATTCATCCTCTGCATGGATACGGCAACAGCTGACACACAGACTTCACATCCGTGGACCCTTCTTTATGCCAATGATGTGGTACATGCCGAACAAACCCGCCCAGAATTCCAACACCAGGTTCAAACGTGGAAGGGCAGATTGGCTGAAAATGGACTGCACCTCAATGTCCAGAAGACTGAATTACTTAGAATGCGGCTCCGAAACTAGAGGCACCATCAGTATCGGGGAAGAAGACCCGCAGAAGACCATGCATTTTAAGTACCTTGGATCCGTTGTCACCTCAGACTGTGACACAACTCTCGATACTCGGACGAGAGAGAATGCAGCTTGGGTCAAGTGGAGACAGGTCACTGGAGTCCTCTGTGATAAATAGATGTCTCAACGTCTAAAGGCAAAAATTTACAAAACCATTGTACGTACAGCAGCAATCTATGGGCCTGAGTGTCGCCCTATGACGAAACAGCAGGAGCAAATGCTGCATACGATGGAAATGAAGATGCTTCGTTGGTCCATGGGGCTGACCCGATGTGACCATGTAAGAAAATACAGAAGTCCGGCAAACGTTTGGTGTGGCTCTCGTCACAGACAAACTGAGGGAAGCCCGTCTCCGCTGGTACGGCCACGTCAGCAGAAAGGAGGACAACTCGGTTGCGAAAACAGCACTCCACATCAACCCAGAAGGAACAAGACCACGAGGGAGAGCGGCAAGGAGATGGACTGACAACATCAGGGCAGACATGGAAGCTGTTGGTTTAAGGCAAGAAGATGTCAACGACCGAAAGAAATGGAGGAGACGCAGCAAATTAGCAGACCCTACAAGTCGGGATTAATGCTTGAAAAGAGAGAGATCTCGTAAATATATTGCGCTATTTTAGCGCTTTGAAACCCTGCCATTTTCATATAGATTTCACTTAAATGGCCGTTAGCCGTGTAACGAGCAGAATTTTACTCGTTAACTTATCGGCCAGTTTGAGGTCTTAAAATATCAGGTTAACTCATAACGAATCACTGACAAACGCAATTCTCTGCAAACGAATAGTTACAATCTTAACTGGAACTTAACGAGACAGTGACAAACCGACCCTGAGAAAGACTCGGGGCCACAGACATATATTACTAGACTGGCAAACATACCTGTGTTACTGAAGCCTGACGCCGCCATCTTGCCTCACCTCACGTCAAACAGTTTCCATACGGTACAACCACAGACTATATGATTTTCTGACACGATATGACGTAAGCTTTACTAGTTCGTTTGAACATGATTTGAATTTGAGGTAACACTTCCGCAATATTTGAATTTAACACATAGGCCTACACTGGCGAATGGTGTTATGAGAAGAACGTGTTACATACACTTAAATTTTGCTTACTTGTCCTGGCGGCATCGCGTGATTATGCTGTCAGTCGTGTGACATTGGCATTAGCCATTCGCTTAACGATTCATATGTTTTGTCATGAAATCTTCGTTTTACGGAGGCAATTACCATTATTGAGTGAAACAGAGCACATACAGAAATCTGTCAACCGTACAGCACGAACAGTATTATTTATTTCCTTTATCATCTGTACGAAACACTTATCAACTCACACTGTATAGATTACTAAGAATATCAGACTTGGTTAGGGTTTTCTACCGTTTTGTTGATGATGCCAACATAGCCATACGAGGCCACCGGGATGGTAAGTGAAGATTGTAGTTATAGGGAAAACACTGAGAAAATTGTTATCGACGACAAATAGCACATTTATAACGGTCATACTATTGAAAGAAAAGCCCGCAGTTGATCGAGACTAGTAACTGGTTACAGAACCAGAAAATTAACGGGATTCATTACTGTATATATCAAAGTAGACAGTAGTTTCCGTAAGAACACTCAAAATAATAAAGATACGTGTTATACATAACAAATGGCTCTTTTATAGCGGTCATACTGCTGATAGAAAAGCTGAAGTAGAATGAAATTGGTAACAGATTAATAAAAACGTCAGATCAATGAACTCATTACTGTATACAGGGCAATTCACACTGTCCGTCAGCTCACGTCACGTTCCGTCAGAACATTCTACAATGTATTTCTAATGGCGGTATTCACACTGTACTTCAACTAATCCTCACGTCATGTCACGTCAAGCTTTCTCGAAAGGAAAGTTTTGACGAAACGGTCGTCTGCTAACATCGGAAGTTAACCTATTTTCGTCACGAGAGTTTCATGTTGTAGTAGACTATTACACTGATTACCCGCAAATGTGTCTTATTAATCTTTATTTTCTTATTATACTTTGTTTTACCTGTAAATTTCAAATGTTTTATGACGTCTTAAATATTTTATTTTAATTTTAGTGTCCTCCTAAAAGCGAGGTCGGATATTTGAAACCGAAAAATGGTTAATGTTTTGCAATATCGTAACAGAAAAGACTGAGACAAACTGATTATTTGAGTAATATTTAATCTGATGACGCAATTATCCTTAAATGAATTTTTAATGAAAATGTCAGTGCTAATGAAGGACAAAAATTCGCTTGTTTCCGGCGGTATTAACAATGTCAGCGGGAAAATCCTAATGGACAAAACGAACAGGCTCTATTTATCCTCTTATAAATGTGGTTTGATCTGCTAGTGTGTTTAAATTTTGGCTTAAAAGTAATGTCTAAATTGTGAAATGTTGTTTCAGTTCAAGTGTTCAAATGTTTGTATAGCTTATGGGACTTAACTACGGGGTCATCAGTCCCTAAACTTACAAACTACTTATGAACTACTTACTAACTAGGACTGCACAAATATCCATACCCGAGGGGAGATTCGAACCGCCGACCGTAGTGGCCGTGCAGACCGTGACTGGAGCGCCTCAGTCCCCTCGGCCACCGCGGCCGGATGTTTCAGTTCCCAACACTTTACCCCACTACATTCACCATAAATATACGGTGTAAAGTTTTATTTGCCCGTCAGTAACATTTATCGTTGTTGATTCCGCAATTCCATTATTAAACTATGACGTTCTACATAACAGATAGTCACTCTTAACATCACTTTGACCATCTACATCTACATAGATACTCTGCAAATCACATTAAAGTGCATGGCAGAGGGTTCATTAACCACTTTCATAACTTTTTTCTACCGTTCCATTCTCTAATAGCGCGCGGGAAGAAAGAACACCTAAATCGTTCCTTTTTCGATCTGATTTCTCTTATTTTATTGGGATGGTCATGTCTCCCTAAGTAGATGGGTGCTAGCAAAATATTTTCACATTCAGAACTAAAGGTCGGTGACTGAAATTCGCAAACAGATCACGCCGCAATGAATAACATCTTTCTTTTTAATGACTTCCATCCCAATTCGTGCAACATTTCTGTGACGCTTTCCGTCCCGTAACGTGATAAAACAAAACGAGTTTCCCTTCTCTGGACCTTCTCAATGTCTTCCGTCAAAAAATGTTCAAATGTTTGTTAAGCTTATGGGACTTAACTACGGGGTCATCAGTCCCTAAACTTACAAACTACTTATGAACTACTTACGAACTAGGACGGCACAACTATCCATGCCCGAGGGGGGATTCGAACCCCCGGCCGTAGTGGCCGTGCAGACCGTGACTGGAGCGTCTCAGTCTCCTCGGCCACAGCGGCCGGCTTGTCTTCCGTCAGTCCTACCTGGTGAGGGTCCCACAAGGGGCAACAGTACTCCAGGAGAGGGCGCACAAGTGTGATGTAGGCAGTCTCTTTGGTGGAGCTGGTGCATCTTAGAAGCGTTCTGCCGATGAAACGTAACCTTTGGTTCGCCTTCCCCACAATATTTTCTATGTGTTCTCTCCAGTCAAAGTTGTTCGTAATTGTAACTCCTAGGTATTTGGTAGAATTTACGACCTTAAGGTTTGACTGATTTATCGCGTAATTGAAGTTCAACGGATTTCTTTTAGTGGTCATGTGTATTACTTCACACTTTTCTTTATTTAGTGACAATTGCCAATTTTCGCACCATGCAGAAATTTTGTCTAAATCGCTTTGCAGATGCTTTTGATCCTCTGTTGACTTCACTAACCGATTAACGACAGCATCATCCACAAACAGTCTAAGGGAGCTATTCAGATTGTCTCCTAAATCGTTTATAAACATGAGGAAGAGTAGGGGACCTATAACGCTTCCCTGTGGAATGCCAGATATCACTTCTGTTTTAATCGATGACTTACCGTCAATTACAACGAACTGTGTTCTTTCTGATAGGAAATCGTGAATCCAATCGCACAATTGGGAAGATATTCCAGAAGCACGCAATTTCATAAGAAGCCGCTTGTGAGGTACAGTGTCAAAAGCCTTCCTGAAATCCAGAAATATGGAATCGATTTGAGATCCCTTGTCGATGGCACTTAACACATCATGTGAATAAAGGGCAAGCTGTGTTTCGCAAGAGTGATACTTTCTGAATCCGTGTTGACTACTGGTTAATAGGTCGTTCTCTTCGAGGTAGTTCATAATATTTGAACAAAGTATATGTTCCTACTGCAAATCGACGTCAGTGAGATTGGCCTGTAATTTGGGGATCACTCCTATTGCCTTTCTTGAATATTGGAGTAACTTGGGCAACTTTCCAGTCTTTGGGTACGGATCTTTCGCTGAGTGATCAGTTGTAAATTATAGCCAAGTATGGAGCCATTGCATCAACATACTCTGAAAGGAATCTAGTTGGTACACAATCTGGCCCGGAAGATTTGTTTTTGTTTAGTGCCTTAAGTTGTTTTACTACTCCAGGAACATCTACTTCTAAGTTTCGCATGCTGGCAGCTGTTCTTGGATTGAATACTGGATTGTTCACTTCGTTTTCTTTGGTGAACGAATTTCGGAAAGCTGTGTTTAGTAATTCTGTCTTAGCAGCACTGTCATCGGTAGTATTACCATTGCTATCGCATAGTGAAGGTATTGTTTGTGTTTTTCCGATAGTTACTTCACATATGACCAGAATTTCTTTGGATTTTCTGCAAGATTCACCATCTGTCATGGTTAACGAACTGACGTGAATACAACTTGTTGTGATGGTGCCGTTACGTGTTGTGACGCTGACGTGACGGACAATGTGAATTGGACTTATATCTCCCGTTCGCTAAACGAAAAATTACAGATATATACAACATATTATGTCAAATCTGTAAAGACAGCGTAGTTACGTGGGTTCATCCCTGTTTTTACGAATATTTTCTGTAAATACAACTGCTGACACACTTGTAGTATAGAAATATGGCGGCGAGACTTCAGTGACACCAATGATACTGTATACGACATTGCCAGTCTAGTAATGTACGTCTGTGCTCGGGACAGTAGCGCAATGTTGTTACAGTTGCGGGTTCCGTCAGCCACGCAGGCAGGGCGGGCGGCCCGGGGCCCGGCAGGGACCGGTTCCACGAGGCGCTCTCCTAGCGGCGGCGGCGGCGGTCCGCAGATAGGCCCTCTCGATTCAAGAGCGGCTTTTAATTCACAGCGGACGGCTCCGCTCATATCGGTAGCGACAAAAAGCCCGCGGAGCCTGCCCGAAACCGGATACGATAATCTACCGCCGCGCCGCGGCCTTCCACCACATTCGCCTCCAATTTATGAGTCTGTACCTGGGAGGTTCTCCTGCATTTCTGATATCTATCGCGGCCCTTTACCATATTTACCAAAACAGAACACGCTGCACTTATGCGCCCCGTCTTCGACGTATGCGACGGCGAGCGATGTTAATGTGGCGTTGGCAATGGCGATAAATATTTCATAGAAAGCTGCGATGCACTTAGAGACAAATATGAATAACGATTCTTGTTGCTGGCGTATCAGTGCGTGGAGAGGAAACTCCAAACAAGGCGAGAAGACCAGCTGGGCCTCGGCTGACAAGAATATTTTATCTACACTGAATCCTTGGTCTCTAGTAGCCCATTACGGGTACTTCGCTTCCTTATATTTACACTGAGAGACAAAAGTAATGAACGGCCGGGAAGGGGAAACGAAATTAAACTCGCTGATTGAGGAACATATGATTGTATTTCAGTGGTTAGAATATCGGTTAAATCGACAAATAACTTGATAGGACAGGCCCATTTGTCGATATATCATTCCGTGTTTCATGTGCGTATTTGCAGCTTATGTTATCTTTATCACTCAAAAATGTTCAAATGTTTGCATAGTCTATGGGACTTAACTACGGGGTCATCAGTCCCTAAACTTACAAACTATTTATGAACTAACTAAGACTAAGGACGGCACAAATATCCATGCCCGAGGGGGATTCGAACCCCCGACCGTAGTGGCCGTGCAGATCGTGACTGAAGCGCCTCAGTCCCCGCGGCCACCGCGGCCGGCGTCTTTATCACTCTGTGCACATAAAATGTGTAATAATTTCTGGGTTCGACCTCGGCTATGTCTAACCCAGATATTCCTGACGTCCTCCCAAAAGGATGACCTTTTTTTTTTACAGGATATTGTTTCCTTTTGGCACAAAACACTTTCTCCAACATCTGTTTAGACGCCATCACACAACTGTTTCACAATTATTGCTGTACTTCATGCACCAGTTGTCAATAATAAAATATATATGTCAACATGACATGTTTCGGGAGATATTATCTCATTATCAAGTTCTGTAAAACAAGGAAACATAGTAAGGGCACTACTTACACACGCCTGTACCAACAAATATTCCAATCAAACTAACCTACCTACCATAAAATGTATCTGCCGCTAGGAAGCATCGTCAAACAATAGCTGTGTATGTACTTTGTCAAAAATAGAACTGTGCGCAGTACCACAGTACAACATGCAGCATGTTGTGCACTACCGGACAGTTGATCTAACTCCAAAGATTGTCCATATGTTTGATGTGTGTGTGTGTGTATTAAATATTGACTTCGTGCCTTTAACTTCATTGAAAAATTTGGAGCGTATTTCCGTTTAAAAAGTCCTTTATAAAATCCTATAATTTAATGACTGGTTTTATGAATAATGTTAAATATCTTGATTAGAATATCTTCGGTCACCAATGACACGGGTAAACATATGAACAATCTTTGAAGTTAGATCAGCTGTCCGGTAGTGCACAACATGCTGCCATAAGAGAAACATGTGGTACTGCCCAAAGTTTTATTTTTTACAATGTACATACACAGCTATTGTTTGACGATGCTTCCTAGCGGCAGGTGAGTTAGTTTCATTGGAATATTTGTTGGTACAGGTGTTTGTAAACAGTGCCCTTATTATTCTACGTTTCCTTGTTTTACAGAACTTCATAATGGGCTAATGTCGTCCCGAAACATACTTTCTCCAGCATCGGACTGTCATTTGAATGTCGATCATTGACATGCATAAACTAACAATCATTGTTTTACCACGTTATTCTATGTTAGTTACCTTTGAAGATAGGGATTCAGAAGCAACGTATGAGTTAACTCATGATTTTGGTGGTGTAAGTACTTACACATCAAATTTATTTTTATTATTCAGAAACATATGTATGGCTTAACAATTAAAATGTCATATCTAATACGTAACATTAGTGTTTTCATTTTTACTTAGTTCCAGAACCACGGCCTATTATGGCGAGACGTATGGTGCAATTCGCGTAAAATTAGTGTCGCAACATTTGAACGATCTATTGCAGATGTAATAATCTATCTTTAAAACCAGAAGTAACCGAAAAAACAATTTCAGGAACATCTGGGTTGATTTCGAAATTAATCAATCCTTCGCGAAATTCGTCAACATAAAATATTGCCAATGTCAGTGCTTGGATGCCAATGCTGGGGGTATCTTACTGCACGAATGCGTTAAATCAAATACAATGCGTAACTTCAGTAAGCATTCGAATTTCTGGGAGCAATTTGCCACTTAGTAGCTCAAGTTGATCAGCTCAGGCGAAGCTTCATATTAGCATTTCACCTAAATTGGCTGACACTTCAAAGGCAGATTTTATTAATAGGATATTCTTTCTTGCAGTCAGTAAAGTTTTGATTGCCAAACAATTGTAATCAAGGTTTTAATCATTTAACATTATTGTAGGCAGTCGGCGCTTTAAGTTGCTGGCGCCAACATTTAACATTCTTTTTCTCTTGCAACTTCCAATAAGGTTTTATGAGTTCCGGTTCTTTCGAGATTGACCTCCACCTATGTTGACATCACTGTCGATACTTTTGAAAGGGTTATTTCATATTCCTGAATATGACAGGTGATAAGGTGAAGTGCTTTATTTGAATTTCGTTCTCTGGAAAAAAATATGTTGTTTTTTTATGAAAATACAGAAACTTAAGAGATACGCAATGTTTTTATTTTTTCTCCCTGTACTTTAATGCCCTCTCCAAATGTCTCCTTCCATTCCTTCAACGCCTGTTCAATGCACAGATTAAACAACATTGGGGAAAGCCTACAACCCTGTCTTACTCCCTTCCCAACCTCTGCGCCCCTTTCTTGCCCTTCGACTCTAATAACCTCTGTCTGGTTTTTGTATAGGTTGAATATAACTCTTCGCTCCCTATATTTCATCCCTGCTGCCTTCAGAATTTGGAAGAATGTATTCCAGTCGAAATTGTCAAAAGCTTTCTCCAAAACGACAAACGCTAAAAACGTAGGTTTCCCTTTCCTGAGCCTATGTTCTAAGATACGTCGTAATGTGAGTATTGCCTCCCGTGTTCCTACCTTTCTCTTAAATCCGAACTGATCTTCCCCGAGGTCGGATTCCACAAGTTTTTCCATTCATCTGTAAATAATTCGTGTTAGTATTTTGCAACCATGACTTATTAAACTGACAGTTCTGTAATTTTCACACTTGTCTGCACTTGCTTTCTTTGGAATTGGAATTACGATATTCTTCTTGAAGTCCGAGGGTATTTCTTCTGTCTCATACATCTCGCATACCAGGTGATACAACTTTTTCACGACTGGTTCTCCTAACGATATCAGCAGTTCAGACGGAATATCATCTACTCCAGGGTCCTTGTTTCAAGTCCTTCAGCGCTCTGTCAAATTTTTCTCGCAGTATGATATCTCCTATCTCATCTTCCTCCACTTCGTCTTCCATTTCTAAAATATTGCCTTCAAGTTTATTTCCTTTGTACAGGCCCTCTATACGTTCTTTCCACAGTTCAGCTTTCCCCTCTTTGCTTAGTATCGGTTTTCCGTCTGAGTTCTTGATATTCATGCAACTGCTTTTCTTGTCTCCAAATATCTGTTTTATTTTCCTGTAGGCGGTATCTATCTTCCTCCTAGTTATGCATTCTTCTACGGTTCTGTATTTGTCCTCTAGCCACTCCTGCTTAGCCAGTCTGCACTTCCTGGCAATTTCATTTTTCAGACGTTTGGACCCCCTTTTTCCTGTTTCACTTTCTGAACTTTTCTATTTTCTCCTCTCATCAATTAAGTTCAGTATATCCTGTGTTATCCAGGGATTTCGATTAGGCCTAGTCCTTCTGCCTATATGGTCCTCTGCGGCCTTCACTGCCCTGTCTCTAAGAGCTACCCATTCTTCTTCCACTGTATTACTGTCCCCCATTTCAGCCAATCCTTGCCTAATGCTCCCTCTGAAACTCTCAACCACCTCTGGTTCCTTCAATTTGTCCAGGTCCCATCTCCTAACCTTTCTACCTTCCTGCAGTCTCTTAAGTTTGAATCTGCAGTTCATAATCAATAAGTTATCGTCAGAGTCTATATCTGCCCCTGGATATGTCTTACAGTTTAGAACCTCGTTTCTAAATATTTTCCTTGCCATTATATAGTCAATCTGGTACCTTCCAGTGTCTTCTGGTCTCTTCCACGTATACAGCATTCTTTCATGATGATTAAACCAAGTGTTGGTGATCATTAAATTGTGCTCTGTACAAAATTCTACCAAGCGATCTCCTCTTTCATTTGTTTTTCCCAGTCCATATTCACCTACTACATTTTCTTCTCTTCCCTTTCCTTCTACCGAGTTCCAATCCCCCATCACAATCAAGTTTTCGTCTCCCTTAACTTTCTGAATGATTTCTTTTATGTCCTCATATATTTTTTCGATATCCTCATCATCGGCCTTGCTAGTTGGCATATAAACTTGCAGTACTGTGGTCGGTGTTGGCTTCGTGTCTATTTTTACTACGATAATGCGTTCACTATGCTGTTCATGGTAACTCACCCGCATTCCTATTTTCTTATTCATTATCAGACCTACTCCTACGTTACCACCAACTGATTTTGTATTGATAACCCTGTACTCACCTGACCAGAAATCGTGTTCATCCTGCCACCGAACTTCAGTAATCCCTACCATATCTAATTTTAACCTACCCATTTCTCTTTTCAAATTTTCTAGCTTACCTACGCGTTTAAGGGTTAGGACATTCCACGCTCCGATCCGTAGAGTGCCTGTTTGTTTTTCTATAGATAGTAAATTTGTTTGAAAGATCTGTTGTCTCTGTCTGTCCGAAATTTCATTACATGATCCTGTAATAATTTGTAGTTAACCGATCAAAAACTTTCCGAGATTCGAGACAAAAGTTAAACAGTGACTTTTCTTTATATAATAAACTTATTACGCGGGTATATAATGCATCTCATTGTTTATGACGTCACACCTCCGTAGGTGGTTCTTACTCCTACAGGAATTGTTACTTTACAGTGAGGAATATGTGAAATCGGTCCGAACATGTACGTTGTCATATCTCCTTAACTACATGTCGTACATTAATCTAATTATACCTCTAACTTTCGCGAAAGTTCAGGTAATGTTTTGACAAATTTTCATAGCAATCGGATGAATGGTACGCCAGTGCATAAAATAAGAATTAACATAGAAACATTCATTTCTATATATTAGATTTTATGTTTCACTGATGGTGTAATAGGAAAAAGTGGATGCTTTGGAATTATTGGGTATGAAATATAGTCGAAATACTGCAAAATCCTTGGTGCAGGAGAGTCCTCGAAGCTAACTTAAAATGAGTAAAAGGATCCAGACAGAAAAGAAGAAGCTCAATAGAAGAAAAGAAGATCCGTCTTATTCAGCTGATGATCAGAAAAACATTAGTTCAAATGTTTGTTAAGCTTATGGAACTTAACTGGTGGGGGGGGGAGGGGGGGTCATCAATCCCTACACTTACAAACTACTTATAAACTAACTTATACTAAAGACAGCACAAACCGATGCCCGAGGGAGGATTCGAAACCCCGACGGGGAACGGCCTAGCGCAAATGAGCATAGCGCTTCAATGCGCTCGGCCACTCCGCCGCGGCAAAACATTCGTGGTAAGTAATTCTTACCAATATTAAGATTGCAATATTAAACTTTAAATTTGTCTTAAAGCCACATTTTTTTCTTTCTTTTACTTTCGGGTACCTTTACTTTCTAAACTAATAGGGTGAAACATATAAAATTTGGTCTATTTATACTCAGTATGGTAATATGTTATTATAAGTAAACTGAGAACCGCCATCCCAATAGAAACTGTTTCATAATAATTAATGTACTAAGAAAGTGAAATTTTATTAATGAAAGAACAGAAAATTTTATTCTTCAAATACTTAAGAGGTATTTTGTTCATTTTATTTGGAAATTCTGCCATATAAGCTATATATGTTCAGTAAACATTTCACTATTTAACGGTTATAGTTCTTGTGAAACGTATAGCCACTCAAGGGGTAAAATAGTATTGGGGGAATAGAGATAAAAATTGCCTTCAGTCTCCCCGTAAATATGCAGGGTGTTCATTTTAATTGAAGACATCCAAATATAACCAAAACTATATGTCGAATCAAGAAAAGTTACCAGTACAATACTAATTTGTTTATACCTGAGGGGAACATCCAATGACACTACTTTCGCCCTCCCTCCCCCCTCCCCCACCCAACCTCGTACGTGGGTGGCTGGGGACAACATTGAAATCTTCAATGGGAGCCCCCAGTTTTTATCGCAGATTACGACTGTACGCTAAATACTACATACGTTTCGTCTTAAACATTTTTCCGTTTCGTCCCATAAAGTGCTGTCATCAGCGGTATCGAAAAAAGTCCACAACTATAATTATCAACATGTAGCTCAATATCTGTTTAATACTCAATGGCACTAGTGACCCCTCATTCATACTGAGAGTCTAATTCGTAACATTTATTTGGAAGCCCCATCCGCAAAGTTGTATCCCTCTACCATATCGAATATAGGACTATTCGATGCGCCGCCGTGACCGTGTAGCAAACTATGACGCAGTGCACTGGTCACGTAGAACAGAAAGCTACTTTAAGCATTGCGTGTTTACTTCCTGCACACCCACCTATAATTAAGACGTGCAAATAGACGATGCATGCTGCAACTATAGAAGTAGAAATTGAAATGATTCTGATGTTTGGCGAATGTAAGACAAATGTTGACGCTGCTGTTACCATGTATGCCGAGCATTTCCCAGAGAATATTCGCTCTCGTTTATTTTATTACAAGGTTGTGAATGCCTTTACGTCTTATGGCAGTGTACAGACAGCCAAGCAGAAACAAAGGAAACCAGTTACAGGCAAAACTAATGAAACGTCAGTATCAGCAGTATACCACAACTCACAGATAAGCGGCAATTAGACCGCGATTCTGGTATGTCTATGGGTAGTAACATTTTACATTATCATAGATATTATCCGTACCACGTGCCACTGCATCAAGAACTGCGTGGAGACGATATCCGTAGTCGGTATTTTGTATATGGGCACTTCAACTAATGCGAATGACCATCACATTCATTGTCTAAGTACTGTTTTCGGATAGCTTACCTTCACGAATCATGGTAGCATTAAAATGCATAACATGCATTACTGGAGTGTGGAAAATCCTCACTGGTTACGGCAAGTCGACTATCAACGCTCTTGGTCGATTAATGTTTGGTGTGGCATCATCATCTTCATCATCAGCTATTTCAATCATTACATGATGCGGCCTCTTCGAGTCTTGGATTCAGGTAGGCTTTCAACAGTCCTTTCCAAGTGGAACGGTCTTCAACAGTTCTCTGCCAGTTGCTACGAGCGACCACTTGATATTTTTGTCCCATCTGTCCGCTGGTCCGCCTCTAGGCCTCCGACGCTCTCTCTGACTTCTCTCCAATACTATCTTCGTCCAACTGCTGTCATTTCTTCTCGCGACGTGGCCGGCCCACTGCCATTTCAAGGTGTCAACTGTCTCTAAGATGTCCTTAACCTTCGTCACAGATCGGGTGTCATCTGCTTTTTTTCCTATCCTGTGTAGCCCAGCATTGATCTTTCCGTGGCTCTGTGTGCTGTCCTATTTCGGTTTCGTAAATGAGTTCAGTGTCCATGTCTCGCAACCATACGTCAGCACAGGAAGAATACATTGATCAAAAGCCGCTTTCTTCAGATTTACGGGAATTTTTAATCTGAATTCTGTTCAATTCCTCCCAAATACTTGCCAGCCAAGTTTTATGTGCCGATAGAGTACATCTCCCTTCATTGCATTAGAAAAGGAGGGGAAAGTTCGCTTCGAGTCCCGGACACAGAGTCGCGTAAGATAGTTCCCTAATGGATATGTCGGAGATATACAATGTTTTGAGTGGATGTGCAACTGAAAACCACGAATTACTGGCCTACCGACGAAACATGTAGATGGGGTTTTCCGTGCCATTGAATATTAAATGGAGATTGAGCTGCATGTTGGAAGTTACAGTTGTGGACTCATTTCGATGCCTCTTATTATAGCGCCATCTGTGGCGAAATGGAAAAATGTTTAAGAGGTGAAGTCTGTAGTTTTTTGTCGTACATTTGTAATCTGCGTTAAAAAAAGGAGTTCCCATTGAAAATTGCAAAGTTTCCCCCCGCCACCCATGGTCGGGATTGGATGGCGGAGGGGCGATTGTAGTATCAAATGATATTCTCCTCTGATAGAATTTATTATTTATTTATTTTTTATCCGGTGTGTAGTTTCCATTATTTGATTGTCTTCAGTTCACACCCTGTATATTTTCATTTTATCCCTCCCTCCCCCTCCTCCCTTAACTCTATCTTACTTATCTCTGAAACGGCGCCACTCTTGCGCCAAAGATTTTATGTATTCTCTTAGAAGTAAATTGTCTTCAAGAAAACGTGGTAAACTGTCTCACTGTTGGTTACGAAGTAATTGAATTTTTGGGTCATTGAAAACCCCAGTACTTACGTGCATATTATTTCTCAATATTCCATTGTGTTTACTGATTTGCGTCTGTAGTCTAACAATTATTAATAAATCTATTCCCAACGACGGACATGTTATGATGGCAGAAGAGGTGCCGCGGCGGAGTGGCCAAGCGTATTGAGGCCCTAAGCTACGATGCGCGAGGCCGTTCCCCGTCGGAGGTTCGAATCCCCCCTCGGGCACGGATATTTGTGTCGTCTTTAGTACAAGGTAGTTCATAAGTAGTTTGTAAGTTTAGGTCCCAGCAGTTTAAGACCCTTAAGCTTTACAAACATCTGAACATTTTGCAGAAGATGTTAGGGACTGTTAATATAGAAAATGAATCTGCAAGAGAAGAACGAAGCCAGGAACATAATTCCGAAACAAGTGGGAGTTAAAGTCAACAGAGTGCTCACTATACAAACACAACAAGTTCTCATTTGAATATCTCGGAAGAGGAAATGTCGTAAAATGATTCTAGCAGTTACAACTATGAGAAAAACGGGTTCAAATTATCGCATAAACGAGAAAATCTAATATTACGGTTCATGCCTGTTAAATTCTTTACTTTGCGTTAAAGAATTACATTTCCCCTTTCAAAGATTAATTTGAACTTTAATCAACAAGCCCGATGAATCAAAAAAAGAAGATTTACTACTACAACGAAAAATTTGTTACTTGAAAATTAACTATGCATTAAGAATTGAAAAAAAAATGTTGACATTAAAATAAGTATCTTTTGTATGAGTCTGGCTTTCTTATACCTCATATTTAGAATAAAGCAGTCGCAAACAATTTGAAATGAACGTGTGTATAAAACAATTAGCATAAAATATTGAATCCAAGTGAATGGAAATACTAACATTTGGTGTGACTAATGAGTTACGAATAGATAGAAAGAAAGATCCTCTATGATTTAACTATAGCAGATCTGCAACTGGAAGCAGTTAATTCCATAAATTATCTGGGAGTAGGCATGAGGAGTGATTTAAAATGGAACGACCATATAAAATTAATCGTTGGTAAAGCAGATGCCTGACTTAGATTCATTGGAAGAATTCTAAGGAAATGCAGTCCGAAAACAAAGGAAGTAAGTTACAGTACACTTGTCCGCCCACTGCTTGAATTCATCCACCAGTGTGGGATCCGTGCCAGGTGGGATTTATAGAGGACTAGCTGAAAACCCGGCGTTGCCCGGGTATTTATTTAGTCCTGCCATTTTTGACGTATATATTGATTTGTATAAAGGCTGTATGTCTGTAAAATCTCTTGGGGTTACGTCACTGTTTATGTGCTCATATCTCATGAACTACATGTAGTACTGTGATACAATTTAGAAGGTTATTCAACTATATGTGTGTATAATTTCGCTACAATTTATAGTGTTCAAATTATAAATTATAACGTCATACCGAGAGCCGTAGTTTTACTCCATAAACAGCGGAAAAGTAATAAGCGAGAAACGTTTTTCCTTTCATCATTTTACTATGGTTACCAGCGAGAAAAAGTTTAATAAAGGTTTGAAATTATTTTTAAAGTTTCTAGCAAGTCGCTAAGTACTCTCATTCTCATACAATGTATTTCGAAAGTCTCGCCGCATTATATGGTATTTTTTGCGATTTCTATGGGTTATGACGTAATATCTTTTGAATCATGTGTCATATGTGATTCTTAATCACACAGCAATTGGTACCTAACGCTAAGGAATGTGTGTACCAAATACGGTTGAAATCGGTCCAATGGTTTAGGAGAAAATGAGCAGCATTGTCGCAAAATGCAGCAGTTTTTCGCGCATCTCATTGTTTATGACGTCATATCTCGTGAACTATATATCGTATGTGATTCTTACGCTTATGGCGACCGTCTTCATGGATTGAAGCTTACGTGTACAAAATATCATAAAGATTGGAACAAAACTGTAGAAGGGCGCGCTTCGTTACTGGATCATTTAGTAATCGTGAAAGCGTTACGGAGATAAGCGATAAACTCCAGTGGAAGAGTATGCAAGAGACACGCTCTGTAGCTAGGTACGAAGTTTCGAGAATATACCTTTACCGAGGAGTCAAGCAGTATATTGCTCCCTCCTACGTATATCTCGCGAAGAGATCATGAGGATAAAATAAGAGAGATTAGAGCCCCACACAGAGGCACACAGACAATCTTTCTTTCCGCGAACAATACGAGACTGGAATAGGAGGGAAAACCGATAGTGGTACTCAAGGTACCCTCCGACACACACCGTCAGGTGGCTTGCAGAGTATGGACGTAGATATAGAACCACCCCTCATCCCCCGAAGTAGTTGTGATAGTGAAAAATATCGATAGAAACTCAGGGTTAAGTATATTTTACAGTGGATAGGCTGGTGAAGAGATGGATTATTTACTGGAAAAACATTGACGTGTTTTGCTGAATGACAATGTGAATTTCAGTCACCGTCAAACGGGGTGATTTCGGACACCGGGATGATTTCGGACAATATGGGTTATCTTATTCTTCCCGCTGCATAGCAACGAATTAGCGGTAATTTCCATCTCCACGCGCTGCTTATTTTATGCACGAGGCTGTAAATCCAGCTTCCCGCGCTCCCGCCTTTCTATCGATTGTTTACAGACGCAATAATCAGTCGGACAGTCTCATTGTCGAAAGTTCTCGCTGTGTTGTGGAGCGGAAACTTTCTGTTGTTGCGACTAACGGAAAACTACTGTAGCATCAGTGGCCAACGATATCAGTAGGCTGTGGAACTGTGAGAAGTTTTGTGTAAAGTTTCAAAGTAACGGAAGTACTTTGTGGGGTGATTGCGGACAATTCCGAGAACGAATTAAAAGTAAGAAAGATGTTCAAGATCGATGTAAATATGATCCAGAAACGAAAGCAGACTGAGATATTCAGTGTGGCAAATTAACGTGTAGAAATGCCTTTAACAAAATTCAATCCTTATCGCTTATTTCAATATAGCCATCGTTAAAATATTTTAAAAGTCATCATAATCAAACAGAATGAAGGTAGAGTCAATTTGTGTCCAAAATCACCGCATACACTTCGAACCACCAGACAGAGATTATTTGTCTCAGACATTAGTAGATGCACTTGGACGTTCTGTTGCTAGGATAATTTATTGATTATACATATACCCCATCACTTCCGTAAAAAAACAATGAAATCTCACAAAAAGCTTCGAAAATTTTAGTGAAAATAATTTATTTGAAATCACCCATAAACTATTTGTTCGACGCCTCTTCAAACCACACAGCTGATATAGTATTCCGTACCGGGTCAAGAAAGAGGCAAAAAGTGCCACAAGAGTAGGGTTACCATATGTTCATCACCAAAAAAGAGGACAGTTCCTATAAAAAAAGGACACTTTATTTTTAACATAATGTAATTTACAACTTTATTAATGAACCTCGTAGAACTACTAAAAGAGTAACCCTGTTTGGTTATTGGAAAACGAAATATTATGAACCTTGACAGGTTATTCATCATCACTACTCTGTTATCTCATTCTCGTTTTATTCACTTTTGAACCAACTAACTTTGGAGGACGACGAAATCTCTGTCAAGAACGTTCTGATTTTTAACAAGTACTGATAAAAGATCAGGCATTTCAAATGTTTGAAATTATACTGTACACATACAATGGCTTTTTTATTTCCTATTTTAAATCTATTCCTGTCTATTGTCCACTGAGTGTTCACAAGAGAAAACTCACGTTCTGTGTTGGCATAATGACTAGTTATAGTAACAAGAATTCTACAATTTTCAGCAGTTCAGAATAACTAACAACACTAGATGACAGAAATATGTACACCACACATCAGCTTATGCAATGTTCTGTATCCTTGATAATCTTTCAATTTTTTTAAATAAAATTCCATAACTGATCATAGCACAATGTATCATTAAGTCTTACATTCGTTTGATCATACTCTTGTTATTTCTCCAAGAGCACATATTTAACAATGACTTTCTTTTCGGCCTTAAGTATTTGTATTCAAGTTCGTAATTTATTTTGAAGCAAAAGACTACCTACGATCTCGAACACACAATACAGCTTTAACCTAAACTACAAAGTATATCAAAAGTAACACCAAAGAACATAATGCAGAAAAAGAATACACTGGTTGAATACAGGACAAACAACCAGCTTCCTTCGCAGAGAAGTTCCTGATCCAGAATGAAACTTTCACTCTGCAGCGGAGTGTGCGCTGTTATGAAACTTCCTGGCAGATTAAAATTGCGTGCCGGAACCGGGACTCGAACCTTGGACCTTTGCCTTTCGCGGGCAAGTGCACTACCGACTGTGCTATCCCAACACGACTCACGATGCCGCCTCACACCCGCCAGTACCTCGCCTCCTACTTTCCAAACTTCACAGAAGTTCTCCTGCGAAACCTGCAAGACTAGTCTCCTGGAAGAAAGGATATGGTGGAGACATGTCTTAGCCACAGCCTAAGGGATGTTTGTAGAATGAAACTTTCACTCTGCAGCGGAGTGTGCGCTGATATGAAAGTTGTGAGGCGGCATCGTGAGTCGTGTTGGGATAGCACAGTCGATAGTGCGCTTCCCCGCGAAAGGCAAAGGTCCCAGGTTCGAGTCCCGGTTCCGGCACGCAATTTTAATCTGCTAGGAAGTTTCAAGTTCCGAATCGTTTGCAGATGTCAGACCCACGCGGAGTGCGAAATTTGAACAGCAATTTCACTCTGTGTAAGCACGTGTTAGTTGCGAACAGTTTGGAAGTGCAGTGCGAACGAACCCGTTGTCGCCAATGACACAAAACTTTTCTTTCTCGGAATCCCAAAAAAAAAGAGGACATTTCGTTGAATTTTATAAATTTCGGCCGGATACATTTTCTTGTCTCAAAAAGAGGACGTGTCCGGGAAAAAGAGGACGTATGGTAACGCTACACAATAACAGCAGAGGACCCTAAATGTAGGATCTGTGATGACGGTGATGAAACTGCATCACATGTAATCTTCGAATGCATTGCATTGGAGAGTAAAAGGCACAGAACATTTGGGACAACCAGCCCCAAAGAAATGGCGTCTAATAAAGAACTGGTAAAGGGACTCCTTGCACTGTTCAAGGGCATTGGTTGGCTTTACTAGATATACAGGGATCGATACCGCACAGTAAACTTAGTTTCGGTGCGGGCAGTGGCGGGTTGGACCAAGACTGTTTTGGCTTCCCTGAGAAAATCAAATCAAGAAAAGTGTTCAAGATCGGTGTAATTATGATCCGGACATTTTAATGAAATCAAATTAAGATATTCAGTGTGGCAAATTAACGTTTAAAAGTGCCTTTAACAAAATTCAATTCTTATCGCTTATTTTAATAATGGCCATCCATAAATTTTAAAAAAGGCATCATAATCAAACAGAAAGAAGGTAGAGTCAATTTGTGTCCAAAATCACCACATACACTTCGAAACACTAGACAGAGATTATTTGTCTGTCGCAGGCAATAGTACATGCACTTGGACGTTCCGTTACTAGGATAATTTATTGATTATACATATACCCCACCACTTCCGTAAAAAAAAAAAAAAATGAAATCTCACAAAACCTACGAAAGTTTTAGTGAAAATAATCTGTCTGAAATCACCCATAAACTAATGAAATAAATTGCAATTTGCGATCATTTATGGCTTCACTGTATTAGGTTTAGATGTAATACCAATGTGCAGCGAATGAAAATTTGTGCGCGGCCAGGATTCGAACCCGGGATGTCCTGCTTATTAGGCAGATGCTTGACCACTCCGCCACCGAGGACACAGTGACCAACCTGGCTGCAGAGGACTCTTCCCTGCACGTCTCCCGCCACACTGTCTCTTTCCTCATCATCATCATCTTCATCATCATTAGAGACTTATTATGCCTTTCAGCGTTCAGTCTGGAGCAAAGTACCTCTAATAAAATTCCTCCATGATCCCCTATTCAATGCTAACATTGATGCCTCGTCTGCCTTTTACTTCAAAATCATTCTGCACCGATTCTAAGTACTTTCTTTTTGGTCTACCTCGACTCCTCTTACCCTCCGCTGCCGAGCTCATGAGTCTCTTAGGTAACCTTGCTTCTCCCGTGCGTGTAACATGACTCCACCATCTCAGTCTGTGCTCTGTTTCATCTACGGTGGTCATTCCCAATTTTCTTTGATTTCCTCCTTATGGACACCCTCCTGCCATTGTTCCCATCTATTAGTACCTGCAATCATTCTTACTACATTCATATCTGTAACCTCTACCTTATGAATAAGGTAACCTGTATCCACCCAACTTTCACTCCCATACAACAAAGTTGGTCGAAAGATAGAGCGGTGCACTGCTATGTTCTTTCGCTATGTTGCCATCCTGTGAGAAAATACATCCCAGGTTCTTGAAACAGTCTA
The DNA here is from genome assembly GCA_026315105.1 of Locusta migratoria. NCBI lineage: Eukaryota > Metazoa > Arthropoda > Insecta > Orthoptera > Acrididae > Locusta > Locusta migratoria. The sequence goes on along the minus strand of CM048749.1, from coordinate 106,431,785 downwards.
CCTGTTCTAACTTTGTTCCTCCTATCTGGCACTCAATCTGTTTAAATCTCTTTCCCACAGACATTACTTTCGTTTTGGAGATGCTGATCTTCATATCATATTCCTTGCACCTCTGCTCTAGCACTGAAATACTATTTTGCAACCTTTCAATCGAATCTGCCATTACAACTAAGTTATCCGCATATGCGAGACTGCTTATATTGTTTTGACCTATTTTAATCCCACCCTGCCAGTCTACAGTTTCCAACATATGATCTCTTTCCTATTAATCATAATATATAACTGCACCCATAATTTGTTCGACGCCTCTTCAAACCAATCACACAGCTGATATAGTATTCCGTACCGGGTCAAGAAAGAGGCAAAAAAAGTGGCACATGAGCCACCCTTTGCCACGCGTCATACTGTGACCTGAGGAGTGTAAACGCAGATGAAGATAAGCAGAGTCAGAGAGTGACGGACAGGCCGCGCGCGCGGTTATTGTGCGCTTAGCCGGAATATTACTTGCGACAGTTTGAAGCAGCGGCGCTGCAGAAAGGTGCGTCCGGGTGCTCAATGCAAATAGAGCGCCACACTCGAGGGCCCCGCGTGCAGGAAAAACACCCCGGCGCTAAGCCGCGTCTCATGAATAGCGGCCGGTTCGGCCGACTGCTGTCGGCGAAAGCGCCAGCGTCTTTATTCCCGCGGTGCACTGCAGGGCTTCCTCGAGAAGGGCTTAACCCTCTGCAGTCGCCCGGGTCGTGCTGTTGCCTAACATTTCTTTTCCCGGCTAAGCCCGAGAGCTGGTTCCGCACCGCGCCCGTGCGGAAGCTTTGGGAAAGGCCTATTGTGGCCTCGAGGGCTCTCTGAGCATGTGAGAACACACGGCCGTCCGTCTTCTTTATTCTCTATGACGTTCACTGCGTCGTAAACGGTTCGGATGGTATAGGCTGCGTATCTCTGACTTCTGGGATCTAGGGTGTCTATGGCCATGTCGGCAGGGGGGCGGGAGGCCAGGAGATGATACGTGACCCCTCCTGGCGTCTGTCGTTCAAACATTTAATTCATTACGATAGTCTGGTGTTCAACACAGATAGAAAATTTAGCAGTGCCGGCACGAAAAATGTAGATGTAGATCCCAAAAGAAACATTAACAAGATCGAAACAACCGTAATGGAATGTAGTCTAAGAAAATCAGGCGATGCTGAAGGAATTAGATTAGGTAAAGAAACAATAAAGGTGGTAGATGAGTTTTGTTACTTAGGTAGTAACGTAACATTCGATGCTTGCATTACAAGTGATATAAAATGCAGAATGGCAATGAATAGAAAAGCGTATTTGAAAAAGAGAAACCGGCCGCAGTGGCCGAGCGGTCTGCGGCGAGCCAATCACAGTCTGCACGGCCGTTACGGTCAGGGGTTCGAATCCCCCCTCGGATGTTTGTGTCGTCTTTAGTATGAGGTAGTTCATAAGTAGTTTTTTTTCTAAGTTTAGGGACCGATGACCCCGCAGTTAAGTCCCTTAAGCTTAACAAACATTTGAAACATTTTGAAAAAGAGGAATTTGCTAACATCGAATATTAATTTGTTAGGTACTCTTTTCTGAAAGCATTTCTGTGGAGTGTTGCCCTGTACGGTGGTGGAAAATGGACTATATATAGCTCAGATAGGAGAGCATAGAAGCTTTTGAAATGTAGTGCTATAGACGAATTTGAAAATTAGGTGGGTAGATCGAGCAACAAATGACAAGATACTCAATAGAAATGCAGAGAAGAGGAATTTTTGGCATACCTTGACAAAAAGAAGGCAGCGATTGGTAGGACACACACTTAGAGATCAAGGAATCGTGAGTTTAACATTGGAGGGAAGTGTGTGGGGTAAAAACCGCAGACGGAGGCCAATAGATGAATACAGTAAGCAGATTCAAACGGATGTGGGGTGACGTTATTGTGAGGAGATGAAGAGGCTTGCTTAGGATAGAGTAGGGTGGAGAGCTGTATTAAACCAGTCTACGGACTGAAGATGTAAACAACAACGACAAATCCCGAAGCATAGTTACCGAGACAACTCTATTGGCAGACACTGCAAAATTGACGTTATAGTACGACTCAGTGCCGATAACAGGGTCTCAGCTCGTTATGCACTCCTGATCACTGGTATCAAAGGTGCATCTTATAAATGTAGTTATTTTAAGTTGAATTGACTTTTATACAATAATTTACGAGCAATATTTTAGTATTAAACTACTCTAATAAATACCCACCTTACCCAGAACCGACAGTACGTGCTCGTTCCACTACAGATTCATTTACAATGTTAAGCAAAGGTTTTTTATCAAGAGGACTGTCAGTTATAACATCACTACTGTTGCATTTGATCACCGTACAACAACTGAGCGACGTTTCGAAGTGGTAACACAAGACTAGCATTTGGAAGAACGGCTGCTCAAACCCACCTCCAGCCATTCCTATTTACGATTTTCGTGATTTCTCTAAACCACTTCAGGCAAATTCCGGGATGCCGATTTTCATCTAACGAGTGTCTCACGAAAGACGCCTGTCAGGCGTCCGCGAATCGTGCGGTACAGCTCCCGGCCAAATCGGCCGGCCACGGCAGCGCCCGATTCTCGGACTCTATTGTGCCGCGGGCGCAGACACTGAGTTAAAGTCTATAAAACATTGCCATCTGAGTAACCTAAGCTTACCTTTATTTACAGTAGATGTTCAAAATGATGTCCCTCTCTGTGAACAATATCCTGCATACATTTTTTCAAGAACTTTCACTCAACGAAAAGCTGTACGGTTATTTCATGTAGGACAATGAAAGACCACACATTGTCAATGCTTCTATGGTAGCAGTACGAAGTGTTTTTGATGATAGGATAGTTGTTGACTGGTCTCCTCGCTCTCCAGATCTAAATCCCTTGTATTTGGGGAATGTTAAAAGACAATGTGTATATAAGCAATACCCGTACACTCGAAGGATTCGACTAGTCATTTCCCATATTTCGTCGAGTGCTCGCGAGTGTGTTCAAGAGATGTTTACTTCGTCTTCTTTGGTGCCCCGTTCCTGACAAAAGCAAGCCGAGATTTTACTCCGTCTTCCTATCTATAGCATTGGAAATGCGGTGTCGACGGGACGACAATCTGATCCTTTATTACTCACCTCTGTTAGCTTACATATTACATTTAGAGCAAGCTAACATTCATCACATAACACAGAAATTCTGTCTGAGGAATCCTGTAGCCTCCTACAGTCTCAAAGACGACACTCTGTTGAGTACTAAAGCGTCCATAGTAAACCGTCACGGAAACCTGAGCACACTACTCCACGCTTCCCGTGGATACTCTTGACGCTGCTTTTCTTGTTTTAACGAACAGTCGCCATCCGAATAAACATTTTTGGAATTTACTGGGCTGACTGTTAATACGCTTAATGAGGAATCATTGTTAGCTACTCTATGTGAACTGAAATTTAGCACTGCAACGACGGGAAAACTGTGCCTTCAACTTTTGCAACAATCCCAAGAATTTTATCAATATTTATTCGCAACAGCTAAATTCTCACAGCTTCACTGTATAAGGCATAGATGTACTACCAAATGGTGACATACAAAATTTTGTGCCTTTGGTAGACATCTCTACCTTATACAGTGAAAATGTGAGAATTTCGCTATTGCGAATAAATATTGATAAAAATTATATCATTACAATAATTCGTCACCATACAGTAATTTAACAGATGCCTAAGCGGGGCAATGACATTAACAGAGTAGGATAATCCTCGTTGTTTGCAATGTCCATGGTACGGAAATACAGTATATATGCAGTCAGTGTAGCATACGGAAGTTTGGTTCGGTCCGGGAGTCGTGTTCGAATAGCCTAATGGTAAGGCGAGCGCTTGCGAAAAGCGGGAAACCGTCGTTCGATTACCGGCCCGGCACAAATTTTCGAATGTCACCACTTGGTAGGACATCTATAACTTATATTGTGAAGCAGTGAGCATTTCGCAGTTGTGAATAAATATTGATAAACATATCTCATCACTGTAATACGTCACCCGATGAAATCACTGTCAGGGCCATAATCAGAAACAGCGTCTGACAGTTTGTCTTTTAACCTCATGTAAGGAGGATAAATGCGTACCATCACGTTTCCGACTTTGACAAAGGGCGGATTGTACCCAATCGCGATTGCGGTTTATCGTATCGTGACATTGCTGCTCGAATTAGTCGCGATCCAATGACTGTTAGCAGAATATGGAATCGGTGGGTTCAGGAGGGCAATACGGAGCGCCGTGCTGGATCCCAACGGCCTCGTATCACTAGCAGTCAAGAGGACAGGCATCTTATCCGCATGGCTGTAACGGATCGTGCAGCCACGTCTCGAACTCTGAGTCAACAGATGGGGACGATTGCGAGACAACAACCATCTGCACTAACAGTTCGACGACGTTTGCAGCAGCATGGACTATCAGTTCGGAGACCATGGCTGCGGTTACCCTTGACGCTGCATCACAGACAGGAGCGCCTGCGATTGTGTAAGCAACGACGAAACTGGGTGCACGAATGGCAAAACATATTTTTTCGGATGAATCCAGGTTCTGTTTACAGCATCATGATGGTAGCATCTGTGTTTGGCGACATCGCGGTGAACGCACATTGCAAGGGTGTATTCGTTATCGCCATACTGGCGTATCACCCGGCGTGAAGGTATGAGGGCCATTGGTTACGTCTCGGTCACCTCTTGTTCGCATCGACGGCACTTTGAACAGTGGCCGTTACATTTCAGATACGACCCGTGGCTGTACCCTTCATTTGATCCCTGCGAAACCCTACATTTCAGCAGGATAATGCATGACCAAATGTTGCAGGTTCTATATGGGCCTTTCTGGATACGGAAAATGTTCGACTGCTGCCCTGGCCAGCACATTCTCCAGATCTTTCACCAATTGAAAAAGTCTGGTCAATGATGGCCGAGCAACTGTCTCGTCACAATACGCCAATCACTACTCTTGATGAACTGTGATATTGTGTTGAAGCTGCGTGGGTACAGGTACAGGCATCTGTACCTGTACACGCCATCTAAGCTCTGTTTGACTCAATGCCCAGGTGTATCAAGGCCGTCATTACGGTCAGGTATGGTTGTTCTGGTTGCTGATTTTTCCGGATCTATGCACCCATATTACGTGTAAATGTAATCACATGTCACTTCAAGTATAATATATTTGTCCAACGAAAACCCGTTTATCATCTGCATTTCTTCTTGGTGTAGCAATTTTAGTGTATATACGAGGCGCGTCCACAAAGTATGTTCCATTTGGTAATAAAATGAAATTGTACACAGATACAGAAGAAATTTTTATTGCACAAAATTCTACAACTCTTAAAGAACTTTTCCACATAACTGTCGAAATTTTGTAGGCACTTGTCATAGCGTGCCACAAGTTTTTGCATGCATCCTTCGCAGAAGGTTGCCGCCTGTATATTCAACCATGTAACAGCTCTTTATCATCGTTGAAGTGTTGACCACCAAGGACAGATTTTAGGTGTAAGAAGAAATGAAAGTCGCTAGGAGAGAGGTCCGAGCAGTATGGAGGATAATCAAACAGGTCCCATTGTCCGTAAGAATTGTTTAGTCACATTCGGTGTATGACGTCAGGCATTATCGTGGAAAAAAAATCTTTTGACAGTAATCCTCTTCTTGCACCTAAAATCTGTCCTTGGTGGACAACACTTCAGCGATGATGACGAGCTGAAAGAACATGTTACCACATGGTCGAATACACAGGCGGCAACATTCTATGAAAAACGCACACAAAACCTTGTGCCATGCTATGACAATTGCCTACAAAATTTCGGAAGCTATGTAGAAAAGTAGTTTAACAGTTGTAGATTTTTGTGCAATCAGTATCTTTTCTGTATCTGTACCCGTTCGTTTTATATAACCAAACGGAACTTGCTTTCTGGACGCGCCTTGTATATTCAATGTGCAACGTCGCCGGCCGCGGTGGCCGAGGGGACTGAGGGGCTTCAGTCACGGTCTGCACGGCCACTACGGTCGGAGGTTCGAATCTCCCCTCGGGCATGGATATTTGTGTCGTCCTAGTTCGTAAGTAGTTCATAAGTAGTTTGTAAGTTTAGGGACTGATGACCCCGTAGTTAAGTCCCATAAGATTTACAAACATTTGAACATTTTTTGAATGTGCAACGTCCATGAAAAATTTGATCGAAATCGGTGACCCACACGCTAGACCCTCTCCCTGTGAGACAAAAATACCCCCAAGTACATCTATATTTTGCATTTAGTTCAATGTTTATCAAGTTATGGGTCCTAACAGCAGTGGTCATCGGTCCCTAAAGTTATTTATACTATATTATCCTACGAACAACACACACACATATTCATGCCCTTGGGAGGACTCGAACCTCTTAAAGTGAACAGCCGCGCGCAGTGAAACAAGGCGCTTCAGCGCGCACGGCTATTCCGCCACTGCTCGCATTTAGTTTTCATTTTCTAATGGCTGCAGTAGGCATTAAACGGCCAGGTGTGTTAGGCTAGGCTTGAACACGGCGTCGCAGTTTTCGCGGAGTTACGAAGCAGGGTATCGCGACTCGTTAGCAGCGCGGTGTAGCGAGAGGCAGCGGAGCGTCAGAGGTCGCGTGCCGTGGCGAGGCAGGGAGGCTCAATGGGAGGCAGATAGCCACGGCGCGGCGTCGCGTGCGGCCGCGTGTAATTGCCGGCGGTGAATGGCGGCTGCAGCCGCCAACTGCGAGCCAGCGGCCGCGCTTATTAATACACTCGCCGCGCGACCGGTCCGCGCCCCGACTCAGCCGGGTTCATACCGGCCTCTCAGCTCCCCCTCCCAGAGGCGCAGGTAACGGGAGAGGGGGGGTCGGCCCCTAGCCCTAGAGCTATATCCACCAAGTATCTTTTTTTATATATATATTTCGCTCAAGATGCAACCTGTGTCCGGTTTTAATCGTTGAAACGGCAGCTGATACTTTGCTGAAGAACTGACCCCCCCCCCCTATAAAAATAAGTTACCTACGTCCCTGCTCCTCCCTAAAGTTGCAAACGACGCTTCGTTTGGCGGAATGACGAGTAGTAGTATTAGACCTGTACGCTTTTTATAACTTATATACTGTTTGGCAGTTGCTTTGGAACGGAGATACTCTTCGGTGGTAATAATCTCAGGATTTGATTTGATCAATACTTGTTCGATAGATCATGAATACGTCACTTCGTAATGATGTAGAACGTCTCAGGTTAATGAGGGGTGTCTGTACAAGACGTTTCATCACACAAAATATTACACGGCACAATTTATTTGTTATTATTATTATTTTTATTTATATTTATTTATTTTTAGATTTACTAATTTATATCTAAAAACTCATCCAATGAGTAGGAGGAGTTTTCATTAAGAAATTTATTTTTAAATGCTAGTTGGCTATCTGTCAGGCTTCTGATGCTGCTTGGTAGGTGACCAAAGACTTTTGTGGCAGCATAATTTATCCCTTTCTGTGCCAAACTCAGATTTAGCCCTACATAGTGAAGATCATCCTTCCTCCTGTTACTATAGCTGTGAACACTGCTATTACTTTTTAACTGCCGGCCGCGGTGGCCGAGCCGTCTGCGGCGCGCCAGTCATGGTCTGCACGGCCACTACGGTCGGAGGTTCAAATCCCCCTCGGGCATAGATATTTGTGCCGTCCTTAGTATTACCTAGTTCATAAGTATTTCGTACGTTTAGGAACTGATGATCCCATAGTTAAGTCCCGTAAACACTACAAACATTTGAACATTTGAACTTCTTAACTGGGTTGGATTATTAACAACAAATTTCATAAGCGATATATATATATATATATATATATATATATATATATATATATATATATATATATATATATATATATATCACTTAGTTCTTGTTTTTTGGATGTGATTACTATAGTTGTATCATCAACAAAAAGAACTAACTTTGCATCTTCAACAATGTAGAATGGCAAGTCATTTATGTATATCAAGAACAGTAAAGGTCCTAAGACCGAATCATGTGTCATCCCATCCTTGAGAGTCCCCCAGTTTGAGGAATCGGCTGACGTTTTGACATTGCATGAACCACTTATTTCAATTTTCTGCAACGATGAACGACGTGAAACACACTATAAGTGGGTTAAAGGTGAAATGTTTAGTGAAACTTACCTTTTCACTTATCCCTTTCCCTCCCAGTTTTGCTACATGGCAACGCGATATTTGTCTGTTCCTCTAGCCACAACCATTTGTAAACAACACTGCAGGACTTGCAACAATTCACTGCGACTAGGTTATCTACCGTTATCTTGAGGAAACATAGAGCATTAGGCTACACTGTATTGTCAAAATATGTATCGTTGCTTGATGTCTAAGTTGGAGTACATGCAGCAAGACTTTCAAATAATTTTAACAAGGCAAAGGAAATACAGCAAAAATTTCATTACTGAATAATTGTCCAATGTCTAAATTAGTAGTAAACAGTTTGAAAATGTTATTAGTTATGATAAAGGAAACATATCATGCCAATGATGCCATATGTAGTCATCCCAAATTTCCCTTAAAAAACGAAAATAATCAAAAATTCTGTGAAATATACATTATTCCAATCATTATGTATAGAAATATGGAAATAAATATTTTGTTCATAAGTTAATAAAATTTGGGGTTGAAAGGGTCAATTTGCTCATGTTCGGGATTGGTGATCTACTTCTGAATTCATATTAAAAAATATGCCAACAATAAATCGTCTGCTCCGCTAAAAATTTAGATAGTTGTTGGTAGAACTTCCGGGTTATAAGGCCGTGGTCCATAAAAATAAGTCTCAACGGAAGTAAGAAGAGCTCCGAAGATGTCCGGCGTAGCTCTGGACGAAACGTTAGGAAAAACTGAAAAGTTTTATAGACCACGGCCTTATAACCCGGAAGCTCTACCACCAACTATGACATCCGGTCGTGAAACACTTCATTGCAAAAGTTTAGATATTTTTAACGGATTATATATTATATATTTATATTTATAAATTAAAAACAAAACAACAAAAACTAACAAATATAGCCACACACGATCAAAAAGTGTATCATTTTGACAACACGTAGACCTTGCGCTATGCATCAATAGGCTTTGTTAACAATAGACCTTGAGTTACCTATATATATTCAGATGGTTCTATACTATGTAAATGTTATCCCTCATGTATTGTTTTACTGCTATAAGACTTACATGACAAAAATATATTTGTATTCATGCGTAATTACGTTTAGACAATGAGTACAGAGGCGGTGGAGTGGTCGAGCGCTTCAAGGCGCCTTGTTGCGGAACGCGCCGCTGCTCGCCGTCGGAGGTTCGAGTCCTCCCTCGAGTATCGGTGTATTTGTTATCCTGAGCATAAATTAGTTTAAGTAGTTAGTTAGCCTAGGGACTGATGACCAACATACTTAAGTCCCTTATATTAACAAACATATGAACATTTCATAGGTACATACTGATCTTGAGACATATTGCTACTCATAATAAATGAAACTTATGTCTGTCACTTTTTACTAAGTAGTAAGTTAAAGTGTTTTAAGATTTATTTTCAGTATGTACGAACACAGTGGAACTGTGCATTCCTAAGTACCGCTGCGGCCGATGCTGTTGTCCTTTGACGACAATGAATTTTTTAGCAAAAAATCGTAACTTTCTGCAAAATTTTTGTTCAAACGAGATGTAATACAGTATTGAAAAAGACATCGCCATGAAAAAGGCTAATAACGTTTTTAAATAAATGTACGGTAACTTATCTATGCATTAATGAGATGAAACACAATGACATAAAGTAGCACTCTCCAGCGGCAATTGAAGGTATCTTTGTTGTAACTGCATCGCCTTTAGCCAGTTGTAGGAAGTCGTTCTGCAGTCAACAACTCATAATGGTGTATTTTATTATAGAAAGATGAAGTATTTTATTGTGTACATCTGTACTGATATTTTCCTTGACTCACCATCTGCACTAATAACAACTATGTTGAGCACTTGTATCAAGTCGTAAATGCTCTAAAATACCAGTTATGTGGTTGATATGTGGTTACCAATGTTAAGTTTTAGGCATCTGTATACATTGTACGTCATTTTTCCATAGACTAGATGATGATACTTCAGTTTGCCGAAACCGGTCAAGGCAAATAAAAAAAAAACCTATCTTGCTATTTTATTAATTTGAATTGTGTACTCGAGTTCCACCACATATATCACCCACAGCTAGAAAAGTGAAATGAGGAACTAACTTTAATATATTTAATATGTAAATATGCAGCAGCCTACTGTGTTGAGCTGTCTCCTCTTACGCACAGGTGGAGGGATAACTGGGGACAGTTTCTAAGTTGCTGGGCAACAAGTAGATGGATTTATAGCGAATAAAACTGCGCCAGTGAAGAGGAGATTTAATTCATATTATATTGTAGCAAAAAAATTGAATGTTGTTTGCTCTATAAGACGTGTCGGACATGAACAGACTGTACTATACTATGACTCAGGTTGGATGTAAAATTCGTTATTTGGATATTTATAAGAACTGTGAAAGATTGATGATTGAGGTAAGTGGCATTATGTATTTAGTTTAAAATATTATTTGCATTTGTTTGCGTGTTTGTAATTCTTGTATGGAATGGAAATAAAATCGAATCAAACGAAACACGTGGACATTATTTGAAAGTAGTTTGTCTTACAATGTTCACGTCTGCTTGAAAGAAGTTTAATTTAACCTTATCCAAACGTAGTGGAACGGAGGATAGACGCACTACTTAAGCAAACACGTACTGTAAGAGAAACAACCAAGAAGGCTCAACCACACCAAATCATATCAAAAACGATGGTAAGTCACATTTTACGCCACAAGTGGTATAACAAAAAAAGGTACAGATTTCAGCACATAGAGAACCAGGATAACACTCATAAACAACGTCTGAAGCACTTCATATTCACAACATATAGGTCTATAACAACCCCGCAATAATGAAAATGACCTCTTTGAGCACTAACGCATTTTCCAACTGTTATTTAGGAATGCTGTTTTCTGAAAACATTGTAATCTATGAACATACCCGATAGGCAATTCGATACAATTTTGAAGAGTGGAGGAAAGTCCTAGAGGAGAGACGAATTACGATTAACTGGATGAAAACGGAATTTGACTATTCAAGTATATTAACCCATAAGAAGAGCAACGAACACTGACCAAGAAGTTCAAATATCTGGGCTCTTACATGCAAAGTGGTGGCGTAAATACGCACAGAACAGGGTAAATAGAGGATGGACGAACCGAAAGAAATTGAGTGAAGTACTGATAACAAGGTTAGATGCAGAATTAAAGGAAAGCTGTACAAGTCTATGGTAAGCTGTGCAATGCCTTATAGTACAGATACTTGATCAAACACGAAAGCCCAAGAGAAAAAGATGGAAGTGGTTGCAATGAGAATGTTAAGGCGCATGAGTGGAGTTACAAGAAAGGATAGAATATGGTATGGGTACATCAAGAGAAGAGTGAAAGTGGGCCCATACGGAAGAAAATCCAACAAAGTAGCGTAAGTTTTTATGCGCTTATGCGGAGGAGAGGGGCGTACTGCGTGGGGAGAAGAATCGTATATATTTTTCGTATGCGAGCTATAAACAAATTTAATCACTATAATATTTGTACAATAAAATATAATAATATTCAAAATAAAATACATGAAATATTGTGTACAAGATGGTATGCTCTACGTCATATCTCATTCTTCAAGAGGTCTTCATATGCCATTGCTGTTCCGTTGCATGTGGCGCTGATGACCTCGCTGTTGAGCACCCTAAAACACCAATCATCATCATCCGTTGCATGTTCATGTCTTGGGCTGTGCACGCTCTTGGATGACTTACTTGCGGTCATTGCAGCAGGTGGTCCAATGTCTTTATGTTCCCGCATAGGCACAAAACACTTTCACTTGAATTCCCATTTGTGCAAATTCTTATTAGATATTCCCATTCCCGAACTCAGTCGGTTTAAAGTTTTCCATTTTTGCCAGTCACGTTCTTCGCGTTGTGACAGCACGTCCTCCTTGTTGCTTCCGCCACAGTTGAGTAGAAAACCCAAAAATGGAAGGGCAGGGAAAAGATTGAAGGAAACACAATGTATCGGGGGAACTAAGAGAAAAAGTTTATATCAAAGAACAAGCATTGGATAAACTATGAAAAAGAAGAAAGCGACAAAGCAACGTCGACCCCACGTGACGCGGGAAAAGACTGAGGCGAAGAAGAAGATTCAGGCTATGTTGAAGGAATTAGATTAGGAAACAAGACAATAAAAGTAACAAATAGGGTTTTTTGGACAGCAAAATAACTTCTGATGGCCGAAATAAAGAATATAAAATGCAGAATGGCTATGGGAAGGAAAGTATAGCTGACGATAAGGAAACTGTAACATCGAATATTAATTTAACTGTTAGGATGTCTTTTCTTAAGACATTTCTGCAGAGTGTATCCTTGTACGAGTGTGAAACTTGCATGATAAACAGTTCAGACAATACAAGGCTAGAAGCCTTTGAAATGTGTTACTACAGAAGAATGCTGTAGATTTGATGGGTAGAGCGCCTTTGAGGAGTATCCAGAAAAAAGTGCCATTAAGAACTGCCGATTCCCAGCCTTATTAACGATGAAGCCACAATCGCGATTGATCAGCGGTTCTCTTGCTTGAATCTCGATATCTTCTTTAATACATCCATCTGAGTCAGAAACAGTGGGTTGCTTGCAAATCTATCCCAAGTCAGTCCAGTAGGCTCCATTCTGCAAGAGCCGACTTGTTAATCTCCTGACAGATGGTGTACCATTGGCCTTCTCGGTAATCAGCAGTACGCACCGACTGACCTGATACATCAATCTGCAAAAGTAATAAACAATTAATTTTAATCAATTTAATATTTCAGCAGAGTGGTCGTTTCGTACTATGAATTTATATAACCTAGGGTAGGGACCGACCTCACTAACACCTGTATGATCTCAGATCATACAATAATTTGAAGATCGATCAGATGTAATTATTGGGCTAATGCCCCTCAAAACTTTTCTTAACCCAACATTGAAGTAGCAATCTGTCTAGTCATCCCTAAGATAACTTAATCTTATCATAAACTAGCTTAACGCCCGCTGCTTTGCATGCATAGGCTGGTTGGTCTGCACCAGTTGTTTCTTCCTCTTAATATAAATTTTCATAGATACAGCGTAAGTACTATCATAATGAAATGTTGTGATACTAATTTAGCCGCGCCAGAGTGGCCGTGCGTATTGAGGCGCCATGCTGCGGTGCGCGCTGCTGTTCCCCGTCGGCATGGGTGTTTCTGTTGTCCTTAGCATAAGTTAGTTTAAGTTCGTTTAATTAGTTCGTAAGTCTTAGGGACTGGTGACCCCTTACTTAAGTCTCTTAAGATTTTGAATCATTTGAACATGTAACCCCCTAAGGCACCCCTTAATAGTTGAATTTCAAAAAAAAAAAAAAAAACAACATGTGTCTTATAAATTCCAACAAAGTATGCAAATATAATTTTTTGTAATTCTGGGTTCAAAATTGGCTTACAAGCAACGTATTCAAAAAAATGTTTCATCCCCTATTTCATCCCCTAAATGATTAATTTCCTGAAAATACCTAATCACGTGTCTTTTCAATTCTGACCAAGAAAACATATTCCAATTCCTGTGATTGTAGCTTCAAAATTAACTTAATAGCAAAATATTTTCGAAAAAAATCCCCGCAGTTTAATCCCCTTGATGGTTGAATTTCCAAAAATATTGAAATACTTTCTTTTTCTTTTTTAATTGGTCAACAGGCCAAATATTAATTTTCGTAGCTCTATCCTCAAAATCGTCTCAATAGTAACGTATTTTCAAAAAGAATTTTTGATCCTCTATTTGACCCCCTTAATTATTGATTTTTCATGAACTCCGAAACACATATTTTTTTTTTTTTAATTCTGACCAAGAGTCCATATCGGAATTTCCAACCAAGTATCCAAAAAGCAATTCTTGTAAATCTGGATTCAAAATTGGCTAGTAGTAATGTATTTAGATAAACACGTTTCATCCCCTATTACACCCCCTAAATGATTAATTTTCTGAAAATACCGAAACACGTATCTTTTTTGTTCTGACCAAGAAAACATATACCAATTTACGAGATTGACGCCTACAGAATAAGATCAACACCCTCTACAAATTTCAAGTTTCTATCTTCAGTGGTTTTGGCTGGGCGATGATGAGTCTGTCAATCAATCATTCAGGACATTGCCTTTTATTAATAGAGATTATGGATCATAATAAACATTAATCAATTATTTAATGACGAAGAGTGTATTAATTCTTCAGATCAGGAATAAATGGCAATTCTTCTGATATTATATTAATATAGGACTTAGAGCTCTCTGTGTTTGTCAATCCATTCTTCTGGAACACAGTCCTCGAATGTTCAAATTATTAGCTGAGACTTTCAATGTCAGAGAAGATGCTAGCCATGTGTACCCTATTCCTCTGTATCATATGGTGACATCTTGACGGATTGCAGCTTTATCCTAATATGCTGTAGGTCAACATGCCGTTCGCTCATCTTTTCGTCAAGAAGGAAGGAAGATTAGTGTTTAACGCCCCGTCGTCAGCGTGGTCATTAGAGGCGGAGCTTATGCTCGGGCTGTTTGGGTAAGGATGGATAAGGAAATCGGCCGTGCTCTTTGAAACGAACTATCCCGGCATTTGCCTGGAGTGATTTAGGGAAATCACGGAAAACCTAAATCTGGATGGCCGGCGGTGGATTTGAACCACCATCCTCCCGAATGCGAGTCCAGTGTGTTACCACTGCGCCACCTAGCTCGATTTTTTTCGCTAAGACGTCCAGAAAGGAAGCGTTCCATCCATTTCAACTTCCATGGTAAAAATGTTCTGATATGTAAAACTGAGATATACTAGGAAGTCTCTTCCATAAGTCGCTCCTCTAGAAACGTGCGGTACACTGCTGCTAGTTATCTAATATATAAAAATTAATGTTTGCGTTTTTGTCTTTCTGTTCGTACTTTATGCAAGGCAATAAAATTTTGTTAACTCATTGCTGGCACTCGCACTAAACTTATAGGCATACTAAACCTCGCATGGTGCATGGTCGAGGGTGCTTTACAATTAGTTAACTCTTTTCTTATGCCGTCACGCTGAAATGGTTGGACGGTTACGAATGAAATGTGATACAGGGGTAGCTTATACCCTGATTAATTCATGGGCTATCTTTCGTAAGCCACCGTGTGGTGTGTGGTGAAGGGTTAACAATGGGTTAACGTTTTGTTACCCCTTAACACTGAAAGGAATGGATAGATCTGAATGAAATCTGGAATGGAGCTAGCTTATTCCCTGCTTTAATACATGGGCTACCTTTCGAAATCTAACGTACGGTGAGTGGCGGAGAGTACATTACAATATGTTAATACATTCGTTTATCTTAATGCTCAAACAGCAGGACGGATTTGAATGAAATTTGGAATGCAGATAGTTTATACTCTGAATAAACGCATGAGCTACCTTTGGGAAGCCACCATACTGTGCATGGCGAAGTGTGCATAGTTTATTGTATCATTTTCCAAAGAGTTACAGAACAAAGACATAATTTTTTTAATGGAACAATAGTTTTTTTCTATCGTGCATTGGATTTGTTGAAACCAGCTGCGTCCAAATCAATTTAAACTACATTCCTATCACTGTTAGTTTGGGAGCTACAACCCTTCAAAGTTTAGGGGTCGGAGGCTGCGATAGCGTAGCTGACTGGCCGAGTGGCTATCCCCTGGGGCACGGCCCACTGTCTCATGACCACCAGCCAGTCAGCTACGCTGTCGTAGCCTCCGCCCCCTAAACAGTGATAGGAATGTAGTTTAAATTGATTTGGACGCAGCTGGTTTCAACGAATCCAATGCACGATAGAAAAAAAACTATTGGTCCATTTAAAAAATTATATCTTTGTGCTGTAACTCTTTGGAAAATGATACAGTAAACTATGTTCATACCTCCGCAGAAAGTGTAACATCTCTTGTGTTGACATACCGCATTAAAATTTCCCGTAACCTATTATTTTATAAGTTACAGAGGCAAACACACTTAGTGAAACATCCTGTATGTATGTTTTCATGAAGGAGATTTTTATAGCTGCAAGCCAGTGAATTTAGAATGGCGGAGGGTATCTTGCGACTTTGACACCGCTTGTCCAGTCACCATGAATCTTGGCGTATATATGTAATATATGTATGTTTCCATATACAGGAGGGAGAGAAGTAGGTAGAGGAGGAGACAGACAGATAGGGGAGGGACGAGACGGACAGAGAGAGGGGAGGGGAGGAGAATGAGAGAGGGGAGATGGTGACAGCTGAAAGATGGTGAACAGAGGGAGGGAGGAGGAAATGGACAGAGAAAGGGAGAGGAAACGGAGGGAGAGGATCAGGTGAACAGAGAGGAGGGAAAGGAGGAGATGAGCTAATAGAAGATTGGAAACCTCATATGCAGGGTGTTACAAAAAATACGGCCAAACTTTCAGGAAACATTCCTCAAAAACAAAGAAAGAAATATGTTTTCTGGACATGTGTCCGGAAACGCTCAATTTCCATGTTAGAGCTCATTTTATTACTTCTCTTCAGATCACATTAATCATGGAATGGAAACACACAGCAACAGAACGTACCAGCGTGACTTCAAACACTTTGTTACAGGAAATGTTCAAAATGTCCGTTAGCGAGGATACATGCATCCACCCTCCGTCGCATGGAATCTCTGATGCGCTGATGCAGCCCTGGAGAATGGCGTATTGTATCACAGCCGTCCACAATACGAGCACGAAGAGTCTCTACATTTGGTACCGGGATAGCGTAGACAAGAGCTTTCAAATGCCCCCATGAAAGACAAGAGGGTTGAGTTCAGGAGAGCGTGGAGGCCATGGACACCTTCGTTCTGGAAATCTGTCTCGATACAAACGTACCGCGCCATGGCTATTGCCCCGTGCTAATCCATACATCCAACATACATCTGCCAACTCCGCATTTGTAAACATTGTACTGACTGCAAAACCACGTTCGTGACGAACACTAAACAGTTGATGCTACGTACTGATGTGCTTGATGCTAGTACTGTAGACCAATGAGTCGCATGTCAACACAAGCACTGAAGTCAACATTACCTTCCTTCAATTGGGCCAACTGGCGTGAATCGAGGAAGGTACAGAACAAACTAACGAAACAATTGGGTATTTTGACAATTGTCTGCACGAATTATTTCAATTTATATTTAAAGAGAAATACTAAAATGAGCTCTAACGTGTAAATTAAGAGTTTCCGAACACATGTCCACATAACATATTTTCTTTCTTTGTGTGTGACGAATGTTTCCTGAAAGTTAGGCCGTACCTTTTTGTAACACCTGTATATTTCTTCGTTTGTTCGTAGTTTATGCGCTGCCACAACGTTCATCTGATTGCGATAAAACTTCGTCAACTTCCTTCTCGATCTTACGCGAAGGTTATGGACACAGTACAGTTAAAATGGGTGGCGCGCGCGTCGTACCGGAATATGTATCTGAATGGTCATTGAAGTACTGAGATATTTGAATGTAACACAAACTGATCATTTCGATAGCGATAAATATGGGTAATTTTCCAGTGCAAACAGCAAATTTTTATTTTTTCAGTGCGTAGGTGAACGTTATTTTGTTTACAGAAGTGTTTAACCCTTTCAGACACTCTGGCTACAATTGTGTACATAACTTTTACAGTGTCTAAGATAGATCAGAAACATTTTTTCTCAATTGAAATAACATGTGTATGACTATGTGTGTTCAACCTTTTCATCGTGACACTTACTGTCAACTATCACTATAAAAATATCAAGTAGTCTGTGTTGCACTGCGTAGCAACTTGTGAACTCCAAAGAACACGCAAGTTGTGGCTTACTTGTATTCCACTGTACAACTGAAAAGTAGTAGTAATTATTTTGCATGACAACTATTGAATGATCAGTTTATTTAGTACAAATGTTAGAGCTACTAAATTAATTATTTTACTGCTTAAGCAAGAAGCCTTGCTTTTCAGCATATGCAATTTTGTAGGATGTAAATGGATGCATACAACAGTGTAAATCTTGCTTCTAAAATAATTTAAAACTTAAGAGGAATACAACAACAAAAATTAATTTCCTTCCTCCAGAAAAAAATCAGGTCTGAAAGGGAGGAGTTACTGCTTGCAGTTGAGCAAAATTTCAAACGTTATTTGCACAATTATTTCTTCTGCGGCTAGTGCATTATAGAATGTTTCTTTAAATGTTCAAATGTTTGTAGAAATTATGGGACTTAACTACGGGGTCATCAGTCCCTAAGCTTACAAACTACTTATGAACTAGCTAAGACTAAGGACGGCACAAATATCCATGCCCGAGGGGGGATTCTAACCCCCGACCGTAGTGGCCGTGCAGACCGTGACTGGAGCGCCTCAGTCCCCTCGGCCACCGCGGCCGGCATGTTTCCTTATGTGTATTCGCAATAGCCAGCATTAGATTTATATGAGAATCACTTTCCACTCCGTGCACCAAGCGATCATACGCTATGTTAGCCGCGGTGGAGTAGCCGAGCGGTCTAAAGCACCTCGCTGCGGAGCGCGCGGTTCCTCACCGTGGAGGTTCGAGTCCTCCCTGGGGCATGGGTGTGTGTGTTTGTCCGTAGGTTAGTTTACCTAGGTTTAAGTAGTTTGTAAGCTACGGACTGATGACCACGCAGTTTGGTCCGATAGATTTACAGACGATCATACGCTATGTTAGAGGCTGCACGAGATTGTCTCGAGTCGCTGCAGCTATATAACAAGCGAGACTTCCCATCGCAGCCCTCTCAGTTTTAGTGGTGAACTGGCGCAGTGGGTAGCCCGTCAAACACTGAACACATATCGTGCTTTAAAACAGGGAGGATGTGTACGGAACGCGAAGAAAGAAAGTAGAAACTGCGAACCGCCCAAGCGCGTCTGTAATACAGAAGAAGCAACAACGGCCATGTCGCCGTCGTTGTGCTGGACTCACACAGGCGATCCGTGTCCAATATTCCATCGTACTCTATAGTATTATATTCCGTTCTTCACTAATTACCAACTGTCCGTCCGGTCTTTTCAAACGCCTGTTCAACGTATTCAATGTGTCTTTTGCTGTGTAACGTCCGTGTCACTCAACTGATCGATTAGAAATCGAAAGCAAGGGCCCCTTGAATGGAAGCTGCAAACGTTTGACGTCAACACGACAAGGCAATCAAATCCTCCACTGAAAAAAATATGATCATGGACGACATTTGTGACAGATATGCCTCCTTGACAAATTTAGGTGTTCGTATGTTTGTGAAAGTGATCAGTCGCAACGAAATTATAGAAACTTAACAGTTCGTCGCATAAGTGTATCAGATCAATTCAACAGTTTCACAATCAGATAATTTTCAAAATGTTCACATGTTTGTGAACCTAAGGGACCAAACTCCTATGAGTCATCGATCCTTAGGCTTACATTACAAACCACATTACGCTAAGGACAACACAAGTACTCTTTGCCGACGGAGGAGTCGAGCCTCCGGTGGGAGCGACCGCGTAATCCTTAGTATGGCGCCTCGGACCACGTGTCATTTCCTCGACGGTTATCCCTGTGCTCTGCTAAAACAAACGTTTCTTGAAGTTTTCCACATCTACGACATTAAACCTTGCATATGTCCAACCAATCTGAAGCTTATTGCTATACTGTCTGTACTTACGGACGTGTCCACAAGAACAGACACCACATCAATAATTGTAAAATATGCCACTGACAGGCAATTGACAATTACAATGCGGACGCATTCAAACGCTCGATCCTTTACGGGAATCGTTGGCTCAAGAGGAATGAATGTGCAGGGGGCTAGAAGTTCAGAATTTGGATTGGAAGGGAAGCGAGCCTGGATCGCCTAATTAAGGCAACGGCTGGCCCTAAGCGGAAAATCCTGGTTCGAATTCTGGTCTAGGACAATTTTTTATTTCAACGTTCGAAATGTTTCATTATTTGGAATTCGCAATCTGAAGATGCCCTGAAATTTCGTAAAGCGATGTGGATTAAATATGAGAACTTGTGACTAACCTAGTTGTTTTCATTTATGTTACAGGTCACATTTACTTGCGGCGGTAAGATATTCTTACCACATCACTCATATTCTGTAACTGACACGGTTACAAAAACGAGATGCCAATAGCTGGATAGATGTAGTCTTCAGTCCGCAGACTGGTTTGTTGCAGCTCTCCACGCTACCCTACCCTGAGCAAGCCTCTTCATCTCCGAACAAGAAAAGCAACCTACATCCACTTCAACATGATTACTGTATTCATCTCTCGGTCTCCCTCCACACACTTCCCTCTAAAACTGACGATTCCTTGACGTCTATCTCTTCACTTAGCCAAGATATGCAAGAAATGTTACTTCCAAATGTTCAAATGTTGAAATGTTTGTATAGCTTATGGGACTTAACTACGGGGTCATCAGTCCCTAAACTTAAAAACTGCTTATGAACTAACTAATACTAAGGACGGCACAAATATCCATGCCCGAGGGGGGATTCGAACCCCCGACCTTAGTGGCCATGCAGACCGTGACTGGAGCGTCCCAGTCCCCTCGCCCACCGCGGCCGGCAATTTTACTTCCCAGTACTGTCCAATACCTCTTAATTAGTTACGTGTTATATCAATTTAATCTTCTGTATTCATCTGTAGCACCACATTTCAAAATCTTCTATCATCTTTTTGTCTGATCTCCTTATCGTCCACGTTTTACTCCCGTAAAATACTACACTCCAGATAAATGCTTTCAGAAAAGATTTCCTAACATTTAAGTTAATATTGGATGTCAACAAATTTCGCTTCTTCAGAAATTCTTTCCTTCCCATAGCCATTTTACATTTCATATCTTCTTTACCTATACCATTAGACGTAAATGGCTACCCAAATAAAAAAAAAACTCTTACTACTTTTATTGTGTCATTACGGAATCCAATTCCTTCAGCATCGGCTGATTTTCTAACATTACATTCTCAAGACTCATCATTCCGTTCAATTGCTCTTCCAGGTTCTTTGCTGTCTCTGACAGAAGTACAATGTCATCGGCAAACCGCATTGTTTTCATTTTATTTCTTCTCCAAATGTCTCTTTGCTATCCTTCGCAGCATGTTCAATGTACAGACTGAATAATGTTGGGAAAAGCAACAAACCCGTTTGACTCCCTTCCCATCCACTGCGTCCCTTTAATGCCTTTCTACTCTAAGAACTCAAAATTCAAATGTTTGTTAATCTATGGAACTTAAATTCTTTAGTTATTAGTCCTTAGGCTTACAAACTATTTAAACTAAGGTAAACTAACCTAATGACAACACACACACACACACGCACACACACACACACACACACACACACACACACACACACACACACACACACACACACACCGAAGGAGGATTCGAACATCCGAAGGCGAGCAACCGTGCGCTCCTCAGCGAGGAGTCTTAGAGCTCTCGGTCACGCCTCCACGGTTACACTAAGAACTGGTGTCTGTTTTTGTACAAGTTGAATATAACTTTGCGTTCCCCATGTTTTACACCTGCTACCTTTAAAATTTGAAAGAGTGAATTCCCTTCAACATTCTCATTAGCTTTCTTTAAACGCAGGTTTTCCTTTTCTTAATATTTTCTAAGATAAGTCGTAATGTGAGCATTGTCTCACGTGTTCCAATATTTCTCCTAAATCCAGAATGACCTTCCCCACGGTCGGATTCCACCAGTTTTCCCTTTCGTAAATAATTCAAATGTTTGTAAATCTAAAGGACTTAAGTTCTTTAGCCATCAGTCCCTAAGCTTACAAACTGCTTAAACTAACTTATGCTGAGGACAATACACACATCCATTCCCGAGGAAGGACTCGAGCCTCCGACGACGAGCAATTGCGCGCTCCACGGCAAGTCGAGTTAAAGCAACTCCACCGCGGTCTAAATAATTCGTGTTAGTACTTTTCAAACATGAGTTATTAGCCGGTTGGATAGCTCATATTATGGTGAAACACTAGAAGTATACAGGGTGTCCCGTTCATGTTGACCACCCAAAATATCTCTGGATCAACAACTGCCATTGTAAACCGATTTTCATCGGTATCAATGTAACGCTCATGAATGTAAATATTGTGAAACATTCTAAAACGAAAGCATATATGTTTTTTAACACAAACTTATGTGTTCATGTGCGCGTCCTGAAACTCTGGCGAGAACCCCATGCTGCTCATGACATGCACTAACCGCGCGCTTTTCGTATTTCAAGCGCAAACTTCACTCGTTACATGTCTGGATGTAATTGGCGTTTTGCGATGCAATCAACGACATTGCTTAAGTGATTTTTTACCCTATACATTGCTGGTGAAATAAATAGACTTACTTGATTTAGTTCCTGTCGTTCCCTCTGGAACATAGGGCCGAAACGAAATTTCTCCACCTGATGCGATTTCTGGCAAGTCTCTTCACTTCACTCCAGGTTTTCCCATCCTCTGCAGCTTCTCTCTGGATCGTTCTTTTCCAGGTGTGTTTAGGACGACCGCGTTTCCTAACTCCTTGAGGATTCCAGTCCAACGCCACCTTTTCAATAGCTTCATCAGGTTTTCTTAACATATGCCCTATCCATTTCCATTTTCTTTCCTTGATTTTTATGTTGATTGGTTGCTGATTTGTTCTCTCCAAAGATCTTCATTCGTCATTATATTTGGCAATCTCACGTTTAAAATACGCCGGAAACAACGATTAATAAAAACTTGGAGCTGGTTTTTGATGTGGTTAGTCACTTTCCCAGTTTCGCAACCATATACCAGAATTGCCTTCACGTTCCTATTGAAAAGCCGGAGTTTTGTTTTCCTTGAAATGTTGCTGTTTCTCCAAATGGGATGCAGCTGGACAAACGCACTATTTGCTTTGTGGATGCGACTACAGACGTCATCCTCAGCGCCTCCTGTAGTCGTGACTATACTTCCGAGGTAGAGAAAAGATTGGACATGCTCTACATCCTCTCCATTAATGGTCAGCCTAGTGGTGGTGGTCGAGTTTATCTGCATTTCTTTGGTTTTGCGAACATTTATCTTGACACCTGCAGCTTCTCCTTCTCTCTGTAACCTGGCCACTTTCTCTTCGATGTCTCGATATCGCTGTGCCATTAAGCAGATGTCATCTGCGAAATCTCGATCTTCCAGCGTAACCCGCATCCACCATTGCACACCTCTCTGCCGTCCCCTCATTACTCTCTTCATCACATGAACCAAAACCAAAAGAAATAATGTTGGCGAGAGAATACAACCTTGTCGTACTCCCGAATTAACTTGGAAAGGCTCTGTCAGTTCTCCATTATGTAGTACTTGGCATTCATAGTCCTGATACATTTCCTTGATGATGTTAATGATCTTCGTTGGGAAGTCATACTTTGCAAGTGTATCCCAGATGACTCTGATTGACAGAGTCGAAAGCCTTTTGAAAGTCAACGAAGGTTAGGTAGAGAGTGTGTAGCCACTGTGCACTTTGTTCCAGAATAATTCGGAGAGTATTGTGATAAGGTCCACACAGCTTTGATGTTTTCGAAAAACCGCCTGCTCTCTCCTTAGTTGCGTTTCCACAGAATCCTTCATGCGGTTTAAAATAATCCTTGAAAGTACCTTACTCGGTACTGACAATAGGGTAATGCCCCGCCAGTTGTTACAGTTAGTAACATCTCCTTTTTTGGGTATTTTCACGATAATACCTCGTTTCCAGGCTGTTGGCAGTTTCCCCTCTTTCCATATCTTCCTTATGAGGATGTACAATAACAGTGCCCAAGTCTGTTTTCAACATCTCAGATCTTATCTGCTCCTGATGGCTTCCCATTTTTGATCTGCTTCAGTGATATCCGAATTTCTGCTTTCGTGGGTGCATATAGATCGATGCTGGGGCTAGGATCACGGTATTCAGTTCGTTCTTGTTCTGCCTCACCACCAAGATCTCTATTTAGAACTTGGTTAAAGTGTCCCTTCTACCTACGTAATTGTTCTTCAAGTGTAGTGAGTATCTCCCCTTTTTTGTTCTTTACTGGTCGGTTTCTCTGGAAGCTTTTCTTTTAGAGCGTCTTAGTGATGTATAGGGTGTCCATTTAAGTACACATAAGTTTGTGTTAAAAAAAGCATCTGCTTCCGTTTTAGAATGTTTCAAAATATTTACATTCATGAACCCCTCCCTCACATTGTTATCGGTGAAAGTCGTTTTTTATAGCTGTTGTTGTTTCAGAGATATTGTGGTTGGTCAAGATAAATTAGACACACTGTATAGAACGAAGGAGATTTGAATACGGCCCTCCTTCATGACTGTCCATCACCACGATCGCAGCACCACGACACCACAGATCTTGTTCTGAGCTCTGTGTTGCATGTGTAGCACTTGATCCGCTGTTTTTTGCTTTTGTTTTCTCTTCGTTTTTCACAACTCCAGACATCTTTCCAGAACGAAACTTTCACTCTGCAGCGGAGTGTGCGCTGATATGAAACTTCCTGGCAGATTAAAATTATGTGCCGGAACCAGGAGTCGAACCTGGGATTTTTGTCTTTCGTGAGCAAGCGCTCTACCGACTGAACTATCCCGATCCGACTCACGATGCCGCCTCACAATTTCACTTCCGCCAGAACCTCGCCTCCTACTTTCCAAACTTCACAGAAGTTCTCCTGCGGAACTTGCAAGACTAGCACTCCTGGAAGAAAGGATATGGTGGAGAATGGCTTAGCCACAGCCTATCGGATGTTTCCAGAATGTTACTTTCACTCTGCAGCAGAGTGTTGCACTGATATGAAACTTCCTGGCAGATTAAAATTGTGTGCCGGAAGCGGGACTCGAACCTGGGACCTTTGCTTTTCGCGAGCAAGCGCTCTATGGACTGAGCTATCCCGACACGACTCACGATGCCGCCTCACAACCACTTCCGCCAGAACCTCGCCTCCCACTTTCCAAACTCCACAGAAGTTCTCCTGCGAAACTTGCAACACTAGCACTCCCGGCAGAGGCAAAGCAAAGGTCCCAGGAAGTTCCAGGAAGTGCCAGGAAGTTGCAGACAACTTTCTCCAGTTTCCGTGCTTGGCCTATGTCCAGTTTTTGATGGGCTATCTGCTGCGTCATCTGACCACTAATATCGAAGGGGGAGCGATGGGGAGCGTCCCCAGTGATATTGAGACTGGCTACAGCGCCTCAAGTGTGGGCTGCTGGAGGGGTGTGTCTGGGTAATGCGGCGTCCCGTATGCACGGGCCGCGTGAATGGCGCACACGACCGCGTGGGGAGGGACCCCTAGCGGTGGGCCGGCCGGAGGCGGGGACAAATTGTCCTGCAAACACACGACACAATGGCCGTTGTTTGCCCGGCCACTTAAAGCCGTCTGCAGCGCCGTCACCGTGGGAGGCAGCTCTCCTCGACTCGCTACTGTCAGCCGCAGGGAGCCTGCACGCCGACAGGTTGCCCCCCGCAGCCCACTTTTCCCTCTCTCCCTGACTGTCTCTCTTTCTACCTGCAATTTCATCACAAAAATACACTTACAGAAAATCGAAAGTGCTACGCCATGAAGCGCCAGTCTTGCCCATTGCCGGAAATATGTACAGCAAGCTGACCAACAGGTTGGTCTGCGAGCAGGAGCGCACGCGAGCGATCACTGCCCAAGCTCGGAGTTGCGATGCTGGGGCAATAGAGCACTGTATAGTACAAGCAGAACAATCCGCCATCTTGAATCCCACGTTGAAGGCACGCGCCGGCCGCGGTGGCCGAGGGGACTAAGGCGCTCCAGTCACGGTCTGCACGGCCGCTACGGTCGGGGGTTCGAATCCCCCCTCGGGCATGGATATTTGTGCCGTCCTAAGTAAGTAGTTCATAAGTAGTTTGTAAGTTTAGGGACTGATGACCCCGTAGTTAAGTCCCATAGACTATACAAACATTTGAACATTTTTGAAGGCACGCATTTAAAGACTGCGGAACACTTACGCTTTTTAATATGCTCTTAAGGCCATTAAATATACTTTCATAACGCAGAAAATATTACATCATAGTAAATTTATTGGCTTACATTTGATTGTAAAAGGCAGGCAACTTAAAGTTAGTGATTGGAGAGATATTTAGCGATATGATACATTCACTTACATTACATAATAAGCCATATGTTGCCGTTTTTAATATTTACCAAATGCAGTTAAAATACGTTACAATTGTCGTATTTTCTGGTTTATAAATTGTACATCCACATACGTTTACGGTAACTAAGGGTTGCATTCGAAAACAGTTACTGAATAATGTTAAATTGCGATACTGTACTTCCCATGTTCCCCCCTCTAATGACCCACACATTTTACACGCATAATATTTCAGAGAAGGTTTTACGTCAAAAATGTGTTTAATAACTTTGAACGTTTAGTTTCGTTAGATAACAACTAAATAAAGTCTCTCAGTTAGCATGCTCTTTGAAATAAAGTTTTTAGTTTAATGCCTTCACCAATCTTTCCGAAGAAAAAAAAATTTTTTTTTCGTTTATTTTCCAAACGTCCTGTTCACAATTTGGCTTAAGCCCACATATTTCCGTGTTAAAAGTCGCATTTGAATTAAACACTGAATTAATGCGAAATAATGTAATTTAAAAACCACTAGCTGCCTTGGATAAAGCCTGCTGCACTCATGCATCACTTAAAATACAATCAACAGCCGTCCTCAGTAGGTCTAAATAAAATCAAGAAAAGTAACTTTAAACGCACTTTAAACTGGGATTCAAAATGGCGGATTGTTCAGCTCGGTGTATCTAGTGCTTTATGTGGCAAGGTGACGTCACGCACGCCAGTAGAGCTAAAAACACAGGCTGGCGCATCCGCCATTTTCATTCCTGCGAATGCTAAGCACAGCACGCAGCTTATACGATCAGTGTTGTTTCATTTAAGATTAGTCAAATATTTTGCAAGTGCCCGACATAGAACCTCAGATCGTGCTACTTTGAGCTTGCATTCCGCTCTTATCGCTGCTTCTGTCCAAATACAGGAAAAAAGAGCGAGAAACATATATTTCTGTGATAAAAATCGCGTACTACGTTTAATGCTGCCGAAACTGGTCATCTATATAATTTTTATAGCGATCTTGGCTTGTTTATTAACTTTTATTTTTTGAATGTTTATTTTTTTTTTTTTTCCTTGTACCTGAATAGCTTATAATTAGAGTTTAACATTGAGGATGTTAAGGAAATATATTTTATTTTTAGGTATTTATAAATATTTATATCTTATTTTTACAGTGAAAATGTAATGTTTTTGAAAATATGTAAATGAAGGAAATGGTAACAGAATTGTACCACTATTATAAAAATTTAGCCGCTTTCATGTTGGCTTTACATTCCCTTAATCGGAAAATTAACAGTAATACACCTCGTTTTGGCTTCAATTAATAAATAAGGGCATTTTTATGCCACATTTCAGCTCTGAACTGATTAAAATAATTCACTTCTTATTTATTAATTACGGTTAATTGATATTTCCATGTTTTTGTTGCAAACCATATGTTATATTTAACTATAACCCTAGTTGTCTCATTTAAAAACTCATTGATTTCATTCATAATATAATCCTGTTAATAAGATAATAATAAAGATTATTGTACATATTGTTCATATTTGAATGTTTTTATAACATTTACAGTTGGTAAAATTATTGCAATTACTACATTGAAAATTAGTTAAATCACTGCAATTAAGAAGAACTGAAGTGGAAAATGGCATTCATGCTGATCTTTTTTGGTCTAAGCGAACTCCAGATGGTGATTTTTTTCATTGGTCATTAATTTATTTAATTTATTATTGCAATAATTACTTGTACTAAAAATCTAATGGAAATTCTTGTAATTAAGATTACGATGATTTATCTTAGTGATTTCAAGCTTTTTGATTGAAAATCAAATGTACACAAAGTGTCAATATCATGCCACAGCTTCGAATCCGAAGTAATTTGATGTGGCTGCTACAAGTTTCCTTCTTCATTGTTTCCTATCCATTGCTTCTATCCACCACCTGTCCACATCTATTGCGGCTTACTTCAGGTCTTCGTTGAGGCCATCCCTTCAATGTTTCCTTGGCCTTAGTCTCCCTGGTGGTCTCCTTCCAGTAGGAATGAAATCAGGAGTGTCTGAAGCTATCTTCCATCCAGGCTACATGACCGACCCACTGCATCCGCTTGGTTATTATGCTTCATAATATTCTGGGCTGTTGGTGTAATTCCTCATGCTCTTGGTTGTACCTGATCATTCCCCTGTGTTTGCGTCCAAAACCGAATGGAAAATCTTCCACAGAATTTTCCTCTCAAACACGAAGAGCCTGTGAAGTCCTGTTTTTCGAGACTCCATGACTCACAATCATACATAACAACAGGCTGAATCAGGGTTTTGTACAGTCGAACCTTGAACTGTCTAGAGAGTCATCTAGAGTAAAGCAGATGTTTAAATTCACGCACTCTCTTAAAGGACTGGTCTCCCATCTGCAGTGACTGTAGATTCCTAGCAGTCAGCCCAAGCGTCCTAATGAGGTACTCTGTCTTGGCTTCGTTTATGAGTAGCACAAATTTGCTGGTGGTCCCCTATAGAGCTCTGGTGTTTTGTTTCATATCCTCTTCAGACCTAGAGAGTAGACAGATATCATCTGCATATGACAAGTGTGCTAGTCTCTTTCCTTCGATTTAAAACCTTTTATTGTTTTGGAAGATCTTGGGCATGTTCTTCTCAAGGAAAAAATTGAACACAATAGCAGACATGCCATCTCCTTACCTAAGTCCTGTCACAGCCTGAATACTATGGCCACCTGCCTAATTGACAGTGTGTTCACCTTTGGCATGGATATCATCAGAGACGTGTCATGTAACAATGAGGCCTTGGTATGTCGCTGGAGGAGTTGACACCACATTTGCAAGCAAGTCACATAAGTCCCGTAAAATCCGGAGAGGGGGCGATGATTTCTGACACCATATTCAGTCACATCCCAAATGTTTTCAACCAGTTTCACATCCGGTGCGGTAGGGGGCCAGTACGTCAATTGGACTCTCCACTGTGTTCCTAGAACCATTCCATCACATTCCTGGTCTTGTGGCGCATTATCTAGTTAAAAAATGCCACTAGCGTTGGAAAACGTGATCGCCATGAAGATGTGTACGTGGTCTACGACGAATGTACCATACTTCTTGGAGGTAGGGTGCTTGCACGAGCACCATGTGACTCATCGATCTCCACATGAATATTCCCCAGAGCATAATTGACCCGCTGCAGTACAGGTGTCAGGCGGCTGTTCACGTGGAAAACGACTGATTCACACTTTTGCATCGGCATGCGGAAGAACGTTTGGGGATTCATCAGACCACTCACCTCTCTGTCAATGCGCAAACTTCCGCTGACGATGGTTACGTGGCCATTTCAGTCGTTGCTGTCGATGTCGTTGTTTTGACATTGGCATATGTATGGGTAATCGACTGCGGAGGACCATCTTTAGGAGTGTTCGACACACTATGGCTACAGTCACATTTTTATTTTTCTCGACATTTAAAACAGATGCCAGTTCCATAACAGTTCACAGCATGTCAACTCCTACAACCGTGCCCAGCCTACAACATCGGAAATTTGTTATGAGAGGTAGCCTTTTAGTTCCTCGACGTATGTAGGTGGCTTCACCTTTCGTTGAAGAAACGCGCCACAGCACTCCTCGACCAACAACCAAGTCGTGCATTGTCCGAAATGCTCGTGGCGAGACTCCAGGCCACCAAAATCTGCCCTTGGTCACACAAATCGCTTAGTGCTGACCGGTTGATCACTGGTACTTTGTGAACAGAGCATGTGTCTCACTAGTATTCTCATTACTCGTCAGACGGAGCCTGGACGTATATATATCGAGACTAGTTAGCATAAAGCTGTGGCAGATCAGTCTAAGGTGAGCATTTCAATCAGACGTTATATGGTAGGAGTGCGAGGGGACACTTTAACAAAAAGGACTTCCAACTTAGTAATACATAAGAAATTTATTATAATTAATACATAACTTTGTGTTGCTAATGTACAATGATGGCTGATAATTCCACATACGAGGATTGGAACTGAAAATAGTTGCAACTATTTATTCACAACCGACACAAAAGCGTGACGCGTTCGCAGCTGTTACTGTCCTTCAAAGAAGTCGCCAGCGTTGTGTAGAACCCTTTGCCAGCGATGTGGAAGGTATAATATTGTCGCGTTGCAATGGAAGCAGGCTTGACTTCGAAGGTAACTAAACACAGCACTTATACTGAAAGCACGTTTATTATGAACTCAACATACACGCAGCACTGACTGCCTCTCGGGCAGAGTGCTCTGCTATTTATACACAGACAGAATTTACCAGAAATTAGAAGAACAGTTAGCATAAGAAATAAGTAGAATTTACAAGTGACCATAAGAAAGATGTATAACCTTCTGGAATTGTCAATTACAAAGAAATAAATTTTTGCCGGTCTGCGGGATTGAACCGGCGACCTTCTGTACCGCAGTCCGTGACGCTATTCCCTGCGCCACGCCGGCAGTCGGTGTCCATTGTCTCTCGCGGCATTGCTCCCTCTCCTGGAGAAACAGCGACCCGCTGTTATGATCCCTCTGGAGCCAGCTGCAATGTCCTGGATCTTGACCGTGTCATGGGTCCTCTGTGTGACAGTTCAAGAGAATCCTTCGCTTCTCCGCGATTATCGACGACAGACGTTCCTGTCGTGGCTTCATCAGGAACATTACCGTCCTTAAAGTCCTTGAACAAGAAGCCATTGTCGTCTACCTGCTCTTCAGGATCGTAGTAAGGCTTCATGCGCAGGACGTGAACAACGTCTCTTCGTTTTTGACGTTTCGACGACGGCTCATAATCCTCAACTTCGTATGTGACGTCTGACAGGCGGCGTATGACACGATACGGATCAAAGTATCGCTTCAATAACTTTTCTGACAGTCCAACCTTCCGTACAGGGGTAAAAATCCATACCAGATCTCCTGGGCTGTACACAACAGGTCGGTGCTTGTCGTTATACCGCTGACGATCCTTCTTCTGGGCGTCCAGTGTCCGTATGCGAGCCATCTGCCTTGCTTCTTCGACCCTGGTGATGAGCTGTTTAACATAGTCGTCCTGAGTGTCGTCCGGTTGGAACGGGAACAGCGTATCCATTGTCGTCTCAGCTTCACGGCCAACGGAAAACGGAGTGAAGCCTGTGGTGTCTTGTCTTGCGGTTTTGTAAGCAAATGTCACGACTGGCAGAATTGTATCCCAATCATTCTGCTCAACATCGACGTACATCGACAGCATGTCGGCTAACGTCTTGTTAATACGTTCCGTAAGACCATTTGTCTGAGGATGGTATGCAGTTGTCATCCTGTGGACAATGTTGCACCGTGACATTACCTCTGATACTAGTTTTCACTGGAATACTTTTCCACGATCAGATATCATGACACGTGGTACTCCATGCTTCAAAATAATGTCTTCTACAAGGAATTTTGCGATCTCTGGAGCTTCTGCAGTCGGCACAGGTTTGGTGACAGCGTAGCGTGTGAGGTAGTCAGTACAGACTATTATCCAACGGTTACCGGTTGTCGACTTCGGGAACCTCCCGAAAAGATCAATCCCAACTCGGTGGAATGGAGCTGCTGCCGGCGGAATCGGTACGAGAGGTCCTGGAGGCAATTGCGGCACATGCTTCCGTCGCTGGCACTCTTTACAGTGACTCACATAGTGCTTGACAGATCGGTAGAGACCTTTCCTGTAATACCTGCGTCTGATTCTGTCTAGGGTCTTCACGAATCCCAGATGACCGGATATTGGAGCATCGTGGAAATATTTGAGAATAGCTGGCTGGAGATGAGATGGAACAACCAGTAGCCATTTGGGGCCCAGTGGATCGTAGTTGCTCTTATACAATGTTCCGTTTATAAGTTGGAACTCTCCATTCGTCGGTTCTCCCTTCTCCAAGGCCTCTATCGTTTTTAATAGTGCTGGATCTTCCCTCTGTTCAGCTGTAACGTCATCTAATTCAGTGAGGACTGAAATTTCATTCATGCTGTTGTGTTCCAATAATGGATTCCTCAAAAGGCAGTCGGCATCCTTGTGTTTGCGCCCGTTCTTGAATACCACTGTGACATCGTACTCTTGGAGTCTTAGTGCCCATCTTGCTAGTCGACCGGATGGATCCTTCAAGTTAGTCAGCCAAGACAAAGAATGGTGGTCTGTCACGACGGTGAATGGTTTGCCGAATAAATACGGCCGGAACTTGTTGATAGCCCAGATAACTGCGAGACATCCTTTTTCAGTTGTAGAGTAGCTTATTTCGGACTTTGAGAGTACTCTTGATGCATAGGCTATCACTTTTTCAGCACCTTCCTGAACTTGTACAAGCACTGCACCAATCCCATAACCACTGGCGTCTGTGTTAAGTTCCATTTCTGCATTCTCATCGTACAAGGCTAGCACTGGTGCGGAAGTTAGAGCCTCCTTAAGTGCCCGGATAGGTTGGCCGTCCATTATGACGTCGATGAGATTTCCCGACATTTTAGCGACTGTCGTCCATGGAGGATTTTCATCTGCGGCGGCCTCACCTCCGTAGACGGTCGCCTCGCTTAGTTTTCCTGGGCGCCGCGGCTAGGGGAGCGGCTGTTACCTCTGTACGGCGACGGTGAACGGCTGCGGCGCGTCGGGGAGCGACCTCGTCTAGGGTACGGCGATGGGCTTCTTCTCATAGGTCGACCGAACTCATCAGCAGCTGATTGTCTGGGATAGAACTGCTCCGACGGCTGACGTCTTGCGTCAAAATAATCATCGAATACTCGCCTCCTCTCTCTGCAGTAGCGCACGACATGTCCAGGGCGTCCACAGTGAAAACACAGCGGTGTGTTGTCTTCTGTCCTTTAGACGTCTGTTCTTCTGCGGGGCGTCATAGTTACCGGGGGAGTTGGTTGTGGTCGCGTCGGCCGGTTTATGGGCTGCCGTTTGGCGGCTGTAGCGTAAGTCATAGCAGGGCGATGCCATTCTTCACGTCGGGTGCGATTGACGGGGCAGGCAGGAGCTAATGTTTGAAATACCTTGTCCTCAGCGGCGTCGGCTCCCTCGTGACTTACAGGGCTCAAATCCATGGCCATAATCTGATGCTCGCTCGGTCTAATAGTCCCGGTTGCCATGCACTGTTGTAATTCTTCTCTCACGATTTGTCGTATGAGAGAAGCCAAGTCATGCTGGTCTTCCACAACGGCCATAGGGACTACATTTGGGAGTCTTTCATACTTCTTGCGTCCAACCCTCCTTTGTTGCATCTCTTCAATACGCTGTCGTAGCAACGTCTTTTATCAGAAGAGCTTGGTATATATCTTCTGCAATACCGTTCATCAGGTGCGTGATTTTGTCCGCCTCAGTCATGTTGGGATTGACAGTGTTACACAGGGCCAAAACATTCTGTATGTACGATTGTGTCGGCTCACCATGTCGTTGGGCCCGGTTCTTCAGTTGTTCTTCCGCCGAAAGGATTTGTCGCTGGTGGTCTCCAAACGTCTTCCTGGAACGTCTCCCAGTCATTCAACTTGTCTTCGTTGTTTTCGAACCATTGCTGGGCTGTTCCATCCAAGTAGAAATAAACGTTGGCCAAGCACATCGTATGATCCCACCTGTTGTACTTGGCGACTCGGTCGAACCCTTTTAGCCATTTGCTGGGGTCCTGTCCAGCATCTCCAGAGAACACCGACGGGTGTCTGATGTGCAGCTGGCTTATTGCTGGTTTCGTCTACATCGTTCTTCTGATAATACGGACTTTTGGAAGGATGTACTCGGTGTATCCCTTGTATTTCGGTTCCAGTCAAATGTAAACGACGGCTTTTACGTTGCCTAATCGGAGCCACGGTGATGCAGCTGTTGCACAGTGTACCCGGCGCCTCAACCAAACAATGTCGCGTTGAGATGGAAACAGGCTTGACTACGAAGGCAACTAAACACAGCACTTACACTGAAAGCACGTTTTTTACGAACTCAACATACACGCAGCACTGACTGCCTCTCAGGCAGAGTGCTCTGCTAGTTATACGCAGACAGAATTTACCAGAAATTAGAAGAACAGTTAACATAAGAAACAAGTAGAATTTACAAGTGAACTTAAGAAAAATGCAGAACCTTCTGTAATTGTTAATTACAAAGAAATACATTTTTGCGGGTGGTCGGGATTGAACCGGCGACCTTCTGCACCGCAGTCCGTGACGCTATCCCCTGAGCCACGCCGGCAGTCGGTGTTCGTGATTTCTCGCGGCAATAAC
Source organism: Locusta migratoria (assembly GCA_026315105.1). Classification (NCBI taxonomy): domain Eukaryota; kingdom Metazoa; phylum Arthropoda; class Insecta; order Orthoptera; family Acrididae; genus Locusta; species Locusta migratoria. Next base: position 106,397,374 of record CM048749.1, on the reverse strand, counting down.
AAAGTGACTTACCTGAAGCTATGGCATGGGGAGCTTTGGAAAGGTTGGACATGGGACACACAAGGAGATGACTGTAGCAATTGGAGTGTTCTAAACTGCATTTTTCCAGGACCTGGATGCGATTTCAGACAACAGGAACCGTTAAGAGAGGACAATATCAAGGTCGTCCACGGGTAAAATCAGAAAGAGATGACCGTTATCTCCAGTTAATAGCACGTCGAGACAGGAGGCTAAAAGTAATTCAGCTGCAAGGCATCCTCCAGGCAGCAATACGACGCGCAATACAACACAATCAATCCGAAATCGCCTTCGATAATGTGGCCTCTGGGCATGGAGGCCTATGGTGTGTGTCCCATTAAAACCACATCGCCGCTTAGCTCGCAGAAAATGGGCGGAAGAATATAACGATTGGAGTCGTAACGAATGGCTCCAAGATCTGTTTTGCCACGGTAGAGTAACTGAGCGGCCTAAGGCGCCATGCTGCGGAGCGCTCGGTTTCTCGCCGTCGGAGGTTCGAGTCCTCCCTACGCCGGCCGCGGTGGGCGAGCGTTATGCACCGCGTCAGTCACAATCTGCACGGCCACTACGGTTGTGGGTTCGAATCCCCCCTCGGGCATGGATATTTGTTCCGTCCTTAGTATTAGCTAGTTCATGAGTATTTTGTAAAGTTAGGGAGTGATGACCCCGTAGTTAAGTCCCACAGGCTCTACAAACATTTGAACATTTTATCCTCCCTAGGGTATGGATCGGTGTGTTTCTCCTTAGGTTAGTTTACCTTAGTTTAAGTAGTTTGTAAGCTACGGACTGATGACCACGCAGTTTGGTCCGATAGATTTACAAACATTTGAACATTCAGCATCTGTTTACAGATGATTGAAGATGTTGTGTTTAGCCGAACACTCGTCGTTCCCTCATCTGGAGAGAACGTGGAACTCGGATGACTCCTGCTTATGTGCAGGAAACATCGCCATATCATGGTGGTGGACGAATGTTATGGGCAAGAGTTAGTATTGAGGACGTATGGACCTCTATGTCGTACAGAATGGTGTTTCTAATGCTCAGAGTTATAGAGACGATACCCTTCGAAGATTTGTTGCGCCATAGGGGATGGGTTCCTTCTGGTGGATGATAACTTTCGTCCCCACAAAGCTGCACTGGTGAACAACATGCTTGAAACTGACGGAATTGGACGAATGGAGTGTCCACTTGTTCACCGGACTTGAATTCGATTGAGCATGTCTGGGATGCACTTGGCAGTCCCTTTGCAGCCAGACCAGCACCTCCCACAACGTTTGTGGAGCTGGTACCTCACTGTTGGAAGAATGATCAAATATCCCTCAAACTGTCCTTGTCACGCAGGTGTGCAACTGCACTGGCCGTCCAAGGTGAGCTCATGCCATATTAGACGGCAACCAGAATGACTTTTTTTTACTGTTACGGTGCATACGGTGCATACGGTGCATTGCTCTAAGTAGGGCTATTTAAGCCTGAAGTAAATAGTTGAGACAGCAAAATATCGTTCTGTGTGATACACAAATTCCAATTCAATATCTGAATAAAATAGTTACCATATGTATATTGTGTATGATATCTCACCTGATCTCCTAATTGTTTTATGCAGAGTACTTGAAGACGTTGCAGAACAGATGAACAAGATCTCTTTCTCTGTAAAGACGAGGCGCAGCTCTCTATGAAGACGAGAGACAGTTCAGTCCTACAGGAAGTATGTACGGACTGTTTTAACTGTGCTTCGGCCAGTCAGGTTTCGCTCACATAAGAGATTGCACTGCGTCGCCTCATGCGGTAATGTGTGAAATTGTAGTGCCAACTGTCAATATTCTTGCGTGTCTACCGATATGTTGTAGTAATCTTTGGCGCGATGTACTACACCAGCAGCAGTGAAACGAAACGTATTGCAGTAACATCCATTACGCTACCCTCCCACAATTTAAAGACCCGCTCGCTGTTTAGGTTACGTGAGTAATTACAGGCTATTTATTTAGGACGAAAGAGTATATTCGTAACTTCTGACACACTTTCCAAGCAGAGGGATTAGTACAGTACCTGGGAATAACAGTGCAAATCAAATGTTCAAATGTTTGTATATCTAAGGAATTTAACTACGTTGGTCATCAGTCCCTAGGTTTACAAACTACTGAAACTTTAAGTAACTTATGCTATCCCTGGCCACTCGGGGATCAGTGGCAACGAACATGCCGACAGATTAGCCAGGATGGGGGCAGAGACTCCATTTATTGGACCGGAACCTGTCCTGACAATCACCAAGGCAATGATCAAATTGGAGCTACGTAACTGGCTCAGAAGACAACACGTAGAATATTGGACCAAAGTCTACCAACAAAAACATGGCAAGGTAATGATGCCAGAGCCATGTTTTAAAAGAAGCTCTGCAATCCTGGGCCTGAACAGGAGAGAGATCAGACTCATGGTTGGCTTGCTGACAGGCCATGGGAATTTCAAAAAACACCTATATACAATGTAAATAAGAGAAGAGGACCCTAAATGTAGGATCTGTGATGACGGTGATGAAACTGCATCACATCTAATCTTAGAATGCATTGCATTGGAGAGTAAAAGGCACAGAACATTTGGGACAACCAGACCCGAAGAATTGTGTCTAATAAAGAACTGGTAAAGGGACTCCTTGCACTGTTCAAGGGCATTGGTTGGCTTTACTAGATATACAGGGAGCGATACCGCACAATAAACTTAATTTCGGTGCGGGCAGTGGCGGGTTGGACCAAGACTCTTTTGGCTTCACTGGAAAAATCAAATCAACTTATGTTAAGGATCACACAAAAACCCATGCCCGAGGAAGGACGCGAACCCCCGACGGCGAGCAACCGCGAGGTCCGCAGCAGGGTTGCTTGAACCGCACGGCCACTCCAGCGCGGCCGCAATAACATTGCAGTTGACCCCGGTTGCCTCTGCACATTAAGCCTCCCCCAGCCCCGACGCTGACATGTTGTTAACCCTGATGACCACACGCCAGTCGATCTGTCACGAAATCTTTTGTCCTAATTAAGCTGTGACGACGACCGGCCGCAAGGACACTCAACTGCTTTTTCGAGGGAGAACAAAGTCCCACGGAAACAACAAACAACTCCACGCTGCCTCAAAATATTGCAGCGGGCACCTACAGTTTTGCCGGCAAGTTCTTTATCTTACTTACTCTGCTATGAAGTGAAGACATGAAGTACTATCAAATATTATTACCATAGTTTTTATATGTCTTGAAATGTAGATATCACTTGATTGCAAGGAAATACTAAATAGTGCATTCAAGCGCCATTCATGTGGACTTCAAATATGATTGACAGAACATGATGATAATATCAAAAAGGAACAAATTCCTGATGTCCTGCAAAACTTATTTATTCGTCACAAACCGGCTTTCGGCTTCTCAGTCCACCATCAGGTGACAGCTGGCTGTAGTATACATATTTTCAAAGATGTTACGATTTACAAAGATGTTATCACAGAAAATTGACTAGTTCACAGGAAAGTACATTACAACATTTTTATGAGAGTTGCTAACATTTACTTAAAAATATGAGTATATGTAAAGGATCAGAACTGATAAGATTATTTTTGTTGAAAAGCAAAGTTGGAAACTAAACGTTATTTCAGTAGAGGTGTAAAAGGGAAGTGGATTTGATCGTTCAATACTAAACTGGCAGTCTGAGCCAAACGTTTATTGATTTCCAGTATTTGCAGTAGTGTCATCTTTCTGCTTTTCTTCAGGGAACGTAGGATTTCACTTTGTACATCGTTAACATGGTTTTCTCTGAGCAGATGTTCAGCAAAGGTTGAATCTGTATTTTTTGACCTCCAGCTTCTCTCGTGTTCTGACAATCTAATGGCTATAGCCCTGCCACACTGACCAACATACACTTTCCCTCAATGTTTGCACGTGATCCTGTACACACCACTCTGTGCTAGGAGTTGAATTTTGTCTGGGTAATAAAAATAAAACAAGGAGTCTTAAATAAGGCGGATTCTTCACAAATCTGTAAGACTTAACATGGTTGTTTTGAAAATGGAGTGAAGACCACAACAACAAATAGATACAGGAGTAGGGAGAAGATACCCCCTTGGGGTATGCCAACACCTGCTTCTGGGGTGAAGTAGCCAAGGTTTTTTTATTCCCCGACATGGACTGATCACTGTCTTTCTGTTAGTTGTTCTTTGATTAATCTTATTATTTTTAGTGGGATTTCGATGTTAGTGGTTTGAGTAGTACGCCACCCATATTTTTTCGAAAGCTTGTTCGATATGGAGAAATAGCACAAGTGCACAGTGTCTTTTCTAATGTTCTAATGTCTGTAAATCTATCGGACGAAACTGCGTGGTTATCAGTCCGTAGCTGACAAACTACTTAAACCTAGGTAAACTAACCTACAGACAAACACACACACCCATGCCCCAGGGAGGACTCGAACCTCCGCAGCGAGGTGCTTTAGACCGCTCGGCTACTCCACCGCGGCAGTGTCTTTTCTTAGTTAGATATATGTGCTGGAAGATAAGCATTCTCTTTTTAATTTTGTCTCTTGTCACCCGGTCTTCTAGTTGACTTAGATAGGTTCTGGAATTATGTTGCATGTTATCTGTGCTATTTCCGTCGATACACTACTTTATATAATTTGTTTCTTCGCTATGTGCTGACATGGTTTCAGCTATTTTATGTAGTGTACTAGCAAAACCGTCCTGGCTTTGCGTGGTTAATGGAGCATATATGCGTAGTTTTTTCTTTCATAGTAAAAGGCAAACGTACGTTTTTAGCTTTTGTAGATTTGGAGAAAGCTTTTGACAATGTCGACTGCAATACACTGTTTCAAATTCTGAAGGTAGCAAGGGTAAAATATAGGGAGCGAAGAGTTATATTCAGCTGATACAAAAACCAAACAGCGATTATTAGAGTCGAAGGGCATGAAAAGGCGCAGAGGTTGGGAAGGGATTAAGACAGGGTTGTAGCCTTTCGCCATTGTTGTTCAATCTGCACATTGAGCAAGCAGTGAAGGAATGCAAGGAGAAATTTGGAGAGGGAATTAAAGTTCAGGGAGAAGGAATAAAAACTTTGCGGTTTGCCGATGTCATAGTAATCCTGTCAGAGACCGCAAAGGATCTGGAAGAGCAATTGAATAGAATGGACAATGTCTTGAAAAGAGGGTATATGATGAATACCAACAAGAGTAAAACAAGGATAATGGAATGTAACGTCAGGAAATCGGGCGATGTTGAAGGAATTAAATTAGGTAATGAGGCTATAAAAGTAGTAGCAAGATAACTTCTGATGGCCGAAGAAGATATAAAATGCAGAATGGCTATGGGAAGAAAAGCGTTTCTGAAGAAGCGAAACTTGTTGACATCCTATATTAATTTAAATGTTAGGAAGTCCCTTCTGAAGGCATTTGTCTGGAGTGTAGCATTGTATAGAAATGAAACGTGGACAATAAGGAGTTCAGACAAAAAGATGATAGAAGCGTTTGAAATGTGGTGCTACAGACGAATGATGGAAGTTTGATGGGTATATCACGTAACTACTCGACAGAATTGGGGAGAAAAGGAATTTCTGGCGTATTCTGACTAAGAGAAGGGATACGTTGGTGGGATACATTCTGACACATCAAGAAAGCCGGCCGCGGTGGCCAAGGGGACTAAGGCGCTCCAGTCACAGTATGCACGGCCGCTACGGTCGGGGGTTCGAATCCCCCCTGGGGCATGGATATTTGTGCCGTCCTAGTTCGTAAGTAGTTCATAAGTAGTTTGTAAGTTTAGAGACAGATGGCCCCGTAGTTAAGTCCCATAGACTATACAAACAAACATCAAGAAATCGTGAACTTTGCATTAGAAGGAAGTGTGTGGAGTAAAAATCGTAGACGGAGACCGAGGGACGAATACAGTAAGCAGATTCAAAGGGATGTAGGTGGCCGAAAGTATTCTCAGATGAAGAGACTTGCACAGGACAGGTTACCGTGGAGTGCTGCATCAAACCAGTCTGCGGACTGAAGACCACAACAACAACAACAAGAGTAACCTATTATCCTGTTCTGTGTAGCATGTTGAGAAGATTAAAAGGTAGCTTACGTTCATCATACGTGCACTATCATTAATGCATTTTATTTGCAGTCCTGCAAACATTGACAGGGAATTTTATAGTAATGGGAAAAATGGAAAAGAATAGCTGCAAAGTGATAAACGATGGTTTTAGGATGACGTCATTTTATTGTTTCAACGAATATTACTTACTAATCTGAGACACAATAATTTCGTTTAGTTTTATAATATGTATAGATATGGGAGAAGCAAAACAACAAAACTACGAGGTATGTCCACAAAGTAAGTTCCGTTTGGACAAACGTTTACAGATACAGAAAAAATATTTATTGTATAAAAATCTACAACTGTTCAACTTCTTTTCTACATAACTTCCGAAAGTTTGTAGGCACTTGTCGTAGCGTGGCACAAGTTTTTGTGTGCCTTCTTCATAGAAGGTTGCCGCCTGAGTATTTAACTCTGTGGTAACATGTTCTTTCAGCTCATCATCGTTGAACTGTTGCCCACCAAGGGCAGATTTTAGGTGTAAGAAGAGATGAAAAGAGTTTTCTCTTTCCCTTCACGTTACCTCCCGACCTCACAAGGCGAATGTGACGAAACAACTCTTATGGGAATTTCACTGTGATGTGTTTGATCATCCCCCGTTCAGCCTCGCTCATAGCGGCTTTCTTCTTACACCTAAAACCTGTCCATGGTGGTCAACACTTCAGCGATGATACGAGCTGATGTTCAAATGTTTAAATGTTTGTTAAGCTTAAGGAACTTAACTACGGGGTCATCAGTCCCTAAACTTACAAACTACTTATGAACTAGCTACAACTAAGGACGGCACAAATATCCATGCCCGAGGGGGGATTCGAACCCCCGACCGTAGTGGCCGTGCAGACCGTGACAAGCGCCTCAGTCCCCTCGGCCACCGCGGCCGGCGATGACGCGCTGAAAGAACATGTTACCACATGGTTGAATACAGAGGCGGCAACCTTCTATGAAGAAGGCATACAAAGACTTGTGCCACGCTATGACAAATGCCTACAAAATATTGTAAGCTATGTAAAAAAGTAATTTAATAGTTGTACATTTTTGTGCAAAAAAATATTTTTTCTGTATCTGTGCACGTTTCTTTCATATGACCAAACGGAACTTACTTTGTGGACATACCTCGTATTTCACCTGGTACGTAAGAAGCATTAGTTAAGTTTGCAGAGAGCTTTAATGTCTTCTCGCCTTTGGAAACCTGACTTGTGTCCCCGAGTTGCGCAACTGAAGGAGGCCCCGTGTCGAGCGCCCGGTGACGAATGCGGTGGCACAGACGGATGGGGCCGCGCCGGGAATCCTTGTGTGGGGGCAGTGACTCCGCCCCCCCCCCTCCCCGGGAGGCGCGGGTTGGCGCCCGCGTCCTGTGCCAACAAGAAGAGCCGCCGCCGCCTCCGCCGCCTCCACAAACACGGGGTGAGTGACCCGCTGCCGCGGCCGCGGTACCGTAATCTCCCGTGCCGTGCGCGGCCACCGCCAAAGCGCCGCCGATCACACGCGCGTAAATAACGATAAACGCCGCGCTCCCACCACAGGTCACTGCTCCGCTCTGCTCCGGGCCGCGCCAGCGATATCGCCTGCAACTGTTACGAGCACCCACTCCTACAGTGTACCTAATAACACAAAACCAAATATTCAAATGTTTGTAAATCTAAGGGAGTTTACGTTTGTCATCAGTCCCTAAGCTTACAAATTACTTACACTAACTTAAAGCAACTTTTGCTTACGACAACACAAACGCCCATGCCCCAGGGAGGACTCGAACCCCCGACGGCGAGCAACCGCGCGCTTCGCAGCGAGGCGCGTAAAGCCGTCGGCACACGGAGCGTGTACCTGAACGAGTGTGGCCAGCGTGGCGAGTTTCTGACGTCACAACGTGCGAACCGCACGTTGGCGAGGCTTTCCCAACGAGTGGGGCAGTATCAAGCATGCCAGATATTCTCAACGAGCGTCTGAACGATCACCAATAAAGGGGGAGAACGCCCCCGTCGTCACACCATGTGGCTATCCGGGGAGGCGGGCAGCTTTTTACGGTAGTGAGACGAAGACGCCATGTTGGCCGTCGTATTTCGTGGTTTTTATTATAACTTTGGTTTATGAATGTATGACATTTCAAAGCAAGTAAAAGTGCCTGAGTAAATTGAGAATATCTTGAAAACCGGCCATAAAGGTACTATTAGTTGGAATAAATGACTGGAAACGTCTTATACGTGGTTAAAAAAATTTCGTATTAATATAATCTCCCGTTTCAAGGCAAGGCGGACTGAAAATCTATCAACACGAATAGTTCTTTGTAAGAAGACCTCCGAGGATGTCCGGCGCAGCTCTGAACGAAACGTTAGGAAAAACTGAAAAGTTTTATGGACCACGGCCTTATAACCCGGAAGTTCTATCAGCAACTATGACATCCGGTCGTGAAAGCCTTCATTGCAAAAAAATAGATATTTTAAAAGGATTATATAGATAATATGATTACACTGTTTTATATTTATATATGTAAATGAAAAACAAAAGAACAAAAAATAAAAGATATAGCCACACACGATCAAGAAGTGTATCATTTTTACAACACGCAGACCTTGCGCTATGCATCAATAGGCTTTGTAAACAATAGACCTTGAATTAACTATATATATTCATATGGTTCTATACTATATAAATGTTATCCCTCGTGTATTATTTTACTGCTATAAGAAACACATGACAAACGAATACCTGTATTCATGCGTAATTACGTTTAGACCATGGGTACAGAGGCGGTGGAGTGGTCGAGCGCTTCAAGCCGCCTTGTTACGGAACGCACCGCTGCTCGCCGTCGGAGGTTCGAGTCCTCCCTCGGGTATGGGTGTATTTGTTATCCTTAGCATAAATTAGTTTAAGTAGTTTGTTAGACTAGGAACTGCCGAGCGGTCTAAAGCGTCTCGCTGCGGAGCGCGCGGTTGCTCGCTGTGGAGGTTCGCGTCCTCCCTGGGGCATGGGTGTGTGTGTGTGTTGTCCTTAGGTTAATTTTCCTAGGTTTAAGTAGTTTGTAAGCTATGGACTGATGACACGCAGTTTGGTCCGATAGATTTACAGACATTTGAATCATTTTTGTAATTACATGTCAACAACCGACATATCACCCAATAGTATATACAACACGTCTAATACCGTAGGCGAAGATACATTGGTAAAGTAACTGGCCGTAGCGTAGTCGTGGACTGCGAAGGTCAAAGAGGTTGTGGTGTTGGTTCAAAGCTCCACATAAGCAAATATTTTTTCTACTTTTATTCTGTTTTCTGATAGACTCCTATAACTTTCTTAGAAATATACTGCATAATCCAGAATGAAACTTTTCACTCTGCAGCGGAGTGTGAGCTGATATGAAACTTCCTCACAGATTAAAATTTTGTGCCGGAACCAGGTTCGAGTCCCCGTTCCGGCACACAATTTTAATCTGCCAGGTACTTTCATACTGCATAATATTCGATGCTATGTAAAAATAAGTGCGCAATCTCTGAGGAGTGAGTTTGTTGAATTCGTTTTATGAACGAGACAGTTTGCACCTCACTTAGAGTAAAATACGCACTTATTGTGTCACGTATTGCATTGTACACGTTTTTAAAATTCTTCTATTGAATAGTAACATTGACTGTGGAAGCATGATCTTCTAAGATTTACTAAAAAGCGAGACTCTTGCAAAAATCTTTGTGTTGTGAAGGCCTATTCTTATTTTATATCGCAGAGTGTGTCATGAAACTTTTATTATTCGCTGCACTTATTGCCACAAAATGCAACTTTTATAAGAGTCTAATGTTTATAGGTATTTTGTTCTTATTTATTTAGGACTATCATAAAACATAACGTACATAAGCACAAGCGCGGAAATAAGCGGTTCAGTAGAGGTAAAGCAGGAATTCCACTCCTTTGATTTGGTAAATAGTGTGATTCCAGCAACTGATATTACCGACAACTGTTGTTGGAGCGCGCTGTGGTCGCGTGTAGCTCGTTGAGGCACACGTCTCGTATGCTCAAGTCGTATGCCCCGAGCGTTCAGCCGCACGGTGGACTCGGCACGTTGACCACACACGTTCAGACACACGCTCCATGTGCCGACGGTTTAAGGATGCTCGGCCACTCCACCGCGGCCCTAATAAGACACTGAGAACACTACTCGGATATAAACTTCTCAAATGATACATGGTTACGTATTTTACTCAGATATCGGTTACAATTGTAATTTGTGTGTGACACAGTGGGATATTTTGCTGCCTCAGCTGTGCTTGTGGTTTACATGAAGTTTACTTACAGCGAAGCGCCATGGGACTACCATAACAGTGAGTCATTCTCGTTGCCTCTGAGATGGTGTGTGATCACCTCGGACGGCAAGTACAGTTGCTCATCTGCGTGGCGTGGACAGTTTGAGGTTACCAACCAGCTCTGGACTGATATTTGGTCATTCTTCCATAAGTGCAGTTTCTTCTGGGAGGTGGTGGTCTGACTGCATTCCGTCTGCCAAGTGCATCCCACATTTGTTCAATCTAGTTTAATGCAAGAAGCTGGCCACTCCATTTGTTCAATTTCTTCAGCTTCAAGCATCTCCACAAGTGCAGCTCTTTAGGTACGAGCACTATCGTCTACCAGAAGGAACCCATCTCCTACTGCAGCACAGTATGATCCCGTCTCTATATCCCTGAGCAGTCAAAGCGCTATTCTGAACGACATAGGAGACCGTACATCTGCCAGTACTGACTTCAGCCCATACCATTTGTCCACCACCATATGATGCTCCCCTCCCCCTCCATTGACTGGTTTTAATGGAACAATGGAACACATACCACTAGTTTCCGAGCCTAGAGGCCACATTTCCGATAACGATTTCGGACTGTTTGTGTTGATATTCGGCTTCCTGTTGCTGCCTGGAGTGTGCTTTGCAGCTGAGTTGCATTCAGTCTCCTGTCCCGACGGGCTGTTAACGGTCGTCTCTTGCTCTTGTTGCCCACCGACGACCTTGGCCTTGCTTTCTTTTAAAGGTACCTGCTCTCTGAAACTGCGTAAACCACGTCCGTGTCCTGGAAATTACACTTTTGCACACTCTAATAGCTGCAGCCACCTACTTCTGTCTCCGTCCCGCTTCCATCCTTCCCATGGCTCTCCATGCCATAACTACGGCAAATCACATTGTTATTGCAGTGCATAACATGCACACTGCACTATCTCAACCGAACTGTTTGTGTAATCGTTTGTTAGTGTAAACACAAGTCAAGAGCAGACCTCTTCCAGCAATTTTCTGTAATTCACAGAATATATGACATCAATTGCGAATGGAAAAGCTGAAAATGTGTACCCAGCCGGGATTCGAACTCGGATCTTCTTCTTTCTAGGAAGCTGGACTGTCCACTACACCACATGTATATATAGATATAATATGTCGGTGATGGGCAATGATCCTGTCGTTAGTGGGGAGGAGTGGGCAAGTTTGTGACCCTTACTCTTACGGGAATTAGTTTCATAACTACGAGTTTGAGTGCTATGGGCAGGGTGAAGCTGGGAGTTTGTATCTGCCGGAAAGCGTGCTTAGGTGCGGTGTTCACTGTGTCCCCAGTGATGTAGTGGACATTGCAACTGCCTAGAAAGCAGGCGACCCGTGTTCGAATCCCTGGATTCACATTTTCAGCTTTGCCCATTTGCAGTTGATGTCATATATTCTGTGAATATGAAAGAAAAACAACTGCAGGATCAGAAGTGACCTGTTCTTTCGGAACAGACGCCACATGTATACAATTTTCTGTAATTACATCTCGGTTGTATAATGTTGAAGTCTCTACTCCGTAGAACCAACAGAAAGTCATCAAACGACTGTAGTTCATTCTACCGATGACAAAACTTCAGAACCTAAATATCTCAACTGACTCCATAATTATTTTGACCAGTGTATGTTAACAATCCATTATTTCAAGGTTAGTGTCGAAAAGAAAACAGAGCAAGTCATTTATCATGAAACATTGGCTCCCCCAAGGATCAGTCCTGGCATTCATACACTGAAGAGTCAAGGAAACTGGTACACCTGCCTAATATCTTGTAGAATTTGAAAGACCACCGTTAATTGTAAAATTAATTCTCACAAAGGTTACCGATTCTCAGCCGTTACAAACCGAATTAGTTAAATATTCACCGCATTTACCTACGCAAAATCACCGAAATGAAACTGAATACACTTCTGTACATGATTGGAGAAACTTATTCCGAAAAATGAACCTAAGTTATCTAACTTAAGCACCAGACAAATAATCGATTCCATCTCAAGGGAGACAAGAAAATCAGAACGTCTTACAAGCTGGAAGCGCAGCCACAGAATGCCCAAGTCGGCCAGCCAGTCCCCACCACCACCGGAAACCCACTGGAAATCGGTAAAAACTCAGGAAAAACGAGGTGGTGGGGAGAGCTTATACTCACGCGTTCTACTGAGGCTCGCTACTGGGCATTGTCAACCCAACTTGTAACCAAAGGTTGGAGGAACCTCTTTGGTAGCATAAAAATCAGAGGGTGGTAACGACTACCTATCGATACAAAGCCAGAGAAACACTAGTAGCGAGCAGCCAGCAGCCGACGACAAAAGTTCTCATATATACACTCAGACTCCCATGCTAGAAGATTATCATACATGTACATACAGAATAAAGCAAGTACACATTCTCACAGGGACAGTGGCGTCACGGAGAAACCGTTCATCTTCCCACATTCATAGACACAATGATAAATTATTAGCATGATAAAATCCCAGCAATATTACAGAAACTAACATTTAAAAACATGAAATGAAATGCTATTCCTCATACCTCCGAACGGAACGGGTTCTCTTTTAGCAAAAAAAGCCCGTCTAGCGAACCTAGATAATTTACAAAGTTAAAAACCTAGGGAAGACGGCAGAGAGCCATCTTTCAAAGTGCTGCAACACGACGTGGCATTGGCTCGATTAATGTCTGAAGTAGTGTTGGAGGAAACTGACACCGTGCATGCTACAGATCTGTCCATAGTTTCGTAAGAGTACGAAGGGGAAGATATCTTCTGAACTGCGCGTTATCAGAAATCGCAGTTATGCACAATAATTTTCATGTCTTTATTGGTCACCAGTGGTGTTTAAATTCATGAGAATATTCCTGGAGCCATTATCTAGCAATTCTGAACATTCGGGGTGTCGCATTCTCCAGCTGGATTGCCCAAGACGAATGCATGCAGGTGATCACTCAGGATGCGTATCTATGTCTCACGTGTCAGGGTCCTATCTAGACGTATCAAGGGGCTCATATCACTCCAACGTGTTTCCGGACATCAACAGTGTTAACGGGCCCTTGCAAGGTGTGCACGAGAGTGTCTCCGACTCGGAGAGCGCATATCGATGAATGGTTCGCACGCTGACATTTGTTGATGGTGCAGCATTGTTATCCGCAGCAGTTTGTGAAAGTGTTGCACTTCTGTCACGTTGAAAGTCTCTCTTCAGTCGTCGTTGATCCCGTTCTTGCAGGATCTTTCTCCGACGGCGACCTTGTCGGAGATTTGATGTTTTACCGGACTCCCGATGCACTCGTGAAATGGTCGTACTGGAAATTCCCCACATCATCGCTACCGCGGAGGTGTTGTGCCCAATCTCTATTGCGCTCAATATGACACCAGGTTCGAGCTCACTTAAATTGTGATAACCTGTCATGGTAGCAGCAGTATCTGATCTAACGCTGCGCCAGACACCTGTTGCCTTATATAGGCGTTGTCGATGCAGCGCCGCCCACTGAATGCTTACATACCTCTATATTTGCATACGCTTGCCTTTACAAATTTCTTAGCCTCTCGCAGTGTATTTTCTATCTGTACATTAGTGACACGCCAAACAGTGTTACCGAAAAGTTTTCCTATGCTCATGAACTTGCCATATCTCTACAAACCAGAACTTTAGGAAGGAGAAGCCGGTCGCAGTGGCCGAGCGGTTTGCGGCGCGCCAGTCATGTTCTGCACGCCCACTACGGTCGGGGCTTCGAATCCCCCCCCCCTCAGGCATGGATCTTTGTTCGGTCCTTAGTATTAGCTAGTTCATAAGTAGTTTGTAAGTTTAGGGACTGATGACCCCGTAGTTAAGTCCCATATGCTACGTTATCGAGATACTTATAAATTCTCAACAAATATTACAAAGGAGGTTCCAGCCAAATGCAGCTATCTGAACATCAGAACAGTAAAACTAGAACTCATTCTGCCAACAAAGAGTTTGAAGTAATTTCCAGCCAAAATACCGTGGGGCAACACTGGATCTGTCTATAAAATACAAAAGAACAGTTGAAAAATACAAGCCAAATGCCGAAAACCCGAAACAATATCAGAAAAAAAACTGGCAGGTACAATCTGTGGTGTAGAGCATCGACTTTATGGGTGCTGAATAATGTGCTCCAGTGTGGCAACGTAGTACCCATACACGAAAACTAGACATACCAGAACGAGTCAATGAGGATCGTTACAGGAGCATTAAAATCCACTCCTATCAACACCAGCCAAGGTCTCACAGCAACCCGTGCTACGTCAGTCACACTGACCAGGCCGCGGCCGCCAGCTGAATGGCTGGCTGCTGGGGCACGCCCCCTGCCTCGTAGCGGCCAGCCAGTAAGCTGGCGGCCGTGGCCTGGTCTGTGTGACGTAGCATGGGCTGCTGTGGACTTTGCCTCTAGGTGGTGTTGCTCCGATCTCCTGGCTACAAAGTGTCAGCAACATACCGCCATCTGAACTGCGAAGACAAGAAGCAATCAACCAAGACTGGAAGAAACTACACCACCCCACCTAACAACAAGACCTCCCAATTCATAGACTCTTAAACGGTACTACTGCGGACCGCTTAAAATCCTGGACTCCATTGTTGTGTAATGGAAGGAACGACAAGCAGTTCGACATTAAAGAAGAGTGGCACAAGAGGTGGAGCGCTGAAACAATAACACATCAAGCTGTCCAAGATCCAACTGCTGGCACGCCAGGATTTCACCTGGAGAGAAGTGAGTGGACAAGACTGAACAGAATAAGAACTGGCCTTGTGAGGAGCAATGCCACAATGAATAAGTAGGGGCTCCGAGACTCTCCAGCCTGTGATTGGGGGGGAGGGGGGGGGCAAAAACAAACTGTATAACATATTGTCAGAGACTGTCCTCAGAGGACTATTTAGAGATCTTATAATGTTTCTTCCTCTGCTGTTAGTTGGCTCCAATCACTACATATTGAACTATGATTAAATATATCTAACTGAGTTATAAGTAAACTTGCCAGTATTATTAAATTAGTAAGTTTCATAATTTAAAAATGTGTATTAAATATGTGCCTAAAACAAACTGCATGTAAACGTATAAGGACTTGTACATGTAAGAGTAAACTGTACGTTTTACTAAATGTTTGCTGTTCTTTCCATACTATAAAGCAGTGGTCGGCAAGTAATCTTAGATGGGATCCGGATACTTTTCAAAATTTGTATCGAGGTCCGGAAGTAAAAGCTCATATTCCTTATAATTTTTTTTAATTTTCATTCACAAAGTAATACGAAATACAATAAACAGGAATATTTGTATTCAAAACTCCAGAAAAGTTATATTCTTTAATAATTTTTCATTTTAAATTTCACTCTCAAACTAATACAAGAAATGCAAAATAATAATGTATAAAAGATCCAGAAAAGCTTTATTATTTGCTATTTATTTGTTTTTATTTTCACTCACCAAAAGTATGAAATAAAATGGATAGTCAATCTTTTAGTAAAAAGTCCAGAAACAGGCCGCGAAGAAAGTATGAAATACAATGAAATGTGCATATATCTGTTAAAAAAATCCATGGGAAAAATTAAATTTGCGGTCTTGAGGAGATTCTTAAAGTTAGGTTCACATGCGAATAGTCTTTTCATAGTGGGTGGCCGTTAGTCCTGATCAATAATTATTCTCCAAGAAAATAATTTTTGAAAATGAAATTTCACAAATATATGTGAAGTCAAACTTACCAGCCAGGTAGACCGCAAATTTTTTGCTATTTTCATATTTTTCCGGGAACTATTGACTCCAGAACTCTTCAGTGGATACAGTTTTAAACGTTTGCAAGGAAAAGTATTCCTACAAGTCTATTAACTCCCTTTGGACTAAAGGCTTTGAAAGGTGGAACAAATTCGCATCACATCTGTCCATTCTGCTACAGGAGAAACTTCAAAAGAGATTTTAAGAATCGTGACAAGTAGTATATTTCTTTGAATTTTAATACAAATTTCTTCTTAAGTTCTGCCAAGAAATTTGATAATATGGACTCTTTTTTATATTCAAAAAGTGTGCAAAATGAAGAAAATCTTGACTTGAAACGTCTCTTTCAAAGAATCACCTTGCGACGGCGTGATGATACACTTTGTACCAAACCACAAATTAATTTCCCATTTCTTTGCAGCTCGGTGTTGTTATCTACAAATTTTTGTTTAATAATTGGGGTATGTAACTTAAATAATAAAGCAGTCAACAATCCGAAGATTGGTTTTATACTTTAAAAATACTATTGGCGGTCCAGTTGTTGGCCTTCCGCAGTCCGAACCTGGACCGCGGTCCGCCAGTTGCCGACCGCTCAGCGCTGCTATAAAGGAATATAAAGGAAGAGAACACATAGAAAATGTTGTGGGGAAAGCGAACCAAAGGTTACGTTTCATCGGCAGAACGCTTAGAAGATGCACCAGTTCCACCAAAGAGACAGGCTACATCACACTTGTGCGTCCTCTCCTGGAGTACTGTTGCCCCTTGTGGGACCCTCACCAGGTGGGATTGACGGAAGACATTGAGAAGGTTCAGAGAAGGGCAGCTCGTTTTGTTCTATCACGTTACGGGGGGGGGGGGGGGGAAGCGTCACGGAAATGTTGCACGAATTGGGGTGGAAATCATTAAAAGAAAGACGTTATTCGTTGCGGCGTGATCTGTTTGCTATGTTTCAATCATCGACTTTTAGTTCTGAATGTGAAAATATTTTGCTAGCACCCACCTACTTAGGGAGACATGACCATCCCAATAAAATAAGAGAAATCAGATCGAAAACGGAACGATTTAGGTGTTCTTTCTTCCCGCGCGCTATTAGAGAATGGAACGGTAGAGAAAAGTTATGAAGTGGTTAATAAACCCTCTGCCAGGCACTTGAATGTGATTTGCAGAGTATCTATGTAGATGAAGATGTAGTTGCCATAAATGTTCAAATGTTTGTAGAACTTATGGGACTTAACTACGGGGGTCATCAGTCCCTAAACTTACAAACTACTTATGAACTGGCTAACTCTAAGGACGGCGCAAATATCCATGCCCGAGGGGGGATTCGAACCCCCTACCGTAGTGGCCGTGCAGACCGTGACTGGAGCGCCTCAGTCCCCTCGGCCACCGCGGCCGGCTAGTTGCCTTAAATGTGGGTACTAAAATGAGGACACTTTACTTTTCACCAGACATAAAACTGGGAAACATAAATAATTTTGTCGTGCAATCAAATAACTCAAATTGATGTTCTACTATTCTATACTGTCAGCAGAGCCCGCCTTAACTGGCGCGGGGCCCTGTGCAATACTTCCCCGTCCCCTCCACCATACGCTATATACCTTCGTCACGTTCAAAAGAATTCTAAGATTCGTGATTGACATATTACCAGTATATCAAAAGACTGTTACAACAGCAGTTTCAGAAACAAAATTACGGAGAACAGTTTATAAATTACATTCTAATGTTTTACGCGGGGCTTTAATAAGCGCGGGGCCCTGTGCGATTGCACCGTTTGCACATACCTATTCTATTATGGGTCTTGAAATGACTGGTAAGTCCAATTCGTGCGCATGATCTGCCGCAGATACATGTTGAGGGAACCACTAGTAAATTTCCATTTCTTCTCAGAGTTTCTCTTTGTTTTCTTTCCATGCGTCTTTCTACAGCATGAAAGATATCAGTAATGCCACTTTGTTTTCCAACAGTAAAAGGACAATATAACCTCTTCCATTTTATTAGATTATTCGTAGGTTATCTATTTAATAATTTGTGGCGAAAGAGAAATATTCTGTTACTTGGTTGTGTGAGGACTGTAGCACAAAATTCAACCAGGCGATCTCCTCTTTCATTCCTTTCGCCCATTCCATATTCATCTACTACATTTCCTTCTCTTCCCTTTCCTACTACCCCATCACAATCAAGTTTTCCTCTCCCTTAACTTTCTGAATGATGTCTTTTCTCATACATTTCTTCGATATCCTCATCATCGCCCGTGCTAGTTGGCATATAAACTTGCACTACTGCGGTCGTTGTTGGTTTTGTGTCATTCTTTGCTACAATAATGCTTTCACTATGATGTTCATAGTAACTTACCCGCTTCCCTATTTTCTTATTCATTGTCAGAACTACTACTGCGTTACCACCAACTGATTTCGAGTTTATAATCCTGTATAAATAGATACAGCCTACAGTAAAAGAAAAAGAGATATTTGGAGATAAGAAAAACAGCTCTATGAATATCAAGAACATAGATGGAAAACCAGTTCTCAGCAAAGAAGGGAAAGCTGAAAGGTGGAAAGAGTATATAGGAAGCTCTACGAAGGAATAGACAATGTTGTAGGAAGGGAGGAAGAAGTAGATGAGGATGAAATCGGAGATACTATACTGAGAGATGAATTTGACAGAGCACTGAAAGACCTAAGTCGTAACAAGGCCCATGGAGTAGATGATATTCCCTCAGAGCTACTGAAGTCTCTGGGGGAACCAGCCATGACAAAACTGTTTCACCTGGTGTGTAAGATGTATGAGACAGGCGAAGTACCCTTAGACTTTAAGAAAAATGTAATAATCTCCATTCCAAAGAAAGCAGGCGCAGACAGGTGTGAAAATTACAGAACCATCAGTTTAATAAGTCATGGTTGCAAAATATTAACACGAATTATTTACAGAAGGATGGAAAAGCTGGTAGAAGGCGATCTCGGGGAGGATCAGTTTGGGTTCAGGAGAAATGTAGGAACTCTGGAGGCAATACTCACTTTACGGCTTATCCTGGAAGATAGATTAAGGAAAGACAAACCTACATTTCTAGCTTTTGTAGATTTGGAGAAGGCTTTTGACAATGTTGACTGGAATAAACTCTTCCAAGTTCTGAACCAAGCAAGAGTAAAATATAGGGAGTGTAAGGTTATTTACAACTTGTATAAAAACCAGACAGCAGTTGTCAGAGTTGAAGGGCATGAAAGGGATGCAGTGGTTGGGAAGGGAGTAAGACAGGGTTGTAGCCTTTCTCCAATATTGTTCAATTTGTACACTGAGCAAACTATAAAGGAAAGCAAGGAGAAATTTGGAGAAGGAATTAAAGTTCAGGGTGAAGAATTAAAAACATTACGTTTTGCTGACGACATAGTAATTCTGTCAGAGACAGCAAAGGACCTGGAAGAGAAGTTGAACGGAATGGGCATTGTGCTGAAAGGTGCATATAACATGAACATTAACATGAGTAAAACAAGGGTAATGGAGTGCAGTCTAAGAAAATCAGGTGATGCTGAAGGAATTAGATTAGGTAACGAAACAAGAAAGGAGTTAGATGAGTTTTGTTACTTGGACAGTAAAATAACAAATGATGGTTGCAGTACAGAGGATATAAAATGTAGAATGGCAGTGGGTAGAAAAGCGTTCTCGAAAAAGAGAATATTGATTTAAGCCTAAGGAAGTCATTTCTGAAGGCATTTGTGTGGAGTGTTGCCTTGTATGGCAGTGAAACATGGACGATAAACAGTGTAGACAGGAATAGGATAGAGGCTTTTGAAATGTGGTGCTACCGAAGAAGGTGGGTGGATCGCATAAATAATGAGGAAGTACTGAACAAAATTGGGGAGGAAAGAAATTTCTGGCATATATTGACTAAAAGGAGGGATCGATTGGTATAACACATTCTTAGACATCAAGGAATCGTGAATTAAGCATTTGAGGGAAGTGTGTGGGGTAAAAACCGCAGAGGAAGACCAAGAGATGGATACAGTAAGCAGATTCAGACAGATGCAGGTTGCCGTTCTTATGTGGAGTTAAAGAGGCTTGCTCAGGATAGGGTATTGTGGGGAGGTGAATCAAACCAGTCTCCGGACTGAAGACCACAACAGCAATCCTGTACTCTCCTGACCAGAAATCCTGTTCATCCTGCCACCGAACTTCACTAATCCCTACCATATCTAACTTCAAATTTTCTAGCTTCCCTACCCGATTAATGGATCTAACATTCGACGCTCCGATCCGTAGAATGCCAGTGTTGTCTTTCCTGATGATTCCATCCTCCTGAGTACTCCCGCCCGGAGATCCGAATGGGAGACTATTTTACCTATGGAATATTTTACCCCAGAAGATGCCATCATCATATGTTCATACAGTACAGCTGCATGTCCTCGGGAAAAGTAACGGCTTTAGTTTCCCTTTGCTTTCAGCCTTTCGTAGTAACTGTGTGGCAAAGCCACATTAGCTGATGTTACGAGGCTAGCTCAGTCAGTCATCCAGACTGTTGCCCCTGTAACTACTGGAAGGGCTGTTGCCCCTCTTCAGGAACCACACGTTTGTCTAGCCTCTCCACAGATACCCCTCCGCTGTGGTTGCTCCCAAGGCACGGCTATCTGCATCGTTGAACCATGCAAGCCACCGCGCCTCGCCTATGTCTGTGGTATGTAATTAGACTAATTTCTGAAGCCCACCCAAGATCATATTACTTATTTAAGGGTCTAGGGGTTTTCACTGCAGGTTCACGCAGTGTCCGAGCGCATTGAGGCGTATGCTGCAATGCTCGAGGCCGTTCCACGTCGAGGGTTTGAATCCCCCTTCGGGCATGGATGTTTGTACTGTCTTTAGTATAAGGTAGTTCATAAGTAGTTTGTAAGTTTAGAGACTGATGACCCCCGCAGTTAAATATTTGTAGGTTCACAATATTTATTATTCTCTTATTAATTTTGTCAACCCAGTTCAAAAATAAGATCAGCCTACATAGATACAAAACTAGGAGAAACGATGACACACACTATTCAAGGTTAAATCTAACTCTGGCACAGAAGGGGATGAATTATGCAGCCTTAAGTCTTTGGTCGCTTACCAGATAACATAAAATGCTCGGCAGATAGGCAACCAACATGTAAAAACTAACAAAAGAATTTCTAAATGATAACTACTTCTACTCAATAGATGAAGTTTTACATAAAAAATTAGTAATTTTACCAAAATAAAATAAACAGATAAATAAATAAAATAAAATAATTAAAAATGTATGTCAAGTAATGTTATCTTGTATTAAACATGCACGTTCCACATTATTACAATAACTCTTATTCACGATCGATGGAACAAGCATTACTCTAATCTAAGAGAACTTTGAATTTTCCAGCTCAGCACATAACTTCAAATTTACCAGCTATGATTGTACTTCTCCAACACCAAGTTGAGTATTCAATTATTTGTAATAAATATCTCTTTGTACTACAAATAGTATTAGCTCCTTCTGTTAGATTGTGGCTACGCATGCAAGACAAATACAACCCCCACAACAAACATTCCAATTCCTCTTTATTTTCGTGACAAATAAGTAGTTCCTTCATTTCCGTTTTCATTATTATCTACGTATAATACCAATACATTGGGCTAATCTTATATAGTAGTTTTTGTACTTGTACTACTGCACACAATATTAAAGGTTGCAACTTTCTAAGTTAATTATCTCATATGTTAGAAACATGATTTTTGCCTCCTTTTTCCCGTGCGCCCTTCAAATATAAACGACACGTAAATGTTTAATTTTGTAGGTGACAGCAAAGCCTCATTCGGCGTTTAGTAGCGCATTCGTCTGCGGACGTACAGCCGTGGTTTTGCTCGTGGCCGCCTGTCAGAGCAGTAGCGCACCGAGTTATGGTCTTACAGAGTTACGCCTCTGATTTACGACGGTCCGTGACTCAGGCGCTTTTTGCTCACACGAGCGTTTTTCTGCGTCTTCCGCCCTGCACGTGTTTCTTCACAGGGGGCGGCGTGCCACTTTGTAGATTACTAACAACTTCAACAACAAGCTCACAAACGTTCATTCAAGCCGTAAGTTGTAAAAAAAAAGTGTCACAGCAGCAGTGACAAGTTTCCCTGTGTATGGAATGCGATACTTTTTATTCTCTGTGTTGTGAGCAGGTAAAGATGACCTCTGGGGCAAGGCAGTTTTCTTGTGACCGTCTTTTGTAAACATTGTCCAAAAATGTTTTCAAAAATGTGACTGTTGAATTATAGCACTATAAACGCATTACTCAGATCCTTACTCCAACCAAACTAATTAAATTATGCTCAAAATAAACTCTGCACATTTCCTTTTCCATCGTCCATCACAGTAAGGGGCGCAGTGATTCACACACCGCACGGGCAATCTGGAGTATGGCGGTTCAAATCCGCCTCTGGTTACGCAGATTTAGGCGTTCCGTTATGTCGCTAAATCACTCCATACAAATATAGAGATTATTCCTTTGAAAGGGCACGGCCGATTCCCTTAATCAATCCGAACTTGTGCTCCGTCACTAATGATAACATACCGAGCGAGGTGGCGCAGTGAACTCGCATTCAGGAGGAAGGTGGTTCAAATCCACCTCCGGCCATTCAGTTTTAGGTTTTCCAAGATTTCACTAAAGGGCACGGCCAATTTCGTTCGCCATTCTTACCCACAATTCCGAGCATGAGCTTCGTCTGTCAACGGAACCTTAAGACCTAGGCTTCCTTTCTAATGACCACGCTGCCTTCCTTCCTTTCTTCATCACAGTAACATAATTTTTTTAACAATGGTCATAAATTTTATTTACAATCAACGTCGCGACATGAGCGATATCATTCCAGACAGCATTAAACATGATTCGACAGATTAGATTAGATCATAAATACGATATTTCGTAATGATGTGGGACGTGTCATTGTAGTAAATTGTGGCTATACATGACAATATTTTAAGGTTTTTTTAATTTTCATTTCTTCTCATTTTTTATTTATTTTTTAATTTTTTAAGTTTTATCTAAAAATTCATCTAAACGTAGAAGGAGCTGCCATTCAGAAATTCCTTTTAATTTCTTTTTAAATACTAGTTGGCTATCTGAGTTTTGATGTTACTTGGTAAGTGACCGAAGACTTTGGTGGCAGCATAATTCACCCCTTTCTGTGCCAGGGCTAGATTTGACCTTGAATAGTGACTATGACCCTTTCTCCTAGTGTTGTAGCTTTGCACACTGCTATTACTTTTGAATTGGGTCGGGCTGTTCATAACAAATTTCATGAGTGAAATATATGTTGTGAAGCTACGGTGAAGATCTCTAGATCCTTAAATAAATGTCAGCAGGATAATCTTGAAATGTTGCACCAGTGCTCAATATTTAAGTTACGCACTCAAAACGACATTTCACTGCAAATCCTCAGAAATTTGTCCATACATAAGTCCAAATTAACTGGATAGTCTAACAGGTTCTCTACACAGATCACTACTTTGTTGAGAAGAAAACAAATTTATTTGAACCACAGTCAAAAACACAAAAATCACTTGCAATTACGATTCTTTTATACTGTGTATAATCATACCATACATCCTACATAGTCTCTAGGTTTCACTGCTGGTGCTACTACCACCGGTACTACCAATACAGTTCACATTTTCCTTCTGCCTTTGGCATCTGCCAACAGGGTTTTTATACCATTCAATAAGGCGGCTACGTCACATTTCGTCATGTCATGTGACATCACGTGACGTTCAAAAAGTTTCTATTAAGATTATTTTGGATTTTTAAATAGAAAATATACAAATGAAGATTTTTATACAAGTGAAATTGAAAGTAACAGTTACAACTGCTACGCACTTTTCTTTTAAAGGTACAAACAAATATTTAATTTTTAAATAACAGATATTTATGTAATAGCATTATTATTTGATTGTTTGTGCCTACTAATGGCTTTTATACAAAATAACATTTTAGTAGCAAGTTACACTCATTACCTACAAATGCTGATAAGATCGTCTTCTATGTTTACGATCTTTGGCACAGTTCTTATGACAAATCAAATCAAACGTCAATCTCATACATGCTTTGTCAGTGATTTCCGATTACAAAAACATACTTAACATTTATGTCCAGTTTAAGGTAAGTTTAACCCATACAGATAACTGTGGTAGTTACAGTTCACGTAAAACACGCGCATATTTGCGCGATTTTCTTGCGTTACTAATATTGAAAGGGCCTATGAATCATAACAATCTCGAGCTCCAGCAATTATTCTGATCTTTTGCGCAGTGAATACTTTTTTTATTAAATGTTGAATTAGCCCAGAATATGATCCCATATGAAAGCAGTGAATGAAAAAAGGCATAGTAAGCTAATTTACTGAGATTTGATCGAGTTTAGGAATGTAATATTTAGCTATTCACGTTTCCCGAAACAAAACAAAACAAAATTCAAATATATGAGGAAAATTTGATGACATTTTGCTGGACATGTTAGTCTTTCGTCTTAGCTACGACTCATTTCTGAAAGAGCTTATAAAATACTTAACCAAAGACGGCAGGGAAATTGCACCAACGACTCCAGCTATGGCTACTACAGTACACATTACTACATTGCCTTCACTATTGGATAGCCGCGGCCGAGCGGCCTAGCGCATTGAGGCGATATACTGCGATGCGCGAGGTCGTTCCCCGTCGAGGGTTCGAATCCCCCGTCGGGCATGGATGTTTGTGCTGTCTGTAGTATAAGGTAGTTCATAAGTACTTTGTAAGTTTAGGGTCTGATGACACCGCAGTTGAGTCCCATAAGCTTCAAAAACATTTGGACATTCTATTGGATAAGAAGTTATAGCTGTAGGCTAGTTAGTATCACTTGCGCTAGTAGTAACGTACTTCATATTTCAAATGTACTTTACTTCATCTCTCAAATGTTTGTAAATCTATGGGACTTAACTACTGAGGTCATTAGTTCCTAGGCTTACAAAAACTAACTTAAACAAACCTAAGAACAACACACACACACCCATGCCCGAGGGAGAACTGTAACCTCCGTCGGGGAGCAACCGCTCGCTTCGCAGCAAGGCGCCTTAGAGCGCTCGGCCATCCTACTTCGGCACTTCACCTCTACCCCTCTCTAGCCACCTCTCGCTTTATTCACATTAACAAGAGCAAAACAAGGGTAATGGAATTAAGAAAATCAGTGACGTTGAAAGAATCAGATTAGGTAACTAAACTATAAGGACAGAAGGCTGAATGCAACTCGTCTGCAAAGCACCCTCCAGGCAGCAACATCACGCGTAGTATCAACATAAACAGTCCGAAATTGCTTTTGGAAATGTGGCCTCTGAGCACAGAGGCCTAAGGTGTGTGTCCCGTTAAAACCACGACACCGTTTAGCTCGCAGAAACTGGCCGAAGGAACATCAGGGTTGGAATGGCGCCGGGTTATATTCACAGATGAGTCAAGATTTTGTGTTCAGACAGACAATCGTCGTTCCCTCATCCGGAGTGTACGTGGTACTTGGAACACTCCTGCTTATGTGCAGGAAATATCACCAAATAATGGTGATGGACGGTTTGGGCAGGAGTCGGTCTTGGGGGATTGCGATTTAGAACGGTGCTTTGACTGCTCAGATGTATAGAGACGAGCTCTTTCGACCTTTTCTTGTGTCCTACGCTGGTGCTAAATGAGATGGGTTCCTTCCGGTGGACAATAACGATCGTCCGCATATAGCTGCACTGGTGGACAGCATACTCGAAACTGAGCGAATTGAACGAATTGAGTGCGCAGCTTGCTCTCCGGACTTAAACCCGATTGAGAATGTCTGGGATGCACTCGGTAGATGCATTTCAGCCAGACTAGTACCTTCTACAACAGTTGGAGAGCTTGATATGACACTCATGAGCTGACTGATCACCTCATACTGTCCATGCAACGTAGGTGTGCAACTGTACTGGCCGTCCGATGTTTCACAAACCATATTAGAGGGCAACGAGAATGGCGTTTTCACTATTAGGGTAGCCCATGGTGCCTCGCTCTAAACCTCAAGTAGAGAGTTCAGACAGCAAAATATCATTTTGTGTCACACACAAATTGCAATTGTAACCAATATCTGAATAAAATGCGTCATCATCCACCATGATATGAATTCCCGCATGTATCAAAGTACATAACTTGAGAATGAGTTCGCAGATTTGGCTGATCTTTTCTTTGTTCTGTTCGTAATTCTCAGGACAAGGTTTGTTCGAAAGAAAATATTTGGAAAATCTACCGGAAAATATCGTAATTTAAGAAAAACTGACAGTACGCTTCCAGCTCGGATCATTTTCTAGATTCTCCAACAATCGCCTTATTCAATGGCTACTCGCCTAGCGGCCAAATACGTTATAACAGAGCGAACAAATACGCCAAGGAGGTTAGAATAAAGGGAAATGGCGTATTGCACACAAGGCTAAAACATCCAGACAGATTTAACACGAGATGTATATTAGAAGCTTCTCCGTATTATTTTTATCTCCATGATGATATCGATGGTGATCACATCTTCGGGGCGTTGTTCGTGGTATTTTTGAGTGTTACAAACAAATTGCGTACACATCATTTTTTTAACAACAATGCCTCCATTCCGGCGTCGTAATATCGGTCGGCGTACGCTCGGCGCAATAATACTATGTGATCGTAGAGCCAATGAGACCGACGAAGATCGTACACAGCGCTTGGAGATAAATCGAGAAAGAAATTCGCAAGCGCGATCCTTTATGACTATGGAACAACGGGTACCTTCGTGTTCCACTCGCTCATTGCAGCTTACGCACGAAATAATTTGGACCGTCGACAAAACAGAAGGTGACGTATGGCGTTTAGAACTGAAGGTTTGGCGTTCAAGTACGGTCCAGCAGCGGATACGTCAGTTGGTTTCGGAACAATGAAGAGTGTTTGTCAATACTGGAATGCTTTGAGATTGCGGCAAGAAGCGTCGGGATTATGTTGTCTGGGTGGAGAGAATAAATTACCAGAATTGAAACCGGCACCAGAGCCGCTGGCATCATTGATTTCTGGCCAAGATCCTCGGTCGAAGCATTTGTTACATAATATACAGATGTACAACAGTCCTTCCAGGTGTCATCATTTGGGGGGAATATTATCGAAGAACTACGCTTTAACCCAATTTTTAAGGTAAATTCTTTTTAGAAGGCTTTGACCCAACTTGTCAACCATTAGCAAAGCATTACCAGACTCATAAATAATTTACCATTTTTACAGGTTCGAGGACAAATCCACCACCGTGCAGTTTTGTTTTCCTTTTCCCAGTCATTTTAACAAAAGACAGGAAAGTTGTTTTATGCCTAAATTTATAATCATACCTGTTCGTAGAATGCTACCGTTAAAAGTACGGTCATGAAAGCTACTGACCTCACAGATAGAGCAGATCGAAAGGTCTATTAACCCGTTTCCAATTGATCTCATCCACTTTGACTTCTATTCCCAATCAGTATCGCGACTGCAATAACAATAAATGAGTTCAGAGAGATGGAAAGGATGAGACAGAGAATGGGGGAATGAAATTTATTTAAAAAGGGGGGATGATATAGACGCAGGAAGTGGGGGGGGGGGAATGGATGTGGTGTGGGTGAGAGGGAGTGGTGTGGAGGTGATGGAAAAGGTAGGGGGTTGAGGAGATGCGCAAAGGAAGGGGGAGAAGGTGATGGGGAGAAACGATTAGGGTATACATCCCATACACATTAGCAACAGTGAAGCATTGCTGGGTTTTCTAGCAATATAATCACCTGATCCACTAATTTTTTTGAGAAGTGTAGAATCTTCAGGTGTAACAGTAGTATTTGCAGTTGGGTAATTCGTTGACTGTACTTTTGTAGTTTTATAAATCATTGTAATTGTAGACTTCCGTAAAATTTGTATTCTTGTTTTTATTTTCGCTAAATGTTTATAATTACCAGAAATTAATAACGATACGTAAATCCAATATTAGTTTAAATGTCAGGAAGTCCTTTCTGAAAGCATTTGTCTGGAGTGTAGCATTGTATGGAAGTGAAACGTGGACGATAAGGACTTCAGAC
Source organism: Locusta migratoria (assembly GCA_026315105.1). NCBI lineage: Eukaryota > Metazoa > Arthropoda > Insecta > Orthoptera > Acrididae > Locusta > Locusta migratoria. The sequence continues at coordinate 106,369,184 of CM048749.1, read as the reverse complement.
AAAAAGATGATACAAGCTTTCGAAATGTGGTGCTACAGACGAATGATGAAAATTAGATGGGTAGATCACGTAACTAATGAGGAGGTGCTTAACCGAATTGGGGAGAAAAGGAGTTTCTGGCATATCTTGACTAAGAGAAGGGATAGATTGGTGGGACACATTCTGAGACATCAAGGAATCGTCAACTTAGCATTGGAGGGAAGTGTGTGTGGTAAAAATCGTAGAGGGAGACCGAGGGATGTATACAGTAAGCAAATGCAAAAAGATGTAGGTTGCCGAACTTAATCTCAGATGAAGAGACTTGCACAGGACAGGGTAGCATGGAGAGCTGCATCAAACCAGTCTGCAGACTGAAGACCACAACAACAACGTAAATTTGATACTATCTATAAAAATGTAAGTGTATCGCTTAGGTTAGTCTAGATAAAAAGACTCATGTGAATAATAAATAAATAAAAGCGTCAACTTCTCTGATTTCGATCCTTCATAAAAAAAAATGGTCTGCTTATGATCCTCCATAGACAAAGACACCTAAAAAAATGTGTTCGCAACGGACTTCAAACATTCATAAAGGCGAAGGGTGGGCAAATTCCACATTAATGTCCATTGTTAGGTGTCAGTACAGTTTTCATCAGAAACTGTGTGCCTAAATGTATATTCTACAAATGGGCTGTATGACATGGAACCCCGACAATGCTGTATTGTTCAGACAGTTTCTGGCCAAAGCATTCGTCTGATGGCACTCCTCACAACTCGGTGGCATGAGTCAAAGCGGCGGTCGTCACCTCGTGCAGCGAGTTCATCGGCAACATGGCAGGCCAGCCAGAGTCCGGGCAGATGTTATCAGCCTGGCCTACCGCAACGCGCAGACACGGTCGCTGCGCGCCGCTCCAAACGCCAGTCTGCGCACGCATCTGTCTACTAGGAGACCAACTGCAGTATGGTGTCCTAGTAACTTTATAGTCAGAACCTAGCTGTACGTGCACGAAGCTCTTGGACAGGACGTTTAACGAGATTCGTTTCACAGAGGAAGATTGCACTGTAGTTCCTTCTCCAGATTTCCGCACAGATTACAAAATGGCAGATATCGAAATAATTGACAGATGGACAGAAAAACAATTAAAATCTCTCAAAAGAGGAAAGGCCGCAGGACCTGATGGGATACCAGTTCGTTTTTACACACGCGAAGGAACTTGCTCCTCTTTGCAGCGGTGTACCGTAGGTTTCTAGAAGAGCGTAGCGTTCCAAAAGATTAGAAAATGGCGCAGGTCATCCCCGTTTCCAAGAAGGGACGTCGAACAGATGTGTAGAACTATAGGCCTATATCTCTTAACGTGGGTCAGTTGTAGAATTTTGGAACATGTATTATGTTCGCGTATAATGACATTTCTGGAGACTAGAAATCTGCTCTGTAGGAATCAACATGGTTTATAAAAAGGCGATCGTGTGAAATCGTCCACGATCTGTACGAAAAACAGGGCCATAGATACGGCTTTTCAGGTAGATGCTGTGTTTCTTGCTTCCGCAAGGCGTTTGATATAGTTCCCCACAGTCGTTTATTGAACAAAGTAAGAGCATATGGTCTATCAGACCAATTGTGTGAATGGATTGAGGAGTTTCTAGATAACAGAATGCAGCATACCATTCTCAATGAAGAGAAGTCTTCCGAAGTAAGAGTGATGTCAGTTGTGCCAGAGGGGAGTGTCGTGGGTCCATTTCTGTTCATGATATATATAAATGACCTTGCGAATAATATCTGAAGTTCACTGAGGCTTCTTGCGGATGATGCTGTAGCATATAGAGAGATTGTAATAATGTAAAATTGTATTGAAATGCAGGAGGATCTACATCGAATTGACGCATGGTGCACGAAATGGCAATTGAATCTCAATGTAGACAAGTGTAATCATTTAGCTACACTATAGCAGATCTGCAACTGGAACCAGTTAATTCCATAAATTATCTGGGAGGAGGCATTAGGAGTGATTTAAAATGGAACGGCCATATAAAATCAATCGTCGGTAAATCAGATGCCAGACTTAGATTCATTGAAAGATTCCTAAGGAAATGCAGTCCGGAAACAAAGGAAGTAGGTTCAGTACACTTGTTCGCCCACTGCTTGAATACTGCTCACCGGTGTGGGATCAGTACCAGATGAGGTTGATGAAGTAGAGAAGATCCAACGGAGAGCAGCGTGCTTCGCTACAGGATCATTTGGTAATCGTGAAAGCGTTACTGAGATGATCGATAAACTTCAGTGGAGGACTCTGCAGGAGAGACGTCTTTCGCTCGGTACCGGCTTTTGTCGAAGTTTCGAGAACATACCTTTACCGAGGAGTCTAGCAGTATATTGCTCCCTCCTAAGTATATCTCCTGAAGAGATCATGAAGATAATCTCACCGACAATCTTTCTTTCCGCGAACAATACGTGACTGGAATAGGAGGGAGAACCGATAGTGGTACTCAAGGTACCCTCCGCCACACACCGTCGGGTGGCTTGCGGAGTAATTTACCTGGACACAGTTTAAAGTTGCACCACCGTTAGTGATGGGAGATTGGATACTATCTGGGGTAATGACATCTGCGTCGTTGTTTATCATAGGAAAGACATTTACTAGGGGTAATGACTGGATGCTTTCAAGGTACTAGTAGAGTTTGTCGGTGTTTCCTTTAATAATTATAACAAATATCAGCTGTGGTGTTCAACATGATCAAGATAAATGTAAAGTGACTTATGAAAGGAGGGCATATTAATAGACAGCCAGTGGCTGCTGGCAAGGGTCGCCGTTGTTTAGGTACTCTACTGGCCATGAGAACTGTGGGATCGGGAAGACAGCACATAACGAAACTTTACAAGTAGTTCAAATATTTCAATATTACTAAACTATACGAAACAAAACGTAAATTAATTACAAACCAAGGCGAGCACACTCTTCACTACAGGTTATGTTCGATATGCCTACCTTCCGTAGTGATGATGTGGTGCTGACGAAGTCTGCATGGGCCGCTGAACATGAGGACTGACGATGACCTTTGATTGTCTGTTTTAAGCTCAGCCAAGGTTCTGGGATTGTTGCTGTATACCTTGTCATAAATAAAAACAAGAAATTTCTAAACGTTTTTCAAAAAATGTTCAAATGTTTGTAGAACTTATGGGACTTAACTACGGGGTCATCAGCCCCTAAGCTTACAAACTACTTATGAACTAGCTAAGACTAAGGACGGCACAAATATCCATGCCCGAGGGGGGATTCGAACCCCCGACCGTAGTGGCTGTGCAGACCGTGACTGGAGCGCCTCAGTCTCCTCGGCCACCACGGCCGGCCCAAACGTTTTTGCTCTTTGGAACCTGCAGCACAAAAAGATCATATAATGACATTTTTACTAAAGAACGTTCCAAATTTGCTGCTGTGTGTAGATTTGTAAACGTAGAAAATGAAATTAAGGGGCTAATCCTGCATTTTCTACGTTCACAGATCTAAACTTAGCAGCAAATTTGGAACTTTGTTTAGAAAAAAAGAATTTCCAGGTTGGTTGTGCAATACGAAATATTTATTTTAAAAAATTACGTATATATTTCGTTCCCGTGATGGAACATCACCAGTGCAGATTTCGAGTCATGAGGACTTATGTGCTCCACATGAAACATTAATAGTCAGAGCCATAGAACAAATGAAAAGATCTTCCTAGTACATGTTACACGTTTTTAATATAGCCCCACGAAAAGGAGTAGCATGTGTTCAGAACCGGAGAATTTGGGGCTAATGGAGGCCCACGCCAGTGGCCTCTGGGAATCCCAAAGTCAGCATGTAGTCCCCTAAGTGCTCTTCCAGGACACCAAACACTCTCCTGCTTCGATAGGGTCTAGCTTCATCTTGCATGAACCATATCTTGCCGAAATCAGGATCACTTTGGATAATGGGGATGAAATCACCTTCCAAAACCTACTGTTTGGCAATCACCGTTCCGTCAAGAAATATCGCATCGATAATTTCGTAACTGGACATTGCATACCACATACTGCCTGTTGAGGGTGAAGTGACTTCCCGGTAATAAAATGCGCCAATTTTGCTTAGTAACGAACACATCCTAATGAAAGTAGGCTTCATCGGTAAACCAAACCATAGTCCCACCACATACTCATACTAATTCCAACAATGCACCATAGCGAACGTCCTATAGCAAACCGCTCAGAATTTTTGACGATTTTGTTTCATATAATTAATTAATTGCTACCCTGTATATAGAAATGCTGGGTTCACTTAGGAACTAAGAATCTGTGTAGCAATAAATTCCTATTACACTTTTAAAACCTTTCTTTCCACTACTTTGTGAACAAAATTTGTTGCATTTCAAACAGAGGCAATACTATGAAATAAATAATGTACGGAATGTTATTATAATTTACATTTATCATGTTATTATAAATTACATGTACCATGAGAAGGAGATGAGAGACAAAGAGGGAGTGGATAGAGAGCCGGAGGAGGAGGAAGAGAAGGAGGGAGACTGGTGAAGAGAGAGGCGGCAGGAGGTAAAGGACGACAGAGAGAGGAGGGGGAAGAGAAGCACAAAGAAAGAAGGGGGAGAAAGTGATGGGCAGTATGAGGAAATGAAGGGATCGAATTTCAGGCGACCAGGCCCAGAGGACCACATGCAGCAACAAAGCTTCTCTTCCACTGAACTCCGTTTATAATTTGTGTCATGTAGGAAGGCACTTCTGCATATAATGGCGTAGCGATAGGGGAAGCGTGGAGCAAAGGAACTACGACCGAGTGTCAACAGCGAGGCCTGCGGAAGAAACATTATCGTAACTCGAGGACAGTCATACGCCTGGAGAATATTATTGGTTACCGATGTGCCTTCCTACGTGAATTAGACTATAGTGCTTTCTGTTGCCAATCACCCTGCATGCCGATTTGTAGCAAGCCCTCATAGTCGCGCAAGAGTAGCCGAGAGGTCTGGAGCGCCAAATTACCGATTGCGCGGCCTCCCGCGTCGGAGGTTCGAATCCTCCCTGGGGCTTGGATGTGTGTGTTGTCCTTAGGCTAGTTCAACTTCGTTTGTTTGTAACTCCAGGGACTTATGATCAAAGTAGTTTGGTCCCATAAAATTAAAAACATTTGAACATTTTGAAACAAGTCCTCATATATTCCATCTCTTCATCTTGTTTGCTCTTCCTAGTTGAGACCGCCGGTGTTTCTCCATTCAGTTCTCACCAGGCCTATGATGTTTGGTCCGTTCTAGATCTCATCCAGCCCCGTATTAAGCCGATCATCCAAGTGATCGCAGATTGTACCGGGCCACAGATCATCCTTAAGATTTTACGCTCTAAAACGACAATGTTGTCTAGGTGTTTTTCCGGACGCTACAAGTTTCACAACTATACAGTCCAACTGGCTGGATCATTGTTTTATACAGTTCTAGTAAGGAATTCCTTGAAAGGCTGCTTGATGTAAAAGGCCGATTGACATTGAATCTCGCTTTGATTTCTACCTCACAAAATACGTCCTCTGTGAATACTACCCCTAGGAACCCCTTTGCAGGGTCCAGTTCGAATAGAGGCTGTAGAGGGTTTATTGAATCGGCACTAGTCCTCCTCATCACCTTACACCCAGTCTTCGGTTCACTCACAAGGAGACCAATGCTGTTCGCTGCTGCTCATCCGTGTAAGTTCCTTCAATCTGGACAACAGTGCCACGTCGCCGCGTCGGAGTCGGCGAAAGCGAGAAGTGTCATTTTCTCACCCACTACCTCAAAGTCCTTAAGCACATATTTTTTCGAGTGCTGCACTGAACAATGCTAACAGAAGATTGCAACAAATAAATATCCGGCACTGCAAGGTTTTCAGCTCGTCGGAACTAAGAATTAGTCTTGTGTAGTTCGCGAACGAACTAGTTCGGAAGAGCGCTCCCACAGGCGAACGACGCGAACTGGTTCGCAGATCCCTCGCCTCTTAGTTCATCCGCTCCTTTTCCGAAGACTGACGGGAAACAGCGAGAGGACGCGAGAGCGCACAGAATCGCGTGATTTCCTTCTGCCAGTTACCGTCATTTCGAGCTGAGATGCAGCTCAGCTGTAGTTTCATAGACATTGCCCAAAAGTACGGGTAATAGCACACGTTTGGGAAACACTGATCATTATATAAAAAAGCTGTTATAACAAAAGAAAGAGTTCTTTTAGTAGCGGTAGCAAAAGCCAAAAAGAGCGGACGAACTAAAAAGAGCGACCTACTACGCGGCCGAGCTGCGAACTAAAATAGGCGCGATCGGTCGCGAACTAAAATATGCGCGATAGGTCGCGAACTAAAACATGCGTTACCGGTCGCGAACTATTATGCCAAACGTATCTCGCTTTTTAGTTCGTTAGATTCTTTTCCAAAGACCGACGGGCGAGATGGGCGCGCAGCAGAATTAAAAATCATGTGTTTCCCTTCTGCTCATGAGAGCCGTTTCGAGGTGAGCGTCTGCCTGCTAGAATACATAGTTCAGTGCTACAAAATTTCTGTTTTTAAGTGTTGTGCGCTCTGTAATATCTGACTAATAAATTCCATAATGCCAAGATATAGAGATAACTCTAAACATAAACGCGAGAATTTTGGTTTGCGTGATATCGTTAGCGGCTCAAGCAGCAAGCGCATGAAGCAGCTAGGTTGGGGAAATTCTCCCTCCACCTGCATGCGCAGCCGGCCGCGGTGGCCGAGGGGACTAAGGCGCTCCAGTCACGGTCTGCACGGCCACTACGGTCGGGGGCTCGAATCCCCTCTCGGGCATGGATATTTGTGCCGTCCTAGTTCGTAAGTAGTTCATAAGTAGTTTGTAAGTTTAGGGACTGATGACCCCGTAGTTAAGTCTCATAGACTATACCAACATTTGAACGTTTTTTTTGCATGCGCAGACCACGCCGCTCAGCCGTCACTGGGAGTGGACGAACTAAAAGAACGAACTAGTTCGCGGCAGAGCCGCGAACTAAAGCGAGTGTTCCCGATCGCGAACTATTATGCGCAAGTCTAGTTTGTGGCTTGGAATCTCGCTTTTATTTCTACCTAACACGATACCAGACTACCCCTAGATGTTTGAAAATATGGACTCTTTTGTAGGCTCGGGTTCGACCAGAGGCTGCAGAGGGTTTAATGAATCGGCATTAGTCCTGCTCATAACCAAATAGTCTTCGATTCATTCACAAGGAGAGCAATCCTGTTCGCTGATGCTCATCCATATATGTTCTTCACTGAATCTGGAAATCAGAGTCACGTCGCCACGTCGGCGGCGGCGAAAGCGAGACGTGCGATTTTCTCACCCTCTACCGTGATCCCTACAAAGTCCTTGCGGAAAGCTTCCATTATTTTTTCGAGTGCCACATTGAAAACACTGCTAACATAAGATTGCAACAAATAAATATCTGAGCAACGACAGGTTTTCGGTTAGTCGGATCTAAGATTGCGAGAAGTAGCAGTCAGAGAAGTCTGAGTTGGCAGGGAGGCGGGTGGCCGCGGCCGCGGTCGCGACATGGCAGCCGGGCCCGGCGGTGACTCGGCGTTGCCGAACTGCCGGTGACGTCACGGCAGGAATGCCGCTGGCCCACCCCTCGCCCTCGCGCAACAAGTGTCGCCGGTGGCGCGCCCAGTCGCTCCGCCCGCTGCGGCCGAACGGACGCGCCCAGCCGTTCCGCCGTCTGGGAAAGGCCTGTGTTCATAACACGCTCCCCACTACTCAGCTGTTCATCTACATCTACATACACACACCGCAATCCACCGTAAGGTGCGTGGCGGAGGGTACACTGTACCACTGCTAGCCATTTCCTTTCCTAAAACTTTTATCCATTATGTGTTGGAACCTGCGACTGTATCTTGAAAAAGGATTCAGAAATTACTGCAACCAGTTGCCTTTTTTTCTTCTCAGTGAAGATTTATTAAACCATGACCGGTTTCAAGCTGCCTAGCAGCTCATCATCAGATGGTATATACACATTTAGTGCAAATTACATTTGTATCTGAGGCAGGGCAGAAAACGAGAAATAGTAAACACTAATTGTGGTATGTTACACTGATTAATTACAATATAAGTTCGTCTTTAAGATGTTACTTACAGTTATGAGTTTCACATTTAGTTTGTCCATGTGTGTTCTGCTCTTGGATAGCATTTCACAACACTGCCCTTCCATCAGCACACCACAGCAACTCCCACGTGGTAGTGGCTGTGCAGTGGTAAGGTGTGTGCAGTGTTTTTTATTTTTACCACCTGAAAAATGTTTCGAATGTTTGTATAGCTTAACTACGGGGTCATCAGTCCCTAAACTTACAAACTACTTATGAACTAGCTAACACTAAGGACGGCATAAATATCCATGCCCGAGGGGGGATTTGATCCCCCGACCGTAGTGGCCGTGCAGACCGTGACTGGCGCGCTGCAGTCGCCTCGGACACCGCGGCAGGCTTTACCACCTGAAAGTCGCGGGAGTTACTGTGGTGTGCTGATGAAAGGGCAGTGTTGTGAAATGCTATCCAAAAGCGGAACACACATGGACAAACTAAATGTTAAAATCATAACTGTAAGTAACATCTTGAAGACGAACTTATATTGTAATTAATCAGTGTAACATACCACAATTAGTGTTTACTATTTCTCGTTTTCTGCCCTGCCACAGATACAAATGTAATTTGCACTACATGTATATACCATCTGATGATGAGCTGCTAGGCAGCTTGAAAGCGGTCATGGTTTAATAAATGTACATTGAGAAGAAAAAAGGTGACTGGTTGCAGTAATTTCTGAATCCTGTTTCCTTTCCTATTCCACTCCCAATCTGAACGAGGGAAAAAAGAATGCCCTAATTTCTCTTATCCTGTCTTTGTCATCATTACGCGAAATGTAAGTAGGCGGCAGGAAGAACGTACTACACTCAGCTTCAAATTCCGGCCCTCTAAATTTCCTCAACATAGCTTCTCGAAAAGAACGTCGTCTTTCCTCCAGCGATACCCGTTTGAGTTCTCGGAGCATTTGCGTCACACACGCGCATTGGTCGAACCTACCAGTAACAAACCTAGCTGCTCGCCTCTGAACTGCCCCTATGTCTTCCTGTAATCTGATCTGCTGCAGGCCACGAACTCTTGAGCAATACTCAAAACGTGGTCGTACAAGGTTTTTTACGCAGTTTCCTTTACAGATGAAGTACATCTTCTCAAAAATTCTTTAAATAAACCGAAGTCGGCTGCCCGGCTTACTCACACCTGGCGACTGCATCAAGAAGCTGACTACTAATGCTGTATTCGAACATTATGGGATTGTTTTTTCCTACTCATGCACATCACCTTACATTTTTCTACATTTAGAACTAGCTGCCATTCTTCGCACCAACTAGTAATTTTGTCTAAGTCATCCTATATGCTATTACAGACAGTTAAAGATGACACCCTCCAATACACCACAGCATCATCAGCAAACAGCCGCAAATTGCAAGTAACTCTGTCCATGAGATCATTTATATAGATAGAAAATAATAGCGGTCTTATCACAGGTCCCTGGGGCACGCCTGACGACACACTTTTCTCTGATGAACAGTGTCTGTCGAGGACAACGTACTGTGTTCTGTTACTTAGGAAGTCTTCCAGCCTGTCACAAATCTATGAACCTATTCTATATGTTCCCCCGACTAGGGTGCTCAACTTTCCCGTAAGTCCCGGGATCTCCCTATTTGAACATATTTTTTCGTAATCTCCCGGCTCCCGTATTTTCAAACTCAGTGACCGATTTCCTCCCCTGTTTTAACTTTATTCCTCTACTTTTGCAATGAAAATAAGGAAGTAGAAACAACTGTTCATGCTTACATTAGTTTCTTTGTGTACATTGGAAATGTTTTCATTCTAAAAGCAATGTATTTGGAGAATCAATTATTAAAAACTTAAATTCGTAGTAGTTTTGTTCCGCGATATTTTGTATTTGTTTGTTATGAGTAGCTTTCGGCTTCTTAGGCTATCGTCAGATAACTTAGTGAACAGATAGTCCACATGTAACAATGAGGTTACATATACAAAAATGGTTTTCCAAAGATACATGAATCTGTGAATTTCTTATGACTATGAATCGATACTACAGAACGAGTGTACTATAAAACAAATGCACTTTAAATGAATGGATCTTAGGCTACAATTGTATTAAAATATTAAAGCTGTGGGATTGTATGAGAAAGTACTGTCAGATAGAGGATGGTACAAACGAAACGTGGATTTGTTATGACTAACAAGGAGTCCACATCAGCTAAATCAGCTAAAGCAACTCTCAAAAATTCTCGAGAAAATCTATTTTGAAGTTTTGTAAGTACAAGTAAAAACCAATAATTTAACGGTTACAGCAGCTTGCAATGTAGTTCAGTTGGTAGCGTTCTAGTCTCCCATTCAAAAGGTCGCTTCTTCGAACCCCACAGTGACAATTTGTTTTTAATTATTTTTTTCGTTGTGTTCGAATACTTACACAATTTTAATATCTAATGGTAATTTTTATGAAAAATGCACTTGCTTTTGGTTATACGCAATTTTCTACATTTTATAAATTAATGATGGTTTCAATCAAAAATATAAGTTACAGTTTTTACAGTATTGGCTTCACTATTAATCGACGACGGTAGTCTTTGATTGTTCAGTTTGTGAAGAGCTATGATGCTGTCTTTGGAAAGTCATCTCCATAGCTACTAATGGCCTTCCGAGGAACTAATCCATTTAATCTTTGGGTGACGACAAAGTGTTCTGCTCGACTATATACACATAAACAAAAACTGACACAACACGTGGAATTAGAGATCCCAAAATGTTTTATATAACTGAATTCGAAAACAACGAAAAAATATTCGTCTCATTAGGATTTGAACCACTGACTGTCAGTCCACAACGCTAGCACCGGAGATACACCGATAGATGCTGCAACTGTTTCCATATTTGGTCCTTACAGGTACTCGCAAAGTTTCAAAGTCGATTTTCTCGACGATGTTTGAGAGTTGCGTCTAATGGCTTGAGCTGATTGTTATTTAAGTTCTGAACTCCACGTACTATAAATACAAAGAAATTCTAAAATCCCAAACCATGTGGTCTCCTTATAAGTATTAATACCACAGAAGGTGCTTAATTTATGGGGTCCGAATGAGTACATCTTACATCACGTAAGGTTACAAATATTCGAAATGTCCAGGTGAGTGATAGGTGATTGTCCAAGGAAACTGTAAATCTCAGAGAAACATTGCAGGGTGGGGGGAGGAATTATGGTAAGGGGAAAGAAAGGAATATGGAGTATTGGTAGGGAACACATATGACAAAATTATTTATATAAAGTCATAACAATATTAATAAGTTGATATTTTAATAAAGGTGAATAATGGAATTGTGTCTGATCATTAAGCACTAGGTCAGGATTCTTAGACTGGTGTTTCTTAATGGAGAATGCCGATCTTAGTATTATGGAATCTCATGAAGTCGTACAGTTAGTAATTGGTAAAGTTACACAGACAAAGGAAGACAGATGTTTTGGTACTGGCACTCATAAATTATTAGCTACTGTTCTTGATTCAAATTTGAAATCTAGTAGTGAGAACAACCTCATTGAATTATATGACTCTTTATATTCTTACTTAGTTAATAAATTTGATAATACTTTAAAGTGCTTAATCCCATTATGTATAAAAAGTTAATTAACATTCAATGATATGCATGAAATTGTAGAACTGTCAACCTGGATTATGTGACTGATGATGAATTATATGAGGAATTTTGTAGTTTTAATGATGCAAGTAAATGTTGTGTCTCTTTAAAAGGTAACGTTAGCCAGAAATGGATAAAGGTTTATACAACTTTGAAATTAAATACTGTTAATTTTGAGCACTTCAGTAAGCTGGTATGTTACGACTATACCAGGAAGTAATGCTCACACTGAGAGAGTATTTTCTCTCGTGAATAATACTTGGACAGTTGTAAGAAACAGAAGTAGCACGAACCTAATCAAATCTTAACTGCAAGATGCCATGAATTTTCCATATCCATGCCGTGAATTCTTTGAATTTGGTTAAAATTTCATAAAATTACTGACTGAGGCAAAAATGTTGCAAAAAGTATATGTGATGTGTAAATAAATATTAATCTTTTTCGAATAGTACTTGCATTTTTTGGTGAAATTTCGCTCTTAATCTTCCTTATTGGCCCACTTTAGGTTACGGTAGTCACACTAAACGTAGGCCTTTGCGATCGCCTTTTGACAGCTCGAAATTTAAATGAAAATAACGGCTTAACTGTACGTCAGACACGAAAATTGAATAAACAAATTTATAGAGGAGAAAATGCTCTACAAGTTTGTTTGTTTGGTATTTTTTTTTCCTGATATCTTGTATCGTTTCAGAGATATTTGCAAAAAATAACGGCGATTTCACACAGTCTCTTGATTTTACGTAAGTCCGACGCTAGGAAATGACACGTGACATTCCTCGCCCAGAACTCATACGCCATCTTGCTTCCTGTATTTTATGATTTTCTTATTATAACTTAACTGCGGGGTTATCAGTCCCTAAACTTAAAAGCTAGACCCTACTTATGAACTAGATTATACTAAAGACGGCACAAACATCCATGCCCGAAGGGGGGATTCGAACCGCCGACGGGGAACGGCCTCGCACATCGTAGCATAGCGCCTCAATGCGCTCGGCCGCTCCCCCGCAGCGGTAGTCTTGTTTTGCCACCTTATTTGTGTTGATAGAAGCGATGTGGTAGGCTTGCTGCCATCCTACTCGTTGTTGTGCGTGCATATTAAACGTGCCTTGGTGTTGCTGGTGCGGCCTCCTTCGGTGGTGTCAGTGAAGCGGTAAACTTTAGCAGATGGTGTCACCGCAACCGCGGTGCCCGCCGTTAGCGGAGACTGGATTTCTCCGATGTCGTCGGGCTCGTTTGTCTAAGAGGGGCCCTGTGTCTGAAATTTTACAGCCACAGCCGATGGCACCTTATTTTATCGTGCCAAGTTGTGGGACTTCCTGACGTACGTCAGAGATGGTCTCGCTGGTGTGTCCTGGGTCATAACGTTCAGCGTTGCGATGTTGTTTGTCGTCAAAGGCCCCAGTACTCTCCATCGTGGCGTCTTCATCATCTCCCCGATCTGTACGTAGAAAGCTATCATCCGATGTGTGTGCAACGGCGTTTCCTTCGTCGTTTTGGGGAGCTCTGCTTGCGTTGTCGTACATCCTTGTCCGCGTCCTGCGTGGAGGCGTGGTCGTTGGGCACAAAAGCGGCCGTTGGTGGCACCAGACGATCGATGTCCATAGACGTCTCCGTAGTAGCTACTTCGGTCAGCTGTTGTGGTTGTTCCGTAGCGGTTTCCTCGACTATAATTGGTAGCATTGCTGTCAACTTGTATCACATCTGCTGCGGAATTAATTGAAACTTCCGGGCTAAGTTGCCGTTGTCCATCAATAAAACGTCTTACACCCGACGTTTCGTTGCCTACTGTGGACAACATCTTCAAGGATAAGTCGACGACTGCCTACTAGGCGCTGGAGGTCCTGCTTATATAGAGAGAATAAATGGTGCCACCACTTGTCACGCGCTGCCGACTATGCGACGTCCTGGCTAGCATGCTCATTTCACTAAATTTTATTTCAGGACGTCGTATTATTACACACGCATGTACAGAGAAGCTATAGAAATACAGAAACACCACAATAATTTTAACAGGAAAGAAGAAGGTTTGAAATTAGATGAGATTCATAAAATGTTCAAATGTTTGTAAATCTATCGGACCAAACTGCGTGGTCATCAGTCCGTAGCTTACAAACTACTTAAACCTAGGTAAACTAACCTAAGGACAAACACACACACCCATGCCCCAGGGAGGACTCGAACCTCCACGGCGAACAACCGCGCGCTCCGCAGCGAGACGCTTTAGACCGCTCGGCTACTCCACCGCGGCAGATGAGAATTGGCGCTCAGCTTTGAACCAAAGATATGACAATCGATTACCTGTAATCGAGAGAGATGACGTTGGTCAAAGGTAGCTTCATAGTCGGCAGCACGTGACAAGCGGTGGCGCCATCTGTGCCCTCTATATAAGCAGGACCTCCAGCGTCCTAGTAGGCAGTCGTCGACTCACCCTTGAAGATTTTGTCCGCAGTAGGCAACGAAACGTCGGGAGTAATAAGTTTTATTGATGGACCACGGCAACTTAGCCTGCAAGTTTCAATTAATGAACACCGTAGACAGTTTCTATGCCTCTTACCTACTCTGCCGCTGTGCGACAAGATCTTCCGTCTCACGATACTGAGTATCAAGTGGTGGATGATTACGCAGCAGAGGTGACACAAGTTGACAGCAATGCTACCAATGACAGTCGAGGAAACAGCTACGTAACAACCACAACAGTTGACCGAAGTAGTTAATATTAAAAGGGTTTCGGGTACCTTTATTAATTAAATAGAGTTGTGCATATGCAAGAGTGCTCCCTCTAAAATGTGCATTTGTTCTATTTCGTGCACATGTGCAAATGTTTGTTAAGTGCCGGCCGCGGTGGCCGAGGGGACTGAGGCGCTACAGTCACCGTCTGCACAGCCACTACGGTTGGGGGTTCGAATCCCCCCTCGGGCATGGATATTTGTGCCGTCCTTAGTGTTAGCTAGTTCGTAAGTACTTTGTAAGTTTAGGGACTGAGAACCCCGTAGTTAAGTCCCATAAGCTATACAAACATTTGAACATTTTTTGTTTGTTAAGCTTATGGGACTTAACTGCGAAGTCATCAGTCCCCTAAACTTACGAACCACTTATGAACTACCTTATACTAAAGACGGAACATACATCCATGCCCGAGGGGGGATTCGAATCCCCGACGGGGAACGACCTCGCGCATTGTAGCTTAGCGCCTCAATGCGCTCGGCCGCTCCGTGCAGCTTCGTGCACATGCCGTGAACTACGTAACAACGAATTTTTATTATTTTTTTCCGAAATGAGTCCAGTACTCATAACACTACAGGCAATTCTAAACGCCGTTTCACACCGCGGTCACATTATGTCACGTTAGGTAAAGTGACAGATGTCACGTGATAGATGTGAAGTTCACACCGCCACCGACGTCTGTCAGATATTGGGGCATCGTGTCTGCTCTGTCAGTCGGTTCATTTGAAGTAGGTAACATGCTAAATGGTTCGTGGTGCGATTTCGCGTTTACTAAAAATGTGCCTTGGTTGGATGACGGCTATAGTAGTTAGAGCAGTGGAGAGGAACTCATGCTGTTGTACTCAGTTACAAGCCGAACGCATTGGGTTCACCCATCAACCAAAGACGGAAAAGTGCGGCGGGTATCGTAATCTGATGGAGGACTTGGAGCTAGATGATGAAAGATTCACAACATACTTTTGGCTATCTAAACCTGAGTATGAAGAGATCTTAACATTGATAAGTAACGATATTAGTAGAAAAGACACCAAATACAGGTGATCTATTTCCACCAGAGAAAGAATGGTACTATGCCTAAGGTAAGCCTTATACAATTTACTTTTTTGAAATCTTATTGTAAGTGGTTTATAATTTTGGTAAAATTTCTTTCAAACATATAAACAACATATTCCTTCTCCATTATTAACTTAAAATAACTTGTAAGGTTGATAAATATAGTAGACAGTCAGCTAAATGTTAATAATTTTTAAATAAACGCTAACTAATTTTCAAAATTAATAAATGTTTGTTTATATTTGAACTAGTACAATTAAGAACTAATCTATTTTGTTCCAGTTGCTTTGCTATTTCGCCCCATGCTGTGTGCTTTAAATTGTTGTCTCTATACTCCTCCAATCTGTATTCCACAGCAGTGGACGAGTTCTGACGGCTTCAATTAACTGTTCCATAACCAAAAAAAAAATACAGCTTCTTGTAACGAGTTACTGCATGAAACTGTGCGACAGGTGTGGCCATGTGCGCAGCGGGGTAGCGGGACAGTGCGCATGTGCGAGGCCACAGTCGTCGACAGACGTTTTGAAAAGTTCGCTCTCGGAGCGACCCCGAATATTCCTCTGTCGACGTCTGTGGTTTCTGTGAGGCTCTGCGAGGTCGGTGTGAATTACACCATTGAAAACTATGGAAACAGATCTTTTGAAAAATCTGTCACGTTACGTAACGTGACATAGTGTGACCGCGACCGCGGTGTGAAACGGCCTTATAGTGGGCCGTAAAACACGACAGCGCGTTTTTGTTTTTTTCTTTTTTTTTTTTTTTTTTTTTTTACGTACTCGATTTCGCGATTGTTACAACCGAAAGTGACAATGGTAGACAAAGTGCCCTCCGGCGCACAGCAGAGGTGGCACTGGAGTACGGATGCAGATGTAGACGGCGGGAGCATGCCGTGAGAACGCACGGAGGCTCAACGCGGCGCAAGTTGCATGGCTTGCCGACGCGGCAGGATGCCGGCGCGTTACACCCACTTCCTCTTCCCTCCCCGCCTCCCCCTCCCCCCTTTCCCTTCCCCTTCCCACCCCTCTCATCTATTTCTCCCGCCCGGGCGGCCGCCAGAAATCGCAATTGGGACTTCCTCCTTGCGCCGGCCGGTCGCTTCGCGCCCTCTACACTGTTACCAGCGCGCCCATCGACACAGCGCACCGACACCGGCAGCGGTACACTCCAATGTCGCTTCCAGACCTATTCCCTATCCGGTAGCGCCATTACTTACTTCTACATACGAGGGGCGATTAACTAAAAAGGTATGAAACGACACTGACAAGAAAAGTACTTAGGCTCGAACAAACAGAAATACACCAAAATCGTATGATAGATAATGTAAAGGTCTCTTATTGCACTTGTGATACTCCTGCAAAACTCTGCAGTCGTCCATTAGAGGCCTCTGCGTGTGCCATGCCGCATTGCACTTTGACCTGCCGGTACGCCAGTAGTGACGGTGCAGTGTGCCTCTGAAGTTGCGTTTTGTGACGTTATTTGTGTGGTTAAGTGTCGGATGGGTCGGCGATTGGTAATCAATCCTGCTAATACAGTGTGACTGGTTGAGGTGAAGTTACGAAGAAACCTTCTTCTTGTAGATGGTATTAGAGTAGAAGATGAATCATTCGCATGTTGCTTATTATCTATTATAGTGTTTCTAATCTATGCTCATATTTCTGCACTATAAGAGATACCAGAAAACATGTGAATGATTTTTTTTCTACACCAAGACCGTATTCACGAAGAAGGGCTCTTCGGAATTTCATCTGAACCAATTGCAATACATTAGCAGGCGCGTCAGTCACAGTCTGCACGGCCACTACGGTCGGGGGTTCGAATCCTCCCTCGAGCATGGATATTTGTGTCGTCCTTAGTATTAGCTAGTTCTTAAGTAGTTTGTAAGTTTAGGGACTGATGGTCCCATAAGCTCTACAAACATTTGAACATTAGCAGGATTGATTACCAATCGCCGACTCATCTGACGCTTGCCGGCCGCGGTGGCCGAGGTGACTGAGGCGCTCCAGTCACGGTCAGCACGGCCACTACGGTCGGGGGTTCGAATCCCCCCTCGGGCATGGATATTTGTGCCGTCCTAGTTCGTAAGTAGTTCATAAGTAGTTTGTAAGTTTAGGGACTGATGACCCCGTAGTTAAGTCCTATAAGCTTAACAAACATTTGAACATTTGATCTGACTCTTCACTACACAAATAAAGTCACAAAGCGCAACTTCAGAGGCACACTGCACCGTCACTACTGACGTACCGGCAGGTCAAAGTGCAATGCGGCATGGCACACGCAGAGGCCTCTAATGGACGACTGCAGAGTTTAGCTGATGCGGGAGTATCACTAGTGCAATAATGGACCTTTACAGTATCTGTCATACGATTTTGGTGTATTTCTGTTTGTTCGAGCCTAAGTACTTTCCTTGTGAGTACAATATCCCAAGCCGAAGGATTTCCTGTTCCTAGAATTCCTGTAGCTGAGACAAAAGCCACTCCTCTACTGTCTCCTTCAGTTCGTCGTTAAGAGTTGAAGCGGTTTTGTGTGACCCTGGAGACGTGTGGACGCGACGCGCGTTATCGTGGAGTAGAATCACTGCCCCCGTGAGCAGCCCAGGCCGTTTGCTCCTGATGGACTTGCGTTGGCACGAAGTGTTTCACAGCACACGTCACTGTTAATGGTTTTTTCCCGTGCTGAAGGAATTCGACGAGTATCGGACCTCAGACGTCGAAAAAGACGGTAAGAATCACCTTCCCTGCTGAAGGCACAGTCTTGAAATTTTTAGGGGGAGGTAATGACGCATCCACAGATATACATTACTAGACTGGCAAAAGTCCCTCTGTGACTGAAGCCTGACGCCGCCATCTTGCCTTACCTCACGTCAAAAAGTTTCTGTACGATACTACTGTGATCTTCTGATACGATATGACGTTGTAATCTTTGGTTTGAACATGATTTGCGTTCGGGCTAATACTTCCGCAACAATGTTTAACACATTGTCGAATCTTATGAGAAGAATGTGTTACGTACGGTTAAATTTTACTTAGCGTCCTGGCGGCCTCGAGTAATTATGTTGTCAATCATGTGACGTTGGCATTAGCCAATCCCATAACATCGCAAATGTTTTTTCATGAAGTCTTCGTTTATGAGGGCAATTAATTTTACTGAGTGAACGATGGTACATACAAGAACCTGTTAACCACAGAGCAGAAACAGCATTATTTATTTACTTCATTGTCTGTACGAAACACTAATCAAGTTAGTCTGTGGATTGCTAAGAATATTAACATCTTGGTGAGTGCTTTCTACTGTTTTGTTGATGTTGCCAACATAATCATGTGAGGCCGCTGGGACGGTAAGTAAAATTTTACTGTAACGTACAGTTAAAGCAGACTGTACTTATCTGTACTTATCCACGATAAATATCTCATTTATAACGGCCATACTATTAAAAAACCGAAGTTGATCCAAACTAGTAACCGATTAATAAAAACAGGAAATGCGACTCAATAGTGTATGTATAAAAGCAGACCGTAGGATTTCGTAAGACTCTCAACAGAATACGTGTCATCCACAATAAACAACACTTTTTGATGACCATACTACTGAAAGAAACTCCGAAGTTGAATCAAATTGATACTGACTAATAATAACAGTAAATCAATACAACTCATTACGCTACGGCATGTGTCAAAGCTTACTCCAACTGAAAAAATTATAGCCACATACAACACACGAATTTCCCATGTGTCAAAAGTCTAAGGACAGCATACGTACGTCAGTTCATCGGTATTTTTCAACTGTTTTCCGTAATAATGCAAACGACTGCTTACACATTTATAGTATAGAAATATGGCAGCGAGACTTCATTGACACCAATGATATTGTATATGGCATTGCCAGTCTAGTAATGTATGTCTGTGGACGCATCCTTCGCGTCCATAGATGTTGCACTACGTTATCCTAAAGCTGCATGTTGCATATTCAAATGTCAACCGGTTTAGTTGTTAAGACGTTTCGTATTCTTCATTTAAACACCCCTCGTACATACGCCGCAAGCCATGTCGGCTAGAGGTTGGTAACTTCCCTTTCTGTTCTAGTACCAAATATAGCGAGGAAAAAACGAGTTTATGCCTCCATACTAGCCCTAAGTTGTCTTATCTTAACCCTTTCATTCCCAGTGTTGTTCCTCGACAACAATGTATTGAAAGCTGACTTATACCGTATTTTGTGTATCCATCCTTAAAGTCGCATTGTTGTTGATGAACGACACGCTTCTACTACGACATTTTGCCACCTGGTACGGCATGTAGCCACTTCTGAGGCATTAATAAGTCCATCTTGGTAGTTGTGTTACGTTGTAATCTGTACGTGGCCGTGTTTGCGAGCGTGAGTGTGGTTCATTTATCTTATTTCAGCAGTGAATTGTCTTGTATGTAATCTCCTCGGGTTTGCAGCCGGATAGTAAAGTCAACTTGACACAATATTTCAGCGGCGCAACTGCCCGCCATCCACCTGAGGATGGAGGGTAGTTGCGCCGCTGAAATATTGTGTCAATTTAACTTTAGTATACGTCTGCAAACCCGAGAAGATTATAAACAGTTATTACGCCGGGAAAACCTTTAGGGTCTTAGTGAATTATCTTGTCTTTGGTGCTGTGATGAAGATTATAGTAACATTATCGATCTGACAATGTTAGCCGTCAGCAAAATAACGTCCCAAGTAATAAAATACCTCGACATAAACGTATCTGTTGTGCATGAAATATATGACGTAAAAAAAAGGCTCGATCAAAAATGTTAAACACTAATTTTGATGTTTAGTGCATTGTTTTAATACAGAAAACATGGAATTTTAATTTTTCAAACTTGAATTCGTAATATGGGACTGAAAGGGTAAAGGGAATGCAAGTTGCCGCCAACGGAATCGTTATGCAGTCAGCTTGAAATTCCAGCCCTCCTAAATTTTTTCGGCGGATTTTCTCGTAAAGAACTTCTTTCCTCCAGAGATATCCACTACAGTTGCCGAAATATCTCCGTAACACTCGAATGCTGATGCAAATTATCACCCCGCCTCTGAAGTTTCTACACTGCCCAAAACAATTAGGTAATCAGGTGAGATATCATACAAAATATGCAAATGGTCACGTATTTTATTCAGATTTTGATTACAATTGTGATTTGTATGCGATACAGTACCATATTTTGTTGCCTCGGCCTCTTTACTTGAGGTTTACATGATGTTTAGTTAGAGCGAGGCACCAAGGGGCTACCATAATAGTGAAAAAGTCATTCTCACTGACCTCTAATATAGAACATGATCACCTCGGTCGGCCAGTACAGTTGCTTACCTGCGTGGCATGGACAGTGTGATGTTATTAATCAGCTGTTAAGGGATATTTCGCCATTTTTCCATGAGTGCAATATCCAGCTTTGCAATCGTTTTGGGAGGAGCTGGTCTGGCTGCAATACGTCTGCTAAGTGCACACCAGTGTACAAGCCGGCCACTCCGCGGTGGCCGAGGGGACTGAGGCGCTTCAGTCACGGTCTGCACGGCCACTACGGTCGGGGGTTCGAATCCCCCCTCGGGCATGAATATTTGTGCCGTCCTTAGTCTTAGTTAGTTCATAAGTAGTTTGTAAGTTTAGGGTCTGATGACCCCGTAGTTAAGTCCCATAAGCTCTACAAACATTTGAACATTTTGAACCGGCCACTCCATTTGTTACATTCTCTCAGCTTCAAGCATGTTGTCCACTAGTGTAGCTCTGTGTGGACGAGCGTTTATCGTCCACCATAAGGAGAATATCTCCTACGGCTTCAGAGTAGTGCGCCGGCCGCGGTGGCCGAGGGGACTGAGGCGCTTCAGTCACGGTCTGCACGGCCACTACGGTCGGGGGTTCGAATCCCCCCTTGGGCATGGATATTTGTGCCGCCTAGTTCGTAAGTAGTTCATAAGTAGTTTGTAAGTTTAGGGACTGATGACCCCGTAGTTAAGTCCCATAAGCTTAACAAACACTTGAACATTTGAACAGAGTAGTGCACAACAACATGTCGAAGGATCTAGTGTCCATAGGGTCCATACCTCAGCGCAGTAAAAGCACCATTCTGAACGACATAGATGTCCGTACGTCTACCAATACTACATCCTGCCCACATTATTCGAAAATCACCATGATATTGTGATGTTTCCTGCACATAACACGATTCTTCCCAGTTCCACGTTCTCTCCAGATGATGGAACGACGTTGGTCCGACTGAACACAAAATCTAGACATCTGTAAACAGAACACAGGGCTACTCGTTACGACTCCAACCCTGATGTTCCTCCGCCCAATTTCTGCGGACTTAACGGTGTCGTGGTTTTAACTGGACTCACACCATAGGCCTCCATTAGCGGAGGCCATAGCGGACGATAGTACGCGTCCTGTTAGTGCGATGCAGCTTTCAGGCTCGTGCCTCAACGGGCTGTTAAACGGAGATGTCATTCCTTGCTAATGTTACTCATGGAAGACCTCGGCCTTGCATTCTTTTAACGGTTGCCTGAATTCGCGCCCAGGTCCTGGAAATTACACTTTGGGACACTCCAGTAGTTGCAGCCACCCCCCTCTGCCCCACGTCCAAACTTCCTATAACTTTGTTGTTGCATTGCACTTCGTACTGAGTACACTATCTGAACCCAACTGCTTGGGTAATTCGTTTGGTAGGGTAAGCACAAGTCAACACCAACCCCTCTGCAGCGACTTTCTGTTATTGCCACTATATCACTTGCTTTAATGTTGTTTCCACTCCGCAGAACCGACAGAAAAACTTCGAGCCATTTTAGTTCATTCTTCCGATGACAATACTTCAGATCCTAGATACCTCAGCTGATACCCTAAATGTTTTGACCAGTGTATGACTTCCTCTAAATCTAAACCGATTATGTTGGAATCCTACGCACCTGAACAGTACTCAAGAATGAGTTGGCCTATTGTTCCAACTGCGGTCAGCTTCATAGATGAACCACATTTTTTCCCAACAAACCGAAGTAGACCATCTGCCTGCCCCACAAGATCCGCCCCCCCCCCCCCATAGTTCCAATGGCGGAAATAATTGAGATAGCTGGACAACGTCGATTTTTAACCGATGACGGAAGATGCCACCTGGAGGATGGTAGAGGTATTGAGAATGGTTTCAACGTTGTCCTCCAACAGACAGAAACTGACGTGCTTGCCAGAGCGCCATAGCGGGACCCTCCAGTACGGAATGATTACAGTCAGCGTGCCTTCATCGTGAGAAGCAAAAGGGCGTCATACCACGGAGATGCTCTCGTGCATCCTGCAGCCAACTGAGCGAGTTTCACCTTCCGAGCGGCGGGATGGTCCTTTCAGAGAATTGCCACGAACGTTCCACATGTTAGGTCAGTTGTCCAACACGGCTAGTTGGAATGGTCACGTGAACACGATAGGGACGTTCACGTAGCACAAATGTTTGCAAATAACGTAGTATCTCAAGGGCAACAGGCCGCAGTGGAGTGGCCGAGTGCTCTAAGGCTGTGGAGTGCTCGGATGCCGCCGTCGGAGGTTCGAGTCCTCCCTCGGGCATGTGTGTGTGTGTGGGGGGGGGGGGGGGGGTGTTGTAGTATGGCTGGCTCATGGCCATAGGTAGTAAGTTGTTAAGAAATTTCGTAGCTATTAGAATACATTAAACTTGGAATGGGTCGGAATAGACGACATATGGTGTAACGTACAGCATTCCCATGAGAAACTGCGCCAGTACTGCCCAGACTTACTCTGATTGGCTGCCCCCACCTCTGTGTAAGATCCCCTCTACCATTCTTTAATTATAAATATTAGATAAACTGTTTGAGTCGAATCGCTGGTCGACTGTCAGCGATCCAACCCCCCACAATCGCGTAAGCGGCCGACTGCGAACAGCGGACAAATTGAAGAGCGCCTAGGCGGCCATTGTAGTGGCAAACTTCCGCGCGAACTTTAAATGTGCGTAAGATTCTTTTGATTAGAGAGAGTATTCATTTCAGTCGCGAAAACTATGTCTACTTGAAATATATAACTACAAAACAGCTTCAGAATCCTTGAATATAAGGCAACTATCGGTTGTGCGTAAATTTATTACACATACGGTGTAGAAATTGGCCAACAGCGTTTCCTCTTCCTTACGAAACCGAATTATAACATGTAGTTTTTTTGCGTTCTAAGTGCAGCATATGAACGGAATTTTTTCGGCAGACACGATGTTTTGGCACTTTCTCAGCATATTCTACGAGTGCGAAACTTTTGTACAAACATTAATTTCGGAAGAGTTTCACACGTTACGTCTTTGCTCTAATCCTGTATTCTCGAATATTTAGAAATTTTATAGCATCAACAAATCAAACAGGGCTGACTGAAACAGCTAGTGTTAAAAATCTGTTGTGAAAGTGAAATATGCTATCAGATAAATAATTGAAAAATAGCTTCTTACGTTGTGAATACAGCAATCAGCCACTACCAAATTCTTTTAAGTACACGAAGTATGCCATAATTTTTTCTTAACTGAGGCATCTAACAATAGCATTAGGGTATCTAGCAAGAAAATTAGCATTTTAATGTTGTAAGCTAAATACCTTATAGCAGAGTGAACTGCTCAAAAGTCAGCAACTATCGTCACAGGGTTCAAAATGTGCATCCACTGTGGCTACGTGCCGTTCATATATGGAACTATACACAGGTCTGCAAACCCCTTTCAGTTGTTATACCTATATGTAAAGCAGATTACCTTTAAATTCTGCTTTACAAGTTGCTAATATTAATTTCATACACAAAAATTCGAACGGCAGTGAGGCAACTAATTTCGTGACCCCAATAGTTATTTTACACAATCATAAAATGAAGCCGGCCGCGGTGGCCGAGGAGACTGAGGCGCGCTAGTCACGGTCTGTACGGCCACTACGGTCGGGGGTTCGAATCTCCCATCGGGCATTGATATTTGTGCTGTCCTTAGTCTTAGCTAGTTCATAAGTAGTTTGTAAGTTTAGGAACTGATAACCTCATAGTTAAGTCCCATAAGCTTAACAAACATTATTAACAAAAAATGAAACTTTTTGAACTTCCTGTCCACCAGTACTGCCTAAAGTAGTTTCTATTTAAGAGCTACGAGTATTATAAAAGCCTATTTTTTTATTTCATTAAATCCTACATTGTCTTGACTAACAGTCTGTTAAGCAAGAGTAACTATCTCTGAACACAAGTAGTAGGGCTACTTATACTCCTGTGAAATATAAATGGGAATACAGTATTCGATCTTTTTATTCCTTTCTTAAATTGATTTGGTATTTAAACGCTGAGCAGCTCTTCTCCATCGTGTTTCATGTATAATGCGATAGTCAAACAATACAGAAGTGACTATCGATTGTGTATATATCCCGCAGTAGCTATTTAATACGCGATTTACCTGCTAATAACAATCGTATTTATAGGACGCTTGTCACTACCATGGCGGCCGGGCAAAGGTTCAAATTATCCCGCGACAGCAGCGCCGTCAGGGAGTCTACTTATTTTTACAAGGTCTTTGCAGCGATCGGCTGTTTATCTTTGCTCGGGCTCTGTAGGGATCTTTGTACGCCGGAGTGGGCACAGGACTTTGACGGCTGTTGCGCTGTAGGGGCCGGTGGAAAGCGGGCTGAGTACGATGCTCGGGGCTGTTGACAAGTGACGGATTCCCTCGGCAGGCGGGCGGCCGTGTGGATGGGAAAGGGTTGTCAGTACGGAGTCGTACCGGCCTGCTGTAACTTCTGCTACGACTGCAATTGCTGTACTGATTGAAATCTACGCGGTGCCCGAAGGAGTGTGTGTGCCGCGTTGAGTGCGGCCGTTTGCTCGGGCCGAACAAGCATTTTTCCTTCTGTGGCCTGAGCGGAAGCACATCGGATGTAACTTGTTGATTCTTCAGAGCAGCGGAGACGGCGTGGCAACGCGTAACTGAGAGTGATAGTGGGTGAGCACTGTTTGTTTCATATCGGTTTGACAACCCGGTATTTGTGATCGACATTTATGTGTCAAATTCTTCTCGGTCGTTTCAATGTGGTTCGTCTTTTTCCCACGAACGGAATTTACCTGCTGCCTCAGCCTCCGCCAAAAAAAAATGTTTTGTTTCAAAGGGAAAAATAAACAAATGACATCGTGCTTTTAGGAAGAGACTTATTCTCAGTAGAGAAATTAATATTTCTCTTAAGTTAAAGATTTTGACCTAAATGGGACTTTTTGTCATAAAATTTGAACTAATTTTCATTCCTGTAAATAAACGTTCCATGTTTTAGCGCTAAGGTACTCAATGCCGTTGAGCGTTTGTTGTAGGCTGCATCAATGTATAAAGCAGAAGATTTGTGTGTTTAGCTTGTTCATTCATCCAGTAGTTCAGTTGCTTATGTTACATAAAAACGCTAACAACCTACTGTTGATTTAATGCCCTAATTGTTTTAATTAATCTTTAATTGAAGTGGTTAGACTTAGTGTTCGTGGAGAGACTCCTGATTCATTCTTATTATTGTTATCATTCAGATAGCAAGGGCTGAGACCCATATTTATTGCAGAAATCTCCGGAGGAATCTGTTAGTGTTTTTTAAATTGTTTCTTAGGATAATTTGTGTTCTAGGCATTGAGCCTGACCTAAGATGTGCTTCACGCAAGACTGTTTATAATTATACTTGTTGTAATAAACAGTTATTGCAGACAGTGAATCATGTGCAATCAGAGTATATGTCCCAGTCCTTCCTTAGAATATAGTAGTTGCATATTATATGCGGCACACTGTTGTATAGAACTTAACGTGATTTTATGTAACTAATGTGTTTACATGAAGCTTTATTATGGCACATTTCGTTTATGCTCTAGTTAATAAAAACTGTTCGCAAATCTCACCTCGCCTGAAAACACTATTTGATATGGAAATTGTGTTTATTGAACTAACGAACTTCTGGAAACAAAACAAACTAACAAACTTCTGAAACTAAGACAAAAACAACAAACATTAACTAAAAGTTTTCTTCTTCACCAATTAGGTACAAGCCAGGGAGATAACGACAGCCTTGAGAGAACGGCCAGGGAGACGAGGTCGGATGAAGTATTCCATTGCGGGAAGTCCTGGAGGGGCGGCGTCGCTGGCAGGGACTCTTCCCCGGAGGCGTCGGTCGCAATCCCTCAGCTATGGACCTCGTAGACGATCGGCGGAGAATTGCCGTCGTGTTGCTAACGCTAACGCTAACGCTTTTATGTACGGGCCTCGACCTTGGCCCGATGTCTGTAGAGTCTAAGCAAATAGTTGCTGTTCCTCTTCTATCCTGGCTTGATGATGTTTGTTATTGCCTGGCTTTATGGAATGACCTATACTTGCTGGTCCTGCAGCAGATAAGTAGTCCAGGTTGCTAGCAACAGCTAGCGGTTTGTTTTCCCGCGTGCCCCACTAGGGCGCGGATCTCTTCGCTCCCATCTTGTGAACACAGCTGCCTCGCGACAGATGACTTGCCACTGATTAGGGGAAAATATGGGGTGGGAATTGAGGAGTTTGACCTCCTTGGTAGACAGGATCGGGATAGATGCTCTCTCAGATGTTGAGGGGGCAGAAAGGTGTGTGTGGGAGACTGGGTTTAAGATGGGACGGAAGGAAAGGGTAAGGATTGTCTAGGTGTGGGTATGTCCTGTCTCGGACGGAGGAGACGAGCTTGTCAAGAACCTTCTTGACACTGTGCTTGTCCGGCATGGGTAAGCAATCTTCCGTTTCTAGTGGCCCGTCCTCCATGATCACAGTTTCTGTGGTCGTCGTAGACCAAATCCAGACGTCGTCCTCTTCATCGGACTCTTCCTGTCCAGGAGGAGATGTGTCAACCTTCATGTGCGTCCCCTCGGCCTCCTGCATTGCTGCAGATACCATAGAAAGGCTTGTCAGTGTGACTTCTTCTTCCGTCTGCGTCGTTGCGTCCACCCCTACTTTCCTCCCCGCTTGTGGGTTATCAATCAGGGCGGTCGCCTCTTCTTTCGCGGCGCGAAGTTCCCGCACCACTTCTTCAACTTGGCGCACCGCCGCGTCGAGTTCGGTGCGAAGCAGCGCTGTCTCCTCCGCCATGGCGGATTTGAGAGCGCGCATCGCGTCGACGGCCGCAGACGTCTCTTTGCAGCTTGGTCCGCTGTTCCCTTTTGGGGGAGGGGGCGGATCAGCAGCGGGTTGTTCTTGATTCTCCATCCCCTCAATGGAGCCCTTGTCGGCGTGCTTACTTCCTCCGCCGCTCCAGCTACAGATGTAGCTGCAGCGGCGAAAGTTGGCGGCGTGTGGGCCACCACAGTTAGCACACTTCTTCACAGTTTCCCGCGTCTTCTTGCAGTCGCGTGTATCGTGCACCTCAGCGCACTTCATACACGCAGCTGCGTTTTTGCAGTCCTTGGCCAGGTGGCCAAGTTTCTGGCAGTGAAAACACTGCACCGTCATCTGCTTCTTTTCTTCTTCCTCTCGTCGTTTCCGGCCATATGCAACGCCTCGCAAGCGAGGTGCTTCGTAATGGCCGAAAGAAGGCCACCCTTTGACCTTCCCGCGCCTCCTCTTCCGCGACCGGACATGGCTGCTGGAGAAGTCGGTTGCGAGACGAATGCTGCTGCTGCGCTGCCGTGCGTCCGCTCCGCTCGGCTGTCCGCTGCCTTCTCTAGCCGAAACGAAACGCAGTCGTGTGCGCCCCCCCCCCCCCCCCCCCCGAAATAGTCGCCGTGCACTGATATGTGGCAATCTCGAGTTGGTCTCACGTGACTGTGCGGAGGATAATAGTTCCGGTTTAGTGCGCTCTCTGACGGTGTGGTCGTCGCGACCTCTGGTGATTCCGGAACCGCCCCTGTGGAGCGCTTAACTTGTATGCATCCCTGCATTACGGGTTGTCCGCTCGTCAGGCGAACCACCGGTACATGACACAGTTAACTGTAGAATTTCTAAAAATTGCGCTTCGCGTCAGAATTGATGGTGCGCGGGACGAGCACTGCCGAATGGCAGTCAATCCAGCACAGACGTCTCTCGCGTTAACAGCTATGGCAGTCACGCTCTTAAAATAGTCTGTCACGCCGTTCGTACTTTATATTTTTTAACTACTGTACTAGAATTCAGGTGTACAAAGATAATGGACAGTATTACATAATAAGAGTATTATTTCTCGACATATAAATAAACATTATGAAACAACTGGCATCCCTTGTTATTTTTTTATTTATTTATTATTTAACATGCCCCATTACATAGTAATATTACATGTTTGATGGTTTGTTTCAGGCTGTTACATCAAAAGTTTTTACAAACACAAGTACAGTATATAAGTTGACAGGGTTTACAAAGGAACAAACAATTTTATACGTTAGGAAATCTTAATTAATTACAAAAATTGTAAAAGTTTTGTACATTAGGAAATCTTATTGAATTACAAAAATTGTAAAAGTCAGTAATGTATTTATGTACTAAGTCATATTTTCTGACGGGCCTCCTTTGGCAGCTATTTTTTTCCTGATATGGTCCCTCTCTTTCAATAAATTGCAGCAGTCAAAAATCACGTGGTCAATAGTTTGGACAGCACTGTTACATGTGCACGTTCCGTCTTCAATTATTTTGAACCGCTGATAGTAGGCTTTCAGTTTCCCATGACCCGTTAACATAGCTGTAAAATTCGGAGATATTGGAAGTTTAATCATTAAACGTTGTCGGATCGTAGGAAAATACGGTTTAGTGCTTCCCCCGTTTTTTGTTCTGTGCCACTCTATGTCCCATTTGCTCCTAAACTCTTCTCGAAGTTTCTTCTTTACGGCACTTGTAGTATTTTGTTATAGCGTGTTGACTGTCGTGATCGAGCTGCTCTTTT
Organism: Locusta migratoria; assembly: GCA_026315105.1. Lineage (NCBI taxonomy): Eukaryota > Metazoa > Arthropoda > Insecta > Orthoptera > Acrididae > Locusta > Locusta migratoria. The sequence goes on along the minus strand of CM048749.1, from coordinate 106,339,882 downwards.
AGCAAGGTTGTCAGCTAGTTCATTTCCCCATATCCCTTGATGTGCCTTAACCCATTCGAAATGCACCAGCCAGTTGTGTGTCTGCAACCTTCTGATTTTACTTCTTATTTCTTCAATCAACAAGTTGTGGTTCTTCGGATTTTGCAAAGAGTCCAAAGTAATTCTGCTGTCGGTGTGAATTACTGCAGTTGTATCAGTATTCGCGAGATTATTTATGAACTCAAGAGCATTGACGATGGCAAATTGTTCCGCTTGATTGTTTGAGCATTCATTAGACAGTTTTAGCTGTATCTGGTAAGTAAGCCTCTTATTAACAAATATTGCTATCCCCGAACCCACTCCGTCGTCTGATTTGCTTCCATCTGTGTATACTTCAACTACTTGTTATTTGAAAAATACGTATGACCCTAGCCACCAGGTTTTGAAGTTCCACAGCACTTCACTTCATGGTAGGAGGAACGACGACTTGTGCGCTGCTTCTGCGTGGTGGCAACAACGGAAAAGGAGAAGCCAAATTACTGAACATAAACCTTATCTCCAAGTACGGACGATGCATATAGTTCTACAACCCTCAGTGGTACGCAATTAAATCTTGCGACATTGGCACGAGTCTGGTGGTAACATGTCCGAGGAAAAGTATTAGAGGAACATATAGAGAGGCAGATAACTTACAAATAACTTTCCAAACATTTTTATGAAAATTTCTATCCAGGTTTTATCTCCGATCCCACCGTAGTGTGTTGTCAATAGGTCAGTTTGTTAGCCTAGGTACTGATAGCCGCAGCAGTTAAGTCCCTTCGATTTATAAACATTTGAATTTTTGAAAAGCAACAGTGACAGAACAGATAGCACAGCGCAGATAAGAGGGTTTGTGAGCCCACAAGTGTCAACACGTACTGTTGTCAACCGGTTACGACTAGTGGGATCACGGACACCCACCCCTCTGCCCGTCTGCCAGTCACGCCGTAGCATCAACGTGCACGGCTCGACAGTTGCCGTCAGATGAACTGACCCACACAATTACAGGCCAATATCGTTGACATCAGTTTCATGTAGCATTTTGGAGCATATTCTCAGTTCGAATATAGTAAATTTTCTTGAGACGGTAAAGCTTCTTTCTATGAATCAGCACGGATTTGGAAACATTGTTCATGTAAAACTCAGCTTGCCCTTTTCTCACATGACATCTTGCGAGCCATGGATGAAGGGAAACAGGCGGATTGTATTTTCCTTGACTTCAAAAAGGCGTTCGACGCGGTGCCACACTGCAGACTGCTAACGAAGATACGAGCTTATGGAATAGGCTCACAGATTTGTGACTGGCTGAAAACTTCCTAAGTAATAGAACGCTGTACGTTGTTCTCGTCGGCGAGTGTTCATCAGAGACGAGTGTATCGTCAGGCGTGCCCCAGGGGAGTGTGATAGGACCGCTATTATTTTCTATCTATATAAATGATCTGATGGACAGAGTAGCTTGTAATTTGCGGCTGTTTGCTGATGATGCTGTGGTGTATGGGAGGGTGTCGTCTTTAACTGACTTTAATAGCATACAGGATGACTTAGACAAAATTTCTAGTGGATGCGAAGAATGGCAGCTAGCTCTCAATGTAGAAAAATGTAAGGTGATGCACATGAGTAGGAAAAACAATCGCATAATGTTCGAATACAGCATTAGTAATGAGCTTCTTGATGCAGTCATGTCGTTCAAATATCTAGGCAATATGAAATGGAACGAACAGGTAAGGACAGTTGTAAGGCGAACAGCCACTTCGGTTTATTGGGAGAATTTTGGGAAGATGTACTTCGTCTGCAAAGGAGACTACGTATAAAACGCCTGTGCGACCACGTCTTGAGCATTGCTCAAGTGTTTGCGACCCGCAGCATATCAGTTTAAAGGAAGAGATAGAAGCAGTGGAACTTGACCGGGCCATGGTCTTCAGCGATGAAATCAAATTCTTCCTGCATGCAAGTGATGGACGTATGCGCAAAGGACGCAGACTTGAGGAACGCTTTCTCGTGGAGGGCATACGTCCAAAAAACACTGGCCCCACCCCAGTCCTTACAGTGTGGTGTGCGAAAAGCTAGAACTATGCGTTTGTGGAGGAAACGTTGACCAGCTCTCGGTTCGAGAAGAGAGAGATGATGTGTTGTTCCAACAGGATAATGCTCGCCCACAAATTGTAAGTGAAACTAATCGCGCTCTGAAAGACGTTCCGGAGTTCCCCTATCCTTGTCCTGGCCAAGCCGATCTCTGGACTGTTCTCCAGTTGAGCACGAAAGGATAGCACCACAACTGACACATGCGACTCATCAACCGACAACTCTTGCAGAACTCGTGAACAGTGCTCACCATCAGTACGATCTATTAGGTTCTGGAATCTGCGCCTACATTGTCACCCAAACGTGGTTGTTTAAGCATGGATCGATACTTGGTACTTTGGTACAGCCTGACCAATTGATCTGTAAATGTAATCATTTCCTGTACTCCATATGCACTCTTTCGACAATAAATCTTGAGTTAATTGGAAAATTCGGAGAGGGTGTACTAATTTTTATTTCCGTCAGTAATCGTAGTGATTGCTTCAAACAGCTCACTACTAATACTGTATTTGAAAATTAGGGAATTTTTGTGAAACCTTAACTTTTCCCGGCGTAATGTATGTTCAAGCAACTGCCGGGTGACGTCGTCGACAACCACCGATATTTCGGCAGGAGGACACCCTGCCATTCTCAAGGGACAACTGCACTCATGAGAGCAATGTGCAAGCGTATTTAATACCTCGGTATGCAAAGGGTAAACAAGGACGATAACACACACAGTACAAGTCACTGCAGAGTGAACATAACCAAAGATGACCAGACATCGTATGTTTTATGTATATAACTTAGGTCTTATTAATGCATGACATTTCAAAGCAAGTAAAAGTAACTGAGTAAATTGAGAATCTCTCTAAAATCGGTCATTAAGGTACTATTTGTTGGAATAAATGACTGTTACGTCTTACAAATAGTTAAAAAATTTCCGCATTACAGTAATTTGCCATTTCAAGGCAATGCGGACTGAAGATCTATCAACACGAATTGTTCCTTGCATCATTTGTTGTATTTACATGTTATCAACCGACGTATCTGCCAGTAGTGTATACAATATGTTTAATACCTTTGATAGTCAGACACTGATACTGGCCGTAGCGTAGGCAGCTCAGTCATGGCGTCCGAAATTGAAAAGGTCGCGGTGCAGGATCGAGGCTCCATGTAAATAAATATTTTATCTTTTTTTAATCGGATTTTCTGATAGACTCAAAGACTTTTATATAAATTTCATAGATGTATACTGCATAATATTCGACGCTACGTAAATATAATTGCGCACCTTCTGAGGAGTGAGTTTGTTGGATTCGTTTTATGAACAGTACAGTTTGCATCTTAGTTACAGTAAAATACGCACTTAGTGTTTCACGTAATGCATTTTACACGTTCTTAACATTCTTCTACTCAATAGTAACATTGACCATGGAAGCAGGACCTTGTGAGATTTACTTAAAAGCGACTGTTGCAATAATGTTTGCCTCATGTTAAGGCCTTTACTAATTTTATATCGCACAGATTGTCATGAAACTTTTATAATTCGCTGCACTTATTGACATAACATGTAACTTTTATGACAGTCTTATGTTCATAGGTATTTTGTTGTTACTTATTTAGGCCCATATCACAGAACATAACGAACATATGCACAAGCACGGCAACAAGCGATTTAATAGACGGAAAAGCAGGAATTCCACTCTTTTGATTTCGTAAACAGTGTGAGTCCAGAACCTGATATCGCCGACAACTGTCGCTGGAGCGCACAGCGGACGTGTGTAGCTCGTTGAGGCACACGTCTCGTATTCCAAGTCACGCCGTCCCCGAGTGTTCAGCCGCACGTTGGACTCGGCACGTTGACCACACACGTTCAGACACACGCTCCGTGTGCCGACGGCTTTAGAAGCGCTGCACTCTCGCGTTCAAAAAGTGGCGCGGCTGTGTCTCATGTCTGAACGCTACCATTAAGTTCCTTGCACAGACACGAGTGGAGCCACTTTTTGTGGTCGCCACTCGCGCTGACGTAGACCACCGAGACCAGCAGCAGCGCCTCCGTTCAGTAGCTGTGGCCGCGTCTGAAGGCGTCCATTTACCTCCAGCATCTGACATCGGCACAGCTGCTTAGTGGAGCTGCTAAGTGTTCTTGTCTGAAGGGACCCTATCAGCTTACGAAATGTGGTATCAGTGGGGCAGTGCGCAAATGGTTTAATTCATACTTATTGGAAGAGTGCAGAAAGTTGAAATAAGTGATTCAGGCAAACTGCAAAAATCCGCTAATTCTTCAAACTGGAGAGCTATCAAGAATGGGGTCCCACAGGTTTCGGTCTTGGATCCTCTTCTGCAAGTAGACTCTTATTAAATTTTGATAAAACATAATATATACATGACATAAGACATAAAAGTTTTCTGGGTATGGTACAGCGTCATGATGTAAGGCTATTACTTAAATAGTAAATAGTAAATGGCATGACACCGTTAATAAATATAGTCTGTGAATAGATATCTGTAGCTAATGAAATAAAAGGTTTTCGCTTGGTAGGCGATGTGAGATGTTTCTTTTATTTAACGTCAAAACATATCGATTTCGTCCCTATGATGGGACATCATCAGTGCTGTTAAAAACAAGGTACCTTGATCAGACATTGAAATTAAAATAAGATTACATACACCAAGAATGTTATACTTATAAAATAGAATTACATACCAGAATTGCAAGTCATGATGACCTATGTGCTCTGCTTAAAAACATTTTTATCGGTGATGTCATAAAAAACATTTAACAGGTCTTGCCGGTACAAGTCACAACAATAAAATCAGGTAGCCGCTTACGTACACCTACGCAGCTTAGCTTGTACATAGATGGTGCCTGGCGCCCTCTTTGTTTAAATCAGTTACATTGTAACATTTAAAAAAAAAAAGAAATGGGTTCAAACATATTAAAAGCTTAAAAAGATAAAAATGGTGATTCAGGTGAATTAAAGTTTAACAACTAACATACACAGAGAGAGAGAAATACACAGCAGTTCACGTCATCTAGTTTTTCTCTCTCTCTCTCTCTCTCTCTCTCTCTCTCTTCTCTCTCTCTCTCTCTCTCTCTCTCTCTCTCTCTCTCTCTCTCTCTCTCTCTTTCTCTCTCTCTCTCTCTCTAACAAACTCACACATATGCATTGGTGCTTTGTAACGACTTTACCTTTTATGCTAATCTTAATTAAAAATATATATATGTATATATTTTTAAACAGATAGTATTTTATACGTGATACAATGTAACTTATTTTAACAATTGATGGTGACAAATTTTAAATTTTTAAAGATATGTTTTAATACCTACCCGCCTGAGGGCGCTGATAAATGGTTATTTATATATTTTTTTTATCATATAATGCATAATCTGTGTATGTTAGTTGTTAAACTTTAATTCACCTGAATCACCATTTTTATCTTTTTAAGCTTTTAATATCTTTGAACCCATTTCTTTTTTTTTTTTTAAAATGTTACAATGTAACTGATTTAAACAAAGAGGGCGCCAGGCACCATCTATGTACAAGCTAAGCTGCGTAGGTGTACGTAAGCGGCTACCTGATTTTATTGTTGTGACTTGTACCGGCAAGACCTGTTAAATGTTTTTTATGACATGACCGATAAAAATGTTTTTAAGCAGAGCATATAGGTCATCATGACTTGCAATTCTGGTATGTAATTCTATTTTATAAGTATAACATTCTTGGTGTATGTAATCTTATTTTAATTTCAATGTCTGATCAAGGTACCTTGTTTTTAACAGCACTGATGATGTCCCATCATAGGGACGAAATCGATATGTTTTGAAGTTAAATAAAAGAAACATCTCACATCGCCTAAAACCTTTTATTTCATTATAATTCTGTGGTGGGCTAGCACAAAAATGGAATCTATCTGTAGCTAAGTTAGAAGACTAAAGGTTTTTAAGTGTGCGAAACACAGCGACTGCTTTCAACAATGCTGCCACAAGTAACACAAGTACAGTCACTATAGAGCGTCGCTAAAGGTGGTATTTTTTCATCTAAAACATCAATTTTTACGGACATCGATGTTTTTCTTTCGATATTTATCGTACATCGATTTATTTCAACAATATTAATATCGATGTAAACATCGATGCCACTCTAATGTCGATCATCCTTAATTGCACAAATATGCAATTCTGTTGGCTGTCGCTATCCTGCTACGCTATTGGTTATTCTATATTTAGCTGTAAGGCTCTTATACAGGGTCCTATAGCTTTTGTTGATGTTTGGCTCTCAAAAGTGCCGTTGTGGGATCGCTGCATGTCGTTTTGGTCTTGAGACATACGAGATCTAGTTGTGTAGACTTGTAGCCGTCCTGCTCCTGCAGTCCGTTCACCATCTTGGAGGTTGATGTTAGGTTGAATGAGACCATGAAAATTGCAACGGGCACTCTGTGATCAACCCCCAGTACCTTGGCTGTCTTCTCTCAGTAGCACCGCCCCAGACCGGCCGCAGTGACCGAGCGGTCTGTGGCGCGCCAGTCACAGTCTGCACGGCCACTACGTTCGGGGGTTCGAATCCCCCCTCGGGCATGGATGTTTGTTTCGTCTTTAGTATAAGGTAGTTCATAAGCAGTTTGTAAGTTTAGGGACTGATGACCCCGCAGTTATGTCCCTTAAGCTTAACAAACATTTGAACATTTGCACCGCCCCACCACACTCGAGACGACAAGAAGCAGCGACCCGCGAATGGGAAAAGGTTAAAACCGTGAAGCTTTCCCAAGATATACCCGCCCAGGAAATACTGCTCAGTCCACCCTGCATGCGTCTCAAATAAAATAAATAAATAAAAACCTTTTGGGCAGCACGAGAACCCGAACCATTCACGATTGAAGATGTGTGGAAGGAGGCATGGAGAAACAACACCAGCATAATTCGCCGTGGCGTACATACATACTAGGCTTCCAACTTCCTAGAAGAACCTAGTGTGCACTCAGCAGGATGCGATGTGGACATGGAGGAACTAAGTCCTTCGCGTACAAATGGAGACGCTCAGACTCCCTGTTGTGCGACTGTGGAGCAGCAGAACTGACTGTTGAACATATTGTTGAGGAATGTACCAACAGAAGTTTTAGTGGAGGCTGTAACAACGTATTCAACGTCTCACCAACAGCACTGGAATGGACAGACTCCTTAGATATCAGTTTGTGATATACAAAGTTACGAAAACTCCCGTACATTCCTTTTGTAATATATAAATAGCTTATAGGCCCGTGCTACGCAACGGTTGTTAAAGAAGGGCCTATGCGTATCATGGCTTTTTAGGGCTCCGGACCTCAGGCAGTAGAATCTTTGTTGGATCACTCTGTCAGCCAACTCAGTGGTCCAAGCCAAGATGTCAAATGTAAGTAAAAGTCATTGTCCGAAACGATGGATCTCCACAAAGAGCTTTTTAGCCTCTCGTGACATCAGTAACTCTCTGTTCAATGTTTGTTGGTATTGCAGTGCTTAATTCTGCCACAGACGTACAGTTCCTTGCTATACTACGCCATACTTATTACGCAGCAGCGGCGTCTATTAGATCTTTGGTGCACTAAAGCGCCTCTGTAGCTAATACAAAAAATATTTTTTGTGTAGTATCTGGGTTAAATTTTACTTGCAGTGGCAGCGGTTTAGTTTGTTAAATAGGCAACGAAATATTCGCTCTGCTGGGGATCATTAATTTACTGATCGGAACAACATTAATTATTTATTTCATTATAATCAACACAAAGAATTATTTCCCAATCGTATGTGACAGATTTTTCAAAAAGGATTCAACAGACGTTGACAACATCAATACACTACACCGCTGCCGTAAAGGAAATCGCAGCCCTTTTTTCAGTGTATTACACCTTAGTTAAGAGAATAAAAAATGCAGTATTGCCATTTATTAGTTATTTGCTATACTGTGTAAGTAACAGCGCCTCTGTCGGATCTTTGCTATACCACGCTTTAATTCAAGCAAAGCATACACCAGAAACTACAAATTACGATAGCTTTTCTTCTTCTGATACGATTTTTATGAAAGCTTAAATGTTGCCCCAAGGTACTCTCAGTTGACCTATGAAACCCCGTGAATGTTCGTATAGTACGCTTGGAGATTTGCTGTACTACACCATACGTATTAGTATACACATAAAACTTCAAATTACAATATCTTTTATTCCTCTGATCCGATTTTGATCAAGCCTATGTTACTCTCCAAACTATTCTCAGTTTACCTGTGGAAACCCATGAAAGTTCATGTAATAGTTTTGGAGATTATCCTCAACAAATAGACATTGGCTTTTAAACTATGGCTTTTAAACAAATTATTAAATTATGATATCTCTATTTTCTCTGATCCAATTTTAACTAGTTAAGCCTTTATGTAACTGCACGATATGCTCAAGTTAGTGTGAAAACCCCATGAAAATTCGTCAAGTAATTTTGGCGATAAACGTGTTCAAACAGGCAGACAGACATGCGGGCGTAGATAAAAAATTTGAAATACGATATTTTTTTTCGTGATCTGATTTTCATTAAAAGAAGTCTATATGCTGTCCAGAGTAACGCCCAAGTTACCTGTGAAAACCCCATGCAAATTCGTGAAGTAGTTTTGGAGACAAGAGGTTTTTAATAGTTGTACAAAAGGACACATTTTTTTTTTTTTTTTTTCGTGATTCGCTTTTGATAAAATTATGCCTTTATGTTGACCCAAACTTGTCTTATGTTTTCATTTACACAGAATATATGACTTCAACTGCGAATGGGCACAGCTGAAAATGAGTAACCAGCCGGGATTCGAACCCGGGTCTCCTGCTTTGTAGGAGCCCCTACACCACTGGGGACACGGTGATCACTGCACCTGCAAGGACTACCCAAGCACGCCTCCCGTCAGATACAAATTCCCAGCTTCACCCAGCCCACAGTACTCAAACTCGTAGTCACTATGTACTAATTCCCGTAAGAATAAGGGCTCCAAACTTGCCCACCCCTCTCCACTAACGAAAGGATCAATATCTGTCACTGGCATATATATATATATATGAGCCCTTACTCTTACGGGAATTAGTACATAGTGATTACGTTGCATTCCATATCTTCTTAGTGAAGCTCTCATCGTCCAACCTCATGATGTGCCCAACAAATCGTAACCTCCTTTTCCGTATCTCGCTCGGTATAGGTTCAAAATTTTCGTACATTTCCTCTCGTGTTCTGTGTATCCAGATATCCCCATTTTTTTTAGTGCTGCATATGTCCCTTGAAAATTTCCGCACATCCCTCTCCAACTGTATACAAGCTCTCTTATTGAGTGTGATCGTTTCTGATGCATACATTGCAGCATTTCTTACAGTTGCGGTGTAGTGACGCAATTTGGCATTCCGTGACAGATTTTTCTTAGCATATGTTGTTTTCACTGCGTACCGAAGCTTCTGCAAGAGCTGTGCCCTGTCTACTGCGCTGTAATTTGTAATGTATTGTATACAGAATCAACATTTTTACATTTTAGTCCTATATAAGCAACTTCGACTGTATGGCGAGAAGGGACAGTGGGAACTGGGCTTAGCGGACGGCCGGTAAACATCGTTGCGTGCGCCACTACAGCTATTCGCCCACGTGCGCCTCTGTATGACCGGCACCAGCCCGGCGGTCTGCAGTGACAACGGCCGGCAGCTGACCGGCTTTTTGCCGGTACCGTCCGTGGTCGGCCAGTGTGCAAACTGCAATGGCTTCCAATGGGCCACTGCTGGAAAGTGGACGGCCGATAGTTTACCGGCCGTCCAAAATCGGTGTGTGTGCAACCAGCCTAAGTGCACTCCACTCGTAGAACACACCGTCTTCGGTCCGACGACACATCCGTGTGTCACGCAGCCAGCCTAGCCGCTCCACTAAGTGCATGTGCAACCCCGCTAATTCTTCATTCAAAAATCGCGCAGCTTACCCGCGCCGCTTGACTTTTGACTCGCCGCTCCACTATGGTTTTCACAATTTGCGGCTTTTTTAAATTTTTTTTTTATTTTTTATTTTATTTATTTATTTATTTTTTTTTTTAATTTAATGGTGGTACAAAGTGAACAATTGACTGAAGTACCATCGTCATGGACGATTTACACTTCACATATTAGGAATGGTGGTTAACTATAACTTTATTTATTACAATAAACTTTAGGGGTTAATTTGTAAGGGCCTTTATTTTGGCTGTAAGGTACCCCTATCGATGTATTAATTACATTTTTAATTAAACTTGGTATTTACATATAATTTAAGACTTTATCGATTAGTCAAGGCCCGTGGCACTTTGTATCTATGCCATGGAAGTGGCATTGTCCTCCCCAATGTGCGGATGTTGTGTACGGTATCCCGTAGTTCGTCAATCTTGCGGTCGATCTTCGTCGTTCTTTTTTGGACGGCTCCCCTGATAGTATCCATGTGAAGCGTCTCATGGATGTCGGTATTCCGTGTGTATCTGTTTGCCCTGAGGATCCATCGTAAGGTTTTGTTCTGTATCGCCTGCAGCCGTTGAATTTGGGTAGCACTGGCCAGTCCCCAGACCGAGCTGCCATAAAGCATCTTCGATAGAACCGTGGCTTTGTACAAGCGTCATTTGGCGCCAGTACTCAAGTCAGTGCTCAAGAGAAGGGCATTAGGCTCTTCGCCATTGCGTACGCTTTATTCCGCAAGCCGTCTACGTGTTTATGAAGGAAGAAATGCTTGTCTTAAGCCCCGTTTACACCAAAGCAACACGAGCGAACATAAGCGAATGCGCATTCGCGAGGCATTCGCCTGTGCATTGGCTTGTACATACGAATAAGCGTTTACACCGGAGCGAACGGAAGAGAAAACAGCACACTGCCGCAAGGCGAGCATACACAGTATGTCGCGTACGCTAGCGCTGAAGCGGAGAGGACGCGAACTTCCTTTGATGGTTCGCCCTGAAACCGACACCCACAGGAACACAAGCGAACACCTGCGAATGCGAGCCGAACGTGAGCTTCGGTGTCAACGGGGATTAAGGTAATCACTGTATCTCCCCATATTATGTTTTGTCCGTAAAGTTTCAGGTTGGTTGGGAGTCGTGGACGCTTCTCAGTAAGGTAGATGACAGTTGTTTTCGCAGGATTCAGTAGCACATTGTTGGTTTTGCACCAGTCCTCCTTTGTATCCAGTTGATTTTGGAGACGTCTGATGTTGGCTTGAATGTGTCGTCCGCTGGTGAGGAACGCTGTATCGTCAGCGAATTGTGCTATCTGTACGACTTCCACAGTTGAAATGAAATGTTGAAATGTTTGTAGAACTTATGGGGCGTAACTACGGGGTCATCAGTCTCTAAGCTTATAAACTACTTATGAACTAGCTAAGACTAAGGACGACACAAATATCCATGCCCGAGGGGGGATTCGAACCCCCGACCGTAGTGGCCGTGCAGACCGTGACTGAAGCGCCTCAGTCTCCTCGGCCACCGCGGCCGGCGACTTCCACTGTAGGTATGTCGTTTGCATACATGTTAAACACGATGGTTCAAAATCAAATGTTTGTAGAGCTTACGGGACTTAACCACAGGGGTCATCAGTCCCTAAACTTACAAACTACTTATGAAAAAGCTAACACTAAGGACGGCACAAATATCCATGCCCGAGGGGGGATTCGAACCCCCGACCGTAGTGGCCGTGCAGACCATGACTGGCGCGCCGCAGTCCCCTCGGCCACCGCGGCCGGCAAACACGATGGAAGAGAGCACCGAACCTTGAGGTAGTCCGGCTAATGCAGGCCGAGTGTCCGAAGATTGGCCGTTCACTGTCACCATCATCTTCCGGTCACGCAAGTAACTTGCAATTAGCTTCACGTAGCAGTCTGAGTTGGTTGTCTGCTCGTGGAGTTTCCTAATGAGAAGGTCTCTCCAGATTTTATCGTAAGCCTTTTCAACATCCAGGGCCTTTGCGGCCTCGCTACGACTCGTATACGTGCCGTCTCCGCGACGTAAGACGTTGCTCATGCGATAAAAATACTTTGAATGTGCATATAAAATGATCTGATAGAAGAATGATAGTTTAAAAGAGTTTTTATTTTTATTTACATTTTTTCACGACGAGCTTTTTTCCGAGGGTTCAGTGAACCAGTGAAGACACACTGAACCTGCAGGGTTGTCGCAGGGCGGGCGCGTACGACAGGTGCGAAGCGCTGCCAACAAAGAGCGACGCTGGCTGCCACCGCGCATGCGTGCCGTGTTTACACTGGCGGCGGGCGGGCGCGGCGCGGCGCGGCGCGTTTATTTGACTAAGGAAATAGCTCAGCTCGCTGCAGCAGCGGCCGGCCGCGCCGCGCCGCGCCACTCCTGTCCTGCCTCTACTGTCTGTGGTTTATCTCAATTCACCCTTCGGCGTTTACATGTTTCCTCATTTGTAGTGTAAATTATCCGGCCAAACTTAGCCCCCGCCAGGCGCTTTTTACCTCTTCGCTTCCTCTCTCGCCGCTGCCACCCCGGCGCTCACACGCACGCCAATGCGGAGATCAACGACCTTTCTTAATTCAATCACGTGAAGGCGCGCGCATACACAAACACGTCAGGCGCGGAGCCGGCATACACAAGCGCGCTCCCCTCGCGCGGGTGCGGGGCCTTTTCCACGAAGGCGCCGCCGCCCGCGCTTCCGGCCACCACGCTGCACGTTACGGAGACCTCGCTGCGAAATGAGAATAACTACTTCATCGTGTGGAAATATACATGCAGTTTACCGCGACAGTTACCAAATACAAAATAAATCTGTACCTAACAATAAATCTGTAAACGTAGGCCTGTCGCTGTTCACTTCAATCTTAATTTTTTTTTCTTTTTTTTTTTAATGTTTGAAATCTATCGGACCAAACTGCATGGCCATCAGTCCGTAGCTTACAAACTACTTAAACCTAGGCAAACTAACCTAAGGACAACACACACACCCATGCCCCAGGGAGGACTCGAACCTCCGCGGCGAGCAACCGCGCGCTCCGCAGCCAGACGCTTTAGACCGCTCGGCTACTCCACCGCGGCTCTTCAAATCTACTGGACGAATCTTCATGCGGTTTTCACAGGAAACATAAGACAATATGCATGTGGCGTCTATTCCGAAAGAACAGACGTCACTTCTGATCCTGTAGTTGTTATTGTTTTCATATTCACAGAATATATGACTTGAACTACGAATGGGCACACCTGAAAATGTGTACCCAGCCGGGATTCGAACCCCGGTCTCCTGCTTTCTAGGCATTTGTGCTGACCCCTACACCACTTAGGACACAGTGATCACCGCACCTGCGAGGACTACCTAAGCACAGCTCCAGTGAGACACAAATTTCCAGCTTTACCCTAACAACAGTACTTAAACTCGTAGTCACTATGTACTATTTCCCGTAAGAAAAATGTTCAAATGTTTGTATAGCTTATGGGACATAACTACGGTGTCATCAGTCCCTAAACTTACAAACTACTACTAACTAATACTAAAGACGGCACAAATATCCATGCCCGAGGGGGGATTCGAACCCCCGACCGTAGTGGCCGTGCAGACCGTGACGGGAGGCGTATTTAGGTAATCCTTGCTGGTGCAGTGATCACCGTGTCCCCTGTGGTGTAGGGGCAGCACAACTGCCTAGAAAGCAGGAGACCCGGGTTCGAATCCCGGCTGGGTATATATTTTCAGCTGTGCCCATTCGCAGTTGAAGTCATATATTCTGTGAAAATGAAAACATAAAACAAGTTTGGGTCAACATAAAGGCATAATTTTATCAAAAGCGAATCACGAAAAAAAATCCTAATTTGTGTTTTCAGTAACCGTCGTGTCTGTCTGTTCAGCTATTAAAAACCTCTTATCTCCAAAACTGCTTCACGAATTTGTATCCGGTTTTCACAGGTAACTTGGGCGTTACTCTGGACAGCATATAGAATTCGTTTAATGAAAATCGGAACACGGAACAAAAGAATATCGTATTTCAAATTTTTTTATATACGCCCGCATGTCTCTCTCTCTGTTTGAACACGTTTATAGCCGAAATTACTTGACGTATTTTCATGGGGTTTTCACAATAACTTGAGCATATCGTGCGGTTACATAAAGGTTTCAATCATTAAAATCGGATCAGGGAAAATAAAGACATCGTAATTGAATCATTTGTTTAAAAGCCATCATGTATATTTATTCCTTGGGGATAATCTCCAAAAGTCCTACACGAGCTTTCATGAGTTTCCAACGATAAATTGAGAATAGTTTGGAGAGTAATATAGGCTTCATTTCATCAAAATCAGATCAGAGGAATAAAAGATATCGTGATTTGAAGTTTTATGTGTATACTATGCTTACACGTATGGTGTAGTACAGCAAATCTCCAAGAGATTTCATGGGGGTTCATGGGGTTTCATAGGTCAACTGAAAGTACCTTGGGGCAATATTAAAGCTTTGTTTCAAAAAAATCGTTTCAGAAGAAGAAAAGCTATAGTAATTTGTAGTTTCTTGTGTACGCTATGCTTGAATTGCAGCGTAGTATAGCAAAGATCCGATAGAGGCGCTGTTACTTACATAGTATACCAAATAACTAATAAATGGCAATACTGCGTTTTTTATTCTCATAACTAAGGTGTAATACACTGAAACAAGGGCTACGATTTTCCTTACGGCAGAGGTGGAGTGTATTGATGTTCAAAAATCAGTCACGTACTTTGTGTTGATGATGATGAAATAAATAATTAATGTTGTTCCGATCAGTAAATTATTGATCCCCAACAGAGCGAATATTTCGTTGCCTAATTAACATACTAAACCGCTGCCACTGCAAGTACAAATTAACCCAGATACGACCCAAATTTTTTTGTATTAGCTAGAGAGGCGCTTTAGTGCACCAAAGATCTAACAGACGCCGCTGCTGCGTAATAAGTATGGCGTAGTACAGCAAGGAACCGTACGTCTGTGACAGAATTAAGTGCCGCAGTACCAACAAACATTGAACAGAGTTAATGATGTCACGAGCGGCTAAAAAGCAAAGGATTGTACGGTCCCAGAAATCTTTGTGGACATCCATCGTTTCGGACAATGACTTTTAGGACAACTGAGTTGACTGAAAGAGTGATCCAACAAGGATTCTTTATTTACTGCCTGAGCTCTGGAAACCTAAAAAGCACAGGCCCTTCTTTAACAACCGTTGCGTAGCACGAGCCTATGAGCTGGTAACTGTGTATATCACAAACTGATATCTAAGGAGTCTATCCATTCCAGTGCTGTTGGTGAGACGTCGATAACGTCGTTCCACTAAAACTGTTGGTACATTCCTCAACAATGTGTTCAACAGTCTGTTCTGCTGCTCCACAGTCGCATAATGGGGAGTCTGAGAGTCCCCATTTGTACATGAACGACTTAGTACCTACATGTCCACATCGGATCCTGCTGAGTGCACACTAGGTTCTTCTAGGAAGTTGGAAGCCTAGTATGTATGTAGGCCACGGCGAAGTATGCTTGTGGTGTTTTTCAATGCCTTCTTCCACACCAATCGTGAATGGTTCGGGTTCTCGAGCTGCCCAGAATGTTTTATTATTATTATTATTATTTGAGACACATACAGGTTGGCCTGAGCAGTATTTCCTGGGCGGGTATCTCTTGGGAAAGCTTCACAGTTTTAACCTTTTCGCATTCTCATGAGTGGTGGGGGACGCTACTGAGAGCAGACAGCCAAGGTAGTGGGCTTGATCACAGGGTGCCCATTACCATTCTCATGGTCTCATTCAACTGAACATCATCCTCCAAGATGGTGCACCCCTGGCAAAGGACTGCAGGAGCAGGACGGCTAAAAGTCTACACAAGTGAAGGCCGAACTAGATCTCGTATCTCTCACGGCCAAAACTACGTGCAGCGACCCCACAACGGCACTTTTCAGAGCCAAACATCAACATAAGCTATAGTACCCTGTATAAGAGCCTTACAGCTAAATATAGAATAACCAAAGCATAGCACGATAGTGACAGCCAATAGAATTGCATATTGGTGCAATTAGGGATGATCGATATTAGAAAAGCATCGATGTTTACATCGATATAAATATCGTTGAAAGAAATCGACGTACGATAAATATCGAAATGAAAACATCGATGTCTGAAAACATAGATGTTTTAGGTGCAAAAATAATACAATCCTTCACAAGGTAACAGTTTAGACCACCTTTAGCGACGCTCTGTACTAACTGTACTTGTGTGATTTGTGGCAGAATTGTTGAAAGCGGTCGCTGTGTTTCGCACACTTGAAAACTTTTAGTATTCTAAGCAATGGAACAGGCATGCTAAATTTAAACGAACACAAAATCCTCAGCATTGGCGATCCTACACAGAAGCTCGAAATTTAGCGAGGATCTCAATGCGAGATGCCTACAATACTTATCACAACGAAACTCTTTCTCGAAATTTGACTGAAAACCCAAAGAGATTTTGGTCATATGTTAAATATACCAGGGGCAAAACACAAACAATACTCTCACTACGTGATAGTAATGGCGACCCCGCCTATGGCGGCGCTACTACAACAGAGTTACTAAACATAGCTTTTAGAAACTCATTCACCAAAGAAGACGAAACCAATATTGCAGATTTCGAATTACGAACAGAGGCCGTATTGAGTAACGTAGAAGTAAATATCATCGAAGTAGTGCAGCAACTAAAATCACTTAACAAGAAGAAGTCTTCTGGTCCGGACTGTATACCCATTAGATATCTGTCTATGCTGAAGAGATAGCTCCTTACTTAACAGCCATATACAACCGCTCTCTCAAAGAAGGATCTGTACCAAAAGATTAGAAAGTTGCACAGGTCACAGCTATATTTAAGAAAGGCAGTAGGAGTAACCCACTAAACTACAGGCCTATTTCACTGACGTCAATTTGTAGTAGGGTTTTGGAACATAACCTGTATTCAAATATTATGAATTATCTCGAACAGAATGATCCATTGACTCAAGGTCAACACGGATTTAGAAAATATCGTTCATGCGAAACACAACTAGCTCTTTATTCACACGAAGTGATGTGTGCTATCGACAAGGGTTCGCAAATCGATTCCGTATTTCTTGATTTCCAGAAGGCTTTTGACACCGTACCGCACAAACGGCTTTTAATCAAATTGCGTGGTTATGGTATATCGCCCCAAATTTGCGATTGGATAGGGGATTTCATATCAGAGAGGACACAGTTCGTAGCAATCGATAGTAAGGCATCGACCAAAACAGAGGTGATATCGGGGGTTCCACAGGGTAGTGTTATTGGTCCTCTGCTGTTCCTTATTTACATAAATGATTTAGGGGAAAATCTAAGTAGCTCTCTTAGGATGTTTGCAGATGACGCCGTCATTTACCATCTAGTGAAATCATCTGAAGATCAAAACCAACTGTAGAACGATCTGAATAAGATATCACTATGGTATAGAAATTGACAATTGACTCTCAATAATGAGAAGTGTGAAGTGGTCCACATGAGTACGAAAATAAATCCGTTAAACTTTGTTTACAAGATGAATCAATCAAAAGTGAAGGTCGTAAACTCCACAAAATACCTAGGAATTACTATTACTTCAGATTTAAACTGGAAAGAACACGTATATAATGTCGTGGGAAAGGCGAACCAGAGACTACACCATAACCGAAACTTGCTTAATTCAGTCTAAATTTCTGTATATTTACGTTACACCACAAATCATTAGTTTTTTTCACTTTTTTCAAGATCCCCTCCCTGTTCTAAAACTCTTTGAGTGTATGTAAGCCCAATCAGGAGTCCGTGGAAGAAGACATGGGAGGCGAAGACGTTTAGACAAATCGGTGGTTTTTTTTTTTTTTTTTTTTTTTTTTTTAAGTACTTCCAAACTGGATTCTTTTCTGCTCGTTGTGACCTTTTCTACCTAAAAAAGAAAAATTGATGGAATTACACCATAAGTAAACTAAATTCAATACAGTGGAGCCGGCCGCGGTGGCCCAGGGGACTGAGGCGCTTCAGTCACGGTCTGCACGGCCACTATGGTCGGGGGTTCGAATCCCCCCTCGGGCATGGATATTTGTGGCATCCTTAGTTGTAGCTAGTTCATAAGTAGTTTGTAAGTTTAGGGACTGATGACTCCGAAGTTAAGTCCCATAAGCTCTACAAACATTTGAACATTTTTTTTTTTTAATACAGTGGAGTCTCGAAATTACGAGTTTCCCATAAAGCGCCATGAAACAGAACAACAACTGCGGGTACTTCCTATCTTCACAGAAAAATACACTCCACCATTATAACGACAGGTAAATAGTACTCACATTTAAATATTGATAGCTGGAGGTGATCCCCATCCCGTTCACTTCTAACTAGCGACACTGCTGTATAGCTGACACAAATTCTACAGTTCTGCATACCTTCTTGTAGGAAGATAGTCTTTAATCTTTAGGTACACAACATACATGCCAAACAGATACAAGGAAATGCCCGAGCCTCAACATGACTACAACAATACAAAATACGCAGAAAGTAATCATTTATTTGCTTCCATGAGTAGCCTTTAAGATTTTGTTCCTTAGAGCGCTAGCTGTATATTGCCGTGTCCACTTCCGTTTTTTGCAATCGACAAACAACTTTACATATCTCCTTTTTAGCATTGCTGAATACATAGCAGCTTCAATCAGTGCTGCAGAAAGTTTTCCGAAAAATAAACTCACAGTTCTGACTAACAGTGGAACTTTTGTTGTACTGTTCGCTGTCAAAACGCCTGGGCAGCGAGCAATACAGCACAACACACGCGTCGGCCGGGAAGCCTATCTGCAGTCGGCGTTTATAAACAGAATTTTATTTACTTATTTATTTATTTATTTATTTATTTATTTATTCTTTTTTTCCCTCCACGCATTAATCTCGCATCTTTTTCTGCAGATACCGCCGCGGCCTACTGAGGAACGGTACCACTCCGCCAGCATATTGAAGGACCAGCCAGACGTCCGCCCGGCAAGTCACGACGGATTCCGAAGACGGAAGATCTCTGACAAGAAGAATACCGCGAAAGACGTCGCCCAAGAGGATCCATGCCTACGGCCCCTTGAAGACGGACACTGTAGTTTGCACACGACATAGTAGAATTGTAAATAGTAGAAGTAGAATAATCTTAGAGTTGAAACCATCTCGGAGCACAATACAGTTGTTAATATAAATTTACGAAAAACTGAACAGGAAAACGTGTATACCATATGATCAATGCTTCCTAAACCCATATTAGTTATGAAAAAAGCTTCTCGCTTTGAAGGAAACTCATTAATAAATCTTTATAGCCTAACTAAATGATAACCCGTTCCATTATATACAATACTGATTAACATAGTACAGTGATACTTCCCTTAACGGACACTTCCCAATAGCGGACTCCTCTCAATAGCGGACGTTTTAAAATTCCCCTGCAAAACAACCTTTTTAGCCCTTATGCTAAAATTATTCCGAATAGCGGACATTCTCAATAATGGACACGGACACCGTAATATGTTCCCCAACAACAATCAAAATTTCCAAATAACGGATAGCGTGAAAAAAAATCAGTGCACTCTTGCATGTCAAAGGTCTGAGTGTCGTGAATTCTAACGTGTGTTGATTGAAGATTTAGCATGTTTCTTGTTCGTATTGCGTGGTTTCATGGCATTGCCATCTATTGGAATTTCCTGGAAGTACAGTACGTACAGTATTGGTCCATGCCGCGCAGAAACAGAGGATGAGAGTGCGGCGCCAAACACTATCCGCCTGTTGTCGGTACATCAGACGAAGCCAAGCGGTCAATAGTAGACTCACTGTTGTGTTGCAGCGTGGACTTGGGTCGGACAGGAGAGAGACGATAGGTGTATCGAATGTTTTCATTCGATGACTGCCACAGCCTTGTTTCAAAAGTCAAAAGCTTTGTCTAATACGTCTTGAGTTTCGTGCTAGCGCTACATGCTTTAAAATGCCCAGAGATAAAAGTGGCCAAATACCAAAAAAAGAATCATTCGAGTGCCGGTAACAAAAAAAGAAAAAGTAAAACGCTGACCACGGACGCGAATCGAAAAAAGAATGTGATCTCGATGTAACAAAAGCTTCGCCCTTTGCAGAAAATTAATGCTGGTGAGCCACCCGCGAAACTTGCTGCGGATTTGAACGTCGGTATTTGTGCGATTGGAAAAACAAATTGATCAGATATTTAAACATTTTGTTCCATTCAAGCGTCGAAGAAAAATGAGAAAAGGTTCATATCCTCAGAAGAGGTTTTAATTTTGTGGCATGATCAAATAAGAGCCAAAAGCGTGCTAGTTAAGGTCCTCTACTTCGTCTAAAAGCGATGAATTTTTATGAGCTCATTGAAGGAAAGGAGTAAGAATTCCTCGGAAATTATGGCTGGTTGGATCGGTTCAAGAAGCGGCGTACTGACGCAATTCGGTGTGTTTCACGCGTGAAAACGGGGGACTGTGGTTTTATCCGAGATTTTCGTTATCCGAACCGGCAGCCATACCGATCATTTCGGATAAACGGTAGTTCACTATTTTGTATTTTATCCTTTTCTTAACAGCGGACGCTTCTTAAAAGCGGACAGTTTTATTTTCGCCATTGGTGTCCGTTATTCAGAAGTTTTACTTATATCACTATAAGATACGCTTGCTTTATATTGTGTTTAACAACAAAATACCCGCATTTTTTACGCGGAAGGGAAGACTCTTAGCAGTTAAACGGCGCACCGACAACTGAGGCAAAGCGTTGTTGTTGGCTGCATCCATGCAGAACGCAACCGGACTTCATCAGTAAGGTCGAGAAAGCTAGTTTCGGCCAAGCCGAAGATTCTGCTCATTTCTGACCGAAACCAGAACTGAGGCCGAAACTAATATTTTGGCCGAAACTGGCCGTTACCGAAACCGAATATTCGTTCGCTCCTAAATAACAAAGATTGTTACTGAAACCAACATCTAAATCACGAGACTTTGGGCAGGAAACTGTTTTCATCATTAGGAGCAATGTGGAAATTTTAACAATAAATTGCTATTCTCAAAACACATTTGCTAGTAAAGTTAGCGTTAGTTCTCCGCAGTTCCCAAGACTGATGCGATGCTTACAGGTTCTGATGAAAAAGATCAGAATCCAGTTTAGGGACTGATGACCAACGTAGTTTGATCCCATAAGAATTACAAACATTTGAACGATTTTCTATGTTTTCTTTCCAATTTTAGATGTTCGTAATTATTATTCCTAGGTATTTAGTTGAATTGACTGATTTATCGTGTAAATCGTCCGCTTATTAACGGATGAAAGTATTTTTTTGTACTAGGGCGGAGGTTGGTGAAGATTGCAGATGGACCGCAAGGCTTGCCATCAGTAAAAGGGTTCAGACATGTTTGTTGAAGTCGTCAAGCAGAGATAAATTATCTTACACAACACAGCATAGGTGTATCACACCACTGGTGATTTTTATGGCTCAGTGGCCTGGAGGAATCTTCAACTGTGCGCCACTTCGGCGACTTGCATTCCTCTAACCTACTACAGTTATTCAAGCAAGGGAAAGGGGCCTATAGGTTAACGTGCATACCGAAAACACGTGTCGCTTCTGGCAACTCCTACATCGTTGAATGATGAAGGATAGGTTAAAACGCGGACTGAAAAATTTGTAATCCGACCGGGTTTCGAACTCACGACCACTCAGTTTTGGTTTGCAGGCGAGCGCTTTCCCCCGAGACAAACAGGACACGCGCTAATCATAATGAACACCATAGGAATGACAAACTAATGCGAATCTTTCTACATCTGCATCTACATGGATACTCTGCATATCAGATTCAAGTGCCTGGCAGAGGGTTCATCGAACCACCGTTATACTATTTTATCTCCCATTCCATTCTCGAATAGCGCGCGGGACGAAAAAACATCTGAATCTCTCCGTTCGACCTCTGATTTCTCGTATTTTATTCTGATAATCACTTCTACCTATGTAAGTGGGAGTCAACAATATATTTTCGCATTCGTAGGAGAATTTTGGCGATTGTAGTTTTGTAAGCAGCCCACGTCGCAGCTATAAGCGCCGTCGTTGTAATGATTCCCATCCCAGATCCTGTATCATTTCCGTATCGCTGTCTCCCCTGTATCGTGACAATACGAAACGAGCTGCCCTTCTTTGGACTGTTTCGATGTCCTCTGTCAAACCCACCTGATAAGGATCCCACACTGGGCAGCAATACTCCATAAAAGGACGGACAAGCCTAGTGTATGCAGTCTCTTTAGTAGTTGTGTTGCATCTTTTAAGGGTTCTTTCAGTAAAACTCAGTCTCTGGTTCGCCTTTCTAATGACATTATCTACGCGTTCTTTCCAACTTAAGTCAGAAGTAATTGTAATTCCTAAGTATTTTGTGGAGTTTACGGCCTTCACATTTGATTGATTTATCATGTAAACAAAGTTTAACGGATTTCTTTTCGTACTCATGTGGACGATTTCACACTTCTCATTATTTTGAGTCAACTGCTAATTCTTACACCATACTGATATCTTATTCAAATAGTTCTGCAGTTGATTTTGATCTTCAAATGACTTCACTAGACGGTAAATGACGACGTCATCTGCAAACAAACGTAAGAGAGCTACTTAGATTTTCCCCTAAATCGTTTATGTAAATAAGGAACAGGAGAGGACCAATAACACTACCCTGTGGAACGCCCGAAATCACCTCTGTTTTAGTCGATGCCTTACCATCGATTACTACGAACTGTGTCCTGTCTGAGAGGAAATCCCCTATCCAGCCGCAAATTTGTGGCGTAACCACGCAACTTGATTAAAAGCCGCTTGTGAGGTACGGCGTCAAAAGCCTTCCGGAAATCAAGGAATACGGAATCAATCTGCGAACTCTTGTCGATAGCATATATCACTTCGTGTGAGTAAAGAGCTA
The DNA here is from genome assembly GCA_026315105.1 of Locusta migratoria. NCBI lineage: Eukaryota > Metazoa > Arthropoda > Insecta > Orthoptera > Acrididae > Locusta > Locusta migratoria. The sequence goes on along the minus strand of CM048749.1, from coordinate 106,316,881 downwards.
GTTGTGTTTCATCAGTAACACTAAATTGATGTTGAAAGTCTCTTTTTCATGCGCAAAATGTAGGCTCCTATAGAAATACCGCGACAGCGTACTGAGATGGCAAGGTGGTGGTGCGTGTGCCTGGGATTGGCGGCGTGTTGCAGAAGTGTCGAGTCGTCGCCCGGCGGCTCATTAAGCAATTGAGGGGTCGGCTCGTTAGACCGCCTTCCTCATCAGGCCGCTATTATCACCCGCCAGCTCGGCCACCCCTACCCCTACAACTCCGCGAGCCAGACGCGGGCCGCCGAAAAAAAAAGCGAGGGGGAGGGGAGACCCGTCTGGCACACAGATAACCCCACCCACCCTCCCCTCCCTGCCAAGGTCAGCGGCGGGCGGGACGGGACCAGACACCGGCTACCGGATACTCCGTGTGTCCTCAGGGCGGACACGCATTCAACTCGTTCCGAAAATTTGCCTCTAGCAACTGCAGGGTGACCACTGACCAACCGTCCCACATTTTGACGGATGTCCCGCATTTTAACCCTTTAATGCATGACTTTTTATTTGACGCTATAAAAAGTACAACGATTAATGTATAGTGCGTTATACCGAGAAAAATATTAGAAAAAAATCCTTAAAATTATTAAGTAACAAAAAGTTTATAACTGGTCAGCTATATAGTGCTTCCATGATGTACCCGGTGCAGTAAATGTCACTATTATGCCTCTAATATTTCCAGAAAGTAACTCATAATGCAACAGTAGCATGTCACTGACCACTTTTACACGTCAAAGGAGGAATTCTAATGTACACAAATGCACTTGTTAGGAGTAACTCAATGGAGCTAACTGTATAAATACTCTGGAATTTATAATTTCTAGGACGAGCTACTAGCATAAGTAACACTATGTATAGAAGCAGCAACAAAAGAATTTTTCTTAACATTTGATCAGTTTGAGAGATAAAGGGAAAAATAAGGTATGTAGCTAATCAGCTACACCATGAATAGAAGGGTTAATGTATTTCGTAAATGTTTCGCGTGAGACGTCATTTGTCCCGCGATCGTTTCGTTTATAAGTGAACGTATTTTGCGTTACTATCACCGGTTCTTATTTTCATACCACGAAACAGTCCTGCCATCTAGCTTCAACTAAAAATAGTAGTACCTTTGCAGAAAGAACCTTTAGCCACGGGAAAATTGCATGGTCAAACCTTAGGAACAGTCTTCTCATAACTAAAAATCAAAATAAATTTTGGTATGAGTTGCACAGATTTCTTTGACGTAATACTGAAGGACGAATAAATTTTAGCTTGTGTAGGAAGTGCCAACAAAGACAGTTTCAGGCAAGATAAATTATGTAATAGTTTCATTTATCTTAGAGGTTGAAATTCAGAAGTAGTTTTGTTCATATAACTGATGAAACTAAGAAGTGCCACAAATATGTATTTTCTACTGTTTCCAATCATTTTAAACAAATTTGGTGGAATTAAGGCTGTAAAATGTTCAATAGGCCTATTTATTTTATATTTCGATTTTTTTTGCGGGGAGGGGGGAGGGTCTTCAGTTCTCACACTAGAATCAAAATTTCACAATGAAGAGGAGGGAAATATATTTGTCTATTTCATTGCTTCAATAACTGTACTCTTGGTCAAAAATGGGGAAAATGGTTATTTTTATATTTTTAAATTTACAACTGAAATGTCCCCTTTTTTTTTTACTGTACTGCCCCTCATACCTTCATTTAACATTTGCTCACCCTTCTCCACTCTGTGTTGTCACTGTTGTTTCTTTCCACATTAATCCCTCTTCGGTCCTTTTGCAACACTTAAGCTACACCTAGAACGGGGGTATCCAACTATACTTCGAAGTGGGTCACATTATTAACTATTATCACTGAGGCGAGGCAATCCAAAAAAGGTTTTGTTGAGGAGCTAAACCAATGGAAATAAAACAAAGTTTTTTTTCCTTGTTTCCTAGGGTTAAATCGCTAACATAATACTAAATATCTTCTTGGTTTTTCTTGAAAAGTTAATTGGAGATATATTCGTTGTCTAAATTTTGGCAAAACCACTCAGATGGCCGAATAAGGGCAGCTGTTGAAGTGACAACTTGCATAGCTTGGGCTACTGATCGTGACTGACAGTTTTTTATTCTACCACATCACTTCTGAAGGCAAATTTAGTAGGCTATTTCAAGGCTTTCAATACAATTATATCTGTAGATGTAACATGGCTCCTTTAATTTCAATTTGAAAAAAAAGGAACACTTTCATTAAAGAATCTCGATTTAAAATTATATTAATTTTCCTTCAACTCATTCCCTATTTTTTGCAACAAAAAGTCATACTTGTCGAAGAAATGTCTCGCGGTATTTATGTTTCCCCAAAGTTACACCACAGTCTATCATATACAGTCGCGACACTCACTGCTGTGAAAGTTGTTACCAACTGACAGTTGCAACGACACTAGCGCTCCTAGCGGTGGGCAAGCCGCCGAAGTAGTGATGTTTGTTTATAATCGCTTTTGTACGTAATTAACGAAATACTTACTATAATTTTGGCCTTACAAGCATTATTAAAGTATCGAGAGACAAACATAATACGGAAATTAATATAAAAACAGCCCAATTTAAATGATTCAGTGGTATAAAGAACAACTCTGTCTTGAACCAATACTTATGAATATGTGTATATTTGCAGCTTATTCCGCTGAAAGTAATTTACATATAAACATAAGGGTATAATAAAATTCTATTATGGTCTGTTCTTACTATGACAGCCAGTTTTTGACGTGTATCAATTCGGTATGGCGTCTAATGATTCTCACATTTTTACACGTCAATCGTCTTTCTTATACGTGCATATTCATTTAAGTGTAATTACATTAGCTTTAAAAGCCAAAGTCTTGATGATTCTTGTCGTTTCTGGTTCAGATGTAGCAACAATTGTGGAATTGGGTTCTTCTTTGTTGGATAACAGTTGGTTGCTTTTATCTTTATATTGCCACGTCTGTGACGTTTTTCCTTCAGCTACAGCTGTGATGGTTGATTTGGTACGTTAAATACCGCATTTATTGCATTCTATATATGTTTCCTGTGTTCCACCCTCACCGATTTTACTGGAATTGTAATGAAGAATACTTAACGTTCCTGCGTAGAAATTGACGTCTCTCTGCTAAAGGGCATGTCTCCTGGTGTTTCCCTAGGAATTCTTATTTTTAATAGAAAATGAAATTATTCATTTAAAGCCTGTATGTTACAGGATAATTGTAAATTAACTGTCCTGTAATGTACCGTTTCGTACCTTGTCAGAGATCTTACGAAACCTAAGAAAGACAAATGGGGAGCTATTTTTTAATTATTACCTATTTATAAGGCACTACATACGTTCCCTAACGTAAAAAGTATACTGAAGTCAATCAAAAACGATACTATTCGCTCTCATCAACTATCGTATTCGAAACGTAGCTTGCCGTCCGCTTGGAGCGCTGCTATCGCAGGGTATAACAAAAATCTGCGGGAGTGTCGTGACTGTATGTGTTAGACTGTGGTTACACATTGTTCTACAGACTTGCATTTGCCTTCACGGCTTAGCCATTTTGCATTTCCTGTCAATCACATTTTTAGTCATCTGTACTCCATTTTATCTGTTTCATTTACGTCATTTTTACTTTTTTCTCCGTTCATAAACTGAATTTAGTATTTCCTGTGATATCCAAGATCTTGTCTTTCTACATATTTGGTCCTCTCTCCGGCCTCTCAAAGCTACCCCCATTCATGCTTACTGTGTTATATCCCCCCGTTTCTGTCAATTGTTGCCTAAAGCTCCCTTCGACATTCTGGGGGCCTTTCAGTTAACCCAGCTCTCATCTCCATATTTTACGCCCTTTTAGCAGTTTCTTTCAGTTTCATTCTATTCATAACCAATAAGATATGGTCAGAGTCTATATCTGCCCCTGTATATATCTTACAGTTTAAAATCTGATTCCGAAATCTATGTCTTACCATTAGAAAAGCTATCTGGTATCTTCTTGTGCTTGCTGGTCTCTTACACATATACAGCCGTATTTCATTATCCTTAAACCAAGTGTTTGTTATTATCATGTTATGTTCTGTGCAAAATTCTACCAGGCGGCTTCCTCTTTCATTCCTTTTTCCCAATCCATATTCTCCAACAATTTTTCCTTCCCTTCTTTTTCCTACTATCGAATTCCAGTCCCCCATCGCAATCAAGGTTTCCTTTCCCTTACCCGTCTGAATAATGTCCTGATACATTTCATCGCTATCCTCGTAAGCGGCATGGCTAGTTGGCATAAAATAAAAAATACAATTTCGTGTTGCTCATTGGCCTGCTGCAAGTCTTTCAATTGGAGGCAACTTCAGCGACTTGCGACTTGACATATATACTTGTACAACTTTGGTCGGTGTTCGTTTCATATTGTCGATCACTGCGCTGTTCGTAGTAGTATACCTGTGTTCCTATTTTCTTATTCATTATTTGACCTACTCCGGTAAAACCCCCAGCTGATTTTGTATTTATAACCCTGACCAGAAATCGTTCCATTACTCCAACTATATCTAATTTCAACCTATTCATTTCTGTTTAAATTTTCTAACCTCCCTGCCCGATTGAGTGTTCTAATATTCCACGATGTAATCCGTAGAATACAGTGCTGTCTTTCCTGATGACATCCTCCTGAGTAGTCCCCGCCGAGAGATCCGAATGGGGACTATTTGACCACCGAAATATTTTACCGATAGGATGCTTCTTCCAGATATAGGTTAAATATGATGTACATATCGTAAAAATATTTTTGTTGTGAACATAAATTAGTAAAAGTCCATTGAAAATTCTGCGAAACATGCCAGGGTGACAAGAAGAAGAAACAGTGTTTTGCTGAAGGCAAACCAAACCAGCCATAATAAAACAAATAACATTAGACAAAAATTATTAGAAAAATTATAAACGCAGATTGGAAAGCAAAACTTTCCCTTGATATTAATCATCTTCGTGTTGCATCAAAGTAGACAGTATATACCTCAAAATTGTTGGATTTTACTGACGGACAATGCCTTAATTAATACTAGCATTGGCCTTTTTCCACTATAAAATTCTTTAACTCGACATACGTAATTTACAATGATGTACTTTAAATGCTTTTTCATCCAACAACTATCATAGTACAGAAGCGTTATCCATTACAAAGAGTGATCTGTATACAAGCAGGAGTATAATTCTGGTCTCTAAGCATAGAGTTGTAGCGTGCCTACACATCCATATGTTTTGTGCGCGATTCTGCATTGCCCGCCATGTTTTACTATGGCAAAGCAATCTACATCAGTTTGTACGTGTCAAAGAATTGCTTGTTTACTTCGTGTTTCCATCATTGTGGCAATATGTGGTGTAATAGGCCTGGACGGCCGCGGTGGCCTAGGAGACTGAGGCGCTCCAGTCACGGTCTGCACGGCCACTACGGTCGGGGGTTCGAATCCCCCCTCGGGCATGGATATTTGTGCCGTCTTTAGTATAAGGTAGTTGATGACCCCGTAGTTAAGTCCCATAAGCTTAACAAACATTTGAACATTTTTTTTTTTTTTTTTTTTTTTTTTTAATAGGCTGGAATCGAAACGCATCTGCGTTGCCGTCATAGAGGCAATGTGATTTCATTGTGACCTAAAGCCCTTTCTATACGAGAGGTGCAATACGCAGAAGAAAGTCGTCGTCAGCCGCAGCGCTCCTTGCGATACACCGTCAAAATACAAAGAAGCATTCAAACGGTACGCATTTGTCGAGTCGTCTGCTTCACGTGTCTACTTTGTTTCTTGTCAATTTACAGCAAATGAATCCCCGAGTTAAGATCACTTTTCGAAACTGTAAGATATATTGTGATAAAACATTGGTGTTTTAGACTGTCACTGTGAAACTGTATTTAATTGTTTTCGCGCAGTTCACGCGTAACTACGTCGCTTACATGTGTTAACATCCTCATTAGAAAATGCGATTACATACTTCCAGCCACTGCGGTTTGAGGCGCCTATGTATATGATGAACAAGCTCAGGTGTTTATACATAGACCTTTCATTGTGATAAAGCTTCAAATAATGATCACCAAAAATAAGTGTTTTAAGTTTAAGGAAAAATAGCAAATATTTTAGAAGACGGTAATAAAGGCGACTTGTAGTTAAAATGTCATATAACGTGTGTTCAGTTTTATTGGGTACAGAAATACAGCTCTTGGCATATACAACAAACGTAAAGCAGATGCAGATTTGCAGATTTTCACTGATTCTTTCATCGGTTCTTGGCTTTTATTTAAATAACTTGTTTTCGACATACTTTGAAGCCTGAATATGTCATAGTAAGCCGAAAACCGGGTAACCGAGTGGAAATGGACGTGTAGAACATTCACAAAAATCTTCTTCAAGTCAGTTTGATATACTACCAAGAAGCGACCGATAAACCAGTGGAAATGTCTTGATTTACATTTGCACTATGTTTGGCTTTTACATTAACAGCTATATCTATGTAAACAGTAAAAATTGTACACATGTTATATGAAATTTTTTATGCAATTCCTCTATAGTATCACCTCCTAAAATACAACTGAGTCGAAAAACTACGGTCCTCTGAACAGGAGTGAAGTACACATTCTCAAACAAATTCGCAGCTTCGCTTCGTTTATCAGCTGGGTTCCCTGTTCGGTCGCCTGCGCATGCGCGAATCACTTCCATACGCGTGAGAACAGGATCGATCCTATTCCGTCTACTAGCGATCGTATGTTTGCATCTTGTGCAAGTGGACGCGTCTACACTGTACACGGCCGGCGTGACCGCTGCATCACGGGTAACCTCGTAAGCTCTCACTTCCCGTGTAGAAAGGGCTTACGTGTTCCAATTGGTCTGCATTCCCTATTATACTATAAAATTTCGTATCACCCGTCAATAAAATGACCGTGTCCTTTCAGGCGTTTCTTGTTTCCAGCAGTCTGGTGCCGCGCACAAAGAACGTAGCGAGGTGCGCTTGAATCGAGAAAAGGATTCGGTTGCCACCCCTGGCGCAGAAGCAGGCGACGCAACAGGCAGGGCCCACCTGCCAGGTAAGCCAGCCTCCGAGCACGGCGTCCAAGGTCATCTGCGGGGGACCGAGGAGACCGCCACCCAGCAGGAATGGCCACGGGCGGACCCGCCAGCCAAACGCCCGGCTAATATTTCTCACCTAAATGGCGTGCTGCGGTCCAGCACAAGAGCTACACACACAGTTAGAAAAGTGTTGCATTACCTCCGTTCCAAGGTCTCCTGAAACACTGGCATCTAAATGTTCAATTGTTCAGTCTATGGGACTTAGCTACGGGTCATCAGTCCCTAAACTTACAAACTACTTATGAACTACTTACAACTAAAGACAGCACAAATATCCAGGCCCGAGGGGGCATTCGAACCCCCGACCGTAGAGGCCGTGCAGACCGTGATTGGAGCGCCTCAGTCCCCTCGGCCACCGCGGCCGGCTCTGGCATCTAATGTGTATACTACTTCAAGAAGACAGGTCCTTAGATTGTCCACAGATATCACCCACCCCACACAAAGTTGTAAATAACAATGCATGAGTAGTGACAATACGACGGAGTGAGCAAGACGCCCTATGAGTTGCAATGTGTTGACTCGTTCTGTCCGGGCAAGGCGTTTGAAGTGAGTACCGCGGTAGCTCTACCAACTCAGCAAACTTGAGAGTGGGTAAAATTAACGCCACCAAGATACAAGGCCTGTGCGCTGCCTGCCAAGAGTAGTCATAACAAAGCAAACTATTTGTCTTATGAAGTGTTGTGCTGAGTTTGCGAATACAAACACGTTCAAAAATGTTCAAATGTTTGTTAAGCTTAAGGGACTTAACTACGGGGTCATCAGTCCCTAAACTTACAAACTACTTATGAACTACCTACAACTAAGGACGGCACAAATATCCATGCCCGAGGGGGGATTCGAACCCCCGACCGTAGTGGCCGTGCAGACCGTGACTGAAGCGCCCCAGTCCCCTCGGCCACCGCGGCCGGCTACATACACGTTACACACTGTGTTTCAGAATGTTCCTAATGTTATTTATGTGATTCACATACAAATTTGTCTTTGATATAAGATATTTATGAACTATTAGTAAGATATCTTACCGATATTGGAATCGGACGATTCATATTAGGCATTTTGTCTTACACCAGCAAAAATCTGCACGGAGAATCATACAGGTAACACGAAAAAATTCTGAAACACAGTGAGCAACGTGTACGTATTCCCAGACTCCCCACAACGCTACACAAGACAAACAGTTTGCTTGTGTTATGACTGCTCTTGGCAGGCAGCGCACAGGCCTTATATCCAGATGGCGTTGGTAAAATACCCACTCTCGATTTGCAGGAATATTTATGTACATTGAGCCACGCGGGGATGGCCACTCCTGGTCGGGCCGGGCTGGGAAAAGGAGGAAATCACTTTTCCGATTTTCACGCTGTAAATATAATATACTCCTGGCTATTAAAACTGCTACACAACGAAGATGTCGTGCTACAGACGCGAAATATAACCGAAAGGAAGAAGATGCTGTGATATGCAAATGATTAGCTTTTCAGAGCATTCAAACAAGTTTGGCGCCGGTGGTGACACCTACATCGTGCTGACATGAGGAGTTTCCAACCAATTTCTCATATACAAACAACAGTTGACCGGCGTTGCCTGGCGAAACGTTGTTTTGATGCCTCGTGTAAGGAGGAGAAATGCGCATCATCACGTTTCCGACTTTGATAAAGGTCGGGTTGTAGCCTATCGCGATTGCGGTTTATCGTATCGCGACATTGCTGCTCGCGTTGGTCGCGATCCAATAACTGTTAGTACAATATGGAATCGGTGGGTTCAGGAGGGCAATGCGGAGCGCCTTGCTGCATCCCATGGCTGTAACGGATCGTGCAACCACATCTCGAACCCTGAGTCAACAGATGGGGACATTTTCAAGACAACATCCATCTGCAGGAACAGTTCGACGACGTTTGCAGCAACATGGACTATCATCTCGGAGACCATGGCTGCGGTTACCCTTAACGCTGCACCACAGACAGGAGCGCCTGCGATGGTGTACCCAACGACGAACCTGAGTGTGCGAATGGAAAAACGTCATTTTTTCGGATGAATCCAGGTTCTGTTTACAGCATCATGATGGTCGCATCCGTGTTTGGCGACTTCGCGGTGTACGCACATTGGAAGCGTGTATTCGTGATCGCCATACTGGCGTATCACCCGGCGTGATGTTATGAGGTGCCATTGGTTACACGTCTCGGTCACCTCTTGTTCACATTGACAGCACATTGAACAGAGGCCGTTACATTTCAGATGTGTTACGACCTGTGGCTCCACCGTTCATTCGATCCCTGCGAAACCCTACATTTCAGCAGGATAATGTACGACCGCATGTTGTAGGTCCTGTACGGGCCTTTCTGGATACGGAAAATATTCGACTGCTGCCCTGGTCAGCACATTTTCCAGATCTCTCACCAACTGAAAAAGTCTGGTCAATTGTGGCCGAGCAACTGGCTCGTCACAATAAGCCAGTCACTACTCTTGATGAACTGTGGTATCGTGTTGAAGCTGCATGGGCATCTATACCTGTACATGGCGTCCAAGCTCTGTTTGACTGAATGCCCAGGCGTATCAAGGCCGTTATTACGGCCAGAGGTGGTTGTTCTGGGTACTGATTTCTCAGAATCTATGCACCCAAATTGCGTGAAAATGTAATCACATGTCAGTTCTAGTTTATTTGTCCAATGAATACCCGTTTATAATCTGCATTTCTTCTTGATGTAGCAATTTTAATGGCCAGTAGTATAGTTGGGTCTGGTGGGTTCGGGGTAAAGCGCTCGGCTGGAAACCGAAAGGTTGCAGGTTATAAACTCTATCGGACCTCGTTTTTTTCAGTCTACGTTTTAACCCAGCCTTCACCTTTCAACGATGTGAGGAGTCGCCACAAACGACACGTGATTCAGATTCCACGTTAAGCTGTAAGTCTCCCTTCCCCGGTTTGATAAATGGAATAGATTATGGTCACGCAAGTCGCCGAAGTGGCGACTGACTTGAACCAGGCCACTGAGTCACACGAAACTGCTGTAAGAACTGTTGACGGTATGTAGGACCATCCCACTTCGTTTTTTCTTCACATGTTTTCCATTGCTCGTGAAAATCTAAAAATCCTCATTTTCATTTTGCGTGGGTTTATAGTTTCAGAAGGCTTCTGAATCTATTTTGAAGAAAGTATACGGTTTAAAGGCCTGATTTTTTGACACGTTGACACGTGGTAGTACAGCATCTTAGCTTTATAATAATACATTCACCATTCCTTAATGTGTAACACTCTTTTTAAAATGACACTTTTTGTCAAGTATGTGTACGTAATTTATTAAAACATTCAATAGCGGGTACCTTACTATTCGATGCATTTTAGACCAGGGAGGACTCGATCCTCCACGGCGAGCAACCGCGCGCTCCGCAGCGAGACGCTCGGCTACTCCACCGCAGCGATGGTGGTTTCTTAATGTTTTGGGGAGGCATTATGGGGAGCCACCATACGTCACTGGTGGTTGCAGGAGACAATCTACAACTGCATCTACATACATACTCCGCAATCCACCGTAAGGTGCGTGACGGAGGGTACACTGTACCACTACTAGGCATTTCCTTTCCTATTCCATTCCCAAACAGAACGAGGAAAAAAAGAATGCCTATATGCCTCCGTATGAGCCCTAATTTCTCTTATCTTGTCATTGTGATCACTACGCGAAAAGTAAGTAGGTGGCAGCAAGATCGTACTACACTCAGCTTCAAATTCCGGTCCTCTAAATTTCCTCAACAGAAATTCATGAAAAGAACGTCGTCTTTCCTCCAGCGATCCCCAATTGAGTTTTCGGAGCATTTCCGCGACACTCGCGCATTGGTCGAAAGTATCAGTAACAAACCTAGCTGCTCGCCTCTGAACTGCTTCTATGTCTTCCTTTAAACCTGCTGCGGGTCCCAAATACTTGAGCAATACTCAAGAAGTGGTCGTACAAGCGTTTTATACGCGGTCTCCTTTACAGATGAAGTACATCTTCCCAAAATTATCCCAATAAACCGAAGTCGGCTGTCCGCCTTACTTACAACTGTCCTTACATGTTCGTTCCATTTCATATCGCTCTGCAGTGTTACGTCTAGATATTTGAACGACGCGACTGCATCAAGAAGCTCACTACTACTACTGATTCGAATATTATGGGATTGTTTTTCCTACTCATGCGCATCGCCTTATTTTTTCTACATTGAGGGCTAGCTGCGATTCTTCACACCAACTAGAAATTTTGTCTAAGTCATCCTGTATGCTATTACAGTCAGTTAAAGACGACACCCTCCCATACACCACAGCATCATCAGCAAACAGCCCCAAATTACAAGTTAGTCTGTCCATCAGATCATTTATATAGATAGAAAATAATAGCGGTCCTATCACACACCTCTGGGGCACGCCTGTCGATACACGCGTCTCTGATGAACACTCGCCGTCGAGAACAACTATCAAACAGCTATACGGTACATCCTCCGACGTATAGTGCTTTTCGGTGAGGGATGGTTTTAATGACATAATCAATTTCACGATGGAGGTGGAGAGAGATGGGGCCCTGCCGTTCCTTGACGTACTTCTCAGGCGCAAAACAAATGGACGCCTTAGCCATTGTGCCTACCGGAAAACCAACCACACGGACCTGTATCTGCACGCTACGAGCCACCACCACCCATCGCAAAAACGGGCTGATCTGGTGCACAGAGCAGAAGTAGTCTCGGGCAATGAACATCTGCTGAAGGAACTGAGCCACTTACAGAAAGTGTTTAAGAAAAGTGGCTATAGCAACCGCCAGATAGCACAAGCCCTCCATCCGAAGACACGCAAGCAGGAGACCGTCGAGGGGGAGACAAAGAAACCTGCATTTTTTTCCGTTTTGTGGCTCGGTAACGGAAAAGATTAGCCGACTTCTTAAGAGGCACGACATTGAAACGGTCTTCAGGCCTGCTACAAAATTGCGACATATGATGAGACTCGTAAAAGATGATCCTTAGAACGCCAGGTGTGTACAAGATACCGGGTGGGTGTAGACAGTTCTACATCGGGCAGACAGTGCTCAATATTGAACACCGCTGTGTTGAACATGAAAGATGTTTTCGCCTAAGTTATCCCGAGAAATCAGCAATTGCGGAGCACGCTCTAGAAAACAAACATCGCCTTGCGTTAGAGGATACATCAGTCATCACCAGAACAAATACTTTCTGGCATAGCATAATAAAAGAGGCTATCGAAATCAAAATATCTGAAAAATGTCTTAATAAAGACGGCGGCTTGCAGCTGAGCAAAGCTTGGGACCCGGCCATTGGACGGTTGAAGCGGGCGCGGCAGGCACGCGGCCAAAACATTGCCATATATGGCGATGCGGCTGAGCACCAGTGACGTCACAGTAAGCCGCGCAGGTATATAAGGACGGCGGCAGCAATGATAAGACGCATCGGCAGGCCCGAGCTGCTAGCGATCGCAAGCAGTGTGTCACCACGCAACTGTTGCGAGGTGTTATCGGTGTTTCTAAACACCAGTTAAAAGCAAAATTGTCGTGGCGTTAGCACCGGCAGTAGCGATAGGCGAGATAGTGTGGGTTAGCCACACTGTAGATGGATAGAGTAGGGGACGATGAGGGGCCAGGGTCCCGCCTGCGGGCGGTCAACCAGCGTCCCTCTAGGCCAGGCCAGATCATCAGGGTTGAGGCAGCATCCGCGGCTAGGACCACCCAGGGTGCATCGCAACTACAACTCAGACGATGTGGATCGACGGGCACTATTGTCACCGACTTACTCCGCGAACAACTACTGGAACAACACAGAAGAGACAGAGATATACGAGGCATGGACGCCGCCAAGCGCAGAGAGAAGGAACAGCCAACCTCCAGTAATTCCTCAGACGAAGACGCCGGTCGACAGACCCCACGCTTTTCGTCTGATGCTTCAGTCGCAATGGAAATCCAGACTGACCAATCGGAAGACGAGCGAGAATTCGAGACTGTTCGTAGTAAAAAACGGACACAAACGTAAACACAAGGTTGCGGACTTGCCATCTTCAAAGAAAACATCACCCATCCCAACGGACAACCCATACGAAGTTCTACAGCCACCTGAACCGACTGCACAACACGACCAGCAGGCTCAGCAACAGGCAACAACTTCCGGCCAATCAGCTACGACTCCACAACCGACGACGACGAAACCACCACCGATAACGATTAACTACACTGGCAAATACTTACAACTCAATGCATCACTGAAGGAGAAGATTAACGGTCCTCTCAAGGCCATCTATAAGAACAATCAAATAAAGTATCACTTTGAGACAATGGACGACCAGAAAGCAGCACTGAAATTTTTCCAGGACATCAACATGCCGTTATATACTCATTCCAGCACTAGAGATCTCCAAGTGGTCATCAAGAACTTGCCGGAAGACGTCACCGAACAAGAAGTAGCAGCAGAACTTGCCAGACTGAACTTCAGGGCGCAGAATGTACACCAATTCAACAAGCGGGATCGCCTTACCAAGAAGCTCATCCCACAACCCACATACTTTGTCACACTACCGAGGGATCCACAATCCGAAAAGATCTATGACCTTCAGTACATGTTTTACACTAGGGTGAAGGTGGAAGACTACCGACCGTTGGATGGACCTGCACAATGCAAGCGTTGCCTGAAATTTTGGCACACAGCCAATTATTGTACGATGCCGGCGAGATGTGTTCGCTGCGGTGACCATCATCACCGCAAGGACTGCACACACCCGAATACCTTACCACCGAAGTGTGCTAATTGTCAGCAGGAGGGGCACCCCGCGACATGGCGTGGTTGCCCGGAATTTCAGAAGGTACTTCGGACTTATCACCTGCAACCACGATCTACCAAGACAATGCCGCCGCCACCCACGACGCAGGAGTTCACCCCTGCGCCAGCAGACTTTCCCGCCTTGAAATCTCGACAACAAGCACCTCTCCAGGCACAGGAAAACGACCAACCCCGTTCCAGGCAAAGGTCTTCAGCATGGAATCGACACAACGACCCACCGACGCAGCACCAGCAGACAGAGGATTCCTTAGGCCTCGGTGAAATTATAAAGGCTCTCTCAAACATGGGCTCTGTCATCAACCTATTTCGGAAGAAGAACATCATCACGACGATAACGGACATTGCAAGAAAATTTAATAACTCCACAGATTTACTATCTAAAATACTAGTCATCATAGAGGGCATAATGACGATCTTCTCCGACTAATATGGATAGAGGGGGGGTCACAAGAAGAGAGACCTTACATTCTGTATCTTCAACGCTACAGGCATTAAATACAAAAAAGCAGAGGTCACCGAATTCGTCGAACGACACAAGGTGGACATATTATTCGTCACGGAAACCCATCTTAAGCCTTCAGATAACTTCAAACTCAAAAACATGATTGCATACAGAACCGACAGGCCGATTAGAAGAGGTGGTGGAACAGCTATCTTTATAAAATCATCCATCACTCACAATGTGGAAGTTCTCCCTGCTCTCCGGACACTCGAAGCAACGGCTATCACCATTAATACCCACCAGGGGAAGATTGCGCTCGTCGCAGCTTACCTCAGCCCACGTGCCGACTTCGTGGAAGACGACTTCCTCTCACTATTCGCCCGGTTTGACAGAATACTCCTCTGTGGTGATCTCAATTCTAAACACCTTGCATGGAACTCCAGACGAGGCAATGAAAAGGGAGACAAATTGTATGATTTGGAACCGCGACTTCAAGCACTTACTCAAGCTCCTGTCGATCCAACGTACATTCCACCGTTTGCCAGCCAACAGCCTGATGTCTTGGATGTGGCAATCGTCAAAAATGTCTATACCAATTTAAACTTGAAGACTATAAACGATTTAACTTCCCATCATCAGCCAGTGCTTGGCAGACTGTGCAATGCTGTCAGTCTGCCAACGGTCAAATCGAAGCAAACTACGAACTGGGAACAATACAGCAGGTGGCTGACCAACAATGTGCGGCCGACGGAACCTCTTGCCAACCTGGAAGATATCGACGCAGCCATCGATCGACTTACTACAAAACTTAAGAAAGCGGCCAACAAAGCGACCACGACTATGGTCTTTGATTCCACCTTTTACGAGCCATTTCCCCCTGCGCTGCAAGATTTGAAATACCTAAAAAACAGGGCACGACGTAAATGGCAAAGGACACGCAATCCACATTACCGGCGTGAAATGCGACACCTCTCACGAGAACTGACGAAACGTGCGCTTGAATGGAGGACCGAAGTGTGGGAAGATCGGATGACCCAACTACAACTCCGCAACAGGGATGAATGGCAGCTCATTCGCAACGTAAAGAATCCCAGGACGCCTAAACGAGCATTACTTAACGACGACCGGCTTACATTCGACGCCTTGGAGAAAGCAGAATTGTTCGCTACCACATATGAGAACCAGAATCAACTTGACTACCAGGCGTTCAACCATAACCCGCAGGCCGATGCAGCGACCAGCCACGTTGCAGGACGTATTAGACGGGATCCTAGTGGAGACCTACCGGAATTGACAACTCCGAGAGAAGTCAGGGATATCATCAGACATCTCAACGCTAATTCGGCACCCGGACCAGATGGCGTTTCCAACGATCTAATCAAACATCTCCCTAGGAAACCACTTGTTCTGCTGACGAGGATTTTCAACCGATGCCTACAACTAGAATATTTTCCGTCGAAATGGAAGCTGGCCAAAATAGTCCCCATCCCCAAACAGGGGAAAGACCTCAAGCTAGCGACCAACTACAGGCCCATAAGTCTCCTCTCGACTCTTGGTAAAACCTTCGAAAGGATAATACTCAGGCGAATCAAGCCACCGCTCATCGAATGCAATGTCATCCGACCGGGCCAGTACGCCTACCAACCAAAACTGTCGTCGGAAATTCAACTACTCCGCATCTCGGAACACCTCGCGCACCGCATGAACTTGAACCAGTACACAGCTGCGATATTTCTGGACGTGGAAAAAGCTTTCGACAAGGTTTGTAGAGACAAATTAATAGTGAAGCTGGAACGAACAACGGATATTCCTAAATGCTACATCAAACTGATTGACAGTTACCTGACAGACCGGACCTTCTTCGTCAAGATCGACGATAAACGATCCGAAACAAAATCTCAGGCTCAAGGAATACCTCAGGGATCGGTCTTGTCACCGCTATTGTACATTCTGTACGCGAATGACATTCCGCAGTTGCCACATGTGGTATTTGCTCAATTTGCAGACGATACAGCCTTCTTCTCCAGCAGTCACTCCTTGGACGTGGCGATTAATCGACTGCAGCGCCAAATAAATACTTTCCAAACCTGGGCTAACGACAACAAAGTAGCTGTTAATGCACATAAAACCAAGGCCATTGTGTTCACCAGAAGACGTCCGGAGTTAGACAGAAGACTAACCATACAGGGGCACCCAATCGCTTGGACTGACGCCACCAAATATTTAGGAGTGACCCTCGACAAAAAGCTACTCTTCAAACAACATATCCTTGAGAAGAAGGATAAGATCGTCAGGGCCATCCACGGATTATATCCATTTCTACATAGCAAGGAGATGAGCGACAAAACCAAGCTTCAGCTTTACTTCTCAGCCATCGTCCCAATGATATTGTATGGCTGCCCCTGCTGGGGAACTGCAAGTCGCACTAATATTCACCATCTGCAAGTTCTACAAAACCGCTGCCTCAGAATATTTTTACATGCGCCCTGGTGGTCCAGAACTCAGTGGCTACATGCAGCCTTGAACGTGCCAACGATCGAGCAACAAATCAAAGATAGGACAAGGAAGTTATTTGATAAACTTGACACAATTCGTCAGGACACTCACCAACTGCAAGACGTCGGGACTATCCAACCACGACACTGGCATAAGATTAGAGTTCCTCGTACGATACTAGACAGGTAAATGTGATGTCGGGAATGCAGGACATAAAGGACCCTTGTGAGCCCTAACCCCCTGCAATGAGAACAATAAAGATGACTGAATCCTCTCACCATTCACCCTGGAAGTCCAGCCGCCAAAGGCGGTAGTACTTCGGCTGCAGCACCAGACAAAAAAAATTAATTAAAAAAATGATAAGACGGTAACCACTTGACAATGGCCGAGGAGATTTCGGCCGAAGGCTCGTAGATATGAAACCATTTAACTTGGCTGGAAGGCCGAGAGAATTTTACCAGCATGACTCGCCGCAAAACCATGCATTCATACATATTATTGTTGTTTTAGTACAAACTACCTTCTTCCAAAACATGGAAAGCGAAGAGTCGAAAACCGAAGAGATTTGTTGCACAGTGTCAACTGGGTCAGCCCTACAGCATCTGTTTCTTTATAAAGTGTTCATACAACGAGACCTTTCTTAATGAGCATAATTTTCCGAGTCCTGTCTGAAAAGCGAAACACTTGTTATGCAAAATTTATATTTCTGTCGGTATTCATGTAAGAAAAAAGGATATGCCCTCCATTCCGAAAAATACACAAAAATCTAAGAATTAAAGGAAGTTGTATTCAACAGAAAGAAAATTAAATTTATTCATTTTGAGATGCCAATCACTATCTTGTTGGACCAAGTAATAATTAAGGGGGTGGAGGATTCTCCAGAATATTTATTCTTGGGAAGGTATGGCCGGAATAATTTTACATGCATGGGGATAGCATTTTCGAAAACGTTGTAAAACACTGCTTTAGTTTGAACTCTGAGAGGCATAAACAGTCTTCCTATTTACAATTAAAGTTTATGCCCCGTAAAGACATTCAGTTTTGGATACAGTGCTGCGACGCCTACGATTAGTAAATTAAGAAAGTAAGTTTTTATTATAAATACAGGATATTCAAAAAGAAGGAACAGATTTGAAACATTTACTTCTTCCGAACTACAAAAGATAGAAATATGATTCCATCATTAAAGGGAAGAAAAAAGATTACAATTTATTGTTAGTAATTATGGTATGCATTCAATATGATAACCGTGTTTTACACAACAGTTGTCTAAACGGTGGTTCATTTCTTGCCGCACAAGAATCAGCTGGTTTCTAGTTATCGAATTCACAGTTCCAACAATTCAATGTCGTAGACCTTCAAGAGTGTCAGGCATAGGAAGGTTTAAAAAATACAGTCTTTTATGTAACCCTATGGATAAAAATCTGACGGAGTGAGATCTGGAGGTCTGGGACGCCACCGGCGATGTCTTCTGCTCCTCCTCTTCCAATCTAACGTCCTGGAATGGTGTTATTCAAGTAACGTCGAACGTGTGTGGAGAAATGATACGGGGCACCATCTTGTGTGAAAATGAAGTCATCTGAATCCAAGTTGGGGACATAACCAGTTTTGAAGCGTGTCTACATAGATTATGAAGAAGAAAGGCCCATAAACTTTGATTACAGATATGCCACTCATAAATTTGCTTATGACGTAGCGGTTGTTTATTAAATTGGCGGTAAAATGCTCGCTGAACTGCAGGAATGGACTCTAGTTTTGCCAATTGCAGCACACAAAATGTCGCTGCCAT
This sequence comes from Locusta migratoria, assembly GCA_026315105.1. Taxonomy (NCBI): domain Eukaryota; kingdom Metazoa; phylum Arthropoda; class Insecta; order Orthoptera; family Acrididae; genus Locusta; species Locusta migratoria. The sequence goes on along the minus strand of CM048749.1, from coordinate 106,298,239 downwards.
TTCACTGTAGACCAAGGTCTGTACAGGAGAGGGCTGGTCACGCAACCGTGATCCTTTGCGGTGGCGGCCATTTTGGTTCTGAGACGCGGCTGTAGCGGACTGTATTCGGATAATGTTTGTCACCAGAAAATGCTAATTGCTTAAAGCAGTGAATGTAAAATTGCAACGGAGTATAGAGGTTACAGAGATTGTTGCTATATCCTTGTCATTGCAATATATATCTGATATTACTAACAATACAAACACCATTATGAGGAAAAAGTAGCATTTTCAGTTAACAAAATTCTGCTTTCCCACAATCGTAACTGTGTAACGTAAGGCTGTACGACTTTTCTCCTGATATACATTTTCATTTTATTTTATTATCAAGTTTCCATTCGGTATGGTATAGTCGAAGAATCGACGGAAGTTTGTCGTGTCAAATTATCGGAGAGCAGTATCTTATGTGAAATTTTTCTGGTGTGTGTGTTTCCAATGGAAGAAATTTAGGAATACTGCATCTGTGTCAGACAAACGTAGGGTATACCTTAGTATTTTAACTGAAAATAAGTTGAATAGGTAGGAGAGATAATAGAACAAGTCCAAGAAAGACACTACACCAGGCGAAAAATTACGAAACTAAAAGTTATTTATGTATTAGTTTCAGTTATAATGACTTTGGTTGTGGTAATTAATGAATTTAAAACGTTTTCATTATTTCGTGAGGTGTTCACTGAAGAAAAGAATTTATAAAAATTCTACCAATTATCTGCGGAAGTTGAATTTCATTTATTTTGGGTGATCATAGTTAATAAATGTAATATTTACACAATTCGCATATTATGAAAATATTTTTAGGCAAGAGATTTTTTTGCGAAAAGTGCTTCAGTGCAAAACATACTTCATTGGACATCCAGACGTACTGTAATCGCGAATCTTTCGTGATAGTTTTCTCTTTCCTATGGCCCACTCAGGCCAGATATTTTACGAATTTAAATGGTTATCTACCCAATTCTTCTTACATAGAGACAAATTTGTGAGAATTATCTTATGAACTCTCCTTATACTGAGAAATATAGATAGGCCTCTCGAATTATCGGTAATTTATTACTAAACGCTAGAATACAATTTCTTACTCAAGCGGTAGGCAAACTGGCTTCAGAATAATAATCTGCGAAAGTGTTTTCTCTCCTACCGATACTGCGCAGCGTCGTCTGCTCTAGAACCAAAATGATGGCTCCTAAGGAACATCGGTGTCCAGACCTGTCTTCTATAGACCTTGTACAGGGAACAAACAACGGCACCCATGCGACCGTTATTGGAATTTCTAGCCATGCTCTTTAAATTGTTAACTTTTCTTAATCCATTAACGTTGGAATCGTGTTTCTATCTTTTGTAGTTTCGAAGAAATAGATGTTTGAAATCTGTTCTTTCTTTTTGCATAACCCTGTATTTAAACTGAGAAACCCTTTTTTTTTTTTTCGATATTTCGTGTTAAAAATTGTGGTGCTTTTTCCATATTATTAAGAGAAAGTTATGTTGGAGAAAGAAACAAAGCCAAACGAATAATTGCAGACTCCAAGCAGAAATCATGGGAGGACTTTGAAAATAAGCTAGTAACTCTGGGTCAAGCCGCGAGAAAACCATTTTGGAGCGTAATCAGCAATCTTCGAAAGGGAGGGAAGGAGGAATTAACAAGTGTTTTGGACAGGTCAGGAAAGTTGCTAGTCAATCCTGTGGATGCCTTGAGCCGATGGAGGGAATATTTTCAAGAATTGCTCAATGTAGTTGAAACATTCAATGATGTGTCAGATTTTCAGGTAGAATGGGATAGGGACGACGATGGAGACAGGATCTCATTTGAGTGGAGAGTGGAGAGTGGAGAAAATGGTCAGTAGATTACAGTGCAACAAAGCGGCTGGGGTGGACGAAATTGAACCGGAACTCGTCAAATACAGTGGAATATCAGGTCTCAAGTGGTTACACAGGATAATTGATAAGGCGTGGGAATCGGGACAGGTTCCGTCTGACTGGACGAAAGCGGTAATCACGCCAATTTTCAAACACGGGAACAGGTAACAACTATCGACAACTTTAATTAGCATTGTAGGCAAAATATTCTCAGGTATTGTAGAAAGGAGAGTGCGAGAATTGAGGACAAGTTAGATGAAAATCAGTGGGGTTTAGGCCTCTTAGAGGCTGTCAGGACCAGATTTTTAGTTTACGGCAGGTAATGGAAAAGTTCTATTAGTGGAACAGGGATTTGTATCTATGTTTCATAGATATAGAAAAGCTTATGACCGTGTTCCTAGGAGGAAGCTACTGTCAGTGCTACAACATTATGGTATAGGAGGCAAACTTCTGCAGGAAATTAAAGGGCTTATGTAGACTGTCAGGCAGCAATTAGAGTATATGGCAAATTAAGCGCTTGGTTCAGGGTAGTTTCAGGGGTAAGACAAGGCTGTAACCTGTCACCACTGTTGTCATACTATTCATGGATCATATGCTGAAAACAGTAGACTGACAGGGCGGGATTAAAATAGGTGAAAACAAAATAAGCAGTCTCGCATATGCGGATGACTTAGTTGTAATGGAATGGCCGATTCAATTGAAAGGTTGCAAACTAATATTTCAGAGCTCAATCAGAGATGCAAGGATTATGATATGAAGATCAGCGTCTCCAAAACGAAAGTAATGTCGGTGGGAAAGAGATTTAAACAGATTGAGTGCCAAATATGAGAAACAAAGTTAGAACAGGTGGACAGTTTCAAGTACCTAGGATGTATTTCCTCACAGGATGGCAACATAGTGAAAGAACTGGAATCAAGGTACAGCAAAGCTAATGCAGTGAGTGCTCAGCTGAGATGTACTCTCTTTTGCAAGAAGGAAGTAGGTACGAAGACTAAGTTAGCAGCGCACCAACTTTTTTGTATGGAAGTGAAAGTTGGGTGGATACAGGTTACCTTATTCACAAGGTAGAGGTTACAGATATGAAAGTAGCAAGAATGATTGCAGGTACTAATAGATGGGAACAATGGTAGGAGGGTGTCCATAATGAGGAAATCAAAGAAAAAACTGGGAATGAACACCATAGATGAAGCAGTTAGAATGTGACTGAGATGGTGGGGTCATGTTACACGCAAGGGAGAAGCTAAGTTACCTAAGAGACTCATGAGCTCATCAGCGGAGGGTAAGAGGACTCGAGGTAGACCAAGAAGAAAGTACTTAGATTCGGTGCAGAATGATTTTGAAATAAAAGGCATAACATCAGACGAGGCATCAATGTTAGCATTGAATAGGGGATCATGGAGGAATTTTATCAGAGGTACTATGCTCCAGACTGAACGCTGAAAGGCATAAACAGTCTCTAATAATGATGATGATTATTGTTATTATATCTAGACCTCCCTCACTGTGGCCTCTTGCCCTGGACATTTGAAAGTGTTCGCCGCCCTCGCCTCCCCGCAGAAGGCGCGCGGCCGCAGCTTTCGGCGAGGAATGTGGCTGTATTTGTATACAGCGGCTGTGGAGGGTGCGACGAAAGGGGCGCAGCGGTTTTTTGCTGCGCGCCGGCGCGGGTCAATGCCGCAGACTACGACTGCGCCGTCTGGGACACGTAACGGCCGCAGACGGGCGGCCAAGGTCGCGCCAGGGGTGCGTCACACATGGGGGCGGCTGCCGCTACTGCCGCCGGTCGCCAATCCGCGCCCAAATACGGGCGCCAGCAGCCGTGGGAACGACGACGCCTCATACAGCACGCGTCAAACTCACCCCCACACGTTACATCGCGTCCACATATTGGTACCAACGCTGGCGCCAACGTTGGCCAATATTTTTGAGGCAGCGCCCACATATTGGAGCCAACATTCAGTTGAATTCGTCGAGAGCCGACGTAAACATATCTGACACACAACTCGCGGACGATGCATTAACGGTTGTGAGAGTGAACAATTATATTTTGTAACTGAAAACCAAAAAAGGAAACATATGTAAAAGAGCCGGCCGCGGTGGCCGAGGGGACTGAGGCGCTCCAGTCACGCTCTGCACGGCCGCTATGGTCGGGGGTTCTAATTCAAATGTTTGTAAATCTATCGGACCAAACTGCGTGGTCATCAGTCCGTAGCTTGCAAACTACTTAAACCTAGATAAACTAACCTAAGGACAACACACACACCCATGCCCCAGGGAGGACTCGAACCTCCACGGCGAGCAACCGCGCGCTCCGCAGCGAGACGCTTTAGACCGCGCGGCTACTCCACCGCGGCGGGGTTCGAATCCCCCCTCGGGCATGGATGTTTGTGCCGTCTGTAGTCTTAGCTAGCTCATAAGAAGTTTGTAAGTTTAGGGACTGATGACCCCGTAGTTAAGTCCCATAAGCTCCACAAACATTTGAACATATGTAAAAGATGATGGGGTGTGTTGTGTCACTTCCTACTGAACATTAATTACGAAATCAAAATGTTCAAATGTTTGTAAAGCTTATGGGACTTAACTACGGGGTCATCAGTCCCTAAACTTACAAACTACTTATGAACGACTTACAAACTAGGACGGCACAAATATCCATGCCCGAGGGGGGATTCGAACCCCCGACCGTAGTGGCCGTGCTGACCGTGACTGGAAATTACGAAATCAGTAAGTATTAAAATATGTTACAAGTAATCTATACACATTATTAAAATTTAGACCTGCGCTTTAAGTGATTGAACTTAAAATAAAAAAGAAGGATACCGATACGTTTTGGAGGGACACTACACTACACTGAAGTTCTTTTGGTATTGAAGGTTGACTCTTCGTTTTCTTGCCACAGGAGACAAAATCAAATGTTTGTTCAGCTTATGGAACTTAACTACGGGGTCATTAGTCCCTAAACTTACAAACTACTTACGAACTACCTAATACTAAGGACGGCACAAATATCCATGCCCGAGGGGGGATTCGAATCCCCGACCGTAGTGGCCGTGCAGACCGTGACTGGCGCGCCTCAGTGTCCTCGACCACCGCGGCCGGCAAACAGGAGACAGTTTTAGAAATGTACACTTCCTTTCGAGAATAACCGTGTCATTCATATCACTGGTAGTGCTAGAAGTTTCCAAAGCAATATGTGCAACTTGACAGGAAATGTTAATTTTAAAAATTGCATTCAGTAATTGTGGCAAAATAATAATAAAAAAAATATTTCACTGATCGCGTTTTGCCGTGGCATTTCGATTTTTGTGGTTGCTTTCACAAATGAATCACTTTCTGGTACAGTTATAATATTTACAATGCGATTTTAAAACTTTAAAATAAAGGGCGTCGAAGAACGAACGATGAAAGTAACAGTTTCGAGACGAGCAGACGACAAAAATAGAATGAAACGTTGGCGCCAATGTGTGGACGACGTACCCATATTGGCCCAACGTCCTTTGATGTTTGGTCGAAATACCGACAAAGCAACGCAGCCGTACCAACGTTGGCACCAACGTTGGTTCCAATGCTATTTCACCGATCCATACATTGGGCGAACACAGTTGGCGCCAAAGTTGGTTCCAATGTGTGGATCTGGCCTTATCTGCAGCTTCGCTATTGCAGCGCTGCCAAGCGGCTGCATGGTATAAACATACCGAGAAAATGGTTGTTAAACGCTCAAATGGGGAGAAAGGCAGTTTGTTGAACTATCGGTTAGTTAGTAAAAACCAAACGTACTATAATAACATGGTACCCAATATATTACTCCACAATTTACTTATTTATTTATTTATTTATTTATTTTGAGAATGATACCATCCACTTATACCCTATTATGTAAGTGATTAACCAGTTTATTAACTATACCAGATTTCAGGAGTAGTTCATGTACTCCATCACTGGAGATCATATATTAGAAGTGTCACACGATCCCAAGTACACCTTACTTTGTAGGTTGTTAGCTTATTTTTCTGCAATTGCACTAACTTACTAGTACTTCATATTTTCTTATCTTCACCGATTTTATGAATTGTAATTTCTGCAATTTAACTTGTAGTTCTTTTAATTGCACCCGTTGTGACTCGTATTTTACTATTTTAGACACTAGTTGTGACTAGTTTTTTACTATTTTATGGCTACACAAGGGTACGATATCGCAGCTTCTCCCTAGTTGCTTTCCATTGTTTTAATTGCATGTGTTTTCCACTGTTTAATTGATTTTACAATTACGTCATTGGTGCTCTTCACTACGCCGGTGAACAGCGCCATCTTCCCACCATGACGGCCACTAAATCATTTCCGCGTACGGCTTCCTGTCTGTTTTGGTCCGCAACGAGGTGGCAGCCATCACCAGCCGTATTCTATCTGGCCGCTGAATCCTGTGCGCAACATGTGTTTGGTGTCACCTAACGTAAGTCACTCTATTTTCGTCATAATGTCGAGCATTCGCATTTAGCAGCTTAGTATAGCACTTTACATTTGCCCACATCCTCCCATTTCAGGCCAAAATTTTTAAAATAATTTTAAACAACCATGATGATTGTTTTTATGATGACAAATCGCTCACCTCATATTTACCGTACATAATCTGATGATGCCACAAAAGGGCATCTGTAATCAGGATTTTTTTCCCCTACTGAGACTGACTTTTGTGATATGCCGAGTAACGACTGTGTATTGTTTAATATACCATAGTGGTATATAATCTGATGATGCCACAAAAGGACATCTGTAATCAGGATTTTTTTCCCCAACTGAGACTGACTTTTCTGATATACCGAGTAACGACTGTGTATTTTTTAATATACCATAGTGGTAGAGTGTCAGACTATGAATCTAAAGATCATAGGTTCGTTCCCCGCCAGGTCCGAGGATTTTTATGTGTCACTTTCCACTTCTTTCACCTCTGACAATGTTGCTGGTGTGAAAAATACCGAGTAGCACTGTTAAACTGTACGTCCCCCCATAACTGGGGGGAAGGCAGCGGCATACCACCTCCAAACATGACCATGTCTAGTCCAGCAGTGTGGTGTTCAAACCAATCTTCGGACTCTTTACTGCTTTACCAAAAGTAAACACGGCCGAACTTCGCTGTGACTGTAAATGACATCATATTTTATATATATATATATATATATATATATATATATATATATATATATATATATATATATATAATCTGTTTTACGGTCCAGATAGGTTTTCCTGTAGTTTTATGATTTTTGAAATATTCGACGAAACTATAAAAGGATGTATAAAATAATTTCAAATATCTAAAAGAAGAATATAATATTTAGTCTTTTATAAATAATACGAAATAAAATATACAAAAATTTTAATCTTCTCTATACAGGGTGAACCATTTATCTTGACCACCCAACAACAGATATTGTGAAACGACTTTCACCGGTACCAATGTAAGGCAGGGGCTGATGAATGTAAATATTTTGAACCTTCTAAAACGAAAGCATATGTGTTTTTAACATAAACTTGTGTATTTTTAAAAGGACCCCCTATATTATTTCATCAGCAATCTCTAGCATGCCGGCCGCTGTGGCCGCTGGGACTGAGGCGCTCCAGTCACGGTCTGCACGGCCACTACGGTCGGGGGTTCGAATCCCCCCTCGGGCATGGATATTTGTGCCTTCCTAGTTCGTAAGTAGTTCATAAGTAGTTTGTAAGTTTAGGGACTGATAACCCCGTAGTTAAGTCCCATAAGCTTAACAAACATTTGAACATTTAAAAAAAATCTCTAGCATGACTATTCACATAAACAATAGCATCGCAATACGTCATTTACATCCCGTGATATTGAGAAGAGAAATTGACGCTTAAAATACACTAGCAACACGGCTAGCGCACGTCCTGAGACTCAGACGAGAACCGCATGCTGCTCAGGACGTGCGCTAGCCGTGCGTTTCGCTTATTTCAAGTGTCAATTTCGCTTCGTGTTAACTCGGAATGTATTTGGCGTATTGTGACGCTATCAACACCATTGTTTGTGATTTGTCATGCTATAGTTCGTGTCATGGTGTTTGTGTTCATATTCTTCCGAAATAGCTCGACCGATTTTAATGTGTATTTGGTAGGTATGAGAATAGGTCGTAAAGTAAGCCTCAAACCCCTAGATGAATTGGATGTCCCTATTCAGTATTTCTTTTTAGTATATTTCGACTTGATGGGGTTAGAAATATGAGAGCATTTTATTGAATGTTATATCCACAAAACTGCATTTTTAGAAAAGAAAGTTGCTCCATTAAATTTCGAGAATGCAGCCACATAAAATTAACTTATTTTAATATTACATAAAGTTCAGCGGCCACAGAGAACACGCGCCAGAGAGGTTGATTCGCGACAGAGCAGTTAATTAACAGTTCATTCTGCATTTTTTTAATAACTTGAAAACGCACTGACTGGCTTTAGCTGATATTTTGCTTCTTGTTGTTGGTGTGTTCGTACTTCTCAAGATAACGTTTCTATTAATTAAAATGTTGGGAAAATTCAGTGAAAAATTGGAAAATTGATAAAAACTGAAATTCCGTGTTTTTCTATTGCATGCAGATCTATCGTTTTGTTCCGATTTGATGAAATGTGGCACACGTGATCTTAAAAACTAGAGGAATCTCAGTGCCTATATCAAATTTCGTATGGTGCATAGTGGAGGGCACTTTACATACGACCTTTGACAAAGTGCATAGATTTGCTTCGATATTGATAAATGTTTGAACACTTCACCTATAAACCAACATAAATTTTCGTATGATTCATGGCAAAGCGTACATGGCAAAAAAAAAGAAAAAAGAAAAAAAAACACACATAACGAAAGTTGACGATTATGAGTTTTTCTATATGGAGGGGGAGGGGGCACTGTAAAACGTTGACTACAATTTCTGTTCATAATTACATAAGAGCTGCGAGATAGAAGACGTTTCCTACGGTGTAAAATTTCCTACTGTAATGCTAAGTAAGTATTTTTTTTTCTTTTATAGGCAAGTTCAATAAGAAGATGAAGAGTTGTAAGCCTCATATTTCTTAAACGCTTGTTGTCGCAAATTTGGCACCTACCTAATTATGCCAACTACATATAACTATTCTTACTTTTGACATTATAAATGGTCTAACACACCAATACTGAGCACAAAATATGACCCTTTTTTTTTTTTTTTTTTTTTTTTTTTTTTTTTTTTTTTTTTTTTTTTTTTTTTTTGCAGTAGAAATTAATTCAGGCACTAAGCGGTTAAATTACATGTAATGCTAATTTACACCCCGTAATCGGTATATTAGCGAGCGAACTCCGGACGCTGGTTTGAAGCAGCTCTCCGCGCTACTCTATCCTGAGCAAGCCTCTTCATCTTAGAACGGCACCCTACATCCATTTGAATCTGCTTACTGTATTCATCTCTCGGTCTCCCTCTGCGAATTTTACCCCACAAACTTCCCACCGATGCTAAATTCACAGTTTCATCTCTCGGTCTCCCTCTGTGAATTTTACCCCACAAACTTCCCACCGATGCTAAATTCACAGTTTCTTGATGTCTAAAAATGTGTCCTACCAATCGATCCCTTCTTTTAGTCAAGTATACCAGAAATGTCTTTTCTCCCCAATTCTGTTCAGTACCTCCTCATTAGTTACGCGATCCAACCACCGAATCTTCAGCATTCTTCTGTAGCACCATATTTCAAAAGCCTCTATCCTCTTCCTGTCCGCACTGTTTATCGTCCATGTCTCACTCCCATACAAGGCAACACTGCACACAAATGCCTTCAGAAAGGACTTTCTTACGCTTAAATTAATATTCGATGTTAACAATTTTCTCTTTTTCTTATGTACAACATATCAAACAAGAAATAGCTTAATTAATCGGTTGTCCAGTTACTTATCTAAGACCATATATTGCTTCAATAATAAGCTTTAAACCCTGTTTTGCTAGAAAATTACTCGAACATGCTATTTTTGTGCGCTAGGTGTCGCGATAAGGGGTCCATAGCTCTCCAGTGGGGGACTTGACCTATCTCACTGCTCGCGGGAGTAGACACAGCTGGGAAGGAATCTGCAGTGCGCCTAATGCGCTGTTAAACTCGGCCGGCTCTCTGGTGCCTGGGGGTGGGGAAGCAACAAGTGGTCCCCCCCCCCCCCGCGTCCCCCGCCGCTATGCAAATATGCTCGCCGCCTGCGGGTCGCTAATCTCCCGGGACCCACGCCCATAAACACATTTTCGCTCGGGGAATTCAATAAGGGCAGCGTGAAACGAAGGGAGTGGGGGCATCTGGCTGCGCTGTGCGCCGCTTATACACGCGTTAAAAAGCAGCGAGTGAGTTCCGATTGTCATTGTCGGCGTTCATGCTTCGGATGCGCCAACATCGCTATCGTTAGTCACTGTGCGATGAAACAAAGGGCACGCAAGATAAATTTCATCACAACATAATAATTCTAAATTAGAATTTTAGAAAAGTGAATGAGGACAGGAAACAAAGACTGTTGAATACATGAGGTTGCACAAAAGGACGTGAAAACATACATGTCTGACAGCTCTGTGGATTTATTAAGCATGTTTGTTGGAATGTTGTTTCACATAGGCCTATCGTAGATACGCTAATCTTAAATTTACGACACTTGAAAGTACCACAGAATGTAACTTGTTTCAAAATGTTTGTATAGCTTATGGGACTTAACTACGGGGTCATCAGTCCCTGATCTTACAAACTACTTATCAACTACCTTATACTAAGGACGGCACAAATATCCATGGCCGAGGGGGGATTCGAACCCCCGACCGTAGAGGCCGTGCGGACCGTGACTGGAGCGCCTCAGTCCCCTCGGCCACCGCGGCCGGCCAGAATGTAACTTCTACACTGCTCAAAACAATTAGGGGATCAGGTGAAACATCATACACAATATACATATAGTAACGTAATTTATTCAGATATGGGCTACAGTCGTAATTTCTGTTTGATACAGTACGATATTTTGCTGTATCGATTTTTATCTAGGTGTTTACATGGCATTTACTTAGAGCGAGGCACCATGGGGCTACCATGATAGCGAAAAAGTCATTCTCATTGCTGTCTAATATTGTGTGTGATCACCTCGGACGTCCAGTAACGATGCACACCCACGTGGCTTGGATAGTATGAGGTTATCAATCAGCTCTTGAGGAATATTCGCCCATTCTTCGATGAGTGGGATATATAGCTCTGCAAGCGTTGTGCAGGGTGCTGGTCTGCCTTCTGCGAAGTGCATCCGACACATGCTCTGTCGTGTTTAAGTCACGTGAACAAGCTTTAATCAATTTAAAAATGGTTAAAGCTTACAGAACGACATTCAGCGAAGCACTTTGTGTTATTTCAGGTCTCATGCCTATAACACTTAAGATACAGGAAATAGCTAAATATTATAACCTGGTCAAAACTAAAGACGCCAAACAGACAATCGACATCGCCCTAGAGTACAGAAGTTGGGCACACCCAGCAGACTTTACAAGGATAATTGAGAAGGACGTCAGCAAAAGCTACGCTGTTGAAGTATACACAGATGGAAGCAAATCAGACGACGGAGTGGGTTCAGGGATAGCAATATTTGTTAATAAGAGGCTTACTTACCAGATACAACTAAAACTGTCTAATGAATGCTCAAACAATCAAGCGGAACAATTTGCCATCGTCAATGCTCTTGAGTTCATAAATAATCTCTCGAATACTGATACAACTGCAGTAATTCACACCGACAGCAGAATTACTTTGGACTCTTTGCGAAATCCGAAGAACCACAACTTGTTGATTGAAGAAATAAGAAGTAATATCAGAAGGTTGCAGACACACAACTGGCTGGTGCATTTCGAATGGGGAAATGAACTAGCTGACAACCTTGCTAAAAGAGCAGCTCGATCACGACAGTCAACACGCTATAACAAAATACCTACAAATGCCGTAAAGAAGAAACTTCGAGAAGAGTTTAGGAACAAATGGGACATTGAGTGGCACAGAACAAAAAACGGGGGAAGCACTAAACCGTATTTTCCTACGATCCGACAACGTTTAATGATTAAACTTCCAATATCTCCGAATTTTACAGCTATGCTAACAGGTCATGGGAAACTGAAAGCCTACTATCAGCGGTTCAAAATAATTGAAGACGAAACGTGCACATGTAACAGTGCTGTCCAAACTACTGACCACGTGCTTTTTGACTGCTGCAATTTATTGAAAGGGAGGGACCATCTCAGGAAAAAAATAGCTGCCAAAGGAGGAGGATGGCCCGTCAGTAAATATGACTTAGTACATAAATACACTACTGACTTTTACAATTTTTGTGATTCAATAAGATTTCCTAATGTATAAAACTTTTACAATTCTTGTAATTCATTAAGATTTCCTAATGTATAAAATTGTTTGTTCCTTTGTAAACCCTGTCAACTTGCATACTGTACTTGTGTTTGTAAGAACATTTGATGTAACCGCCTGAATCAAACCATGAAACATGTAATATTGCTATGTAATGGGGCATGTTAAATAATAAATAAATAAAATAAAAAGCTGGCCACTCAATTCATCCCATTCCCTCATCCTCAAAACATGTTCAAATGTTTGTAAATCTATGGGACTTAAATACTACAGTTATCAGTCTCTAGGCTTACAAACTACTTAAAGTAACCTAAGGACAACAAACACACCCATGCCGGAGGGACGATTCGAACCTTCGATGGGGAACAACCGCACGCACTGCAGCAAGGCACCTAGGCCGCTTGGCCACCCCACCGCATCCCCTCAGCTTGAAGCTTGTTGTCCACTGGTGCAGCTCCAGGGGAACGAGCGATATCGTCCACCAGAAGTAAACCATCTCCTACTGCAGCAGCGTATGTTGTCGTCTCTAAACCTCTGACAAGTCAAAGCGCAATTCAGAACGACTTAGAAGTCCTTACGTCCGCCAATACTGACTGCTGCCTACACCATTCGTCCACTACCATGATAATGGTAATGTTTCTATAAATAAGCAGGATTGTTCCACGTTCTCTCCAGATAAGGGAAAACGAGGTGGACAGAGAGAGGAGAAAGAGATGAGAGTGGAGAAGGAGAGAAAGGAGGCAGATGAGGACAAAGACAAGAGGAAGAGGTGGGCAGAGAGTGGAGGAGGGGATGGATAGGGAGAGTAGAAAGAGATGGGATGAGAGTGCGAAGGAGATGAACAGGCGAGGAAGAGAAGAACAAATAGAAGAGGAGGAGACGGCAGAAAGAGGAGGAAGATTTGGACAAAGTGTTAAGATGGTGCGGACAGATATGAATGAAGAGATGCACAAATAAAGTAGAACAAATAAAGGAGCTGGAGATGGACAAAGAAGTGATGAAGAGGTTGACAGTGAGAGGAGAAAGAAATGAAGAGGAGAAAGGGGTGGAGAGAGATAGGGGGATAGTTGTGGACAGAGAGTGGAGAAATAGATGAACAGAAAGAGTAAGAGGGGGTAGAAAGAAAGAGGAGGAAATAGAGAGAAATAGATGGACAGAGAGAGGAGGAAGAGGTGAACATGAGGGGAGGAAAAAATGGACAGGGAGAGGACAAAGGGGTGGAGAGTGAGAGAGATAGAGAGAGGAGGAGGAGGAGGAGGAGGAGGAAGAGGTAGCTGTGGAAAGAAAGTGGAGAAAGAGGTGTACTGAGCGAGGAGGAAACATGGGCTGACAGAGGAAGAAGAGTCACACAGAGAGAGTAGGAAGAGACGGACTGAAGGAAGAGATTGTCAGAGGGAGGAGGAAGAGGTGTGACAAAGAGGAATGGGTGATAAAAAGAAAGGAGGAGGAAATGATAGATGGACAGATAGAGAAGGAAGGATTGGACATAGAGAGGGCCGGCCGCGGTGGCCGAGGGGACTGAGGCGCTCCAGTCACGGTCTGCACGGTCCCTACGGTTGGGGGTTCGAATCCCCCCTCGGGCATGGATATTTGTGCCGTCCTTAGGATAAGCTAGTTGAAAAGTAGTTTGTAAGTTTAGGGACCGATGACCCCGTAGTTAAGTCCCATAAGCTATACAAACATTTGAACATTTCTGACATAGAGAGGAGGAAGAGTTGGATAAAGAGAGAAGAAAGAGGTGGATAGTGAGAAGGGAGGAAAACATGGACAGAGCGAGGAGAACAGGTGGACAGGTGGAAGAGGTGGACTGAGAGATTAGGAATGTGTGCACAGAGATAGGAGGCAGAGATCGGCGGAAAGAGATGGAAGAGGTTGACAAAGAGAGGAGGAATAGATGGACAGAGGAACAGATAGACAGAGAGAGGAAGTGGAGATAGAGAGAGGTGGAATACTTGGAGAGAAATACAAATGTTTGTAAATCTATCAGACCAAACTGCGTGGTCATCAGTCCATAGCTTACAAACTACTTAAACTAAGGTAAACTAACCTACGGACAACACACACACACCCATGCCCCAGGGAGGACTCGAACCTCCGAGGCGAGTAACCGCGCGCTCTGCAGCGATGCGCCTTAGACCGCTTGGCTACTCCACTGCAGCACTTGGAGGGAGTGAGGAAGAAGGGATGGACACAGAGGAAGAGTTGCACAGATAAAGGACAGAGAGGGGGGGAAGGGGTGGTCAGTGAGAGGAGGAAGACTTCGAGTGAGTGGGGAAGAAGTTATTGGCAGATACAGGGGAAGAGATGCACGGATAAAGGAAAGAGAGACGGACAGATTGAGGAGCAAGAAGTGGACAGAAAGAGGAAGATGGATGGACAGAAAGAGGAGGAAAATATAGAGAGAGGAGAGAGAGAGATGGACAGAGAGATGAGGCATATGTGGACAGAGGCAGGAGGAAGAGGTTGACAGAGAGTGGAGGAAGGGATGGACAGAGAGAAGAGGAATGGATGGACAGAGAGAGTAAGACGAGATGGACAGAGGAGTATATGAAGAACAATGAGAGGAGGAAGAGACAGAGAGAGAATAGGAGGAAGATGTGATCAGTGAGAATAGGAAGATGTAGGGAGACAGAGGAGGAAGAGATTAACAGGGAGAGGATGATGAGATGGATAGAAAGAGTAGGAAGAGGTTGATAGAGATAGGAGGAAGTACTGCAAATAGAGAGGATTTGAATGATAGTGAGACGAGGAAGAGATAGAGAGAGGAAGAAGAAATTAACATAAAGAAGAATAAGAGATCGATAGTGAGAGGATGAAGAACTGGACAGTGAAAGAAGTAAGAGAGAGAGAGAAGAGGAAGAAGTGAACACATAGAGGATTGATGAACAGAGAAGGTGAAGGATGGAGATAGGAGGAGGAGACAGAGAGAGGAGGATAAGGTAGACAAATATTGGTAGGACATGGGCTTAGAGAGGGGAAAGAGGAGATAAAAAGAGAGAGGAGAAGACTTACACAGTGTGGTGGGGTGGGAGAGAAGTGACTGTGGAATGAGTAGTTAGGCAGAGGGAGGGAGAGGAAGAGAAAGTGGCATAGATAGATAGAAAGAAAGGGAGGAGAAGATAGACAGAGAGAGTAAGATATGGATGGAGAGAGAGGATGGAGGAGGTTATGGCCCGCACTTGATACTCATGCTAGTTATATATATGAAAATAATACGAATGTCACGTCAAATACCATTGTTGTTTGAAAATTCATCAGGCGTTCGTCAGTTACGATTTGATGTGACACTTTGTCCTCCATCCCCCTTCCCTATGGGAGGTTCGTTATTATTATACATCCCTTTTCACCCACTTCCACCTACCTCTAAACTATGTCATATGCATCCAGGTTCCGTTGTAATCAGTACTGTAGTTTAAGTGAATTTTCAAAGAGATAAAGAAAGGTAAAATCAGCAGCACAGGTCCTTAGATATAGTACTCTCGTTCTTTGCTGGAGCACTAGGAAGAGGCGTGTGGCGAGTACAGTACCTCGTTCAAGTTCATCCACAGAAAAAATCATTTGGTAACAGGATGAGTAGACCTAGACGGAGTAGTGTAACCACCCCTCTCAGGGACTGAATCTAGAATTTCCATTACCGTTGACTAGTTTTCTGACCAGAAGATCACCACAAACACATATAGATACTTAAAGTAGATTTTTATAAATTGAGTATAGATTTGAATCAGTATAAATGTAAGTAACAAGTTGAAGATAAAAGATATAATGTACTTTTCGTGCACGTAACTTTGTAGCCGTTGCGACTTTCTTTACTTGTCAAAGAACAAACGAGATGATTTATTACAGAAATTAATAAAACTCTCTGAGATTTCCAAATTAACAGCTATCCTTACGTCCGACTCTTCTGCTGCTATGACTCGCTTCCTTCGGAAATAGGGGATGATTAGTTTTATAAGGTTGCACTGACGATAAATTTCAACAACTTTCTGAAATTTAATCGGGTTGTCGTTTATGACATATCGAATAATTTTTAATTTGGCATATAGTTCGAATTCATCATGAGAGAAGTAAACAGTGTTTAATTAAACACGTCTCTCTTTCTCATAATGGCTTCTCAAGATGAGAGTTGCTATTACTGCCTATTCCTGTATGGTGGGGAATTGTTGTTGTGGTCTTCAGTCTGGATAACGGTTTGATACAGCTCTCCACCCTACTCTATCCTGCGCAAGCATCTTCATCTCCTCATAAGAACGGCAACCCACATCCACATCCATCTGTTTACTATATTCGTCTCTTGGTCTCCCTCTGCGATTTTCCCCCCACAAACTTCCCTAAAATTCTAAATTTACGATTCCTTCATGTCTAAGAATGTGTACTACCAATCGATCACTTCTTTTAGCCAAAAATTCCTTTTCTTCCCAATTCTGTTCAGTACCTCTTCATTAGTTACGCGATCTACCCACCTAATCTTCAGCATTCTTCTGTAGCACCACATTTCAAAAGCCTCTATCGTCTTCCTGTTTAACCTATCTATCGTCAAAGTTCCACCCCCATTCAAGGCAACACTCCACACAAATGCCTTTAGAAAGGACTTCCTTACGCTTAAATTAGTTCGATGTTAGCAAATTTCTCTTTTTCAAAAACGCTTTTCTTCCAATTGCCATTCTGCATTTTATATCCCTTGTTTCCAGATTGGGTTACCTGGGTAACCTTTCTAACTGTATCAGCCCATTTTTCAGGTATATTGAAACCAGAATACACAAGCTTCAGGTTATTCCTCATTTGCATCTTTATAAACGTCATAATAACAGAAAAAATTTAAATACTTTCACAGAATAGCATTTAAATGGGAAGCAACGGAACACACCCTCTAATTTACATTTTGGTTACCAAGGTAACCATATATCTCCATTATAACAGGTGTGAAGTTCATAAATGTAATACTTTATTTTATGTAATACATTAATTGTTTTATCATTTATATAGACAACCATGTAATAGCACAACACACATAAATAACTGAAAAATATATCAGTTACTTCATGTAACACAGTAAATTACATAAAATTATTAGCTACTAAATTTTGCTGCTCGTTACAATGGAAAGATACGCTTGGAATTATTATTTACTCACAAAGTCCACTCACCGTTGTTGTAATGTAATACACATCACATATTGGTTTTTCTTACATTTTCTTGTTTTCCTCTTGCTTTTGTTTGGTTGAGATTTGCATACAGAACAGTCACCAATGATTTTCAGCCATCCAGAAGCATCTCGTTTAGACTGAGCCTCCACTTATTGTGTAACCAGAATTAGAGGTCCTCCTATCATGCACTTAATACCAGATTTCACGGAAAATTTTCTCATGCAATTAGGATTTGATGATCTAGATATAATGGAAGGAACTGCCAATTCTTTCTCCAGATCCAACAGAAGCAGTCTGCGTCTATGAGTCATATTTTTTGCTTGAGGATATTTTTTGTATAAATAATGTATGCCACTAAGCAAGCAAAATTCAGAATGTGGTAAAAAAATGCCAACGGCCATCCTGTGTCCACCGTTTCTTACTGTTACGTAATTTAATTCCTTGAAAATCATCTGATTTTGTTAAACTACATTCCATTACCCTTGTTATGCTCTTGTTAATGTTCATTTTATAACCTGTTTTCAAGACACAGTTCAACTGCTCTTCCAGATTCTTAGCTGTCTCTGACAGAACTACAATATCATCAGCAAAACGCAATGTTTTTATTTCTTCGCCCTGGACTTTAATTCCTTCTCCTAATTTCTCATTGCTTTCCTTCACAGCTCGCTCAAAGTATAAATTGAATAACATCGGAGAAAGGCTACAAGCCAGTTTTACTCTCTTCCCAACGACTGTGTCCCTTACATGCCCTTCAAATCTAATAATAGTTGTTTTGTTAATATTCATGTTGTAAATAACTTGTGGCGAAATAGAGTGATCAAATATTTTATTGAAACTTACTCCAAATAGTGAATTACTTATAACTTCACAATGTAAAGTACATATGTAAAATATTGCCAAGTGGAAGTACCAAATGGTATGTTTGCACTCAGTGTGCCGTACGGAAGTTTGGAGCAATCCTAGAGTCGTGTTCGGATAGCCTAATGGTAAGGCGACCGCTAGCGAAAAGCGGGAAACACGGTTTCGAGTCCCGATCCGGCACAAATTTTTGTATGGTTTCACCATATGCGTATAATTCACTATTGCGAATAAATTTCGATAAAACCGGTTATTACCGCACTTGTGGTAGGCTACAGAAGTCTCAGCTCTACAATTTCCCTTCCCATCGCCATTCCTTTGCTGATACCGGTTGTTCTTCCACCAAAAGTAAAATGAAAGAGTTGCCCTTCCGCATTCGGAATGGATCTTGGATGGATCCTTGGAAGATTGGACTGGTTTCGAATCAAGCGGAAGAAATCATCACGAAACAATCTTGTTTGACGAGCTTGTATGCTCCTGATCACCTAGCTTGAAAGTAGGCAGCCATAGGCTGAAGTTCATTATTTATGGATTTTTAGCTTTATTTTTGTGAATCTGAACGTGTATCAGTCTTATAGCTTTATTTTGTATGTGAAAGTCATCCATGATCGATAATCTCAGTCCATGTTAGTAACTACTGTACATTATAATGTCTTTCCAACTGCGATGTACCACCTGCGCTACAGCAGCTTCTTGGACCGCTGAGGCGAGTAGTAGAGAGCGAGCTGTTGAGCAGAGGAGTCGATTGTGGGCTAGGCTAGCTGACAGACGTATGGCAGCTGTGTTGTGTACTAAGGTTGAATTGGTTAGCAATGATTGTATTGAGTTTGATTTACTTCACTCTATATTTATGAATACAAACAGCCGGCCGCGGTGGCCGAGGGGACTGAGGCGCTTCAGTCACGGTCTGCACGGCCACTACGGTCAGGGGTTCGAATCCCCCCTCGGGCATGGATATTTGTGCCATCCTTAGTTGTAGGTAGTTCATAAGTAGTTTGTAAGTTTAGGGACTGATGACCCCGTAGTTAAGTCCCTTAAGCTTAACAAACATTTGAACATTTGAATACAAACATTGGTCATTGGATTCTGTACCAAGAGGAAGAGAATATTTGTATGGAACGGAAATGTATAAAACCATTGTATTATACTGAATACTCAACGAAGGTACGTTTCTTTAATTCAATAAATAAGTAAATGATTACTAATTTTTCTTATTTCAGCTCAACCTCGGCCCTCATTTTCCTGATTGTGGCATTTTTGATTTTGTTGTATGGTACGTGTTGAGCTCTTTGAGAAAAAGATTTCCTATTAAATGTAAATGTTCACGTACCAGTGCAGTAACCAGCCCTTACATGCCACTGAATCTGACTGTCAGAAATAATGTTCACAGAAGTACAGATTGTTTTACTTACAGAGCCTAATTTTGTTTGTTAAATCCGTTGCGCACATATGATTAGAGAAACTTGCTTTAAATAGAAATACTTAATAAGAATAGGAAACTTTAACTTAACAAACTTTCATCAAGCTTTCACTTTCACTTAATAAACTTACAACAAGAAGCTTTCACGCTGAACTTTAATATCTCTTCGTTTTACGATGTTGCTAATATTTCTTTCCTTTTTTTTTTTTTTTTTTTTTTTTTTTTTTTTTTTTTTTTTTTTTTTGCCGAGTTGTATAATTTGTAGCATCGGTTGTACATCCGGCGCGACGGCGTGCGATAGCTATCGAGAGAACGCGTGGGGTAGGACAGGATGAGCTGGCCTGGGGTAGGACGGGATGACCCCGGGAGCTGAGGTGGGGACCGGGAGGGGTGAGCAATTAGGCGGGGCCGGCCGGATGTGGGCCTTCACTTCACACGGCACACCCCGTCTGGGGCGACGGCAACAACTAGCTGCAGCCTACATTACACCAGCATGAGGGTACCGTACAAACTCCATTATGCACGCACATAGCACCCGCTCGCTTCACAATTGCCGTTTAAGCCGAGGACGCTGCTTAGTGTTGACAAGCTCCGCTATTTGTTGCTTCGAATGACGTACTACTGGTGTTAACCCGCAATGACAGACATCGTTTTAACTGGGGAGGTGAGAATTCACAACTAGGAATGATTGGAATCACTCCACTCGGCGCTGGCACAGCAACCGTAATAACTAACATATAAAACTTCCTGGCAGATTAAAATTGTGTGCCAGAACCGGGACTCGAACCTGGGACCTTTGCCTTTCGCGGGCAAGCGCACTACCGACTGTGCTATCCCGACACGACTCACGATGCCGCCTCACAACTTTACTTCCGCCAGTACCTTACCTCCTACTTTCCAAACTTCACAGAAGCTCTCCTGCGAACCATGCAAGAGTAGCACTCCTGGAAGAAAGGATATGGTGGAGACATGACTTAACCACAGCCTAAGGGATGTTTCCAGAACGAACCTTTCACTCTGCAGCGGAGTGTGCGCTGATATGAAACTTGTCCGCGAAAGGCAAAGGTACCAGGTTCGAGTCCCGGTTCCGGAACACAATTTTAATCTGCCAGGAAGTTTCATATCAGCGCACACTCCGCTGCAGAGTGAAAGGTTCATTCTAGAAACATCCCTTAGGCTGTGGCTAAGCCATGTCTCCACCATATCCTTTCTTCCAGGAGTGCTACTCTTGCATGGTTCGCAGGAGAGCTTCTGTGAAGTTTGGAAAGTAGGAGGCAAGCTACTGACGGAAGTAAAGTTGTGAGGCGGTATCGTGAGTCGTGTCGGGATAGCACAGTCGGTAGTGCGCTTGCCCGCGAAAGGCAAAGGTCCCAGGTTCGAGTCCCGGTTCCGGCACACAATTTTAATCTGCCAGGAAGTTTCATATCATCGCACACTCCGCTGCAGAGTGAAAGGTTCATTCTGTCAACTAACATATACATTCGCGACACTCCCAATGGTCTTTGTTATACACAACGTCCATAGAACACAGTCTATGGACACCAGTGTTCTTTATGGAACCGCCATTTCGGTTCTAGAGCAACCGACGCTGCGCAGTATCGCTAGGAGAGAAAACAGTCGTTTTCGCAAATTATTATTATTCTGCAACCAGTTTTCGTACCGTTTGAGTGAGAAATTAAATCATTGCGTGTAGGGCTGTATTGCTCAGTCTTACCAGGAGAGGTTACAAGATGATTCTGACAGATTTCACTCAAATTGTATGAGAAGAGCCGGCTAGATGAAAGATTTAAATTACTGAAATATGTGACCTGAGCGGGCCATAGGAAAAAAAAAATATTTCATGAAAGAATTCCGATTTCAGAATAGCTACAAGAAGTATAAGCACGTATGCTTTGCACTAAAGTACTTTTCGGAAAAAAAAAATCTCTTGCCGGAAAATGCTCTCATAACATTGAGCGGTGTAAATATTATATTTATTAACGATGATCCCCCAAAATAAATGTAAAGTAACTTTTGCAGATAGCTGCTGGATTTTTTGTAAATACTTTTCCTGTGGACACTTCAGCAAATAATGACAATGGTTGGACTACAATGTTTACCATAATAAAGGTAATAACAACTGAAACTAATACATCGATTTTGCATAAATAAATTTCGATTTCGTAATTTCTCAGTTGACGCAATGACTTTCTTGGACTTCCTCCAGTATCTCTCTTACATTTTCCAATTTCACTTCAGTTAAAACACTAGAATCTGACCTACGTTTGTCTAACGCAGATCCAGTATCTCGAAATTTCTTCCATTTATGTAATGTCGAAACATTGGAAACACACACACCAGGAAAATTTCATGTGAATGCAAGTCGACATTCCATTTAAGGTTCTATACCATACCAAATTATCAGAAGAAAACACGTACAACCTTATATTACACAGATTCGATCCGGAGAAAGCAGAATTTTCTTAATGAAAAGCCTACTTTTTCCTCACAATTGTGGTCGTATCGTTAGTCATATCACATATATATTGCAATGCGAATGGATATAGCAATATTCTCTGTGACCTGCTACTTCGTCGCAATTTTACATTCACTGCTACATAAAACAAACACTTCCTAGTGACAAACATTATGAGAATACAGTCTGCTACAGCCGCGGTTTAGAACCAAAATGGCCGCCACCGCAAAGGATCACGGTAGCGTGACCAGACCTCTCTTATATAGTCCTTGGTTATACACTGCGACAGCAGCGCTCCAAGCGGTCGGAAAGCTGCATTTCTGAATACGGTATCGGATGAGTGCAAATAGTACTGTTTGTATTGCTTTCAACATACTTTTTACGTTAGGGAAAATATGTAGAGCCATAAAAATAGGTAATAACTTAATAATGACTCCACATTTGTCTTTCTTAGGTTTCGGGGGATTCCTGAAAAGCTATGAAACGATACATTTCCGTACAATTTATCTTGTAATCTACAGGTTTATACTGAAGAATTTAATTTTCTATCAAAAATAAAAAAAAATTCTTGGAAACACCAGAAGACCTGCACTTTGGCACCAAGACGTCGCTTTTCTACTCAGGAACGTTAAGGTTTCTTCACTACATTTCCAGTGAAATCAGTGAGGGTGGAAAATAGGAAATGTACATAGAATTCAATAACTACGGTATTTAACGTACCAAACCAGCCACAACAGCTATAGCAGTAGGAAAAACGTCACAAACGCGGCAATATAATAGCAAAAGCAATATTTTCATTTTTAGTTGTTTTCTCAGGAACAACCCATGCACAAATAGCGCTTTTATAAGCAGCATAAACACCATCCTATAAAGCACGTACCACGCAAAAACCTTGGCAGCAGAAGTGTGTAATACTTTTAATTTTGACACTGTACTGTAGAGCATCTACAGCATGCCAATACACGTGATACATATCAAAATGATCGCTAGGCTAAGAGATATGCAAAACACTTCACCCTTTATCTCTAAGATCAGTAGAACTTTACATTTGGATCTCCGCAGAATCAGAATTCCGCACACGGTTGTCAATACCAGCGCCTGTTCCTGGAGCTGCCCAGGTCAGTGTTCATTCTTTCGTTTCTTACGTCAACTCTCCTTTCAAACGCGCCGCCAGGAAAAATACAATGCGCCGTTCAGTGAGTGGGAGTTCAAGAGTACCCTAGCTGCATGTCCTGACACCTACCCAGGACCATTAGGACCATTCAGTGTTCACAGCCAGTGCGTTCGTCACCTCCCTGCAGATTATCAACAACTTCTCCCCTGTACCATCATCTCTGTGTGGAAGGTGTTTTCCCGTCCCAACGGCGGGACAGCATTATCCTGGTGATGAAACTTCGCGCTAATCTGGCTAAGAGCTACCGCCGCCCATTAAGCCTCACCAACATCCTGTGGTGAGTCAGCGGCTCATGTGGATTCTTGAAGACCAGGGAATCCTCGCTCCACAACAAGGCGGCTTCCGCCATGGCCGCTCCGCAATAGATAATCTAGTGTTTTTCAACTCAACTGTTTGTATAGCTTATGGGACTTAAATACGGGGTCATCACTCCCTAAACTTACAAACTACTTATCAACTAGCTTATCCTAAGGACGGCACAAATATCCATGCCCGACGGGGGATTCGAACCCTCGACCGTAGTGGCCGTGCAGACTGTGACTGGAGCGCCTCAGTCCCCTCGGCCACCGCGGCCGGCCTAGTGTCTTTGGAGTCGGCTATCTGTACTGCTTTCACCAGGCGTGAGCACTTGGTTGCGGTCTTCTTAGATCTTCACAAGGTGTACAATACCACCTGGCGCCACCATATACTGGCTACACTGTTGGACTTACGTGGTCCCCTACCAACGTTCATAAGGAACTTCCTCTGACCGTATTTTTGGGAGTAGGGTCGGTGCCTCTTTTAGCTCTCGTCACATTCAAAAGAACAGTGTCCCACAGGGCTCCATTCTCAGTGTACCTCTCTTTTTAGTTGCCATAAACGGTCTTGCTGCGGCTGCAGGGTCATCGGTCTGTTCCTCCTTGTTTGCCGATGACTTTATAATATTACAGTTCTGCTAGCATTGGTGTCACTGAAAGGCATCTGCCAGGAGCCATTCGAAAGACACAGTCATGTGACTCAGCGCATGTATTCACGTTCTCAGCACCCAAAACCTGGGTGATGCACTTTTGTCGTCTTCGGGTCGTTCACCCTGCCCCAGAGCTTTACCTAGCTGATGAACGGCTTCACATTGAAGAAACTCCGGTTTCTCGGCATGCTGTTTGACAACCAAATGACTTGGGGGCCACACCTTCGTTAACTGAAACAAAAGAGCTGGCAGCATCTAAATATACTACACTGTCTCGGCCACACTGCCTGGGAACTGTCATGCACCTCTTTAAGGCCCTAATCCAATCACCTGGATTATGGGAGCCAGGTGTATGACTGCGTCACCTTCAGCATTGCCGATCTTGGATCCCATTCTTCATAGTGGTGTTCGCCTAGCAACGAAGCCCTGTGTCAAGCCTCCTCGGTGAAGCTGGCATCCCTCTGGGGTCTCACCGGCAGCAGTTGTTGGCATCCTATGTCGTCCAAGTTCACACTATGCCTCACCATCAAAATCGCAGGCTTCTGTTCCTAAATACCGTCCTGCCCTCTCCACAACGTCGGCCCAGATCAGGTCTTCCGATCGTGGTCTGGGTACGTACTCTCCTTTCTCCTGCCAATCTCATATCTCTCCTTGGTCCATCCATCGTCTACAGCTCCCCCCTGCAATTGTCATGCGACCTGAAGGCGTCAGTTTCACCTCATAGACTTCACCAGTTTCTGGACATACTTGGCACGTTCTGTGATGCAGAAGTCAAATACACTGTTGGCTTCCAGGAGAAAGCAGAGTGGGTTACGCCTATGTTCAAGGCGACCACATTGAACAATGCTCCCTGCCTCCTTGGTGTACCGTCTTTAGGGCAGAGCTGATCGCCATAATTCGTACTCTAGACCACCTCCATACATGCCCCAGGAAGTCATATGTCACCTGCAGTGACTCCCTAAGTAGCTTGCAAGCTCTTGACCAGTGTTTCCCCAAACAGCATTTGGTGCGATCCATCCAAGATTCTGTGTTCAGTCTTGGCAAGTCTGGCCGTTCTGTGGCTTTCATCTGGGCCCCAGGCCACATCGGCATCCCAGGGAACGAACGAGCTGATCAGCTGGCCATGCAGGCCATCTCCTTCTGGCGTCTGGATATCGGTACCCCAGAAAGAGATATCTGATTGGGTCTGCATCGCAAGATCTTTGTGGCCTGGAATTCAGAATTTTCAACATTGAGCACGCCCAAAAATCTCCGTGTAATCAAACCTTCGACAGCAGCATGGAAGACTTTCCTCAGGCCTTCTCAAAGAGACTTGGTCGTTCTCTGTCACCTGCATATAGGCCATACCCACGGCCACCTCTTACGTCGAGAGGTCCCACGAGACTGCCGTTGTGGAACTCTCTTGATTGTGGTCCACATTTTATTGGACTACCCACTTTTAGCTACATTGCGGAACTCTTTTACCCTGCTTTCTGCACTTCCTTCAATTTCAGCTGACGACGCCTCTATGGTTGACCGTGTTTTAGGTTTTATATGCGCAGTTGGTTTTTATCATATGATTTAATGGAGGGTACCTACACCTGATCTTTCAGGCACCCACCACCCGCCGGCCGCGGTGGCCGAGGGGACTGAGGCGCTCCAGTCACGGTCTGCACGGCCACTACGGTCGGGGGTTCGAATCCCCCCTCAGGCATGGATATTTGTGCCGTAAGGTAGTTGATAAGTAGTTTGTAAGTTTAGGGACTGATGACCCCTTAGTTAAGTCGCATAAGCTTAACAAACATTTGAACCCACCACCCAAACAGTTTTAATCTGTTGTTCCTTTTGTCTTGCCAGTCCTACTTCCAACTGGCAGTTTACTGTGTACAGAACAGCTGGCTCATCCATTATTATTCTAGCGATCAGCCAGCCACAATCTTATACTGTGAAATTTTAGTACAATTGACTATTTGGTCCTTACTTTTACGGATTCTCATTGGTGAAAGTTCATTCGCACGTTCAGACTTTCTGACGTGCTTTATATTGGGCTACTCGTTGGGAAAACCTGCAGCTCGCACGTTGTGGTGTCAGGAACTCGGCTCGTTGACAAAGCACGTTCAGACACGTTCCGTGTGCCGACGGCTTCAACAGATTCAGAGGCGTGCACGGCTTATGTTCCGAGAGCGCTAGGCTCCTCTACTCGTCCGCGTGACTCCTTTGCAGTTTCCGTCCTTCCTTTTGCATCTTCTCTCTTCCTCGCTCTCCCTTCGACATTCTTCTGTCTTTTTCTTTAGAGTTCAACTCTGAGGTGGATTTGCACCAGAACGCCATTTCTCTCTTCTGGCTGCTTTCCTCTTTATTTCCACGTATGTATTACACCCAACATTGTGAAAATTCATCGTGAAGATGGAGCAGGATCAGCAACTGGATATGTAATGGTTTTCTTTTTTCGTCACAGTTGCACTATTTTAGAAGCTGGTAACTCAAACACTTACAGTTGAAAGCTATTCTGGCATAGGTTCATACTAGCTGTAACCATTACATATCTAAAATAGTGCAACTGTGACGAAAAAAGAAAGCCATTTCATCCAACATTGTTGACGATCTGTTGCATGTATGAAAAAATCCTAGGTCGTCCCCAGTGATTTCTTCCCTCAATAGCTGCTTGTGCTGTTGTTCCGATGATGTTGCTGTGTCTTAGAATGTGGCCTACTAGTTTGTCTCTCCTTGTCTTGATATTCCTCCACAGAGATATGGTTTCCTGTACTCTTCTAAGCGCCTCTTGATTTGTTTCTCTCCAGCTGATCTTCATCATCCTTCTGTAACACATCTCAAGGGCTTCTATCCGTCTTCTCTTTCCCCACTGTCCAGGTTTCACATCCGTAGAGGGCCACACTCCAAACATAAACTTTCATGACGTTTCCTTATTTGCATACTGATATTATTGCTGGTAAGTTCCTTCTCAAATTAAATGCAATTTTGGTCTACTGTATTCTGCTCACAATTTCTTTCCGGATTCTACCATCCCTTATTTTGCTTCCTAAATACAGGGTGGTCGGAAATTTCCGTTACTATTAATTACGCATTTTCATTAAAATTTACACCTTATGGTTTACTTAGTCGAAACAACAAGATCCCAATATCTACGGCACCAGCCGCAGCATGACGCTTTACAACAGCGGCTCGAAGTGGCGACCACCAACTTCGTTACACACATTGTACCTCCGAAGCATATTCTGGCACACTTTCTCTATCCCACCTGGTGTCTCTTCAGTGTCTTGTGCAGCGGCCAAAACTCGTACTAATAGATCGTCCCCTGTCTTCATACGATCACACAAGAAGTACAATTATATATATTTTTGACGAATTACAGCGTTCAAATGAATGAAATAAATCGCAATTTCCAATGTTATGGCTTCACTGTATAAGGTTTAGATAAAGTACCAAACTGTGGCGAATGAAAACTTGTGCCCGGCCGGGATCAGAACCCGGGATCTCCTGCTTACTAGGCAGACGCGTTGACCACTCCGCCACCGAGGACACAGTGATCAGCCCCACTGCAGAGGTCTCTTCCCTGCACGTCTCCCGCCACACACAAATCTCCATTCGCCACGCTTCCTCCTTCCTATACCACAGCCTATTTATTCTATAACGCTCGCAGCCACAATACTGTATTCCCGCATCAGGAAGAACAGATCATGAGGTATCGAGACACAATTAATTGTCGTCAGGAGCCCAGCCTCGCTTGTATACAATTATTTGTGTCTCGATACCTCATGGTCCGTTCTCCCCGATGCGGGAATACAGTATTGTGGCTGCGAGCATTATAGAATAAATAGGCTGTGGTATAGGAAAGAGACAGCGTGGCGAATGGAGATTTGTGTGTGGCGGGAGACGTGCAGGGTAGAGTCCTCTGCAGTGGGGCTGATCACTGTGTCCTCGGTGGCGGAGTGGTCAACGCGTCTGCCTAGTAAGCAGGAGATCGCGCATTCGAATCCCGGCCGGGCACAAATTTTCATTCGCCACAGTTTGGTATTTCATCTAAACCCAATACAGTGAAGCCATAACATCGCAAATTTCATCCACAAGAAGTAGTTCATAGGAGTTAAATCCGGCGATCGTGGCAGCCACGCGGTTGGACGACCACGGCGTATCCATCTTTCACCAAATCGTCTGTTGAGATGTCTCCGGACAGCCAGTGAAAAGTGAGGTGGTGCACCATCGCACCATAATGCTGAAACCACATTTCCTGACGGACATTCAATGACACATCTTCCAAGAACGGGTCCAGTACGTGTCTTAGGAAGACTAAGTATGCGGGACCCGTGAGCATGTTTATGGTCCAGAATACCAGCCCACAGGTTATAATTCCAAATCTGTATTGAAATTCCTGAACATGTGTGGCATGCGGGTTTTCGTCCGGCCAGACAAGGCTATATCGAGCATTCAGAACACATTCCCTTGTGAAGTCTGAAATGTTTCTCTGTCCCTGAGCAGAAACTGACGAGTTACACACCTGAATTGACACTGTCGTAGAACGGAACCGGCACGTTTCCGGACATGGGTTCCTATTCAGAATGTTATGACTCACTATCCTCTGCAACTCCTCGAAGTTTGTAACTGGAATTTCAGACCACACTGTATATAAATTCCTTCTATAAGCGGCGGTAAAAGCAAACAAGCAGTACTAGACGGGTGGAATCCAAGACGAGGAGTCCCCTACGCGACCTTGAAGCGCACGGAGAAAGGTCAATGAGGCATGTCACCAGCAATAACGGCCAGCGACTATAAAAAGAACTTAAATGGGCCACGAGCCGCGGCGTCTGCACACAGTGCTCGCCGATGGCAACCACTATGTCCGACCTTTTTGCTGCAGTATGTTGGCTTTGTTTTCTTTTCTGGCCGCCGCAGCCGCAAGGCTTATTCCCGCTAGTCAAATTGATGCCGCCTCTTGCGGTTTCTGTAGGGAGCCTATATCCGGTATTTCTTAAGTATACGACGCCTGTTTAAAAAAATCCGGAACATTTTTAATAGCGCACCCGTGGAGTATTTGAGCGAAATGCAATTGGCATCCCTGCACAAGCTTGAGTTGAATGTGTTAACTGCCGGAAGTTCCGTTACTGTAGGCGTATGTCAGTCAGTGTGCAGTGCTGTACTGAGCGCAACATTGCACCACACAGTTTGAGGATATCCAGACGGCAGAGTTAGAGGAGCTCGGCGTCTGCATAACCACTTACAAGGAAAGTACTTGGGCTCGAACAAACAAATCTGTATGAACGTTTGGTTACAGTATCTCTACGTACACCTCAATGTGCTGGTGGGTGTCTTTTTTATGCAAATCTTTGCATTCATGCTCTAGATAGCACTGTAGATGTAATTGTAGACGCCATACGTAATGCAGACATCTGAACTATAACTTATGTAATAATCGTCGTACATTGTATTGGGTTCTCTAGCGTATTGACATCAAAAGCCGTGATGATAGTTGCAACTTAACCTTCTTCTCGGAAGACTGTTGGTATTCACTGCCACTGCTTCCATCGCCTCCTCCCGCACTTTACCGTAGCACTACCGCTAACAATGAGTTCTTCGTCATTATCATCCCTATTATCATCATTATGTGTTAGTGTTAGAACATTTCTGTACCATAACAGATACGAGAAAGCATGCGAATGATTCATATTCTACACTAATACCATCTTCACGAAGAATGGTTCTTCGTAACTTCATCTCAACCAATCTCAATACTTTAGCAGGATTGATTATCAATCGCCGCTCCATCTGACGCTTCACCACACAAATGTCACAAAACGCAACTTCGGAGGCACACTGCACCATCCCTACTGGCGAACCGACAGGTCAAAGTGCAATGTGGCAAGGCACACTCAGAGGCCTCTAACGGACGACTGCAGAGTTTTGCAGATGCGGGAGTGTCACTATTGCAATAAGAGATCTTTACATTATCTCTCGTGCGATTTTGATGTATATGTGTTTGTTCGAGCCAAGTACTTTTCTTGTTAGTTCCCTGCTTGACATATATGCCACACTGGGTTTGAAGTACTGCAGAAACAACAGTGTGCTTAATGCCTGGTAGGACACATCTGTTAACATTTCCCCAGTGATCTCTGGTGGCGTTTATATGAATCAGTGACGCGACCAAGTGCATCGAGGTTAAGGCCCCTATAAGTACGCGCTGATGCATCCGCCATTTTTATTCCCGAAGCTTCTAAGTTAAACATGCTGAGATGCTATCGGATTTCCTCACGGAACTTCAGCACGACATTATGGGTGGTTGTGTTGCCATAAACTGCTCAAATCATTCCAGAGGTGGATACAGATTGTTTAGTTTCCCGAGAGATTCTGAGAGGATTAAAAAAAATGGATCATTAACTGTCAGCGCAAAAACTGGAAACCCGGACCGAGCGCACAATTATGTATTGTAAGTAAACTGAATATTATTTATGATTACGGAGGAAGCTTAGGCTTTAACGTCCCGTCGACAGCTTGGTCATTAGAGACGGAGTTTACGCTCGGAGTTTTTGGGTAAGGAAATCGGCCGTGCCCCTTGAAAGGAACCATCCCGGCATTTGCCTGGAGTGATTTAGGAAAAACACGGAAAACCTAAATCTGGATGGCCGGGGGTGGATTTGAACCACCGCCCTCCCGAATACGAGTCCAGTGCGTTACCACTGCGCCACCTCGCTCGGTATTTTATTATTATGACTTGAAGCAATATTTAATAGTAAAAATCGTCTGTGATATTCGAGCGTAAGTTTTTGTTTGCTCTTTTGAAAGTACTACCTCTTAACGGAGAAGCTGCCTGTAGGTAGTTAGAAGCCGCAAAATATCATAACACAGCAGAACATCCCAGAACATACAGATTTGAGAGCACAATTAGTGTGTCTTATATGGTTTATTGAGAAATACACCCCATCAAAAAGTATTGTACTGCCATTGCACAAAATGGTTGCAGATCCTCCTATTGCGTTATTGCGAAAAGTGTATTACAAACACTAAAACGGAAAATATAAATATACTGGGAAAACCGTTTAGTTACGGCTGTGGCAGCGTACTGTTCTGATACAGGCAACTACCAATGAAAGCTATTTGTGGCATTTCGAAGTCTGAGCGTCAAAACTTGTAGTATGCAATTTGAAAGAATATTACCTTCTCTTTTATCACAAAATACACCCTCAATTCAATTTCTTATTAGTAAATGACAATACTGATGCTTATCTATAGCCTGCCGCGGTGGCCGAGGAGACTGAGGCGCTTCAGTCACGGTCAGCACGGCCCATACGGTCGGGGGTTCGAATCCCCCCTCGGGCATGGATATTTGTGCCGTCCTAGTTCGTAAGTAGTTCATAAGTAGTTTGAAAGTTTAGGGACTGATGACCCCATAGTTAAGTCCCATAAGCTTTACAAACATTTGAACTTATTCTTTCGTTGCTTCTTGGAAGAACAGCATTATTTTGATCGTGTTTTACACGTTTATTTCTATTTATTTAACCGGTTTTGGCTTACAAGGGTATCTTCAGGCTGTTGCAAGCCGAAAATAGGTTAAATATATAAAAATAAACTTGCAGAACATGAGAATAATAGTGATTTTAGTTCAATATCATGATGTTCTACCAAGTCCGACGAAAGAAAAATTGAATATATCCTCATTTGTCATTGCTTTAAGATTGATTATGTTACTGCTAACAGCTTTATCTCTGTACTCAACAAAAATTGGACACATGTTATATGACATTTTATTGCAATTCGTCTATGTTTCCACCTCGTAAAATACTTATCATTCCTCTTGTAACACTGCATATTTTCAGTATTTTCCTTTCTTCGGCAGAATCTCATTAGTCAAGTTTAATACTGCTGTTTTGTGCTTCTTCATTTCTATTTTAAGTCTTCTATCGTTTCCAAATTAGCTACTGCGTTTGTTATTTGAGTTTGGTAGAGATCTCTCTTGTTGCAAAAAGTGAACTTTAAAAACTTTGTGTTTTTCTTTTTCTCCTGTATTAGTTTCTTCGGTTTTCTCTATTTTATGTAGTCGTCACTTACTGATAGTAATGAGGAGCACTCTGATGCTATACCCAGACTTCGGTAAACTATGGTATCTGCAACCTGTCTAGGAACCTCCTTTTATTACCGTAATGTATAATAGATGTAAATCTATACACACACAATATGGAGTGTGAACTCATGTTCTTTTCTTTTTCTGTTTTAGAATCTTGATGTACATAAGTGATTTAACTGGGCACTGGGTACGTGCTTACCGCTGTTCAGCTTCTGCGCCTACGCTTAAGAACACTGTTGCAACAGGCTAACTGGTTGTCATTGTAAATAAAGCTAATATCCACTAATTGTAGTATGTTTCCCCATTGCTCTTAGAATTGTTCAATTCTTGAAGATAGCCAAGTTTGACGATCGAAGCCTTACGCCGTGTTTACAATTCTCATGTGGTCTAACTTCAAGTTTTTCTTAAAGGATTAATTTTCGGATTAATTTCATTAAAGTGGCTGTTGTTTTAAAGAAAACTGAAATCTTCTGCACTTAAATTTGCTTGACACGTACCTTGTTCCTGTGTACACATTAGCTTAAGGAATTTTCTCATTTGAGTAATTTTAATCTTTTCCTACTTTTTGTTCATATTACTGAGCGCTCATGTCTTATTTAATTAATAAACTTTTACTGAATTGAGTGCACGCTTGAATTTGTGGTTCTCAATATTTTCTCCAGCTGTATATTAATATTAAATGCACATTCCCGTGCAGAATTAAATTTGATCAGGCATAAGGTGCACCTCTTGATGACAAATGATTTTAGTTGTTCCTTAGTTTACTGAGTGCACTCTTTGTTCTGAGGATTTTTATCTTAAACGCACACTTTTCTTTTAGCGAAATAAACTACTGGCCATTAAAATTGCTACACCAAGAAGAAATGCAGATGATAAACGGGTATTCATTGGACAAATATATTATACCAGAACTGACATGTGATAACATTTTCACGCAATTTGAATGCATAGATCCCCAGAAATCATAACCCAGAACAATAACCTCAGGGGACTGAGGCGCTCCAGTCACGGACTGCACGGCCGCTACGGTCGGGGATTCGAGTCCCCCCTCAGGCATGGATATTTGTGCCGTCATTAGTCTTAGCTAGTTCATAAGTAGTTTGTAAGTTTAGGGACTGATGACCCCGTAGTAAAGTCCCATAAGCTATACAAACAAACAATAACCTCAGGCCGTAATAATGGCCTTGATACGCCTGGGCATTGAGTCAAACAGAGCTTGAATGGCGTGTACAGGTACAAATGCCCATGCAGCTTCAACACGATACCACAGTTCATCAAGAGTAGTGACTGGTGTATAATGACGAGCCAGTTGCTCGGACACTACTGACCTGACATTTTCAGTTGGTGAGATATCTGGAGAATGTGCTGGCCAGGGCAGCAGTCGAACATTTTCCGTATCCAGAAAGGCCCGTACAGGACCTGCAACATGCGGTCGTGCATTATCCTGCTGAAATGTAGGGTTTCGCAGGAATGGAATGAAGGTTGATCCACGGGTCGTAACAAATCTGAAATGTAACGGCCACTGTTTAAAGTGCCGTCGATGCGGACAAGAGATGACGGAGACGTGTAACCAGTGGCACCCCATACCATCACGCCGGCTGATACGCCAGAATAGCGATGACGAATATACACTTCCAATGTGCGTTCACCGTGGATGTCGGCACACACGGATGCGACCATCGTGATGCTGTAAACAGAACCTGGATTTATCAGAAAAAATGACGTTTTGCCATTCGTGCACCCTTCGCAGGCGCTCCTGTCTGTAATGCAGCGTCAAGGGTAACCGCAGCCATTATCTCCGAGCTGATAGTCCATGCTGCTGCAAACGTCGTGCAGATAGTTGTTGTCTTGCAAACGTTCCCATCTGTTGACTCAGGGATCGAGACGTGGCTGCACGATTTGTTACAGCCATGCGGATCAGCCATGCCTGTCATCAGCCATGCCTGTCATCTCGGTTGCTAGTGATACGAGGCCGTTGGGATCCAGCATGACGTCCCGTATTGCCCTCTGAACCCACCGATTCCATATTCTGCTGTCATTGGATCGCGACCGACGCGAGCAGCAATGTCGCGATACGATAAAACGCAATCGCGATAGGCTACATCCGACCTTTATCAAAGTCGGAAACGTGATGGTACGCATTTCTCCTCCTTACATGAGGCATTACAACAACGTTTCACCAGGCAACGCCGGTCAACTACTGTTTGTGTATGAGAAATCAGTTTGAAACTTTCCTCATGTCAGCATGTTGTAGGTGTGAATACGCTGAAAAACTAATCATTTGCATATCACAGCATCCTCTTCCTGTAGTTTAAATTTCGCGTCTGTAGCACGTCATCTTCGTGGTGTAGTAATTTTAAAAAAGCTCTCCTAATTTTGTGAAATTAATTTAAGGTCTGATGGCCGTGGTTTGCTTATTCAACCTTGTACTCCCGTGCCAATGTACGTGGAAATAATATTTAGTGAAATAAATTGATAATCAAAATTTCTTAGTGGCTAACCACTCCCGGATCCTTATTTCCAAACAACTCCTCTTTCTGTAACTTAGTTAAAGAGGTGCCTCACAAGTAAATTTGTATACACCTTTATTTAGAAAAAATATTGGTATTTGCTATATGATTAAAAGGGGAAAAAATCTCACAATATTTGTCTACTTTCATTACACATCTTTTCTCCAAATGTACCTAGTAGCCTATTTTTGAAACTGTTATACTTTCAGTACTAATAGTAAGCTCACTCATAATTAAAAGCTCATTTTATTGTATCTGATATCATTTGCAAGTGTTTGTAAAAACCTTGGATTCGTCAGTGTTTTCTTTATCTGTGGCACAAGTTTCTATTGTTCTTGGATTCCTCTTCGACCTTTAATTCCTTCTAGTACAATGTGTTAATTTACATATTCAAAATACAATTTTTTCTTAAAGTAGATGGCAACACCTATATTTGATCTTTGCTCCTATTTTACTGTGCGGCAGATTATAACACATTTAGTTCAAGATTTTTTTCTTCTATATTACTGTAAAATACCATAGTTTCTAAAAAAATTATAGAGGTTTCAGCTACACCTGTGACCTACAAATCACTTAAATTACCGTGCATCTTTTGGAAGAAATAATAAAAAAACTACTGTCACTTAAAGAAAGAAAAAGGGCCGGAATTCAGCTGAACTGCCAGGTTACAACCTTGAATTTTCTATTTCTAGGGGGTATTTTCTTTCCGCTGCCTCTCGTAATTTTTCTTCCCTCCATGCTTCCAATACTGCTTAAAAAAAGTGCATCATAGAGTTTCAGAAACCTGGTATCTTATTTTAGGGAGTTAATCGTACAGCTTCCCTTGCACAACATACTCTAATATGCCGCATGGGAGTCGCCGTACGCTGTAAGGCGCCTTGCTGTGGACTGCACGTCTGGTCCCCGTCGGAGGTTCTAGTCTTCCCTCAGACATGGATGTGTGTGTTGTCGTTACCGTAATTTAGTGTAAGTAGTTTGTTAGTCTAGGGACTGATGACCACTGCTGTTTGGTCCCGTAGTTTTACAAACATTTGCATCTGATATCTCTTATGTTAGCGCTGTTGTACTACGAAGATGTTTAGATGCCTACAACAGTTACTTAACACATTCTACATACTGATAACAAGAGCATCGTAGCATGTTTCGCCCATTACATTTCTTCGTAAAGGGCTCGTGCAGTTGTCCACAGCGGACTGGTATCTACAAATCAAAAACATCTTCTTGGAAATTGCATATACTTGGTATGTTGGTGACTGTGGACTGATTGCTAGCGTAAAGCGCAATGGAGGGCGTAGCGGAAATCTAGGAGTAATAAGCCACACTGTTCGCCTATGGGACATCATGAGTTTTCATTGGAATATCGGATTTTTTTAAATATGTTATAGTAGTACATCCGTTCAGAATAGATTGCCGAACCCTGACGCAAACATACCTGTTTTGTACGTTTTATACAAAATGAAGTTTGTCCCTCCAGAATGCCCAGGCGTAGCAGCGACCCTCGCAACACGATCTGCGTGCATCGCGAGGTTTGTGAACGCTGAGTCACCAACCTCTGACTAATAAACAGTCCCGCAATTTGGTTAATGGCGCCCAAGTCTAGCTACGCCCACACCTCCCTTCCGAAATGTAGTCACACCATGACCTCTCGAATACAAGAATGAATACATGTTGCTGTTTTAAATACAAAACATCCGCAGATCTGAATTTTGTTTCTGAGGACGATAAGGATGTTCGGATGTGTATGTGTGGGAGAGAGGAAGGATGTCACAGTTTCTTCCTGTCTCCACACTCCTTTCACCTTCCATAATTATTTGTTTCATGTATAGTTTACAGTGTAACATATGCCCACAATTTTTAAGAATATTACAAAACATTTCAAAATAATAATAATTTATTTACCGTTCTTGTCTATTTATTACGGTCTACATTTCCGTTTGGAAACGGGGAAGAAATTACAGGTCACAAGAATATATCATTCGTTCCAAAAATTTAGAAAAAATTACCCGTGTGTTGTGGTATTAATTGAAAGATTGAATTGATGCAACACTCCATGCTAACCTGCCCTGTGCAAGTTGAAAGTAGCCTGTTATTAAAATTAGCCAGATCTCTGGCAGTTGAGATCTGCAAATGTAAGTTGAAACGCTCACTGCTGCTCTAAATTACTTTATTAGTGGCCACAGTACATGCGCAACGGAAATGTAACTAACTGATCACTCCTTAAAGGAGCAGCCAACGTTTTTACAAACAGAACATCAAAGTTAAAAAAATAAATGAACAGATAATTAAACATAGGACAGGGAGCAAGAAATCATAAAGCAGACGTTTGATACTTTAAAATCATAATTTATGCAGAAAAATAACAAGCAAATAAATGTGGGTAGACAAAATTACGCACACACCTTGTACAAAAGTGGATTAAATCATATAATACTGCCCATATTAAAATTGGTTCTTCCCTTTACATGGAGGTAACGTGGGAGGAAATTTTCGAACACACAATGGGTAGGTGAAAACACATTAATTCATTTACAGACACGTTCAAAAAGTTGGGTGGTACATTACAAGCTGGAACCCATGAAAGCAGCAGCAAAACAGAAATGTTGGCGGTGTCTTGAGATGGCGGGTGTCTTGATAACAAATTTAATTAAACTGTGCACTAACCGAACTCATGTTCTGGTTGGCAGCAGCTCACTGTTCTTAAGTACCGTGGTGTGCGAGCACACATAACTTCATAACATTTACAAACAGAAATTAATTTAGAATAAGCGAGTAAAGAACATGCGAGAATTTGTATAGAAGAATGCTAGTATTAACGAAAGCATGGCTGAAGGCCGAAGTAACGACCGTTATAAAAGCAGGTGGTGCAATTGGTCATACAAGACAGGAAAGACAGAATCAAACAAGAAAATCTGAGAAATATTTAGCATACTCGCGGATACAGTAACAACACGAAAAGTCAGTTAATAACAGCAAGGAGTTCAAACACACTAAGTTTACACAAAGGCTGA
The DNA here is from genome assembly GCA_026315105.1 of Locusta migratoria. Taxonomy (NCBI): domain Eukaryota; kingdom Metazoa; phylum Arthropoda; class Insecta; order Orthoptera; family Acrididae; genus Locusta; species Locusta migratoria. Next base: position 106,260,401 of record CM048749.1, on the reverse strand, counting down.
AGGCCACACACGTGTATACTAACTTGAGCAAAACCGGACACACAATCATCACTGGAATGAAAATGCAAATAATAAATCTACAATGAATTTACTCGAGTTCTGTAAATTGAGAAACACTTCGCCTCTTATAGCGAAAGAATTACTCAAAAGAACTATCACTGAAAAACCAAGACTGCCTGATCACAAATAAATCGAAGTCTTACCACCATGCCTTCCCATCAGCATGATTCAGCGGAGTACTTACTTCCTCAGTCATCGGAACCAGAATGAAGACTGAAGTTCTAAGGCCTAAGAAAAACCTCCCCCCGCCATACACTGGATGTAGAGCGCGCTAAAAGCAACGCTGAGTCCGTTCAGTGACTAGTGTTTACCAACCCTTGCTACCCCTGGCGTGATGCGGGGGGGGGGGGGGGGGTGGCGACCGACGGCGCCGCAACAAAGGCGCCGGATGTCATGTGCAACTGTGAAGGCGGGACACGTGGTGTCGGTGCAACAGGTACAACATGCACGTGAAATTGTTTGTCACAGACACAAGCAGACCAATGTGGCATCAGATTTGCAGAAAATGAAGTACATGCATTAAAACACTGTGTGAAACACTCGTGTCCTTAGGTGCACACTGGTTTCTTGTCGGAATTTAGGGAACATTGCGGTGGGAGCACACGATGCCGAAGACAGAGACATTTGTTGGAAAACATTGTGTGGCGCAGTTGATAGAGGTGAGCACTCGAAACCATCCACTAAATCGTCCTCTAATTTAATAAATGGTTCATCCTGTGCTAAGAACTGCAAGGGATCATAGTGATCCGGTATAAGTTGTCTACTGTTGAAAGCCATTGTTTGGGCATAATGGTAGTATTGTCGAATGCATTTCCACAGGAAAAACACTGAAAACGAAGTCCACCATGTGGGATGTGGTTGACGAACGAAAGAATATACAGTAAAAGTCGGTAGAAAAACATTTTATTGTCACTGTTTCTGGTAGAGCTGTTAACTCTATCAAGTACAGAGAAAGATTTTTACCACCTTGGCTACCGCGATGACGTCAGAAGCGCGCCAGAGCAACACCGTCTAGATACGCTGCCATCGCAAGCTCACTGGCTGGCCGCTGGGGCACAGCCCACTGCCTCGTAGCGCCAGCCAGTGAGCTTGCCTTGGCAGCCTATCGGTGTGACGTGATACGGGCTTGTGGTGAGGCCTTGTATCTAACGGTGTTGGCCAGAGCCGCCGGCAACCTCACGACAGCCAACGTGTTAACGTGGTTGCTGTGGCAGTGATCATCGACCTCAACCTCTTCTGCACACAAATGATATACCATACTTCTGTATTCTCTTACCCCATTTAATTTATCTTGTATTGGTTGAGCCCCTAATCCAGAGTTGTTACTATCTGTTGACAAACAGGAATTACTCAGCATATCAGGTTAATGCACAATTTGATTCCTGCATAGTTGTTTCTTAATTTTCTCAAAAGCTTCTGGACATCCCAAGCAATGTTCTTTTTCACCAGTATGCATAAACATGATACATTACGTATCTGACTGCTGACAAATTTTTGTGTAGAATCTTGTGCGGTCATAAAAGGATCATAATTGCTTACTTATTCTAGGTACAGGGAAATTTTGCACTGTTTCAATCTTTTTAACAACTGGATAAATCCACTGATTAGTATTCAACACCTCGAGTGCAGCGAATCTGTGTTCACAAAACATTTTCTCGCAGTACATGTTTGTTAAACGGAGTACTACCAGTGCCGCAAGAAGTTACACAAACTCGGGCCTTGGCTTGCCTCTCATGTTTTCCGCAGTTTTGTCGACGAACAGTGTTAATCAGAGTCCACACCACATTGCATGTGCACGGATCTCTCAAATAGTGCCAAACGTGAACAATTTACCGATGCAAAATTTGAATCTTAGGCAGGCAATCGCCCCACTGAGCTCGTGTGTGTATCCCTCCACCGACCACATGCTCCACTAACAAAATGCGGTGACCGCCAACAATTTCTTTAAGTGCTCCCGGTATTGAACTTCCTTCTAATAGCATTCATCACACTGCATTTATCAACCACCGGATGAACAATGAAAAATTTTAGCGTGTTACAGACGCACCTTTCTCTACGCGTACAGCCAACTTGGACTTTGTCAACAACGTGTCCGCCAGCTACATGTAATCCGCGCATCTGAGTGCCTTAAGTGACTCACTAAGCAAATCTGCTACTCGACCTATGCTAATGTGAACTATGGTGTACTGCAAAGTGCCAGTGTGTCCTTTGTGCTTCCTGCATCTCGTGATGTATCTGCTGCGCCACGTGTGCTACAATCCCTACTGCAGCTGCACACAATTGACGCACTAGAACACTCCCGGCTTTAAGAGTTCGAACTTCTGCCTGCTTTCAAGGCACACACCGGTGACACAGCCGCGCCAGTCGCCCGAGCCAGCTCGCCTCGACCAGCTTCAACTCGTCCCTTCGTCCTCGAGGCCCTGCTGGACTCAACAACGTCGAACGCGCCACACCACAAGTCAGCACCTCCCAGGCGGCTGATGTTATTGAGGCACTCCCATCGCCACTCCTGGGTCGTCTGCCAAAGTTACCATCTTTCTTCTTCGAGGCGCCCTCGACGTGGTTTGCGTTGGTCGAGCAGATATTCGAACATTACACACCCTACGACGCAGCCATCGCCAAACAAACCATCCTGGAGAGGGTCACTCGCACATTGGAAGACACTATTCACCACATCATCCATGAAGAACACTTGGGGGACAAGAAACCGACTCTATATTCGTCTACTAGTCAACTTGTAACGTTTCTGCTATGTTGCAAACTCCTAAAAATCAGTTGCCAACATAGAAACACGAAATATCTGACACCTAAAGTAAAACTTCATTACCGGACATGTAAAATATAACATTTTCGCCTTCAGTCTGAAATTCTATTAACACTATTAGTAAAACGCTTTCAAGAAATAGTACATTGATTTAAATGTAAATTTGCCTGACCTTTTACGTAATTTTCAGTTTTTAATACTTTCGTAAATAATAGCTGCAAACACTAAAAATGCATTACACTTAGTTTCGGAAATTGCTGAACCTATATAGATACCAATTTGTATAAAAACAATAATACTACATGTTATAACTATTGCACAACATGCTTTCATATATACCTTTTGTTTAAATAAATTAGGGCAGACCATGTTTTATATATCACTGGATCCTAAATTAAATACTGATAATTTTTCATGGACTAAAATTAATATTCCGTTTGGTACTAAGAAACTAACTTCGAAAGTAACAAACCTACGACAACCATATACAAATCCGTATTAATAAATAATTTGACCGCACACTGAAACACATTAAAATTCCATGTCACAATAATATTACGCCTACACAATATTGGCAAAACAAATATGTGTGCATTTCGAATACACACATAATGTAAATAATTTGAGCACAGTAAACACTAGTCAAAAGGGTGACTTCAAATTCGTGTACTACATTTAAATACAAATTTCATGAAACAAGTACATACATTGACATAAATAGTCGAAGCTTAAATGTAATGTTTTAATTTCTATATTTTGGCATATTTAATGTAAAAGAATACTGTTTAATTGTGAATTACAAAACTTTGTCATCAATCTTATTACGTGGTTATGCAGAAAGAGGTTGGAGAGAAACCATGTTTTATTCAGTATGCGAGTGGCCAGAAACCTGTAAGCAGCTCTGTTGGCTTGCTGCTGCATTTCTTGATTGTGCAATGTTTAAGTGGAAATAAAATCGTTTCCATATCAACTGAGATGGTTTTAATTTACGAAAAGATCCTGTAAAATCAAATGTTTTAGTGAATGCCGAAGAAAGCTCACAACGCAATGGACTTCAGCCAGCATATAAGATAAGTTCAACTTCACCTACAGTGGAATGACTTCGTTATAGACTGAACTAATAAAACTTTCCGTAATTCAGGAAACTATTAGGGCTCAGTTTGAGTCATTCCGAAAAGGGGTGATGGACGTTAGAAACTAACATGAAATGCCAGACTCCACCCTCATGGGTCTCTGGTCAAGCAACCTACCACTCGCTGTGCAATCAGCTTTAACCTACAACATCCTGCAGTCGCCAAGTGAGCAGATACGCATTGTCGACCAGGTGTACGACGCGTACCTATGTGAAACCTGTGAGAGGCAGGTATCATCGAGGATGCATACTGGCCGACAACCTCCTGCTGTAGGACAGGTGTGCTCACGCACCAAGCACTTACGTATCCAAGTGCACTCACATGCCCTCACGCTGCTCAGGTGTCTGCTTTGCCGTCTCCTCCATGCCCCTGCACTACTGGCCAGCAGCTCTTCCGACACTGACGACAGTCCACTGCCGTTGATTCGCTTCCCATAGGAACAAGTGCCGCACTATCCATTCTCCTATTTCCATAGGCGCTTTGGTGATGCCACAAGAAAGTGTCATCTGCCATGTCACCACCCAAACGTAGAACATAGGCTGGTTTAGGCACCGCCTCCTGCTTGGACAATCATGGACACCTACATGTGTCTCACTCTGTCAGTGATTTTTCACCTCCGATTATTACCCTGTACTGTGTTTCCAACGTGTATTTTCTTATTGAAACAGGCGCATATGTTTCACTATTACCACCTTCGATGGTCACAGGTCAGCTCCGCCTTCACAGTGCCATCCTCGGAGCTGTCAATGCCACACAGTTGCCATGTTACTCGCAAGTATTTACAGACTATTAAGAAACTCGAGTACCTAATTTGTGTTGCGAACATGAACAAATTATCAAACTGTGTTATGAAGGAGAAAGTGTTGTGCGTGAGTGTTTTGACTCAATTAAATAGTCTGAATCGCTCCTGTCTCAATGGTCAAGTGAACATGATTGGATGCTCCGTCTGCGCCACGAGAACGAGGACATTGCTCGCCGCTTGGTTGTCATGGAGTCTCAGTTGGTGTCTGCCTGACATCAGCTATCGTCTCTACAATCGAGACAATAGGACTCACACTCCAATGTTAGTACGAGTGTCCCTTCATAAAGTGCTTCTAGTGCCATTGCGCCCACGTGCAAGGTTACCAGTGTTTGTGACAGTGCTACTCCCCCCCCTCCCCTACCACTTGTATGCAGATATTTAACAGACCAGCGTTTCAATGCCATTGCGCCACACAACCATTCAACCTATGCAGTATCCCACTCTGGCAGCAGCTAAGGACACTAACTCCTCTGTACACGCTTCGCGGCCGTCGTTTGTTTCCGCTCTTCTGGTCGATCCGTCTGCTACCGCGTCACGCAGGCCTCCTCCAGTCAGTGGTCACCGCAAGAACTATCATAACATGCCATCTTGACCCAGTGCCCTGGTGTGCGTCCAGGTAAATGGTAAACACGTTCGGAACTCTAGCTACTCCGGCACCTCGCCGCACTCTGCCAACAATAAACTCAGCCAAGCCACATCCCTCTTCGTGCTTGCCACGTGACACGCACCAGATCATGCCTCCTACCCGGCTCCTGCCCAGGCTGTCACAACAAACATTAGTCGCGAGTGTAAACAAACCTCTCCTACCGTCGATAGCAAAGTATCAATGGTTACAAACGGAAAGGTGCATAAGGTGCGTCTCATAGATGGTCCTCCCATCACCAGCAAGCCACGCCACCTTAGTTCAGTGAAATTGGCGGTCCTTAAAGAACACATTTCCGAACTTTTACAGTCACGTGTCACTGAACCATCATCTAGCAGCTGGTCTTCTCCCATTCATTTAGTACCCGAGCAGGACGGTTCTTACTGCCGCCTCAATGCTCCCACCATAATGGACAACTACCTGATCCTGAACATTGCTGAACTTGGCTGGCGCGAAAGTGTTTTCGGCAGTTAACTGCAAGCGTGCTTACCACCAAATTCCTATGGCCGCTGAAGACGTAGAAAAAACTGCTATCACTTCTCCCACAGGTTTATTTCACTACCGGTTCATGCCATTCGGCTTCAAGAACGCCACTCAGACATGGTAAAGTTTTCTTTTACTTACCTAGACGACATTTTAATCTTCAGCAATTCGGTCGAGGAAAACAAGAAACATATACAGATCCTCCTTGACATCCATCTGGCATTAAGTTAAACGACAACAAACGACAACAAACGCCAACTACACCAGGAATCAGTGCTTTTCTTAAGCTTTACGGTTCCGGCCAAGGGAATCTCCCCTCCCCCGGACAAGATTGATCATATCAGAAACTTACCTCGCCCCACCACATTCAAAGAATTACGTCTTTTCCGCGGCACAAGTAATTATTACCGACGACATTTGCCAGGTGCTGCTGAACTTCAGCCCTGCTCACAGGCGCTCTCACTGTCAATCACACCTCTAGTAATCGGCCTGTTCCTTAGATGGATGGCATGTCTTCGGCACCCACGGCCCTGAAAGACTTGCTTGAAAAATCTGTAATCATTGCTCACCCTAATTCCGATGGTAAATTATTCATTACGACGGATGTGAGAGACTGCCATCGGCGCATTCCTCAGTCAATCTCTCGACGGTGTCACTTCTCCTTTACAATTCTCTTCCAAAAAGCAAAATAACGCTCAAAAGAAGTACTCTGCCTTTGATCGTGAACTGCTGGCTGTCTATGAGGCCACTACACAGTTCCCTTCTTCCATAGACGGCTGCTCCTTCTACGTCCCAACCGGCCACAAACCTTTCGCTGCTGCCATCTCTAACCCTCCAGCGGACATCCTCCCCACGGCAGTCCCATTATTTTGACTGTATCTCACATTTCACCATTGACGTCCGCTACATCAAAGGCATGGAGAACATCGTGGCAGATTTCCTCTCACACATCGATGCCATCTCTTCCCTCTTCGACCTTTCACAGCTCGTTTACAGGCAGTGGATGACAACACAATGCAGCTCATTCAAGACCCATCATCTTCTTTATGACCCATCCGTACCACCTTTCTTACAGTTGACGGCGAGGTTTGGTGTGACGAATCAACGGGCAAACTCTGCCCCTACATTACCCGCTGTCTGCATCGGGGGATCTTCGACAAATTACACTGTTTAGCTCAGCCTAGCATCAAAGTTTCCACTAAGTTGGTCACTGACCAATTCGTCTGGCGCAACATCAAGCACGTCTGCCAGGCATGGACTTGCACTTGTATTCCCTGCCAGAAAGCCAAGGAACACCCCCCCCCCAGCTCCTTCCCCATTCTGCCCATCCTGTTTCAACATGTATACATTGAACTTGTTGGCCCCGTATCCCCAGCGGAGGGGGTCTGGTACTTGCTCACCTCCATTGCCCTGAACACTCGCTGAGTGGAAGCTACCCCCATTCCGAATATAACTGCAGAGACAGTAGCTCATGCCTTCGTAAATACATGGATCTCTCACTTTGGTTGTCCCTCTGTCATCACAAGGGACCAGGACCGCCAATTTGAATCGTTGTTCTTCCAAAACCTATGTCATATCCTGGGAGTCAAGCGAATACACACCACTGCCTATCATCCTCAAGGAAACAGCATAGTCGAGTGCTAGCATCGCACTATTAAAGCAGCCCTCATGTGCCATGACACACTTTAAGTGGAGGTGGTGTCTCTGGTGCTTCTGGGACTCCACACGACCTTCAAGCTGGACCTTGATGGCATGGTGGCAGTGTTTGTGTACGGGCCAGTTCTGACACTACCGGGATAGCTCGTACTCCTTCCCCTTCCCCTTCTTCCTCATCCCTCCCATTCTTTGTCGATCAGGTCCACTTGTACTTCTCCAAACTCTCTATTTCTTCCACAATGAGCAACTCCCCTCTGTGTCCCCTCCACCTGCTCCCATGTCTTTCTTCATGATGACAGCATCCGTGCCTGTCTTCAGCTGCTGTACTCATTTCCATTAACAACACGCCCACCACTTTGTCTATCAGCAGGCTCAAACTGGATTTCATTGACGCCTCTTCCATCTGATGATGCTCCACCATCCCCCTCCCCTCCTCCTCCTCTCTCACCCCTCGCTCATTGACCACACCCTCCCCATCAGGTCACTGATACCTCTATCATTTTCCGCTACCGTACTGTCTTTGTACTCTGTCCGTCTTCCCCTGACTCCTCGTCCCCTTCCTCTAACGACTTACAATTGCTGAAACACTTTACCTTCCACTGCCCTTTTCCACGATGTACAAGCCTTCCTACTGTCATCTGAGGTCCTCATCATTGTGCCTGTGGGAACTGCCTGCCTGCAGGGTTGTCCGCATCGCACAACTCGTCAACCCTGCCATGTCAAAAATTTCATCGGCAGTGCACCTCCACCTCGTCAATGCCTTCCTTCAGATTCTGTCGAGCTACGCATCACTTGACTTCCATCATTACCATCACTCGATGCCCCGGATTGTCTCCCCACCCCCTCTGACCTCACAATATGTGCTCCGCACTGCGGTTGTGTGGCAACTCATTTATAGAATGATCGATCGAACATGACTAGACAATGAAATATCTTTCCTTGTATTCTTTGGGAGTGCAGCCTCTTTGGGCTCCATCAGCCATGTTAAGTTCAGTTGTTTCCTGTACGTGCTTGAGACAGCTATAAATCTGTGAACTCTAGTATATGTGTGAATTATTGGGGCCCCAACCCCCAACTAATTCCCATAAACTCAAAGTCAGTCCCACTCCATGAACCACAGACATTGCCCGAGGTGGGGTGGCTTGCGTGCCTCAACAATACAGATAGCCGTACCATAGGTGCAACCACAGCGGAGGGGTATCTGTGGAGAGGCCAGACAAATGTGTGGTTCCTGAAGAGGGGCAGCAGCCTTTTCAGTAGTTACAGGGCAACAGTCTGGATGCTTGACTGAGCTGGCCTTGTAACATCAGCTAATATGGCTTTGCCACACAGTTACTGCGAACGGCTGAAAGCAAGGGGAAACTACAGCCGTTATTTTTCCCGAGGACATGCAGCTCTACTGTATGACTGTATGATGATGGCGTCTTCTTGGGTAAAATATTCCGGCGGTAAAATAGTCCCCCATTCGGATCTCCGGGTGGGGACTACTCAGGAGGATGTTGTCAGGAAAGTCAATACTGACATTCCATGGATCGGAGCATGGAATATTAGATCCCTTAATCGGGTAGGGAAGTTAGAAAATTTAAAAAGAGAAATGGAAAGGTTGTAGTTAGATATAGTGGGGATTAGTGAAGTTCGGTGGCAGGATGAACAGGATTTCTGGTCAGGTGAGTACAGGATTATAAATACAAAATCAGTTGGGGGTATCACAGAAGTAGGATTGATAATGAAAAAGAAAATAGGAATGCGGGTAAACTACTATGATCGCATTATCATTGTCAAGATAGATACTAAGCCAACACCGACAACAGTAGTACAGATTTATATGCAACTAGCTCTGCCGATGATGAGGAAATCGAAGAAATATATGAAGAGCTAAAGGAAATGATTCAGACAATTAAGGGAGAGGAAAACTTAATTGTTATGGGAGACTGGAATTCAGTAGTAGGACAAGGAAGGGAAGGGAAGATAGTAGGTGAATATGGTCTGGGCAAACTGAATGAAAGAGGAAGCCGCCTGGTAGAATTTTGCACAGAACATAATTTAGTTATAACAAACACCTGGTTTAAGAATCACAAAAGAAGGTTGTATACTTGGAAGAGACTAGGAGACACTGGGAGATACCCGATAGATTTTATAATGGTAAGACATAGGTCTTGGAACCAGGTATTAAACTGTAAAACATACCCAGGGGCAGATATAGACTCTGACCATAACTTGTTGGTTATGAACTGCAGGCTGAAGCTGAAGAAACTACAAAAAGGTAGGAAAATAAGGAGATGGGACCTGGATAAATTGAAGGAACCTGAAGTTCTTAAGAATTTCAGAGGGAGCTTTAGGCAACAATTGACAGAAACAGGGGGAAATAAAACAGTAGAGGAGGAACGGGTAGCATTGAGAGATGAAATAGTGAAGGCAGCAGAGCTCAAAATAGGTAGGAAGGCAAGACCTATAAAAAATCCTTGGATATCACAGGAGATATTAAATTTAATCGATGAAAGAAGAAAATATAAAAATGCAGTAAATGAAACAGGCAAAATGAAGTACAGACGACTAAGAAATGAGATTGACAGTGCAAAATGGCTAAGCAGGAGTGGCTAGAAGGCAAGTGCAGGATGTAGAAGAGCTTATAAATAGGGGGAAAATAGGTATAGCCTTCAGGAAAATAAACGAAGATAAGAAAAACAGCTCTATGAATATCAAGGACACTGATGGAAAACCAGTTCTCAGCAAAGAAGGGAAAGCTGAAAGGTGGAAAGAGTATATAGAGAGGCTCTATGAAGGAAATGAACTTAGCGCAATATTGTAGAAAGGGGAAGAGGATGTAGATCAAGATGAAATAGGAGATACTATACTGAGAGATGAATTTGACAGAGCCCTGAAAGACCTAAGTCGAAACAAGGCCCCTGGAGTAGATGATATTCCCTCAGAGCTACTGAAGTCTCTGGGAGAACCAGCCATGACAAAATTGTTTCACCTGGTGTGTAAGATGTATGAGACAGGCGTAAGGAAGTCCTTTCTAAAGGCATTTGTATGGAGTGTTGCCTTGTATGGGAGTGAGACATGGACAATAAACAGTGCGAACAGGAAGAGGATTGAGGCTTTTGAAATGTGGTGCTACAGAAGAATGCTGAAGATTAGGTGGGTGGATCGTGTAACTAATGAGGAGGTACTGAACAGAATTGGGGAGAAAAGAAATTTCTGGCATACCTTGACTAAAAGAAGGGATAGATTGGAAGGACACATTCTTAGACATCAAGGAATTGTGAGTTTAGCGTTAGAGAGAAGTGTGTGTGTGGTAAAAACTGCAGAGGAAGACCAAGAGATGGATACAGTAAGCAGATTCAGACAGATGTAGGTTGCCGTTCTTATGTGGAGATGAAGAGGCTTGCTCAGAATAGGGTATTGTGGAGAGCTGCATCAAACCAGTCTCCGGACTGAAGACCACAACAACAACAACAACAAAGTCAGTCAAATGACACTTTGGATGCTCTCTGTTTTATGGCTTACTCAAGAACACAAATATTCTTACCTTTGTTATTACTTATGTCATGTCGCTCATTAAATAAATTACTGGTGGTACCTCATTTTTCATGAAAACCCTTTCTTATATTTATTCTCCAATCAGGATACAAACTTCTTTTATCTCTGCTCATTTCTCCCAAACTTTCTCCTTATTAACATTATTCCAATCGATGCCCCAAAGTATTTTAAAAATATTTTTTTTCTCTTTATATTCTAGGCTGACACTAATTACTAACTCACTTATTACCTTATTTACTTCTGTTTGTAGATCTTCAAAGCTGTTTGTATCATAAATACTAACATACTATTTGCTGATTATCAGTTACTATTTCCATAACTATGAGCTTACTTTCAAAGACTTACTTGATGCCCAAATATATTTCCTTTCTTGTTCGTCTTCTTCTTCTTCCACTTCAGCAAAGATGGTCATATTGGCTTCAATATGTACTTCCTCCATTATATTAAAAAACTGAAACTTCATCATCCATTGTAAAACACACAGACATCACCCTCTACTTCAAATAAATTCTGTATCAGTCCTTCTTTCAGGCCAATTATATTCAACAATATTTTGGAAAGGATAGGTTGCTACTCACCACAGAGATGTCTGATAAGCCGCAGAAATACAGACATAACAGAATAAACAAAATGAAATTTTTGACTGTTAAGCCTTCATCTGCCACAGAGAAAGCACATACACACACACACTCACACAAACCCAACCACCGTCTCCAACTATTGCTGCTTTAAGGTATTTTCATTGTTTGATTTTCAGGCCAATTATGTATATCTGCTATGATAGTGGTTTATAAGACACCACTTTCAAACTTTATCTCTGTAAGTCATCCTTTATTCTCTATATTTCTCCAGAATTTATCACAAATGTTTTTTAGTAAACTCTAATATATTAACTTTGCGCACTATTTTAGTCCTCTCATTATCTTTTGTAGTACAGTCATTGTGTATTATACTTGTCCTGTAACTGTTGCCTTTCACCCCAAACTAGGGGCTCTTAGTAAGGGATGTTCTTGTTCACTACATAATTAACTCTGTGGTGTCCCATGTATCGATACCACACACAGGTGCCAAAGTAACCTCTTTGATGGACTGTATCACTGCCAGGGCAGTCATAAGTCAGTCAGGGGCACCCCACAGTTGATACGCAGAACAGAGATTTTTCTTCATTCTGCGCATTATGTCACCATCAAGAAACACTTTTCAGTCATGCGTGTTAAAGCAAGGGAATTTTGTGTTTTTACTGTTTGTTTTTGCATTCTATCGAGTTTGTTCATTCTCTTTGGTGGCAATAATTCCTAATTATGGTGTTGCTGTGCATGAAAACTACAATAAGAAGATAAGATTAGTAATTTATGCTTCATAAGTTTCCAAAAGATCCTGCATTGTGTAACCTTTGGATTCTGCTTTGTAGAAATGACAGTCTCGACATTAAAAATCCTACATCTGTAGCATAGATTTTAAAGAAGATGATTATTTGTCCGATCTCCAAGATGAGTTGCTTCAGCCAAAGAATATCTTAAAGCTAACTGCAATTCTTACATTGCACCTGTTTAGAGCCACTTCTGTTGCTTCATTGACTTCTATCCAACAAAGAAGTCACTGAACATCGTGAAATGTATACAAGAAACTTATTTACTGGCTCATGCACTACGCAGACAGAGGAAACAAAAATCTTCAGTATCGACAAAATGCTATACTGGCGAGCAAAGAGGACCAAATTTTGCATAAAGCAACTGGTCATCCGCAATTCAACTGGCTTAAAAGAAAGATGGCACTTACTGAGCCGGCCGCAGTGGCCGAGGAGACTGAGGCGCTCCAGTCACGGTCTGCACGGCCACTACGGTTGGAGGTTCGAATCCCCCCCTCGGGCATGGATATTTGTGCCGTCTTTAGTATAAGGTAGTTCATAAGTAGTTTGTAAGTTTAGGGACTGATGACCCCGTAGTTAAGTCCCATAAGCTTAACAAACATTTGAATTTGATTTTGCACTTACTGACTGTGTAGCAACTACCACAAGCTTAATGTCAGAACAATCATTGAAAATTACCCAATTCCCCACATTCAAGATTTTGCACCACAGCTCCATGCTGCTAAAGTTTTCTCAGTTCTAGAGTGCCACAAGGCCTACCATCAGATTTTGATGGCTCTAGATGATATATACAAAATGGCTATTATTACCCCTTTTGAATTATTTAAAGAGCACAAGGAGCATTTAGCACACATATGTAAGGCATTACAAGACAATGGTGCTGACACTGATGATGAAAAGTCTCAATTGTTCAAAGACACTGTCACCTTACTTAGCCACAAGATTTCCGAGTATAGTATACATCCTACCTCAGGCTGTGCTTCACTTACCTTGCAGCTTCCACTATCTGAACCTTTAACAACCTGCATCATGATTAATCTCCCCAGGGCCCACATTCCACATGCAGCTTCACTGCAAGAACCATTAACCAATGCACTAGCAGGCAACAACACACCAGGTGAGCACAAGGACCCCTGCATAGGCAGCATGACTGCCACTCTTGAAAAGTTAAAAACAGCATTCATATATGTAACATTGAAACATCCCATTCTGGATGCTAAAATTTCCATTGCTATGGATGCTAGCGATTCCTGAGTCAGCAGTGTGCTCCAACAACACATCAGTGACCACTCTGAGCCATTACGTGTTTTCTCTAAAAAACTATCACCCTCACAATACAATTGGTCCATGTGTGATATGTAACTATACACCATTTATGTTGCTATCAAATATTTTAGAGAGGACATTGAGGGCCACCCTCTGACAGTCTGTATCAATCACTGGCCACTTATTGATGCTATACATAAACTGTCAGGTGACCCCCCCCCCCCATGCTGGTGACACTTTGACTTCATTTCACAGTTCACAACAGATGTTAGATATGTTGCAGCACATCCAATGTCAGAGCAGACTATATGCCGTGCATTGGCGCCATCTTATCATCCATGGACTTTGACAGACTCTCATGCCTCCAATAAATGGATGATGAAATAAAAGAGTTACTTTACTCACCAAATATGTTGCTGCACATTGAATTGCATTCGTTACCCAGCTCGAGCATTCCACTCTTCTGTGACATTTCTATCGGTGTGGCTTGCCCACTTGTTCCTTCAGTGATGCACACAGACATTTTCCACCCCTTCCACAACCTTTCCCACCCTGAAGGTCCAATATATGACATAACTGTCAGCCGTGCAGTTGGGCATGCATATCATGCCAGTGTAACAAAGTCGACCGTCACATGCAACCCAACCAAGACAGAGAAATGCTTCTTACCGACTCCAAAGCATTTAAGAACCTTTCTTCAAAGAGATAAGCCACTATGTCCACAAAGCCTTTTATATGCAATATCATTGCCTATTCCTTGAAGGAAGCAAGTGCAAAAATCTGGCCATTCTTTTAAAAATTTAAGGGACAGTACATCGCAACATTTTGACTTAATTTCCATTGATTGAATAATGAAACACTGCACTAGTTACACATGTTTTCATGCTTAGCTTTACACGTTTTGAGAATGACTCACTCTCAAGATAAAATATTTATCATAAATATTATGTTTACTTAACTGTCTCTTTCACACTGTAGTCAGTTTAAGATTATAAAATAGTGTGCCGTAGCATTAGTAGGAACTAAAATAGAAGTGAATTTTAATCTGTTTGACCAATGCTTCTTCAACCAACTGGATGTTTACATGTTCAACTATTGGTAACGCTGCTAGTTTTGCTTCTTACAGCAGTAAACACTTGGTTCTGTATTTAAAAGTTCCACACAGTTCCATTGTCCAAATTTTGTAATGGTTTTCATGAGATAGAAGTCTGCTTTTAATTCCCAGAAGCAACACACACTCTTAGTGTCACCTGGAATGACACTCCTGATTATTTACGATACGATGTCGATGTCCAAAGCCGATGGATGGTATCATCTACATTAAACCCTTGAGTAGAATAAAAATGATTTCCAAATCTGTAAATTATAGCTATATTTTGTTAGTGTATTCACATGCCTAAATCTTTACTTTCTTGATTTTCCCAGAAAGTCCATTTGACTCATTTCATGTGGAATGAGCAGAGAACTGCCTAAAGTTTTTTTTTTTTTTAACTAAAGTGCTGTGATAGCCTGTCATACACAGAGCAACAGTCTCATGGAGAGATGGCACCACACCCTCAAAATGGCCATCATGTGCCAAGGTGGCAATTGGACTGACATTGTCCGCATGTCCATGAACACATTCAACATTTTCCTAAATGGACACATGGTTACGGTATCCCCAACCCACTGAAGTCCACATGGATGTTCTCCCCTGATTGTGTATCCCACATGTAGGAAGTGTTGATGCAGGTGACATAACCCTAGCAGGACCAGACACAGCATGTGACAACTCTTCAACAGCTCAAAGTGCCCTTGAGGGTAACAATTGTCTAGCAACTGATCAAAGTGTGTGTCATGACCAGAGTTTAGCCAGTGATCATGCAACAACGACACTGACACCACAGCAATTGACAACCTCAGCTGCCAGTAAACACCTCCCCAATGACAGTTCACTTATGTTTGTGGGTTTTCCTCCAACCCATGCCTCTGACACCTCCCAGCTTGGCTCTATAGTGGGGAGAATGTACCTCACCAATTTACATGCTAACAATGCAGACACCTATGTTAAATACAATGTGACATCCCCGGTTAAGCACAGGACGATGTGACCATCCAGCTTTGTGGCAAAACGCTGTTTGTTTTGTACCTACAGCCCTGTTCCAATGACCCCTCTCCTCCAGTTCACATCACTCTAATGAACAACCTCTCTCTACCCACCTCCAGAGAAACACCAAAGATCTCCACATCCTTAACCACATCAGGTGTCCTACATCTGTTAATTCCCCGTATTTTCTCTCCCTCTCCAATCCTTATCTCTCACGCCTGATGACTCCACACACTGGTTGGAGAATTACATCACATCTTCCCCACTGCTTAACCCTCTCTGAGAGTGCTACCCATGACAGACTCCAACATCTGGGTCATTGCATGCACTGGGATTTAATGGAGATATTCATAACTATGAAACAAAGCAACAGTCAACCTACATGTGAATCAATCCAGAACAACTTGCTACCAAAAAAGTGTCTTACATGTTGGGATATATATGTATAATAATTTACCCAATGAAATCAAAACAACAAAAAGCCCACGAGCATTCACACACAACTTAAAAAAAATCTTTCGGAAAAAAGCTGTTACGCAGTAGATGATTTTTTTTTAAAAGAGTTAAAATTGCAAACCCCTTTGTAATAAGTGTTCGCCTATGCCTGGAAAGTCTATGAAATGTACTGGTTTGAAAAAAACATATTATATATTTAAGTAGATGCAATCTAACAAATAAAGGAGGTCTACATTGTAATGTCTATTACCCTATTGTAAAATTTTGCAAAATAATTATAATAAAAATTATAAAAATTAGTTCATAAAATTATTTATAAAAATGTTTTTGACCTGTCCAATATCACATGTACAACTGTACAATACTATGATTTCCTGGATCAAATAAAATACAATACAATACATTTCCACAACTTCACCAAGTGCATCACAGCCTGTGCAGACAGCACCCAAGTTGGCGCACTTGCATACCCATGCCCCTCTTGGTACTTTTGTTACATTATGAGGGCTCACAGCTATGCGCACACTATTCCCTTCATTGGGCCATGAACCACTGCCACAAAACCACCCAACTTTGAAATCAGGTAACAATGAATCTACGCCGTCAACACCGGCACCTAGCCATGCTCCGCACTACCTTCATTTTGGAATCCTGTGTATTGACGCTGCGCATGGTACAACAGTAACATCTTTAATGGGTTGTAACTATTGCTACCATAGCAACCATATTTGCGGTATTAGTTTATGTAGAAACCAAAACTCTATTGCATTGTTTTCCACCGTTATGGTTATTTCTGTTTCCTCCAAACCAACAAATTTTTTCATAGTCTCTGTCCCATTTCATTTTTCTATGTTTTTCATTTACTTCTTTTCCACCCCATCCTTATGATCCCTCATTTATATCGCTACTGACATTTTCTCTTTATAGAGGAATTCTTCTATAGAGTCATCTGGAGCATTCACATTTACAAATTTGCACTGCAAATTTTCAGGGTGTCTCCTATTCAGTTTTCATCACAACATCAAAAGATCTTCCTAAAAGGGCAAGCTTCTTCAGCTTATCTCTTCAAAATTTAATCCTATGACCAGTTTTTCCTTAATGAAGTCCATTGAGAAAGTTTGATGTCAACCTCGTTTGTTCTAATTTAAGCCGAAATTTAGAAAGAAATCCCCTGTCAATCCCTTCAAATTTATCTCAAGAAGAAATATTTTACTTGCCCAAGACAGAGCTGTTCTCTGAAGAAATATTTGGACAAACATAATTTTCAATCTATCTGCAAAGGCTACTACTCAATTTTCTTTGCAGTGGTGTAAACAGTCAATGGAATGTAAATTATTGCCAGGAAAATTTTTCATAGATATGTTTATATACATGAAATTAGGACTTTGGTGCATTTTTTATGACACAACTGTTTCTGTCATATGCTCTAAATTACTGTTCAAAGATTCCATCTCTAATGACCATACTGTCGACGGGACATTTTACTGTAAGCTTCCTTCTTCCTTCCTGTTCAAAGATTTACATTCCAATTTTAAGTTATTGGTACACAGTTTGTTGATACTATAAAAGATTTAAAGACCAGGCAAGCAAGTGTGTGATGCCCAGTTCACACGCAGATGCTGGCAGCAATCTGAAATGTTCAAATGTTTGTAGAGCTTATGGGACTATGGGGTCATCAGTCCCTAGCAGCAATCTGATGTAGATGCATTGACCAATTACCGGGCATTCTCAGTGCATATTCATCAGTGACCATACGTCCAGGCAGACACATATTTTGAATACTGGCCCTGTCTTGTGTGTGTCCCCATACACAAAACTGCTCAGCAAGCAGCTAATCACTGCAGTCTGTCTGACTACCACCAATAATTCAACATTATCAACTTACATAAAAACTGCAAATCAGCCTGGACAACTTTCATAGGCCTTCGTGATTTCTAATGTGTCTGATCCCATAATAGGTGCAGATTATCTGGCTAGTTACCAACTGCTTTCTGAGGTGGCAAATACACAGCTATTCATCAGCATTACTGGGTTAACAGCTTCAGGATTTCAACTCATTGTGGCAGTACACATAGAAAATTTTCAGTGAGTTGATGTTCACTAACAGTGGATAAACCAACTTATTGAAAACAATCCCATCACTTACAAGACCTCCAGGAACATCAAAGGAGATATCCCATGATACAGCACAGTACATAAATACTACAAATGGCCAATTGCTTTCCTGCTGACCACATTGCTTAGCATCAAATCATAAGCCCTTGTGTGATGTAACCATCAAGTTGTCAAAGAAGAATGGTGCATAGCACTCTTGTGGCAATTATCATGTCCTAACACTACAACAATACCTGACAATTATCCTGTACCGTTACTATGTGACTGTAATTATGCATTGTTTAACAACAATTTTCAGTGTTTTTGAATGTGCAATAGTATATACACAGTTTCCACTAGTGGAAGCAGATCTACAAACATTAATCTGTGTTATGTGACTTTGTATTTCCATAATAATATTCCATAATAATCTATTAGTAATTACTAACTGCCCCTTAATCTCAGCCAATTCAGTTGGAGTTGCTTCAGTGTTGCTGAACAATTGAGTTATTTTAGTCAAATTTTAAAGAATAGTTAACGTGTCTATTGTTTTATCAGTCACTAAATTTTCCAATTTCACAACGTCCTCTGCCCAGTGTGCTGCTTCTTCATCTTTCTTTTATATTGTCTTGCATACTGACTTTCATAGAATTTCCAATAAGTAATTGAATGAAGAAGGCAAAAAGCTGTATTGTTCTCTGTTGGGTTGTGGTCTTGATATTTCCAATGTTAAAATTCTGAAAGTAACTTCATTATCACCAACAATCCTCCCTTCTTTCTCTTTCTCTCCCTCCCTCCCCCCAAGTAGCTGAATTTCTTATTTTTCGTCAGCGTGGTAGCCACCTTCACAAGTTAAAAACAGACTTCCTTCTTCAACACAACACTGTATCTGAAATAGAAAATTTTTAAAGTTTTACATATTGCACAAATTATGTGGTATTAGCTGGGGATCTTCTGTGGACACACTGTGGACTTTGGCTATTGCACTTGTCTACTTATCTACAAAAAACTGTGTGCCAGTGTGATCGAACAGCACCCATTCACAGACAGTCAAGACACAGCTCAATGAGACCACATGCATTTCCAGTAGGACAATTAGATTTAATCCCACTTATTGGCTGCCAATACTGAGCCACATCCCATCACCAGATGCCAGAAGGTAGTGTGCCGTTAAGTATGAATACCAAAATATCTTCCATAAACCTCAGCTACCACTACTAAACAATGTAGCTCATACAGAATGGGGAAGGTAGAGATCAAGACAACCTGCCATTGCTACACTCAAGGACCTTTCGAAAAGCAAATTCACTGTCCTCCAGTCACGAACTGAACAATGGTGGCAAAACTGTCTGCACAATGTCAAAGCATGCCCTGAATTGAGGAGAAACCACCAGAATTCCATCAGCCCTCTGCCATATGGACAACCCTTAACCATATCTGCACCAGACATTGGAGTATTGCAGTTGCATTCCAAAAATGGAGTAGAAATCCCTTCTCCAGAATGAGAATGTGGTAAGAGAGGCAGACTGTACAACATACTGTGAAGACATAAAAAACTGTGCATTTTGTGGGATATTCAGTGACTTTGTATGTGGGACTAGTGATGATGTAAAATATATACAAAAAATAAATGTTCACATATAAATTAAAAACGCAGAAAAATCTTGTAATTTAAGGTTGAAGATTTCTAATTATAATATATAATAGATGTGACATTCTAACATTGTGTACTGCCATATGCTAAATAAATGAAATAAATAAACCCAGGCCCCAGATTTTGTGATGACCCTCCTTTTTTAAATTTTAGCTGAAGATACAATGTAGTACTAGGACAGTTTACAACTCACCGCAAAGACGTCATGAGCTGTGACAGGCACATAAAAAAGACACACACACATACAACACTTCAGCTATCAGCCATGGCCTTATTTAGAAAATAGAACTTTAATGCAATCACAAAGGCAGACAACACAGTCACACAACTGTAAGCTCTGGCTGCCACATTTCCAATCTGTTAGGAAGTACTAATAATGAATCAATTACTCACAAACACAAATAATACAGAATACATAATAAAAACCCATAATTAGATATGTTTAAATACCCACCTCAAACCAATGTAAAATACAATCACAAACAGATAATTGCACCATCACAGATTAGCTTCAATACCACTCCCCCTGATAATAAACTCAAACTTCATTTACATGTTTCATAAACTAACAAAATAACATTAAAAGTTCAATTCAGCTGGAAGTTTTCATTGATTAAAGTCAAAATAAAGATTGTAACTACTACATATTTAAAAAAAATCATTTACAACCATATAACATAACACACACAATTTACAATAAGAAACTGAAATACGTAATTTAAAGATAATTTTTTACTTTTTTATTTAATCTTAGACTACCTGAAAGAAATGTTAAAATTCACTTGAGCTGTAATGTCAGTACAGTGTGGACAGTAGCCCTAAGTCATGCAAGGTACTTAGTGATATATGTGGTAGAAGAGAAAAGTTGATATTTTCATGAGCACTTGAGGAATTTACAATGTGTTTGATTGTGAGGGGGGAATTGGTCGCGGCCATGCAGACAACAACATGAATGATAAGTGTTTGTCGAGTGGAGGGGGAACTGGAAAGTCAAACTTCACTGGGATGGAGGGGAGGGGGAGATGCTGGAAGCCGCAAAAGGGGGAGGTTGGGGACGACGAGGAACCCTCATGTGGAGGAGAAGAGAGGGAGGGTGAATTCCTCGGGCAGTGAGCAGGGGCAGTGTCAGGAGGATGGGGGGCTGGGAAGGCCCAGGGGGGAGAGGGGAAGCAGAGGGATGTGACCTCATGCTGGGGAGGTGAGGTAGGCTTGACATGAGCCTGTTTAATGAGGTTCGTGCAAACTGTTGAAGGTTTGGCAATAACCAGAATGATGAACATGTTGTGTGACTTTTTGAGTCCCTGATAATCCACATTGACTATATGGAAAAGGGTGCATATTTGAAAACCAAGCTGAGAGAAGAACGCTGGTGATTGGGCCACGTAAAAGTCCTGTTTCATAACGGCAATGCACCAGCACACACCTCAGCAGTTGTGGTCGAAAAATTATTGGAAATAGGATTCCAACTTATTTCACATCGCCCCTGTTCTCCAGACTTGGCTCCCTTGGACTAATATTTGTTCCCCAATTTGTAGATATGGCTGGTGGAATGAAGATTTCACTCAAACAACGAGGTGATTGCAGGAACTAATAGCTATTTTGCAGGCTTGGACAATTCCTATAATTTGAAAGGGATCAACAATTTAGAATTACATTGGACAAAGTGTATAAGTCTAAAAGGAGACTATGTTGAAAAATAAAAATGGTTTTCCCAAACACTTAAAGTCTTTTTATTATCACACAGACTTTTCAAATGCCCTCGTATACCAAGTTATCAGTGGTGGAACAACCTTTGCACAAACCACATTACCTTGGAACCAGTAAACCCAGAGACTCAAGGAGCCAGCACAAATGCAGACTCCCCATAGCTGTACTCAAAAAGTAAGGTCAATCTATATTTTTATTTAAAAAATAATTATTTATTTATTCATCAATACTCTCTCATGTTGTCCCCTACAAAGTAATCCCCCTCAGATACAATACACTTGTGTTGTTGTTGTTGTTGTCTTCAGTCCGGAGACTGGTTTGATGCAGCTCTCCACAATACCCTATCCCGAGCAAGCCTCTTCATCTCCACATAAGAACGACAACCTACATCTGTCTGAATCTGCTTACTGTATCCATCTCTTGGTCTTCCTCTGCGATTTTTACCCCACACACTTCCCTCTAATGCTAAATTTACAATTCCTTGATGTCTAAGAATGTGTCCTACCAATCTATCCCTTCTTTTAGTGAAGGTATGCCAGAAATTTCTTTTCTCCCCAATTCTGTTCAGTACCTCCTCATTAGTTACGCGATCCACCCACCTAATCTTCAGCATTCTTCGGTAGCACCATATTTCAAAAGCTTCTATCCTCTTCCTGTTCGCACTGTTTATCGTCCATGTCTCACTCCCATACAAGGCAACACTCCATACAAATGCCTTCAGAAAGGACTTCCTTAGGCTTAAATCAATATTCGATGTTAACATATTTCTCTTTTTCAAGAACGCTTTTCTACCCATTGCCATTCTGCATTTTATATCCTCTGTACTGCGACCATCATTTGTTATTTTACTGCCCAAGTAACAAAACTCATCAACTCCTTTCTTGTTTCGTTACCTAATCTAATTCCTTCAGCATCACCTGATTTTCTTACATTGCACTCCATTACCCTAGTTTTGCTCTTGTTAATGTTCATCTTATATGCACCTTTCAGAACACTGTCCATTCCGTTCAGCTGCTCTTCCAGGTCCTTTGCTGTATCTGACAGAATTACTATGTCGTTGGCAAAACACAATGTTTTTAATTCTTCACCCTGAACTTTAATTCCTTCTCCAAATTTCTCCTTGCTTTCCTTTATAGCTTGCTCAATGTACAAATTGAATAACATTGGAGAAAGGCTACAACCCTGTCTTACTCCCTTTCCAACCACTGCATCCCTTTCATGCCTTTCAACTCTGACAACCGCTGTCTGGTTTTTGTACAAGTTGTAAATAACCTTACGCTCCCTATATTTTACTCCTGCTTGCTTCAGAACTTGAAAGAGTTTATTCCAATCAACATTGTCAAAAGTCTTCTCCAAATCTACAAAAGCTAGAAATGTAGGTTTGCCTTTTCTTAATCTATCTTCTAGGATAAGCCGTAAAGTGAGTATTGCCACCCGTGTTCCTACACTTCTCCTGAACCCAAACTGATCCTCCCCGAGGTCAGCCTCTACCAGTTTTTCCATCCTTCTGTATATAATTTGTGTTAATATTTTGCAACCATGACTTATTAAACTGATGGTTCTGTAGTTTTCACACCTGTCCGCACCTGCTTTCTTTGCAATGGGGATTATAACATTTTTCTTAAAGTCTGAGGGTACTTCGCCTGTCTCATACATCTTACACACCAGGTGAAACAATTTTGTCATGGCTGGTTCTCCCATAGACTTCAGTAGCTCTGAGGGAATATCATCTATTTCAGGGGCCTTGTTTCGACTTAGGTCTTTCAGGGCTCTGTCAAATTCTTCTCTCAGTACAGTATCTCCTATTTCATCTTCATCTACATCCTCTTCCCTTCCTACAACATTGTCTCGAAGTTCATTTCCTTTGTAGAGCCCCTCTATATACTCTTTCCACCTTTCAGCTTTCCCTTCTTTGCTGAGAACTGGTTTTCCATCTGTGTCCTTGATATTCATAGAGCTGTTTTTCTTATCTCCAAATGTTTCTTTTATTTTCCTGTAGGCTGTATCTATTTTTCCCCTATTTATACATTCTTCTACATCCTTGCATTTGCCTTCTAGCCATTCCTGCTTAGCCATTTTGCACTTCCTGTCAATCTCATTTTTTAGTCGTCTGTACTCCATTTTGCCTGTTTCATTTACTGCATTTTTGTATTTTCTCCTTTCATCAATTAAATTTAGTATTTCCTGTGATATCCAAGGATTTTTTGTAGATCTTGCCTTCCTACCTATTTTGTCTTCTGCTACCTTCACTATTTCATCTCTCAATTTTACCCATTCCTCCTCTACTGTTTTAGTTTCCCCTGTTTCTGTCAATTGTTGCCTAAAGCTCCCTCTGAAATTCTTAAGAACCTCAGGTTCCTTCAATTTATCCAGGTCCCATCTCCTTATTTTCCTACCTTTTTGTAGTTTCTTCAGTTTCAGCCTACAGTTCATAACCAACAAGTTATGGTCCGAGTCTATATCTACCCCTGGGTATGTCTTACACTGTAAAACCTGGTTCCGAAATCTATGTCTTACCATTATAAAATCTTGTACTTGTACCAACATTTATTCCAATCCTCAAAGCACTTCTCATAAGCATTGTGTGGCACAGCCTTGAGTACTTACAGAGATGCAGTTTTTATTTCCTCAATCACTTTGAATCTTCATCTTTTCATAGGTCTCTTCAGTTTTGGGAACAGTATAAGGCCTCTGACTCAGATTTTAAAATTTTTCTAGCCAAGCTAGAGAGGGTTTTGGGTTCAGTTTATAGGAATTACAAAAATTTTGTTGTATGTGGCAATTTCAACATTAATTGTTTAAGTGATAGCCCAAGATAAAGGCTACTGTAATATTTTAATTCCTATCACCTGATGCAAACAGTATTCTTTCCAATGAGAGTGCAAGATAGTAGCAGTTCTACCACTGACAATATTTTTGTTCATTCTTCATTATTACAGGGCGACTGTTAGAACAGTAAATGGTCTTTCACACCATGATGCACAAATTTTAACTCTAAAAGATTAAAATGTTAAATAAAATTTAATCCAGTTGCAACAGACCTTTTTAAACGCAATTAAGGGAGAAGAATAACAATATGATAATTGTGTTGATAATATAGATCCTCACTCCATTTTTCACGCTGTTTGCAAGTTGCTTTCTGTTACAACATTCAAAACGGGGTACTACCACTAATAGGCAGTCTGGGTGGCTGACAAAGGGGATAAGAATATCATGTAGAACAAAATGTTAATTGTATCAAAATCTTAGAAGCAGTCAGAATCAAACTGCAGTAGCTTGTTACAGGCAGTATTGTAAGGTTCTGAAAAATGTTATTAAGAAGGCAAAAGGTATGTGGTATGCAAAAGAATAGCAAACTCTCAAGATAAAATTAAAACCCTTTGGTCAATTGTGAAGGAAGTGTTTGATCAGCAGCACCAGGTTGAGGATAAAAAGTCCTTGTGTAGTAGAAATGTTTGTTACTGATAAGTCAGATATATGTACAGTATTTAATAATCACTTTCTGAGTACATCAGGTGAACTAAACAGAACCTAGTTTCTAGTAATCATATAACATTGTTACAAAATAATTTTCTGAGGCTATTACCTGAAATAGTCCTGCATGATACTTACAAAGGAAAGATTGAGTAAATCATACAGTCACGAAAGACTATGAACACTTGTCGGTATGACAGGGTATCTAGCAGAATTCTAAAGTACTGTTCTCCATATGTCAGCCCAGTACTCAAGTATAATTTTATTTTTTTCCTTTCAGAATGAAACAATGGAAATACCTTAAAGGGTTCAACAATATTTTGGAAAGGATAGGTTGCTGCTCACCTCAGTGACGACCAATGAGCCACAGAAAGGCACACATAACATAACAAACGACGGTTGGGTTTGTGCGAGTATGAGTGTGTGTGTGTGCGCATTCTCTGTGGCAGACAGATGAAGGCTTAACAGCCAAAAGTTTCATTTTTTGTTTATTCTGTTATGTGTGCCTCTCTGCGGCTCATTGGGCATTCCTTTCAGAATTGTCACTTTCCTGATATTACTCAGTAGTGAAACCACTTTATTTAAAAGATGAAATGTATAATTTGTTGTCAAATATACGGTTTAGTTTCAGGAGTGTTCTAACAATTGAAAATACTATTCATTTCTCTGTGAGGCACTTGAGGGAATAGGCTAGAAACCTTGGCAATGTATTAGATTTAACAAAGGCATTGAGTTTTGTTATCACAAAATATTGTTGCACAAGTTGGAACATTATGAAATAAGAGTAGCAGTTCACAACTGGTTCACCTCTTACTTTAATATCAGACAGCAGAAGATAATTATCCACAGTGGCTATGATGTGCAGTCATAATGGGGCACAGTTAAGTGTGGGGTGCCCCAGGGGTCTGTTCTAACACCACTGCTGTTTATTATTTATATAAATGATATGCCTTTAAGTATAACAGGTTGTGGCGACCACTCAACCGTAGCATCTATAAGTGTGTGTGACATGTCTTACTGGCTAGCACCTTTGGGGACACAGCCTTTCTGTGCCCACCAGCCATTTTTGTGTTTAGTTTTGTATCAGTTGTGTAATCATTCACAATATGGAAGTCATTGCCTCAACGGTTACTACAATGACCATGACAGTGCCACCTCTACCTAGATTTCTTACTGCAGCAACTTCATTACCACAAATTCATGGTATTCCTTCTTCTAGTGCTTTGAATTTGTGTTCGCAGAACAAATTCTCACAGGACATGTTCTCCATGTGCTTTGGTCACTGCAAGGTACCTAACGTACTTGGGTCCCAGTTAACCATTTGTCTTTTCAAGTGTTTCATCTACAAACTGTGTCAATTGTGTTCCAACAACATGTGTGCTCTGAATGCTGAAGTTTGGCAAGGAGCAAATTTATGAACTTACAAAATTTGAATTTCAGACTGGCTTAGTATGTGTGTGTATCCTTCCGCCAACTAAGTGTTCCATCAATGAGGTGCAGATGCTTCTAGTAATTTTGTCAGTGTGTAATGTTACCTGGTCGTTGATCAATGATTGTCGATTTTTTCGATGATCTTTGCTCTCGGTAGCAGCTGCTGAGATCTCAAGTGGTGAAAACTAATTCACTACAAATAATGTAAGCAACATACAGAATTGCAGTTCTTTGACACTTTTAATTAAGCATAAAGGCCCAGTTGTCCCCATTTATGGTCAGCTTATCAGTCTCATTAATTACAACCAAGAATGCACATTCCACACATCAATAATATGCATTTACATAGTTCATGTGTGGAATACCCAAGTCTGAGGTGTACAGCATGGCACAAATATAGATTAATCATGGTAGATGCACTTTCTGCACAAATAACACTGACAAACTTTTACATAATTGTCCAAAATTAAAATTCCAACAAGCGTGGCTTGTGCAGCAGACTGTGGCCAGAACAATAAACAACACTCGAAACTGACAGATTATGCATCAGATGGAGGGTGAAATAATACTCTGAACTTGTGTGGGTTGTGCCGCTGACAACGGATGAAACAATACTCTATTACATAAACTGCATTTTTTTAAAAACCATCAGCTGTTTATTAAAAACCTTATACATCTACCAGTTTCGGTCATAGACCATCTTCATGGATAAAAAGGTGTTAAAACAGAACAGTAAAATGCATCAAATAAAATACAACCAACTGAGACAAACAGGAGTCAGTATAACTAAAAGTGTAAAAATTAGAGTCTGTAAAATTACAGACTCTTAATTTTTACACTTTTAGTTATTAAAAATAAATGAAATGCAGCAACCAGTTGCTTGTCGTTATTTATTTTGAACTTCAACGACCGGTTTCGGGCGCTTGAGTGCCCTTCTTCTGGTCTCTATACAGACAAACAGGTGCATTTGTATACAATAAGGCTATAGAACATATAAAAGTCGATTACAGAAATATGCAGCAGTTTCGAACCAAATAGAATGTAATAAAGATAAGTTCATATAATAGGATGAAAATTAACACTTACATTTTTCTACTGTTGCTTAATAGATAAACATGCTACTAGCATCTATTAAGCAACAGTACAAAAATGTAAGTGTTAATTTTCATCCTATTATATGAACTTATATTTATTACATTCTATTTGGTTCAAAACTGCTGCATATTTCTGTAATCGACTTTTATATGTTCTATAGCCTTATTGTATACAAATGCACCTGTTTGTCTGTATAGAGACCAGAAGAAGGGCACTCAAGCGCCCGAAACCGGTCGTTGAAGTTCAAAATAAATAACGACAAGCAACTGGTTGCTGCATTTCATTTATTTTTAATAACTAAAAGTGTAAAAATTAAGAGTCTGTAATTTTACAGACTCTAATTTTTACACTTTTAGTTATACTGACTCCTGTTTGTCTCAGTTGGTTGTATTTTATTTGATGCATTTTACTGTTCTGTTTTAACACCTTTTTATCCATGAAGATGGTCTATGACCAAAACTGGTATAAGGTTTTTAATAAACAGCTGATGGTTTTAAAAAAATGCATTTTATGAAATATATTATGGCTGTTGACACTCGCCTCAACAAAGCACTCTATTACATGCTGTGAATGCAACCTATTTATATCTTTCAAAATATATCACTGAAGATAATGTATTGTTAATTGAGTTCATCACATTGATTATAATGGACAAGTAAACAATTAAATTTGATAAGCTATTGTAAAAGATAGCATAAATAATACTGATTAAATTGACATACAAATCTTTGTTCAATTAATAGTATTTTATTTACCTATTTAACAAAATAGGTTTATCAACAATATTTTCATAATTAATGGTAATTATACAGAAACTGAGTGCAAACTTTCCTAACATTAATACATACTTTAATATTAAGAGAAAAGAATATAAGTCATTTTAACAGAAATACTAATTAGTGTACTATCCGAACTTTAACAATATACCTCTGGCATTAATTAATTAACATGTACTGATTAAACAAACTTCTGTGACACCAAATAATAGAAAATGACTTCAGCTAGTTATGTTATAAAAAAAATAACAAAACTTTTGGATGAGAAAATGATGATAAACTAATTACATTCATATCAATTATTATGCATCAGTGGTATCGGGAGGTTCAGTAATGCAAGCAGTTGGGAATAAATCCCAACATGCTTCATTACAAGTGCCTCTCACAGCATTCCCTACAGTTTGTGCATCAACCGCCCGGCTAGTTATGGACAATTTTCATATGTTGCAGATGCACCTTTTTCAGCTTGCTCAACTGACATGGACTATGCTAGAAATGTGTTGGCCAGGTTTGAGCAGTCCACACCACCAAGCATTTTTAGTGACTCTCTGAACAGATCTGCACACTCTGTCAGTTAATTATTCTCAAAGTGCTGGTGTGTGCTTTGTGCTTCCCTCATCACACGATTCGTCTACCGCATTGAGAGTTCAACAATCATTTGTTCACTCAATCACTGTACCACACTGTTAACACACAAGAACATTCTCATCTGCATGCATTCGTAAATCCGCCTGCTTTCACAGCACACACCAGTGCCTCTTCCTCGCTGGTTGCCCGTGTCATTTCACCTCTTCCTGCCATGATCTGCTCGCTCATCTTCGAAGCTCCACCGGAGACGACAACCACATTGAGCTCTCTTGCGACACCACAAGAAGTTGGTGTCAACATCTCTGCTGATGTTCTGGAGGCACCATCATCACCACTACCTGGGTGCCTGCATAAACTACTGCTTTTCTCCTTTGAGCCTCCTACAACGTGGTTCACCATCACCGAGCAAATATTTGACCACTACTCACTTGACGACTCGGCTTGTTACCTATGCCTCACCATTCGTCTTCAGGAGCACGTTGACTTGACCCGTGACCTCTCCTTCAGCAGATAACTGGTATTCCATCACCAAAAGAACCATCCTTGAGAGGGTCACTCACACACACGAAAATACTATCAGACACATCATCCATGAAGAACACCTGGAGGACAAGAAGCCATCACTGCACTGGCACTGCCTCCATCATCTTGTCAACAAACAAGATATGCCATATTCTACCCTCATGGCTGTTTGCTTGAGCAAGCTTCAGCACATGATCCATACAGCCCTCACATTTAACATTCTCCAGACTCTGAGCAAACGCATCTGCATTGTAATGTAACAATATGAGCAGTCGTCCAGAGAAGCCCAAGATACCATATCTCTACTTTACAGACCGATACCAGCCACATTACTTTTGTTCCTACTGTTCCCACTTATTTTGTCCTTTCCATTCCATTTCCGTAATTACATAGTAATTATGGCGTGTGTGTGTGTGTGTGTGTGTGTGTGTGTGTGTGTGTGTGTGTGTGTGTATTAGAGGAAAAAATTCCTAACAGGAAAAATATATGTAAAAAAATAGATGAAGTCTACTTACCAGGCTAAGCGGCACAGGCAGTGATAGTAACAAATAAAAAAAACACACACACACACGTATACAAACACTAGCTTTCGCAGCCTAGCTGCTTCATCAGGCAGAAGGGAAGGAGAGGGAAAAGAAATTGATGAGGGTTTAAGGGAGTGGGTAAGGAGTCATTCCAATCCCGGGACAGGAAAGACAAGGTAAAAAAGATGGTAAACAAATGCACACACACCCACACATTCACACAGACACAAGTACACCTACGCAAACATACTGTAGAAAGCGTGTGTGTGTGTGTGTGTGTGTGTGTGTGTGTGTGTGTGTGTGTGTGTGTGTGTGTGTATAATGAGAGAGAGAGAGAGAGAGAGAGAGAGAGAGAGAGAGAGAGAGAGAGAGAGAGAGAGAGATTCAAACGGATGAAACGAAAATTATAGAAGGAAACTTTCCTGGTGGGATAAACAAATATAAAAAATTGAAAACGGATGACTTGGCCAAAGGACAAGCTCATCGACAGACACAAATAAAATCACTCACAAACACACATACAAGCTTTTGCAACCGTTGGTTGCTTCTTCAGGAAAAAGAGGAAGAAAGGAGAGGAGAAAGGGAAGGATATGGGTTTTAAGGAAGTGGAAAAGGAGTCATTCCAATTCCAGGAGTGGAAGGACTTACCTTAGGGGAAAAGAAGGAAGGTAAACAAATACACACATGCTCACACACATCCAAACGCAAACACACCTAGACAGACATTTGTCTGTCAATGTCAATGCCTGTCTAGGTGTGTTTGCATTTGAATATGTGTGAGTGTGAAATGTAGGAACATGGGAGGCAATACTCACTTTACGGCTTATCCTAAAAGATAGATTAAGAAAAGGCAAACCTACATTTCTAGCTTTTGTAGATTTGGAGAAGGCTTTTGAAATGTTGATTGCAATAAGCTCTTTCAAGTTCTGAAGCAAGCAGGAGTAAAATATAGGGAGCATAAGGTTATTTACAACTTGTACAAAAACCAGACAGCAGTTGTTGTTAGAGTTGAAGGGCATGAAAGGGATGCAGTGGTTTGGAAAGGAGTAATACAGGGTTGTAGCCTTTCTCCAATGTTATTCAATTTGTACATTGAGCAAGCTATAAAGGAAAGCAAGGAGAAATTTGGAGAAGGAATTAAAGTTCAGGGTGAAGAATTAAAAACATTGCGTTTTGCCGACGACACAGTAATTCTTTCAGAGACAGCAAAGGACCTGGAAGAGCAGGTGAACGGAATGGACAGTTTGCTGAAAGGTGCATATAAGATGAACATTAACAAGAGTAAAACAAGGGTAATGGAGTCTAAGAAAATCAGGTGATGCTGAAGGAATTAGATTAGGTAACGAAAAAATGAAGGAGGTAGACAAGTTTTGTTACTTGGGCAGTAAAATAACAAATGATGGCCACAGTACAGAGAATATAAAATGCAGAATGGCAATGGGTAGAAAAACGTTCTTGAAAAAGAGAAATTTGTTAACCTCGAATATTGATTTAAGCCTAAGGAAGTCCTTTCTGAAGGCATTTGTGTGCAGTGTTGCCTTGTGTGGGAGTGAAACATGCACGATAAACAGTGGGGACAGGAAGAGGATAGAGGCTTTTGAAATGTGGTGCTACTGAAGAATGCTGAAGATTAGGTGGGTGGATCGCATAACTAATGAGGAGGTACTGAACAGAATTGGGGAGGAAAGGAATTTCTGGCATATCTTGACTAAAAGAAGGGATCGATTGGTAGGGCATAATCTTAGACATCAAGGAATCGTGAATTTAGCATTGGAGAGAAGTGTGTGGGGTAAAAACCGCAGAGGAAGACCAAGAGATGGATACAGTAAGCAGATTCAGACAGATGTAGGTTGCCGTTCTTATGTGGAGTTGAAAAGGCTTGCTCAGGATAGGGTATTGTGGAGAACTGCATCAAACCGTCTCCGGACTGAAGACCACAACAACAACAACAACAACAACAACAACAACCCGTCGAAAGATGCACTTCTTTTCTTTTCATGATATTGCAAAGCATATGGGGTACAGCTAGAAAGAAAAACATTTTTGTGTCCTACCTGGGTGACAGTGGTTTAGTTTGCTATTGTTGGCAACAAACTATTCGCTCTAGGAGGATGATTAACTTAGTGACCATTTTATTTCATTCTAAACATAAAGAATTATTCCCCTCAATCTACGTGACTGATTATTGGAAAAGCATTCAACGGTCGTTGCCAACATTAGCAAACAATGCCACTGCCATAAGAAAAATTGGACCCCTTCTTGTAGTGTATTAAACCACAGTTATGACAATGAAAAGAACGCAGCAACGGCATAATTAATTACTTGAGGTACTATGTAACGTCACTTCACTTTGTCCTTTCCTGCAATATGGCGTTTTCGAGGCATTCCTAAACAGAACACATCCAAAAAGTAATGATGATACACTGAAATCAGAAAGGGAACTACATAAATTCGTCTTTTCCATACAAAAAATTCTTATGTAAATTAGAGCATTGATAGACGTGAAGGAATGTCGTTCCCAGTCAAAAGTAGCAAAGAAATGTCATTAAATGTAACAGCACCTCTATCGGTTCTTTGCTATACTGTGCTGCAATTCTACCATAGCATACACCAGAAACTATGAATTACGATATCTTTTCTTCCTCCGAATCTATTTTGATGAAATGAAGCTTATATGTTGTCCCAAGATACTCTCAGTTGACCTATGAAACCCCAGGAAAGTTCTTATAGTACTCTTGGAGATTTTCTGTACTACACCATACTTGTAACCATAGTATACACATAAAATTTCAAGTTATGATATCTTTCCTTCCTCTGATGTGATTTTGATGAAATGAAGCCCATGTTACTCCAAATTAATCTCAATTTACCTGTGGAAACCCATGAAAGTTTGTGTAGTACTTTTGGAGATTACCCTAAAAAATTAGACAGATTCGATGGCTATTGAACAAATGATTACATTATGATATCTTTATTTTCTCTGTTCCAATTTTAATTATTGAAGCCTTAATGTAACTGCATGGTATGCTCAAGTTACATGTGAAAACATCATGAAAATTCGTCAAGTAGTTTTGGACATAAATGTGTTCAAAGAGACAGATAGATATGACGGTCATAGATAACAAATTTCAAATTACGATATTCTTTTTTTCCGTGGTCTGATTTTTATGTCACAAAGTTTAATATGTCATCCATAGATTCCCTCAAGTTACCTGTGAAAATCCCATGCAAATTGGTGAAGTATTTTTGGAGGTAAGAGGTTTTTAATAGTTGAACAAACACATGAGTTACCAAAAACACTTAAAATTACGATATCTTTTCCTTCTGTGATACAATTTTGATAAAATTATGCCTATATGTTGACCCAAACTTTCCTCACGTTTCCTGTGAAAATCGCATGCAGATTTGTCCGGTAGTTTTGAAGATTAAAATGAACAGTGAAAGGCCTACATTTACAGATGTATCATGGTGAAGGTTATTATTTCCTGGCAGGAACTTTTTTGGAAGATCAAGATGTTCTAAACCCAAGTCACATCAGTTACAACAAGGGGTATCACATAGTGTTGAAAAATTTGTATCTTTCTTGTGGTATTTCCACCATGAATCCTCTCCTGTTGGACAATGTCCATGTATCGATTGGTCACCTTTTGAGAGGAGATGAAATTAAAAAGTTTATACTGCTGCTTTCATTCCTGACAGTCCGATACAGCTTGGCCATAGTTCTACAAGTGGTCAATCAGGCTGTTTGTCTTCATATGCACCATCAGTGCCTTTCACATCGATTTTTCCCCAACAGTCCTTTTTCAGTCTACTGACTTGCACCCATACATATCTCTACATGTCCTATGCCATCCAGTTTCTCTCCTAAAGCTCTCGTCAACCCTTTGCTATTTCCATCCAAGTACTACTTGTGGTCTCAACAAATATTTGAAATATTCGCACTGCATTTTTGGTTTCATAGGACAGTTTTCATGCACATGTTGATCCTTGTTCTTTTAGACATAGTAGAATATCAGAATATATGAAGGAGTGGTATAACTAGTACCTATTCAATGTCCCCAGAAGTAGCAACTCCCAGAAGTAGCAACTATCTTTATATATGTAGCAGAGTGTCCATATGTTTGTGTGTTTATTTGTTTATACATATTTCATACTAATCTACAGTTTTGTTGCAATCTTTATGAAATTTTGCACACAAAAGCTTCAATCCATGAGGATGGTCATGAGTGTACGGATCACGTAAAACACACAGTTCATGAAATATGACGTCATAAACTATCAGATTTTAGAAAAACTGCTGTATCATGCGACAATGTTGCACATTTCCTCCTAAACCACTGGACAGATTTCAACCACATTTGGTACACATCTTCCTTATTGTGAGGTACCAATTGTGTAATGGTAAGAACCACATACGATACATGGTTCAGGAGATACAGCATCATGAACTATAGGAGTTGCAAGAAACTGTCACATAATGTGACGGGATTTTATGAATACATTATATGAGAACGAGATTACTTAGCAACTTGCAACAAACTAACATAATTTCAAATCTTTAATGAACTTTTCTTCGCTGACAACAATAGCAAAATTACGGTAGGGAAAAAAGTTCTCTCTCTTACTACTTTTCCGCTGCTCATGGAGTAAAACTACGGCATTCAGTATGGTGTTACAATTTATAATTTCTATACTGCAAATTGTAGCTGCAGGAAATTTTACAGACAGTATAAACACACATAGTTGAATGTACCTTCTAAATTTTATCACAGTAATACGCTTAGTTGATGAGATACGAACACACAAACAGTAATGTTCAGAGGGAATCACCCTACAATGCACAAAGTTTTAACCTATTACTTCTTCACTACTAATTGTATTTGTAATAGATTTTACAGACATACAGCGCTTACACAAATCAATATATACCTGAAAAACTATACAACATATAACTCAATAAATATGCCATTTGTATTTTGATTTTATGAAATGCTTTCCACACACATTATACCAATCTTGGGCAAGTTCATTACAGCACACAGTGCTTTATCAGTAGCATTCTTTGTTAACAAATGTTGTTGTTGAGATCTTCAGTTCGGAGACTGGTTTGATGCACAATACCCTATCCTGAGCAAGCCTCTTCAACTCCACATAAGAATGGCAACCTACATCTGTTTGAATCTGCTTACTGTATCCATTTCTTGGTCTTCCTCTGCAGTTTTTACCCCACACACTTCCCTACCCTCTGGCTCCTACCCTTGTAACTGCCCCCATTGTAAAACCTGCCCTATGCACCCTTCCACCACCACTTACTCCAGTCCTGTAATCCGGAAAGTGTACACGATCAGGGCAGAACCAATTGCGATATCACCCACGTGATTTACCAACTGACGTGCCTGCACTGCAAAGCGTTCTATGTGGGATTGACCAGCAACAAACTGTCCATTCGCATGAACGGTCACAGGCAGACAGTGTTTGTTGGTAATGAGGATCACCCTGTATCCATCTCTTGGTCTTCCTCTGCGGTTTTTACCCCACACACTTCTCTCCAATGCTAAATTCACGATTCCTTGATGTCTAAGAATGTGTCCTACTAATCGATCCCTTCTTTTAGTCAAGATATGCCAGAAATTCCTTTCCTCCCCAATTCTGTTCAGTACCTCCTCATTAGTTATGCGATCCACCCACTTTATCTTCAGCATTCTTCAGTAGTACCACATTTCAAAAGCCTCTATCCTCTTCCTGTCCGCACTGTTTATCGTCTATGTTTCACTCCCACACAAGGCAACACTGCACACAAATGCCTTCACAAAGGACTTCCTTAGGCTTAAATCAATATTCAAGGTTAACAAATTTCTCTTTTTCAAGAACGCTTTTCTACCCATTGCCATTCTGCATTTTATATTCTCTGTACTGTGGCCATCATTTGTTGTTTTACTGTCCAAGTAACAAAACTAATCTATCTCCTTTATTGTTTTGTTACCTAATCTAATTCCTTCAGCATCACCCAATTTTCTTAGACTGCACTCCATTACCCTTGTTTTACTCTTGTTAATGTTCATCTTATATGCACCTTTCAGCAAACTGTCCATTCCGTTCAATTGCTCTTCCAGGTCCTTTGCTGTCTCTGAAAGAATTACTATGTCGTCGGCAAAACGCAATGTTTTTAATTCTTTACCCTGAACTTTAATTCCTTCAAATTTCTCCTTGCTTTCCTTTATAGCTTGCTCAATGTACAAATTGAACAACATTGGAGAAAGCCTTCTCCAAATCTACAAAAGCTAGGTATGTAGGTTTGCCTTTTCTTAATCAGTCTTCTAGGATAAGCCGTAAAGTGAGTATTGCCTCCCATGTTCCTGTATTTCTCCTGAACCCAAACTGATCCTCCCCAAGGTCGGCTTCGACCAGCTTTTCCATCCTTCTGTAAATAATTCGTGTTAATATTTTGCAACCATGACTTATTAAACTGATGGTTCTGTAATTTTCATACCTGTCTGCGCATGCTTTCTTTGGAATGGGGATTATAACATTTTTCTTAATGTCTGGGGGTACTTCACCTGTCTCATACATCTTACACACCAGTTGAAACAATTTTGTCATGGCTGGTTCTCCCAGAGACTTCAGTAGCTCTGAAGGAATGTTATCTACTCGAGGGGCCTAGCTTCGACTTAGGTCTTTCAGTGCTCTGTCAAATTCATCTCTCAGTATAGTATCTTCTATTTCATCCTCATCTACTTCTTCCTCCAACATTGTCTCTAAGCTCATTTCCTTCATAGAGCTCCTCTATATACTCTTTCCACCTTTCAGCTTTCCCTTCTTTGCTGAGAACTGGTTTTCCATCTGTGTTCTTGATATTCATAGAACTGTTTTTCTTATCTCCAAACATCTATTTTATTTTCCTGTAAGCTGTATCTCTTTTTCCCCTATTTATACATTCTTCTACACCCCTGCATTCGCATTCTAGCCACTCCTGCTTAGCCATTTTACACTTCCTGTCAATGTCATTTCTTAGTCTTCTGTACTCCATTCTGCCCATTTCATTTTCTGCATTTTTATATCTTCTCCTTTCATCCATCAATCCACTATGTCCTGTGATAGCCAAGGATTTTTTGTAGGTCTTGCCTTCCTGCTGCCTTCATTATTTCATCTCTCAATGCTACCCATTCCTCCTCCTACTGTTTTATCCCCCCTCCCCCAGTTTCAGTCAATTGTTGCTTAAAGCACCTTCTGAAATTCTCAAGAACTTCAGGTTCCTTTAGTTTATCCAGGTTCCATCTCCTTATTTTCCTACCTTTCTGCAGTTTTTTCAGTTTCAGCCTACAATTCATGACCAATAAGTTATGGTCAGAGTTTATATCTGCTCCTGGGTATGTCTTAAGAGTTTAAAATCTGGTTCCGAAATCTATGTCTTACCATTATAAAATCTATCGGGTATCTCCCAGTGTCTCCTGGTCTCTTCCACTTATACAACCTTCTTTCGTGATTCTTAAACCAGGTGATTGTTATAACTAAATTATGTTCTGTGCAAAATTCTACCAGGCAGCTTCCTCTTTCATGCCCAGACCATATTCACCTACTATCTTCCCTTCCCTTCCTTGTCCTACAACCGAATTCCCGTCTCCCATAACAATTAAGTTTTCCTCTCCCTTAATTGTCTGAATAATTTCCTTTAGCTCCTCAAATATTTCTTCGATCTCCTCGTCATCAGCAGAGCTAGTTGGCATATAAACCTGTACCACTGTGGTCGGTGTTGGCTTCGTATCTTCTTATTATCAGACCTACTCCTGTAATACCCCCAACTGATTTTGTATTTATAATCCTGTACTCACCTGACCAGAAATCCTGTGCCTCTTTCCACCGAACTTCACTAATCCCCACTATATCTAACTTCAACCTATCCATTTCTCTTTTTAAATTTTCTAACTTCCCTACCCGATTAAGGGATCTAACATTTCACGCTCCGATCAGTGGAATGCCAGTATTGTCTTTCCTGACAACATCCTCCTGAGTAGTCCCCGCCCGGAGATCCGAATGGGGGACTATTTTACCCAAGAGGATGCCATCATCTGTTCATACAGTAGAGAGGCATGTCCTCAGGAAAAGTAACGGCTGTAGTTTCCCTTCGATTTCAGCCGTTCGCAGTAACTGTGTGGCAAAGCCACATTAGCTGATGTTACAAGGCCAGCTCAGTCAATCTTCCAGACTGTTGCCCCTTTAACTACTGATAAGGCCGCTGCCCCTCTTCAGGAACCACACGTTTGTCTGGCCTCTCCACAGATACCCCTCCGCTGTGGTTGCACCTACGGTACAGCTATCTGTATCATTGAGGCACGCAAGCCACCCCACCTCGACAATGTCTGTAGTTCATGGGAGTACTAAATTGTACACAGTAGAAATAGCTATGGAGTGAGCATTGCGTTCTGTGCATCTTCTCAACATTTAAGTTGGAACTACCACGGGATATTGAGTCAAATCCACTCTTTCCACATATTTATTTGGTCTTACCGTATTGGCTGCAAATAAGCCCCACCTCCTTTTCACAGAGCAACCACATAATCAGCTGATGCCATTCTTCAACAATTACCCAGACTTACTTTTTCACACATTGACACCACCATGACGTCTAAATTAGACATGAAGTGCTCTGTTGATTGAATTACCAAACTTCCAGCATTCATCGAGTTTTCGATAATAGGGAGCACTGCATACAGAATAACTACATTGTCCCCAGTGCAGCAGTACAACATATTAATACTTCAGCATACACTTACTGCAAGAGATAAACAGTTTAGTACTACACCATAGAACCATGGCACTGTTATTATTATTACTATTTCCCTTTTTAACAAGAGAAGTGTTTTCAGAAGTTTACGCCAGACAGACAATTACACACCAGAGTATTAACTTTATGAACATAACCTAATATTGAATTTACATCTTCCGGAGTACGGACTTAATTTAACCCTCGGAGTGCCAATTATTATAACTTCAGCAGCAATGTGGTGCAGATTTGCTACCAGTATGTATTCCAGTTACAAATCCAGTATACAGCTACTAAGTGATCATAATGACACAAATTATTTAATGTACAGGTAGAAATATCACATTTGTAAATATCTGAATCAGTATGTCAATTACCTTCGGTGTAAAAATATAACATTATTCCGATAATCATGTGTAATAGACCCATTATTTCCTCTTTCGTTACCTCCCTGTAGTTCCTGTCTCTTGAGTAATTAATGTCAGCTTTTTTTCTGTTATGTGGAACTTAGTACACATAATTACACCAATCACGAATGAGAGAGCTTGCATCTCTGACCTCATGCCCCTGCGTTCCCTTTTGAACCAGCGAAGATTTTTATGACATTCTTTTTCGGTGTTTTGGTGTGCTGCTAGTATGGCGTTTTACTCCACATGTGGTACATCTTCAATATCAGATTCATTGTGTCTGAAATCTTATTCGGCATCGGAACTAGGATTTACATTTGAATACTAGTATACTGTTCAGGACCTGATGAGGAAACTAGACAAAAATCACTAAGATCTTCATTACTTGTTGAAAGAACTCTATTTCCTCATCTGTTAGACCCATACCATGTCTATGAGACTAAGATTAAATTATGTAGTAGAATGACACTCATTTTCTCATTGTGTAAGGCTTAAAAATGAGATTGAAGGGAACTGCAGCATGGCTAATCAGGAGAAACTAGAGGACAATTTATCAAGAGTTAAACTTCTATTTACCAGATAAATTTGAATGTTTGAGCATTCTAATGTGTAGGGTACAATATATACAATGAATATTTACTAGAAAGTGCCACAAATCCATTTGCAAGGAAACTAGACATAAGACCAAAGAATTAAAATCTACTTACACGACATGCAGCACAGTGCAAATTTGCTACCAGTGATGCACTCCCTAAGAAAACTTTTACGTGGACACGGCCGTGCACTAGACACTTAGAACCTTCACTGGCATTGTTAAGCCGTAATTGAGAAATAGCTAAATTGGGAATATGACATCTCCATTATTGCGACAGCAGTGAGTACTTAAAGAAAAGCGGTAGCATATTTGCACTAGTGCTGCAGCTCGACAGTTAATTCCACTTTTTGTATGAAAACAATTATGAACATTCATCGTTTTCAACAATGTCTTCTTAAATTTGACATCTTGGCTAGGAAACTGAGTTTATTGACAAAGTGACCCAACAAGGATTCTGCGTTTGCTGACCTAGGTCAGGAACCATAAAAAACCATGATATACACAGGTACCTCATTAACAACCATTGCAAAGCATGGGCATATAAGCTAGTTAATAATAAACCACCAGATTGCCAATGAATGTTCAAACATTTCTTGTAGTTCATAATTCTAAAGACTGTTTGTTGGTTCTAACACTCCTCCGCAAGGAATTTGTGATGCTGTACTATTATTAAATTATGAAAATGTTGTCAGGTCTAAAGTGCTATAAAAGCTGAACATTAAACCAGGATTACCTTAACTTTTGAGTGTGTTGATAAAATTCATTTAAAGAAAGTGGATATAGTGATGGAAGAATCGGCTAAAATATCAAGAATTCAAGGAACTTTAAAGTTAGGAAAAGCAATAGAAGTAATCAAGGTTGTAGTGTTTTAATGTTCTATGAACTGATTGTGATGATTTCGAACAGTCCTCTATAAACCAGGGATAGGCAACCACAATGCTTTCGCAATCTACCACCATATCAGTGTTTAGAAATACACTAATTACTATGTTTTTAGTTTTTTCCAACACTGAAAAACAACTATATTTAACAATAAATTTTTCACATCTTCACTATATATTCGAACAAACAAAAAATCTGTAGTGTAACAGGTAATTTATCTGTACTCTTTGGTACTTTTCCGCCATGAGATGTGCAGATTCACCCTGAATATATATAATTATGTAAGAATATACTGTGTGTCATGTGCTCAGGTACGAGGGAGCAGCAACCAGAGACAGAACTACCTGCGGCAGAAGTTGCCGCTGACATGCAAGACAAAGAATAATCCAAGTTTACATTAACATTATGTGGTAATGAATTGTTGTACCATATTAATGAAACAAATCAACTTATTAGACTTGAGATTAAATTGGGACGTCAAACTTAATGGTTGTTTTTAAAACAGTTTACCTACAGGGCTTAATATATTTCCTTTGTAAAAGTTTAAAGTAGTAAGTAGTCTCTCTTGAAATGTACTCTCCACCGCATGGGTAAGAAGTTTGAGCCTGAATCTGGGCAGAATGTTATCTTTCCTGTGTTCCAGCAAGAGAAATTCATTAGAAAAGCACAGTCATCTGATCTATCAAATCCATGTAATACTACAGGAAGAGGTGGTGACCTTGACAGGAATTGAACCTGCAATCTTTTCAGAATGGATCGCCATAGCTTCACGTCCAGGACCCCCCAAAAATTACTCCCGATAATCTATTGAACTGCATAATAAGCATATGTTAATAATCTGTCAGTTAATCGACAGTCAGTATTGTGTCTGGCGTTTTGTATCCTCTGATGACTAATGCATGGTAAGCTTATGTCTGAGATACCATAATATATTAATCTCTCTACAATATTAAGTTATAGCAAATTCCATCTTTGTATTTCTCATGTTATTATCGAATTATTTTAGGTAGGATAGTGAAAGGAAAAGATTTAAAGGATAGTTAAACAGTGAAGATGTCTCACATGAAGCTAAAATTTAGAAAAATGAGAAGCTGGTGCTCAGTGCTCACCACTGCACTTTCACAGCAAAGCCTAACATGTCTCCTGAAGTCAACATATATGGTTTGGATGTGTCAACTTACGTGGATATGGTCTATGATTGTTTTTAAAAAATCTTATCTTTTTCATCTTGAGTATCCTAATGTTCCTAGTCGATCTGAAAACACTGCACTATGCCTGTACAAAAGATCATGCAAATCCTTTTGATCATCAAAAAGTTGATTCATATGCTTTTGTTTGTATTAAATTTAATACATCTACGTCTTCTGGGTAGTTAAGATTGACATTTTAACAGATTTTAACAATTGCACTGCATTTGTTGTCATCTTTTGTGAAATCTCTGGTTCAAAGGTTACTGAGAACTTATTTGAAACACTGCTCACTTGTTTGTTAACGAAGTTAGTTTTTACTTCATAGCAATAAAACCAGTCCATACTTGTTTGACAAAACTAATTTATTATCAATCTGTTCCTTTACCTGTTTTCCCCACTCATCCCTCTAGCTCAGCGGTATCCAACCTGCGGC
The DNA here is from genome assembly GCA_026315105.1 of Locusta migratoria. NCBI lineage: Eukaryota > Metazoa > Arthropoda > Insecta > Orthoptera > Acrididae > Locusta > Locusta migratoria. Next base: position 106,218,007 of record CM048749.1, on the reverse strand, counting down.
CCGTGGGCCACTTGTGGCCCAGCAAGCTAGTCGTCCAGTATTAAAAATTTTGCAATAAAAAACCTCGAATGACTGGCTGATAAAAATGGGCTAGATGCGTACAGTGAAATCGACGAAGCTGGTGCCCTAGATTTAAGCAGCATCTTCTCCACAACGCATATCATTTGTTAGCAAGGAGGCCCCAGTGCTCTTCCCCTTCCTGGGTTGCGGCTATGGCAGCACACACAGTCGCGTTCTTTTCGGTGCACTGAAGTATCTGTTCTGAATCCTGTCAAGTGTGAAACTGTTAATCTGTCGTACAAGCGTTTTGGAAAATTGTTCTGGGACAATACAGAACTGTACGAACACGCGCAGATTTTTCTCACATTTTTTGCATCCACTTCTTTGTGGATCGTCACATTCTATAATGTATGCAAAAAGAAACCAGCTCACTGATTATCATACGGATGTTGCCTTACGAGCATCATCCAGCAACTGTAAACCTAATATAGAAACGGTAGGTAAAAAGAGTACACAATTTCAACACTCAATCTGTGTGAAATGGTGTTAATAATTTGTGTGTCTTTTTCATTTTAATTGTATTATTTGTCGTAACTTAAGTTGATCTTATGGCCAATGGGTGTGACCGGTACATCGGAATATACTTCCAGTCGAATGTCTTATGTCCTGACTGCTGTTAACCTCAGTAATTCTAATAGCATGGCAAAAATTGTATGTACATCAAGGAGAAGAACAATTTTATGTAATATATTGTTACACAGCATTACTAGTGTAATTTAATAGTGCAGCTGATTGTAAGAAAGATAGGTAAACATTCTCCCTCTTGCATATCTTCTCAGCCAATAACAGTCTTCTCCCCACTCATATATTAATTTATGTGCCATGTAGGTCCCAGGTGAATCTGATGGAACCAAAGAAGTTTAGGTTGACCACCTGGTCCTATTCCAAATCCCATGCCACTTTCCTTGATGTTGACCTCCACTTATCTAATGGCCCGCTTCACACATCTGTCCACATCAAACCAACCAACCAACAAACAAACAACAGTACCTCCATTGTGACAGCTGCCATCCATTCCATATCAAACGCTCCCTGCCCTACAGCTTAGGTCTTTGTGGCAAATGAGTCTGCTCCAGTCCTGAATACCGAACCAGTACACCAATAACCTGATGACAGCTTTCAGATTCTGCACCTACCTTCCTGATCTGGTACAAAAGAAAATAGCCAGGGCCACTTCCTCTTCCCCCAAACCCAGAACCTCCCACAGAGGAACCCTAAAAGTGCCCCTCTTGTCACTGCATACTTTCCGCGACTGGAGAGGACTCTAAATGTGGCTATCCAGAAAGGATATGACTTCCTTAAATCCTGTCCTGAAATGAGATCCATCCTTCATTACATCATCCTTCCCACTCCACCAAGAGTGTCTTTCCACCGCCCACCTTCGTAACCACTTAGTCCATGCGTATGAAATCCCCAAACCACCTTCCCTACCCTCCAGCTCCTACCCATGTAACTGCCCCCAGTGCAAAACCTGCCCTATGCATCCTCCCATCACCACTTATTCCAGTCCTGTAACCCAGAAGGTGTACACAATTAAGGGCAGAGCCAACTGTGACAGCACCCACGTAATTTACCAGCTGACATGCCTGCACTGTGAGACCTATGTGGGAATAAACAGCAACGAACTGTCCATTCGCATGAGCAGACACAGGCAGATAGTGTTTGTTGGCAATGAGGATCACCCTGTGGTAAGCATGCCTTGGTGCACAGCTGGCTCATCTTGGCACAGTGTTCCACCAGCTGGGTTATAAGGATACTTTCCACTGACACTAACTTTCAGAACTCAGGAGATGGGAACTTGCCCTTCAACATATTCTCTCTTCCTGTTGCCCACCTGGTCTCAACCTTTGTTAGTTTTGAATTCCTCCCCAACATTCTACAACATCTTTACTTCCAATCTCTGGACAGAGCCTCTGCCTTGACTGGCATCTCTGTCCAACTTCTTTGCATTTTGCATATGTCTGCCTGTGTGTGTGTGTGTGTGTGTGTGTGTTTTTACCTACCCTTTTTCCCCCAAACATAAGTCTTTCCTCTCCCAGGATTGGAATGACTCCTCACCCACTTCTTTAAACCCACATCCTTTCCTTTTCCCTCTCCTTCCCTGCTCTTTGCCTGAAGAAGCAACAAATGGTTGCAAAGGCTTTCATTTGAGTGTGTGTGTTTTATTTATGTTAGTCACATACCTGTGCTCCTTTCCCTGGTAAGTAAACCTCATCTACTTTTTATATATATTTTTCCTGCTATGAATTTTTCCTCCATAATCCAAGAATACTATTTGGCTTGTTTTAATAATCCTTCGTTTTAGTCATTAAGGTAAAAATACTAGAACTATTATCTTTGAAGTGTACCAGAATATAAAAAATTATATCTTGACCAAGATAGGTAGAGCTTTCTTACCTTAAAATATTTCACTAGCTATGTACCTACATCAGTTTCGGACTACACACAATAGAATCAACTCCTACCTCTCTTGGCCTAGTTTAAGGGTACAGATTAATCACAAATCTTCACGAGTTTCCTAATTTTGAAGTAAATTAAAGTCATAAGCAACTGATACCATTCATACAAAAAATTCCACAAATCACTACAAAGAAAAACAATACTTAATATGAAATACAATTGTTTTGGGATTTGCCGTAGAGCACATATTGAAATGAAACACTAATTTCGAGATTTATTTTAATATACAAATATTTTATAATTTCCAACCAAATTATTCTTGACTGGCATCAACATTTTCTGTTTGCAGTCCCTTGAAGGATGGAACAGGTACAAAGGTCACTAAAGTGTACAACTTGTTTGGTGAATCTTCATCATCATTTCTCCTCCGTGACAGTCTAACTCTCATGCGGAATGGGACATTCCTGAAAAATAAATTTTATGCGACATTAATAGGTGTTTAGCAAATATAAATTTCTCCTTGCCTTTAAATTATTTTAAATACAGCTGAGATACTTTTAACATTAAATCAATAATTATTTTCTAGTACCTTGTTCTGGGAAAGGAGAGATTTTTCTGCTGTGGGTAACATTCCCATTAACATTTTACACAATTCAAACTATATTCATCAATTACGGCACTTTCAAATGCATTTTTTAAAATTTTAAAACCTATATAACTAGTTACAAACAGCGAACATTAGGCCTCTGTCAGTACTGCAAGACTACCATTTTCTCATGGCATAGTCTTGCCCACCCTCAACCATTAAATCTGATGTGAACACTGGGGAGTTGCTAAAAGGCAAAGACTTTTTCCTTCTTTTTTATAAGCAGCTGATAACATGTCTGCAGGACACAGCTGAACTTTTTTATAAGAAGTGTATTGCAGTCAGTACAGGCTTATTTTTCACATACTGATAGTCAATGCAATGTGTTTTTACCTCTGCAAACTAATTATGTTGCGACTTCACTTAATATGTTATTGCACAATAAAGTGTGATGAATACAAATATAAAATCAAGCATTTATTGTAAGGTGAGCAGAAATGAAATGTTTTAGCTCAGTAGTTTCTTGAAATTAGATGGTACGTTTCATAGCAAATGGAACACTGTCTCTCAGAACAGGCATATTTGGTATCCGACAATTGCATACACGCTAACCTCCAAATTGTAAAAAAACAGGAGAGTTTGTTAAATGTGAACTATGAAAAACTGTGGTTCATTTTAGTACAAACATTAAGTTTTCCTATTTTATTCTTTTTCTATTATCTTGCAACACTATATAATGGCTAGAGAAACACAAACAGTTGATCATAATTAAGCAAGCTGATCTAAGGCTTCCACTGTTCCAAGAACCAAAATAAACATTTGCTCACAGAAAATTAACAGGTGTACACTTTTCAAAATTTTCTGTGTCCATCCCCACCACCCTAACACAACCTATCACCCATCCCCTCTTCTAACTACACACCACAGAGAGTGAATCGAAGCGCAGCAGCCAGAGCTGACGGTTGTATGACTGTGTTGTGTGCCTGTCTGATTGCGTGAATGTTCCCAATGTTGAAGAAGGCCATGGCTGACAGCTGAAAGTGTTGTGTGTGCCTTTTTATGTGCCTGTCACAGCTTGTCGCCAAATCTTTGCAGTGAGTTGTGAACTGTCCTTATTACTATATAATAATAATAATAATATAATATTTGGATCATAGCTTTTTATGGCAGTGAGACATGGACAATTGGAAAAACAGAAGAGAGGAAAATTGAAAATTTGAGCTGTGATGCAATAGACAAAAGATCGCGGTAGAGGCTAAAACTGTAGAGGAAGATGATGACAAATACATCCAACTAATGACAGAGGATGTAGCATGTATGTAACATTCTAAAATTAAGAAGTTAGTGCATGAGGGAATTTGTGCCAAGCCGCATCAAACCAACAACAAGATGGATGATGAGCAGACTCCTTTGACTAAAATCCATGATTTACATTGGAATGATCCTCAGCTCAACACAAAACATTTTCAGTTTTTTAAATATCAAAGAATTAGCCCAAGGACTACCAAGCATCAAAATTTACGATTCTTATGTTTCCTAGAACTGCCAACCTTGAAATAATCAACCTTTAGGAAAACTGAATTCATAATATTGATATGCCATCTTGTGAGTAGGTACTCAACTACACACAGTGGTTTGTTTATTCAATTTGTTAAGTTTTCTGTTGATGTTAGTGATATTTTAGGCTATAAAGTTTAAAGTAAACTGGTGGGAAATTTGTAAACATTTGTCAATGAAAATGGCATTTCGGTGAAAAATTATGCAAATAAACTGGCCAAATTTTATGATTTACTTGAAAATACAAGTGATTGTATTAACATAGAACACTGTAAAACAATAAAGATTGTAAAACAAATTGATGGCAACATTTTAGAAAATAAACTTTTATAAATCATAATTAATCACAGGAATTGAGAAGTCTTTGAATTCTGAAAGTGAAACACCTCTAGTCATTCATTGGAAAAAATAAAAAATACTACAGATGACGGCCGGTAGGGGTTTAGGTTTCATTCAGAGAAATGGAGGGTTTCAACTTACCAAAACATTGTAGTCCTAGCAAATATTTTAATTTTTTTCCCACCAGACTTAGTGTAAATTATGTGCTGCATGGAATTAGAAATGAAATTAATGCAGAGAATGATAAATCTTTGATTGAAAGGTAAGCATTTACTTAGTTAACCTAGTTATAATGATCTTTAACTGTTAGGAAGTGTTAAAACTTTCAAAATCTAAAAACTTTCATAAATACCGATTTTTTATTGCAATCTTCCGGGTCCAAAGAAATATTGCTGGCCCACATAACTAGTTTGGAGACTTTACGGATAATTTGAATATCTCTGCACGAGGTTAAGTTACAACATTGCAACTGACATGGCTGTTATATAAAAGTCTCCACTAAAAAACTGTTTATTAATCAAAATACCCTACATTCAAAATAGTCAAAATGACCTACAAAGTTTGCTACCAAAAATTTCAAAAATCCACTTTTTAGACACAAAAGTAACCAAGGAGTGGATATGTTATCTTTAATGGAGACATAGATCCAACAGTTTTTAAAAGATGACGAAAACAGTAGAATATGCTAAGGTTGCAATGATAGAAATAAGTTGTCATAAATTGAATTAAAATAGGAAAAAGATAAGTGACTAGTGCCACCAAATTTAAATGAACATCATGTAACTTTTGAAACTATTCACCCTGAAAGCAAAACTGGAATGTCAAAATTTGGTGACATTTGTCTTAAGTGATGTGCTTTGGCTACCTCATCAGGAACACACACTGTTATGTCTTTGTTTATATCATCATATTGTCAAACTGATGACTACAGAGGCAAAATTAAATTTAATAATTCTCTGTAGTTTACATAATTGAATAGTCTGTGATATGCTAAATGATGGGCTTGTGTGATAAATGTCGTGGTAAGGATACCATTCATGAATTGTTCAACAAATATGAGAAGGAAATGCCCAACAATGTTACCATCAGTGGGCACAAGTTACAAGACTGAAATGACAACAGTGGTTAAATCTCCGGTAGAATACTTTGAAGGCTCCTAAACACTCTGATTTATCAACCGACCAACAAACCAATCAAATTTGTAGCAGCCTAGACATTCCTACCAAATACACACAGCACATCCCTGTTCTGTGGTGTCCATTTGCCGAACAGATTTGGTTTTCATGTGTTCGCTCTGCATACAGCAGACGATCGCAGGTAGGAAGTTGGTTGGGTACGGCAACAAACACACACAATTTGTAGGGTGGACTAGTGGCGCAAGGTGGGGGTGGGGGGAGGGGAAGGTCGGATGTTGGATGACCAGGCCCGACCAACCACCTGACAAGTGAAGTTGGTCGGGTAGCGCCTCCATATGTCCAATTTATTAAGTTTTTGAAGTACAAACAAAAAAACTCCATAAAACTGAATGCATATCCCTAGCTGATTTTGCATAAAACTTTACATTTTCTGTCCAGGATGAATTACAAGGGTGTCAATGGGTCAATGACCAGACAACAGTACATCCTTTTATTTTGTATTTTAAAAATGAGAAAGATGGAGCTTTAGGTTCTTCAGTTTGCAGTCTCAGTGACTAATTGGAGAACAACACTTTAGCTGTCCATGTGTTTCAAAAGTATGTAAAATTACAGTACATGAAAGAAAAGGCCAATTTTGAGACACTTACTCTTCAGATTGAAGTGGTAGTCAATATACAAACAATTTACATCTCGGCTGAACAAGGTAGTTTGAAGGTTGGAAGCCAAAAGGCACTTTTTGCCCCTGCTTCTTCATAGTAAAAGTGCAAACAGAGGTATGAGATACTCTCAAACATTAAGTGAATAAAATAAGCCTACATACGACAACCACAGACCAATTTCTTACAATGCAAGACATGTAACTTTTGCAACGTTAATATTAAAGGCATCATCCATTTCCTTGTCAAGAATGAAGAGGGAGTTCTTCACAAGTCATTCAATAACTAATCAACACAGATGCCAACATGACCCCCACAGATTTTCATAAAATCTGTATGTGTTCATTCCATATGATAAAATAAAAATTACAAAATTACAGAATTTTAGCACAGGAACAACGAAAGTAATGATTTCTCAAAGTTCTAAAAATAAGCATAAAATTGTAGAAACTATGCTGACAAAACAGTTGTAGCTTCTGTTGTAAAAGAGAACAGTGAAACAGGCAATTTCGGAAAGATCTGTAAAGAAGCTTTTAAATGATTATATGTGATTTTGCAGAATATTTTTCATTATTCCTGCAGTATGAAGTGCATTAATGCATGACTTTATATTTGAAGTTAGAAAAACTAGCACGATTAATGTATAGTGCATAAAGACTGAGAAAAATATTGAAAAAATTCCTTAACATTATTATGCACTACTAGCAACAAAAAGTTGATGGCTGGTCAGCTATATAGTGCTTCCATGATGTACTCAATGCACTACTACTTTTACATGGCAACAAAGGGTTACAAAAGTAACACACACACACACACACAAACACACACACACACACACACACACACACACACACACACACACACACACACACACACGCGCGCGCGCGCGCACGCGGTAGGGGTAACTCAATGCAGCTAACTGTCAAACTCATTCTGTAGCATTCTACAATTTATAATTTCTAGCTCGAGTAACAAGCATATGTAATACTATGTATACAAATGAATTTGGGGAAAAATGTACATCAGTTTGAGAGATAATGGACAAAATAAGCTATTTAGCTGTGATCAGCTACACAATGCTTAAAGAGGTTAAGTTACATGACATTTTAAGTCTTCATCACTTAGTCACTTCGTTAGCTTCACCTGAAATCCTATTTCCATGATACAACCAAGTACTACTTTGTCCACGATAACTTTATTATTGCACTTGTGCTGCCACAAGCAGAGAAAATTTACACTAGTGGAAAGCTATTCATTTGTCTATAAGTGCTGCCAACAAACTGCTCAATGATGTGTTCGTGCATAAAGTATTGCTGTAGGCTGCAAGTTACAAGTAATTTTCACAATCTGGGGTGTTTACTTTGGAGTTTGTAAAAAAAACTTGCTATGGCATACTTAAAGTTGCTGGGCCAAGTAAGCTTCAGGAACTTCCTGTATGTAATTTTACAAAAGCATTAATAATACTTGTAAAGAAGTATTTCTTTTACAGTAGCAATATACAAGAGAAAAGTGGAAATTCGTACTGTCGTTCTTGGAAACAAGAGCAGCCGCCAGCTGTTTTATTCTTACTAACAAGTGAAAGTCATGATGAAAATACTAACATAAAAAATAAATGTTAGGCTGAAGAAATGGTTGCAGTGGTATTCTTATGGGTGTTACCAAGGGACGCTAAGGAATCAACTGAAATAAAATGACTCCACTTACAATGAAAATTCCTCAGGATTTCATATGAAAAATTATATCTCCTGTCTGTTTTATAAATATTAAATAACAGGATTAAGAAATACAGGTAGGTATCTTACCAAGTTGCAATCTTTAATTACTGTTCTATTTTTGCACACTTACGTTTACAGTGATATTAAAATCAGATTACATTTAAAGACGAATATATTGTCATTCTGTTTTCCCTTCCAGTGTAAAAAATTAATTGCTCAATTCATTTCATTCCTCCTCGCCTAGTGCTATCATTATGTGTTTAAAGAGTAACAAAGGTACTTTCATTTTGATGTGTTTGTCTCCTTTTCCACATTGGGCATTTTGCACCGGTAATAAATACACAAAAACATCCACAAAACCGGCACTGTGGCATATAGTAGAACGAGTCTTTGCTCTGCAGCGAAGAGTGCACAGATTTAAACTTCCTGCTGCATTAAAACTCCACCTTTAAGAGATTTTATCAGATGCTTCACGTGTATTCAAGACCAAACAGTGTATCTCATTTGTTTAAAGAAACTGCATACTAAATTACGATCTTGTAAGTTTGACATTAATATGTTTCCATTTTTCATTATTTTTGATGTGTATGTATATAATACCATAGCAGTAGGTAAACCACTCTGCCAATAATATGTCAATACATTAGGTACTTCCTAGTGTCATTAAAGGGAACAGTATTGGCGTGAGTGCCGCTTCCGATTTTGTATTAGCCAGGTGACGGTGCCAGCAGCCGTGGAGCACTGTCAAGGACGCTCAGAGAATTCACCGTGTGAATCGTCAAGTTATTGTGGACATACAGTACATAGACTACGACAGATGGCGCTGCAGCCCAGTATAAGAATTGCAAGAATAACTCATCATTAGGCTGCTTTTAATGTGTTTGCAGAGTACCATTTCTTTGCCCTATTGCATGGTAAAGGAGCATGTGACAGTATTGCTTGCACCGGTCTGATTTACAACCCTCAGATAATGACACCCAAAGACGTTTTGAACGGTGTTCCAAGAACATTGCAGTGGGTCACTTTCATTATACGACTAAAAGTGACCTGCAAGAGATTGGTTTGTAAAAATTCACACAATAAGGTATTTTCCTGTATTAAAAATATTGTTGGAATTATTGTTATTCTGAATGATTATAATATTTTCGCTCATTATTCTTACAAAACATCTGTTATTTTTACATAATTCAAGCTTAAAAACCATTAAATTTCACGATTAGATCATGTGATGGAAAATGCTCCGTTATTGGCTGAAGGACTGGTGATATCACAGACCGCTAGGATGTGGCAACAGAACTGTATTGGTTTTAGCTTTTCCTTAACTCAAGAGGACTCGCGCATGAGCATTTTGCTCATAGCAATTTTGAAACAATTGGCATTTTACCAATTTTAAATAGTCAAATATTTATTTTTTCTTATAACGCAACTAGAAATACTTATTTAGACATATTAAGTACATTACAAACTGTAATGTACTTACAACTGTCAGAAAAATGCTACACACACAAACGATCACATAACTTTTAAAGGCGCGAGTTCTCGCAGATTAATTTTTCAGCGTAAAGTTTAGTTTTTCCGTAATGTAAACGCCTTTACAGCTTTTATGCCACAATGAAAAATAATAATGTGAAGGCTGACAACAGAAACGTCCCTAAAGTTAATGCATTTACGGTATTCATTCTTCAAAAACAATATAAATTTTTACGCCTAGAAAGAAGAAACGAAAACTGCTTTGTAAGGAACGCATACCTACATTTTAAAATTAATTATTGCTAGAGATATTTTATGCAATTGGAAAAAGTACCCTACTTGGTTTCAGCAGACTTACTCTGAAATCACACATTATGCAGTAAAGGGTAAAAAAAAAATGACTTCTATCCATGAGTGATTATGTTGGCAACAGCAACAACATGATAGAAAATTTTTGTTCGGACCACATATAATGACTAATAGTGTTTCATACAGACTATGAAGTAAATAAACAATGCTGTTCCTGCTCTATGATTAACAGGTTCTTGTATGCACCGTTGTCCAGTCAGGAAAAGTAATTACCCTCGTAAAAGCAAGGTTTCATGACAAAACACTGGCATTGTCACATGATTGGCCAATGGCGACATCACACGATTCTCGCTATTCAGCATTGTTGCCAACATCATCACAGGAGGCCGCAGGGATGGTTGGTAAAATTTAATCCAGTAAAGCACACGGTTAAGGAACTAATTTCATCTTTAACTACATCAATACTGGTAGCAAGGTGTAACATCAAAACCTGTGAAGTACAGCAAAATGTGTTGTGTATATGTAAATAATCGCATTTTTGGGTAACACCTTTAATCGTATTTACACTTGCATATTACGAAATTTTAAAGGCTAAACGAATCGCCGCATTGAATATATCTCCTGTATACGCATTCTACGATAGTGTATGTTGTAGTAACAAAACCAAAAGGGCGTTGTCGATGAATAAAACTATTACCTATTATTGAACCGGGTAGTTTGAATAAGGTCTGCTGGTGATAAAACTGCACTTACTCGAGATAAATAATCAGTGCTACACTTTATAGTTGGCTAAAACAATATTCATGTTGTAATTTCATCAAATATATTAGGAGACAAATCGTAGGCATGTAACATTAGGATGTTTTACTTCGCAAATGTAAAAGTCAGCTGATTAACCTGCACGTAATACACCTTTGCAGTAGGAGAGAATGATACTAATGGAATAATATTAAGTGTTTACTTACATCAAAATGATCCCCATAAACACATGAAGTGGCCGCTATTTCATTTGGACCTGGTGTCTCTATAGGTCTATTACTACACAATATATTAAGTAATTTTGCGAACATGGATGCCCAAAACATATAATACTATGTGTGTGTCTTAAAAGAGCAGCTGCAGCATCGTGGTTTCTGACATCACAGCCATCACATGACTCAAATGTAGCGTTTTAGCGGGATATCAAATTATTTAAATTTCATTTCCTTGTTAATGTCTAAAGTACTGAAATTCATGGGGTTAAAAAGCATGTTCGGAGCATAATATGACACAATTAATAATTTAAAACAATTTCCAAAAAAAAGTCAAATACCCTATTGCTAATACCCACAAGTTGGAATATATTATTCACACTGACCATTATAATACCCAAACAAATATTTTCTGCAATTAGCTAGGCATTAAAAATGAAGCTAACTAGGACACAACGAAGACTCATACCTCACTAAGGGTTACATTGTAAAACGCTTCTCGCCGGGCGCCAATGGTTATGTTGGCGCCAATGGTAAAGACGGCAACTCAGATGACCGATAAATGTTTTTTCGCGACAACTTCAATTCAAATGAAAATTATTTTTTTCTGAGTGGACAAGGGTACATACAAAAACCTGTCAACCATAGGGCAGGTAGAGTATTAATTTTGGGTGGGTGGTGGTGGACATAAGGGACCAAACAACGAGGTCATCAGTCCCTTCAACCTCAAATTGAATACGCCATGGAACTCGACAAAAAATAGGTGAAAGCCAAAAGACCATTACACTAGGAAGTAAAATCGACTCGTCAACAAGACTAAGACCAACCCAGGGCAGCAAATGCTACAGTGTCCGAACCCACAGCTCTGGAAGCGACCTCTAGCCTAAACCACAAGGTACTAATGGCACAGTGGTCAACGTATCATAGCTCCAGAGCAGGGAGAAATAAAACTACATTAAAATGTAAAAGAGTGGGGGGGGGGGGGGGGGGCTGATGGGGATAAGGCTCTAAACCCCACAATCAGCCAAGAATCACAAACCCACTCACCCCGAACAAGCGAGTCCTAGAGCTGACAATAAAATCTACTTTCACGGAGGAAGGCAAGGACGCGATCAACCATCCGTGGGTCATCCGCCAAAACTGAAGGCAATGCAGGCGGTAGGCCATAGTCGCCACGGAGTGTGGAATGGAGAGGACATTCAGTCAGAATATGAGACACGGATTGTACGGCTCCACAATCACAATGTGGTGGATTGTCATTTCGTAAAAGAAATCCATGGGTCAGCCTGCAGTGTCCAAGACGGAGGCGACAGAGGACAATTGATTCTCTCCGGGAAGGGCGTAAAGATGAACTCCAAGCTGCAGTCGTATCCTTGATGGTGCGGAGTTTATTGGAAGGGGCAGTAGCTTTCCAACTGCTATCCCATGAGGAGTGAAGCAAAGATCTGATCTGCACCCGCAGATCCGCACCCGGAATTTGAAAGGGAGACGGGCAGCGAGTAATTGCCGATCTAGCCAACTGGTCAGCTACTTCATTCCCTGTAATACCAACATGGCTTGGCACCCAGAGAAAGGTAACTGAGCAGGCAGCACGATGAAGGTCAGCAAGGAGTTCATGGATGGAAATAACTAAAGGATGGGAGGGGAAACAACGATCAATGGCCTGCAGACTGCTCATGGAGTCAGCACAGATTAAACCACGTTCCACGGCAGAACGTTTAATAAAACAGAGGGTTCTATAAATCGCCATCAGCTCTGCCGTAAACACACTGCATGCCTCTGGCAGAGAATGGCATTCCGCCCCAACAGGAGACGTAAAAGCATATCCGGAGTGGCCCGCTGTTTTCGAGCCATCAGTGTAGAAGATAGAGGCTCCCTGAAACTCTTCTAGTAATGGGCGCACCAAACGCCGAAAGACCATGGGGGAAATTAAAGCTTTTGGGCCCTGGAAGAGATCCGTCCGAATTAGTGGTCGCGGCACCATCCACGGAGGTGTGCGTGCAGTAAAATGGGGGGCGCAATCTAGCGAAGGGAAATGGAAATCCCGGCAAAGAGAGGCAAGCCGCAGTCCGACGGGAAGGCCTGCCCGCGGCCGGGTATCAGGGGGTCGAAGCCCTTCATATGCAAAAAGAACCTGGTAAGCGGGATGAGCAGGATATTGCCGGATGGCGATGGCATAAGACGCCAGAAGCTGATGCCGCCTGACCTGAAGAGGGCAGATTCCCGCCTCAACAAGGAGACTGTCGATCGGGCTAGTCGGGAATGCACCTGTAGCCAAGCGGACACCAGAATGGTGAACCGGGTCTAATAATTTCAGGGCAGAAGGAGCTGCCGAGCCATAAACTTGACACCCATAGTCCAATCGGGACAAGATTAGAGCCCGATAGATACGGAGGATAGTTGTTCGGTCTGCACCCCAAGATGAATGAGCAAGGAAACGTAGGGCATTGAGTTTCCTCATACAACTAATCTTTAGGTGGCGAATATGGGGCACCCAAGTCAATTTTTTGTCAAAGAGAAGACCCAGGAAACGATGCTGTGCTGTGCTACAACTTCCAGGCGCTGATTACCCAAGAACAGTTCTGGATCAGGGTGAACTGTAGTACGACGACAAAAGTGCACCACCCTCGTTTTTGATGAGGAAAACTGGAAACCATGGGACGTAGCCCACACTGAAGCCCGCCGAATGGCGCTCTGGAGCTGACGTTCAGTAGAGGCTAATGAGTAGGAGCTGTACCATATGCAAAAGTCGTCGACATACAATGCCGGGGTTACCAGTGACCCAACAGAGCTCACCAACCCATTGATGGCGATTAGAAAAAGTGTAACACTCAACACTGAGCCCTGGGGGACACCGTTCTCCTGTATCCGAGGGGAGCTAAAGGAAGAGCCAACTCTAACACGGAACAGGCGGTGGGATAAAAACTGACGGATAAAAATTGGTAAGGAGCCTCTGAAGCCCCAGTCATGAAGAGAACGTAAAATATGATGACGCCAATCAGTGTCGTACGCCTTATGCAGATCGAAGAAGACTGCTACAGGTGATGTCTTTCAGAGAAGGCCTGTCTGATCGCAGTCTCCAGTCGAAGTAAATGGTCAATAGGGGATCGTCCCTCCCGGAACCCACACTGGTAAGGTGAGAGAAGTCCCCGGGATTCAAGAACCCAGCATAATCTGCGGGCTACCATCCGCTCAAGTAGTTTACAGGGGACACTTGTCAGGCTTATTGGTCGATAACTGTCCAGCGCCGACGGGTCCTTGCCAGGCTTGAGGGCAGGGACCACAATACTCTCCCTCCACTGGGAGGGGAACACCCCTTGAAGCCAAATACGGTTAAAAACTTTTAGGAGAAATTGTCGTTGTGAGGGGTTAAGGTGTTTCAGCAATTGATTATGGATATCATCAGGGCCAGGTGCTGAATCACGAGAAGAGGAGAGGGCCAGCGACAGCTCCCAGTCAGTAAAAGGTTCGTTATATGGTTCCACCTGGTGAGAAGTAAAGCCTAATTTGAAGGTTTCGGCCTGGTGTTTCTGAAGGAGAAAGGTCGCCGGATATGAAGTTGTCGCCGAGACATTGGCGAAGTGAGTGCAAGATGTTCTGCAACAACAGATGGCTCCGTGCAGACCCCATCAGGCAGGGCAAGACCAGGGACGGAAGACGGCCGCCAGCTACCTTGGATAGATCGGAGCATAGCCCACACTCTTGTCAAAGGGACAGAAGAACCCAACGAGGAGACAAAATGCTCCCAGCATGTCCGCTTACTTTGTTTGATTAAGTAACGAGCTCTGGCACGCAGATGTTTGAAATTTATTAGACCAGCGAGCGATGGGTGGCGCTTAAGATGTTGCAAGGCCCTTCGGCGCTCGCGAATGGCTGCGGCAACAGTTGCATTCCACCAAGGGACAGGCCGGCGAGAAGGAGGGCCTGTCGACCGGGGAACAGCGGCGTTGGCAGCTTGGTTTTTTTTTTTTTTTTTTTTTTTTTTTTTTTTGTGGTTTTAGGGCGCACAACTTCTATGGTCATTAGCGCCCAGCCAAGAACATAGATTCGCTATGATCTAAAAAAATGTAGACTGTCAGAACATCAACAAGAGGCTAAAAAAGAAAGATAAAAGACAATTAAAAGAGTTAAATATCCTTGGATAAGTTGGCCAAGTTGATAAAACGCAAAACTCGAGCAGCTGCTCGTGTGTCATCAGCTAAAATTTCCTCCAGAGTAGACGGAAAGTGAAGGGCTACACGGAGATGATTAAAATTAACACAAGTCAGTAAAACATGTCGCACTGTCAGCAGTTCACCGCAGGAGCATAGCGGTGCAGGTTCGGCGGATAGCAAGTGACGGTGGCTGAAACGGCAATGGCCGATCCGCAACCGAGCCAGGATGACCTCCTCCCGCCGAGAGGGGCGTGAGGATGTCCTCCAAGCGGTCGGGATCGGTTTGACAGTTCGCAATTTATTGTTGTACAGTGAAAGCCACACACTGTGCCATTGCGACACGATACTCCGGCGAAGAGCCCGTTGAACATCGTCCGATGGGACGCAAAAGGTAGCCATGCGAGGCAAAAGAGCTGCTGCCTTGGCTGCTGTGTCGGCGGCCTCATTCCCGGGCACACCCACATGGCCAGGGACCCACAGGAAAGAAACGTGACAGCTGTCATCCGCCAGCAACTGGAGGGAGCGTTGGATCCGATACACGAGAGGATGGTTCGAGAAAGGGTCCTTAAGACTCTGCAGGGCACTAAGGGAGTCAGAACATATGGCATAGAAAGGGTGGCGGTGGCGGCAGGTATACAAAACGGCCTGGTGGAGGGCGAAAAGCTCAGCCGTGAAGTTTGAGCACCGGTCAGGGAGCTTGTATTGGAAACGGTTGTCCCCGACGACGAAGGCAGATCCGACACCGGCAGTGCTCTTGGAACCATCAGTGTAAATAAATACAGCATTATCGAACCGCGAACGGAGTTCGACAAGCCTCGAGCGGTATACCAAATCCGGAGTGCTCTCCTTGGGGAGCGAACTAAGTTCGAGGTGTGTGTGAACCTGGGCCTGATGCCACGGTGGCAATGGGCTTTCGCTCAACCGAAGGGTGGAAGGAAGGGTAAAATCGAGCCGCTGTAGCAGGCGGCGAAACCGAACTCCCGGTGGAAGCAAGGCAATCGCAGACAACTGATATTGGCGATCGAGTGAGTCGTCAAAAAATAATCTGTAAGATGGATGGTTGGGCATCGACCGTAGGCGGCATGCGTACCGACACAAGAGTATGTCACGTCTATTGGTCAAGGGTAATACAGCAGCCTCGGCATACAGACTTTCAACAGGGCTGGTATAAAATGCACCGGTCGCCAGACGTAATCCACGATGGTGGATAGAGTTGAGACGGCGGAGAATCGACGGCCGTGCTGAAGAGTATACAAGGCTTCCATAGTCGAGCTTCGACTGAACAATGGCCTGGTAAATGTGAAGCAGGACGCTGCGATCCGCTCCCCATGACGTGCCACTGAGGACACGAAGAACGTTAAGGGATCGGGCACAACGGGCAGCCAGGTAGGACACATGTGTGGACCAGCAAAGTTTCCGATCCAACATGAGTCCCAAGAATTTTGTAGTCTCCACGAAAGGGAGAGCAACAGGGCCGAGACGTAGAGAAGGTGGAAGAAATTCCTTGTATCTCCAGAAATTGATACACACCGTTTTCTCAGTGGAGAATCGGAAGCCGTTTGCGATGCTCCAGGAATATAGACGGTCAAGACAGCGTTGGAGAGAACGCTCCAAGAGACGCGTCCGCTGGGCGCTACAATAAATTGCGAAATCGTCAACAAAAAGAGATCCGGAGACGTCGGCTGAAAGGCAATCTACGATCGGATTGATTGCAATGGCAAAGAGCGCCACACTCAAGACGGAGCCCTGTGGTACCCCATTCTCCTGGCAAAAGGTATCTGACAAAACAGAGCCCACCCGTACCCGGAACTTGCGATCCGCCAAAAACGCTTGAATGAAAAGAGGAAGGCGGCCCCGAAGGCCCCATGTGTGCAATGTGCGGAGAATGCCCGCTCTCCAACAGGTATCGTATGCCTTCTCCAAGTCGAAGAACACTGCTACTGTTTGACGCTTCTTTAGAAAGTTGTTCATAATGAAGGTCGACAACGTAACGAGGTGGTCAGCAGCAGAGCGGTGTCGACGAAAACCGCATTGGATATTAGTCAGGAGGCGGCGAGATTCGAGGAGCCAGACCAACCGAGCGTTAACCATGCGTTCCATCACCTTACAGACGCAGCTCGTCAGAGAAATGGGGCGATAACTGGAAGGAAGGTGTTTGTCCTTCCCTGGTTTGGGGATGGGGACAACAATGGCTTCACGCCAACTTGTGGGAACATGACCGTCAGTCCATATGCGATTGTAGGTACTAAGAAGAAAGCACTTGCCCGCAGGAGAGAGGTTCTTCAGCATCTCAATATGAATGGAATCGGGCCCGGGAGCAGAAGACCGGGACAGGGCGAGAGCACGATCTAGCTCCTGCATGGTGAAGGCGACGTTATAATTTTCACGATTAAAAGAGCGGAAAGAAGGCGGCCGTGCCTCCTCTACCTGTTTGCGAGGGAGAAAGGCAGGGTGGTAATGGGCAGAGCTCGAAACCTCCGCAAAGAAACGACCCAATGCGTTTGAAACATCAGCCGGGTCCACGAGGACTATGTTCTCCACGGTCAGGCCAGGAATCGGGGAGTGGACCTTGATGCCGGACAAACGGCGTAGGCCACCCCAGACAACCGTGGAGGGAGTAAAACGGTTAAAAGAACTAGTAAAAGCAGTCCAGCAAGCTTTCTTGCTGTCGTTTATGATACGACGGCACTGCGCTCTCATACGTTTGTAATTGATGCAATTCTCCAAAGTTGGGTGGCGGCGGAAGGTGCGTAAAGCACGGCGCCGGGCTCGAAGCGCGTCGCGGCAGGCTGCAGTCCACCAAGGGACCTGGACACGACGTGGAGAAGAGGATGTACGGGGTATGGAACGTCCAGCAGCAGTGAGAATAACCTCTGTGAGGTATTCGACCTGACTGTCACAGTTGGGAAAATTCTGATTGTGAAAAACAGCCATGGAAGAATAAAGCCCCCAGTCGGCTTTAGAAATGTTCCAACTGGTGGGACGTGGAGATGGGGAATGATGCAGGAAGTGGATGATGCAAGGGAAATGGTCACTCGAGTACGTGTCAGAAAGTGCATACCACTCAAACCGACCGGCAAGCTGAGGAGTGCATATTGTGAGGTCTATATGGGAATAAGTGTGTGTTGTGTCAGAAAGGAAGGTCGGTGCACCGGTGTTGAGGCAGACAAGATCGAGGTGGTGGAGAAGGTCCACCAAAAGGGAGCCTCTCGGACAAGGTGCCGGAGAGCCCCATAGGGGGTGGTGGGCATTAAAGTCGCCTACCAACACGAAAGGTGAAGGGAGCTGGTCAACAAGGTTTAGCACATCTGCCCTTGTAACGGCAGATGAGGATGGCGAATATATATTACAGAGGGAGAAGGTAAATGTGGATAAGGTGATGCGGACGGCAACTGCCTGTAGGTGAGTGTGCAAGGAAATGGGATGGAAATAGACGTCGTCTCGAAGGAGCATCAGAACCCCTCCATGGGCTGGGACACCTTCCACGGGTGGCAGGTCGAACCGCACAGAGGTGTAGTGTGGAAAGTCTGCACGATCACGTGGACGCAACTTAGTTTCTTGAAGACAGACGATAAGCGGGCAGTGCAACCGAAGGAGTAGTTTTAACTCCTCCCGATTAGAACGAATGCCGCGAATGTTCCATTGAAGGAGCGCCATGATTAAAATGAGAGAAGAAATAAAGATAAAAACCAAGTAGCGAGCGGGGTCACCTCGACGGCCGCTGAGGACCGGATTTCGAGGGAGCACTGCAATCGCTGTCTGGGGGCAAAGGGTCATGTTCCATTGGTTCGACCGACGCGCCTGCCACCTCCCTGAGTTGATCAGGAGGGGCAGTTTCCACCGCCGGTAAAGGGACGGGCGCCCGGCAAACGGAGCGTCCCGGTGAAACAGAAGACGGCCGAGGCCGGCAACTGTTGGACGGCGCGACAGATGGGTCACGCCTCGGCGGGGAAGGAGAGGAACTCTTTTTCTTGTCAGCTCTTCTGGAAGAGTGACGGCGGGAAGAGGCAGTTGACGGTTGGGAAGCCTGAGAACGCAGAAAATCCTCACGGACGGGTTCCTTTTTCAAGGTCCGGGCATCTTGTTTAGGTGCCCGCGGTTTACTAGATGTTGACGAAGACTGTACCTTAGAAGCAGCAGGAGGAAGCGGGGACGTGGAACGGGCAATCTTCGGGCTGGCGGATCGCACAACTGTGTCAGCGAAAGTGAAATCACAAGTCTGGGTACTGGAATCCTTAGTAGGTCGAGTTGAGGTGAGGACCTTACTGTATGTACCCGCTGGGAGAACAGTGGGCTTTCGACTCGCCAACAACTTTCGAGCGGCAGATGTTGATACCTTCTCCGTGACCCGAATTTGCTGAATGATTTTTTCATCCTTATATACAGGGCAGTCGCGAGAGGAAGCCGCATGGTCGCCGTTGCAGTTAAGGCAGTGAGGGGACGGAGGTGGGCAATCCCCCTCATGGGCGTCCCTACCACAAGTGACACATTTTGCTGCATGTGGGCAATGTTCACGGGTATGGTTGTACCTGTGGCATTGGTAGCAGCGCGTTGGGTTTGGAATATAAGGGCGGACTGAGATAACTTCGTACCCTGCTTTGACCTTCGACGGGAGGTCAACTCTGTCGAATGTCAAAAACACAGTACGAGTCGGTGTCAGCTGGTTATCTACCTTTTTCATCACCCTGTGGACGGCTGTCACACCCTGATCGGACATATAGGACCGGATGTCGTCATCAGACAACCCGTCAAGGGATCTCGTAAAAACTACCCCACGTGACGAGTTGAGTGTGCGGTGCGCTTCTACTTTGACTGGAAACGTGTGCAATAACGTAGTCCGGATAAGTTTCTGGGCTTGGAAAGCACTGTCCACTTCCAGCAACAATGAGCCATTGCGCTGACGCGAACAGGTTTTAACAGGGCCAGCAATTGCATCAACACCTTTCTGTATAACGAAAGGATTGACAGAATTGAAGTCTTTTCCGTCGGTGCGCGACACAACAAGAAATTTCGGCAAATTAGGCAGAGTCTTCTTTTGCTGAGGCGAGTCTATCTTACGTTTCTGGGTCAATGTCAGTGAAGAAGAGAAGGAAGTCATTGCGGAAGTGTCCCCCGTGATTACCGGCGTCTCCGATGGCGCGCTCCTTCCTAGTGGGGGCCCTCTCCGAGGGCTTACCCGCCTTAGGTGATTGTTCACACCTCAGGTCACACCTCCCGAGAACTGACGGAGGGACCAATTGGCATGTTCGGAAGGTACCAGCTCGGGTAATCACCCCTCCCTGGGCCTGGCCTTTACCAGGGGGTACGTACGTGCCCTACTTGTCTACCCGGGGCGGGGAATTACGCGTTACCCCGTCACCTGCTACGCATGATAATGCGTGGGTCGGCCTTCAGACACGCACAGGGAGGAAAGAAGAAGAATAGAGGAAGTGAAGAGAAAGAAGGAAAGAGGTGTCTCAAACGCCGAGGCGGAGACTAATGAGGAGAAGAAGGCGAGGAGAGGACAAGGAGAGAGAGACAGAAACAAAGGGTAAGAAAGGAAGGAACCAAGGAATAAGAGAAACGACAACAAGAAAACACCTGAACTCGTGAAATACGCCCGTCTCCGGGCGAAGGCATAAACCGGGAGGGAAAGTGAAGCAGCCTGGGGCAGAAGAAAGGCTGCTCCGGCTCGGGGCCCCGTGCGCGCCACACACGTACCCACAAAAGAACTGCGGGCCCCCTGGGGGGGGCAGCTTGGGTGATCATGTTGGTCATTTGGCTTACAATATCATCTATACAGCCTGAGGGGGAAGATGGGAACACAACCGGCCAATTAACACGACGGAATACCCAGCGGGGTACCCTGGCTCGTGGTAGGCGTGAGGGAAGTGAAAGGATCAACGGAAAGTGGTCGCTATCGCAGAGGTCGTCATACGCCGACCAGTGAAATAAAGGAAGGAGAGAAGGAGAAGTGAGAGAGAGGTCTATGGCAGAAAAGGTGCCGTGAGCGGCACTAAAATGAGTTGGGGAACCATCGTTGAGAAGGCTCAGATTGTGGTCAGCAAGAAACTGGTCTATGAGGCGGCCCCGGCTAGATGTATAAGCACTGCCCCACAAAGGATGGTGGGCATTGAAGTCCCCAAGGATGAGGTAAGGAGGGGGGAGTTGCTGAAGGAGGGCCACTAGGGACGTGAGAGTAGGTGGCCTGTCTGGTGGAAGGTAGAGGTTGCAAATGGTCAATGGAGTTTCCAAGTGAACCCGGACAGCAACCACTTCCAATTGAGTTTGGAGAGGAATCCAGGTACTGACAATATCTGTCCGGACCAAAGTACAAACCCCACCAGACGCCTGGAGGGGACCAACCCGGTTCCGACAAAAAACACGGAACCCACGGAGGGTCGGTGAATGTGCATCCATAAACCTCGATTCCTGCAGGACGACACAGGCCGCAGAAGAGAGAGAGATTAGCTGTTTAATCTCCAAGAGGTGACGGTAGTAACCATTACAGTTCCATTGGATGATCACATCACGAGGATCTAGGCGGGAAGCGAATGGCATAACGTCTGTCACGCTGCTTTGTTAGCGTCCGTCACCAAAGAAGGGACAACATCCATAAATAGCTGATCAGCCTCGGGCTCAATGGGATGAGCGAGTTGCGAAAGCACAGTCGGCACCTCCGGTGGTACCGGAGGGGCTTTATCTTGTAACTTTGGTTTCTTCTTCTCCTTCTCTTTCTCCTTCTCTCGTGTGGGACGGGCAGGACCCACCCCAGAGAGAGGACTTTTGTCAGTTAGGACTGGTACTGACGAGGATCGGGCGACCTTTGAACTCACTGACTGGGAGTCCGATGGCCGGCTGGAGGTCGAAGATCTCCGATCTGGGGAACGCCGGGACGGAAGGCCCTGAGATAGGGCACTGTCACCGGCAGGCGACGGAGAAGGGGTGCACTTCTCCGGCTGGGAAGGGGTGGGACACAAAGGGAGGGCTACAGGAGCTACAGGAAAGGGAGATGTGAGGGAGGGGTGTGGACGGGGTGTAGGGGGGAGATGGGAGTGGGAAGGGGAGGGTGAAAGGCTAGACGATAACGTCGTAGCGAATGTCGTCGCCATTTGCACGGGATGCAGACGTTCATATTTGCTGCGGGCCTCAGGGTACGTCAAACGCTCCAGGGATTTGTACTCTTGTATCTTCTTTTCTTTTTTGAACATAGGGCAATCTGGCGACCGTGAAGAGTGGTGTTGTTGACAGTTGACGCACACCGGCGGAGGAACACAGGGGCTCCCCCTCATGTAGTGGGCGTCCACAATCACCGCATACTGGGACTGCTGTACAGCGAGAGGACATATGACCAAACCTCATACATCGAAAACACCGCATGGGAGGTGGAATGTAGGGCTTCACTTCACATCGATATATAATGATCTTGACCTTCTCCGGGAGTGTGTCCCCCTCGAAGGCCAAGATAAAGGCCCCAGTATCGACGCGGTTATCTTTAGGTCCCCTCTGAACGCGGCGAACAAAATGTACACCACGCCGCTCGAGATAGGCCCTAAGCTCCTCATCAGTTTGAAGGAGGAGGTCCCGGTGGAATATCACACCCTGTACCATATTCAAGGATTTGTGCGGGACAATTGTGACTGGAATGTCGCCAAGGGTGTTGCAGGCGAGCAAAGCTTCAGACTGGGCTTCCGAGACTGTTTTAATGAGTAATGAACCAGATCTAAGCTTACCCATAGATTCCACTTCACCAAACTTGTCCTCTATGGTCTCGACAAAGAACAGAGGTTTGGTGGAAGTGAAAGTCCCTCCATCAGTCCTTGAGCAAACGAGATAGCGAGGAAAGGGTTTTGCTCCTAACCGGCGAGCCTGGCCTTCCTCCCAAGGGGTAGCAAGGGAGGGAAACATCCTCTTATCCGCAGTAACAGCATTAAACGATCTCTTCCTGTCTTGAGAGACGGCCGATGCACGACCATTTTGGAGTCTAACTCTTTTCATAGTGCTAGACGTCCGCCCTGGTGTCACCCACTCCGAAACCGGGGCTCTCTCCATGGGCGCCACCCAGCCTCAGCAAAGGCCACCTGGCACGATGGCCATTGCCGGGAGTTCTGATACCCCCGAGGACAGGCATCAACTCCTTGGCTTGCATGGAGAGGTCGCAGCTCAGACACCAGTAGTGTGATCCCTGTGGTGTCAGGGGGCTCAGCCAAAGGGTACATAACAGCCCCCCCACACGGACTGGCTACACGTGCTGGGGACCTAGCGGGGGATGGGGGCTACAGCGAGGAAAGGAAGTGGAAAGGAAAGGATAGGACCCGCGCTGTAGGGGCTAGGTCGGGAGTTCTTCCCCAATTGGCTCACACATTATCGGACAATTTTGGTATGGAAAGTCAAACCCCGAGGGGGACCAAACTGGGCCAAAAACCGGTGTACACAGCAGACAAAACCAAAGTGCAGGACAATCGGTACCATGGGATAGCCAAGCCGTCATCCAGAGTACCACCGAGAGACGGGGTTGGAGAGGGTGGGAAGGAGGAATTCGGATGGGAAGGAGGGGGAACTAGGAGGGGTAATGCAGCCTGGGGAAAGCAGGAAAAAAGGCTGCAATGGCTCGGGGACCCGTGCGCGCCACACACGTACCCACAAAAGAGCTGTGGGCCCCCTGGGGGGAGAGTA
The DNA here is from genome assembly GCA_026315105.1 of Locusta migratoria. Taxonomy (NCBI): domain Eukaryota; kingdom Metazoa; phylum Arthropoda; class Insecta; order Orthoptera; family Acrididae; genus Locusta; species Locusta migratoria. Next base: position 106,193,999 of record CM048749.1, on the reverse strand, counting down.
TTAATTTTGCTGCGAGCAGCAATAACATTTACTCTGTAGCTTGTGAAAAATATTAACGCAATTCTACACTTTGTTCTTCTTTGGTAATTATTTCAGCAATCAGTCGTAAAAATATAAATTTTTATTTGTTTGCAAATCTAGATTTTGACCACTGTGTGGTCATTATCAATGCTTAAAACCAATTAAAATACTTAAAACATCTCGACCTCCATGCTGGAGGTTCCAACATGGAATCAAGCCTGATAACTTTGTTCTTCTGTTGCCAACTTAAGCACTAGAGCCCGGCGAGAAGTGTCGCAGAATTTTACCATCACTAGGGGATATTACAGGGTTTGTTGCATGGATGTACAAAGGTCACTGGAGGTCGTGGATGTTAATGAAGATACCAATAAGATTTCACTTAGGTTCCTATACTCTCATGGGCCTCTACCTTCATTTGTACACCGTTAGAAATCGGACAAGAACAACATCCTTACAAAGACCAATATGAGAATAACAACAGGGCAAACATACAGTAAAACCCTGTTATAACGAACGCACTTTTAAGGAACACTTTCGTTGGTCCCGGCAATAACACCATATAAACAGTTTTCCTGAAATTTGGTTTTAACAAATCAAATTTTTTAAAGTGCACTCTTAAGGAAAAAGTGACACCAGTCACAAATTAAAATGCAATTTGCAGCTGCACTTTTTGTTTTTGAACATTAAATTGTATAATCAGGCCGAACGCCCAAGTCATTTAAATTCTGAAAACCGCGTTAGCATTTGAATCTTTATCATTGCACAAGGTTGCAGGCTGCAGTCGATCTTTGTTCACATCATATCGGAAGTGCACTCGCCGTAGCCAACGATGCTATTGCCGATCTTGGAAAGCTACTGGCAGCGTAAGATTAAGTTACGCGTTTTTCGTACAAAAACATAATAGATGGAAAATTCAGAAACATTACGAAATGCCAACTTTTTATTTTCAGCCCAAACTTTTAACATTGTTAATCAAAAGTTAAAACAGTTAAGAATGCAAATTATGAAAGTTCCACCATAAATTTTATGTTGCTGTCACAGACATACATTCATGGAGTATATCTCTGTGAAAGACGTTAAGCTTGTTGATATCTGTGGTTGCAACTCTAACAACAAGTATATTTCAGCTCGTCAGAAAAACCTGAAGAGAATCGAAGTATCATGTGTTTGTGTTGTCTAATTTTAATAGTTTTTTTACGTATGATTATGTCTAGCAAACTGAGAACCCTGAGGATTCAGCAGAAGATTACGATTATTCAAAATTATGAAGAGAACAATAGTGTGAAATTACGCGACTTGGCAAAGAAGTATGATTTGGCGTCATCATCTTTGTGCGGGATATTAAAAAATAAAGAGATGTTATTAAATTTGGCAGCTCGTGGTTCATGTTCGTCCAAAAGGAAGAAACTTCGTTATTCATTTTCAAAGACTTAGAAACTGCTCTTTTCGAGTCGTTTCAGAGAATGAGAGCTGCGAATATTCCCATAGGTGGCAATCAATGCGTTGCGTGAGAGGGCTCGAGAAATTCCACCGAGGATGGGAGAAGAAAACTTTAGCGCATCAAATGGCTGGATCGATCATTTAAAATAATGTCATAATATTTCAACCCAGAATTTAAGTTGAGAAAGTGCATCTGTGGACAATGAAAGTGTGGAATATTGGAAAAGTACTACTTTGCCATGACTAATTCAAGGGTATGATGCTAAAAATATTTTTAATGCCGATGAGACTGGTGTGTTTTATAATCCTCTTTCATTGAAAACACTGTCAGCTAAAGGTGTAAAATGCCAACCATGGTGGTAAAAAAAAGTAAAGAAAGAATGGCTGCGTTATTGTGCATGAAAAATGATGCGACTGAAAAGCTGCCACCTTTAATTAATGGGAAGTACAAAACTCCAAGATGTTTCATGGTTCACTAAGACTCTTCCTTGCAAATATGAATTCAGCATAAATGCTTGGATGACTACTGATATTTTTATAAGATTTCTGCGGAGTTTGGATTCAAAGATGGATGCAGCAGACAAAGATTATTCTACTACTTGACAGATGCCCTGTTGATCCCAAAGATACATCGTTTTTATGAAACATAATGTTGTGTACCTTCCTACTAACTGTGCAAGTCACTTGCAGGTACTGGACTTCAGAGTAATCCATTCAGTTAAGGCAAAATATAGAATGGCTCTAGTGCAGAAGTAAATTTCATTCTTGCAGAGCAAACAAGTTGTCAAGTTGGACATCCTGCAGGCCATGCATGTTTGTTGCTGCCTGGAATGCTGTTACACAGCAGACTGTTGTAAACTGCTTTTCAAATGCTGGCTGTGGATCAAATCATCTGTAGAAGAAGAAAGCTTAGGGTTTAACGCCCCGTAAACAGCTTTGTCATTAGAGACGGCATCTGTAGAAGATGATATCCCTGAGGATGACTGGAACATCATTTATGTTCCTGAGACAGTGACGTTCCAAGACTTATTTCTTGTGACGATCAATTGTTTACTTCCACACCCAGTATGGGCATAAGTGAACCATGGGCTGCTGATAGAGATGAGAAAAGACAGATGGGTGGTGACAGTGATGATGACAATGATGAGGCTGAGGAAGAGCAATCACCCACACCAAGTTTTTCTGCAGCTGTGGAAGGACTTAAGACTGCCAGAAGATATATCTCATCCTTTGCTGTAGGTGAGACAGTTCTAAACATTATTAACCAGCCAGAACGAAAGCTTTAGGAGTACCTCTATATACATTATTTATAAAAGATCTTTTGTGGGTATCCTTTCAAATTGTGATACTAGTTGATGAATTCTGATATGACCTTACAGTTAAAATATATTTAAATGGCACGAATGCACAGAACAGTTTATAATTTGCAAACTACTTTCCTGGTATACTGTTTTTGTTTGCAGCAGCAGGTGAGTTTTTGATGAATTAATATGGCCTACATAGCCTAGGTTCCAAATTTGAGTTTGGGACACTTATTTGGTGAATTCTGACCTACACCCTTATATAAGGAAAACCCTCTTATAAGGGGGGGGTCCCTTTGGTCCCTTGAGATTAGTTATAAAGGGGTGTCACTGTATTTCCTTTCACAAGAGACACAAACAGTACTATGTTGCTTCCCAGTATTGAGGCTAGTAAGCCTACATCATATATTTGTAATATTTCTTTTTGTAAATCTTAACTTGTTTACCATCCCTTACAAATGTGTTCGGCTGGGATGGATATCAATTTTCTGCATCAGACAAGGTCAGATAGTATGTGACCTTAAATACCAAACACTTGCTATACCCCTGTTAACTGTACCAGAGACAAAGTGCTACGTAGTCACAACAGTTGCTTGGACCAATGAGAATTCCCACTCTAATGAAGAGCCATCAAAGTCAGAACAGTTATATTCAATGATCATTTGATCACGAAATGGAAAATGTTTGCCAACATGTTAATATTCTTAGAAAGCCAAACCACAAAGAATAACATGAACTCTGTTCAATGCAGACACAGAAGTATATAATGCTATTCCTGATCTATGATTGACAGGTTCTTGCATGTACTCTTGTTGATTCAGTGTAAGTATTGGTATCAAAGTGAAGATTTCATGACAAAACATTTGTTTTAGGATGAAGTTATTGGTCTGAAAATATGTATGTTTACACTAACAAACATGTCAAACAATGAAATACGTATTTGTATGATCTGCAGAAAAATATAACGAATATAATACAAACGTTAATTGATTCCCGGCATTCAGCATTCGTGGGTAACATCTCCCAGAACTGCCAAACTCTTAAGCAAAATTTGACCAGGCTAAAGTGGCACTCAAGTAGGTCATACTTTCTGATTAGGCCTATTTTGTTTCCAAGATGTTCAAATGTTGGTAAAACTATGGGACTTAACTATTGTAGTCATCAGTCCCTAGACTTACAAACTACAATTAGAGTAAAAACAACAAATACAAACTACAGGGCTCTAACCTCCAACGGCAAGCAGTGTCACATTTCACAGCTAGGAATGTTTGAACTCTCAGCCACTCCACTACAGCTCCCCCCCCCCCTCAAATTTAGACATTAGATCTTTTCCATAAGGAAATCGCAATGAAGGATGCATGAAATTAGGCATACTGCAGCAATACTTGAATTTCCTATATCACCCGTCTGCTTTGACCCATGACATCAGCACAACATCATGGTGATAACCAACACACATATTCAAATGTGAATGTAATGTGGCACCAATAACAAAATGAAATAAACATCTACACAAATATAAATGTAAGTGAAAAAAAGTAAAAAAATTTAACAGGATTATAGCAGGAATTAAGGGGGTTTTGGGTGGGGAGATTCTAAACAGAAAAACAAAAGAAATAGCAATATTGAAATAAAAAAGCAACATGCAATGATAATGTTTCACTGTATGTAAATAGCACTTCCAGACAATGTAGGACACAAAATCACCCTACAAAAGGCTTGTTTATTGAATTTCTTGAATATGATGTAGCAAGCATCAGGAGAGCTTTCTTTTATAATAATGAAGTATAATCATTAAACTGGTGAAATACGGTGCGAGATACTAGCGAAATGTAAAAGTGTAGTTACATTTTGTAATATTTTTTGTTAACCAATAAATACAAGGGAATAGAGTCTGTCTTAGAGTTAAATGCTTCTAAAAACGTCACGCACACACTTTCACAATGCATCTAAGTGTGACATGAATCTTCTTATTTTAGTTTACTTTTTCAAAAATCTCACTGGATGCAGACAGATCTATCTTTTACTGCAGTTACAGGAATTCCCAGATGAATGTGCCATGTAAAAGGGGAAGAAAGTTGTATGATGCGGACAGATCAATGTGTAATAAGCTCAGACACAAAATGCATTCTAATAAATATTACCTCTGTCCAATATAATCAGTGGCTAGTAATAAACAAATAGAAACATCTATGACAAAATGATGTAGGCCATAATACATGACGCAACTGGTCAAAACCAATGGGTGGTATCGGACAGTCAAGGTGAGCCATTACTGCTGTAATAAATGACTGTAGTAATTGCTACAAAACCATAACCAGTCCATCTCAACTCAATATTCCTTACAAACTTATAGATGGTGAACTTGCTATTCCAATTACCTATAACATGTAAACATAGCTGGCATTTATGACGACAACACTGGAAGTTTACTTAAGTTCATAAAAATATTTGAGAAGCCTCTATTTCAGGCTTGCAATGAGTATCATCAGAACTAAAACAGATCCACTTTTGAACTTGCTGTGTAGGCCCTACTACTGAACAGTTCCACAAGAAAGACACATGAGTAACAAGAATCAGACATTAGGAAAAGTGAAAACAAACAATAAGTGTCAAAACTATAGCAGTTGTATGTCAGAACATTCAAATGTTTGTAAATCTATCGGACCAAACTGCATGGTCATCAGTCCGTAGCTTAAACCGCTCAGCTACTCCATCGCGGCTATGTCAGAACATCACCCATTTGAGCCAATATTTGTGAGTCACCAATGGTCATCTTCATAAGAGAAAATTATTTTACTGACTAAAAAATAATGGACACAAACAGATATGATTATCTGAAATACAGTCGTTAGAAAAAAACCTGAACACCAATCCTCCTGCCCCCCCCCCTCTCTCTCTCTCTCTCTCTCTCTCAACCCCTCACACACACACACACACACAAAGCAAATTGCTACTAACATTAGCACAATCATAGTTTGACTTTATTAAATTATGTGACGAAAGACGGTACATTGAATAGAAACAAAATAGTTATTTGGTGTAGACCTAACTCTTCACTTTACAGAAATTCAAAACATTGAACTAAAGCTCCCGAATTTCTTCAATAACCAGTCTATGAGCAATCGCTGACCATTAACTAAGTAACAACATAATAAAATAATATATAGGACCTACCGAATGCCTTTGGACCACACTTGTTTATTTAATCGTGTGTCAATCCGCACGTCCGGGGTACCCATTTGCTTGACGGCGAATTTACGAATTTCCTTTATGGCTCTGGGCGCCCTCTTCTTAAAACCAACTCCATGAAGCCTTTTGTGCAAATTAATTGTGTATTCTCGAGTGACTACTTCGTTGATAGCCGATTTCTTCTTCTCACCTTTTGGCTTCACCATGTTGAACTGAAAGACACAGGTAACCTCTCATTACATCTTAACCTTAAGCGGAACTTGGAACTATATGTACGTATGACAATCAGAAACACCAAAATAGTGAAAACAACTAAAACCACAGCTACCTAAATATACTATTATTAAACAGATGGATATTCTACAAATGGATTATTTTAACCTTACACGAGCTTCCCCACACTCTCGCGAACCACGCTACACGCGTAAAGACGAAATTCCAGCACTGTTGCCAACACAACGAAACAAAGCGTTACTGCGTAGTAATCTCTGTGGAGAGAACTGTCTCACGACAGTACGCACTAGAGCGCGCGCCACGTAACTTGGCGGGTGGACTGGCTCTTCTGCGCAGTAGGGATGGGTCGAAAATCGCGTATCTGTTAAGAGTCACAGTAGCTTCGTTCGAGTGGCGCTGCTGACTGTCAGGAACAGTTTGAGGCGTCCGAGTGGCACTTCTGACTCTTGCTGACGATATCTGACTGGTCAATCTGGTGTTCGAGTGGCGGAGCTGATAGTTGGCGACCGAAAGTTTAAGTCAGCGGATTTTCGTCAAACTGTTTTCTGACTAACTCCAAAGCGTTTAACAAGCCTCGGCCAAAAGACAAGCCTGCACATTTACGAAGAGGTTTGCGTTCCAAGTCTTCCATTTTCTCTTGATTAAGGCTGAGTTTGTATATTAGACAGGCATTCTTTCAACTTATGTGGCCTTCTAATACAGTACGTCCCCTTTTTATTACACCCATACATACTATAAATGAAAGGTGTGGAAATTTTCATAACACGAATTTAAAGATGAATGCGTATGTTTTTACAGTTTGGATTGTGATATATTCGCCTGAAAATGAAGTAAAAATAGTCCTACTGAGATTTTCTGTGCCATCTGTAAATGAAGTGATTGACACATAAGAATAATATAGTTCACAACAGCCATTAGCAGTGATAGAATTTTATAACCGACATATGTGCCACTATAGCGTCTCACAATTACTGTTACGTGTTTCTCCTTGTGGTTATATATTATAGAAATCTATTAGTGCCAATGTGGGCGTTTCTACATTAAATGTGTAACTTCTGGGAAAATCATGTACGATGATAATTCTTGCACAACACCTGCAAATTTTTGTATATTAATTTGTATGTTTCATTTTTTTTAATTTTATTGTAACTCATAATAATGGGACAAAATGCATTTGAAGTTGTATGTTACCAAATATTCCTTTCACACACAACTATCCTAATTTACCTCATTTTTGTATGAGGTTTTGTCAGGTTAAATGGGCTACATTATTTATAAATGGAGAGACATGTTTACGTATATTTTGCGTTTTGTCGAAGTTTATGATCAGAATTAAATCCACAATGTATTTCTAATGGCGGAATGCACACTGTCTGTCGCCGGTCCGCCACCTCACGTCAACGTGAGCTTTCTCAAGAAGAATGTTTTGATGGAATGGTCGTCTGGTAACATCGCGAGTCGCAAGTTAACCTAGTTTCGTCACACGAATTTTATACTCGACAGATACACGGTTTGCAGGCAAATGTGTCTTGTTAATCTTTATTATTATACTTTGGTTTAACGGTAAATTGCAAATGTTTCATGACGACTTAAATAGTTTTCTCAATTGAGAAATGCATAACATATCGCCAGTCATAACTTCACTTTCAACATTGGTAGAGAGAAAAGATGCCAACTAGCGCTATGGGTGGCCAATATGCGAAACAGGTGAAATAAGCGTTCGAGTTGGCTTCGGAGTTGGCAACTGTCAAAAAGCGCGCATGCGCAGTAGAGGCCTTCCAAATCGTCAGCAACTGTCAGGAACTATCAGCTTTTGGGCCACTCGAACGAACCAAGTGATTTGGAAGTAGCAGTATTCACAGTCGCAACTTTACGGATTCTGACTGCGATTTCAGTCGCAGTTTAGAAGCGCAGTAGCACTAAAAGTAGCAAATCGCAACTAAGAGTAGCAAGAAGCAGTTTGCACTCTGCCATCTGTTGGTCGAAGTTTGTACTAATATCTATGCATTGGGCAGGCTATAGAGTCTACCTGCGATTTCAGTGACAAATCGCGTTTAAGAGTCACAAGTAGCAACTAAGAGGCGCAGTTTAGACATTGCCGGCTGCCATCTGTTGGCCGAAATTGGTACTTCTAGCTTCCCGCTGTCTGCGTCGTGTATGTGTGGCTTTTTGTGTATGTGTTGGTCGAACGCCATCGGCTCAAACCAGTGAGCTCGAACGTCCTCACTGGTCCAAATTGCGATTTCAGTGAAAAGTCGCGATTAAGAGTCGCAAGTAGCAATTGAGAATAGCATTTAATATTCCGCCTTATGCTACTTGTTGACCAACTGTCGTACTTTCACTCTTGTGTTGTTGAGGGATGTTGTCGAATTAATGAGCAAGAAGATAATTTTCTTTGTGAAAATGTTTACACTTTGTGGCACTATTTTATCTGGCGGCATGTTGTGAAGCAAAGCCTGGCATGTATGTTTTTACTTTTTAGGTTATAGTTGGTAAAGACAACAAATGTGAATGCCAAATAAATATTGTCTTACGGACTTGATCCCTGTTTAAAATAATTTTTCGTCATAGAACCTACAACTATTATGGGGATTCAGAATACTTATGTTACATTGCAAATCTGGTTTCGACGAATATTTTTGCTTGCGTTATACATCGTACATAAAATAAATATTCCAAGGGGGTGGTATCAAGTGGTCAACTAAGTACAGGTAATTTTACGAAATGTTTAACAGTAGGCCAACTCCATTTTCAATGTGGACTGTGTTAAGTACTGCTATATAGGAGTAAACTTGTACCTTCGAGGAATCTATAAAAATATTACACTTGAAAATAAACAAGTTTTCGCGTAATGGAAAGTTTTCTTTTATCAGATTTGTTTTAGGTTTAGGAATATTGTTTTCCGTCCTTTTCTTTTTCGTACATTCCGTCCTGTGATGACATGAGTGAAAGCAGATGGGTGGTATCGGATCCTTCAGTATTATTAACACTTTTGTTTACTGCAGTGGTGGCATAGTGTGCTTATGTTGGCAACAACCGATGAATGATCGTAGAAATTTAAATCATACATAATGATTGAAATAATATTTTGTTTATCATAAAATAAATAATTAATGTTATTCTTTATCTGTGGTTGTAAGATTTCTTGTGTGTAACCCTGTACAGTCAGTAAGTTAAAAATTCTTATAAAATGAAGCTTTAGTTGCCAACATGAGCACACTAGGTCGGCACGTCGATTAGTAAAATATAACGCAAGCTCTTATCTATAGTTATTTGGCAGAATATGTAGTGATACCGAAAGGTTTTAAAGAGAAAAGAGAATTTTCAGAAGTCACTCACGTTGTATTTCACATTTACTTATCTCTTTCAAATTGGTAAGTGACTTATATCACACAATGTTAAAAAAATCTATTCATTCATTCTACAGGCAAGAACATAGCACTTTCGTTGCACTGTTATAGTTGCTGTGTGCCTAATCTATCAAATGTTTCTGTTAAGGTAGACTATACGCCTACTTGCCGATTTCGGTTACACATTACTTGCGAATAACCTCACTTTTAACTATACATTACACTGAAATAGTTTTTATAAGGCTAGTTGACATTTGTCGATGTGTAAATAATCCCAACATTACACGTAAATTGAGCACCAATATTCTTTTTTTTTTTTTTTTTTTTTTTGTATATATTTACACGTAGGAAGAGGATCTGTTCATTTGCCACACACATCGCAGAAATCACGGAAGTAGCAGAAATCGCAGAAGTAGCAATATCAGTAGCAGAAATCGCAGAAGTAGCAATGTAGCAATATCAGTAGCAGAAATCGCAGAAGTAGCATTTAGAGTCACCGAAATCGCAGTTTGAGCGCGGAGGGATACATGTCGAGGATTTGTACAGTGCGTTTGTAAACAGTGACAAATCGCAACTAAGAATCACAGATATATAAAAGTAGCAGTCACAGAAATCACTGATATCGAAAAATCGCAGTTAAGCCCATCCCTACTGCGCAGGTAACTGTGTAGTGGTGGGGGCACCAGCTGTCGCAGCGTAGCCGGGCTGTGCGTTAGCTGCGCGCTGTTCCATTCCGCAGTCAGCTGCTGACTGCCGCTTATCTTTAAAGTTACGGCTGCATACAAGCGCAAGGAAATGTCGAGCTGAGAGTCTTGAACACACACGGCTGCATAAAAAGTGTACTGCAGAAAAACAACGCTCGTTTGATTGTTGGGAAAACTGTGGCGCATTTACGAGTATTTATGAGTATCATGTTTACATGGCAGGGCATAATTTTCTGAGCGGCACAGAAATTCCTTTCGTAGCTCAGTAGATTAACACGAAATATCTGTAAATTATGTACACAGTTCTTCTAGGGAGATCACTCTATCCATTATCACTGAACAACCACATTAGACGTTGACGCCAGATTACGAATTCAAAGTAAATTTGTGAAGATAAAAAAGTTATAAATTAGAAATTGACAAATTTGGATTTTTCGAAGCAGTTATTAAAATAGTCTATCAATGACTTAAGTGACATATCATATGAAATGATAGAATAATTGTTTATGTTTGACATTGTACAAGACAAGGAGACTATCTAAAAGCGTTACAAGTGACACATGTTCAGTCTTCGTACTGATGCCCATCAAGCAAGTGCTTATTGATCAAAGCAAGGTGTTTCACATTTCCTGATTTACTTTTTGTAAAATTGATTCTGCACAGGTAAATGAAAAATACTGAAATCCATGCAATAAAGATCGGATGATGGCAACCAAGAACTGTCGAAATCGGCCATGAATAAAAGCTTTTGTAAAACATTTTTGTCTAGCGATTTTCGTACAATTTTTTCAAAAGTGAAAATAGATGTCCCACTAGCATAAATAAAACAAACAGATTTTACAGTGGATAGTTCAGGTTGTAATAACAATAAAATAATGACGATTGCTTGCTACACACCGCAAAGACGATCGACAGTCAGGAAACGGATAATACTCAACATTAACAGACTTCATAACAAAATCGTCAAAGCTGTTGAAGCCGAAAGACAAGCTTTAAATAAAATCCACAACGAAACAGCATAAGTAAGAACGAAAATCGTGCTACAGTTCCTTTGCCAGGGAAGCACACATAGTATAAAGTTACACAATACAAGCTTAACTGCCACAGAATAGTTTTTAAAGTGGTAATAAGTAGAGGCTTCTACATCTACATACATACTCCGCAATTCACCGTAAGGTGCGTGGCGGAGGGTACACTGTACCACTACTAGGCATTTCCTTTCCTATTCCACTCCCAAATTGAACGAGGAAAAAAAGAATGCCTATATGCCTCCGTACGAGCCCTAATTTCTCTTATCTTGTCTTTATGATCATTACGCGAAATGTAAGTAGGCGGCAGCAAGATCGTATTACACTCAGCTTCAAATTCCGGCCCTCTAAATTTACTTAACAGAAATTCACGAAAAGAACGTCGTCTTTCTTCCAGCGATCCCCAATTGAGTTGCCGGAGCATTTCCGTGACACTCGCGCATTGGTCGAACCTACCGGTTACAAATCTAGCTGCTCGCCTCTGAACCGCCTCTATGTCTTCCTTCAAAACGATCAGCTGCGGGTCCCAAATACCTGAGCAATACTCAAGACGTGGTCGTACAAGTGTTTTATACGCGGTCTGCTTTACAGGTGAAGTACATCTTCCCAAAATTCTCCCAATAAACCGAAGTCGGCTGTCTGCCTTACTCACAACTGTCCTTACATGCTCGTTCCATTTCATATCGCTCTGCAATGTTACGCCTAGATATTTGAACGACGCGACTGCATCAAGAAGCTCACTACTGATGCTGTATTCGAACATTATAGGATTGTTTTTTCTACTCATGCGTATCACCTTACATTTTACTACATTGAGAGCTAGCTGCCATTCTTCGCACCAACTAGAAATTTTGTCTAAGTCAACCTGTATGCTATTACAGTCAGTTACAGACGACACCCTCCCATACACCACAGCATCATCAGCAAACAGCCGCAAATTACAACTTACTCTGTCCATCAGATCATTTATATAGATAGAAAATAATAGCGGTCCTATCACACTCCCCTGGGGCACGCCTGACGATACACTCATCTCTGATGAACACTCGCCGTCGAGAACAACGTACTGCGTTCTATTACTTAGGAAGTCTTCCAGCCAGTCACAAATCTGTGAACCTATTCCATAAGCTCGTATCTTCGTTAGCAGTCTGCAGTGTGGCACCGTGTCGAACGCCTTTTTGAAGTCGAGAAAAACACAATCCGCCTGTTGCCCTTCGTCCATGGCTCGCAAGATGTTATGTGAGAAAAGGGCAAGCTAAGTTTCACATGAACGATGTTTCCTAAACCCGTGCTGACTCATGGAAAGAAGCTTTTCCGTTTCACGGAAATTTACTATATTCGAACTGAGAATATGCTCCAAAATTCTACATGAAACCGATGTCAACGATATTGGCCTGTAATTGTATGGGTCAGTTCTCTTTCATTTCTTATACACAGGAGTCACCTGCGCTTTTTTCCAATCACTAGGAACTTTGCACTGAATTAAAAATTCGCTATAAATGCAAGCTAAGTAGGGGGCCAATGCCGCAGAATAGTCTTTGTAAAACCGAACTGGTATTCCATCCGGACCAGCAGACTTTTTCGTATTTAGCTCTCTCAGCTGCTTCTCTACACCGGAAATACCTATTGCTATGTCCCCCATTTCGGAATTAGTACGTTGATCAAATGATGGTATATTTGTGCGGTCCTCCTGCGTGAAAGATTTCTTAAAGGTTAAATTTAGAAATTCAGCTTTCCATTTGCTTTCTTCTATTACTGCCCCGGAATGATCAACTAGTGACTGGACAGTGGGCTTTGACCCGCTTATCGATTTTACATAGGACCAGAATTTTTTTGGGTTCTCGGAAAGATCTTTTGCTAAGGTATGGCTGTGATAATTATTGTATGCTTCACGCATCGATCTTTTTATAGACGCACGAATCTCTACTAACTTTTGCCTGTCATCATTTGCGTGTTCTTTTTTTGAATCGAGAGTGCAACAGCCTTAGCTTTCTCAGCAGCTTTCTAACATTATTATTATACCATGGTGGATCTTTTCCATCCTTAATCGTCTTTACTGGCACATATTTCTCTAACCCTTCATTAACAATGCATATAAATTTAGTCCACAATTCCTATACATCCATAGTCCCAGAATTGAACGATGCCCATTTATTTTCTAAGTGCGATCGTAACATTTGCTTGTCGGCTTTTCCCAACAAAAACACGCTCCTAGCCTTCTTGACTGGTTTATGAACTTTGGTCACCATCGACGCTATGACGATATCATGATCACTAATTCCTGTCTCTACACAGACATCGTTAATAAGGTCAGGCCTGTTTGTGGCTATAAGGTCTAGAATATTTCCATTGCGCGTGGGTTGCCGGTTTAACTGCTCAAGACAGCTTTGTGATCAGCCAGTGCCGACTCCCGTCTAAAGAATTGATATACGCGAAACACTATTTCTCTTGTCTGTCTGTGTAATACAGGTTGAGATTTGCTGTTGCTACTCATACTCAACTGAATGCTCCGGAATAACTCGCAAAAAAACACAACGCAGAACGCCAAAACCAGTCGTCGCTCCGCACAGTACGACACGAACTCGACGGCGCGCAACGGCTGACTGACGGCTATTGGCCAGCAGGTCACGTGACGTGTCCTAGGCCTACCTGTGCTTCTGCGCATCCAGACCTCACCCGCCAAGTTATGTGGCACATGCTCTAGCGTGTTCTGACCAAGTGTAGATATTTAGCTGCCAGCAGTTTACGTCACGTCACTGTCCCATAAGGAAGATAAATTCTAACCTCCTTGTCTAAAAACAAGGCTGCGGTCCTACTCCTGCCGGAAATTGTTGAAACTATTGTTTGAAGAAACTCAAAAGTTTTGTGTAGAGCAACATATAGATGCATGTGCCTTTGACCTTAAACTGAACAAAGGTTCTTCTTTTATAATTGAAACAGTATATAGGTCCCCTTCAGGAAACTTTCAGTTATTTATGGAAAATTTGGATGCCTTGTTGTGCTATCTGTCAGATAAGGGAAAACAAATTGTTATTTGTGGGGATTTCAATGTTGACTCACTAAAGGAGGGTAATAGGAAGAATGACCTGGACGTATTACTCGGTTCTTTCAATTTGTCTTCTGTAATTGATTTTCATACTTCGGTAGTAAAGAACAACAGCACACTGATAGGCAACTTTTTTATAGACCAAGATAAGTTAATGAACATAAATGCTTGTTCAGTTGAGAATGATCTTTCTAATCCTGGTGCACAGCTAGTTGCAATAAATAACATAGTTCCTCTCTGTAAATCAAAACAGCCTTCCAAAGTTGTACATTCAGTTACCGATTGAACAATTAGAAACTCCAGGAAAAATTTTCAACAGTTCCAGTAGGATGAGGTGTATAGGCCAATTCACACTGTCCGTCACATCACGTCATGTCACCGTCCGTCAGAACATTCCGCAATGTATTTCTAATGGCGGCGTTCACACTGTCCGTCACCAGACCGTCATGTCAACGTCACGTCAAGCTTTCTCGTGAAGAATGTTTCGACGGAACGACCGTCTGCTAACATTGGAAGTTGACCTATTTTCGTCACGCGAATTAAATGTTGCAGTCGACGATTGCACTGTTTATATGCAAATAAGTCTTATTCATCTTTATTTTGTTGTTATACTTCGTTTTAGGGGTAAATCTCAAATATTTCATGACGACTTAAATATTTTTGTCAATTGAGTGTCCCCCTAAAATCGAGGTCGGATATCTGAAACCAAAAAATCTTTTATGTTATATGTTACGTAACATTGTAACAGAAAAGACTGAAGCAAACTGTTTACTTGAATAAGGTGGTTATTTGATTACCCATTTTTCATTACATGACATTTTAAATGAAAAACTCAGTTCTAATGAAAATAAAAATTCAGTTGTTTACGACGGTATTAACAACGTCAGCAAGTAAATCGTAATGAATAAAGTAAACATGCGCTATTTATGCTCTTTTAAGTATTGTTTGATCTTTTCATATGTTTATTTTTTCGCTTGAAAATAGATGTTGATGTTTTGAAATGTCGTTTCAGTTCCCAGTAAATTGGCCAAAAACATACATTGTAAAGTTTTCTTTGGCCGTCAGTAACATTTAGCATTGTTCTTCCCTCAATTCTAGTATTAAACTATGACTTTCTACATAACAGATCGCTACTAATAACCTCACTTTCAACATCGCAAATTGAGATGGGCGAATTGACGTGACGGACTATGATGGACAGTGTGAATACAACTTGACGTGATGGTGCCGTGACGTGACGTTGACATGAAGGACAGTGTGAATTGGCCTTAAGGAAGCTGATGCTAATTTAAAATATAACTTATTTCATGATACATTTGTTAGAGTATTTGAAAATTGTTTCCCCAAGAAAATAGTTAAGAAACCTTGGCTTACTAAAGGAATAAGAATATCTTGTAACCAAAAAAGGGAACTGTATCTATCAGCAAGAAAGAGTAATGACCCAGAAACAGTCAAATATTATAAAAAAACAATGCTATATTAAGAAAAGTTATTAAAAAGTCCAGAAGCATGTGCATCATGTCTGAAATTAGTACCTCTGATAACAAAATTAAAACAATTTGGAATATTATTACCAGGGAGATAGGGCAACAAAGAGCACAGAAAGACAGCATTACCATCAAAGTGAATGAAAAGTTTACAACTAACAAGCCAGAAGTTGAAAACATTTTTAATCATTATTATTTGTTAAATGTTGTGGACAAATAGGATCTAAATGTTCATTAGAAGAAGCTATGCAGTTAATGAAACAGGCCATAACCACACAATTTGAATTGAAATTCCACTCACCTCTCCTTCTGAAATTAAGAAAATAATAAACTCTCTCAAGAGCAAAAGCTCACATGGAATTGATGGTATTTCCAGAAGGATAATAAAAGCTTGTTCTCAAGAAATAAGTAGGATTCTTAGCCACATTTTCAATAGTTCTCTGAAGCAGGGTATTTTTTCTGATAGACTGAAATATGGTATAGTTAAACCACTGCACAAAAAAGGGGATACGTCTGATGTAAACAACTACCGCCCAATCTCACTTCTTACAGCCTTATCCGAAATTCTTGAAAAAGTAATGTATTCTAGAGTAAACTTTTATCCATTGTGTAATTTCTGCTGTAATTTCTGAAACCTATTCTAGAGTAGTTTCACACATAGGTAAAAATAAAGTTCTAACAAAATGTCAGTTTGGTTTCCAGAAAGGCTTTTCAATAGAAAATACTATACATATTTTCACCAATGAAATATTAAATGCTCTGAATAACTGAGCATCACCCATTGGGATGTTTTGTGATCTCTCCAAGGCTTTTGATAGTGTAAATCATGGAATTCTTCTGGATAAACTAAAGTATTGTGGTATGAATGGGACAGTCTACAAATGGTTTAAATCATACCTAACGGGAAGAGTGCAGAAAGGTGAAATTAGTAGTTCTCATAATATGCAAAAAATATCTGATACCTCAAACTGGGGAACAATCAAAAATGGGGTGCCACAAGGTTCGGTCTTGGGCCCTCTGCTGTTCTTAATATATATTAATGACTTGCCATTCTATATTCATGAAGATGCAAAGCTGGTTCTTTTTGCTGATGATACAAGTGTAGTTATCAAACCTGACAGAGAAGAACAAACTGATGAAATTGTAACGATTTTCAGAAAATCATTAAGTGATTCTCAGCAAATGGACTATCATTAAATTTTGATAAAACACAGTACATACAGTTCCACACAGTAAATGGAATGACACCATCAATAAATATACATTTTGATCAGAAATCTATAGCAAAGGTAGAACATTCAAAATTTTTAGGTGTAAGCATTGATGAGGGGTTGAAGTTCTGTTGAAACGTTTGAGTTCAGTGACTTATGCTATTAGGGTAATTGCAAATTTTGGTGATATATATCTCAGTACATTAGCTTACTATGCCTATTTTCATTTTCTGGGGTAATTCATCATTGAGTAAAAAAGTATTCACTGCACAAATGCGTGTGATCAGAATAATTGACGGAGCCCATCCAAGATCATCCTACAGACACTTATTTAAAGAGCTAGGGATCTTCACAGCAGCTTCTCAGTATATATATTGTTATTACCAATACCACCGAATTCAAAAGCAATAGCAGTGTACATAACTACAACATTAGGAGAAATAATTGTTTTCACTATTCAAGGTTAAATCTAGCTTTGGCACAGTAAGCGGTGAATTATGCTGCCACAAAAGTCTTTGGTCACCTACAAAACAATATCAGAAGCCTGACAGACAGCCAACAAGCATTTAAAAATAAATTAAAAGAATTTCTGCGTGGCAACTCCTTCTACACTATAGATGAATTTTTAGATATAAGTTAGTAAATTTGAAAAAAAATATAAAAAACAAATTGTGAAATGTAATTCTTAGCACAAAGTAATAATTTGTAAAGACACCTTTCATTAACCAGACATGTTCCACATCATTACGAAGGGTCATATTCTTGATCTATGGAACAAGTACTAATCTAATCCAATGTAATCTAATCTAATCAGTTCAGTGTGAGCCATTAAAATCCCATCTTATGTTGTAGTCGTTCAATTCAAGGAGGTTAACCTCCTGTGTTCAACTACAATAAGCAAAACGAAGCAAAAGTTACACAGTAGGTTGTCATGGCAATTTACCAAAATACTCAACAGAGGCGTGTTTATTGATTTCTTTTTCCCTGTGATTATCTGCAACTTTTAATTCTTATAATGAAATGTACCAGATATGTCCAAATAAATGTGACAAAAACGTTGACGCTACTGCTATGCTACAATGCAGATCAGTTGGCCACCATGACATTACACATTCACATTTGTTGGCTTCTCCAACTCCAAATAGCTGTAACTGTTCAACATAACATAATATGCACAAGGGATGAGTGTCAATACATCCAAGATTTCAGGTGTAAGCTGTTCACTGTCACCTTTGGCCAAAACAGGCAATATCCTTAAATGATTAAAAAGTAATCGATTGCCGCATGGGAGTAGCCGAGAGGTCAGGTCTCCCGCATTACAGATCGCACGTCTTCCTGTGTCGGAGATTCGAATCCTTTCTTGGACATGGATGTGTGTGTTGTCCTTAGGGTAGTTTAACTTTCAGTAGTTTGTAAGACAACGTAGTTTGGTCCCATAGGGTTACAAACATTTGAACATTGAGTTATATTTCATAGAAATTGTGTAATTTACTAATTTCCATAAGCACATACAGTGATTGAATTTAATTAAATATACCAATGTATCTTCTGAATACACAATCACGAATCTGGTTAATAAAAAATTCTGCTTTTTGTGACAGTTAAAGTATTTTGACATTGCAAACTTGGCAACTAAACGCTAAAAATATCACACTATTTCGTCAAGTTTTTACACGGACACGAGATCGTTGCAACTTTAGTCAGTCTAGACATTTTTCGTCACGTGTAAACGAGAATGGCTAAAATACATTAGTGGTCTGGAGAATTTACTGCCGAACATATATTTATCAAAGCCATACTTGTCTATGGTAAGAGAAATGTAAAGCATATAGTGATAGAGGCAAATAAAGCAGCTTCATACAATTCTTTCATATAGAAATTAAGATTGGTTGATCCTGTTCCTCACAGGTAATTTGTTATTAAAAATAATTATAATTAACAAAAAAATTAGGCCTGAACTGTACATTGTAAAGAACTTTCAAAGTCTCTTCTATGTGGTTACAGACTAATTCTATTGTATTTTCATAGTCTCAGCAGCCACTGTCCAGTCAATTTCGTGCGGATTTTCCGTTTATACAGTTTTGTTTGCCTTCTTTTTGCAAGGTATGTTGCAAACAACGACCATAACATAATCTCATCCATCATTGATAAAAGTAAATATACTAAGAAAAAAACCTATTCGCTTGCCAGATCGGCTGTAGTCTGAACTGCTTAAGTGTTTTTCTGCACCGTCAGATGGCGGGTGGAAGAATTTGCAACGATCTAAACAACTGGCCACATGCAACGAATGGCGTGAACAGACATTTGCACAGATATTTGCGAAGACAGATCACTGGACCTGCCTTAAGGCCATGTTACACGATACACCTGATGCATTCATCTAAGCAACAATGCCCAAAGCCTGTCTACGTGGAATTACGTACTGCTTCACGATCATTGATCTCTACACTGTCACTGTCAAGCAAGTTAGAATAGGGGGAGATGCCCTTTGTGCTAAAGAGTGTGTATACATTGCATTCTGAGGTTAAAGTAGTACTTTACCCCAAAAAAGTTACCTACATTACCTATGGATGTGCAAGCAGAACAAGAAAGTCATCTGCTATTTTACACAGAAAAATTTTATTGCTAAATTAATGCTTACTTGCTTGTTTCAGTGTTTTTTTCCCCTCAGTGACTTCTAATTTTCATTTTTAAGAGATATAGGTGCCCTTTAAATTTGAAAGATCTGGTGGTACAGCATTTCAGTAAGAATATTAATTGATGTGGAACCCGTAGAAAGAATTTTAGCGTGTATTCAACATAAAGAAGTCTCTACAGTACTGAACTTACGAAAATAATACGGCTTGGTTCTGTCGTTATTGGAAAAAATATTGTTCTGCATTTTTTTAACTGCTGCATCTAACAATTTCAGTTCTTATAATCTCAATATGTAATTCATACTTATAGAATGAGGTTTTGCATTAATAAATCACAGTTCAGCTACCTCAGTCCATATTTGTCCCAAAAGTATACTACATTAAAAACATGCTCAGAAATGAAAGTTATTTAAATGTATGAATGGTAACAGGGCAAGACCCACACAGTACTTTAATCTGAAAATATAGTTCCTAGGCTCTGCAAGAAGGTGTACTGGCTTCAATCAACAACTAAGCTCTGCATAGTGACGCCGTCTAGCCTCATTTTAACCTCCTTAGTCACTGTTCATGATGAATGTTGGATATATCTTGGTGCGAATATGCACATGCACAATAGACATCGATAATTGGCATGAAATGAGAAAATATATAAAATACATTTTTTCTTTAAAACTGAAACAAATCGATTTAATCGAAATAAAACTGTAATATTAAAAACATACTTATATAAACTTCCACTTAGCACTTAAAGCTCCAATACTAAAATGATGCCACTTAATAACCATTAGACCTGCCTGCTCTTTACTAACTTATAACAATATTGATAAATCAATATACATAATAATAAAATAAATTATGAATCAAATTAGTGAATGAAATTGTTAGTGGAAGGTTCCACACAACTGGCCCAGAACACTAAAAGCAAATTGTGTGCCACAGTGGTTAGGTAATAAGACTTCCGCCTTTTAATTGATAGGAAAGTTCGACATTATTTATTTATTTTTCATATGGTGTGTCTGATGCAGTTTCTGAAATGACATTTTACCTAAAAATAGTAATGTATGATAATTTTATGAAACAAAATGTTAAGGGTATGTGAAATAAAATTACCTATGGCTAATTTGAGTAAGTGCCTTACACTCTACTTGGGATCATCCCTGTAAATGACGTCCATCATCTTAGAAAAGAGACAAAAAATTGTTAGAGCAAAAAAGTTGCATAATCGTGTGGGGTCTGTCAGACTGGCACAATTGTTCCAACATGGACCACATTTCAAACAGGCCGACACACATACCAACAGTGAAGGCTAGTCTACGCTTGTAAACTCTACAGCTACTGGCAGTGTGGTGGGATGGAGGTAAGGGAGAGAAAGAGAGAGTCTAACTCGATTTTGTGTGATTGAGTTATCGAGTGTGGACTGTGTGGAGCCCTTAAACTGAAAGTTGCGATCGCCCTCTTACATTACCTGTCTTATAATGTTATTTAATAAAGTCCTCTCTGTTGCTGGCCAGATTTTGAACAGGAGCAAAAGAGTTGTATGGAGAACCAAACTCGCTAGTCTCTCTCCAATAACTGCGTATAATTTTTGATAAGCGCCAAAACTTAGTAGGTAAGAAGGTGGGCTAAATAAGAGGCTACGGACATTAGGCGTCTTCTTTGATTTAACAAAAGCGTTTGATTGTGTTGATCACAAAATATTGTTGCAGAAGTTGGAACATTATGGAATACGGGGAGAAGCCCACAACTGGTTCACCTCTTACTTTAATAATAGACAACAGAAGGTAATTCTCCGCAATGTAGAAAATGGCTATGACGTGCAATCCCAATGGGGCACAATTAAGTATGGGGTGCCCCAGGGGTCTGTTTTGGGACCATTGCTGTTTCTTATTTATATAAATGATATGCCTTCGAGTATAACAGGTGATTGTAAAATATTTTTGTTTGCTGATGATACCAGCTTGGTAGTGAAGGATGTTGCTCGTAATATTGACACAGTATCAAATAATGCAGTTCAAGAGATAAGTTCATGGCTAATAGAAAACAAGTTGATGTTTAATCACAGTAAAACTCAGTTCTTACAATTTCTAACACATAATTTGACGAAATCTGACATTATGATTACACATAATGGGCATGTGTAAGTGAGACTGAACAGTTCAAATTTCTAGGTGTTCATATAGACAGTAAGCTGTCATGGAAAGCCCATGTTCAGGATCTTGTTCCAAAACTAAATTCTGCTATATTTACTATTAGAACAATATCTGAGATAAGTGATTTTTCAACACGAAAAGTAGTCTATTTCGCTTACTTTCACTCACTTATGACGTACGGCATTGTTTTTTGGGGTAACTCGCCTGATGCAAAAAGGATATTTCTGGCTCAAAAACGGGCGGTTCGAGCAATATCTGGTGTAAGTTCGCGAACGTCATGTCGACCCCTTTTCAGTAGTCTGGGAATTTTGACTCTGGCGTCACAATACGTTTTTTCTTTAATGTCGTTTGTTGTTAATAATATCAGCTTATTCCCTCGAGTTAGTAGCTTTCACTCGGTGAATACTAGACAGATGTCTAATCTACATTTGCACCGCACCACCTTAACACTTGTGCAGAAAGGGGTGCAGTATTCTGCGGCATCCATTTTCAATAAGCTGCCACAAGAACTTAAGAATCTTAGCACTAATCCACATGCTTTCAAATCTAAATTGAAGAGTTACCTCGTGGCTCACTCCTTTTATTCTGTCGAGGAACTCCTAGAAAAGTTAAACAATTAAGCTAATTTATTTTTTCTTTATTGATTCTTTTCACTTTTTCTATTACCATTATTGTGTAACAATTAATGTATTGACTTGTTCCATGACCATGGAGTTTTACTCCTGAAGTGGGTCCTATGGAACAGAATAAATAAATAAATAAATAAATAAATAAACGATCGTTTCTGCGTACCAGACTACAGGTGTCCAAGATGATGAGAGCGAAATGATAATTTCCTTCGGATTGCAGTGCATTTATGTCTTAGAAAGTGAGTGGACAACTTGTGGTAGGTAACATGTTCCCATTGGTTGGCTGCCCGTAGTCAAGGTAATAGGGAAAAGACGTCTTGCCATACTTTAAAAGTGTAGTTTCCTGCCATATTGCTGAAATTCAGTCCTATATCGGCGGATTATTCCACCAGTATGCTGTAGGCAATGATCCCCATAACTCCTTATTTAACGTTGTGAAGTTCCCATTAATAAAATGAGGTCTTGTAATCGCTAATGCATACCGCACAAAAAAGTGATTTGTTGGAATGTTATTCATGCAAATTACTTTTGTGAGCCTAAAGAGAAGTTGTCAATTGTTTTTTAAGTAATTGGTTTCTTTTCCTTATGTATTTAGGAAGGAATTGAGTCACTACTGCTTTGAATTACAGACAAAATACTTTTGTTTTATATTACAATTTATAGTTTGTGTAACTAAGGACCAAACTGCTTAGGTCATTGGTCCGTAGACTTAATAATTACTTAAACTAACTTCCACTGAGTACAACATGCACAGAAATGATCAAAGAAGTCAAGAGCAGGGGTTGAGAAGATCAGCCACATCCAGTGGCGCCATAGAGTAGAAATATCTCTGGAGTGAGCATTCAGATGCGCAGAAGAGATCTTGTGTCGTCAACATCTGTTGCCGTTATGGTCACGTTATCTCGGGACGACGTATGTTTGTCTGTAATGGGAATGACCTAAACAGTGATGGTCCGATAACAGTGACTTATGTGAATGTTATTTTTCGGTAGCTGTGAGATTACTTGTGATTTACGGTTTAAATCAGAAGGTTGTGAATTCACAGCTTATCCTTTCAAAACTTTACCAAATACGATTTCTCCAATATCTGCGAATCTACGATAAATCAACTTATATGCTCCTTCAAGGTAACACATTCACAGGTAGCAAATGGCAGTCACTGGCGAATATATATGCTAACTGATAATTCTGGGTCAAATTTTATTTACAACTTTGGCGGCGTAGTGTGCTGATGTTGGTAATAACCATGTATTGGTGTTTGAAAACTCAATCACATAGAATAAGAGGGAATCATTTTTCGTATTGACCATGAAATAAATAATTAATGATGTTCCTGCTCTATGATCAACAGATCTTGTATGTACTCATCTGTGGCCAGCAGATTTATTATCCTCGTACTGTTAACATTTTGTTGCCAACATTACCACTCTAAGTTGCCGAGGCCATAAGTAAAATTTAACAGTATCTCTGTTCAGGTGTCAGTCATATGTTCTTGCCTGTAAAGAGTGAAAAATGCAAAATTTGAACAGTATATTGTTAAAGTCATTAAGCAATTTAAAAGGTTGAAAAGTCCAGTCTCTTGTCAAAGCCATTCCATATTTTGCAGTTTTCTATCGTTAACGATAGGCATTGATTATTTACTTTACAGCAGGTAATATGCAGATGAAAAAAGTACTAATTTGGTAAAGTGTTTCCAACTTTGTCGTGAACATAGGCTATGCTATACATTAATCTCTTGCAACAAATTTGATTCGACATACACATATGCTGTCTTCAGCAATTCTCAAATGAGTTATCCTGTTTCACCCTCATATAATGGAACACTACCAAAATTCCAGGATGTTGCAAAATGACATGATAGTTGGCCTTCAATAGGTCTGGAAAAATTACAGACGGAATTGATTATTCATTTTTTTTGGATGAATGGGCTACAAAAAAAAAACTCTGAACCACATATAGCAACAAATGTAATTCACCTCTGTTACTATGAGTAAACAAATGGATCACATGCAACATAACCTTTGAACATAAGCAAAAGGCTAATTCACAATGGCCGTCATGTTAAGTTGTACGTTACGTCATGTCAACTTGCTTAGCTCTGTACCAAGCAATGGAAGTGGCGCTATAACTACTATCCATGATTAAATATTTTGAGTATCGTGTCAAATCTGAGAAAATAACAACTATGAAATCATTTAATGGCCATAGTAAAGGTCGTGTTCCTGATCAGTTGTATGTGGGAAAGTACTGAGAAGGAAAACGTCATTTCAGATTATCGACATGAATTTTCTGGCGAAACCATTGACCAATATTCAAACACATAAAAAAAACTCAGCTTTGTTTACCTCAGTGAGTTTTCATTTTTAAATATCTGAGATGCTGACATTGCTTGTGGAACAAAAACTCGATGAAAAAAAAATGCAATTCGTAATGTTACATTTGCAAATCACAGTCATAAATTGAAACTTAAGAAACAACAAAAGCACAAAATCAACTACAGAGTGCGGCAGAAATAAATTTGCATGTCACCAGAAGATGATGTTGTTGAAACTTTGCTACCGAGATACCCTAACATGACATGACGTGATACTTAGTGTGAATTAATGAACAGCGTCATCCCCGGATCACGTGATAATTCCAGCTTAATGTTCAGAACATGTGCAGAAGGCAATGCTCACTCCAGAGATATTTCTACTCTTTGAGTGGCGCCAATGTTTAATTTGTCGTGAGCACAATGACGTGCTCATTCACGTAATTGTTTTCACTGTCTTCTCTTTTCTTTCTTGTATGCCGAAGGTTTGTTTCTGTACATGTTATTATTCTCGTGTACTGTGCTGTTTTTTAATCTTCTATATCGTCTACCATTTTATGCAGTTATCCTTTCGTACTCGTGACTGTGTGTTTTTTATTCACAGTGTCTCTGATGATGGGCAACGCCCGAAACCCGGTAATAAAATTATCAATTAACCCTATTTGCAACCAATCAGCATTGAGTTAAGAAGAAAAATTTATATATTAAAAAATGGTAGCTCACCACGTGAACGATTTTAAATCGTCTTTGGAATTGGTGAAATTCACACATGCTCGTTTCTCCTCGGAATGAAAGATGAGAAAAGAGATTTTTGGGCATTAACAGAAATCACAGAAGATATGAAGTTCCTCAGAAAAACGCACATGCAGTTGAACAACATTGCTTTCTCCACATACAGTACTAATCGTAAAAATTTGGAAGACCTTTTTCTGAATATTTTATATCTCTTCTGTTTAAGTCTAATGCACAATAATTACTTCTTGCAAGGATATTTCGTTTCTCGCCACTGAAAAGTGGGAATTATTATGCAGTAGCTATTATTGGTGTACAGAAGTAATTTCATATATCTAAACCCAGAGATGCCAACCACTTTGAAATGTCCATATTTCATACGGATACATCTTATGAAATACAGAGGTACAGATGCTCTTTCTCAAAGTATGTTTAGAGGAAGCATATGGGGAAAACAGTGCCGCCTTACTTCTCGATCGTATTTCTTTATCATTTGTAATGCACCACAACAGAATATTCTGTAAGTGAAATTATACGTGAGCCAGTGGAGGTTTGTACTTTACAGCTGCATTGCACATACGCTGTTACAGCGCCAGGTGCAAGGCATGTCACACACGCCAATAACAGAGCAGTAATCTCTGCCAATCGTGAAGTGCTGTGACATCAGCGCTTCAGTGTTGCCGGCTTCATTCCTTCAGAATAGCTCATGCCGCACCAACACCATCTAGAAGGCATTGGCCGAGCACGTGTTTGAATAGTGCAGTGTGATTTGTTTCACTGTGACCAAAGTTTATAAATTCAGACGCTTCAAAAATTTCACAGAAATACTGAATTCTCCAAGTAACAAACGTTCGAGTCAAGGTGGAATCACACCATTGACGCTGATTGAAAACCTGTATACCTTTATCGTTTTTTTATTCCATCATTGTTGTTGTAAAAGAGAGAGTAAGAAGGCTGTATGATTATTTACTTATGAACCTCAAAGTAGCAGGCATTCTCAGGTGCTCCCTTTCTTTGCTTGATTCCTCTGCTTGTAAACATGTTCATTGTGTGTTCATTGTTGTGCTTATAACTTCATTGTCGAACAGGAATTTATTTGTTCTCACTGTGGTAGCAATTCAAAACAAATGTTATATACACTGATATTATCTTTACTCAAATGGTGTTATTTACAAGATGCAGTGGAAAGTCGTGTAGACGAGTTTACAGATGCTGTTGTTGCAACATCGTTATGGCAGAGTAGCCACCTTCAAGCAATTAACAGGAATTGTCAAATGCAATGTTTCAGCAGCGCGGGTATAGCGGGATTATATGACAACCTGTTGGCAACGCTCCCTACATTCAATAATGAAAGTGAAGTTCATTGTAGTTTTGCTTTGCATGCTAAGTTTATTATAGAGAATCGAGTTTAGGTTATATTTTTTAAAAACATGGAAACGATTTCTGAAAGCACCAGCAGAAAGAACTGAAGAGGAAATTATAGTAGAGTTTCAGAAAATAGGAAGTCACGTGTAAAAACACAAACTATAAGAAGGGATATACTGACGAGTGTTCGTGTCTTGTACAATCGTCAAAATTTGTGAATCATGTGTTTTGTATGGTTTGTCTAGAGATTTTTTGGTGCAGCATGGGGGAAGGGTTAACTGCAGGCATCACGTTATATCAAAACTGCACGGAGACTATAGTAAGGTTACGTCATCAAGGACTACAGTGAGAACGTTTTTAAAAAGCGCGATGATTCAGCTGCGATGAATGCAGAAATGTTGCTCACAAAATTTATTACAGAGCATAATTTACCTATTGCTTGTAGATCACACACTGGGCCATTATTAAAAAAAATGTTTCCAGATTCAGACACCGCTAAAAAAATACGGCTTTTCATGAACCAAAACAGGTGCTGTAATAAAACGTTGGTAATTTGGTAGTATCCGTGTACATCGAAGGAAATGGCATTGCCATCGATATATATCGAATGTTCGATATAGTGTTTTTGAACCATAGATTCGGGTGCTACGCGCCATCACATACTAAAAAAAACTTTTTGTTTAACATTTACCTAATCTAACTTTGACTTTAAAAAAGTGACCTGTAGCGAAGCCTTAAGGAGGTTAAGTATACTTCAAACATGAAGTTTTTTTTTTTAGTATGTGAGGGCACGTAGCGTCCGAATCTTCGGTTCAGAAACACTATATCAAACATTCTATTTATATCGATGGCAATGCCGTTTCTTCAATGTATGTGGATTCTTCCAAATTACCAAAACGTTTATGATGCTCAACACAGAATGAATTAACTGATAAAACGAAAGCCTCTCCAGTTTCAATAGCAGCACTGATTTTAATTATGTAAAGCAGTATCCAAATGTAGTCACGTATTTTTATGTTGCTCTGGAAAAAGTAAGCACTGTTCTTCTATGTCTTCTAGTTGTTGTTATAGTCTTCAGTCCGAAGACTGGTTTGATGCAGCTCTCCACCCTACTCTATCGTGAGCAAGCCTTTTCATCTCCTCATAAGAACGGCAACTCAAATCCACTTGAATCTGCTTATTATACGCGTCTCTTGGTCTCCCTCTGCGATTTTTACCCCACACACTTCCCTCCAATGCTAAATTTACGATTCCCCGATGTCTAAGAATGTGTCCTACCAAGCGATCCCTTATTTTAGTCAGGGTATGCCAAAAATTCCGTTTCTCACCAAATCTGTTCAGTACCTCTTCATTAGTAATGTGATCTGCCCATCTAATCTTCAGCATTCTTCTGTAACACCACATTTCAAAAGCCTCTGTTCTCTTCCTGTCCACACTGCTTATCGTCCATGTTTCACTCCCGTACAAGGCAACACTCCACACAAATGCCTTCAGAAAAGACTTCCTTACCCTTAAATTAATATTCGATGTTAGCAAATTTCTCTTTTTCCAAAATGCTTTTCTTCCCATTGCCATTCTGCATTTTATATCCTCTGTACTGCGACCATCGCATGTTATTTTACTACCCAAGTAACAAAACTCATCTACCACCTTCATTGTTTCGTTACCTAATCTAATTCCTTCAGCATCGCCTGACTTTCTAAGACCGCATTCCATTATTTTTGTTTTGCTCTTGTTAATGTTCATTTTATACTCTCTCTTCAACACACTGTCCATACCGTTCAACTGCTCTTCCAGGTCCTTTGCTGTCTCTGACAGAATTACAATGTCATCAGCAAAACGCAATGTTTTTATTTCTTCCCCCTGTACTTTAATCCCTATTCCAAATTTTTCCTTACTTTCCTTCACCGCCTGCTCGATGTACAAATTGAACAACATTGGAGAAAGGCTACAACCCTGTCTTACTCCCTTCCCAACTGATGCTTCCCTTTCATGCCCTTCGAGTCTAATAACTGCGGTCTGGCTTTTGTACAAGTTGTAAATAACTCTCCTTTTCCTGTATTTTACCCCTGCTGACTTCAGAATTTGAAAGAGTGTATTCCAGTCAACATTGTCAAATGCTTTCTCCAAATCTACAACAGCTAAAAATGTAGGTTTGCCTTTACTTAATCTCTCTTCTAAGATAAGACGTAAAGTGAGTATAGCCTCCTGGGTTCCTATGTTCCTCCTGAATCCAAACTGATCTTCCCCGAGGTCAGCTTCTACCAGCTTTTCCATTCTGCTGTAGATAATTCGTGTTAAAATTTTGCTGATGGTTCTGTAATTTTCACACCTATCTGTGCCTGATTTATTTGGAATGAGGATTATTACATTTTTCTTAAAGTCTGAGGGCATTTCGCCTGTCTCATACATCCTACATACCAGTTCAAATAGTCTTGTCATGGCTGGCTCTCCCAGAGACTTTAGTAGCTCTGAGGGTATGTCATCTACTCCTGGGGCCTTGTTCCGACCTAGGTCTTTCAAGGCTCTGTCAGATTCATCTATCAGTATAGTATCTCCTATTTCATCTTGATCTACTTCCTCTTCCCTTCCTACAACATCGTCTCTAAGTTCATTTCCTTTGTAGAGCTGCTCTATGTACTCTTTCCACCTTTCAGCTTTCCCTTCTTTGCTGAGAACTGGTTTCTTATCTGAGTTCTTGATATTCGTAGAGTTGCTTTTCTTGTCCCCAAATGTCTCTTTTATTTTCCTGTAGGCGGTATCTACTTTTCCCCTTGTTATACATTCTTCTACAGATTTGCATTTTGCTTCTAGCCACTCCTGCTTAGCCAGTTTGCACTTCCTGTCAATCTCATTTTTTAGTCGTCTGTACTCCATTTTGCCTGTTTCATTTACTGCATTTTTATATTTTCTCCTTTCATTAATTAAATTTAGTATTTCCTGTGATACCCAAGTGTTTTTTGTAGGTCTTGCCTTTCTACCTATTTTGTCCTCTGCTGCCTTCACTATTTCATCTCTCAATGCTACCCATTCCTCTTCTACTGTTTTATTTCCCCCTGTTTCTGTCAATTGTTGTCCCATCTCCTTATTTTCATGCCTTTCTGCAGTTTTTTCAGCTTCAGCCTACAGTTCATGACTCACAAGTTATGGTCAGAGTCTATATCTGCCTCTGGGTATGTCCTGCAGTTTATAACCTGGTTCCGATACCTATGTCTTACCATTATAAAATCTATCTGATACCTTCCGGTGTCTCCTGGTCTCTTCCATGTATACAACCTTCTTTTGTGATTCTTAAACCACGTGTTTGATACGATTGAATCATGTTCCATGCAAAATTCTACCAGGCGACTTCCTCTTTCATTCCTCCTGCCCAGTCCATATTCACCTATTATTTTTCCTTCTCTTCCTTTTCCTACTACCGAATTCCAGTCTCCCATCACAATTAAGTACTCCTCTCCCTTAACAGTCTGAATAATTTCCTTTAGCTCCACATATATTTCTTCGATCTCCTCATCATCGGCAGAGCTAGTTGGCATATAAACCTGTACTACTGTTGTCGGTGTTGGCTTCATATCTATCTTGACAATGATAATGCGATCACTATGCTGCTCATAGTAGTTTACCCGCCTTCCTATTTTCTTATTCATTATCAGTCCTACTCCTGTGATACCCCCAACTGATTTTGTATTTATAATCCTGTACTCACCTGACCAGAAATCCTGTTCATCCTGCCACCGAACTTCACTAATCCCCACTATATCTAACCTCAACCTATCCATTTCCCTTTTTAAATTTTCTAATTTACCTACCCGATTAAGGGATCTAACATTCCACGCTCCGATCCGTAGAATGCCAGTATTGTCTATCCTGATGACAACATCCTCCTGAGTAGTCCCTGCCCTGAGATCCAAATGGGGGACTATTTTACCTCCGGAATATTTTACCCGAGAGGATGCCATCATCATATTTCCATACAGTAGAGCTGCATGTCCTCGGGAAAAGTAACGGCTGTAGTTTCCCCTTGCTTTCAGCCATTCGCAGTAGCTGTGTGGCAAAGCCATATTTGCTGATGTTACAAGACCAGTTCAGTCAATCATCCAGACTGTTGCCCCTGTAACTACTGAAAAGGCTGCTGCCCCTCTTCAGGAACCACACGTTTGTCTGGCCTCTCCACAGATACCCCTCCGCTGTGGTTGCACCTACGGTACGGCATGCAAGCCACCCCACCTCGGCAATGTCTGTGGTTCATGGGGGTAGGGATAACACGGGGAATGATTTTCGAATAACAGATACTGAATTTTAAAAAAGGATAACTCCATGGAAAAACTGCCCATCTTTCGTTTGTGATAATGTAAATACAATGGTTGGCCACTTGATATGAGTTACCTCTTTCATAAAGAAAGTTCAGCCAGCTCTCAATTTTCATGGCTGTATTTGTCATCAAATTCATTTAGCTGTGTAGAAAGGATCAGCTTGTTTATAAGAAATCCTTGTTGGCCAATTTCTTGTAGATATGTTCTTTTTCTTGCAAAAGAAGTTCAAAGAAGTAAAACGCATTTAAATGATTCCAATAAGTGTTTGAGGAAAAGCCCCATAAAATATTGAAATTCCTCTCCACTAGATGGATTTCTCTCCTCCATTGTGTAGATAGGTGCAGTGAGCGGTGGAATGCTCACATATAACTGAAACTTTGATATTATAGTAGAAACATTCGATGAGAATAAACGAAGAATCTTTAATGTACCTGTTATGTTCACTTATGACACTGTAGGCCCACATTTAAATAATACAGAAGTACACTACAGAAAGTAGAGCATTTGGAGTAATTTTCAAATGTTGAGCTACTGTTGATCTAATGTCATGCTAGTAATATTGTTTCAATTACAGAACTATTCTTTCTGTTTGTATTGCACTATGCTCATTTTGTTAATTCTATATGGTGACTTAAATAAAGATTTTTCACTAAAAATAGAAACAGGGAGACATTTACCAACCTTGCAAAATCATATAATCTGCAGGGACTTGTAAATGAATCCACAAATGTAACTTCCACATCCAAGACTACCATGGACCAAATACTCGTTTACAGAAAAAAAAACTTACATCAACAGTTCAAGTATATAATGCAGGATTCAGCAATCATATTGCTGTTATACTAAATGTCAGTCTTAATGAAGATATTTCAATCCCAGTCCCACCTTTTTTGTCCTTTCGTCCTACGATTACTTTTAATAATATAATGTAGATATTAATTGATGCAACTTAATAATACAAGTTCATTTTCCTATATACATTTCGTCTTTATTTGAAACGCATGTTCTTTGGAAATATTTGGCCAATGGAATAAAAGAAGGAAACAAAACAACCTAAAGGCACCAACCAGCACCATATGTAGACCGGAATCAACCAAATATTGCCACTAAATATGCCTACAAATATAGGCGAAATGCATACATATGTCAAGATAAACTTGTATTATTCAGTTGCATAGACAGCTTACATACATAAATATCTACATTATAATATACATGTCCATGCAAAATTTAAAACATTTAAAGACAATAAGCTTCGTTCGAGTGGCGCTGCTGATGGTCAGGAACAGTTTGAGGCGTTCGAGTGGCACTTCTGACTCTTGCTGACGATATCTGACTGGCCAATCTGGTGTTCGAGTGGCGGAGCTGATAGTTGGAGACCGAAAGTTTAAGTCAGCGGATTTTCATCAAACTGTTTTCTGACTAATTCCAAAGCGTTTAACAAGCCTCCGCCAAAAGACAAGCGTGCACATTTACGAAGAGGTTTGTGTTCCAAGTCTTCCATTTTCTCTTGATTGAGGCTGAGTTTGTATATTAGACAAGCATTCTTTCAACTTATGTGGCCTTCTAACACAGTACGTCCCATTTTTATTACACCCATACATACTATAAATGAAAGGTGTGGAAATTTTCATAACACGAATTTAAAGATGAATGCGTATGTTTTTACAGTTTGGATTGTGATATATTCGCCTGAAAATGAAGTAAAAATAGTCCTACTGAGATTTTCTGTGCCATCTGTAAATGAAGTGATTGACACAAGAATAATATAGTTGACAACAGGCATTAGCATTGATAGATTTTTATAACCGGCATATGTGCCACTATAGCGTCTCACAATTACTGTTCCGTGTTTCTCTTTGTGGTTATATATTATAGAAATCTATTAGTACCAATGTGGGCGTTTCTACACGAAATGTGTAACTTCTGGGAAAATCATGTACGATGATAATTCTTGCACAACACCTGCAAATTTTTGTATGTTTCATTTTTTTAATTTTATTGTAACTCATAATAATGGGACAAAATGCATATGAAGTTGTATGTTACCAAATATTCCTTTCACACAAACTATCCTAATTTACCTCATTTTTGTATGAGGTTTTGTCAGGTTAAATTGGCTACATTATTTATAAATGGAGAGACATGTTTACGTATATTTTGCGTTTTGTCGAAGTTTATGATCAGAATTTAATCCACAATGTATTTCTAATGGCGGAATGCACACTGTCCGTCGCCGGTCCGCCACCTCACGTCAACGTGAGCTTTCTCAAGAAGAATGTTTTGATGGAATGGTCGTCTGGTAACATCGCGACTCGCAAGTTAACCTAGTTTCGTCACACGAATTTTATACTCGACAGATACACGGTTTGCAGGCAAATGTGTCTTGTTAATCTTTATTATTATACTTTGGTTTAACGGTAAATTGCAAATGTTTCATGACGACTTAAATAGTTTTCTCAATTGAGAAATGCATAACATATCGCCAGTCATAACTTCACTTTCAACATTGGTAGAGAGAAAAGATGCCAACTAGCGCTATGGGTGGCCAATATGCGAAACAGGTGAAATAAGCGTTCGAGTTGGCTTTGGAGTTGGCAAATGTCAAAAAGCGCGCATGCGCAGTAGAGGCCTTCCAAATCGTCAGCAACTGTCAGGAACTATCAGCTTTTGGGCCACTCGAACGAACCTAATGCAAAACACAACTGAACCATACTTCACGAAAAAGTTCAAAACAAACAAGGCAAAGACACTCCTGAAAGACATCTACTCAGTGTTGCCAACACAGAAAAATGTATTCCGTTAAACTGGTGTTAAAATTACGCTAAAAGCTTACTATTGTTATTCACCCTTCTAAAACTGAAATTTCAATGCACCAATAACTTCCAAAAATTGTTTTTCTTCGTCATTGTATACTACTACTGTCACTACTAAAGGCCAATTCACACTGTCCGTCATGTCAACGTCACGTCACGGCACCTTCACTTCAAGTTGTATTCACACTGTCCATCAGTGTCCGTCTCGCTAATTCGCCCATCTCAAAACGCGATGTTGAAAGTGAGATCATGAGTGGCGATCTGTTATGTAGAAAGTCATAGTTTAACAACGCTAAATGTTACCGACAGCCAACGAAAACTTTACAATGTATGTTTTTGCCCAATTTACTGGGAACTGAAATGACATTTCAAAACATCAACATCTATTTCCAAGCGAAAAAATAAATATATGAAAGCATCAAACAATACTCATAAGAGCATAAATAGCGCCTGTTTACTTTATCCATTACGATTTGCCGGCTGACGTTGTTAATAACGTCGTAAACAACTGAATTTTTGGCTTTCATTATAATTGTTTTTATATTTAAAATGTTATTTAATGAAAAATGCGTAATCAAATTAAAATCTTATTCAAATAAACAGTTTGCTTCAGTCTTTTCTGTTACAATGTTATGTAACATAAACGATTTTTTGGTTTCAGATATACAACCTCGATTTTAGGGGGGTCTCAATTGACAAAAATATTTAAGGCGTCATGAAAAATTTGAGATGTACTCCTAAAACGAAGTATAACAACAAAATAAAAATGAATAAAACACGTTTGCATATAAACAGTGCAATCGTCGATTGCAACATGTAATTCACGTGACAAGAATAGGTTAACTTCCGATGTTAGCAGACTGCCATTGTTGTTGCAGTCAACGATTGCACTGTTTATATGTAAATGTGTCTTATTCATCTTTATTTTGTTATTATATTTCGTTTTAGGGGTAAATCTCAATTGTTTCATGACGACTTAAATATTTTAGTCAATTGAGTGTCACCTGTTGAAAAAACTAGTGCAGCAAAAAATAAATCTTTCATGATAAATTCTGATTTTTTTATCGTATATATTTTGCCACTGCAATACATTTACAACACTTTTTTACAAGACGTGACAAAGACATGAAATAATAAAATTAACAACGAATAAGTACAGCATCATCATCATCAAAGAATAATTAAGCACCGCAAAAATATTGATCACATTTCCAACATCACCCTAAAATCGAGATCGGAAATCTGAAACCAAAAAAATGGTTTATGTTACGTAAAATTGTAACAGAAAAGACTGAAGCAAATTGTTTATTTGAATGAGATTGTAATTTGATTACGCATTTTCATTAAATAACATTTGAAATGAAAAAGTCAGTTCTAATGAAAGACAAAAATTCAGTTGTTTACGACTGTATTAACAATGTTAGCGAGCAAATCGTAATGAATAAAGTAAACAGGCGCCATTTATGCTCTTATAAGTATTGTTTAATGTTTTAATATGGTTTTTTTCGCATGAAAACAGATGTTGATGTTTTGAAATGTTGTTTCAGTTCCCAATAAGTTGGCGAAAAACATACACTGTAAAGTTTTCTGTGGCCGTCAATAACATTTAGCATTGTTGTTCCCTCAGTTCTAGTATTAAACTATGACTTTCTACATAACATATCGCCACTCATAACCTTCTTTCAACGTCGTGTATTGAGATGGGTGAATTGATGTGACTGACACTGTGAATACAACTTGACGTGACGGTACCGTGACGTGACATTGACTTGACAGGCAGTGTAAATTGACCTTAATACTACTATTTCTAAAGGGAAGTTTACTAAGTTGCTACAGCGCTTGGGGTAGCAGCACTAAGCAACACTGGGCGCCATATTTGAGAACATCAGTCTGATGCAAGCCCCTACCACGCCGTAATGGAGAAGCGAGCCAACTGTCTCCGAATTGAAGCTGCTCATCGCTGCAATTTGCTGGGAAGGATCCTAGTACTGGGGTTGTGTATTGAAGTATATGAGACGCAACAAGAGCAAAACGAAGCACAAAATAAACGCATGGTTGTTTAAAGAGAATTACTTATTATTGCAGACTTTTTAAAAAGTATTCTTAAATGAATAAAGCTTCCTGATTTCCGAAATACGTCTGCAGGAAGACACGAAATTTTAAGAATACAAGGCTCTTTTCTGAGAAGGTGGAGCGTATTTGTATCGAGATATTTGCACAAGATGATTGCATGAAACTTGTAAAATAAAAGTGTGTGCTATTATTATTTAATCCACGTAATTTTCTGCCAGGTCCTGTTTGCTTTTTGCTGACTACTCTGTACGTTTTGCACGTTTATTTTCGCACACCACATTTTTGTCTACATTCCTTTCCATATTATATAGAATTTTCTTTCGACTTCCTCCAATTTGAGTATGAATAATTGTAATAACACATACAATTTTAAATAGGCATTTCACATTACTTTTTAACACAGGTAGTACTCCTGAAAGTGGATGAGTATGCAACATTTGATCAAATAATGACCATTTACGAAGTATAATCACCACCCGTGTCTAAAAGTAATTATTCGTCCTACTTCTGCATCATATTGATATACAGGGTGTTTCACTAAGTGTGTTTGCCTCTGTAACTTATAAATTAATAGGTGACAGGAAATTTTAATGTAGTAGGTCAACACAAGAAATGTTACACTTTCTGCAGAGCTATGAACATAGTTTATTGTATCATTTTCCAAAGAGTTACAGCACAAAGATATAATTTTTAAATGGAACAATAGTTTTTCTATCGTGCATTGGATGCGTTGAAACCAGCTGTGTCCAAATCAATTTAAACTACATTCCTATCACTGTTAGTTTGGGAGCGACAACCCTTCAAAGTTTAGGGGCAGATACCACAAACGCTGCGTATAATGCAATGCGCCTTCTAAATGTGGTGTGGCCGAGTTGTAACGTCGCCTGTGTCATTGAGCGAGAAGCTTACTCAGTGCGCTGTTAGACTGCCGACTGTCGCCGCACACGGCCGTATACCCGACAGTTGGAGACACACCAACAACCGGCACTCAATATACCACATTTACGGGCATCAGATGACGATGGCATACACGAGCAACGAGTACATTGACATGTTGCTGATGCTCGGCGAGTGCTGACACGATGCCAATGAAGCAGCCATGGCGTATGTCGTGAGATATCCTAGGCGAAGAGCCACGTGACATACGTGCCAAACAACGACTTCCGGAAACAGGCAGCTTAGTAATGGGTCACAGTAACAGATGAAGACCTGCAAGAAGTGAGGAGACGGAGGTGTTTGTTTTAGCTGCACTACACCATGATCCTCATGTCAGCTTACGAACCGTTGCTGCAGTCGCTGGTGTCAGTCTCACATCTGTGTGGCATATGGTACACGGCCACAGGTTTCACCCGTACCGCCTGTCACTGACCCAGGAGCTGTATGGTAACGATTTCCGTGCAAGAGTGACATTCTGTGAGTGGGGCATGTGTAATTCCACGCTGGAGTCTTCCAAAGTGTTATGTTCTCTGATGAGTCCATGTTCACAAATTATGGTGCAGTGAATCGCCATAAAATGCACTACTGGGCTGCAGACAATCCTCGGTGGGTACGACCTGTCGACCGTCAACGTAGGTGGTCTATTAACGTGTGGTGTGGAATCCTTGGGGATGAAATCATCGGTCCACATTACTTCCCAGGTACACTGACAGGTGAGTTATATTGCGCTTTTATAGCCGACAGTTTGGGTGGTCTCCTTGAACATGTGTGTCTACAGACGACAGTCCATATGTGGATGCAGCATGATGGTCACCCAGCCCATTCTGCGCATGCTGTTGTGGAAGAACTAAACAACAGATTTGCAGGAAGATGGTTGGGGCGCCATGGTCCTTATTAATGGCCCGCAAGTCCCGATTTAACACCAGTAGATTTCTTTTTGTGGGGATATCTAAAGGATCGTGTTTATGTCACTGAGCCCACATCCCCAAATGATCTAAAAAGGCGCATCGAGGACGAATGTCGCTCCGTCACACCGGCGCATTGCATTATGCATTGAGGAACACGGACATACATTTGAACATCTCATGTAAATCAATGTCCCACCGCCATAACATCCATCACCCACCACACAGCCATGTATTATGTACAGTGTGTGGTATCTGTCCCTCTAACTCTGAAGGGTTGTAGCTCCCAAACTAACAGTGATAGGAATGTAGTTTAAATTGATTCGGACGCAGCTGGTTTCAATGATTCCAATGCATAATAGAGAAAACTATGGTTCCAATTAAAAAATTATATCTTTGTGCTGTAACTCTTTGGAAAATGATACAATAAACTATGTTCATAGCTCCGCAGAAAGTGTAACATTTCTTGTGTTGACCTACTACATTAAAATTTCCCGTCACCTATTAATTTATAAGTTACAGAATCAAACACAATTAGTGCAGTATATATATATATATATATATATATATATATATATATATATATATATATATATATATATAAAATTAAAAATCTAAATACCTCTAATATGCCTAGTTCTTCATTCAGCTCACCTTAGTACTTTTAGTAATTATTATGTGAATAAAATATAAGTACTTGACATGCAACTTAGTACTTTTCTCAGTTGTAGATAATCATTTGTAAGAGGAAACCTAAAGAAAAACAAACGCTCATGATTTATTATTTCTGCACGAAAATACTATACGGTGTACAAGTAATGACTGATCTGTGAAATATAACATTGTTTCCGTCTTCGTCTTTGCTTCCATTCTTACTGTTATAATTAAAAGCATGTTTACACACTGTTTCCCTGCAAATGGCGGCTTCTGTCACGTTCATTGTGGGCTCGCGACACTAGCGCCAGAGAGCGGTCTAAATTTAATATACTAAGTCTATGGTCTGATGCAGCAGAGAGGGCAGACGCTTCTGTTTGTAATCTAAACTAACGTGTAAAGGCCATTTCACACTGTCCGTCACGTCATGTCACGTCACATCACGTCACCGTCCGTCAAAACATTTCGCAATGTATTTCTAATGGCGGCGTTCACACTGTCTGTCACCGGACCGTCACGTCACGTCAACGTCATGTCAAGCTTTCTCGCAAAGAATGTTTTGACGGAACGGCCATCTGCTAACATCAGAAGTTAACCTATTTTCGGCACGCGATTGAAGTCGACGATTGTACTGTTTATATGCAAATAAGTCTGACGATTGCACTGTTTATATGCAAATAAGTCTTATTAAACTTTATTTCGTTGTTATACTTTGTTTTAGGGGTAAATCTCAAATGTTTCATGACGACTTAAATATTTTTGTCAATTGATTGTCCCCCTAAAATCGAGGTCGGATATCTGAAACCAAAAAATTGTTAATGTTACTTAACATTGTAACAGAAAAGACTGAAGAAAACTGTTTATTTGAATAAGATTGTAATTTGTTTACGCATTTCTCATTAAATAATATTTTAAATGAAAAAGTCAGTTCTAACGAAAGGCAAAAATTCAGTTGTTTACGACGGTATTAACAATGTCAGCGGGCAATTCGTAAAGGATAAAGTAAACAGACGCTAGTTATGCTCTTATAAGTATTTTTTGATGTTTTCAAATGTTTATTTTTTCGCCTGAAAATAGATGTTGATGTTTTGAAATGTTATTTCAGTTCCCAATAAGATGGCCAAAAACATACATTGTAAAGTTTTATTTGGCCATCAATAACATTTAACGTTGTTGTTCCCTCATTTCTAGTATTAAACTATGACTTTCTACATAATAGATCGCCACTCATAACCTAACTTTCAACATCGCATCTTGAAATGGGCGAATTGACGTGACGGACACTGACGGACAGTGTGAATACAACTTGACGTGACGGTGACGTGGCGGACAGTGTGAATTGGCCTTAAGTACTTTTATTAGCGGTAAATCATGCCCGGTGTATGTTCGGCGTACAACTGCAGCTGTCGCAGTCATAAAATTGTTGGAATATCATACATAAAGAAATAGATATGTAGTTATATAGGTCGTTGTGTATCAGCGTGTATTTGTCTATAAACATTCATTATACTTAACTTTCGCATTTTCCAAATTTCAAAAATATGTTTACTTCACGACCATCAAAAGCTAGGCAGAGGACGAATGTATTTGGTGTGTTTTAATGTAATGACAGTTATTTATATAGTGTACAAAGGCATATTATCCATTGGGTAAGTAGGCCTACCCTTTGTATATGAACTGTAATTAAACTATTCTTTATACAGATTTCCTTTGAAAAACAGGAAGTTGCTAACCCAATGGGTAATCAGTATGAGACGTGATAAGTGGCAGCCTACAAAGTATAGTTACATATGCTCTTGTCATTCTGAAGATAAGTTATGGATGCTACCACGGATCGAAAGCGGCTACTGGAAAATACCATTCCAAGAATATTTTCGTTTCCTTAACACCAGAAACCAAAAGCTGTAAGGAAACGACAAATTGTGGAGAGCTCGATAAATATGTAATTTACTTCAAAGCATGAAACATCATTTGTACCACAGGCAGAATAAAGGTAATTAAAGATTTTAAAGAAATTCGCCTGTATTTATATGGAAGATATGTCGGCAAATACAAACGATTTTTGATATTATAGTAACATCAAATAATGCAGCAGTTCGACGATTGTAAACATTACACTGAAGTCGAAGTAGTAAATGAGAAATGCTATTCGTAATGGGAATTCTTTCCAAAATGCGTCGCCCAGAAATTAAGGAAAAATCGTCACTAGCAATGATTAATATCAAACCTATGGTTCAGCGTTTGCAGACGCCCAGCATTACGTGGTGTGGCACTGACGTTATCAAAGTTGGCGGCAACCTTTCCAATTGGCTTCAACTATGGCGGCGCTGTGGCCAGTCGATGTTGTTTATATGTTGGGCTGCCCCAAACGGCATTTTTTTAGGTATTGAAGGAAAACTTGTCGATAGTCGGAGTCGATTTTCCACTATTTAACTGCTTTGCTTTTAGGAAGAGTGGGCGTTAACTGCATGAATATCTTTCATTGCGTGTGTAAATACTGTTATTCGCTTTGGGTAGAGTTGTGCGTGGGTTTGAGTGTGACAGGTGTATGTTGTTATTGTTTGGCTGACCAAAATAGTGATACTCCCCTCTTTTTATTATCCGTTACAGGAGTTAAGCTTTCGTATTCTGTTTGTTTCATATTTCCTGGATAATCAAGTAACGTAAATGGATATATGTTTTCCACGTGGTCCTATCGTTAACCTCATATATATTTATACGGCGAAGCTTGCGATATTTATTCGCTATTACTATGTCTTGTGATTACGACGACAATGAGTTTTTGGACTTTAAAGAACTGGAAGAACAGATAACGCAGATAGTGGACAATGGAAACCTCGAGGAAATGCTTCGAATACAACTGTCTGAGTTTGAAATGCTACAGTCCATGTTTTCAAATCCAGGAGAATTTTGCGTGGATGACCCTAGCGTTATAGCCGATATAAATGAGTTTGTTGATGGAAGATGTTCTATTATTCCACCTCATTTAGATTTTAGCATAAATTTATTTATTGATATGGTACGTACCGTGTTTGAAACCTGTAGTTTATAGACAGCTAGAAGGGTGCAACAGTATTCATTTACTAACGATTTTTTATTTCTTTAAGGCCAAGTTCGAAGTCTGTGTGAACCTCCCACACGATTATCCAGCTACTGAGCCAGATATTTTTGTGAGAAGTGATAAACTCAGCAGAAACCAGCAACACAGTTTAAATATTGATCTTAGCAAATTTATTGCTAATCTTGATCGAGGTGAAATCTGTATCTGCTCAGCCATTTCTTGGCTTCAAGAAAATGCTACTCATTATTATGTTGCAATTAAACCAGAACCGCAAGTAAATATATGTGAAGATGAAGATTTGTTTACCCGGTACTGGATATACTCTCATCACATTTACAGTAAAATAAAAAGGAGAGAAGTACTGGATCTTGCACATGAATTCAACATTACAGGATTTTGCCTTCCTGGAAAACCGGGGATTATTTGTGCCGAAGGTTCTTCAATGGATTGTGGGGAATGGTGGCAAAAGGTAATGATTTTTAGTAGTAGACATATGGTTTTAAACAGTTTTCCTTTATCCATAGTGTGAAAGTTCTACCTGGTATATAGTGCAAACGGAAAAACGAAGTATATGATTACTGATTCTAACTATTGTTGTTTATCATTGAAATCGTGACTCTGGGTAGATGCAATACCACTTCACTTTATACAGAGCAGACTGTAAATTAAATGCTTGCTTACATTCAGAGGGCGAATTTTATAATGCTTCAGATGGTCACGTAGAGAGACCATGTAACTTCACAACTGAAGGCGAGAATACAACCCATTGTCTGTCTACATACATAGTCCACAATCCGCTGTAAGGTACGTGGCAGAGGGTACACTGGACCACTACTAGGCATTTCCTTTCCTAATCCACTCCCAAATAGAACGAGGAAAAAAAGAATGGCTATATGCCTCTGTATGAGCCCTAATTTCGATTATCTTGTCTTTGTGATCATTACGCGAAATGTAAGTAGGCGGCAGGAAGATCCTACTCCGCTCAGCTTGAAATTCTGGCCCTCTACATTTCCTCAAGAGAAATTCTCGAAAAGAATGTCGTCTTTCCTCCAGTGATTCACAATTTAGGTCCCGGAGCATTTCTGTGGCACTTGTATATTGGTTGAACTTACCAGTAACAAACCTAGCAGCTCGTCTCGGAACTGCTTCTGTGTCTTCCTTTAAACTGATCTGTTGTGGGTCCCAAACACTTCAATACTCAAGACGTGATCATACAAGCGTTTTATATGCGGTCTCATTTACAGATGAAGTACATCTTGCAAAAATTATCCCAATAAACTGAAGTCGGCTGTCCACCTTACTCACAACTGTTCTTATATGTTCGTTTCATTTCATATCGCTCTGGAGTGTTGTGCCTAGATATTTGAACGACGCCACTGCATCAAGAAGCTCACTACTAATGCTGTGTTCGAACATTATGGGATTGTTTTTCCTACTCATGTGCATCACCTTTGACCCATGACATCATTGATGGCAACATACTAAATGGGGCACACCCGAAGATGGGTATACCGCCCATCAGCTTTGACCTGTGAAGTCATCGCATTGCGGTAGTTTTGAGGTGCGTACATGTTTGTAGAAAGCGTAAGTAATTATGTAATGGCTGACTTGAAGACTGTAGTTTGTGTACAAACAGAACAGATTATAGATTAATATTTTGTGTAGCTTGCCTCCAATGATAAGGTATAGGTTAAGTTAGAGAGTTTGTTTTTTTCATGTGCGTGCCAAAGGTGTGAATTTTTATGCTGTGACTTGTGAACAATGGTACCTTCCATTATCTGTAATTTACGGTGATAGATACAGAATATTTTTTTATCTACAGTAAAGAAGTATTAAGATATCCTGAATAAAGGTTTTCCAACGTGCTGACAGCGTGGGTCAAAGCTGATGGGTGGTATCCCAGTCTTCAGTTATGCTGCAAATGAAAAGCAACATTCCGGAACACATACTCGGTATGCTATAGTACT
Source organism: Locusta migratoria (assembly GCA_026315105.1). Lineage (NCBI taxonomy): Eukaryota > Metazoa > Arthropoda > Insecta > Orthoptera > Acrididae > Locusta > Locusta migratoria. The sequence continues at coordinate 106,150,437 of CM048749.1, read as the reverse complement.
TATTTGCTTAATGCCAAGTTAGTTAGCAAATGTTTTGAAGATATGTCTTCATGATGAGTTGTATTTCCTTGGGGGGGGGGGGTGTAAACTGAAGCATGCAGTACTGCCCATCAGCTTTGACCCCCAATGTCGGCAGTTTGTTTGTAAAACTTCAAACATTGATCATTTTCCTTCTGTTAGGAATGTGACATTATTTGTACAATACAAACTAATCGATATACGTTGTCCCATACACCTACCCAAGCTCCATGTTTTAATTAAAAATCACTAATCACTTGAAACGTTGGTATTCATAAATGCGACGGCATGATTGACGACTGGGATACAACTGTCGGCTTTGATCTATGACATCATATCTGAGTACATGGATATACCAACTAGCAAAACAAACACTATCAATGAATATAAACATACAGGATAATATTGTAATACTTATGTATTGTAGATAATAAATAATCTGTGACTATCTTTGTAAATTACTGATTACCACAACAGAATGTACCAACGGGCACAGGCCTCAGCCTCACTTTTTAAACACAAAATCTATAATCTATGTTCTCCTTGTAAACAAACTATCATCTTTAACTCAGATGACGTCATCGGTAAAAGTTGGTGGGTCGCATACCGGACTTTAGTTGATCCAATGCAACTGCTTGGCAGAACACTGCTGCAAAGGAAAATTTCTTTCTGTGTAATGAAAGTTATTTATTGTGTGCATTGTTTTGTGTTTCAAAATGTTGTTTTCCATGTTTTTTTTTCCATTTTCGCCAATTATGTCATGGGTCGAAGCAGGTGGGTGGTATCAGGTCATTCATTATTTCTCTCTGGGCTCCCTGAAATAGACAATCCACTTGTATGAATATGGTTACAATAGTTTATTAGTTACATCAGTTTGGAAATACTTAAGGCAGTTGCGATGCAGTGATTGTATCAGCCTGACAGAGGAAGAGGTCCTACAAAAGGGCCTATATTGTAAATTTGGTAGGATAAAGCTTCCATATGGAGACTATACTTGTTGGCTGATTGTATTGTGTTGACAGACCCTGCATTGTTGTTCAAATGTCTACATCTATGTACCGGTACATACTCTGCAAGCCTCCATAAGGTGCATAGCAGGGGGTACCGGTTAAATTGTATGACGCTTCTCGCCGGGCTCCAGTGCTTATGTTGGTACATAGTTAATGGCAGCAACTCAGATGACCAATAAATATTTGGCTTGGCAACTTCAATTAAAACGAAAATATTTTTTTCTGAATGGACAAGGGTACATACAATAACCTGTCAACCATATAGCAGGTACAGTATTAATTTTGTTACAAGTGAAACGACCAGCAATAACACTCTCTGGCTCGTGAAAAATATTAATGCGGTTCTACACTTCATTTTTCATCTGTTGCCAACATTAGCACTGGAGCCTGGCGAGAAGCATTCTAAAGTATTACTGGGAGTACCTAATAACTCTAATAGTGATTTTTCTTATATTTCCTCTCCCAGGATGGATAAGAGAAAAATGCCTGTCTGCCTGCCTGCTTGTCTGCAGTTCATGACTGGTGTAGTGTCGAGTATTCAAATGTTGGCAGCAGCTGGAGCAAACAGAACCGTATAGAGTGACAGGATTACTTTATTGTTCTGGCCATGTAGTAAATGATTAATGCTGTTCCTGCTCTATGGTTGACAGGTTCGATGTACTCTTATTCGCTCAATAAATTAACTGTAATCATCACCAGAAAAATTCATAACAAATCATTTGACTAAAGAACATGGCTGCTGTACTTCACATGCAGCAGCCATAGCCAACATCTGAACACAAAATACCACACTGCAACACAGATTGTAAAATTAAGCTTAAGTGTTGGCAGTAGAGTCAGCTTTGAATTCCAGCCCTCTAAATTTTCGCAATAGTGTTTCTTAAAGAGATCGTCATCTTCCCTGCAGTGATTCCCATTTCAGTTCTCGCATTTATCGAACCTACCAGTAACAAACCTAGCAGTCCACCTATTAATTGCTTTTATATTTAACTTTAAACTTAACTGGCATGAATTTCAAAACACTTTTCAAGAAGGGGTCACCCACGCATTCTGTATGTAGTCTCCCATTTACAGATGAACCACTTCGCTCCAAAATTCTACCAATAAACTGAATTTGACCATCTGCCTTCCTCATGACTGTCTTACATGCTTATTGAGTGAAATTGTACGACACTTCTTGCCGGGCTGCAGTGGTTATGTTGGCACCAATTGTTTCACTCGCAGCAATAACATTTACTCTGTAGCTTGTGAAAATTCTACACTTCATTGTTCATCTGTTGCCAACATAAGCATTGGAGCCCGGCGAGAAGTGTAGTAAAATTTTACCTGCTTGTTCTATTTCATATTGCTCTGGAATGTTATGGCTAGATATCATATTTTTCTGATGATATTGCTGTCTCTGATGGACATTCTTGTTGACAAGAACATACTGTGTTCTATTACTTAAGAAGTCTTCAAGCCACACACTTTGTTAGTAGTCTGCTGTGCAGCACCATTTGAGTTCCCAAAGCGTTTCAGTAACATTCGTACATTTCTCGAACCTACCAATAATATAGAATGGAACAGCAGAGAAATATCAAGAAAGCAGACTGATGAACCCTCTACAATGCACTTAATTGTGATTTGCAGAGTAACTATATAGATGTAGAACTTGACTTCTCCAAGACCAGGTATACACATCCAGATAACTTCAGTAAAGACAATATTTTTGTCAACTCCAGTGAACACACCCCTCTATTTGTGCCTGATCTATCCTTCCGACATACAGTCCTTCTTACCCTGTTGTTCCTACCTTCTAGCCATCCATACCATCTCCGCTTCGGCGTTTGAGATTCTCACTTTTCTATCTCCCTATTCCCATCCTCTATTCTTCTTCCTTCCTCCTTGTGCGTGTCTGAAGGCCGACCCACGCATCCCCATGCGTAGCAGGTGACGGGGTAAAACGTAATTCCCTGCCCCGGGTAGACAAGTAGGGCACGTACGTACCCCCTGGTAAAGGCCAGGCCCAGGGAGGGTTGATTAACCGAGCTGTAACCTTCCGACCATGCCGATTGGTCCCTCCGTCCGTTTCTTGGGAGGTGTGACCTGAGGTGTGGACAATCACCTAAGGCGGGTGAGCCCTCAGTGAGGGTTCCCCATTAGGAAGGAGCGCGCCATCGGAGATGCCGGTAATCGTGGGGGACACTTCCGCAATGACCTCTCTCTCTTCCCTTCTGACTTCAACCCAAAAATGAAATTTGGATGCCCCTCAAACTAAGAAAATACTACCTAACATTCCTAAGTTTCTCATTGTTACCCATACTGATGGTCAAGATTTCTCCAAGGTCAATCCCTTCATAATTCAGAAGGGTGTAGATGCCATTGCCGGTCCATTGAAGAAATGTTCTCGTCAACATAATGGGAGTTTGCTGTTAGAAACAGATAATGCCTTTCAGGCTCAAAAACTGATCCGAGCTATGCTTTTGCACACCTTTCTGGTAAAAGTCGAAGCCCACCGTACCCTTAACTCGTCACGTGGGGTGGTCTATTCTCGATCCCTCGATGGTTTATCAGACGAAGAGATAAAGGACTATCTGACTGATCAGGGCGTCATAGCTGTCCATAGAGTAATGAAAAAGGCTGATACAGGTTTGATACCAACCCAAACTGTATTTTTGACTTTTGATAAGGTGGATCTCCCTTCCAGAATCAAAGCAGGCTACGAAATTATATCAGTTCGCCCCTATATCCCGAATCCCACATGTTGTTATCAGTGCCACAGATATAATCATACCCGTGAGTCTTGTCCTCATGCAGCCAAATGCGTCACCTGTGGCAAGGACGCTCATGAGGGAGACTGTCTGCCTCCATCCCCTCACTGCATTAACTGCATGGGCGACCATGCTGCTTCATCTAGAGACTGCCCTGTTTACAAGGAGGAGCGGATCATCCAAGAAACAAGGGTACGCGAAAAAGTTTGGACCTCTGCTGCGCGGAAGATACTAGCTAGTCGAAAGCCCGCTGAGCTCCCAGCAGGTAAATACAGTGCTGTCCTTGCCTCTCCTTGTCCTACTAAGGAAGTTGCCACACAGACATGTGACCTTACTTTTAGCGACACAGTTGTCAGATCGGCCAGTCCAAAGATTGCCCGATCAACCTCTCCGCTCACTTCCTCTCACCAAAAAACACAGCCATCAGCAGCTCCTCCCAAATCACGGGTATCTAAATCGGATGCCCGGACTTCCAAGAAAGAGCCTGTCCATGAAGATTTCTTAAGATCTGAGCCTGCACAACCTACGTCTGCGCAAACAACTCATCGTCATTCCTCCAAGAATGACCAATTTGTCGAGAGACATTTAGCTCTTCGCTTTCTTGTTTTTTGTTCTATGTTTTTTAGCTGTATTTATATAGTCTTATTATTCTTGGGTACATCCCCGGTTTGATTCGGGCGCTAATGACCTTAGTAGTTGTGTGCATTAAAACCACAAAAGAAAAAAAAAGAAAGAAAAGAAAACACAGAAAGGTACAAATAATAGACAACATCATTAAAGCTTTTAGCCTTTCAGGCCTTCGTCAGTTAGAGACACAAATGTACACTCACACCGACACGACTGCTGTCTCCGGCCACTGTGGCCGATCTGCGCTACCCAGTATCCTAGGTGGAAGCAACCAGTGGTGGGGCTGAGGAGGTGGCAAGGAGAGGGAAGCAGGAGAGGAGGGGGCATGGATGGGGGAAACACCAGTGCTGTCTGATGGATAGTATGGAAGGGAAGGGAATGAAATGTGTGGTAGGATGGAGACAAATGTATAGATAGAGAGTGGCAGAGAGAGAAAGGGAAGGATGGTAGAGACAGGAATGGTCGAAGGTTTAGGCCTGGGGGATTGCGGGAGCGTAGGATATGTTGTAGGGAGGGTTCCCATCTGCACAATTTAGAAAAGCTGGTGTTTGTGGCGAGGATCCAGATGGCACAGGCTGTATAACAGTCATTGAAGTGAGTCACACTATGCCGTGCTGCATGCTCTGCAACAGGATAGTCTAGCTGTGTACTGGCCACAGTATGATGATGGCCATTCATTTGGATAGATAGTTGGGTGCACAGTGGTTGCAGCTCAATTTGTGGATAACATAACTGCTTTCACAGGTTGCCCTGCCTTTTATGGGATAGGAAATTCCAGTGACAGGACTGGAGTAAGTGGTGGTGGAATGGTGGATAGGACAGGTTTTGCATCTAGTTCTATTGCAGGGGTATGAGCCATGGGGTAAGAGATTGGGAGCAGGAATGGAGTAGGGATGGACAAAGATATTACGTAGGTTTGGTGGGCGGGGGAATACCACTGTAGGGGGGTGGGGAGGATATTTCTTATTTCAGGGCAGCATGAAAGGTAGTCAAAACCCTGGTGAAGAACTTCTGGTTGATACTGGGTCACAAGAGGGGTGCTCCTTTGTAGCTGGATGGTGGGTGTGGGGGAGCTGGAGGACGACTGGTCAGACAGGGTCCCGTGAGATCTGTTTCTGGACAATTGGAGGGCAATTGCAGTCAGTGAAGGCCTTAGTGAGGCGTTTGACATATTTGGAGAAGGACTGCTTGTCACTGCAGATGCGAAGACCACATGTTGCTAGGCTGTTGTCCTAGGAAGGGACGTTTTGGTGTGGATTGGGTGGCAGTTGTCAAAATGGAGATATTGTTGATGGTTGGTAGGTTTGATGTGGAAAGAGGTACTGATGAGGTCATCTTTGAGGAACAGGTCAACATCGAGGAAGGTGCCTCATTGAGTTGAGTAGGACCAGGTAAAGTGAATGGAGGAGAAGGTGTTGAGGTTTTGAAGGAATGTGGATAGTGTATCCTCACCATCAGTCCAGATTATGAAGATATCATCAATGAATCGGAACAAGTGGGTAGTCGGTAAGGATTCCTCTAGATCGCCCACCAGGGTTTAGACTACTTTTTATCCTGCCCTGAAATGAGAAATATCCTACCAAATATCCTCCCCCCCCCCTTCAGTGCTATTCCGCTGCCCACCAAACCTGCATAATATCTTTATCAATTCCTACTCCATTCCTGCTCCCAATCCCTTACCCCATGGCTCATACCCGTGCAATAGAACTAGATGCAAAACCTGTCCTATCGACCATCCCACCACCATCTACTCCAGTCCTGTCACTGGTATTTCTTATCCCATAAAAGGCAGGGCAACCTGTGAAAGCAGTCATGTTATTGAGCTGCAACCACTGTGCAGCTTTCTATGTGGGCATGACTAGCACCCAACTATCTATCCAAATGAATGGCCATCGTCATACTGTGGCAAGGGTACAGCTAGACCATCCTGTTGCAGAGCATGCAGAACTGCATAGTGTGACTCACTTCAGTGACTGCTACACAGCCTGTGCCATATGCCCTACAAACACCAGCTTTTATTAATTGGGCAGATGGGAACTCTCCCTACAACATAACCTACGCTCCCACAATCCCCCAAGCCTAATTCCTGCCTCTACCACCCTTACCTTTCTCTCCCTGCCACTCTCTATTCTTACATCTGTCTCCCATCTGACCACACATTCTATTCCCTTCCCTTCCTTCTGCACTGTCCGTCAGACAGCACTGGTATATTCCCCCACCCGTGCCGCATATGCCCCCTCTTCTTCTGCTTCCCTCTCCTTGCTAACTCCTCACCCCCACTACTGGTTGCTTCCGCCTAGGATGCTGGGTAGCGCAGATCGGCCACAGCGGCTGAAGATGGCGGTCATGTCTGTTTGAGTATGTGTGTATGTTTTTGTCTCTGACGAAGGCCTAAAAGACCGTAAGCTTTAATGTTGTTGTCTATTATTTGTGCCTTTCTGTGGCTCATCGGACGTCTATGTGGTGAGTAAGCAACCTATCCTTCTGAAAATTATTATTGAATCCTTCCTGGAATTTCCATTGTTTAATTTCGAGCTTCGTATGTCAGGAGTCAGCTAGCTTTCAGTCCCAAGTATAATATTTCTTGCAATGCAGTAAAATGGGGAACTTTGTTAAGAATACCTTGAAAATTTACCACTAATATTTTGTCAGTTGATGTATCTTCCATCTGACCATTAACTGATTACACTTTCTTTGTGTTGACTGTTGACTGTTCAGCAGGAAACAACTACTGCCTAGCCTAAAACACCCCCATGTGTACTCCACAAGTACTCTGCTACTTAGAGTATCTGCTTCCTTTGTGTAGTGCACCCCAATCTATCAAGGGAATCCTACAATTCCCAATCTGATAATGTAGTTCCAGAAATTTGCATCCAAGACTGTCACTGAGTTGATAAAACCTTTGCTTGAGGACGTCCACTTGGCTGCAAACCAAAGGACCCCGATCAATTGCTGCAGCAGACCATGGGCAAAACACATGACACCTGAGATATCCCATGTGACACACCAGATTCTCCACCACCACCACAGACCAAGGCAGAAGCCTGTAGTTGGCCGACTGTGGTCAAAAGCGCATTCTGCGCACGCACACATACTACCACCACTACTGTAAATAGAGAACCCAAGTATTCAGTTTATATATAAGCAAAACAGAATACAAAACATGTACTAGAGTTTTAGAATTAAACTGTAAAGCTGAGTGTGTCTAGCTGCTACAAAACGGTCTTCACTGCTGGTTCTTGTTACTATACTGTGTGCTACCTATAGCTGACTGTGCCAGCAATAGATATTATACTCAATATCACTGTAAACTGCAAAAATAAGCTACAGCTTTAATAATTACTGTACAGAAACACACGGGAAAACACAACAAATTCAAAAATTAAAGTACAAAGACAGATATATCGCTAGATTTACAACTTGCTACTGAACTGCTGAGTGTAGAACAATCTTCTTGCCGCCTACTTACATTTTGCGTAATGATCACAAAGACAAGATAAGAGAAATTAGAGGCATAAAGGCATTTTTTTCTCCTTGTTCTTTTTGGGAATGGAATAGGAAAGAAATTCCTAGTAGTGGCACAGTGTACCCTCTGCCACCCACCTTTGGTGGATTATGGAGTATGTATCTAGATTTAGAAATAATTTGATTTACTTGACCTTAACAAAAAGTGAGATGAAAACTATCAGAGATTCAAATTCTGTCACAAGTATTCTTATTCTTAAAGCCAATAGAGTCCATACTACAGTGTTCATGGAGAAAGAAGACTACTGCAATAAAATTTGTTAGAACCAGAAAGATATGGAGAACACAAGGAAGATTCAACATCTTCAGTCTTCAGAATTAAATATAAGCTAAAAAAGCCCTCTTAGATTTCTCATGTTGGCAAGAAATATCAAATCAGAAGCATTACCATTAAGATTATATAGTTTACCAAAAATCCATAAACAGAACATTCCCCTGAGTCTGACTATTAATACCACAGATAACGGGTTCCCAAGCTTTGCCGCACCCCCTACTGCCAAAAATGTAATCTTCATGCCCCTTTTTCACAATAATAATACAGTATTTACAGCAAACATCTAAAACTGTGACCGAGTAGCTCATTGTCTTGGAGAGGGAAGGGGAGACAATGAAAGGAAAAGTAGGACTTGAGAATAGGTTGTGAAATGGGAAATGTGTATGTATTGATTACTTTCTCAGCTCTGCCAACACAAAGGTTGATCAGCCACTACAGTACATAGATTCATGTAGACTCGTTATTAGAACTCTAATTTCCATGCAGTACCATAATATCTTAAACATGCATACATTCATGAACTGCAGGACAAACAAAATTCCCCAATGAAGCAAAAAACAATAAAAATACCCAGTATCAGAATTCAGTTTCAGCTTTATATTTACTTCCCTTTGCCACATGCTTTTATCCAAAAGTTTGATGGGCACCAGTTCCATTCTATGCAATCCGGATCAGTTATCAGTACAATGTCATCCCTGGCACAGTAACAAGCACTGATTGCCTGTGACAAGCTGGGTGATGTTCCCATAATGATCACTTCCCACAAGAGCATAAACAAGCTTCACATAATGATATTCCACAGAGATCTTTTATTGCAGTCAGATGATGAACTGCGCAAGAACTTGGAGCAGCGAGGAGTTCCCTTTTTTTGGCATATTCATAGTGTTCCGAAAGGTGACAGAGTTGCTGCCGTTGCCTTAATCTTGGCCTTTGAGGTCGATTCATTGCCTGAGAAGGAAATTACGATTTACCAGTGTGATGTCAAGCCCTACATTCCTCCCCCTATGCCCTGTTTTAAGTACTGGAGGTTTGGGCACTATCCTCCTGATGTAATGCCAACTCCACCTGTCAGAAGTGTGGACATGCATCACACCCAAATGTCCCATATGCACCTCTGCCCATCTGTGTTAACTGTGCACAGCAGAACCCCCTTGCTTACCTGCCTGCTCAGTTCTCCATAAAGAAGAAAATTATGGAATAAAGCACCCTGGATAGGCTGTTGTACTTAGAGGTGAAAAGGAAATATGAGAAGACCCATCCCGTGAGCATGAAAACATCTTATGCTGCAGTAGCATCACCATCTCCATTCCTGCCGACAAGGTTGCCACCTGTTCAGTTGGTCCTAGTGGTCCCCCAGGCCCAACTATCAATATCTGCCCCTTTATGGTTGGGGCACCTCTCCCACCCAATGTAGACATTGGTCCCCACCTGAGAGCCAGAGGCACAACAAGCTACTCCGGCTCCTCTTGCAAGTAAGGGATCGCTTGGATCCCTTTCTTCCATGGTTTCTCCCACTGGTACAGTAGACACCAGTGAGTTGCTGAAAGAGCCATGAACTACTGATCGTAGGGCCTCAAACACATTCTTAGTCCCTGAGATGAGTCAGCAAAGACCTCGCAGCACAAGAAAGCAAAGGACCAGTGAGAAAAGAAGAAAGACTCCCAGGTGGCTACTGTGCCACAAACTCCTACCTCTGCATCTGAGGACGAGGTGGAAATTCTCACGTCACCTGAGGACTTGGCAATTACCGAGACTTCAGAAGCCATGGGTGTTGAGCCTCTGCCTCTGCAGTCAGTGACGGTAAACGTCTCTGTGGACTCCACTGCACCTACAACTTCAGCACCCCTAGCAGTCAGGAGGCACTATGATCCTGTTGAGACTGTCCTGGCACAGCAGAACATTTCCCTCCTAAACACAGGTGCATGCACACATTTCATGTCACACAAGAGACATACTCAGCCATCGACCTGTCTGTATGTAGCCCCAGCGTTCAACCATGTCTTAATTGGCGGGTCCATTACGACCACTTTCCAATCTTTATGTTGCTCCTGCAGTATATACCTGCAGACCGCTTGCCTCAATGATCCCTACATAGGGCTGACTGGCAAGCATATACCTCGGCTGCTGTCCTTGATGCAATATTTTCCGCCGCTGAGGCAACTGGCCCAAACACCACTGATTCCCCTCGGCGCAAGACTGTGTTATTGTGGATACCGGATATCGCTGTGGCCATCCTCCGGGAACATTGGCATGTACTTCAACACCACCAGTGCCACCCTTCCGTCGAACACCTGATCGCCTTCAAACTTCTCTGGGCCCAAGCTCGGTGGTTCATCCAGCAGAGTAAGCGAGAATCCTGGGAGAGGAATGTAGCCACTATCGGCTCTCCCATCTCTCTTTCTCAGGTGTGGTCACAAGTACAGCGACTTTTTGGGTACCACCCATCGATAGGAATCCTGTCACTTAATATCCAGGGTACTCTCTGCACTGACTCCAAAGCTTTCGCCTAGCACATAGTGGAGTACTATGCATGTTGCTCTGCAGCTGAAACTTACAGTAATGACTTCAGCTCTCTCAAAGAGCAGGTCGAGCGGAAGTAGAATTTATCATTCCACACGTGCCACCAAACCTTACAGTGCTCCATTTAGTGAGTGGGAGTTTCAAACTGCTCTTACTGCATGCCCTGATACCACTCTGGGACCAGCTTGGATTCACAGTCAGTTCCTCTGTCACCTTTCAATAGAGTTTCCACACGAGCTTCTCACCCTGTTTAACTGTCTATGGACAGAGGGGTTTCTCCATCACAATGGTAGGAAAACATCATCATCCCAATGTTGAAACCTGGAGGAGATCTGCTGGTGATTGAAAATTACCAACCGATCGGCCTCACCAAAATTCTCTGCAAGCTCTTCAAAGGTATAGTGAGTTAGCGGCTCATGTAGATTCTTCAAGATCGTGGACTTCTCGCTCCACAACAAGGGGGCTTCCGCCAAGACCGCTCCGCAATAGGCAACCAAGTGTCACTGGCGTCACCTATCCGCACTGCTTTCACTGGCCATGAGCACCTGGTTGCATTATTTCTCAATCTTTTAAAGGTGTATGATACTACATGGCACTATCATATAATCATCACAACACTTTTAAGATGGAGCTTATATGGTCCCCTTCCGACTTTCATACAGAACCACCTATCGCTCCACTCTTTTCGGGTTAGGGTTGGTGCATGCCGTAGGTCACCTCATATTCAAGAGAATGATGTCTCACAGGGCTCCGTTCTTAGTGTACCTTTATTTTTTCTATCAATAAACAGACCTGCTGCAGCTGTGGGGTCATTGGTATGTCGCTCCTTTTTTGTCACTGATTTCTGTTTGTATTTTAGCTCTGTTAGTAGTGGTGTCACTGAATGGCAGCTGCAGGGCACTGTCCAAAAGGCTCAGTCATGGGCCTCTGCCATTGGTTTCCAATTTTCTGCACAGAAAATCCACATAGTGCACTTCTGTTGCCATTGGCTAGTTCACCTGGGTGGTGAACACCTTCATGTCTTGTGTATGTCTCACAATGGGAGCTTTTTGCACAATTCCAGTGGAAAGCCTCCTTGCTGAAGCTGGGATCCCTCCTCTGCACTTCCGCTGACAACAGTTGTTAGTGTCGTGCATTGCCCATGCCCTTGCTTCACCCCATCACCCAATTCGCAGGCTTATATTTTCAACTGCTGCACTCCCCTGCCCATGACGATGGCCTAGATCGGGACGCCTGTTTGCAGCTTTGGTTAGACTTATCGCGGGAGGCAAAAGCCTCAGTTTCACCATCGACTCTCCATCGCCAGTTTCAGGCACTCCTTGAATCGTTAGATGCCGCAGTTGTTTACACTGTTGCTTCCCTAATAGATGGCCATGCTAGGTATGCATATCTGCATGGTGACCACATCAAACAGCGATCCTTGCCTAGTGGGGGTAGTATTTTCACTGTTGATTTCTCATGCTGGTCTAGTTTTCAGAAAAGGTGTGGTACAGGATGCATAGTCAGCCAGAACAGCAATATAGTTAGTTTTACAAGTTTTATTTACTGAAGTTTTTTACAATACTCAACTTCTGGACAGCGATGTGTTCTTGCAATTCAATACCGGTGCTGCGGCTACTCTTTTAAGTACAGCCAAATACAATGAATTAAGTTCCCCACAGCTTACACTGGTAACACATAAGTTGCAAGGATATGGAAATTCAAGGGCAATTTCAGGCTGCCGCCTGATACAAATCAGTTTCCCGGCTATTAACTTTCATAGGCTCTGTGGGGATTTCAAACAAACACACATGATCAGTTAGATACGTACCCCACACCACATCTGAATTCTGAGCTGACTTGAGTCTCCTGCTTCTCTAAGTTAGACCTGGCTGAAGCATATTTTCAATTACTTCTGAGTCACAAAGCTCAATGTTGTTTGGTGTTGAACACCCCTTTCGGACACTATAAATATTTGCGGTTGCCGTTTGGGATTTCCAATGCACCCGCAATATTTCAGAGGTACTTACAGCAGCTTGTGCAACCAGTAGATGATAGTGTAAATTATGTAGACAATACTGTCGTCACGGGGAACACCCCCGCGGCTCATACCGGCAACCTTCGACAGGTCTTTCACAACTTGTCTGATGCCGGTCTCAAATGTAACTTGGCGAAAACTCGGTTATTCCAGCCGAGTATAGTATACCTCATCATAGAAGTGTCTTCTCAAGGTGTTACACCCGTAAAGTAATATGTGGAAGTGTTAGCCTCCATGCCTACCCCACAGAACATAAGGAAACTACAAGCATATTATCGCTGGTTTCTTCCACATGCAGCCTCCACCGCTAACCCCCTTCATGATCTGTTGTGTGTTTGAATGGTCTCCTGCCTGTCAGGCCACTTTTGAGCACCTTAAACAATTATTGTTCTCTCAAACATGTCTGGCCACTTATATTCCAGGTGTGCTTTTACTAGTTGTAGCAGACGCCTCGCAGTATAAGGTGGGAGTGGTCTTATCACACTGGTATGCAGATGGGACCATATGGCCCCTGGCATTCGCATCTAAGGTCCTCACCCTGGCACACGAACAATATTCCCAGATAGAGGAAGAGGCACTCATGATTCTTTTTGCGGCACGGAAGTTTTGGGTGTTTCTATATGGCAACTGCTTCACTCTAATGATCAACAATTGGCCTCTAGTGGTCCTCTTTTGGCCAGTCATGGTCCTACCAGACAAGAGCACCCATCGTTAGGCCTTGCACCTGTCTCATTTTCAGTATAACATAGCCTATCGCCCCACTTTGCAACATGATAACACAAACGCGTTATCACGGCTCCTGCTTGGAGCATATCCGAATTGGATGAAGGAAAAAAATCCTCCATTTTTCCATAGATACACACGAGGAAAGAACATTACATGGGTCTTCCGTCACTAGTGAAGTCCCAGCCATGGACAAAGACCCAATTCTCAGAGTAGTGAAGTCATGTGGAATGAGGGTGGCTGGATCGCCCACCGGGCCGAACATTGGACCCATTACATAATAATTTTTTTCCCCACCATCACCACTCTCAGTAGCGGCCGGGGTACTCTTATTGGCCACGGAAGCCAGAAATCCTTGGATCGTAATCCCATCAACTCTCTGACAGCGAATATTAAGATTATTACATGAAGGACATTGGGAAATTTCCCGCACTAAGGCACTGGCCTGGCGTCACGTCTTTTTACCAGGGATTGACTGGGAAATTGAACATCTGGTGTCTGCATGCAATGCCTGCACACTACAGCAGCCCTCCCCCCCCCCCCCCCCCAGCGTTCCCTAGTTTCCTGGCCTGTCCATCCCAACCATGGGACCCGATACATGTCGATTTTGCAGGGCCATTCCTGCGTTCCTATTGGCTCTTGGTTTTAATCCCCTCTCCAACTTCTCGTATATCATTTGGCTCGGTTCATCTTAGGCCAAGGTTAACGTCGGGGTGTTAACTAAAATATTCTCTAGTGAAGGTGTTCCACACATGATCATGACAGATAACGGCCCTCAGTTCTATGCCAATGATTTTCGTTCCTTATGTAGGCGCCAGGGCATTTGGCATGTACACGCCCCGCCCCATCCGCAATCTAATAAGGAGGTGGAGCGGCTTGTGCGAACATGTAAGGTGCAAATATATGACCTCAACATTGATTGATGACACTCTGTTACAATTGTTGACTACCTATTGGGCCACTCCTATTGGGGAGGTCAGTCCTTCCAAAAGGCTCCATGGCCATCATCCTCATCTTGCTTCAGGCCAGGTGATGAGGTCTGGGCATGCAGTTGCTGTCACGGGTTTCTGCGTTGGTTTCCAATGCGTGTCACCCATTGCCGTAGCCAATGCCTCCTGGATCTGCACACATCCTCAGGCAGCTGCAAACGCCACAGAGACCAGCTCCAGCACCACGTCGCGGGGCTGCTCCTGCCGGGGCGGCGAGGAGCGGGTCTAGACCGGCCTTGAGCCCCACGACCCTCTCCACAATCAGGATTGCATCGACATCAGGTGTATTGACCCGTACCTCTGCCCTGAGGGAGTTGCCAGTGGGATTCACCCCCATTCTCTCCGACCATCGGGCGGCCAGCCCGATAATCCGACGACCATCACCGTGTCCTTTCCCCTTCCCCCTCCCCTCCCCCCATGAAGGGGGAGCTATGGAATACTCGGCAGATCAATGTAATTCACAATTCACGCACCCCACAATTCGGGTGTGCCACAAGAAGCCGCATGAGAAACACATTGGGCCTACCGCCATGAGAGGGCGTACGAGGAAAGCAAGATGATGACACTAGGACACCACTTGACATGATAAATGATGATCTAAGCCAGGTGGCTGAGCCACTCGCTCCATTTCTGGATTGATGCTGATCTGTAACACGTGCTGATTAAATCAGTTGAAGTCATAAAAACAGAAAACCCTCTCACACAATTAGATATCTTCATAAAAATTCTACTCACCATCCCCAGCAGGAAACAGGCATTATAAAAACATTGGTGGATCATGCCAAAATAATGTGTGTAAAACAGTACTTGGATGATGAACTTGATCAGCCTTCGGGCAAAACAGCCATATTGAAAAAGAAATAAATAAAGCCCTAAAATATAGAAGATCTAATTTTTCTAAAGAAAAAGAACTTACTTTATGAAAAGTGTTCCTTCTATATGTAAAAACTGTTACTGATTGCATCAGTAAAATACATGATATTGATACAATATTGCCACGAGTATTCCGACGGCATGCATGGTGCAGTGGTTAGCATCACAGATCACTATGCTTGCAGTCCCCAGTTCAAATCCTGCCACGAGCAGAAAAAAAATATTTCTTAATATTTACTATTTCTAAATTGTCCCACATATTTCTTATGTTTAATGTACTTGTAAGTTATATGTATAAATAGTGGAGCACTCCAAGCAGAAGTCACTCTGTACTGAGGATACGCTTGTGTTCGTAATAAATGTTTTCTAAGAGTAAAATGTTGTGCTGTATCATCAACCAGCCTTTGAATTCTGGACCACCAGCAGTTTAAACATGACACTTTGGTGGAGGCACTGGATATTCTGAAATACATCTGCATCATCGTGGCTCTAATTAGGCAATGTAAGAGCTGTCATTTACATGGACAAGTACCGGAGTACAAAGGGTAAACTGACTAGCTCCGTCCTAAGATCTGTGTCATCAAAAGAAACATGGGTACCTAAACAGCAGTAAGTCAGCTGCACTTCAGACACCCATCAGTGTTCTCCCGAAATGTTGGACAGGATCCAAATAAATGGCTGAAAGGATTCGACTGAATTGCCAAGTATAAAAGGTGGGATCGCCTTACATGCTTGGTAAATGTATATTTCTACCTGGACGGGATGGCCCAGCAGTGGTTTGAGACTAACGAGGATGAACTCAATAGTTGGGAAAAATTCCAGACAGAACTTAAGAAGAAATTTGGAGACCATTACACCAAGTCCATTTATCAGATCAGCAATTGAAGAACAGGGCCCAGCGACATGGTGAGTCAAGACAGTCGTATATAAAGAGTGCTTTGGCCCTATGTCACATAGTTAACCCAAATTTGATGGAGGCCACTGAAGTTTCACACCTAATGAAGGGCATTGTGGAAGAATATCAAGCTCTTCTGTTGAAAGACATTTTGACAACACAAGAGTTCATCCAATAGTGCCAGAAAATTAAAGAGATACAACATAGGAGGGTTGGGCAAAAGAAGTACGACAGACTCCCAAATGTTGTCCCTATGGCTGTTGTGGAAGACCAGCATGACTTTGCTTCTCTCATATGACAAATTGTGAGAGAAGAATTATGACAGTTTATGGCAGCTGGGCTTATTGGACCAAGCGAAGACCAGATTATGGCCATGTATGTCAGTCCTGTATGTCATGAGGAAGCCAACATTGCTGGGGAAGAGGTATTTCAAACATTAGTGCCTGTCAGTCCCACCGGTCGCACCCGACGTGAAGAATGGCCTTGCCTTACTCTGACTTATGCCACAGCCACCAGACAGTAGCTTAGGAACCGACCATGCGACCACAACCAACTCCTCCAGCAATTGTGAAGCCTCGCAGGAGGACAGAAGACAACATGCCATTGTGTTTTAACTGTGGCCTTCCCGGACATATCGTACAATACTGTAGGGAGAGAAGACGAGTATTTTACTATTACTATTTCAGAGTAAGACGCCAACCATCGAGGCAATCCTTTCAATGGCAGTCAGCTGCAGATGATTACCGACAACCTATGGGACGAAGCCCATTACCGTATCCTGGACGTTGATCACTCTCCAACACGCCACCACTATTCACTGTCTCCGCTCACCTAGCTGCAGTACTCAGGGAAACTAGGCGAGGCAACCATATACAGATGAAAATCCTCCATGGTTAACAGTCGCTAAGATGTCAGGAAATCTCATTGACGTTGTCATCAACAGCCAACCTGTCAGAGCACTAGTTGATTCAGAAGCTTCCTTCTCTGTATTGCCGAATGACAACTGTCGCAAAGGTAATGTTCTGTGATACAAGAGCAACTGTGCTGAAGGTCGCAAATGGAAAAGATGTCCAGCCGGCATGATGAGTACATGAATGTAGTTCTCTGGGAGATTGTTTGATGTTGAGGATGTCGAGATGCTGCCGTTAATAATGAGAAGAGTTCCAGTCATCAGCTGAGATGACCAGTTGGATGGTGACGTGCTTGTCAATCACAAAAAACTAATCAGCATAACAAAGGAAATCTATATTCCAGCAGCTATCATAAGCATTACAGGTGGTTGCGGATAATTTTAGATCACTAATTTTCATGAGCAATCACAACTCATCACTAAAGGAATGTGTATTGGTACAGCCAAACCAGTCCAGGATGGTGAGCTCAATGTCATCATGCTCTGCTGTTACTACCAACAAAGCATTAGAGGAAACTACTACAGCATGGCACATAGGGTCCGGTCTGGCGCAGGAACAATGTCAGCAGGTGTTAACCATCCTACACCAATTTTCAGGTGTATTCCAGGCCAGGTAGGAGAAGTGCCAGATGAAACAGCCCACGATAAAACACCGTATCAATACTGGGGATCATCCCCCAATTAGCCAGTGTTCATACAGAATGTTGCCAGCTGAAAGACGGATAGTTCATCTACATCTACATACATACTCCGCAATTCACCATAAGGTGTGTGGTGGAGGGTACACTGTACCACTACTAGGCATTTCCTTTCCTATTCCACTCCCAAATTGAACAAGGAAAAAAAGAATGCCTATATGCCTCCGTACGAGCCCTAATTTCTCATATCTTGACTGTGTGATCTTTACGCGAAGTGTAAGTAGGCGGCAGCAAGATCGTACTACACTCAGCTTCAAATTCCGGCCCTCTAAATTTACTTAACAGAAATTCACAAAAAGAACGTCGTCTTTCTTCCAACGATCCTCAATTGAGTTGCCGGAGCATTTCCGTGACACTCGCACATTGGTCGAACCTACCGGTTACAAATCTAGCTGCTCGCCTCTGAACCGCCTCTATGTATTCCTTCAAACTGATCTGCTGCGGGTCCCAAACACTTGAGCAATACTCAAGACTTGGTCGTACAAGTGTTTTATACGCGGTCTCCTTTACAGGTGAAGTACATCTTCCCAAAATTCTCCCAATAAACCGAAGTCGGCTGTCTGCCTTACTCACAACTGTCCCTACATGCTCGTTCAATTTCATATCGCTCTGCAATGTTACGCCTAGATATTTTAACGACGTGACAGCATCAAGAAGCTCACTACTAATGCTGTATTCGAACATTATAGGATTGTTTTTTCTACTCATGCACATCACCTTACATTTTTCTACTTTGAGAGCTAGCTGCCATTCTTCGCACCAACTAGAAATTTTGTCTAAGTCAACCTGTATGCTATTACAGTCAGTTACAGACGACACCCTCCCATACACCACAGCATCATCAGCAAACAGCCGCAAATTACAACTTACTCTGTCCATCAGATCCTTTATATAGATAGAAAATAATAGCGGTCCTATCACACTCCCCTGGGGCACGCCTGACGATACACTCGTCTCTGATGAACACTCGCCGTTGAGAACAATGTACTGCGTTCTATTACTTAGGAAGTCTTCCAGCCAGTCACAAATCTGTGAACCTATTCCATAAGCTCGTATCTTCGTTAGCAGTCTGCAGTGTGGCACTGCGTCGAACACCTTTTTGAAGTCGAGAAAAACACAATCTGCCTGTTGCCCTTCGTCCATGGCTCGCAAGATGTCATGTGAGAAAAGGGCAAGCTGAGTTTCACATGAACAATGTTTCCTAAACCCGTGCTGATTCATGAAAAGAAGCTTTTCCGTTTCAAGGAAATTTACTATATTCGAACTGAGAATATGCTCCAAAATTCTACATGAAACCGATGTCAACGATATTGGCCTGTAATTGTATGGGTCAGTTCTCTTTCCTTTCTTATACACGGGAGTCACCTGCGCTTTTTTCCAATCATTAGGAACTTTGCGCTGAATTAAAGATTCGCGATAAATGCATGCTAAGTAGGGGGTCAACGCTGCAGAATAGTCTTTGTAAAACCGAACCATCTGGACCAGCAGACTTTTTCGTATTTAGCTCTCTCAGCTGCTTCTCTACACCGGAAATACCTATTGCTATGTCCCCCATTTCGGAATTAGTACGTTGATCAAATGATGGTATATTTGTGCGGTCCTCCTGCGTGAAAGATTTCTTAAAGGTTAAATTTAGAACTTCAACTTTCCGTTTGCTTTCTTCTATTACTGCCCCGGAATGATCAACTAGTGACTGGACAGTGGGCTTTGACCCGCTTATCAATTTTACATAGGACCAGAATTTTTTCGGGTTCTCGGAAAGATCTTTTGCTAAGGTATGGCTGTGATAATTATTGTATGCTTCACGCATCGATCTTTTTATAGACACACAAATCTCTACTACCTTTTGCCTGTCATCATTTGCGTGTTCTTTTTTGAATCGAGAGTGCAACAGCCTTTGCTTTCTCAGCAGCTTTCTAACATTATTATTATACCACGGTGGATCTTTTCCATCCTTAATCGTCTTTACTGGCACATATTTCTCTAACCCTTTATTAACAATGCACTTAAATTTAGTCCACAATTCCTCTACATCCATAGTCCCAGAATTAAACGATGCCCATTCATTTTCTAAGTGCGATCGTAACATTTGCTTGTCAGCTCTTCCCAACAAAAACACGCTCCTAGCCTTCTTGATTGGTTTATGAACTTTGGTCACCATCGACACTATGACTATATCATGATCACTAATTCTTGTCTCTACACAGACATCGTTAATAAGGTCAGGCCTGTTTGTGGCTATAAGGTCTAGAATATTTCCATTGCGCGTGGGTTGCCGGTTTAACTGCTCAAGACAGTTTTCGGAGAATGTGTCCAAAAGTAGCTCGCAAGACTGCTTGTCTGTACCGCCTGAACTCCTCAGTTCAAGAGGAAGTGGAGAAGATGTTACACAATGACATTATTCAACCTGCAGAGAGTCCACAGTCGTCTCCATTGGTCCTATTGAAGAACAATGATGGCATGTGGCATTTCCCTGTTGACTCTCGGTGGCTGAATAAAATCACAAAGAAAGATGTCTACCCACTGCCACGCTTTGATGACACCTTAGACTGTTTGAAAGGAGCTACTCACTTCTCAACCATGGACATGCAGGCAGAATACTGGCAAATCGAGGTTGACAAAGTTGACAGGGAGAAGGCTGCTTTTATTACACCTGAAGGCTTCTAAGAATTCAAGGTCATGTCGTTTGGACTATGTAACTTTTGAACACAAGATGACAACTTGCTTCCATCTTAAATGGACAACATGTCTTTGTTATCTATATGACATTGTCATTTTTTCAAGGACATTTGCGGAACTTCTAAGCCGCCTGTCAACTGTGTTGAAGTGTGTTCAGACAGCAGGACTCCTCCTCAACCCAAAGAAGTGCCTCTTCGTCACCAAAGAGATAAAAATCCTGGGGGACCGAGTAAACAGAGATGGTGTGCGTCCTGATTCAGATAAAGTAAGGGCAGTCACAGAATTTTACAACTCCTCAGCACATCCGTGATGTGAGTCGTTCCTCAAGTCACGTCCATTGCAAGAACTTCTGCAGGGAGATGCCAAGTTTTACTGGGATGAGACAAAACAGCTTTCTGGGCATTTAGGGAGGATCTTAACTTCATCACTATTCTAGCCTTATACGACAAAAATGTGGAAACCGAACTTCAGACACACGCAAGTGGCTCTGACATTGGTGCAGTGCTTGCACAAATTTAGATAGATGCTGAAAAGGTAATAGCCTATGCATCGAGAGTTCTCTCAAAGTTCAAGGTGAACTACTCTACAACTGAGAAGGAATGTCTCGCCGTTATTGGGCTATCAACAAGTTCTCTGAGCTATCAACAAGTTCCGGTCATATTTATTCGGTAAACCATTCACCGTTGTGACAGTCCACCATTCTTTATGTTGGCTGACCAGTTTGAAGGATCCATAAGGTCAACTAGCAAGATGGGCACTAAGACTCCAAGAGTACGATGTCACAGTGGTATTCAAAATGGGTGCGAACACAAGGGCACCGACTGCCTTTCGAGAAATCCATTAGCTGAACCCAACGGCATGCATGAAATTTCAGCCTTCCCTGAGTTAGGTGACATTACAGCTGAACAAAGGGAAGAGGCAGCATTATTACAAACAATATAGGCCTAGGAAAAAGGAGAACTGACCATAGGAGAGTTTCAACTTATAAACGGGACATTGTATAAGAGTAACTATGGTCCACTGGGTCCCAAATCGCTACTGGTTGTTCCAGCTCATCTGCGGCCAGCTATTTCAAGTATATCCACAATTCTCCACTATCCAGTCATCTGGGATTTGTGAACACCCTAGACAGAATCAGATGCAGGTATTACTTGCAGGATCTCTACTGATCTGTTAAGAATTAAGTGAGTCACTGTAAGGACTGCCAGAGATGGAAGCATGTGTCAGTTACCTCCAGGTCATCTGGCACCAGTTCCACGTGCAGCAGCTCCATTCCACCAGATTGGAATCAACTTTTTAGGTAGATTCCTGAACACGACAACTGGTAACTGATGGATAATAGTCTGCACTAACTACCTCACCAAACCTGTGCCGACTGCAGAAGCTCCAGAGATCGCAAAATTCCTTGTAGAAGACATTATTTTGAAGCTTGGTGCACGCGTGGGCGTGCTGATATCTGACCGAGGAAAAGTATTCATGTCAAAACTAGTACCAGAGGTAATGTCAAGTTGCAACATTGTCCACAGATTCACAACTGCCTACCATCTGTGGCGCATTTTTTCACTACATTAAAGCCACATTATGATTATACTTCACCTTTTTATTTCAGTTGTACAGTGGTAGATGTTGTTTAAATAGCTCGCCTGTCTTTAAATTATCATGAAAATAATAGGACGTCGGGTTTTTACAAGTCATGGAAACTGCTCGTATGACACGTTTCATTTTAAAAACATTTATTTTTCATTCTTGATGAAGCACATAAACAGAAGTAGTACATCTTTAAGACTGCTTGTTACTGACTCATGACTGCTTTAAGACTGCCTCACAACTCCCTGAGTTTGTGCCAATTCGTGCATATTAATACATATTATAATTTTGAGAACATTCTAGAACACGGAAATTACAATGTTTTATATTAAATAATTTTTTAATGAAACATACATAAATCTTGCTTTATGTAAAGATACACAAAATAATGACAAATGTAATAATAAGTTTTTCATATCAAAACAAAACAATACAAAAGATCCTAAGTAAATAATAATTAGTGCAGTATTAATATATGGTTAAATTAGGAAATTTTACAGTCAGCAAAGTATTACATTATCGTCAATACATTACAGAAGACCAGATAGTGGTGTTATAAAATGCTTATGTAATATAAATATGCAATATTAGGTTACAATACCACGACCAAATATGGTATTGTACTTTGCATTAATCCAAACAGATGACACTTTCTAGCCCCTGGCGTCGATGACATAACGTACAGCATGCTCCAACACATGGAACCGCAATCGAAGCATGTCCTCCTTCAGCTTTTTAACCAAATCTGGTTCACGGGAAACTTTCCACGCTCGTGGAAAGAGTCTGTTTTAATACCTATTTTAAAACCAGGGAAAGATCGGACTGACGCTGGTAGTTATCGTAGCATAAGTCTCCCCAGCTGTGTAGGAAAGACATTGGAGCGTATGGTTAACCGACGCCTAGTCTGGGTCCTAGAAAGCAGGTCCCTACTCAGCCGCTTCCAATGTGGCTTCAGAAGGTACCGTTCAACGCTTGACAACTTGATCTTGCTTGGCCGGGAAATCCAACAAGCTTTCCTACGTAAGCAACACCTGATAGGTGTGTTCTTTGATCTTGAAAAAGCCTACGATACTACCTGGAGGCGTAATGTTTTACAGCAGCTCCATGAGTGGGGTTTTCGTGGTCGTCTACCCATTTTTATTCAGTCTTTTCTTTCGGATCAGTATTTTAGATACAAGGTCGGGAGCGTATTGTCTGACCGTTTTCATCAAGAGAACGGTATCCCCCAAGGAAGTGTTTTAAGTGTGACGGCCTTCGCCATTGCTATCAATAGTATTACGTCCACTGTAAGAAGTCCAGTACAGTGTTCCCTCTTTGTGGACGATTTCTCCATTTTCTGTGCGTCCTCCTCCGTCGCAACTGCTGCTCGTCAATTACATCTGACGATCAGGCGGTTGGAGGAATGGTCCAACAGAACAGGTTTTAAATTTTCGTTGGAGAAGACCGTTTGTGTTGATTTTAATCGCTCCCATTCCCTTTTTAATTACCCAGTTCTCAAACTTGGGGGGACTGCTCTCACTTTTAAGGAGAAGGTGAAATACCTAGGTCTCACTTTTGATGAAAAGCTCACTTGGTTGCCACACCTTAAGGAATTAAAATTACGATGCATCAAGGCTTTAAATCTCCTTAAGTGTGTTAGCCATCGGGCCTGGGGAGCTGACAGGGCACGTCTCCTCCAATTTTACAGGTCATTTGTGCGACCCCGCCTCGACTATGGATGTCAAGTTTATGGATCCACGAGATCCTCTTATTTGAAAATGCTGGACTCCATACACCATGAAGGTATCAGGTTGTCCACAGGTGCATACCGCACAAGTCCGGTTGTTAGTCTCTGTGCAGAAGCTGGTGAGCCTCCACTTTCTATTCGCCGTCTTCTACTCACTGCACGTCAAGTGTACCGATCTATGTCAACTCCAAATGCCCTAGCGACTTCCAATGCTAATCAACAATCATTGGTACGCTTGTTCCGTAACCGTCCGCAGGCGACAAGGCCCTTTTGGTTCCGTGCAAGGGACAGCCTCGATTTGCTACAGGCGCAAGGCATTCAGGTCCAACGCCAGGGGTGGAGTAGGGGATGTCCCTGGCTACTTCAGAGGCCCAGGGTGCTTTTAGAGTTGACTCTCTACAGGAAGGCTTTTACCTCAGACACCTTTTATAAAAGTAAATTTCTCGAAATTTTAAGTCACCATTCTGATTTTGTCACGGTCTACACGGATGGGTCCAAGCAGGGTGATCATATTGGTTGCTCTGTCGTGTTCCCCGATGTTGTCCTTCGGATAGGGCTCCCAGAACAGTTTACCTTTTATTACGCGGAACTGTTCGCTATCCTGAGGGCACTAGAACAGATCAGAAGACATCATGGAGTGAAGTTCATGATCTGTTCAGACTCCCAAAGTGCCCTCCTGGCTATTGACCAAATGTACCCATCAGATCGGATGGTGCAGGATATACAGGATGCTCTCCTTGCACTGCAACAACGAAACAAGGAGATCATCTTCTGTTGGGTTCCTGGGCATACTGGGATCCGGGGAAACGAGCTTGCCGATGTGGCGGCTAAGGAGGCTTGCTCCCTCCCCCCTGCTGTATGCTGTTCTGTCCCATTGCAGGCTGTTACCTTGTATGTGACAAGGAAAGCCATGATTTTCTGGGAGGATCAGTGGTTGGATGTGGCGGATAACAAGTTACGCGCCCTAAAATCTTCAGTACGTCCATGGCGTACTTCCTTCCGCCCTCGAAGAGCTGAGGAAGTCGCCCTTACTCGCCTTAGAATTGGATACTGCCCGCTAACGCATGGCTTTCTTTTGCGTCGTGAGGAACCGCCAGTGTGTAACAGATGTCGGACACAATTGTCGATATGACATATTTTCACAGAATGCTATTTATACGCTGGTGTGAGGACAACTTTAGGTCTCTCAGAGGACCTGAAATCTATTTTAGGTGACGATGAAGCGTCCGTGGATTGTTTCCTAAGATTTTGTGCAGCATCTGGACTTCTTCCTAAAATATTGGGTGTTCGATTTTAATATGTGACAGTGTGGCTCGGTCACTCTTTAAGTAGTCACCGGGCCCCATACATCTATCAAACTTTTAACTCTTTTATACAGTCCTTTCCTTTGAACCGTCTTTTTAAATTTTTAATGTACAATTGAAGTTAAATGTCCATACGACTGCACCCATTTTTCTTCTCATCTCCTTATGTTAGCATACGGGCGCTGATAACCTCGCTGTTGAGTGCCCTAAAACACCAATAATCATCATCATCATCATCATCATCATCATGACACTTTCTAGGCTCAATACATTATAATACCCCCCTCACACAATGTCAGACATCACATGTGGATGACATTGTGTGATTACAGAATTGGGGAGTATTTACAATGAGCAAATATTTTGATTTTAAACTACATATCTGTCAAATTCAATTTTAAATCATGTTACAGTAACTAATTTTAATATTTCAAACATAAAATGGCAGATTTTATAGAAAACTGTTACCAACATAATATTTTACTACTAATGATCTGATTTCTAAAATTCACAATTCCTTAATTTAAATTACCATGACATTAGATACAGAAGAACAATAAATTGTTTTATAGAACAAGTTTGGATAAGCAGACAGTTTTGTTGAACCATCAATACACAGCATAGATACATTCTGAAGTCATAATGGACACAATAAATGAAGTTGCATGTAAATAAGTATACACTAAATTTGTGTAAGCAGTACATAAATTTTTAAAAAAATGAGAAATCATCAAGTTTCATAAGACAGTATAAAAATTATTAAAGTATCAATGTAACAAACTTTTGGTTTAAAGTGTACATTGAGTAAACTCTTAATAAATTATTATAATTTTTAAATAATGGAAATAATTTGACAATGCAAAATAATTACCAAGTTTCTAATTGCATACAGTTGTGAGAACTTTATCATGTCTTATTTAACAAACTGCCATAAAAACATTGATCCTAATAATTATGTGAAGATTATTACTATGAAAATATTGACAACAAAATAAAATGTTGATAAGCAGTAATATGTCTTATTGACAATATAAAAGAGTAAATTTAGATTATGACATACACTAGTAAATGTAACCAGAAGTTTTATGAACAGAATCCCTACCAGTTCGGCACTTGTGTGAACCTCACACAGCACTTAAAAAATGTGAATAAAATATGCTGCTGTAAATTTTACATCTGCAGTCTGCTCAGCTACAGGACAGCAGATGGGCATGATGCCACCTTTAAAAATCCGGCTATTGTGCTTACCATAGAAATACACTTAAAAATTATTAAATTCATAATAGTTCATGAATACAGTTTTCTTTCATATGATTTTATGAATGTAGTATTTAAGACAAGTTTCATCTCAAAAGCCTTCATGAATGACATAAGATGCCAGCCGACAAAGTGAAAAACTTAACCACATCACAACTTTTGATCATCAAAACACAAAATACATAGTCAGGCATGGTACACGAAAGTCATAGTCAAAGTTAATATACAATGTGTCAGTTCAGTTAAATAATCATAATCAAATTTTAAATGACAGATACCCCTTCAAGTTTCTTACACAAAATCATTTAACCCCCCACTTTATAAATAATTTTGTACAAGACGGTTACCAACATGAAAATTACAACCAATACATAAAATTCAGCAATTAATTTGAAAAATGTCATGAATGTATCTAATAATAAAAAATATTTATTGCTCACACAGTTCAAAAACATTTCATTATTATGGTGTCAATTTGTCAGATAGTTTATACAAAGATTTAGTAAAGCATGAAAATACAGTTTGCTTATACAGATCTATTTGCAACATATTTAGTAAAGCATGAACATACAGCCTGCTTACAGAAACCAATTTAAGACATTTCATGAAATGAAAGTATCTAATTATAATTAGTACATATACAAGATTTCAATATTTAGTGAAAAATCAAGTTTTAGTGACAGAAGCATGTAACATACAAGTATTTTAGATTGGTCAAACAAGAAGCTGTGTGACAAGAAAACAGTGTTTTATCCAAAAATGTAACATTAGAGACAGTTAATTTTAATTGTGCCCAAAGATTCTCAAAATATCCTAATAGAGTACTTTGGAAAGCAAAGAAATCATCACATCAGAAACTTTGACAGTTTACACAATAAACATTTCACAACTATAGCCTATGTCATCAGAAGATCATGTGGGCTATGCAACAATTTTTGTTTAGTATGAAAAATACAGTCAGCTGACAAATCAATTCAAGGATTATCTTAAAATGAAAGTGTCTACTAATGGCTGTTACAAAATTTACATGACAGAGGCAAATAGTATCAGAAAATTTTCATATTACTTAATCAAAAGACTGTGTGTGACCAGAAAAATACTATCTTATCCAGAAATTTTCATTACAGACAGTTAAATTTGATTCTGTCATCAAGAGTCTCAAAATGTTTTGCATGAAGTACTTCAGAAACAATACTACCATCACAGAAACTATCAGTTTAAGCAATAAACATTCATATAGTTTTCAGAAATAAAGTGAAAGCACATCTGGATGCATAATATGTAGTATGACATTTTTACCAAGAAACAGAATGCATAGAAAAATATGAAAAAGAGCTTAGCTTACTGAATGATATTGCAGTCAGTTTCATGAAAATATACCTCATTATGTTTCTTATACTAGGTAACTTTGAATAGCATTCATAATGGTGGCATAGAATAGTGTTTTTACAAAGCACATAGGCCTACTGTCAGTGAATAATTTAAACTTACACATTAACATTTACCAAAACTTCAAAAGTATCAACAGATGTCAAATAGTTTACTAAAAGTTTATGAATGAAAGTAAAAAAAAAAAAAAAAAAAAAAATACTGTACATTCCTGTTTAAAGCAAATAAGATTAATTACAATTCCTGAGCTTGCTTGGAATTGTTTCAATTACTAGAGATCCCATACCAACAATCGTATGCCTATTTCGTTTTACTTTACGATGTTTCCACCACTCTGGGTACAATTTTTCCCAGCTCAGATCTAGCTTTTTCCATATAAAGTAATTATTTTGATGTTTCTGACTTTTCTTTTCAAAAGTCAAATCAGTAAGTTACAGTCAATTATAGATAAGACAATACCACTTAGGTTTACATTTTTAGGATTATTTTTACGTCACAACCTAGTTTGATTATCATCTTCCCTGCCTTCAACATTGTCAACATAAACATTTCTAAACCCTTCATTATGAGCATTAAGATTCCTATTTACATCTTCAATATCCTTCTTAGTACACAATTCATTACTCTTTTCCAAAAAATCCCTACTTTCAACATTCTCATATAAAGTATTATTATTACAAAGCATAATATTCTCATCATCATAATAAACATCAACATTTTCACATTTAGTTCCAGTATCATTTGTAACATACTCATATTCAGAACTATTATTACATACCATATAGCTTTCATCATAATGAACTCCAACATTCTCATTGTCAATGCACAACACAGACACATCATTACTGTTAACATAATCCTTATCATCATCAGAGCTACTACTTCAAAAATCATAAATGTCATCAACAGTTTTACCATTTTCATTAGGTAACCTTTTACAGAAACATTAGATACCTCACTAATGTCAACATGAACATTATCCTTTACCTCAACAGTATCCTTTACCTCAACAGTATTATCCTTTACCTCACACTCAACTAAAATGTTACTGCTTTCAATCACATGCACAAAGTCTAATTTACAATTATCAGATTCAGATACAAATAAATGATCACATTTAGGTTTTATTTGTGTATTAGTATGTCTGTATTTTCTGTTTTCATTAAAATGTGTATTACCATACTTATTGTCTCTGTTTCTTTGCCACCCCCCCCCCCCCCACTCCAAGTATTACTGTAATTAGACCTTTGCCTTTCAACAAGTTTGTCAATTTTATATAAAAAATTTAAAAATTCATCTATATCATTATCAGGTGCATGTATTAATTCCCTTTGCAAATACTTTGGTAGCCTATTTTTTAACACATGAATTTGTGTCCTAACATCTAATGGATACTTCAAGTGTATTAGTTTCTTTAACTCATTTTACAAAAATTAAACAGTCCTCCTGGTCTTCCATTGTGTATAGGCCCATACAAAAATTTACTTTAAACACTGTGTTGATCACGTTCTGATAAAACTTATTTAAAAAACACTCTTTGAATTCTTTAAAATTTTTCCAAGGTTTTATGTTTTGGTTATCCCAGCTTAAAGCTTCTCCATTCAAGTGATACTTAACATACTTTATCTTATCAGCATCAGTAATATTTTCAATGAAATCATTTTCACGGCTTAAAATAAAATTTACTGGGTGCAAATCATTTTCTGGGAATGTTTTTACAGGTGTTTTAGACCATAAACCAAAATTATGAATGACGTTTGTTACAGGATCATTATTCACAAAGTTACATGATGATAACGTTTTAACCTTTTCCCTATTAACTTCCTTACCAAAGTCTACACTTTCAACTGTCTGTCCTGCTCATTCTGCTTCATGAAAACAAGTCTTTACATAAGTCATTTATTCGGCCTAACTCAGTATCTTCAAACGAAACGTAAGTTCATTAATTACATCATCTTTAGTTAGATTTTGTTGGTCTGTTAACTTTTTTAATAAATTATTTTCCATTTTGTTAAGCACTTTTTACATTATTGTCTTTATCCATTCTGAATAAAATGTACTCAAATAACTAAAGAACAAAGATTAATTGCACTTACTGGTTTAGGCGTCCAGTCCATTCAAAGTTCAACATGACATAACTTTTTGTTTTACTTCAGTGTCCTTTCTTAACAAATTATTTCATCTTGAATCCCATACCAGTTGAAGTAATTAATATTTCATCCATAAAACGTGTGTACATGTACCTTTTCTTCTTTATGTTCCTTCTTCGTTGTTTCTGAAACATTGTCACATTTGTAGGTTTCCAAAAATCGAAAGTGTTTCCGCGCCGACGGCACCATATGTGGCGTATTTAGCACTTACACTAAAGCCACATTATGAATATACTTCACCTTTTTATCTCGGTTGTTCAGTGGTAGATGTTGTTTAAATAGCTCGCCTGCCTTTAAATCATTATGAAAATAATAGGACGTCGGGTTTTTACAAGTCATGGAAACTACTCATTTTACATTCTTGATGAAGCACATAAACAGAAGTAGTACATCTTTAAGACAGCTTGTTACTAACTCATGACTCCTTTAAAATTGCCTCCCTGAGGTAGCGCCAATTAGCGCGTATTAATACATATTATAATTTCGAGAACATTCTAGAACACGGAAGTTACAATTTTTTATATTAAATAATTTGTTCATGAAACATACATAAATCTTGCTTTATGTAAAGATACACAAAATTATGACAAATGTAATAATAAGGTTTCGTATCAAAACAAAACAATACAAAAGATCGTAAGTAAATAATAATTAGTGCAGTATTAATATATGTTTACATTATTTAAAATGGTTAAATTATGAAATTTTACAGTCAGCAAAGTATTACATTATGGCCAATACATTACAGAAGACCAGGTAGTGGTGTTATAAAATGCTTATATAATATAAATATGGAATATTAGGTTACAATACCACGACCAAATATAGTATTGTACTTTGCATTAATCCAAACAAATGAGACTTTCCAGGCTAAATACATTACACATACTCAAACAAATGGTCTTACAGAACATTTTAACAAGACGTTAGCAGATATGCTGTCTATGTATGTTGATGTTGGGCAGAAGGCATTATTGATAGATCTGAAGCATTGAATTAAAATTTGTGGTGCGGCCGGGAATCGAACCCGAACCTCCATGCTTACTAGGCAGACGTCTTAACCGTTACTCTACCACACCACTAACAATTAAGGTGCCTCGGAATAGTCTATGTACGATGTCCCTCCACAACACAAACTTTAATTCAGCTTCTTTGTTCCAAAGATAATTGCCACTACTGCCAAGGCTCTCCATGCAGCGGAATAGCACCTCAGCAATGGACATGGTGGAACAATCCTGTTATGGTGATATAAATATCAATAGAAATAAACAATCCCAGAGACGGATTTATGTCTCAAATACAAATATGTCAAAGACGTTATTGATAGATCTGAAGCATTGAAGCTGCACCACAAATTTTAATTCAATGCTTCAATGCTTCAAGTCTGCTCTCTGTTTAACTACTGGAGGTAATTTTCGGATACAGCACTTGGCTGAAACCATGTCTCCCTAAACCATCTTTAAAAACACTGTTTCAGTCTATATCTGGTAATTTAAAATCTTCACCAAAAACTATAACATGACTAAAAAATCTACGGTAAATCCAAGTTTTTCTCAGAGGTTCCGCCTCTGTTTTTGCTGAGCTAGGTCGTCTGTAAAAACTTTCAGAGACCATATTTGAGCCACTTTTCAAAGTGACCTTTGACAAAATTATTTCACATTTTGTATCTGTAATAATTTCACTTTATCACAATAAATCCACTCCCATGAACCACAGAATTGCCGAGGTGGGGTGGCTTGCGTGCCTCAACGATACAGATAGCCGTACCGTAGGTGCAACCACAGCGGAGGGGTATCTGTGGAGAGGCCAGACAAACGTGTGGTTCCTGAAGAGGGGCAGCAGCCTTTTCAGTAGTTATAGGGGCAACAGTCTGGATGATTGACTGAGCTGGCCTTGTAACATCAGCTAATGTGGCTTTGCCACACAGCTACTGCGAACGGCTGAAAGCAAGGGAAACTACAGCCGTTACCTTTCCCGAGGACATGCAGCTCTACTGTATGAACATATGATGATGGCATCCTCTCGGGTAAAATATTCCGGAGGTAAAATAGTCCCCCCATTCGGATCTCCGGGCGGGGACTACTCAGGAGGATGTGATCATCAGGAAAGACAATACTGGCATTCTACGGGTCGGAGCGTGGAATGTTAGATCCCTTAATAGAGTAGGAAAATTAGAAAATTTAAAAAGGGAAATGGATAGGTTGAAGTTAGATATAGTGGGGATTAGTGAAGTTCGGTGGCAGGATGAACAGGATTTCTGGTCAGGTGAGTACAGGATTATAAATACAAAATCAATTGGGGGTATCACAGGAGTAGGGTTGATAATGAATAAGAAAATAGGAACGCGGGTAAACTACTATGACCAGCACAGTGATCGCATTATCATTGTCAAGATAGATACAAAGCCA
Organism: Locusta migratoria; assembly: GCA_026315105.1. Classification (NCBI taxonomy): domain Eukaryota; kingdom Metazoa; phylum Arthropoda; class Insecta; order Orthoptera; family Acrididae; genus Locusta; species Locusta migratoria. Next base: position 106,118,108 of record CM048749.1, on the reverse strand, counting down.
TCACCGACAACAGTAGTACAGGTTTATATGCCAACTAGCTCTGCCAATGATGAGGAAATCGAAGAAATATACGAGTAGCTAAAGGAAATTATTCAGACAATTAAGGGAGAGGAAAACTTAATTTTTATGGGAGACGGGAATTCGGTTGTAGGACAAGGAAGGGAAGGGAAGATAGTAGGTGAATATGGTCTGGGCAAAAGGAATGAAAGAGGTAGCCGCCTGGTATAATTTTGCACGGAACATAATTTAGTTATAACAAACACCTGGTTCAAGAATCACAAAAGAAGGTTGTATACTTGGAAGAGACCAGGAGACACCGGGAGATACCAGATAGATTTTATAATGGTAAGACATAGATTTCGGAACCAGGTTTTACAGTGTAAGACATACCCAGGGGCAGATATAGACTCTGACCGTAACTTGTTGGTTATGAACTGTAGGCTGAAACTGAAGAAACTACAAAAAGGTAGGAAAACAAGGAGATGGGACCTGGATAAATTGAAGGAACCTGAGATTCTTAAGAATTTCAGAGGGAGCTTTAGGCAACAATTGACAGAAACAGGGGGGAAAAAAACAGTAGAGGAGGAATGGGTAAAATTGAGAGATGAAATAGTTAAGGTAGCAGAGGACAAAATAGGTAGGAAGGCAAGACCTACAAAAAATCCTTGGATATCACAGGAGATACTAAATTTAATCGATGAAAGGAGAAAATATAAAAGTGCAGTAAATGAAACAGGCAAAATGGAGTACAGAGGACTAAAAAATGCGATTGACAGGAAGTGCAAAATGGCTAAGCAGGAGTGGCTAGAAGGCAAATGCAAGGAGGTAGAAGAATGTATAAATAGGGGAAAAATACATACAGCCTACAGGAAAATTAAAGAAACATTTGGAGATAAGAAAAACAGCCCTATGAATATCAAGGACTCTGATGGAAAACCAGTTCTCAGCAAAGAAGGGAAAGCTGAAGGGTGGAAAGAGTATATAGAGGGGCTCTACAAAGGAAATTAACTTCGAGACAATATTGCAGGAAGGGAAGAGGATGTAGATGAAGATGAAATAGGAGATACTGTACTGAGAGAAGAATTTGACGGAGCCCTGAAAGACCTAAGTCGAAACAAGGCCCCTGGAGTAGATGATATTCGCTCAGAGCTACTGAAGTCTCTGGGAGAACCAGCCATGACAAACCTGTTTCACCTGGTGTGTAAGATGTATGAGACAGGCGAAGTACCCTCAGACTTTAAGAAAAATGTTATAATCCCCATTCCAAAGAAAGCAGGTGCAGACAGGTGTGAAAACTACAGAACTATCAGTTTAATAAGTCATGGTTGCAAAATATTAACACGAATTATATACAGAAGGATGGAAAAACTGATAGAAGCTGACCTCGGGAAAGATCAGTTTGGGTTCAGGAGAAATGTAGGAACTCGGGAGGCAATACTCACTTTATGGCTTATCCTAGAAGATAGATTAAGAAAAGGCATACCTACATTTCTAGCTTTTGTAGATTTGGAGAAGGCTTTTGACAATGTTGATTGGAATAAACTCTTTCAAGTTCTGAAGCAAACAGGAGTAAAATATAGGGAGGATAAGGTTATTTACAACTTGTACAAAAACCAGACAGCGGTTGTCAGAGTTGAAAGGCATGAAAGGGATGCAGTGGTTGGAAAGGGAGTAAGACAGGGTTGTAGTCTTTCTCCATTGTTATTCAATTTGTACATTGAGCAAGCTATAAAGGAAAGCAAGGAGAAATTTGGAGAAGGAATTAAAGTTCAAGGTGAAGAATTAAAAACATTGCGTTTTGCCGACGACGTAGTAATTATGTCAGATACAGCAAAGGAGCTGGAAGAGCAATTGAATGGAATGGACAGTGTTCTGAAAGGTGCATATAAGATGAACATTAACAAGAGCAAAACTAGGGTAATGGAGTGCAATGTAAGAAAATCAGGTGATGCTGAAGGAATTAGATTGGGAAACGAAGCAATAAAGGATGTAGATGAGTTTTGTTACTTGGGCAGTAAAATAACAAATGATGGTCGCAGTACAGAGGATATAAAATGCAGAATGGCAATGGGTAGAAAAACGTTTTTGAAAAAGAGAAATTTGCTAACATCGAATATTGACTTAACCCTAAGGAAGTCCTTTCTGAAGGCATTTGAATGGAGTGTTGCCTTGTATGGGAGTGCAACATGGACGATAAGCAGTGCGGACAGGAAGAGGATAGAGGCTTTTGAAATATGGTGCTACAGAAGAATGCTGAAGATTAGGTGGGTGGATCGCGTAACTAATGAGGAGGTACTGAACAGAATTGGGGAGAAAAGAAATTTCTGGCATACCTTGACTAAAAGAAGGGATAGATTGGTAGGACACATTCTTAGACATCAAGGAATTGTGAATTTAGCATTAGAGGGAAGTGTGTGGGGTAAAAATCGCAGAGGAAGACCAAGAGATGGATACAGTAAACAGATTCAGACAGATGTAGGTTGCCGTTCTTATGTGGAGATGAAGAGGCTTGCTCAGGATAGGGTATTGTGGAGAGCTGCATCAAACCAGTCTCCGGACTGAAGACCACAACACAACAACACACAATAAATACAGCTCCCACAGATGTTCCAGCCTGAGTTTAGGATTTCATTGGTACTAACATCTGGTTTCAGTAAACTTACTGTCCCTTTGTACTATGTGAAAGCAGTTCTGGGATCTTTCCATTGACACTCCTGCAATTAACTGTATATTAATCTTTTCTCCCTCTGTTCTATTGTGCCAAGAGCTTCCCTGTCCATGATGAGTAAGCGTTTTAATAGGAATTTTTAGGGATTTCTCTATACTAAAAGATCTCACATGTGCCTTCCACACGTACTCTGCTACTCTAGTAGCCACTTCCTGTGTATAGTGCATACCTGACCTACCCTGGGGGATCCTACATTTCTTGACCCGTTAGCCAAATAATTTTCTGAGCCTCTGGTTTAAACTTCTGTTTGTCTCCAAATCAAAGAACCGTGATTGGTTCTGGGAACAATGATGCAAATTGCAAGCTCCACTTCTACCTTACAACAAGACTAACTGTCTTCACCAAATTTGCCAGCCGCCTGAAGGTACTGAGAATGTTCTCCAAACTTGGGCAACAGGAGCCAGCATGAGCAATGATTTGCAGCAGGGTGCACCCCATGTGTCTATCACCGCCAGCAGATATACCACCAAATTTTGGACGAGATCCCTCCCCCCCCAGTAAGCAAACAAATTGCATGCTGGCATTCTTTCCCGACGTTCCCACTATTTTCCTAAGGGGCTCATTTATCTGCCTAAAATTACAGCTCCTAATGACTAGCAAACCTACACTCTGTTGCTGTCGTGGCTGTTTGGTCATCTCAGAAGGATCAGCCGCTTCTGAGTCAGGCAAGGCAACTCATACTGGCTCAGAGGTATTATCAGCAGTGGGCAACACCTCAAACCTACTGCTGAGGCATGGCCTTATGGCCAGTTCTCAGTGTCGCCTGCTGCCCACAGTTTTGTGACCCTGGCTCAGTTCGCCAATCACCGTCAGGCAACTATTGACTGGGAGGGATGTTGGAACCTTTAGACACAGTAATGTCAGTGATCTGAGGTATCAATAGACACCACTGGTACTCCAGCAGTCACTTAAAATGCCTGGGTGACACTGCACCACAGGGCAGCAGCCTGAAGCCAGTTGAACGTGGCCAACACAGCCTCTGGCTGCTCACGCACAGATCCTAACTGCTCCTGAATCCGTACACAACATACACAGTCTGTATCAAGTTATTTACTGAAAATTAATTAATGTTTCTTGGAAGCAGTGTTGTTCATGTATCCTATCTCATCAAACAATCGTTTTTCATCTATATAGAATATTGCAACTGTATCTACTGTTTTAAAAATTTTCAGACAGTTTAAAAAGTTAAGGTCTAGAAATAGGATTTCTTAGTGGAGTCCGTTGAAATGAAATGATTTCAGAGGTTGAAATGGAGAGTTCACTTTTCAAAATTAGTCACAAAAGTGTCATAAATTAAATCTGTGATTGTCTCATGTGAGGGGCATTTGAAAAGTCCGTGCAAAAATAAAAACTACAAACGTGTTGGGGAAAAACATTTTTATTTTGCAACATAGTCTCCTTTTAGACTTGTACACTTCGTCTAACAGTGTTCTAAATTGTTGATCCCTTCCAAATAATAGGAATTATCCAAGCCTGCAAAACAGCTATTAGTTTCTGCAATCAACTCCTCGTTTGAATGAAATCTTTATCACTCTAGCCATGTCTTCAAATTAGTGAACAAATTGTAGTCCAAGGTAGCCATGCCTGGAGAATAGGGGGGATGTAAAACGAGTTGGAATCCTATTTCTAATAATTTTGCAACCAAAACTGCTGAGGTGTGTGCTGGTGCATTGTCATGATGGAAATTGCCTTTTTTGTGGTCCAATCTCTGGTGTTTTCCTTGCAGCTCAGTTTTCAAACGATCCAATAACGATGAGTAATATGCACCTGTGATAGTTTTACCCTGTTCCAGATAGTCAATAAGGATTATCCCTTGCAAATCCCAAACGACCGTCGCCATAACCTTTCTGGCCGAAGGACTGATCTTCGCCTTTTTTGGTGCAGATTCTCCCTTGTTAATCCATTGTTTAGATTGTTCTTTGGTATCAGGACTATAGTAATGTATCCATGTTTCATCCTGTGGATTCTTTCAGAAAAGCTGCAAAACTTCACACGATTCCTTTTTTGGTCAAGCGTGAGCAATCGCAGCACCCATCTTGCGGGTAGCTTTCTCATGTCCAAATGTTTATGCAAAATATTATGTACTTGTTCATTCAAGATGCCCACAGCACTAGCAATCTCACACATCTTAACTCTTCTGTCATCCATCACCATCTCCTCAATTTTATCAATGATTTCTGGAGTTGTAACCTCCGCAGGGCGTCAAGAACATTCAGTGTCAGGTTGTGCCCATATGGCCACTCCGAAAATTTTGAAACTACTTATAAACTGTTCTGATAGAAAGTGTAGAGTCACTATAATTTTTATCAAGCTTCTCTTTAGTCTCCTGAGGCGTTTGCCTTTCGTAAAGTAATGTTTAATCACCACACAAAATTCTTTTTTGTCTATTCTTTGAGAATCACTAGACTTCCTTATTTCACACAAATCTCAAACACAAAGAAATATACCAATATGGCTGAAACTTGGTGTGCATTCTTTCCAAAGATGCTACTAACTAAACATGACCTTGATACGCGTCTGTGATGCCATCACTTAGACTTTGCACGAACTTTTGAAACACCCCTCGTACTTTGAGTGAAAACACCTTCATTTTACAAGTTAATTAAATTTTAAGAAATATTTGATACTTTTCTGAACTTCTTGTACTGATTTTTTTCCTTAAGCAGCTCTTAACTCCTCAGTTGATTCTGTAGCTGAAACCATAGTTTTTACAGACTGCACATAGAGTTTGAAAACATTTTCAGTCGGTGTGTGTGTGTGTGTGTGTGTGTGTGTGTGTGTGTGTGTGTGTGTGTGTTATTATCATTATTGACGCCAAAGAAGATACTGTGGGTTCTCGAAAAAATGTTTCAGCAGTGTAAGAAACCTATTCCGAGATAGAAAATAAGACTTCAAAGGTTCATACATAACAATAACTCTGGTTACTCCCGCTAACAATGACAACCATATAGTTTTAATACTACCTAAAACTCACTTGTAATTTAGTATTAGTGAAATCACAGGATGTTTCCATTTGATCCACATGCACAATGTAATAGTGGGGAAAAAAGGTCACTATTGTTTCTATGTCAGTGGGAAGAATGTCTGCATCTCACATTCCTAACTATGAGAGGCTTTACAATCTGTTATCCAATGCGGAAGTCTCATCCCCACCCTTAACAAGCATCCTTTCACATCCACTTCCCTCCTCACTCACTGTCAGTATGCTTGTTGTTCTGAAGTGGCCATAGATAGTGGTCATGTGAGCTTGAGTTACAGCTGAGTGAATGTGTGAATGTATGTGAACTCCAGTATATATCACATGGGCTGTTCAACTAATTCCTTAAATGTTCATCTTGACAACACTGTTCAGTTTAGAATAATCATTGTTTATTCCTGCCATCTTGTATCCACCAAAGTTGGTATAGCCAGTTATTTGCGAAAAATGCAATAATCTTGTCAACTGTATTCTGCTTTAAAAGGATAATAATAATTCAGAATATACAGTATCTAACTAATAAATCTACCATTTCTCCATTCTCCAACTGGGTTCTGAAAACAGAATTCTTTACACTCAACAATATTGGTTAGAAATGAAATTCATACTGATTTAAAACTTTTGTGATTTCGTGCATCAGCCATCACAGATACATACTTAGAATCTTTAAGTTCTAACTGCACTTCAAGTGTTGCATATGATAGTAAAACATTCACTATAACTGACTCACATTTTGTCCTGTAACATTTGAATTTGTTCTCAAATAGGTCTATGATGAGAGGAGCAGTACAATGCATTGAACTGGAGGAATGGTGTGTTTTGTGGTATGGATAGCAAGGAGTACTATATGTTTATCTTCCTCTGTTTGTAGATGATTTGTATTTACAAAGGAAGTTATGAAGAAACTACCAACAGGCACATCTTTTTCCTTATATGCAGTATTTTATTCAAACCTAGTCTAAAGACATTGTGCCAGTTACAGCTATTGCAAATTTGTTATCTAAGTATGTACAGCAAATTTATAACTACAAATAAAATTGAACATTTATAGTTTCATGAAAACTTGGTACACCCATCCATCATTTCTCCTGTAGTTAGTAATTAATACAAATTGTGAAGCTCAGTTGTCGGGATTTGTCTGGATTCTCCCGACATTTCATATAATCACCAGACACCAGTCAAAATACAGAATACCCCCTCAGAAACAGCCTTTTGTATAGTTCCTTAAAAAAATCATTTTGCATTTTTCACACTGATTCATTTGCTTCCAATCTTCCAAAGACAAGGACATGTCAGATGACAAAATTGGGTATTAATGTAATCAAAATACATTTGTGCTGTTAATTCCTGTAAACAGTTACTGTAAAAAGATGTTTAGTATGCTTCATAATTTATATACTAAAGGGAGAAATCATACAGCCATCCCTACAGTGTAAAGAAATGACCCCGCATCCCCTGCTTTGTTGCAGTGATCAATTGGCTATGTAGCAGACAAGGCTGAGTTTATAATTAGGCTAAACTTTGATTTTTAGTATAAGAAATCACCTTTTTTCATGATATTTATTTATACCAGGGTCATTCCATGTCAATTCAATGCACCTCTCACATGATCCTCTCAGATTTCTTTCAAATTTGGTGCATTCAATGACCCAGATAATTGATGGAAAAATACCAATTTTCAGGGCTGTGTTACAACTGCGAAGAAAGTTAGAGGTCTGGAAAGTTTGGAATTTGTGCAAAATTTACATGCATCCGTCTCAATATAAAAGACTATAATTCTGGTTCTAATTAAGTTTCTGCTTTGGAAAGCGAATGAATAGACCTTTACACTGATATGCCAAATGACAGGTTTCTGAATATTTTTATTCTAAAGGTCATTGACCTTGACTTTTGACCTTGAATATCTCAAAACACCCCATCTTCAAATTTTCTGGGAAAACTATATTTTATTGTTCCATTATGTTATTACAAATATGGTAAATATCAAGGTGGCACACCAAAGGCATCATTCACAAAAAATCATTTTGTTGACTTAAGTACACCGTCAACGTGCAGTAAGCAGCTATTAACCTAGATCAATTTTTTTCCCCTCCTAGAAAACAGCCAATAGCAGTTACTTTTATTCTGACCAATTCTGTAATATTTCAAGTTGTCAACAGCTAATCAGACACACTTTTATTTCAACTAATCACCGTTAACCTATTTTAGTAAACAGCCAATCAGAGAGACTTATTTAATCACCATTAGATTGTTTTATGGATGTGGATTGTTTAATCAAAGTGCTGAGTACCTGTGTTGTAAGGAAACATTTAGTAATAGTTTGTAAGAAATGGATTTCAAGTCAAAATTGTATTATTGCAATCCATTTAGGGAAGTAAGTCATACAAGAGTGCAGAAGAATTTAAGGAATGTTTGGGGGTGGATGATAAACAAATGTCCTAATGAATTTTTAGGTGGACAAATTTGCAGTAAATATAGAAAGAAAATATCAGAAATTCCAACAGGCACTGCAGATGTTGCCTTAGTTGAGCCAGGTACTTCCAGAGAAGATTTAAGTGAAGATGAAGTAGCTTCAGATCTGGCACTTGATTCTTTCAATAGCAGCCTTCAGTATTTAGGTGAATCTCATGTGAAGGGGGGGGAGGGGGGGAACAGCTTCTGCGTTGTAGCTATGTGGCACAACTGGAAAAAGAAGACAGTGAAAATGGAGAAAATCATCGCCCAGTTGAAAGACAAGTTCCACAATTCAGACCATATCTGTGACAAAATATAAATTCTAACTGTACTTCCAAAGTGTTGGAATATAAGGAAGACTGTGAAAGGATTTTCTGCTTCAGATTACATGGTATGGAAAGCAAAACAGTAGCAGAACATGATATATTGGTGACACCAAATCCAAAGCCAGGTAAGAAATTATGTGAGAAAACCATTCAGCTTGTGCGTGATTTTTACTGTGATCATGACATAAGTCATATGATGCCAGGAAGAAAAGAATTTGTGTCTGTGAAAGAAAATGGAATTACAGCACATAACCAGAAGCAGCTAGTGTTGCACAACCTTAAGGAACTGTATTCCTATTTCAAAGATAAATACCCAGATATAAATATTGGATTCTCAAAATTTAGTGGGTTGCGGCCAAAGCACTATGTTCTTGCCAATGCCAGTGGGACCCATACTGTTTGTGTGTGTGTGTCTTAGACCAGAATTTCAAGTTAATGGTTGAAGGGTGTAAACTGAAACTGCTAATAAAGTGTGAACAACACACATTACCATCTTACAAGCACTGTGTAGCATTTGTTACAGGCAATCCTGCACTACTGGCATGTTTTTTAGGTTCATGTTCCTATTGTCCAAGTCTGACAAGACTGATTATCTGTATGATCTGTTTAGTAAGAACTGCATTGATGAAATTCATATGAGTGTTGGTTAAATATGGGCAAAGTAATTCTAGAGGCTATAACGAAGTTAACAGATGATTTCATCGATCTTTACATCAAGGTTATCTCCCAGCCACAGTCACATTTATGTAAAATCACTAAAGAATGTCTCAAAGCAAATGAGTATTTTGTTCTTTGTGACTGCAGAAAATAACTCCTTCGCCATTCAGGATGAGGTACAGGGATTACACTGGAATAATTCACAGGCTACAATTCAGCCATTTGTAGCTTACTACAGAGACTCAAGCACTAATGAAATATGACATGTATCATACATGGAAATATGACTACCTTCAGCATGATACAGTGTGTGTTTATTCTTTCCAGAAAAATTTCATCAATTTCTTAAAATGTCAGTTTTCAAATCCAAAGCACATTTATTACTTTTCAGATGAATGTGCTGTCCAATACAAAAACAGAAAGAACTTTATGAATCTGTCCTACCATCAAGAAGATTTCAATGTTACAGCAGAATGGCATTTTTTTGCTACAGCGCATGGTAAAAGACCTTGTGGTGGAGTAGCAAGAACTGTAAAGAGATTAGCAAGACTTGTCAGTCTCAAGCGACCTAAGGGAAATATTCCTTCACGTATCTTCAATTGTACATCGGTTTCCTATCACAATGAATATTCGGCCAAGCTGGAAACAACATTTCAAAAATACAAGGACAATTCCAGGTACCCATAAGCTTCATTGTGTAATACCTATTTACAAAGGTTTAGTAAGGACAAAGACATATTCTGCTTCTTTACTTATTAGAGAAGAGTCAGTGATTGCTATGGCGAATGAAATGCTGTTAACAGGTATACATGGATTTGTTGCCTGTATGTATGACAATCATTGGTGGGTTGCATATGTCTAACAAACTTGTGAAGAAACAGATGAAGTGAAGGTTAACTTCTTGCATCCACACGGACCATCTCTGTCATTTGTGTTTCCTGCCAAATCAGACACTTGTTTCATCAGAAAATGTGACATTATCACAAGAGTTGATCCATTGACACCAACTGGAAGGCCATACAATCTCCCTGCAACAGATCTGGCGAACATTATCAATTTAGTTGGAGAATTATGAGGAGAGGTCTAATCACTTTTCATTAAAATTGTAATGTAAGTGGTTCATAATACCATAATAATAATGCAAACCATATTTTTGTAGAATATTATTTATGGATTGTGTGTTATCATAATTTGTGTTACATATATGTGAGTTACCTTCTTCATTTCGGTAGTGTCTTGATGCTGACAAAATAATTTTTTTTGTGAATGATGCCTTTGGTGAGCCATCTTGATATTTCCCATATTTGTAGTAACATAATGGAACAATAAAATATTTTTTTTTTTTTTTCCAGAAAATCGAAGATGTGTGTTTTGAGATATTCAAGGTCAAAAGTCAAGGTCAATGACCTTTAGAATATAAATATTCAGAAACCTGTCATGTGGCATATCAGTGTATTATCTTTCCAATGGTACCATTTTCATTGCTGTAACTTAATTAGAACTAGTATTACAGTCTTTTATGTTGAGGCGGACACATGTAAATTTCGCACAAATTCCAAACTTTCCAGGCCTCTAACTTTCTTCGCAGTTGTAATACAGCCCTGCAAATTGGTATTTTCCCATCACTTATCTGGGTCATTGAATGCACCAAATTTGAAAGACATATGAAATGGTCAGGTTGAAAATGAAAATCTTTTGTTCACATCTCTCCTATCGCATCATCAAAATAATGTTTCATTATTCCAACTTCATGTTTAAGACAAAGCAAGGCTAAATACAAACACAAATCAAAGAAGAAATAGATAAGGTTACTGCTGATTAAAAAGGGAGAGCAGGGAGCATTTCACAACCTGTTGAATATTTTTGGAACACACAAAAAAAAAGTTCTATTAAAGAAGAGATGATTGAGGAGTTATTGCCAAAGTGCTGCTTCATTTCATTTATGTGTTTCTCATATGATTGCACATAATTATAGAAGTGTGTTGCTTTATGTAAATTGATATAAACATAATTTCTTTCCTTTTCTGTTTTCAATTAAATCTTTGTGTGATTATTTTCCAGGTGAAGAGTATGAACTGGAAAAAGATCATGTGTAAGAAGAAGGAAACTTTCAAGTTAAATGGAGGGGAAATTGATGAACTTCGGAAATTCCCCAGCTTTCGTGAGATTTCTTTTGAATCTGGTAAAGGAAAATCTCAGGAACATCACATGGACATGGGTGAATTTTATAGGTATCTTGCAGAACATAATTGCAGCTATGTATTCAAAGACTATTTTGGTGTGGATGGAAAATGAAGAAATCACCTCTACAAATACTCAAATATTTCTCAGTCTTCAGTTTGAATTACAGTGTATCTGTGTGACAGCTGTACTTCATCAAAGTTTTAATGTGAATAATAATATATGATTACCACTATTTTCTGTATGAAGACTTAACTAATTGTACAACCAACAAATTTTTCTTCTTAGGCGTCTTTCAAACATTATTTTAATTCTGTCACATTGGTATTTAAATTGTGTATCATTCCTGTTTTGTTTCTGTTTAAGGAGGGTTTTGTCTGATTGATATACTCATGATCTTGAAGGAGGTTTTAATACTCTGCAATAAAATTAAAGCAGCTGTCATTTTCATACAGCATCACCAGGACTTTGGTGATAACAAAAGCTGAATCTGTGCTCAAAGTAATTTCTGTTTGTAATATTTTGTATTGAATATGACCTGAACTTTTTTCTCCTACTCGAGGAAAATAAAAATGAAAGTTAAGTCATGAACACCATTTTCGGTGCATAATTTATTATTGCTGTGAACATATTTTGTTTAGTATTTAATTCGGTGCTAAAATTTTAATACTGCTGAAACAACCATTGTAAAGGTGTTTTACTATAGTGCAACATTCACACCACTTTTGCATTGCATTTTACAGATATCACTAATATTTATGTCATATCATTTTTACAAAACTACAATTAATGTAGATTCAGGCTTTTACAGTATATAGCCATATGTATACTTTGTAAATACAGTACTTTGTACTTACATTTGTATGCACAAGAAAAAATGAATCAGAAGTCTATATTTTTGCATTCATGAATTGACCTATTGTCTTGGTGGTTCAATTTTATAAGTAACTAACTCATTTGGATAAAATATTGAAGCTTTTTCCTTCAAAAGCACAGGTTTCTCAAACATAGTAAGATAGACTATAAAAACAGTTATAAGTAACATTAGTTCATCTGCAACTGCCAATGGGAAGAATCCAAACAACACTGAGTAAGAAATAGTGTAGACAAAATAATATGTTCTTATGTTACACTTTCAGGTATTTGCTATGTAGCTGGCCTTGTCATACAGCCATCATTGCTTCACCTAGCTTGCGGACAATGTCCAATTGAAAATGATTTTTTCATTGCATTCGAATATTTTAATGAGAGTAACTGTTTCATTTATTTAACTTATTGAGTTGCTTTTTTATTTTATTTATTGTGCAATAGGTTGTCTGAGACGATAAAAATTGACCACATAATGGAAATCCGACATTGACTTGCTCTTTGCTTGTAGCACTCCACACTTTTTTCTTGCAGATATATCAGTAATCCAGGATTTTTATTGTTCACACTTAGTGGCCCTTACATGAGAACTGGAGAAAAAACCATTGAAAGTAGGTATAAATCTAACAATGGAAAATCCAGTTTGGAATGTTAATAACAAGAAGTCACCATAAAGACAATTTCTGAGCCATAGGCAGGCATGTAATGTAGACAATCACATTCACACAACAAATTTTCAGACATGTCCTTTATCAGAAAAAGAAACTCATACATTCACACACTAACTCAGATGTAACTCAAGCTCACAAGACCACCATCTATAGCTGTTCCAATGCAACAAGCATCTTGACAGTGAGTGAGGAGGTGGAAATGTCAAATGCAGACATTCTTCCCTTTACTGCATTCCTTACTGCATCTCACATTCCTTCCTTTCAGAGCCTTTAAAATCTGTCATCCAATGTGGAATTTCCCAGACGCACCCTTACCCGGCATCTTTCCCCCCTCCACTCGCCTCCTGTTTCACTGTCAAGATGTTTGTTGCACTGGAGAGCCGTCATAGGTGGTGGTCATGTGAGCTTGATTTACATCTGAGTACGGTATGTTAAATTGTGTGTTTCTTTTTCTGATGAAGGTCTTTTGTTGTATAAATTCACAACTTACCATTTTTCAGCTAAAAGAAATAGTTAATTGCCTGTGTTCTCAGTAGTGAGACCCATCTTTGTGATCTGAAAACTATCCCCTGTTGACATCTTCTTTGTGATTTGTCAAATCTTGGAGATTTTATGGAACAAGTCAATGAGATGAAGTTGATAAAATACATGAGGCCCATGAGATCAATACACTAGATTTTCTCTACAGTGTGTCATAATGCAAGTTAAACTAATGGTTCCTAATTGTCATCTGTTTACTCTTTTGTCTCCACAAAGAGCAAAATTTATATTAGAAAAATGTTGTTATTTTCCCACAATATTGCGAAGAAACAGCATATCAAGAGATACAGAAAAAGCAGACTTGAAAAGGGGAGGAAGTTCATGAGCTTTTTGGACTAGAAATTGGAGTGAAAAAGAAAAGAATCAAAGATAAAGCCAGGGAAAGTAACGCACAAAGTGGTTGGACCAAGTCAGTCAATAAGCTCAGGGAAAGATGTGCAAATGTGTAAATTAGTCATTTATTTAAATAAGACTATTTCAGGTACCAATATAGATGTTGGGTTGCTGAATTGCTCTACAAATTTCTGTTTTTATCTGTAGCATCAACATCCATTGACTCTGAAACTATTAATCAAATTTTTTGGCATAAATATATGTTTATTTTGATGGTAGAATAGTAGCCTCCAGGACTTGTACATTGAAATGCTGAAATATTTCTTGTGAAAAATCAATTATGTTGTAAAATGAACAAGTGTAAAATGGTTAAATTGTGTTGGTAAAAGATACTTTAGTACAATAATTATTAGAAATTCCAGGTTTAGTAACATTATTGTTTATTGCGAATAACTATTGTTATAAAATCGTGTTGTGACATAACTTCTGATTTTGTGACAGTGATAGAACTGACACTTGTAGCCAATGGTAGTGTATTCATAGCACATTGAAATTAAGTACACTTACATTATTAAAATTTTAATTTTGTATTTGCCCTTTGCTGTGTGTATCAAATGAATTATTTATATCAACATACAGTTGGTGACCATGCCATAAATGACACTGTTTTTCTTATGACAAAAACTAGTTGTTATGTTATGTAACTCAAAAACACATTCGTAGAGATGCAATTGTGATTGCTTTTCTTTTCTTTTTCTTCACCTGTTCTCAACAAAGGTCAGGGTACCTGACTTAAGATTTCAAGGACCTACACATGTTCTGTGAGTCTTGTGTAAATGATTATTTTTGAATATTTGATTATGTATTTGGCTAGTAGTAAGTCTTTCGTCAATTCTTACCATTTGCTGTGTATATTTACTTAAGTTCTCTGTGTGCCCCAAAAATTTTGTTTATCCTTTACTTTGTGTATAATTCACTCTCTTGTTTCTCTGAAATTTTATTTCTGCTTCTGTGATCGGTTTAACTCCTGTGGGGTGGTGCAAAATACCACTCTTATATCAATTGCCAATTCCGATACAGGAACATACTCTGCTCCCAAAATAAAGCACAATATATTTGAAAGGACAGTTATCCCATTTGTACCATTTCTCTGTGATTAACTTAACTGCAGTGAGAAAAACAATGCCTAAGTTTTGTAAACTGAGTAAGATGTACTTGACTCATTGAGGTGGATAATAATTCAAATCCCCTTCTTGTCATACACATTTAGCTTTTCATTATTTCCGTAAATTTATTTCAACTTGTGTTCCATCTTTAATGACCTTACCTTGGATGGAATGATGAACCCTTATATTTCCTCCTTCCTGTTTCGTATGCATATATTAACACCTTTTGGAAAACAAATATTACCTGTATATTTAAAGCAAAGAATGACAACAGTGGAAGGTCCAGTAAGGAATATTAATAATAATATGTAGATAGGGAACAACTCATCGTAAAGATGAACGTTGAGCGCTGCAAGACACAAATAAAAGACACACACACAATTCTAAATTTTTGGCGGCCTTCCTCAGAAAGAGAACACTCAGGCACATTTATCCACACGCGTCAACCATCTCTAGCCGCCATTACAGTTAGTGTTCTCTTTCTGAGGAAGGCCGCAGCCGAAAATTTAGAATTATGTGTGTGTCTTTTATTTGTGTCTGTCAGCAGCTCAATTTTTGTCTTTACGTTGAGTTGTTCCCTATCTACATATTATTGAAAGCAAAGAATGTATTTACTTACAACTTAAATTTACAACATAAGAATTCAAACATCTAATAGATAAGAATTATAAGATTTGCTTCCACTATTTGTTTTATTTCGTGATGAGATCTGTTTATTGGCTTAAAGGTGAAGATAGCTTTATAACATTAATGAAGATCAGCACTTCTTTCATTATTATCATCATCCCCCCCCCTGCCGAGAACATAGAGTAAGTGTGGTAGACAAGATGTTTTGTACAATAGGCTATAGAATGTACATTATTTTTGATAAGTGCTAATTCATTTAGTATCCAATGCTACACAATTTTGTGGTGTTTTCTCCTTTTTATCAGTTACTTTTGAACATAATAACAACAATTATTATTATTATGTCAAAGTGAATAAGTACCAAGCTTAACCACAGTTCCTGTTTCTAAAAAAAAATGTTGGTGGTATATTTTGGGGTGGGGAGCACAAAAAGTAAATTTGTTAAAACAATTTGCTCTTTCACAATTTGATAGTCAGAGATCTTACACAAAGTCATATTGTTTTCTTGTGTAATGGATCTAAAATTAGCTTCTGTACAGCCCACCATGATGCTCATACAGCTGTTTCATCTCTGTAAAGTTGTTATCCATTTATATATTATTTATCTGGATGAACATAAACTTTATGATTATAGGTGGTATGTTCTACGGAAAATGTCTTTATCTTAATTTACCTGTTCATTCACTTTTCATCTAGATATATGTTTTCAATAATTCTCAGGGAATTCCCAGTGGTTTTGTAAAAAAGTGAGCTACTATTACTATATTCTTATGCACTAAATTATGCAATGAAACACTCTTCAACAGTGACTGCCTTTTTACAGTTTTGTTATGGAGCAATTATGTTTTAAGAAGAAGCAGCTGGGTTGAAATTGACGTTTAATATATGAAGTGACTTCAGTACAGTTGAGTCTTTCCAATTTTGTGCTTGCTACAGTCCATACAGTACTCTGGGTGGAAAATGCATTTCAGTTATCCTATTTCTCAGTGGAAACATAATAATTAATTCTGTGTGTTACTTTTCTTTCCTTCATGAATAAAGATTGTGGAACTTTGTTTGGAGTCCCCACTGCATAAGAATCATTTGCATCTGTTCACAGGAAAATGACTTGCTTGAAGGTTTAAAGCCGAAATGTTTATCTAAACAAGTTACAGTCTGTTCAGCTTTTTTGTTATTCCATCCCATTGTGGTATTCATTGTTAACCACTCACTTCCCACTCATAAAAACTTCAGTCATGTAGGGACACGTTGTGAGGTGGCACACAGGTTAGCACATTGTGATCGTGTTGGGGAGGAAGGCGATTCAAATCAGCCTCTAACCATCCACATTGAGGTTTTTCAGTGATATTCTTATACCACTCCTGGCAAATGCCAGGATGGTTCCTTGAAGGGGTACAGACCATTTCCATTAACTAAACACTCTATGAGCTTGTGCCCCATGTCTAATGACCAAACTACCAATGGGACAGTAAACCCTAATCTTCCTTCCTGTTGATGTGCTATGATTTAGCAATAGGGTATTTGACTGTTTTCTGCAAATCATTTTAATTGGTTAATTATGTCATACTAGCTTAAACCCTCGGCTCCGCTCGTGTGTTGGTTGATTATGATAGATAAGCTATCTTTCAGACATTGTAGCATGCATAGACCAAAGATATAGTCTGTGGCATCACATTCCGCTGTATGTAACTTCTATAGAGTCGCAAACATCATTGCTGGCTTTCAGTCAGAATTTTTTAATAATTTGACGACTTTCAACCACCATATCTTCCACCCCCTTATAGCTATCGGCATGGAACTGCTATGGTGTACAATGGGAGACTTCTGACAACAATTACACACAGACCATTAGTTTGCGTTCTGTAGTTTTCGCTGCAGAGCAAAATATTAACACACACACGTAGAATTTTATACACACCGATAACTTTCCATCCCAATATACTCCACCCTTTTATCATTATCAACCCTCAAGCAACAATGCAACCAATAAAACCATTTTCAAAGAGTAAATATAATTTTCAAAGAGAAATTCTTGTTCCGCATTTCGCGTTATATTCTTCAAATTAGTAAATATCTATCAAATCGCTATAAAACCGTGTCTAAAACCTTCCTCAGGTATAAATTAGTAACTGTACAAATATTTAAGTCTCTGCGTCTTGTCGTTCGGACGTAATAAGCATACACCGAACAGACTTTCACATTAATATATATATAGATAAATAGCTATCCGATCGCCATAAAACCATGCCTAAAGCCTTCCCCGGGTAGATATTAGTAACTGTACAAATTTTTAGCTCTTTATGTCTTGTGGTTCAGACGTGATAAACGTACACCAAACAGACATTCACATTTATGGATATAGATTAAGCTTGTAACAAACTTTTTCACTCTCGTGAAGTTTGTTCTTAACTCTTTATTTACTGGCGATATTTAGAGGTTCCGATAGAGTCTGTGTGTCATTATGTAAGGGGGGGGGGGTCAGGAAGGTGCCTTTGCATAGAGATTGTGCCTCCTTAACAGTGTGTCATCACAGCCTGTACATCATTCTGTAGCATAAAATATGGACCTTTGTATTGTAAATGGCTGCTTTGTGCTTGAAATTAAAATAATTTTAAAGCCCACTAAAATGCTCCATTTGAGTCATGATGTCTGTGATGTCACGATTCATTATGCTGCTGTTACTGTTGTAAAGTTCATTCAGAGTGGCATTTTTGGTAGTTTACAAATAGTTTGTACTGCCACATTGTCGAAATTCACCAATAAAATCTTCTTTATTTTTATTTTATTTTTTAATGTCCAATGAATGAGAAGATTAGTAAAACACAGTTGCAGTGTGATTGCAGAGATAATAAGCACTACCTGTGTTTACTTATGTAATGATCATTCAGATGAGGGCAAACACTTCATGTGAAACTTATTATTCTGTTAGCTGTTGTGCTTTGTGAGTGCAAAATTAGTGTGTTTGTGTTTACATTTGTACAACAATTGTTCTAGGTGACACACTAACAATTTATACTTGGTTTTTTTTCTAATGTAGTTGATGAAAGTACAAATTTCATTCTGACTGTCAGTTTTAATATTTACATTAGTGATGCAATTTTGTTGTTATCATAAATATATCAATTCATGTCTCAAAAATGCCTTTCAGAATCACCTGTTGAATCCAACTATGTTTAATAAAAATTGAAATGCTCAATTATTTAATTGATAATTCATTCTTTTTCACAGTGTTACATTCTTCCACAACAACAAAACAGAGAGAAAGAAAAATAACATAGAATTCGAAATGAATACGGGATGCAAAATTTGTAAGCTAATGTGCTAACTGTTGCACTACCAAGTAACTCTTACTTAAATCATTTGAGCTGATGAAGCCACTTCAAAACTTTTTCTTGGAAAATATTTAATAATGGCACCTAAGACGAAATAGCTACATAGGGTCACACTTACTATGTACTTATTACTGGGGGCCATTATTCTCAGGGCTATTAGTAGGCTTACATTGTTTGTAGTGGAAATGAAAGCTAGAATTACATTGGGCAGTGAAGTAACCTATTTTTCTTGTTTTGATGTAGGAAAATAAGTCCTTGTTTGGATAAAATGTAGTATTCACAATAGGTTAGCTATTATAGAAACTAGCCAGAGGGGCTGCAAATAAGTTACATTGGTCTATGTTCTGTCAATCACTGTCATGTGAAAATTTATATATGAGTAATAATTAGATATGCCTTTAATTGGAGGTTAGCTTGTCATATGATTGTAATATCAATGGTTTGAACCTCACTGTTGGAAACTTTTTAATTTCCTTCTGTCTTATGTTTATGAACAAACTGGAATTTAAAATAAAACATGGTATATTCAATCATAATAAAAATGACTTGTGAGATTTGAACCATCAGCGTCACAATGTGAAGACTTTTTCACTTAGACTCATTAATCAGAGATCTTGGTAATAATAGTTGAATCTCAAACAAGGGCAGTCATGCATGGTTTGGCTCAGGTGGGAATTCCAGTTTTGTTGTTTGCAAGCGACTATTGTTGTACATTCATATGCATACTTTATGCTTTTAAGGAAAGAATCTAGCATGTAAAATTTGTCTGTCATTTGCTTATTTAGAATTTGTTGCATACCAGTATCATTATCATAGATAGTTCACAGCAAATTTTAAACAATTAACTCGGTAATTATGATCACATTTCATGCTTGTTGTGGCTTAGATATTTGTAGCAGAGAGCTAAACACTCATTGGCTGTCAGATTTTGCATGACATAGGCTGCAGAATGATATAAAACTTAGTTGTCATCATTCCTTACTTCAACTATGGTCCAAGTGGTTGTTCAGTTAACAATACTCACTAGTGTTAATTTCTTCAAACACAGTTTTCCCCCTTCTTTTGAGAACTGTATGATACTGCACTTTACAATACTTCTGTAAGTATGATGAATATTGAAGTGGGCTAGTCTGCAAATTTACCTTTTTTAGGTATGTCTCTTCTTGTGTTTGTTCTGACATAACTCAACCACGCATGACCACCTTCTCTGGCCACTTCAGTGCAACAGGCATCTTCAACTTTGTTGAAATTTTTCTTACACAGGTAAAATCTGGTTGAGATGATTCAGTACAGGGCTTGCCAATTTCTGCCAGAGAATCCAGAGTATAGGGATGTATGTTCATGCTCACTAAGATGTTTTTGTAGAACTCTAAAGAAACATAATAATCTGTTCTTCTCATCATATTTTATTTGCCCAGGAAAAATTTCATTTCATACATGTTAAAAGTGGTCAATTCATCTGTCTGTTCGAGTATGAGCACCAAAACATTGTTTGTCATCCGTTAATTTGAATTTCATTGTTTGCTGAAAGTTTTTGTGGTAAATACCCTTCCGTTTCTTTATACTGTGGTGGAAAAAAGTTCAGTGTACATATTCAAACAAGTAAGATGAGACTACTACTACCTAGTAACTGCTGGGTCATTTTTGGAAGTTCTTTCTTGATTTTATTAATACAGAATAGTTTGTAAGGGTGTTTCAAATGCAGTCCTGGTGTAACTTGCACAAATGTTTTGTTTTCTGTGTGTTCACACATGTCAGAAGATGTCTTATACATTCAAAGAGCAGCTGATGGACTTCTGGTGTTATTCAGGCATGCGAGTTGGTGGAGCATTGTGATTTGCATAACTATATCACTGTAGCTTGTATGAGCTTGGTTAATCTCATTAAGAGCAGTCTGATCTTATTAAAATATTAATTTCATGCTATCTGAATAAAAAGTTCTCGGGTTTCTGTTTGCATCAAGTGGTTAATATTCCACGTGTTTTTGGCTAAGCATTCCTTGGCCATTGTCAAGGCTGCCTAGTGGCTGCTGGTACCGGCTTATGTACACTAGCTGCCAGTTGTGACATCACTGATGCCTTGCAATATCACTATATATGGGCATGTGTTGAGTTGGTGTTTGATGCGCCCGTTTTAAACTCCGCGATTGCTGGGTCCCTTGCCACATTGAGCTGCAGGCTGCTGTCTCTGTTGAGGGTGTTATCCGTTATTTTAATTTCAATGGCTTCTTTAATAATACAATCCCAGATGCTGTTAGTGTGAGCCAGGGATGGTTTCATCGAATTTGACACAATAACTGTTTACTAAAGCATGCTCAGCTAACACAGATTTGTCTGGGTATCGTAAACAATACAACCTTTCATATTCCTTCTTGCGTTCCTTGACAGTTCATACTGTTTGTCCAATATAAGACTAGGTATCTCATAGACCCCATCTATTCTGAGACCTACTGTGTCTTTAACTGGTCTCAGTAATTGCAAGATTTTGGATTTTCATTGGAAGCCTGAATACTGATTTGATCTTGTGTCTCAATTTAGCAGGCAGCTTATTTTGCTCAACACAGAATCCCAAAAAAGCAAGTTTCTTGTCCTCTTCCTCGTCAGTGGTGTTATTTTGCTTCATTCCTTAGATTGCATCACTTATTTCATGACTATCGCAGCCATTGTTCCTGAAGACTTTGTGTATGTTGTTCAACTCATGGGCATCTGATATTGTTATTACACGATGAACCAATGTCTGTAATACAGTGTGCTTCTGTGCCAGGTCATGATGGCTAATGGCGTGCAAGTACAGATTAGTGTAGGAAGTTTTCATAGATGCTGTGGCCAAGGCATCCATTCTGTTTGTGCTGAACTAGGACGTCAAGGAAGGGCAATGTACTCTCTTTTTCTACCTCCACGGTGAACCGGATGTCACTATTGATGCTGTTCAGATGTCCTAAGAACTCGTCAAGTTCCTCACGTCTGTGAGGCTAAATAGCGAATGTATCGTCAACGTGTCAGCTGAAATATCTAGGTTTTAATGGTACCGAGTCTAAGATATCTAATTTTGATATTGTTGTTTGCAGCTGAAGTCTTGTGGAGCATGGCAGCCTCACAGGTCAAAAAGTGCAGGTCTGAACATGTAGCATACCCATTCCTCGTGAGGCCTCTTGGAACTTAACTGATGATACTGTTATGGAGTGTTTGGACAGTTCTACGAAATGAACAGAAGCTAAGATGCCTCAAGACATTTCACTTAATATGATATCAGTCATCTCTTCTGAGTCACAGGGTAATAAGAAGATAGGTTTCTTTTGATTCCTGTCACATTAAAACTATATACCAGTCAAGGACTCTGGCACGCAGTTTTAAATACACCAGGGAGGTTCACAACCTCACACATTCCACTACAGATTGACAATTCATTCTGAAGATTTCTATAATTTTCTGCATTTTGTCGCAGCTCTCTGGCACTTATAACTACATTTGCTTACAAACTCTGCAAACCACCACAGGACATATGGTAGGGGCTTCCATGTACCACTATTAGTCATTTCCTTTCCTGTTCCACTCATAAATAGAGGGTGGGAAAAAACTGTCTGTGTGTGTCTGTCCAACTTTAATTATCTGTTTTCTCCTTAGGGTTCATATTCTAACTACACATTGGTGGCAGCAGAATTGCTCTGCAATCACCTGGAAATGCCACTTCTCAGCATTTTCTTGATATTATTTTACAAAAAGAACATCATTTTTCCTCCAGGGATTCCCTTTGAGTTCATGAAGCATCTCTGTAACACTTATGTGTTGATTAACATGTTTGCTGTGACACACTTATAAGCGTTTCCGCGATCAACATGCCAGTGCGGGTAACGCTTATAAGCAGCGTGTTTGCTAGCTGAGTACTCAGTTTAGTTTGGTTGTGCACTCATGTTAGTGCAAACACAGAAAATATCATGTAATGTTTCTCTGTCTGCAGTTGTGTGTTTTCGTCTTTAGTGGTTTGGTATAAAAACATCGCCTATACACCTTGCAAAATTATTTGTTATATGGGATTGGGTTTCCATAGCACCACATTGCAGATGAGACCTGTTTCTTTTTCTCTGTTTGTTAAACCTTTTGGTGTTTTCAGACTCTAATTCTTTCTTGATAAAGCGCATTTATCGCTTGCTTGAATTTCATTTTCTTTCCAGTTTGCAATAAAATCAATAAATCAGAGGCATTGTTAGAATTGTTTGCAATAAATGCATATGACGCTTATAAGCGTCAGACAGATTTCAGCATTTATAACAAAATGAGCATGCAACTAAAGTGTTCTTGTGTTTCTATATCTAGCACCACCTCTTGTGCAGACATTATATTCGCTTTCAATATTACAGGTTTTGCAGGGTTATGATTTCAGCTCTCAGCGCACATGCGCTTACAGGCGTCTGCCTAGAGGGTTAGCGGCCCGCACTGGTGACTGCAGCGAATGTGTTAAACCTACCAATTACAAAACTAGCAGCATGACTTTGAATTTCTTCATTGTCTTCCTGTAATATGATGCTGATCGCAAACACTTGGTCAGTGCTTAAGAAGGGGTCGCACACATATTCTACACATGATACTCTTTTTAAATTAGGTACATGTTCTTGAGAGTAAGTGATGAAACACTGAATCTTAAACATCCATGACAAAAAGAGTAGTAAATGTGAGCTTTTAGCTAAAAAGCCATCTTCCAAAGAGCAAAACACACTCACATTACAACTCTTGCAGGCTTGACCATTGTGTCGGGCACTCTTGCCAAAGTCTGGCTAGAGTGACAGCTTTTTTGACTGAAAGCTCATGAGTATTTCTTTATACTTGTCTATGACTGTGTGTGTGTTTATTATTATTATTTTCTTTTTGTTTCGTTGTTCTGATGGGAGTAATGATGTATCTTTCCCATAATATTGTTGATATTCTAACCTGAAACTTCAGTTGTTTGTTTCTACAGTTTCCTAAAATTCTCCCAATAAACGGAAGTTGAGCATTTTTAGAGTCCTTCTGTGCTCACACCATTTCATATTACTTTGCATCTTTGAAATAGTACTGCAGAGGTATGCAATACAAAGTCTATTTAATAAAATTCTGTATGGATGTATTTATGTGGCATGTAAGGTATAACAAATATTTATGCTGCACAGGAATGGCCGTGCTCTCTTCGGTACCTTGCTGCAAACTGTGTGACTGCTTTCTGAAGGAGGCTTGAGTCCTCCCTCAGTCATAGATTTGTTTGTTGTCCTTGGCATAAGTTAGTTTAAGTAGTTTGTAATGTAGGGACCGATGACCACTGCAGTTTGGTCCTATAGCTTTACAAACATTTGAACCTTTTTGAAGAAATATTTATGAATTAGTTTCTGTTTTATGTTGCTTTGTACATGGTTTATTTTTCTTCCAAATTCAGTTTATTTCGTCAGTGTATCTATAAAGCTCTGTAGCCTGTTGTCTGATAGTAGTAGAGTGCCACCACATAAGCATTCACAGTGATTTTGGTTACAGGTGAAACTTATCAAATTGAAGACATCAGTGAGGTCACAAAAGAGTGAAAAATTGATTGTAATAAAAATCATAAATAATCAGTTAATAACTTAAATAGCTCTGTTGCTGATAGAATTTTGCCATGCTTTACTTACAAATTATTGTCAGTATGGGCAGCAAAAACTCGCCCGGAAATATTAAAAGAGAATAAACTTAAGTGCCATGTTTCATGCCAATTTTTTTACGTTATCCTTGCAGTGAGTATATACTGTATGGTGGAAGTAATGGGAAATGGGCAATCATCTGAGTGAAAACTGGGGCATAGTAACTGGATTGCAGTGTTACATTCTTCTTCCCATCACAGTCATTGCATGACTGGTTCATAATTACCATCACATTAAACACTTAAATTGCTATAAAAATGAAAATAAAAAAATAATAATGAAAATTTCAGGTTGGAAGGTCAATAACATGAGGGAAGGAAGCAACTCACCATAAATAAGAATGCCAATAATAATAATAATAATAATAATAATAATGTTGTGTGGCTGATTGGCCTGGTGCAAGTCTTTCAACTGGACGCCACTACGCTGACTTGCATGTCCCTAGACTATCCCAGTTATCCAACAGGGAAAAGGGACCTACAACTTAACGTGGAATCCAAACCATGTTTCTGGTGACTCCTCACGTCGTTAAAGAGGTGAAGGATGGGTTAAAATGCAGACTGAAAAAAATCCAAGGACCGACCAGGCTTCGAACCTGTGACTCTTCAATTTCCAGTCAAACACTTTATCCCAAGACCACTGGGTCCAACTAATATGATTGCTGAGCTGCAGGCATTATGTAGAAAAGATAATCACTTTCACACAATATAAATATTTGCCCACAGCCTTCATCAGATAAAGATCATACATACTTCACTCAGGCACAACTCGTGCATACATGACCATCATGTCAGCTGCTACCATAAAATGCCAGAGATCTTCATAGTTTCCATCATGATGTACCTTCTAAACTATAAATGTTTTGTTCACAGTGTCCCTAAGGCATTTCTTGACTGTACAAATGAAAAATAATAAAAATTCATAACCAATATCACAAGTGGTTTATTCTCATGCTGTTTATATATCAGCTGGCATCTACCTTGGAATGTAGTGCTAAATTCTTGTATAGCAAATAAAATGTTTGTCATCTCTTGAGATTTGTTTCCGTGTAACGTGTTTGTATGAACCTTGTATTTTACTATTGATTCCTTGTTGAATATATTAAGACTCCATGTTTGTGATGTCTGCTCTTTCGGGCATTCCTTTCTTTCTTCATAAGAAGAGTGATTAATCAAAACCAGTTGTGATATTAAATCACATTTATTTTTATTGTAGACTGTACAACACCATAATACCAGTTCTTGGGAAAATTTTTATGAGTCTAGGATTTTGATAATTACTATTAACAAACAATTGTACATAAAAAACACCTAATTTTGTTTGAATCAATAACAGAACAGAAGAAAAGGGAGGCAAAACAAGCAGAAAAAAATGTTGTTTCCAGGTATGCACAGAAATGAATACCTTTTTATCAGGAAATTACATTTCTTTCTATGATGTGATCATTGTATTTGTGTAAAAAATCACTAATCTGTCAACCTTACTTGGTGCTTCCATTCATTGATGTATCAGCTACATATGTCAGTTCACTGCGTAATATATTTTATTAGTTTTAAACTATTTCAAAACATGTTATGTTGCAAAATTAAAGCAGTGCTATTAATATGCAGTGAAATATGTTGGTAATGTAAGCCAATAAAATCTTGTTACCGGAAGATGGTAAATGCATCTTGGAACTTTTATGTTGTATTCTTGTAAATGAATATTCAGCTATACGTCTTAATACGTGCATGATCTGTGTCTGTTGGTTTATGCTATGACAGGGAGTGAGAGCAAAATGAGGTAGTGTTGTAATACTTGATGTGAGTGCCTGTTTTATTTGTGATACAATGTAAATTTCTAACAGATAATACTAATGTATGTGGTGTGATCACAGCTGGGCTGTATACACTAAATGAGGTGCCTCAATCTTTTATGGTTTAATGAAATTTTATCATTGTCATTGTAATTAGCAGATACTGTGATGTTAGTGTTAAGTAGATACTGAAATCCCTCTTTTTGCATAAATAAGTTTGAATTGTATTGCACTCTTAAAATTCTATAAGGCATTAAAGCACAAAAAACAATGCAGAGATTCCCATTTTTGTACATATACTTATTCTATGCACCTCTAGTAACTCATTCATAGTTAATGGTTTTCACACATGGATTCTGGATTTCCTTATTCTATTTATGCTTGATTAGATGAAGCATTTCCATTTTTGACTAGTTTGTTTATTTACAATAAGGTGCTTTCATGTGATACATTCAAGGTACTCTTCATAAGGCGTCTGTTCCTCTGGATGCATTGCATTATTTCAGAATTGTTTGCAAGGCATGTTTTTCTTCCATTTCTACTTGCTTTTTGGTTTACTTTTGTAAAACAGTATATGATTATGATTAATGAATATCATAAACTATATTGTGGGAGTCTTGGAATCTAATAATGGAAACTGGATTGGATAAATTTTGAATGATTTAATTCTGATTTATTAATGTTCCACACACTTGTTTTGTGTGTTACTGTGCCTGCTAAACTTCAGTAAGCAGGAAATATTTATAAAATAACAAATATATAATGAATAATTGAACAACACAATAATTTTGATAAAGATTCGTGTATCAGTTGTATGTTTCAGAGAAAGATAGTATATACTAAAACAAACAATGGAAATTCCAGGAAGGATTCAACAATATTTTTGTGAAGGATAGGTTGTTTACTCAGCACAGAGATGTCTAATGAGTTGTGGAAAGGCACAAATAACAGAAAACAACTTTATAGCCTTTGGCTGTCAAGGCCTTCATCAGTCAGAGAGCCACGTACTCGCACAGACATTACCGCCGTCTCTGGCAACTGTGGCTGACAAATGTTGTTCATTGTACTGCTCAAGTAAGCAGTAGTTTAAAATCTTAACAAAGAATTTACAGATATTAGTTTATACACTATTACCTATCTAAGTGACTGGCCACAGTGACCAGAGATGGTGATAATGTCTGTGTGTGAGTGTCTCTCTGACTTATGAAGGCCTTAACAGCCAAAAGCTATCAAGTTGAAACTTCCTGGCAGATTAAAATTGTATGCCGGAACCGGGACTCGAACCTGGGACCTTTACCTTTCGCGGGCCAGCGCACTACTAACTGAGCTATCCCGACATGAATCACGATGCCGCCTCACAATTTTACTTCCGCCAGTACCTCGCCTCCTACTTTCCAAACTTCACAGAAGCTCTCCTGCGAAACATGCAAGACTAACACTCCTGGAAGAAAGGATATGGTGGAGACATGGCTTAGCCACAGTCTAAGGGATGTTTCCAGAATGTTTCATTCTAGCTATCAAGTTGTTTTCTGGTATTTGTGCCTTTCTGCAACTCATCATACATCTCTGTGATGAGTAAGCAACCTGTCCTTCACAAAAAATACACTAAAACTATAATTTATCACTGCCATATGCTCAATAACACTTCTGATACACATCTCTTACCAAGAACATTGTCATCTTTTGATATCCAAGCATGTTATGCAGTGTCTGCATTTTTATCTATAAGAAAATGCTCATTGTTATATTGCCTACACTTTTGTGAAAATATATCTTCAGCTGTTGCTATTTTCATGACCAAAATATCATAGGAAATGATGGTATTCAATAAAATGTCACTGCTTGCAGTTTATTCTGTGTGTTTATCATTCTGTATTTTTTCACTCTCAGAAAGCTTTGCAGAAATTTGTTACCATCCTGTTATAATTACAGGTAGGTAAAAGATGACTCCAAAAGTTATGTTTGTTAAAAAGAGTCAAGAAGTAAAAGTAGAAAGCTGTTTTTACCCACAGTGAAAATTGTTTGGTAGTCTGATTAATAGAATAAACCGTAACTTGATCTGATGGACTTACAATGATTAGAAAGAACAAAAAATCTTGGCTAATATGAATCTTCTTTAGATTGTCATTCAAACATTATTATTTCTTTTGTCTCTGTCAAGAAAAGGCACTGAGCTTCAGTTAGAGCTTATGGATCAATTCAAGTTTTAGGCATTTTCAGATACAACTGAAATGGAAATCAGAAGGCTGATTAGTGGTAATGAGGGTTACGTTACCTCCCAGTTGGGTGGTTGGCAGGAGTAGTGTTAATTATAGCTCAAAAATTTTGTTAATTGTACTGCTAAAGTAAACGATAGTTTGGAATCTCAAGAAAGAATGCGTACCTTCTGATTTGAAAATATAATTTTGCCAACAGAGTGAGGGTAAATTAAAATCACCGCTTACTATTATCGTGTGAGTCGGGTACGTTTTTGTAATTAGACTCAGGTTTTCTTTGAACCTTTCTGCTAATCTATTGTCAGAGTTGGGAGGTCAGTAAAAGGAACCAATTATTAACTTCTTACAATTTTCAGGTACAACCTCTACCCATAAAAGCTCATAGGAACTATCAACTTCAACTTCGCTACACGAAAGACTACTTTTGATGGCGACGAACACGCCTCCAACTATTTTGTGTAATCTATCCTTTCTGAACACAGTTAGATCTTTTGCAAATACTTCTACTGAACTTATTTCCGGCTTGAGCCAACTTTCACTGCCTACAATGATGTGAATTTCTGTGCTTTCTATTAATGCTTGGAGTTCTGGTACTTTCCCGACACAGCTAAGACAATTTACAACTGTTATACCAATAGTTCCTAGATCTCCATTTCTCCTGTGAGCCACCTGCACCCTTTAAGATTGCCCATTTTGTTTTTCCCCCGAAGCCCTCTATCCTGTATCCACTTGAACAGCAAGTGTGCAAAATTTTTGTGGAATTCTATAAGTGAAGAACCCTCCGCCATGTACCACATGCAGCTTTTGTGTACATTGACCTTCACCTTGTTCTGAATGTCAAGTGTGCAAAATATAATCAAGATCGCAATAAAACTTAAGATTTTAGAGAATCTGTAAGGGAAGTACCCTCCACCATGTACCAGACGAATCTTATGTAGACAGTGACATTCCGAAAGTTTTGATCAGCACGTGTGTGAAATTTCATCTCAAGTTCACAATAAAACTATGGATTTTGTGGAATTCTATAAACTGTAATAACCCTCCGTCATTTACCCCACAAATCTTTTGTATACGCTGACCTTCCCCTTGTTTTGAAAGTCAAGCGTGGAAAATTTTTTCAAGATCGCAATAAAACTTCAGATTTTAGAAAATTCATAAATGAAGAAATGTATCACAAATGTTATGTAGACAGTGACCTTCCCCTAGTTCTTTTCAGCAAGTGTGCCAAATTTAATCAAGACGATAAAAACATACATTGTAAGGTATAACCATATATACTCGAATAATCCCCGCATGTTTTCTCCCGAATTTTAGGACGAAAAACTGGGGTGTGCGGATTATTTGAAACATTGTTGGTACTGCTCCGCCTCCAACAGTACATCCCATTATACTATTGCATTGTTGTGGCCTCAGTCTGTGACGCATTAGTGGCATGTTAGGAGTGAAGTATTAACGTCTTCAAACTTGTTAATTACGGCTACAAGTTCTCATTATCGCTCGTACACGGCTAAAGAAAAACTGAAAATTATTGAAGAAGCCGACAGTATTGGAAACTGTGCAGCAGGAAGAAAGTATGATGTGACTGAGAGTTGTATTCGCAACGGGCGAAAAAATAAAATGCAGGTTCAAGAAACTGATAGTAATCGCCGGACATTTTGCGGCCAAAAAGCAAAGCATCTGGACCACGAAAAAAGGCTCTGCGATTGTGTAGATGAGAAGCGACAATACGGATACACGGTGATGAGTGAAATGTGCCAACTTAAAGCATTGTCTAGCCAAAGAACTAGGCATTACCAGTTTCAAAGCTAGCTGGGGCTGGCTATTAAGATTTTTCAACCAAAATGGTTTAATATTCCAGAGGAAAACTACTATCACTCAGCGGCTTCCAGGCGATTATGAGGATAAAATAGTGAATTTTCATCATTATGTGATAAATATGCGCCGTAAACAGTCCTATATATTATCGCAAATTGGTAATGCGGATCAAACGCCAGTCTATTTTGAGATGCCGCTCGACAACACAGTGAACAGGAAAGGAGAATCCACCATAATGATACGAACTGGCGGCAGTGAGAAATAAAGATGTACAGTGATGTTGTGTGTAACTGGCGATGGACAAAAACTACCACCTTACATGATATTTAAAAGGAAAACTATTCCAAAAATATCAGTAAAAAGCATATTAGTGAGAGTGAATTCAAAAGGGTGGATGGACAATGAACTTATAATTGACTGGGTGACACATGTTTGCCAACGTCGTCCTGGTGCGTTACTGAATTTACGCAACATGTTGGTCCTGGACAGCTTCCGCGGACATACAACTGAGGAAGTGCGAGAGAAATTACAAAAAGGGAAAACTGACTTGGTCATTATCCCTACAACCACTAGATGTGTGTATAAATTGGCCATTCAAAGCTGCACTTAAACAGGGATATATGCAATGGATGGCTGATGAAAACCATAAGTTCACACCTAGTGGATAAATCAAACGGCCGGATTTGTCCCAGATTTGTGAATGGGTGAAAAGTGCATGGGACTCCATTCCGCAACAACTGGCGGAAAAATCCTTCAAAAATGTGGAATCACAAATTCACTGGATGGAACAGAGAACGACACTCTATGGGAAGATGGTGAAGACGAGAATGATTCTCCCGCTAGTGATGACAATGAATGATGAATAGTGTGATAAGAGAGGAAACGTATTGACTAAAATTTTTTATTGCACCTATTAACAAATTCTTAAACAAGATAATTCACATTTCTTTTTGCTATTGTAGGTACGCTTACAGTCCCGGCTGGCGGGGATTATGTTTCCCGGCCACCCGCCCATCTAATGGGCCAGTAGCACGCCGCCGGCCGCCCCGCCCAACGGCTGGGCAGCTGCACGCCACTGAATCGGTTGCATTTTAACGACGTATCAACGTATACAGCAGTGATGCTTCAAACCAGTAGTTATTATGCATACTTTTGACACATCATAACGTTGCAACAATTTTTTCTTAATGTTTTCAAATAAAAAAAATTAAAGAAAAAGATTTCCTCTTCCTCAAAATTGGGGTGCGCGGATTATTCGAGTATATGCGGTATGTAACTGAATTACCCTCTGCCATGTTCTAAACGAACCTTCTGTAAGAGTGACCTTCCTGTCGTTTTGAAAGTAACGAGTGAACATTTCATCGAGTGTGAAATAAAGCATGCCACTAATATGCAAGCACTGTATGAATAAAGAAGAGGTAGCCACATATGTAATTACCATGCGTGACTTATATCTGCAAGTCTTCTGTATCATTCATAAGCTCATCTCGTCTCGCCAGGCTCACTGTACCTGTGGGCCTGGCGACTACTCATTGTACCCGTGGGCCAGCCAGCTCAGCCCATTGTACCCGTTGCACCCGCCGGCCTCAGCGGGTTCTGTGGCACAGACAATGCGGCTCGTGAGCCTGTTGCAGGTAGCGCCCAGCCCAGCAAAGGTAGGCGATCCGCGTCGGCAAGCCCATGAGCGCAGCGAGCCAAGCCAGTGATGTCATAAAGCCTGCTAATGGGTTATAAGTAACATTTTGGATCTCTAATCTACATGGAATTTATTAAACACCACCAGCAGAAAGAGGAGGTCGTTTATTTTTCACAGAATGGAGTACTTAACATATTTCCTTAGTTGGTCTGAAAACTGATCTGATGATGTGTTTGCACAATGTGTTTCCTATTTGATCAATTTTTCGAAAAGCTACACACACAGAGACAGATATTTACATATGAACTCTAATCATCGCCCACAGCAGAAGAGGTGTGTCATCAAAACTCTCGTTGACAGAGCCAAGAGAATTTGCACTCTGGAACATCTGGATGCTGAATTGAAACACCTGAAGCAAGCTTTCAAGAAAAATGGCTATTCAGATAAAGAAATAAACGGGGTTCTGCGACCAAATAACAATAGTCTAAGAACAAGTGATCAAACAAAGTGTTGGAAGAACATAGTTTCCTTACCATTTATCGGAAAAGCAACTGATCAATTAGGAAAAATATTGGGCAAACACAACATCAGACCAACTAAGAAAATATGTCAAATACTCCATTCCATGAAAGATAAACGACCTCCTCTTCCTGCTTGTGGCATTTATAAAATTCAATGTACATGTGGTAAAGTTTATATTGGAACCACAAAAAGAAGTATTATTTATTTATTTATTTGGCCTTTAGCATAAATATACTATAGAGCCACTTACAAATACAAAATTTGATATAAATACATTTCTGAATTGTACAAATCGAAAATATGTTCTTCAGCATTTAACAGCATGGGGGGGGAAAAAAAACAACCACACACACAATCTTGATATTTAAAGCACCATGATCACCAAGCGGCTGTAGATAAAATGACATTTTCTAAACATTATTAGAGAAAAAAGCACTTTAAACTGATTGAACAAAGAATTATGGAGATATTACACCAGTCTGTCGCCACCAATGCATATTTCAAATGACTATGCCAAAAAGTTTGTGATGCAAGGGAGTTGCAAAGTCATCTCTTCTCTCTTGATTGTAACTATATGATTTTTTTAAATTCATATCTTGAAATTGCTGACTAAATTAAATCTTGATAGGTTTCTAAGCACCGCTCTGTCTGCCATTACTAGAAGACTGATGATATTTATTGGGAAAGGCACCCTGTGCCTCTTAAGTTCTGAGAGAAATTGGTCTCTGTATTGACAGTACCTAGGGCAGACGAATATCAAGTGATTAATGTCCCCCACATCTGAAAAGTTACAGTCAAATTTGTCTGTATTTTTAAGATGCAAACGGAATAAATGTGAAGGGAAGCTACCGTGATTGAATCTCATCCTCGTAATAGAAGAAGTTACTCTCCTATGTAAAGACAAATTGTAAAACCATGGTTTGCTGGGAATGCCTGGCTGTATCCAACTATAATGTCATCCTTTGTACAAAGCTGACGATCTCTATTCTTCTTCCCAGTGACTTCTGATTGCAAGTTTTATTTCACGAAAACAGTCACTAAAAGGTACGGTAACTGGATGTCCAAGTGAACACCAGATTGTGCTGCTTCTTTGGCCAACTGGTCAACAGATTCGTTATATAATATATCTGCATGAGATTTAATCCACATTAAGAAAACAAATTTATTTCTTCGAGAGCAAACAGTCAGTTCCTGTGTGATGTCAATAACCAGCTTACTGCTGTTTTTATCATAATTCCTGTTGTCTATGGCACTCAAAACAGTTTTTGAGTCAGACAATATTAAAATACGGTCGTACCTCTGGGTCGAAGAGTACTTAATAGCCTTCATAATTGCTATTGCTTCAGCAGTAAAAGAAGAGGCTGATGACGGTAGTTTATATTGCTCATAGTGACCCGTTTGTGGACATAGGATAGCACATCCGACACTGCATTTGGAAACAGTACATTATGCATCAGTATATATATGTAGAGAATCTGACCACTTTTCACGGAGATATGTCTCGACAACCACATTAAGAAGTATAGAAACAAGGCTGAAGGTACACAAAAGTCTATGCCGACTAGGAAAAACAGAGAAATCGGCTGTGGCAGAACATGCTCTTCAGTCTGGAAGTAATGTAGTGAGGTTTTCCAAAACAACAGTTTTATGTACAATGACGAATTATTATACACGGCAATACAGGGAAGCTATTGAAATATATAAACAAAAGGAAAATAGGAAAGAAGAAGCTATGAAACTTAAGGGTATATTACACGGAGCGAATTTGGTCGCTAGTCGCTGGCGTATTTGGACGCAGCTTCTAAATTCGCTCCGTGTAAACAGGGACAGCAAACCAAGTCGCTGCTCAGAAACGCGAGCGTCTAAAGTTGAAGGGTGGGCTACTTTAGACGCTGGTCGCTAGCGTTTTTGGTCGCTGGCGTTTTTGGACGCCCCGTGTCATATACGAGAGCGTCTAAAGTAGCCACCAGTCGAGTCAAAATGTCGAAGGAAATTGTAAATGCTGGCGTTGTGTTTCTCATAACAGTTTTAAAAGAACAATTAATGAAGCAAAACGGAAAAGTAGTAAAGAATAAAAGAAAATGGATTAGAAGGTGGATTGCGAGGAGGGATAAATATGGTGCTTCTGCAAATCTTTTGGGTGAATTATCGTGTGAAGGTCCTTCTGCCTACAGAAATATAATGAGGATCGCATAAGAAAATTTTGATAGATTGCTGTAAATGGTAGAGGATAAAATAAGGACACAGAATACCATCATGAGTATGGCGACCTCGCCAAGAATAAAATTGAAATAATCCTTATTTTCAATGTCCCATAATACTGGAAAACTTCGATAAATTTTCAGGAATTTGATTACAGTTCCACTTCACATTTTGTTTTGTGGGACACAGAATTTTTAATATCTTTATTTATGTCGATGATCACAAAATTTCTCGTCGTTTTGACGACCGGTTTCTGTCAGTGATGACCATTTTCACGTCTACAGCAAATCAGAAACACGATACATCAAGTATTAGACTACCTAATAAAACAAATAATGCATTACAGTCATCAATATAGCGATATGGCATCATCACAGCCTATTTCTTTATCGCTATAATGATCGCGCTTCGATACTAGCGCGATCATACTAGTGCAGCCGTTCAAATGACTGACGGCCGCCATTAACGCAACTTGTTAGTAATCTATTACAAGTTCGTTGATCGTTTAAAACGGGCTAAAGCAATAGGACGAGTTCCAAATTCGGTACTAGTGGGTTCACTGCGCATGCGCGAGGTAGCAGCTGTCTGCTGCAGTCGCCCAACGAGCTAGAAGAATTCTAGCTCGTTGCAGTCGCCGCTCCAGTTAGTCCGCCATTTTCCTTCGTATTTACGTATATTTTGCGTTATGTCGAAGTTTATGATCAGAATGTATTACAAAATGTATTTCTAATGACGGCATTCACACTGTCCGTCACCTAACGTCAACGTCACGTTAAAGCCCTTTTTAAACGATGAACGAAAGTGAACAAGATAGATAATAGTCTACTGAAGCGCTCCTAGTGTACTAGCCCTGAACTACAAACTCAAGCAAGATCTTGTGGCAGCGTGTTTAGACGATAAACGTAATCGAACAGTAATACCCGATGTTGAAAGTGATGTTATAACAGGCAATTTGTTATGTAGGAAGTATAGTTTAATACTGGAATTGAGGAAACAACGCTAAATGTTATTGGCGACCAAAGAAAACCTTGCAGTGTATGTTATTCAAAACATTCACAACTATTTTCAAGCGAAAAAAATAAACTTATGAAAACATCAAGCCATATTTATAAGAGCGTAAATAGACCTTCTTTACTTTATCTACTACGATTTGCCCACTGACATTGTTAATAACGTCATGCACAACTAAATTTTTGTCTTTCATTTGGACTGACTTTTTCATTTAAAATGCTATTTAATGAAAATTGCATCATCAAAGTACAATCTTATTCAAATAAAAAATTGGCTTCAGTCTTTTCTGTTACGATATTGCAAAACATAAACAATTTTTCGGTTTCAGATGTAGGCCTACGATCTCGCTTTTCGGTGGACAATAATTGACATAAATATTTAAGTCTTCATGAAACATTTGCAATTTACCGCTAAACCAAAGTATAATAATAAACTAAAGATTAATAAGACAAATTTGCGTGCAAACCGTGTAATTGTCGACTACAATATGAAAATCGCCTAACGAAAATAGGTTAACTTCCGATGTCAGCAGACGACCGTTCAATCAAAACAATCTTCTCGAGAATGCTTAAAATGACGTTGACGTTAGGTGATGGTCCGATGTCGGACAGTGTCAATGCTGTCATTAGAAATACATTGTGGAACACATTCTGATCATAAACTTCGACAAAACGCAAAATATGCGTAAATACGAAGGAAAATGGCGGACTAACTGGAGCGGTGACTGCAGCAGACAGCTGCTAGCTCGCGCATGCGCAGTGAAGCCACTAGTACCGAATTTAGAACGGGCCCTATTTCTTTATCGCTATAATTATCGCGCTTCGATACTAGCGCGATCATACTAGTGCAGCCGTTCAAACGACTGACGGCCGCCATTAACGCAACTTGTTATCAATCTATTACAAGTTCGTTGATCGTTTAAAACGGGCTTAAGTTTTCTCAAGAAGATTGTTTTGATTGAACGGTCGTCTGCTGACATCGGAAGTTAACCTATTTTCGTCACGCGATTTTCATACTAGCTTCGTTCGAGTGGCGCTGCTGACGGTCAGGAACAGTTTGAGGCGTTCGAGTGGCACTTCTGACTCTTGCTGATGATATCTGACTGGCCAATCTGGTGTTCGAGTGGCGGAGCTGATAGTTGGCGACCGAAAGGTTAAGTCAGCGGATTTTCGTCAAACTGTTTTCTGACTAACTCCAAAGCGTTTAACAAGCCTCTTACGAAGAGGTTTGTGTTCCAAGTCTTCCATTCACTACGTTTACATGGAACACATCTTCCGGAAGACGAAAACCGATTTTCATAAACCGTTTTTCGCTCTCGTGTTTACATGGCACAGCCTGAATCGGATTTCCAAATCCACTTAAGATGGCGGCTGCAAAACAGCTGATTCAGTCCCCGATTTAGTCAGCATAATCGTTATTTTTCTTCACTTAAATACACAGATTCATGATCACTCTAATATTAATACTTTTATTTCACATTAGAAAATATCACTCTGTCGATATGTGCCGAAAATTCTTACCATAAAAAGACAATCTGACAAGCCAAGAACGCTTCAAAAACGGTTGCGTTTACATGGGCACGAAAATCGATTGT
This sequence comes from Locusta migratoria, assembly GCA_026315105.1. Lineage (NCBI taxonomy): Eukaryota > Metazoa > Arthropoda > Insecta > Orthoptera > Acrididae > Locusta > Locusta migratoria. The sequence continues at coordinate 106,080,817 of CM048749.1, read as the reverse complement.
GGAACTGGAAAACCGCTTTAGAGAAGCGGATTTCCAGAATCGATTTTGGAGTGTTTACATGGCCAACCAAAAGCGGAATTGGGAAATCGGTTTACGAAATCCGGTTTTGGGAGCCCATGTAAACGGGGTGATTTTCTCTTGACTGAGGCTGAGTTTGTATATTAGACAGGCATTCTTTCAACTTATGTGGCCTTCTAATACAGTGCGTCCCCTTTTTATTACACCCATACATATTATAAATGAAAGGTGTGGAAATTTTCATAACACGAATTTAAAGATGAATGCGTATGTTTTTACAGTTTGGATTGTGATATATTCGCCTGAAAATGAAGTAAAAATAGTCCTACTGAGATTTTCTGTGCCATCTGTAAATGAAGTGATTGACACATAAGAATAATATAGTTCACAACAGGCAATAGCAGTGATAGATTTTTATAACCGACATATGTGCCACTATAGCGTCTCACAATTACTGTTCCGTGTTTCTCCTTGTGGTTATATATTATAGAAATCTATTAGTGCCAATGTGGGCGTTTCTACACGAAATGTGTAACTTCTGGGAAAATCGTGTACGATGATAATTCTTGCACAACACCTGCAAATTTTTGTATGTTTCATTTTTTAAATTTTATTGTAACTCATAATAATGGGACAAAATGCATATGAAGTTGTATGTTACCAAATATTCCTTTCACACACAACTATCCTAATTTACCTCATTTTTGTATGAGGTTTTGTCAGGTTAAATTGGCTACATTATTTATAAATGGAGAGACATGTTTACGTATATTTTGCGTTTTGTCGAAGTTTATGGTCAGAATTTAATCCACAATGTATTTCTAATGGCGGAATGCACACTGTCCGTCGCCGGTCCGCCACCTCACGTCGACGTGAGCTTTCCCAAGAAGAATGTTTTGATGGAATGGTCGTCTGGTAACATCGCGACTCGCAAGTTAACCTAGTTTCGTCACACGAATTTTATACTCGACAGATACACGGTTTGCAGGCAAATGTGTCTTGTTAATCTTTATTATTATACTTTGGTTTAACGGTAAATTGCAAATGTTTCATGACGACTTAAATAGTTTTCTCAATTGAGAAATGCATAACATATCGCCAGTCATAACTTCACTTTCAACATTGGTAGAGAGAAAAGATGCCAACTAGCGCTATGGGTGGCCAATATGCGAAACAGGTGACATAAGCGTTCGAGTTGGCTTCGGAGTTGGCAACTGTCAAAAAGCGCGCATGCGCAGTAGAGGCCTTCCAAATCGTCAGCAACTGTCAGGAACTATCAGCTTTTGGGCCACTCGAACGAACCTACTGTAGTCGACAAATACACGGTTTGCATGCAAACGTCTCTTATTAATCTTTAGTTTAGCGGTAAATTGCAAATGTTTCATGACGACTTAAATATTTATCTCAATTATTGTCCACCGAAAAGCGAGATCGTACATCTGAAACCGAAAAATGGTTTATGATTTGCAATATCGTAACAGAAAAGACTGAAGCCAATTGTTTATTTGAATAAGATTGAAATTTGATGATGCAATTTTCATTAAATAGCATTTTAAATGCAAAAGTCAGTCCAAATGAAAGACAAAAATTCAGTTGTGCACGACGTTATTAACAATTGTCATTGGGCAAATCGTAGTAGATAAAGTAAAGAAGGTCTATTTACGCTCTTATAAATATTGCTTGATGTGTTCATAAGTTTATTTTTTTCGCTTGAAAATAGATGTGAATGTTTTGAAATGTTTCACTACACAGAAGTTTACCATACTAAGTTAATCAAAAACATCGATTGCAAGGTTTTCTTTGGCTGTCAATAACATTTAGCGTTGTTTCCTCAATTCCAGTATTAAACTATGACTTCCTACATAACAAATCGGCTTTTATAACCTCACTTTCAACATCGGGTATTACTGTTCGATTACGTTTATCATCTAAACAAGCCGCCACAAGATCTTGCATGAGTTTGTAGTTCAGGACTAGTACGCTAGGGGCGTTCACCTTCGTTCATCGTTTAAAAAGGGCTTATCACAACTAGTTATCAATCTATTACAAGTTCGTTGATCGTTTAAAACGGGCTTAATGCCGGCCGTACACATGCTCAGTATTGCACTCATAATATGATGTAAGAAATGTTTGAATAAGATGATAGTCCGTCATCTTGTCTGCCCAATAAATTCGTCAACTTACCCAGAATGGCCATTCATGATTTAAACATGAGAACAACACTTTATTAAATTCTATTTGGAGTTTAATATATAGAATGAACAGTGTAGTTTATAGTTTACAAAAAAAAACTGGAACCGGGATGGTAAAATTTACTACACATTTTCCAGATGCTGTTTCAGTGCACTGAAATTACAACCAACATGTGTGTAAACACAAGTGATAGTGTGTCAGTGTTAAATGATGGAGGTTGGCTGCAGTACATATTGTAGCACATGTGAAGTGCTAATCGCTAGTGAGGCAAGACCTTAATTTGCTGCTCTGTCTTGTCAATTGCATTAAATTAATGATTCCTTGTCTAATATTCCGTGTCATCTTACCCTGCCTTTCCCTATTAATTTCATGTGACTTGGTGATGGTTTGATTTTTAGATATTCTAGTTCCTTATTTTTCAATTTGTCATAATATAAGTCTTGGGTTTACCAGCATTTCTCTAATTTCATATTTCTTTGTTGCAAATCAGATGGAAAAAAAGAAAAATGACACCTAACATCCAGCTTAGAGTATTAAACTGCACCACCTCCTGAAAATAATATGTTTGAACTGAGACTGAAACGCTTAAAATGAAATCTAAAATGGTCTATTTCACGTTCGCCTAATTCGTACACAACCTCTGATTACATTTTTGTAAGCAGAATAACTATTGTCACACTGAAGGAATGTACATATAAAATGAGATTATTTTACAGGCAAGCTATAGTTTCGCAGATCCTCCGTTTGTTTTCGTTTAACAGCTGTCAGCTGTACTGCTGATCTCATGTCAAAATATATCTCCGGAATGACATCGCCAGGTACTTCTCATTTTTATCTCTTGATCTTTCCGGTGGTATATTCCAAGACCAACTATATTCGGGGGGCTAGACGCATGTCATGACTTGTACTGGTGCACATGTCAAAGCGACAAGAATTTATTTGCAATGAATCGGTACCATGTATAAAACTTCATTCTGGCTACTTCACTTACTTTTATTTCAATATTATATGTTCTGCGAACTGGAAATTATGTAATGAATAGATGTGAATCCACATTCTTCAACAGAATAGCGTACGTGCTAAAACGAAATTTCCTTGCACAGTGAATTGAGATTTATCTGCCAGGAAACTTCATCAATTATGTTGGTAAAAATCGTACATGCTTGTTTCTCCTCAGAAGGAAGGAACAAAGACGAGAGTTTTGGTTATTAGCAGAAAACAGAGGAGATATCAAATACCTATAAAAATGCATATGCTGTTGATCAGCAGAGCGTTCTCCAAATACTAATCGTAAAAATTTGGAAGATTGGATGAGAAATTCCAAAGGATGTACAGAATATGCAGGAAACTCTGCAGGTCAACTACAGATGCATTTTCTGGATATTTTATATCTCCTCAGTGTGAGGCTAATGCCTTTTTCCATGACGAAACCATGTGTTAACCTCCTTTTAAACTGCAGGAATATTTAGTTTCAGCATTCTCGCCACTGAAAGTAGGAATAATTCTCCAGTAACTGTTAATGGTATACGGAAGTCATTTCATGTACCTATATCGAAGATTCACAAAACAAATTAAATGTCATTACCATTAAAAAAATTATTCAAATTTTGTTATGATTTTCAGACGTCAGAAAACGTAGTATTGAAGTGAAAATAAGTAAGTAAGAAGGTTTGAACGTAGGCCCTTTCCGTTGACGATCTATGACCCTATCCAGTACACACCATTGTAGTAGTTTGAATTAATAGGTACCGTACTCATATGTCAGGCGATAATCGCTTATGTACACGTTTATTGAAGTAAAACTGATGTTACATATTATTTCATGAAACAGTACACATATATAGAGTGTGTAAAAAGTCCGTCAATAAAGCTGGTTTTTCTCAGGCATGAATTTCTTACACATGCATTGCCCCACCACCACTCGCGGCAATCAACATACGCATGGAAACACCAAACTTGCATAATGTCATGCTATCTTACGCATAAGTTACAGAAGGTCAAACGCGTTTAACTTGATGTCGCTTCCCCTACCATCGGCTTACAAGCTTCAACAACTACCGATAGGTGGATCTGCTTTCATTCTGGTCTTGCTCAGTCGACAGAAAGGAACACGGAGCTAGAATTAATTTTTGTTTATGTACATGAAAAGTTTGCGATACACCAAAATAACGACTTTCGTCTTTAGCAAAGTAAATGAATACTTCATAAACTGACAAAATTGTCATGAACAATGTAATGTGCACATCAATTTAGAATCGTGCTACTTGTTATAAACATTTATACATAGAGTAACACACCATCGTTTGATGTGACGAAATGAATTTGAAAACATTGAAACAGTGTTAACTTGCTAACGTTCATAGTATTGCATAACAGTTAACATTGTAAACGTATATTCTGTTTCGATATAGGCCTAATAATAATTCATCATTGACTGTAAACATTTCGATCAAACGAAAATTTATATGTGGCTTTGAAGATTTAAGGCCTAATTGTATTTGAATGTCATAGAGTTCAAGTCGGCATTAACATAATTTAAAGAGTATTTTGTAAAGTAGATGCAAGCTTACTTACAAAATTAAGTAGTGAATCGGTATTTTCGGTACTTGTTACCTATCAGAAATTAGACTAATCCTTAAAAGATGAACTATTGAGACAGAAACCTTACTTTGAACTTATTACTGCTGCATTCTTTTCGGATGTATCTTCTGTTAATTGTAGATAACACACGGTAAAAATAGTGTTCTTCAGAATGTATGGACTGCAGTATCTCCAGTAGCCAATGACATTGCAAATTAATACAAGATGGCATGGTATTTCACATACGATTTTTAACTTTTGTATACCGGTAGTATCAGAATTACGGCTCAAAAGGTTTACGAAATTGGGTTAAATATCAAGTAGCGGCGACACTGTGCTTTGTTGGCAGCGAAGTGTTCGCTTTACGAGTGTAATTTACTGATTACACAAGGGCAAATGCAAGTCTCTGGACACCATAGCGCAGGAATAGCATTCATTATTTATTTCATGGTCAAAACGAAAGATCTTCCCTCTTATTCTATTTGTGACAGTTTTCAAACAGTCATTACCGACGTCATGGATAACATTAGTACAGTACATTGACACTGCCATTACTAAAAGCTTATTCGCAATTTATTTTACCATCCCCAAATACTTCCTACAAAATTCCCACTTCTATATTCAGCAGTAGTGCATCTGTTATTTTTTTCTTCGTCAAATTCACACCCTACAGTTAAAATGTGTACAGCTCGCGCACGAAAAATTTCACGAGGGGCCATTTGAAAGTCATAAAAATAGCGTTTCCTACATCGGTCCGTGGAAACGGTACATGTAAATAGGGAAAGGTGGTGGGGAAATGTATGCGTAAGAAATTTATGCCTGTTGAAACCCGGCTTAACTAATGTATGCTGCAGTTATTTTCTCCTCACGAATTCGTTGCACAAGACATCTAGTGGCAGCATTGCGTACTCGAGGCGACTACCATCTGCGACCGCGACCTTCGCGTCGGCGACCCAACAAAGCTCAGGATTTAACGTCCTTATCACTCTGATATTTCTAATTCTCTTTCACTGCAGCAAAATGTCAGTTCTGACCATATGAGCCGAAAATTCTTAAGAAAAAGACGCAATCTGACAAGCTAACCTTTCACAGACGGTTTATGTGGACACGAAAATCGAAAATTGTACTGAACTGAAGGGGACAGCCAGAATCGAATATGGAGCGTTTACCAAAAGCGAAATTGGGAAATCGGTTTAGGACATCCAGTTTTTGGAGCCCATGTAAGCGGAGTGATAGTTTGCTTGTGACTGACAGGAACTTCCAGTTGGTATTTTTCCGCCGCTAACGCTATGTCTTCAAATGTCCACTTCAGCGCCAGAAGGGCAGAACAAGATGCTTATGTAAATATTTATTCATGACGTGCTAAGAACGTAAAAAAGTAACTTATCAAACTTCGAATTTCTTTGACTAAACTTTGCTTCATGTATCACGTTTCCTGTTTCGTTTTATTTATTTTAAATTTATTATTTTTTCGTCTATTGAACCATGACAGATTCTGGTAAACAAACTGAAGCTTATAAACATGCTTGAACTGTGGGAGCATGAGGAATTTCTGCATGATTGTGTGTGTTTGGTCTTGCCGAAGTGTGCTTTGCAAGTATCAGTTGCGTCTATATCATCGTTTACTGGCGCAGCGCCAGCACAAATTGCACGGCGTAGTAAACAAATATATTTATTAAGGCTATGTTGGCAATACTTACGTTTATATTCAACCAAACAAAATGAAACATATGATATGAGAGGAGACAAATTTCCCCCAGTATTGGAACACAGCAAAATTGTTTGTTTAAATTTCATACGTCAAGAAAGAAAAACAATTATTTCGTAAGTGATAAACAGTTCAGGACTGCGTACACGTCAGAGTTTCAAACTACTATATAAGGTGTCCCAAGGATTTTTAACTAAATCCTTTACCTTATTTAGTTCTGCTATTAGTCATCAGAAGTCGAAGAACACGGAAGTTATGGTGTTATTGCTGTCATATTATTTTGACACAGTTTTGAGCACACGAAATAATATCAGCCACACAGAAGTAACTGGGGCATCCGATGTCATGATTCAGAATCTAAGTTAACGGAGAGCTACTTAAATCAACAATTGTAAGTTATAATTGATGTTGTTGTGTTGGATATTTTTGTATACAAATATAGTGTCACAATATATGCTATGTATACAAAAATGAGTCAAAATTTAAAATATATAGGTAGAAGTTATAAACGTAGCCACAAACAGTATTTCATTTTTTTCTTCTAGTTTTCTTTGACTCAAAATTATTCAGTATGAAAAAAGTCCACACATTTTGATCCACTTGATTATATGTCATTTACTACTTATGTTTTGTACCTTCACCTATACTATTAGAAAGGTAGAATCATTAGGCTATTCCTTGTAGGTTACTCTCAAATTTGACATGTAAAATTTTATTGTAAGCACTAAAATTATGATGGTTCTCTGCCTCGTCTGTCACCCCTGTATATATACCATGTTTGTTAAATTCTAGTAGAGATAATGTAGGAATGCTGCAAACTGTGTTCATGCCCATATTTCATGTGCTTTTAATTACAAATAACTGTCAGTAAATTCAGAAAATCTGGAATAAAAGACAAATTTGTCAACAGTTTTGTATGATAATTGTCCTGGTGATACATCATAATTAGGAAACACTTGAAGATAGACATAATTATCTCATGAAAACATGTTTATAAAGCTCCAACAACCATTAGTAAATAAGGAATTTTGATAGTGTCAAGTGGCCCCTCTATGCTGGTCCCATAAGGACCATGATGATTAAACTAATTAGCTTGTACCATGGGCATTCGTCCCCTTCTCCAAATGAAGATATAATAATGAGAAACCCCAATACATGTTACATTGCAAGTAATGTTTACCACGGTCTTCATTGTTTTCTAAATGACTCTAAATTTAGAGAAATGTAAGGTGTTGTGCATAAGCAGGAAAAAATCCTATAATGTTGTGTCTTAATAGTAAACTGAGGTCAACTGAAACAGGGGATACCACCTGTCGGCTTTGACACCTGTCGTCAGCTTGTTTTAATACGCAACATGAAAGATTGATAATTTGCAGTTGGAAATTTTTCTGTTTTTATGAATGTAATTACTTTTTGCAGTACAAACAGTTCAAATTTATAGAATGTTCTGTTGGTACTTGGAAGAACACAGACATATTAAAAACTTCAAAACTTTGTTTTTATGTTCCACCAATTTGTTTATTGTTTTGGTATGAACTGGCTTTCGGCTTCTTAGGCCATCATCTAGGCGTAACTTTGCTATGCAATAGGAAATAAAACAAACCTATAATGTTAGTTGTGATAGGCAGTTGGTGGATTTAGGTTTATTGGGAGATTTTTTGGTAGCTGTGGTTCATTTGTAACAGTGACTGTGTATAGATAGCTTGCAACTCCTCCTTGAGTACTGCTCTGATGTTTGGAATGCCCACAAGATCAGTTTAAAGAAAGACATAGAAGAAGTTCATAGGTGGGCTGCTAGGTCCAGTCAACAAACGAATGATAGAGATGCTTTGAGAATTCCTACAGAAAAGGTGAAATTCTGAAATTCTTTTTGGTAATGCTATTGAGAAGGTTTAGAGGGCTACAATTTGAAGCTGACAGTGGTACAACACCTTTAACACAATATTATATTTCTTGTAAGGACCACAATAATAGATAATACAAATTAGGAATGGAAAACCCGATAGGAATATCAATAATGGAGGATAGGTAACAGCTCACCATAAAGAGGCTCGCTGAGTGGCTGACAGACAACTTAAATTTCTGGACATGGCTTTCGTTAGAAAAAGAAACACATACATTATTGCAATCACTCAGACAAATATACGCTCAAAACTATCATGTCCGGCCACTCCAGCAACACAAGCTAGACTGTGAGTAAGGTGGGGAGTGGAGGGGAAAGGATGCTGGGTAAAGGTGGGGATTGAAAGTTCTGCAGGCTCTGATAGGTGGGAATTTGAATTGTGGCAATGAATTCAGTGAAGGGAAAGGACAAAAGGGAGGTGTAGAGGAGTGTGGGGAGTTAGTAGCAAAGAACAATATAGATCACCCTGAGGCACAGCATGCAGCTGAACACAGCATTCGGGATTTCAGTGGCTGCTTCACTACCTGAGCCATCTGGTTCCTTCCCTCCACCGCCAGCTCTTCTGAACTGCACAGATGGGAGTTGTCCCTTGAACACATTCTACGGTCCCGCAACCATCCTGGCTTCACCCTAAGATAACTTCCCATTCCTGCACCCTGTGCCTAACATCTCCCCCCACCCTCTTCCTTCTCCACCCATTATCCTGTATCCATGTCTTCGTTACAACTGTGTATCACCACTTACAATATCCCCTTAATTTATTACTTCTATTTTTTCCCCTTATTTTTCCTAACTTTATTTTTTCCCTATTTTTCCAATTTCCCCCCTTTTTTCCCCAACTTTGTATTTTTACTTTTTTTCCTAACTTTATTTTTCTATGCATACTCTAATTCCTGAAGTTGTTTGTATATTTTAGGGAACTAGTGACACACAGTATATTGTTATAATTATGCTGTCTGTACCATATTCTCATCAGGAACTGTGAAGTTTGTTTGATGTAGTTCTCCATTCCTGTAAGATGGCATCTGTCATTGTCATTTCAGCATAACTGCCGCATCCAACTTCATGAACAATTTACCTTATTCGGAATGAAATTTTCACTCTGCAGTGGAGTGTTCATTGATACAAAAGTCTTGGGGTAAAGTGCTCATTTGGAAATCGAAGGGTCGCGGGTTCCAAACCCGTTTGGACCTTGGATTTTTCAGTCTGCACTTCAGCCCATCCTTCACCTCTCAACGATGTGAGGAGTCACCAGAAACGACACATGGTTCCGATTCCACATTAAGCTGTAGATCCCTTTTCCCCGGTTGGATAACTGGGGTAGGCAAGGGACACACAATTTGCCGAAGTGGCATCCAGTTGAAAAACTTGCACTAGGCTATGAGCCACGTGAAATTATTATTATTATTGATACAAAAGATCCTGTGAGATTCAAACTGTGTTCCAGAACAGTACTTGAACCCAAGAATTTGCCATCTGCAGGCATGACTGGATTAGGAAGTGCTGGGTGGGTGGATTGGGCAAGTTTGGCAAAGACCTGCGGGTCAGTGAATACAAATGGATCAAATTGTATCGCGGAAAGTAATGATACATTCATAATAGAACTTCTTTGCTGTTATACCATGGGACACACAGCATTCAATAATTTCACAGCACCTCACTCAAGTCCTATTAAGTAATTGAATCACCTGCCATAGTGATGTGAAGGTTTAACTCTCACTGACAAACACAACTAACTATACACTCACTTTAAATAATGTGGTATTAAATCAGTCCATCATTTTTGACCTCTCATATATTAAATGAAAGTGGCATACCATTGGCTGCATGGAATGTAGTGTGTTGCCAATCTGAGTTCCACAGGTGAGCTGCCAACGCTTGTCCTGACTGTGTGGATGTCCTTAACTGGGGAGGTGATTATGCCTATCTGTGAGGACCTGTGTGAGACATTCAGCATATTCGGCAAGGGAGTTCTTTACACTGTGGATGTGCATTTCTTGAGTGGCCAGGGTGTGTTGGAAGGATTTTTTTGGTGGAAGGAATAGAGCCATCAAATGTAGGTGCTATTAAATGGTTGGTGTGTTTGATGTGAACCAAGGTATAGATAGTGCTACCAAAAAGTTGTTAATTTCTAGGTAGGTGACATGCTAGGTTGAAGAGGACTAGGCGAAGCTGATGGAAGAAGGTATTGAGTTTGAGAAAGATTGAAGTAGGATGTCCGATACTCAGTCCAGAGCACGAGGATATTGTTTATGAAACTGAATCAGACCAGGGGCTCGCAGCTTTGGAGAGGCTATGTACATTTGATCTAGATGGCCCTCAAAAGATTGTCACAGGAGGTGTCTTGTGGGTGCCCATGGTGTTGCAACAGTTTCATTTATATATCTTCCCTTTAAAGGTATAATAGTTTTGTGTTTGGATATAGTTGGTAAGGTGTATGAGGAATGAGGTGGTGAATGTGGAATCTGAGGGATAAGGGGAAGTAGTTTTCAGTCGTGGCAAGACCATGGGCATTGTTACAATGAGTAACACCAGCTTGCATATTTTCTGGTTTTGACCTCTTCTATCATTCCATTGGTATTGAATCTCCAGTAGGTTTCACTTAAAGATAAAAATTACTCTTATGTCTTTGTAGTTGAAACTACACTGACCGTGAAAGAAACATTTGATCCCTTTCCACATTACCATAAACCCCCTTTAAAACTATGAGTATACAGTAAGATTGTTTTTACTAAGCTTGCCCTCTAATCTTTCACTTCTACATGCGAAAATGAGACACAACCTACCCACTTCTCCTAAATTTGTGCTCTCCCACCCTGTCAATCTACACAATGTCCTGGTTTGCCAATGTGCTATCCTCTTGCCCCTGAATTCTTACTCTCGTGGAAGACTCTGGTACAAGACCTTAACAATTCATCCACTCAGTGCATCCTACTCGCTTCCTCACACATGTATCCTACCCAGTTGGAGGTTAGGCCATCTGTAAAAACAGATGTCATATATCTGTTTCAATTCATGCACAGCATTTTATGTGCACATAATCACCTACTAGCTGTCTGTTAAAACTGTGGCCAAGAGTAGAGTTGAATACCCACTGGCAGAACTATACTCAGCACATGCTGGAATTCAGTGGGTATAACTACTTCCCACCTCACACTCCCATTCCTAAGTATTGACTTTCTATTATGAAATCTCCAGGTTGGAGTTAGCCCTGCGTCTGTAATCCCCCCCCCCCCCCCCCCCGGGCCTCAATCCACTACATCTGTATCCTATATTTCTTTTCCTACATATTATGTCACCTCCTTCCAATTCATGCATCCACATCATGGTAATCATGCACTGCACATGGCTCTGGGGCCCATGTATCATTGCATTCCTGTACAGCAGTGTTCTTCAATATTTTCAAAAGTTTGACCCTCTTGCAAGTAAAAATATTCTGGTGATTTCCTTGCTAGAAGAAATAATCAAAACTCTGCCCCCATCATTATTACATACCCTAACAAAACTATTTTGGAGTCTCAAAGTCAACAGAATTTAATTTTCTTTCTGCTGATACAAATTTTCCGAATTATAGCTATCTTTACTTGATTACCAACAGAAATATAAATTTTTCACGATGAGTGTTTTGCATTTCAGGCATGAGTCAGAAGTGAATTATGCTCATTGAGAAAGGTGCCACTGAATGGACACTTTGTGAAGTAGATTCTTTCCCAAATTTCTTGACTGAATGATTCCATCTTCTTCATTTACCTAAATTTTGGTTCCTGAAAAGTTTTCAGTCTACGAGGTTATTCATTGTTAACAGTCTGTAATTACTATAAAACAATCTATGGTCTATTCAATTCAGAATTAATGCTAAACAATGAATTACATACTGTTAACAAAAGTTAAATTTCAGTTGCACCTATGTTGTTGTATTACAGAACTCGTAGTATTGAGACGTGCAGTGGTCTGGTTGTTGTATCATGCAACTACTTCCTCCTGTTGCAGTGATCCTGCAAAAAAGACTTTGTTACCCCCCCCCCCCCCCCCCCAGGGGATCGCAACCCACAGGCTGAAAAACACTGCTGTACAGTAGTTATGCTGTCCCTCCCTCCTGACATTCCTAGCCCACTGAAGTAGGTGGCATAGTGGTAACACAATGCACTCGCATTCGGGAAGATGGTGGTTCAAATCCACCTCTGGCCATCCTGATTTAGATTTTCCATGATTTCTCTAAATCACTCCAGGCAAATGTAGGGATGGTTCCTTTGAAAGGGCACAGCTGATTTCCTTCCCCATCGATACCCAATCAGAGCGTGAGCTGCTGCTTTAATGATCACACTGTCAATGGAGCATTAAAAACTTCCTTCCTGACTATCTCTCCAAACAACCAGCCACCTCCCACCTCTCTCTAGCTGCCTCTTGCTCAATAGCATCCCCCACCCCCTTCCACTCGCCCCTCAGATGCCCAACTCAACCATCTCTAATCCTTTACCCCAATCTACATGCTGAGCTGCTGTCCCAGCATTTACATTGATGCCACTATTAAACAGTGTTTAGGAGGAATGGGTGAACTGTAGTTGCATCCAGTATGAGGAAGTAAGGAGTCATTCTAGAGAGACAACAGAAAATGAGGACTGAGCAGCTGTCGGAGCCCTCATTCATCATCACCAAACTGAAGTGCAACTGGTGCTTCAGTAGTCACAAAGACCATTAACAGGTGGCTCACAGAAATGGGGTTGAGCTCACAGTACCCCTTGCACTGACCACCAATGACATTTCTAAACCACAACCCCTTTTGCAGTGGTGTCCCCCTCAGGGGCTCTGCATTAATTTGCGGAGTACGGGCTTGGCGAACTCGGGGTCCTGAGCTGAGGACTGGTACGCACCGCCAGTCCTCTAGACCGTAAGCCCTGGGCATGCTTCAGCGACCCCCGTATGGCGCAGCGGTGGAACATTGTGTGTTGCAGGGAGTGGGGATCTCGGCTTTATTGCCTGGATCGTGAGGATGGAAAAAACCTCTATAAAAAAAACCCTCAATCCCAAGGTGTGCTGCGTGCTGATGGGATGCATGGCTGTGGTGGACCATCCCTTCCCTAGCTGCTCGTGGGACCAAGATGGAGTCCTCACATGTTTTTAACCCCAGCGGGATAGGTGTACCATCAGGGGGTACTCGCACCCAGACATTTAAGCGTTTGATGGAGGCCAGTCCTCCTGAGACACATACTGTTAATAGTAACAGGGCTCAAGGAGTCATTAATAATAATGTCTTTGTTGTTATTAAGAGGAAAGAGGGTACCTTTGAAAAGGTCTCTCCTTTTGACATTAATAAGGGACTGGAAGGACTTGCAGGTTCTTTGAAATCAATTAAGAGGCTGCGTAATAGCGCTTTGTTAGTTGAGACGACCAGAGCAAAGCAGGTGGACCTTCTTCTTCATTCAGCAAAGTTAGGAGAATATGACATTGTTGTAGAATTACACGACACGCTCAATTCTAGCAAAGGAGTGGTCGCATGCTGTGACATTATGTACATTGAAACGGCAGACCTAAAACAGGAGTGGGCATCACAGGGTATCATTGAGTTTGAGCAAAGGACCCGAAGGAACAATGGAGTGATGGAGAAAACCCCTACCTTCATTGTCACCTTCAATTCCCCTTCATTGCCAGAACATCTTGTGACAGGGTTTCTTCGTCTGAAAGTTAGGCCCCTTATACCGAACCCTATGAGGTGTTTTACATGCCAGCAGTCATACGACACATAACTGTGGAGGTAAACCAACCTGTGGGAGGTGTGGACAGGCAGCCCATGACTCTGGGGCTGATTGTCCCTCCCCAGCAACTTGTCTAAACTGCTCGGGAAGCCACCCTGTATGGAGTCGTGATTGCCCTGTCTTTGTTGAAGAACAAAAGATACAGAAGATAAAAGTGCGCAAGCGTATTCCATATATGGAAGCCAAAAAAGAATATAAGGCGACACAGCCTCCTGTGTTTCCGACCTCCTATGCCTCACTACTCCAGAAACCCACGCCCACTGTTGATGCATCAACGCAGACCATCCCCATTTCCACCAGCGACACTTGCACCTGCATCTGTACATGCCAAACGGTGATTAGTCGAGATATTGGAATACAGGCCGACCCAATGGACGTGAAAGACGAATTAGCTGCAGTAACCATTGAGAAGACACCTCAAAAGGAGAATGCCATCCCACAGGAACGTGCCATTCCAACAGAGCGCGCTTCTCAACACTAGGGAGCTACCCAGAAGCAGAGTGCTCCCCGAAAGCAGAGTGCTCAGCAACACGCCCTTCCTTCATCTTCAACGGAGAAGAAGAAACCAAAGAAGGCGTCTTGGCATTCGATCGAAAGCCTCCCCCAGGCACCATCGAATGTCGTTCTGGCAGCCTTAACCGATGATGAGGATATCATAATGGACCTGGATACCTCATCACCGGAATCAGTCAGCCCTTCTGCCACTGCCCGATCACACAGTGCCTCACAGTCTCGGCACAAGGATAGGGGGAAACTACAACGGCACCGCTGAAATGGCAACCATACTTCAGTGGAACGTGAATGGATTCAGGGCTCGCTTGGACGAATTACATCTTCTTATGAATAACAGGCCATTCTGTGTCTCGCTTCAAGAGACACGTTTCAAGCAGTGTGACACACCTGTAATTAGAGGCTATCACCTCTACAGAAAAGACGACCTGACTGGCGATAGGGTGCAAGGTGGTGTGGCAGTGTTCATCAAGGACACATTCCATTCTATGCCTGTGCCCCTAACTAAAACTCTACAGGCAGTTGCAGTCCGTGTGTTGGCACGTACTGAACATACAGTGTGTTCTCTGTATTTACCACCTGGAGAGCTTCTCGATGTTGTACTCTTGACACAGCTTCTCGATGACCTTCCTCGCCCTTTTCTCCTTTTAAGAGACTTCAATGCTCATAATGCTTTATGGGGATCTAACACCACTTGTCCCAGGGGTCGAATGGTTGAGCGTGTGATACAGTCGACATCGGTAATTTTACTGAACACGGGTAAGGCCATACACTTCAGCGTTGTTACAGGTACGTCTTCCGCCATTGACCTCTCCTTCTGTTTGCCAGCTCCTGCAGACATTGCCCAGTGGGATGCAGACGGCGACCTTCATGGCAGTGATCACTACCCTATCTGGCTAACTCTGCCAGATGGAATGAATCATGCTCGACAGCCGCCGAGGTGGCTTATCAAGAAAGCTGACTGGCAGCTATTTAAACAGTTGACTGTTCTAGAGCGCCATGAAGGCGTTCAGAACTGGGTGGATCACACTACAGCCGTGATTTGCACCGCCGCCGATGCGTCGATCCCCAAATCGAAAGGCAACTTTAAGAGGCAGCCTGTTCCTTGGTGGAACGAGGAGTGTCGTTCTGCAATCCGAAACAGGAGGGCAGCTCTCCGACGATTCCACAGGTGCCCTACTGATGACAATCTTGCAACGTTTCGCGTGGCGAGGGCACGGGCAAGACACATTATTCGAGAGAGCAAGGAGAGGTCTTGGTAAGAGTTCCTCAATTCTATTAATAGGTTCACATCAGCAAGCAGAGTATGGGAAGCCATTAGGAAGATCTCGAGGCGGAACTCCCGACCACCAATAGCAGCTGTACAAGGGCAAGGACGTCTCCTGACTTCGCCACGGGATATTGCTCAGATAATGGCGGAATCGTTTTATACTATTATGTCGGATTCTAGCCAGAATGCAGCCTTTCGGCAGCATCGGGCTATACAGGAGAGGGTTGGTTTTGATTTCCGGTCCACCAATGCTGAGGAATATAACCAACCGTTCTTACTATGGGAGCTGGAGACTGCATTAGCAGTACCTTGTGATACTGCCTCTGGTGTCGATGACATAACGTACAGCATGCTCCAACAGATGGTATCGCAATCGAAGCAGGTCCTCCTTCAGCTTTTTAACCAAATCTGGGTCACGGGAAACTTTTCCCGCTCGTGGAAAGAGTCTATTTTAATACCAATTTTAAAACCAGGGAAAGATCGGACCTACGCTGGTAGTTATTGTAACATAAGCATCACCAGTTGCGTAGGAAAGACATTGGAGCGTATGGTTAACCGACGCCTGGTCTGGGTCCTGGAAAGCAGGTCCCTACTAGCCGCTCCCAATGCGGCTTTAGAAGGTACCATTCAACGCTTGATAACTTGATCTTGCTTGACCGGGAAATCCAACAAGCTTTCCTACATAGGCAACATCTGATCGATGTGTTCTTTGATCTGGAAAAAGCCTACGATACTACCTGGAGGCGTGATGTTTTACAGCAGCTCCATGAGTGGGGTTTTCATGGTCATCTACCTATTTTTATTCGGTCTTAACTTTTGGATTGGTATTTTAGATGCAAGGTCGGGAATGTATTGTCTGACCCTTTTCATCAAGAGAATGGTATTCCCCAAGGGAGTGTTTTAAGTGTGACAGCCTTCGCCATAGCCATTAATAGCATTACGTCCACTGTACAAAGTCCAGTACAGTGTTCCCTCTTTGTGGACGATTTCTCCATTTTCTGTGCGTCCTCCTCCATCGCAACTGCTGCTCGTCAATTACATCTGACGATCAGGCGGTTGGAAGAATGGTCCACCAGAACAGGTTTTAAATTTTCGTTGGAGAAGACCGTTTGTGTTGATTTTAATCGCTCCCATTCCCTTTTTAATTACCCAGTTCTCAAACTTGGGGGGACTGCTCTCACTTTTAAGGAGAAGGTGAAATACCTAGGTCTCACTTTTGATGAAAAGCTCACTTGGTTGCCACACCTTAAGGAATTAAAATTACGATGCATCAAGGCTTTAAATCTCCTTCAGTGTGTTAGCCATTGGACCTGGGGAGCCGACAGGGCACGTCTCCTCCAATTTTACAGGTCATTTGTGTGACCCCGCCTCGACTATGGATGCCAGTTTTATGGATCCGCGAGGCCCTCTTATTTGAAAATGCTGGACTCCATACACCATGAAGGTATCAGGTTGTCCACAGGTGCATACCGCACGAGCCCGGTTGTTAGCCTCTGTGCAGAGGCTGGTGAGCCTCCGCTTTCTATTCTCCGCCTTCTACTAACTGTACGTCAAGCGTACCAATCTATGTCAGCTCCAAATTCCCTAGCAACTTTCAATGCTAATCAGCAATCATTGGTACGCTTCTCCGTAACCATCCGCAGGCGACAAGGCCCTTTTGGTTCCACGTAAGGAACAGCCTCAATTTGCTACATGCGCAAGGGATTCAGGTCCAACGCCACGGGTGAAGTAGGGGATGTCCCTGGCTACTTCAGAGGCCTAGGGTGCTTTTAGATTTGACTCTCTACAGGAAGGCTTTTACTTCAGACACCTTTTATAAAAGTAAATTTCTCGAAATTTTAAGTCACCATTCTGATTTTGTCACGGTATTCACGGATGGGTCCAAGCAGGGTGATCATATTGCCGCGAGAGACGACTAACACCGACTGCCGGCATGGTGCAGGGGATAGCGTCACGGACTGCGGTGCAGAAGGTCGCCTGTTCAATCCCGCCCACCGGCAAAAAATTTATTTCTTTGTAATTAAGAATTCCAGAAGGTCCTACATCTTTCTTATGTTCACTTGTAAATTCTACTTGTTTCTTATGTTAACTGTTCTTCTAATTTCTGGTAAATTCTGTCTGCGTATAACTAACAGAGCACTCTGCCTGAGAGGCAGTCAGTGCTGCGTGTATGTTGAGCACGTAATAAACGTGCTTTCAGTATAAGTGCTGTGTTCAGTTGTCTTCGAAGTCAAGCCTGCTCCCATTTCAACGCGACATTATTTGGTGGAGGCACCGGGTACACTGTGCAACAGCTGCATCACCGTGGCTCCGATTAGGCAACATAAAAGCCATCGCTTACACGGTCTGGAACCGGAATACAAGGGATACAGAGAGTACATCCTTCCAAAAGTCCGTATTATCAGAAGAACGATGGAGACGAAACCAGCAATAAGCCTGCTGCATATCAGACACCCGTCGGTGTTCTCTGGAGATGCTGGGCAGGACCCCAACAAATGGCTAAATGGGTTCGACTGAGTTGCCAAGTACAACAGGTGGGATCATACGATGTGCTTGGCCAACATTTATTTCTACCTGGACGGAACAGCTCAGCAATGATTTGAAAACAACGAAGACAAGTTGAATGACTGGGAGACGTTCCAGGAGGAAGACGTTTGGAGACCGCGAACAACAAGTCCGCTCAGAGGAAGAACAACTGAAGAACCGGGCCCAACGACATGGTGAGCTGACACAATCGTACATACAGAATGTTTTGGCCCTGTGTAGCATAGTCAATCCGAACATGACTGAGGCGGACAAAATCACACACCTGATGAAGGGAATTGCAGAAGATATGTACCAAGCTCTTCTCATAAAAGACGTCGCTACGACAGAAGAGTTCATCAAGTGGTGCCAGCGTATTGAAGAGATGCAACAAAGGAGGGTTGGACGCAAGAAGTATGACAGACTCCCAAATGTAGACCCTGTGGTCGTTGTGGAAGATCAGCATGACTTCGCTTCTCTCATACGACAAATCGTGAGAGAAGAATTACAACAGTGCATGGCAGCTGGGGCTATTAGACTGAGCGAGCATCAGATTATGGCCATGGATGTGAGCCCTGTAAGTCGCGAGGGAGCCGACACCGTTGAGGACGAGGTATGTCAAACATTATCTCCTGTCTGCCCATCAATTGCACACGACGTGAAGAATGGCGTCGCCCTGCTATGATGTATGCTGCAGCTGCCAAACGGCAGCCCATGAACCGGCCGACGTGACCACAGCCAACTCCCCTGGTAACTATGACGCCCCGCAGAAGAACAGATGTCTGGAGGACAGAAGACAACACACCACTGTGTTTCCACTGTGGACGCCCTGGACATGTCATACGCTACTGCAGAGAGAGGAGGCGAGTGTTCGATGATTATTTTGCCGCATGATGTCAGCCGTCGGAGCAGTTCGATCCAAGGCAGTCACCTGCTGATGAGTTCAGTCGACCTATGGGAAGAAGCCCATCGCCGTACCCTGGATGAGGTCGCTCCCCGACGCGCCGCAGCCGTAACCGTCGCCATACAGAGGTACCAGCCGCTCCCCTAGCCGCCGTGACCAGGAAAACTAAGCGAGGCGACCATCTACGAAGGTGAGGCAGCCGCAGATGAAAATCCTCCATGGACGACAGTCGCTAAGATGTTGGGAAATCTCATCGACGTCATAATCGACGGCCAACCTGTCCGGGCACTTGTTGATTCAGGAGCCTTTTTTTCTGTATTATCGGATAATTACCGCCGCACACTAAAGAAGACAATGTTCTGTGATACGGGGGCAATTGTGCTGAAGGTCGCGAATGGAAAGTACGTCCATCCAGCAGGAACTTGTCGCAAGAATAACCATCAACAACAGGACGCAGCCTGAATTTGTCGTGTTAACAGAATGTAGTCACAATGTCATCCTCAGATGGGACTTCCTTCAGGCATCCCAAGCTATCATTGACTGTGGAAGATCTGAGCTGCAAATTGAAGAAGTTGTTCCACCGGATACATGTAATACAGAATTTTCTGGGAAGTTATTCATCGTTGACAATGTGACGATACCTCCGTTGACAATGAGAAGAGTTGCAGTCACAAACACAGAAGACTGATTAAACTGTGAAGTTCTTGTTGATAGTAAAAAGTTTATCAGGCTCACAAAAGAAATTTACATACCAGCGGCTATCATAAGCATTACCGGTGGTCAAGGAGAGACTTGGATCACAAATTGTCACAAGCAGTCACAACTTATTCCCAAGGGAATGTGTATCGGGACAGCTGAACCAATCCAGGATGGTGAGCTCAACGTCATTAATGAAGACCCATGCCGTGCTGTTAGTACAGACAACACGCTGGAGGAAATAAACGTGGAACTGCCAATAGGGCCTGGACTGACCAACGAACAATGCCAGCGGGTGTTAGGTATACTACGCCAATATTCAGGTGCATTCAGACCTCAGCAGGGGAAAAGTCAGACGAAACGGCCCACGATAAAGCACCGTATCAATACTGGGGATCATCTGCCAATTAGCCAGCGTTCGTACAGAGTGTCGCCAGCTGAAAGACGGATAATTTGGGAGGAAGTGGAGAAGATGTTGTGAGATGACATTATTCAACCTTCACAGAGTCCTTGGTCGTCTCCGGTGGTCCTCGTAAAGAAGAAGGATGGCACGTGGCGATTCTGTGTCGACTATTGGCGGCTGAACAGAATCAAAAAGAAAGATGTCTACCCATTGCCTCGTATTGACGACACCTTAGACTGCTTGAAAGGAGCTACGTACTTCTCAACTATGGACATGCAGACAGGTTACTGGCAAATTGAGGTTGACGAAGCTGACAGGGAGAAGACGGCTTTTATTACACCTGACAGCCTCTATGAATTTAAAGTAATGCCATTTGGATTATGTAATGCTCCAGCCACATTCGAACGCATGATGGACAACATGCTTCGACACCTTAAGTGGACGACGTGTCTCTGCTATTTAGATGACATTGTCGTTTTCTCGAAAACATTTGAAGAACATCTGAGTCGCCTGTTAACTGTGTTGAAGTGTGTTCAGGCTGCAGGTCGCCGCCTCAATCCAAAGAAGTGCCTCTTCGTCGCCAAAGAGATAAAAATCCTGGGGCACGTAGTCAACGGAGATGGTGTCCGTCCTGATCCAGATAAAGTAAGGGCAGTCACAGAATTTCCAACTCCTCAGCACATTCATGATGTGAGAAGTTTTCTCGGGCTGTGCTCATACTACCGACGTTTCATAAAAGGATTTTCTAACAAGGCACGTCCATTACAAGAACTTCTGCAGGGAGACGCCAAATTTTACTGGGATGAGACAAAAGAAAGAGCTTTCCGGGCACTTAAGGAGGCTCTAACTTCCGCACCAGTGCTAGCCTTGTACGACGAGAATGCAGAAACGGAACTTCACACAGACGCCAGTGGTTATGGGATTGGTGCAGTGCTTGTACAAATTCGGGAAGGTGCTGAGAAAGTGATAGCCTATGCGTCAAGAGTACTCTCAAAGACCGAGATAAACTACTCTACAACTGAAAAAGAATGTCTCGCGGTTATCTGGGCTATCAACAAGTTCCGGCTGTATTTATTCGGCAAACCATTCACCGTCGTGACAGACCACAATTCTTTGTGTTGGCTGACTAGCTTGAAGGATCCATCAGGTCGACTAGCAAGATGGGCACTAAGACTCCAAGAGTACGGTGTCACAGTGGTATTCAAGAACGGGCGCAAACACAAGGATGCCGACTGCCTTTCGAGGAATCCATTAGTGGAACAAAACAGCATTAATGAAATTTCAGCTCTCGCTGAATTACACGACGTTACAGCTGAACAGAGGGAAGATCTAGCACTATTAAAAACGATAGAGGCCTTGGAGAAAGGAGAACCGACCAATGGAGAGTTCCAACTTATAAACGGAACATTGTATAAGAGCAACTATGATCCATTGGGCCCCAAATGGCTACTTGTTGTTCCAGCTCATCTCCAGCCAGCTATTCTCAAATATTTCCACGATGCTGCAATATCCAGTCATCTGGGATTTGTGAAGAATCTAGACAGAATCAGATGCAGGTATTACTGGAAAGGTCTCTACCGATCTGTCAAGCACTATGTGAGTCACTGTAAAGAGTGCCAGCGACGGAAGCATGTGCCGCAATTACCTCCAGGACATCTCGTACCGATTCCGCCGGCAGCAGCTCCATTCTGCAGAGTTGGAATCGATCTTTTAGGGAGGTTCCCGAAGTCGACAACCGGTAACCGTTGGATAATAGTCTGCACTCACTACCTCACACGCTACGCTGTCACCAAACCTGTGCCGACTGCAGAAGCTCCAGAGATCGCAAAATTCCTTGTAGAAGACATTATTTTGAAGCATGGAGTACCACGTGTCATGATATCTGATAGTGGAAAAGTATTCCAGTCAAAACTAGTATCAGAGGTAATGTCACGGTGCAACATTGTCCACAGAATGACAACTGCATACCATCCTCAGACAAATGATCTTACGGAACGTTTCAACAAGATGTTAGCCGACATGCTGTCGATGTACATCGATGTTGAGCAGAAGGATTGGGATACAATTCTGCCAGTCGTGACATTTGCTTACAATACCGCAAGACAAGACACCACAGGCTTCACTCCATTTTTCCTGCTCCATGGCCGTGAATCTGAGACGACAATGGATACGCTGTTCCCGTTCCAACCGGACGACACTCAGTATGACTATGTTAAACAGCTCATCACCAGGGTCGAAGAAGCAAGACAGTTGGCTCGCATACGGACACTGGACGCCCAGGAGAAGGACCGTCAACGGTATAACGACAAGCACCGACCTGTTCTATACAACCGAGTTGATCTGGTATGGATTTTTACCCCTGTATGGAAGGTTGGACTGTCAGAAAAGTTATTGAAACGATACTTTGGTCCGTATTGTGTCATACGCCACCTGTCAGACGTCACATATGAAGTTGAGGATTATGAGCCGTCGTCGAAACGTCAAAAACGAAGAGACATTGTTCACGTCCTGCGCATGAAGCCTTTCTACGATCCTGAAGAGCAGGTAGATGACAATGGCTTCTTGTTCAAGGACTTTAAGGACGGTAATGTTCCTGATGAAGCCACGACAGGAACGTCTGTCATCGATAATCGTGGAGAAGGGAAGGATTCTCTTGAACTCTCATACAGAGGACCCATGACACGGTCAAGATCCAGGACATTGCAGCTGGCTCCACAGGGATCATAACAGCGGGTCGCTGTTTCTCCAGGAGAGGGAGCAATGCCGCGCCACGAGAGACGACTAACACCGACTGCTGGCATGGTGCAGGGGATAGCGTCACGGACTGCTTTGAGAAGGTCGCCTGTTCAATCCCGCCCACCGGCAAAAAATTTATTTCTTTGTAATTAAGAATACACTTGTAAATTCTACTTGTTTCTTATGTTAACTGTTCTTCTAATTTCTGGTAAATTCTGCCGTGTATAAATAGCAGAGCACTCTACCTGAGAGGCAGTCAGTGCTGCGTGTATGTTGAGTTCGTAATAAATGTGCTTTCAGTATAAGTGCTGTTTTCAGTTGCCTTTGAAGTCAAGCCTGCTCCCATTTCAACGTGACAATATTGGTTGCTCTGTCCTGTTCCCCGATGATGTCCTTCGGATAGGGCTCCCCGAACAGTTCACTGTTTATTATGCGGAACTGTTTGCTACCCTGAGGGCACTAGTACAGGTAAGAAGAAATCATGGAGTGAAGTTCATGATCTGTTCAGATTCCCAAAGTGCCCTCCTGACTATCGACCAAATGTACCCATCAGATCGGATGGTGCAGCATATACAGGACGCTCTCCTTGCATTGCAACAACGCCACAAGGAGATCATCTTCTGTTGGGTTCCTGGGCATGTAGGGATCCAGGGAAACGAACTTGCCGATGTGGTGGCTAAGGAGGCTTGCTCGCTCCCCTCTGCCGTACACTGTTCTGTCCCACTGCAGGCTGTTACCTCAAATGTGACAAGGAAATCCATGATATTGTGGGAGAATCAGTGGCTGGATGTAACAGATAACAAGTTGTGCTCACTAAAATCTTCAGTAAGCCGATGGCTTAATTCCTTCCGCCCTCGACGAGCTGAGGAAGTCGCCCTCACTCGCCTTAGAATTGAACACTGCCCGCTAACGCATGGCTTTCTTTTGCGTTGTGATGAACCGCCAGAGTGTAACAGATGTCGGACACAATTGTCGATACGACATATTTTAACAGAATGCCATTTATACGCTGGTATGAGAAGAATGTTAGGTCTCTCACAGGACCTGCAATCTATTTTAGGTGACAATGAGGCGTCCGTGGAATGTGTCCTAAAATTTTGTACAACATCTGGACTTCTTCACAAAATATTGGGTGTACTATTTTAATGTGTGACAGAGTGGCTTGGTCACTCTTTAAGTAGTCACCGGGCCCCATACATCTATTAAACTTTTATCCCCGTATGCAGTTCTTTTCTTTGAACCGTCTTTTAATTTCAATTGTACATTTAAATCTTTCCAGTCATATGGAAATTAACCATATTTCTTCTCGTCTGTTTACGTTAGCGTACGGGCGCTGATGACCTCGCTGTTGAGCGCCATAAAACGCCAATCATCATCATCAGCAGCAGCAGCAGTGCTGTCAGGTACATTTGGCCTGGCATTCAATGACTGGAATAGAATCCTCTTTGCTGACAAGTCCCATTAAAACTGAGCTCTGCTGACCAGCAAAGACTTGCCTGGAGATGGTCTACAG
Organism: Locusta migratoria; assembly: GCA_026315105.1. Taxonomy (NCBI): domain Eukaryota; kingdom Metazoa; phylum Arthropoda; class Insecta; order Orthoptera; family Acrididae; genus Locusta; species Locusta migratoria. The sequence continues at coordinate 106,056,107 of CM048749.1, read as the reverse complement.
AACTGTGTAATACTAAGTAGACTGTAGCCCACTATATAACCTAACAACCAGGAGTTACTGTCTGGGGTGTCATTTTATTTCATAGCGAGACCACTTTGGTTGTCATCCGCCACATCATATGGATAATGACACTCTACTTTCTTTTTTGAAGCTCTTCATGGAAAGCCAACCTGCTAATACATTCAGCCATATTGGCCCAGCCAGAAATCGTGAGAGTTTCTGTTGCTGTCTTCATTCTTGCCAAATGCAACTTTGCCCAGCAAGGTTATTGGATGTCTATCCAGTTGAGGTCATTTGGAATGTTGTAGGCAGGGCCCTGCAACTAGTGCAGAATTTTGATGTTTTGTAATTTGCCATTTGGACAGAATATGGCACAATATCCCTCTGGAGAACATCTGACAACTCTTGTCAGTCAGCACCAAGTAAAATAATTGCCTGCACAATAGCCAGAGGTAGATCATTGTGTGCCTTGCTCAATTTGTGAAGCTCCTTCTCTTTGTACAGTGTTATTTAGTGATTGTAAGGGTGTTTACTTGAGGCATCTGCTGTTTTACCTATTTCTTATCATTTGTTATTTTGTCAGGATAGTGATGCCATCTGTGGGCTGTGAGCTCTACTCAACCTGGGAGAAGGGCGACAGTAAAACAGTGGTTTAATCGACAAAACATATTTATTAAAATATTCTTACAACCAGAACGCTAGTGGAGAGTGTGCGCGTATTGTCATGGGCTGTGCTGGTGACCCACTGACGAAGCTGCTCTGCCCCACTGGAGACGGGTGCTGACGCCTCACCTCGCTGGCCGCAGCTTATGAAGCCTAGCGGAGTGACGTCGCCCGGCCGTGCGCCGCGCCTGGCCTCGTGGCCGGCCAACGATCGTAGAACGGGAGTGTGGCCTGGGTGTTGAACCCCGGTCGCCTTTCGCCTCCAGCTGTTGCTCCACCCTTGGACAGCTCACGAGAGCACTCCTAGTACAGCCGCGTCCTTGCGTACATACTGTGCTCTTGGGTCAATGCTGTGCTGTGTGCTACCACCTTGCTGCGCCCGGTGCTGGTTCGATGCCTGGCAGCACCCCGTTGAAGTCGAGGTACCGCTGCTCGCGATCCTCATAGACTCTAGACTCTACTTCCCGCCAGGGAAGCCATATAAACAGCAATGACCCAGCCGCCGCATTCGAGAACTCGCAACCTGCGCCCAACTCAACTAAAGATTAACATTAGCAGCGACGAGTGGCGCAGTCCGGGCGGCAGATATCTGCCCAGCCGTGGCTGACACTCTCTCTAGCTGTGGCCAACACCCTGACTCCGACACTCTCTAGCCTGCCTTTTCCTCCAATATTTATATGCTGGAGTTGACCCCGTTGGTTTTTGTTTCATCGATGTAGGCTAGCTGACTTGCTACACATGATAGAGTCCTATTTTTCGGTCACATAGTTCGTGACTACTTCCTCCCTTAAGCAACACCGCTGTTTGGAGTTGCTGTGTAGCACGCGCAGCTGCTGACACACTCGCAACACTTGAAGTTTACTTTGAGCTACTTAATTTTTTCCGACCCACTCTGCTTCGTGACACTGCCGGCTTACGTCATCGTAACACTTTCCTGTTCGACCGCCGAAGTCCACTCACTACTTGTTCGATTTATTACATTACATTAAGTGTCTCAACTTTTCCTTGTCCCATACACTCCTCCACATCTTGAATAAATGAATCTATGTATCATCATTCAAATGTCTCTTAGCTGAGACTGTCACACATTTATAGTGTGTCTAAAAGTAAGTCAAATACTGAATAGTTTTGAATAAAATAATTTACTTTTTATGAGTAGATTACATACAGAACACATTCTTGATTTGTTTTTCTCACTGTCCTATGCAGGTTTATGAAAGGCAGTTGAAAACTAATAACTGAATCTACAAGAGTTAGTGTCCATATCTGTTCTCATCATGGCTAGTGGTGGAGCACCAGGTAATGAAAACGATGAAAAATCTCCCTTGGAAAACAGTGCAGCATTGGAGGATGATGATAGTGCTGCAGCAAGCGGTAGCTCAAGACAACGGTATGATAGTGAAGGCAATGCAAGTGACAGTTCAAGCAGTAGCAGCAAAAGGTATGATTTTTTTCTTCTTCATAAAAGAAGTATCTTTTTTGATATGTGGGCTCTTAGAACTATATAGCATTAAAATGAAATAAAGTGCATGGATGTAAAAATGTGTCTTCAATCCTCCAATCCTCTAATGCAGTTTTTTCACTCCTGTGTTAAGTTGAAGTGGAGTGGGAGTATACAAGGTCAACCTGCCAGGCGTAAACGTAGGAAGAACACAATGGGGTGTTGGACTTTTACATCAGGAAAGCAATCAAACCTAGCAATAAGATATGTAAACAAATGACTGATGTGGAAAGATTTGGCAGTCTCCAGCAAGAAAATTGGAATTGTCAGAGTATTTACCTTGTGAAGGGAGAAATCAAAATGTAATGGACAGATTTTATGACACATTTAGTGATCTAGTTGTTACATTAAAGGACAAGGACAGTGTTTTGCTCATGGGTAACTTCAACGCCAGGACAGGATATCAAACAGAAGAATATGAAAAGGTTATGAGTAAGTTTGGAGAGGATATGGAGGCTAACAGGAATGGAAAACACTTAGATTTGTGTGCCAGTATGGGCTTAGTTATCACAAACTTTTTTTAAGTCATAAGAAAATCCACCGTTATTCTGGGGAAGGTAGGGGAATCAGATCTGACTATATAACAACAGATCAGGAAATGAGGAAGTCAGTCAGATACACGTGTGTATTCAAAGGATTCTTTGATACACTGATAATTATTTAAACTGTAGCAAAATTGGTTTTGTGAGGCCAAAAGTGCAGGAAGTCAGGTCCATATTTAGGAGGATAAGAGTGGGAAGCTTGAGGTCAAGAAAACCAGGCACAAGTACTTAGCAATGGTCTTCGAAAGGTACCAGACAGTTGAATGCAAGCATTTACAATCACTAGAAAAGTAATGGACACAGTACTAGAAGTGGCTAGAGAATGTCTTGGGATCATATTGTGTGAAGGCAGGAAGAAGCAGACAGCTTGATGGAATGGCACACTCAAGGTAGCCTGTAGAAGGTAAAAGAAGGAATATCAGAAATTACTCTATACAGGCAGATAGAGAAAGTTATGTTGAAGAAAGGAACAAAGTCAAACAGGTTTTTGCAGCATCCAAGCAGAAAAATGTAGGGAGACTTTGGGTCGAGCCACTGGAAAACTTTTCTGGAGTGTAATTAGCTGTCTTTGAATGGGAGAGAAGAAGAAATTGACAATTGTTTTGAACAGGCCAGTAAAACTGCTAGTGAATCCCATGAACACCTTGGACAATGGAGGGAATTTTGAAGAGTTGCTCAATGTAGGTGAAAACACATTTGGTAATATTTCAGATATTGGTATACAATTGGATAGTTGTTATGGTAGAAGTATCATTACATTTGAGGAAGTGTAAAAGTCATTATGAGGTCAGATGATGCTGCCCTGTAAGAATCGAAACTGATCATCATAATAAAAGAAGTGATCTTGCCAGAAAATCCATTGTGTTAAGGTAATATTTTTATTTTTTTATTTTTATTTATTTATTTTTTGATGGCACAAAGAGGTTATTAAATACCAAAATCTGCTCTTCAGGGTGTGCGACCATCGCATCTGGCATTTGTTGCCTTTCAGTTCCAAGATAAGCTAAACTACCTAAAAATCTGCAAAAAAGTGTTGCTACAGCAAAGTAATGCATTTGTGCATTCTGCTGATTTCACAAAAAGAAAGCTGTCTAGAAATTACTTTGAGAAGTCATCCCTTGTGCATTTAATCTTCTGAACTTGCCCACTCAGATGTTTACTTCAATCTGGACAATAACACACTTCAAATAAGATTTGATGACATCTTAAACTCTGAACCAGTAGGTTACAACTGGGTTGCAATTGGTAAACTATGAGAGCATCGTCATTTAATTTAGATAAAGTGAGCAAATCTATTGATGATTATTATGTGATCTTCGTTTATGGGTTTTTTCATAAATTGATGGGAAAACACGATTAAAATGTACACTATACTAATACTAATTAATCTACCATGGGGCCCACTGCTCTTTTTGTGGATATGTGTGTGGCACACATGGATCCCCTGCCATTGCAGTCTTTCTTGCAATTTTCTGAGGCTGCACTACCTCTCCCAGTTCCCCTCCTTTGCATCTTAATTCCTCCCCGCTCATGTCCCCTCCCCTCCCTATCTAGTAATTTTGCTTTCCTTGCTGTTTTCCTGTTGTTTGGCCCAGTTTGGTCTCCCCTGGAACTAAACCTCCATTTATAAGTTTCTGTTAGTATGGGCCTTTTGGAAAGAACTCCATGCCTATGGTGTGGGTCCCCATCCCCTTCCTTTCCCTCCTTCCCTCTTCACCATGCCCCCTACCCCCACTAGGTCTGTAACATGTGTAGCTAGCATGTTATGTACCCTACTGGCTGAGCCCCTCGACAATACAGGAATTGCACTTCTGGTACATGAGCTGTTACTTCCTCAGACAGACCAAGGAGTAAATGCACTTGCTGGTGAAGTGCCCTCTTCAAGTCTCCTCCTCCCATCATTCCACGGATCTGAGGTCTGCTGCCTTTAGTCGGACACTAGACTCTGTCTGTAAGTACCAAGATTGTCTGCTCTTCATCATTCCCCTCACTGATGTCAGTTGCCTCTATCTATCTATCTATTCATCATCATTAACAACAACAACAACAACAACAATCAGTTCATTCTCTGGGATCTGCACTCCCTGTACTATCATCTGTGATATGTCTGATGTGATTACTCGAGCTACTAGCATTGCTGTACCCCGGTCGACTGGTCCATCTAGAAGGCTTCCACGGGGTTTTTTTCCCATGGTTTTCAATTTTCTCCTTCCAAAACGAGGGTTATGCCATTCTGTCGCCATACTACAGTTCACCATGATCCATAAGGTAGTGATAGTAACATAAATAAAACACACACACACACACACACACACACACACACACACACACACACATAAATGCAACCTTTCACAACCCAGTTGCTTCTTCAAGCAAAAGGGAAGGAGAGGGAAAAGGAAATGAGGGGTTCAAGGGAGTGGGTAAGGAGCCATTCCAATCCCAGGAAAGGAAAGACTTACCTTGGGGGGGAAAAAAGGAAGGTAAACAAATACACACCCACCCACACATATACACAGACGCAAACACACCTAGGCAGACATACTGTAGAAAGCAAAGAAGTTGGACAGAGATACCACTTGAGGCAGAGGCTCTGTCCAGAGAACCGAGGCAAAGATGTTAAAGATCGTGGGTGGGAATTCGAATTTAGCGAAGGTTGAATCCAGGTGGGCAACGGGAAGAGAGAATATGCTGAAAGGCAAGTTCCCATCTCCAGAGTTCTGAAGGATTGGTGTCAGTGGGAAGTATCCAGATAACCTGGACGGTGTAGCACTGTGCCAAGATGTGCTGGCCATGCACCAAGGTGTGTTTAGCCACAGGGTGATCCTCATTACCAACAAACACTGGCTGCCTGTGACTGTTCATGCAAATGGACAGTTTGTTGCTGGTCATTTAGAATCCACTCCAGTCCTGGAAAGTAACAGGTGACAAGAAGGGTCCCTCTGTGGGAGGTTCTGGGTTTGGGGGGAAGAGGAAGTGGCCCTGGCCATTTGCTTTTGTACCATATCAGGAGGGTAGTTGTGGGATCTGTAAGCTGTCATCGGGTTATTGGTGTACTGGTTTTTGGGATTCAGGACTGGAGCAGACTCGTTTGCCACGAAGACCTAGGCTGTAGGGAACAGATCATTTGATATGGAATTGATGGCAGCTGTCATAATGGAGGTACTGTTGTTTGTTTGTTGGTTGGTTTGATGTAGACAGGTGTGTCAAGCTGGCCATTGGATAAATGGAGGTCAACATCAAGGAAAGTGGCATGGGATTTGGAATAGGACCAGGTGAATCTGATGGAACCAAATGAGTTTAGGCTGGAGAGGAAATTCTGGAGTTCTTCTTCACTGTGAGTCCGGACCATGAAGATGTCATCCATGAATCTATACCAAACTTTGGGTTGACAGGCTTGGGTATCCAGGAAGGCTTCCTCTATGCATCCCAAAAATAATTTTGTGTATGAGGGGGGCCATCCTGGTTCCCATGGCTGTTCCCTTTAGTTGTTGGTATGTCTGGCCCTTAAAAGTGAAGAAGTTGTGGGTTAGCATGAAGCTGGCTAGGGTAATAAGGAAAGAGGTTTTAGGTAGGGAAGTGGATGGTCGGCATTGAAAGGAAATACTCCATCACAGTTGAGCATGTGGGATATTTATGTATAGGGAAGTGGCATCAATGGTTAGAAGGATGGTTTCTGGAGGTAACAGGCTGTGTAAGGATTTCAGGCGATCGAGAAAGTGGTTGGTGTCTTTGATGAAGTATGGGAGACTGCACATGATGGGTTGAAGGTGTTGGTCTATGTTGGCAGAAATTCGTTCTGTAGGGGCTTGGTAACCGGCCAAAATGGGGCGGCCAGGCTGATTGGGTTTGTGAATCTTGGGAAGTAGATAGAAGGTGAGGGTGCATGGTGTCGGCGGGGTCATGAGGTTAATGGAGTCAGGTGAAAGGTTTTGTAGGTGCCTAAGGCTTTGAGGATTGGGATTGCCTGGACAAACTTTATATGTGGTACTATCTAAAACCTGACACAGTCCCTCAGCCACATACTCCCGCCGATCAAGTATTATTGTCGTGGATCCCTTGTCGGCCCGGAGAATGACGCTGGACCTGTCAGCCCTCAGATCATGCATAGCCTGGGTTTCAGCTGTGGTTATGTTGGGAGTTCAATTCAGGTTTGGTGCACCGCCAGCACATCTTGGCACTGTGTTACACCGTCAGAGTTATATGGATACTTCCCACTCACACCAAACTTTCAGAACTCCGGAGATGGGAACTTGCCCTTCAACATACTCTCTCTTCCCATTGCCCACTTGGTCTCAACCTTCGTTAATTTTGAATTCCCACCCACCATTCTACAATGTCTTTGCTTACAATATCTGGACAGAACCTCTGCCTCGGCTGGTATCTCTATCCAACTTCTTTGTATTTTGCATATGTCTGCCTTTGTGTGTGTGTGTGTGTGTGTGTGTGTGTGTGTGTGTGTGTGTTTGTTTGTTTGTTTACCTATCCTTATTCCCCAAAGGTAAGCCTTTTCCTCTCCTGACATTGGAATGACTCCTCACCTATTCCTTTAAATCACAACCTTTCTTTTCCCTCTCCTTCCCTGCTCTTTGCCTGGGGAAGCAACAAATGGTTGCGAAAACTTGCGTTTGTGTGTGTGTGTGTGTTTTATTTATGTTACTGTAACTACCTGTTCTCCCTTACCTGGTAAGTAAACTTCATCTACTTTTTATATATATTTTTCCTGCTAGGAATTTTTCCTCTATAAATATATAATTACTTCATCTTGCTGGCCACCCTGTCACTTAACATGTCAACAGTGCTCTTAGCATCTGTGGTGCTGATAATCTCAATGTTGAGTGTCCCTCTAACCCACACAGAATCTATGGTGATAATGTTTACAGGGTAAGGCATTGATGTGAATGCCACCTGTTTCCCATCATGCCACACCAACAAATTTGCCTCAAAACACAAGTTGTTAGGAGCATGCCCATTTTATGTTCAGCCCATCTCCATATTATCTAACAATGGAAAATCCAGATGAGAATGTCAATAAAAATGTAAAATGTAATAATTCCAATTCCAAAGAAACCAGGTTCAGACAGTTGTGAAAATTAGAGAACCATCAGTTTAGTAAGTCATGGTTTCAAAATTCTAACACACATTATTTAGAGATGAACAGAAAATCTGGTACAAGTCGACCTCGGGAAAAATTTGTTTACATTTCAAAGAAATGTAGGAACATGTTAGGCAATACTCACCTTTCAACTTATATTAGAAGTTATAATAATGGAAAGTCCAGGTTGGAATTAATAATATAGTAAGGACAATTTAAAACTCACCACAAAGATGTGGCGACGAGCTGCGACAGGCGCATACAAAAGACAAACTCATACAACACTTTCAGCTATCAGCCATGGCCTTCTTTAGAAAATAGAGCATCAACGCAATCACACAGGCACACAACACAGTCATACAACCATCACCTCTGGCCGCCGCACTTAATTTTGAAGTGCGGCAGCCGGAGGTTATGGTTGTATGACTGTGTTGTGTGATTGCGTGAGTGTTTTATTTTCTGAAGAAGTCCATGGCCGATAGCTGAAAGTGTTGTATGTGTTTGTCTTTTGTATGTGCCTGTCGCAGCTTGTTGCCACGTCTTTGCAGTGAGTTGTAAACTGTCCTTAATATATTATCTTAGAAGATAGATTAAGGAAAGGCAAAAGTACTTTTCTACCTTTTTAGATTTGGGGAAAGCTTTTGATAGAATACACACTTTCAAATTCAGAAGTCATCCAGGGAACGGATAGTTGCTTACAACTTGTACAAAGACAAAACAACAGTTATTAGTTGAAAGGCATGAAAGGGATGCTGTGGTTGGGAAGGAAGTAAGACAGAGTTGCAGCTTTTCCCCAACCTTATTCAGTCTGTGCACTGAACAAGGCGTGAGGAATGTGGGGAGAAATTTGGAGAAGGTATTAAAGTTCAGAGTGAAGAGATAAAGAATGTAATAGTTTGCTGATGACATAATTCTCTCAGAGACTTAGAAGGACTTAGAAGAGCAATTAAGTGGTATGGACAGTGTCTCTCGAAAGGAACATATAAGATGAACAAGAGTAATTGAATGTAGTGTCAGAAAATAAGGTGATGCCGATGGAAATAGTTCAGGTAATGAGACAATTAAGATAGTAGATGAGTTTTGTTACTAGGGCATACAATGGTCGCAACACAGGTTATAAAAATGGCAGAATGGCAATGGGAAGAAAGGCATTTGTGGAAAACAGAAATTTAACATCAAACAATTAAATTAATGTTAGGAAGTCTTTTGTGAAGGCATTTGTATGTGGTGTTGCCTTGTACAGTAGTGAAACATGAACGATAAATAGTTCATACAGGAAAAGCATAGAAGCTTTTGAAATGTGGTGCTACAGGTGAATGCTTAAAATTAGGTGGGTAGATTCGATTCTTGAGTTTCTCCCAGCGTATTTGTTGCTCAAACAGTCCATGGTTGTAATGTTGGTTCATAGTGTCAAACAGGCACAATATTTCGACGATCAGACAAGTTGACATTGTCAGGTGTTCTGATGTACTGAGATCATGAGGGCAGGCGGTCATCTAATATCACGCCCCATTGCGAAGTGTTCACTTCACAGTCTGCGCCCCGTGGTGATGTGTTGACAGTTATTGAGATGCTAGTGTCAGTGTCAGTGTCTGTGGTGAGTTGATGTACTTGCCTCACCTCTAGTCACCAGATCGTTTTGTTTGCTGAATGTCCTCTTCTTAATTAGACTCATTGCTGGTTCCAAGCCTTGCTCAGATTGTAGCCCTAGTCTCGCTTTTGTGTGACCACAGGTGCGGACCAATAAGTGAACACCTTGGGGGAAGAGGGGGGGGGGCATATAAGACAGCTGGCCCGCACTCATGATCTCAATACGTCAGAGCACCTGATGATGGTGACATGTCTGAGCACCAAAATATTGTGCCCATTGGACACTATGTACCGGCAGTACACCTGTGAACCTTTCGAGAATGTGGGTACATTGCCTAACTAATAAGATGGTACTGAATAAAATTGTAGAGAAAAATTTGTAACTTACCTTGACTAAAAGAAGGGAGTGATTGGTAGGAAACATTCCTAGACACGAAGGAATCACAAATTCATGTTGGAGGGAAGTGTGTGGGATAAAAATTGCCAAGGGAGACCAAGAGGTGACTACAGTTAGCACATTCAAATAGATGTGGGTTGCCATTATAATGGAGAGACAAAGAGGCTTGCTCAGTATATAATAGAGTGGAGAGCTGCATCAAACTTTCACAAGAATCTATGAACTGCCACTACATGAACATCCCAAACCTAGGATTCTATGAAGTAATCAAGTAATTACAAGAGAGCCATTTCTTGCTCCAAATGAGTATGTTTGCTGTTGTTGTGTCATCAAGTTTATGTACCAACATAACTATTTTAAATATTTCAAATCCTGCAATTGCTTTAGTACATTTCCGAAAAAAAAAGGGGGGTTAGTTCACCTGGAGAGACTACTCTGAATTTGATCAAATGACAGCTGATGTCAGTTGGGTAATAGTAGATGTACTGATAATGGTTTCAGTGTTATCTGCAAACAGAGAGTGTACTTACAAAGCTGCTATAGCACCATTTGAGTTTACCCTTTGATAGGGAGTGTTTACAGCCATCAGGCTCAGTGTGATATCAACGCCTTGCAATGGAAATGCATTCATGCTTCCTACAGCCAACTTAGCCTACAGCCAACTGAGTGAGTTTAATAGGGGTCAAATTGTGGCCTTCTGAGTGGTGGGATGGTCCTTTTGGAGAACTGCCACACAAATTGGATGTGCTGCGTGAGTAATGCAACAACACTGGTTGCAATAGGCATGTGAATATTCTCACACCTCTAGGTGAGGTTCTGGATATGCACACATAACAGATCTCCACCAAGATCATCATATTGTAAGGGCAGGAGTAACAGATCCTACCGCTACCACAGCAGAGATATGAGGGTTTGTAAGTACAGAAGTGTCAACATGAAATGTTACTTGCAGAGGGACTAATGGACTCGCAAACCTCATGTACAGTAAAATACAGTGTTGCTTATATTTCCACATAAATCTTTGAACTACCACTACATGAGCATTCCAAACCTAGGATTCTATGAAGTAATCAAGCAAGCATGTTTGTTTCCTATTTTTTTTTTTTTTCTGAATTATACTAGATTCATCCTTTATCTGCGTTTTTGCTTTTTTCAGTAATTTTTTTTTTTACTTTTTTTCCACTGTTTATTTGGTCTTTTATGGTCTGCATACATTGGCATGCCCGTTGCCCAATGTTTACTGCCATTTTTGTTCCACTTCTTCTCTTTGTAGATGTAGCTGATATACAAATTTACTAATTATGTAACTTTCACTGTTAACATAATGCACATGTAACGACTGCTTGCCTCTTCAAGTTTTCTAAGAAAGTTAATTATAAATAATGGAAACACCAGGTTGGCATTCAACAACATTATTAGAACAGTTTACAACTGACTGCAAAGATGTAATGACAAGCTGCAACTGGTACATAAAATATACACACACCTACAGCATTTAAGCTATTGGCCATTGATCTTCAGAATAAAGAGCAATCACAGATACACTTCAGTCACACAACTGTCATCCTTGCAGCACTCCTTACAGCTTCTAATAAATAATTATTTCCATCAATTAGTTAGTATGTTCAGTGTTGTTTCATTTTCAGATTGAGGATTACACCAGGATATGCTTTACCAGTGCCAGGTCTTGCAGCATCACCACCAAAGTTTGTCTCCCTGGAAGAGATTATGCAGGCTGCAAAAGGATTGAATAACATGGCACTTGCTCATGAAATTGCAATTGATAAAAATTTTGAGTTGCAGAAACTAGATCCACCTGATGACAGGTCAGTAACTTCATGTTTCCACTACCAGTCACAAGACCAATCAGTGATGGTTAATTTAAAATAGCAGTAAATACCTAAGGTAGGATTTGATATAATAAAATAATAGCTCCTCATTATTGTAGGATCTTAGGATCTTGTGATGCTACCTGCTACAGCTATCATCTTTCTAACATACTTCCTAAGACCGTTATCATTCTAGCATTAACGTGGAATATTCTACAGTAAATAAGTTCCTTGTCTTGGTTGTCAAAATGTCAGAAGCATGCTTTGCTACAGCACTTGGTCACTAATTTGAGTCCAGTAACAGGGTATGTTTTGTTTGTGAAAAAAAGTTCATTGGAACATTATGATTATTATTATTTATTTTTTGCCCTTGCGTATATGGATGAGAATATGTAGAATCCAAGTATTTTGGCACTTTTTACAGAGTTTCATGTATTAATATGCATCCTACTGAAAATTTTACCTAAACAAAATGAAACAGCATGTAGCTTTGTTTCAACTGACCTAATTAAATGTCGAAATTAGTGCAGCTGTCTGGCCACAATTAGTTGTCAGAGTTAGGTCATTTTTTATGAACTTAGCTAAAAATTTGGCTCCAATGACTGTAACTCAAAAACAGCCACTCCAAATGAAAAATGTAAAGATATGGAAATTGTAAAGCATGGAATTTCATGCTAGATAGTACCTAGTTTTTTAATTTATCTAAGTAATTCCATTTTCTTTAACATCAAAGTTTTACAATGAAATGAACTTTCCTCAATGTATATCTTTTACATTTTTTATTTCACATGTATTTTTATTCAATTTTATCCATCTTCATATATACTCCACAATACACTGCAAGGTGCATGGCGGAGGGTACACTGCTGTACCCCTACTAAGCATTTCCTTTCCTATTCCACTCTCAAACAGAACGAGGGAAAAAAGAATGTCTATATGCCTCTGTATGAGCCCTAATTTCTCTTATCTTTTCTTTGTGAACTTTATGCAAAATGTAAGTAGGCAGAAGATTGTTGTACAGTCAGCTTTAAATTTCGACCCTCTAAATTTCCTCATTAGAATTTCTCAAAAAGAACATCATCTTTCCTCCAGCAATTCCCATTTGAGTTCCCTGAGCATATCTGTGACACTCGTGCATTGGTCAAACATACCAGTAATGAACCTATCTGCGGGTCCCAAACACTTGAGCAATATTAAAGATGTGGTCATACAAGTGTTTTATACACAGTCTCATTTAGGCCGGTATTACACTATCAAATTATTTGTCAAAGAATTGGACAAAGAAAATTTGGACGTAGTGTAATAGGAACATCATCCAATATTTCATCCAATCTAAGGCCTCGACCTAGATTTGATCAAAGAAATGAGAAATGTGACCGCTTGGAGCGCTAGTAGTATACAGCTTCGTTGCCACTACAGCTGTTTTATTTGGAGGTTAAATATCTGACATTACTTGGACATAACGTTCGTACTCGTAAACATGGCTAGTAGTGGAATGTTTGTGTAGTGTTTTCTACCAACAACAAAATTTAAAAAAATCAGATGGGGCGTTGTATAACAGGTGACAAGGACAATTCACTGTCCGTCACGTCAATTCGCGTAGCCCAATACCCTGCAACGAAAGTAAGGTTGAGTTATAATCCGTGATGTAAAAAAGTCATTATATACTATCGGAATTGAAGAAGTAATACCTCTAAATCTTAATACGGCCGAAGCACATTTTAGAATGTATGATTTTGGTAACGTGGTGTGCTAAGTTCTGGGAAAAGAAACAACTTTCAAAACATCGACATCTGTTTGCAAGCGAATCTATGTACATATAAATACGTCAGCCAATTTTTGTAAGGAAATAAATAGAGCCTATTTACTTTATCAGCAATGTTTCCCCCCTTACATTGTTAATAATGTCATAAACAATTTAGATTACCGGTATCCTCTTTGAAACTTCCTGGCAGATTAAAATTGTGTGCCGGAACCAGGACTCGAACCTGGGACCTTTGCCTTTCACGGGCAAGCGCACTACCGACTGTGCTATCCCGACACGACTCACGATGCCGCCTCACAACTTTACTTCTGCCAGTACCTCGCCTCCTACTTTCCAAACTTCACAGAAGCTCTCCTGCAAACACGCAAGACTAGCACTCCTGGAAGAAAGGATATGGTGGAGACATGGCTTAGCCACAGCCTAAGGGATGTTTCCAGAATGAACTTCACTCTGCAGCGGAGTGTGTGCTGATATGAAACTTCCTGGCAGATTAAAATTTTAATGGACAGTTTGTTGCTGGTCATTCCCACATAGAACGCTTCACAGTGCAGGCATGTCAGTTGGTAGATCACGTGGGTACTATCGCAAGTGGCTCTGCCTTTGATCGTGTACACCTTCCGGGTTACGGGACTGGAGTAAGTGTTGGTGGAAGGGTGCATAGGGCAGGTTTTACAACGGGGGCGGTTACAAGGGTAGGAGCCAGAAGGTAGGGAAGGTGGTTTGGGGATTTCACCGGATACTTTCCGGGACTGGAGCGGACTTTGAATGTGGCTCTCCAGCAAGGATACGACTTCCTAAAATCCTGCCCCGAAATGAGATCCATCCTTCATGACATCCTTCCTACTCCACCGAGAGTGTCTTTCCGCCGCCCACCTAACCTCCGTAACCTCCTAGTCCACCCCTATGAAATCCCCAAACCACCTTCCCTACCTTCTGGCTCCTACCCTTGTAACCGCCCCCGTTGTAAAACCTGCCCCATGCACCCTTCCACCACCACTTACTCCAGTCCCATAACCCGGAAGGTGTACACGATCAAAGGCAGAGCCACTTGCGATAGTACCCACGTGATCTACCAACTGACATGCCTGCACTGTGAAGCGTTCTATGTGGGAATGACCAGCAACAAACTGTCCATTCGCATGAATGGACACAGGCAGACAGTGTTTGTTGGTAACGAGGATCACCCTGTGGCTAAACATGCCTTGGTGCATGGCCAGCACATCTTGGCACAGTGCTACACCGTCCGGGTTATCTGGATACTTCCCACTGACACCAATCCTTCAGAACTCCGGAGATGGGAACTAGCCCTTCAGCATATTCTTTCTTCCCGTTGCCCACCTGGTCTCAACCTCCGCTAAATTCGAATTCCCACCCACCATCTTAACATCTTTGCCTTGGTTCTCTGGACAGAGCCTCTGCCTCAAGTGGCATCTCTGTCTAACTTCTAACTTCTTTGCTTTCTACAGTTCTACAGTATGTCTGCCTAAGTGTACTTGTGTCTGTGTAAATGTGTGGGTGTGTGTGCATTTATTTACCCTCCATTTTTTCCCCCAAGGTAAGTCTTTCCTGTCCCAGGATTGGAATGGCTCCTTACCCCCTTCCTTAAAACCCTCATCATTTCCTTTTCCCTCTCCTTCCCTTCTGCCTGATGAAGCAGCTAGGCTGCGAAAGCTAGCATTTTTGTTTGTTGTGTGTGTGTGTGTGTGTGTGTGTGTGTGTGTGTGTGTGTGTGTGTGTGTTTATTTGTTGCTATTACTGCCTGTGCCCCTTCGCCTGGTAAGTGTACTTCATCTATTTTTCACGTATGTTTTGATTGATGTATTTATGTGTGGCTATCAGAGCCTTTTTATTGTTAGCAACAGGATTGGTTGGGCTGTAACAATAGTCTGGGTGTGATTAAACGTAATCTTTTCATCCCTCTTACAGCATCATTAATTTACCCCATAGTCTTCAGGAAAACTTCCGGGCTGATAGGCTGTGGTCCAAATATAGAACTTCCTCCCGATGTTTCATCTCCAACTGTGGGAGACATCTTCCAGTGTCTTGCGGCAACTGCCACTATAGTCTGAGGGGCTCTCGCATTTATAGAGGGCACCACTATACGTCATGTGAGGCTGATTGTGTGGCTATCTTTGGATGACATCGTCATTCTCAATTAAAAGTAATCAATTGTCATCTTGTTGGTGCATTGTCAACGTCCATATTTTATCCAACTTCAGACCTTCTTTTCTATTAAAATTATTCCAGTGTTTGTGAATCTCTATTGCTTCTCTATACATGCATGCATGTAATGTGATGTTCTAGCTAAAACGCTCATTTCATTAAATTTTATTTGATGGTTCCCACATTGAAAAACATGTTCTGCTACTGCCGATTTTTCCGTGTGGCCCAGGCGACAGTTTAGGCGGGTGTTGATGCTTCTTTCAGTTGTTTCAATATATACTTGACCTCAGCTGCAAGGAATTTTTTATACCCCAGGTGTTGCTAGGGGTTGACGTGCGTTTTTGGCTGATCTCAAGTACTCTTTTATCTGCTTGGTGGGTGTGTAGATAGTCTCGACACCATGTTTTGCCAATACTTTCCCTATTAGATCAGTTATTCTGCTAACGTACAGAAGGAAAACTTTTCCACATGGTTGCCGTTGTTGCTCGGAACTTCTGGATTCTTCTCTTCTTCGATGGAAAGCTCAATCAATTTCTTTGCCACCATACCCATTTTTCTTGAAGGCCGACTGTAGGTGATTTAGTTCATCCTCCAAGTAAACTGGCGCTCAGATTTTGTTAGCTCTCTCCACCATGGTTTTAATGATACTTCTCTATAGCCTCGGATGATGGTTTGACTCCTATGGAGGTATCGATCAGTGCGTGTGTCCTATCTGTATAACTTATGGCCCAGAGTCCCTTCCTCCCATTTAATTACCGATACATCCAGGAAGTTAAGTGGCCATTTCTCTCTTTCTCCATTGTGAACTGTATCTTTTGATTACAGCTATTGGGATGCATTAAGAAGACATCTAGCTCCTCTTCACCATAGTTCCACACTACAAAGGTGTCGTCAACATGTCGGTACAACTTAGTTGATTTCTTTCTGGCCATCTGTAGCGCCTGCTGTTCGACAAACTCCATACATAAATTGACAACAGCTGGACTGAGAGGGCTTCCCATAGCCACTCTGTCAATTTGTTCATAAAACGCCTTGTTGTACTCGAAATAAGTTGTGGTAAGGCAGTGTCTGAACAAGGCCACAATGTCAATTTCATACATAGCAGATATGTTTCCACCTGATATTGTGGCCTTGTTCAGACACTGCCATACCACAACATATTTTCAGTACAACAAGGAGTTTTATGAACGGGAAGAGAGAATATGCTGAAGGGCAAATTCCCATCTCCTGTTGGTGTCAGTGGGAAGTATCCATATAACCCAGACGGTGTAACACTGTGTCAAGATGTGCTGGCCATGCACCAAGGCATGCTTAGCCACAGGGTGATCCTCATTACCACCAAACACTGTCAGCCTGTTTCCGTTCATGCGAATGGATAGTTTGTTGCTGGTCATTCCCACATAGAAAGCATCACAGTGCAGGCATGTTAGCTGGCAAATCACGTGGGTGCTATCGCGAGTGGCACTGCTCTTCTGACATGGGTTACAGGTCTGGAGTAAGTGGAGGTGGGAGTGTGCATAGGACAGGTTTCACACTGGGGGTGGGTACATGTGTAGAAGCCAGAGGGCAGGGAAGATGGTTTGGGGATTTCATAGGGGTGAACTAGTTTATGAAGGTTAGGTGGTGACGTTAAAGACACTCTTGGTGGAGTGGGAAGGATTTCATGAAGGATGGGTCTCATTTTGGAGCAGGATTTAAGGAAGTTGTATCCTTCCTGGAGAGCCACATTCAGAGTCCGATACAGTCCCGGAAAGTATCCGGTGACAAGAGGGGCACTTTTAGGGTCCCCATGTGGAGGTTCTGGGTTTGGGGGGATAAGGAATGGCCCTGGCTATTTGCTTCTGTACCAGATCAGGAGAGCAGTTGCAGGATGTGAAAGTTGTTATTAGGTTATTGGTGTACTGGTTTAGGGATTCGGGACTGGAGCAGACTCGTTTGCCACAAAGACCTAAGTTGTAGGGAAGGTAACATTTGATGTGGAATGAATGGCAGCTGTCATAATGGAGGTACTGTTGTTTATTGGTGGGTTTGATGTGGAAGGATGTGTGAAGTTGGCTGTTGGACAGATGGAGGCCGACATCGAGGAAAGTGGCATGGGATTTGGAATAGGATCTGGTGGATTTGATGGAACCAAATGAGTTTAGGCTGGGAGAGGAAATTCTGGAGTTCTTCTTCACTGTGAGTCCAGATCATGAAGATGTTATCAATAAATCTATACCAAACTTTGTGTTTACAGGATTGGGTACCCAACAAGGCTTCCTCTAAGCTACCCATAAATTAGTTTGCGTACGAGGGGGCCATCCTGGTTCTCATGGGTGTTCCTTTTAATTGTGGATATGTCTGTCCCTCAAAAGTGAAGAAGTTGTGGGTTAGGGTGAAGCTGGCTAGGGTAATAAGGAAAGAGGTTTTAGGTAGGGTTGCATGTGGAATGTTTGTGTATAAGGAAGTTGCACCAATGGTTCCAAGGATAGTTTCCAGAGGTAACAGATTGGATAAGGATTTCAGGCGATCACAAAAGTGGTTGGTGTCTTTGATTAAGGATGGGAGACTACACATAATGGGTTGAAGGTGTTGGTTTACATAGGCAGAGCTTCGTTCTGTGGCGGCTTGTTAACCGGCCACAGTGGGGGCATGGATGATTAGGTTTGTGGATTTTAGGAAGTAGGTAGAAGGTGGGGATGTGGGGTGTTGATGGGGTCATGAGGTTGATAGACTCAGGTGAAAGGTTTTGTAGGTGGCCTAAGACTCTGAAGATTCCTTGAATCTCTGCCTTGACATCAGGAATGGGATTGTCTTGACAAATGTTGTACGTAGTGTTGTCTCAAAGCTGACAGTCTCCCGCCGATCAAGTATCATGGTCGTGGATCCCTTGTTGGTTGGGAGAATTACGATGGAACAGTCAGCCCTCAGATCTCGGATAGCCCAGGCTTAATCCAACTCCCAACATCACCGCAACCTGCAACCCTACCTACAACCTCTCATTACCCAAGCCAGCTTCATCCTAACCCACAACTTCTTCACTTTTGAGAGCCAGACATACAATCAACTAAAGGGAACAGCTGTGGAAATCAGGATGGACCCCTCATATGCCAACTTATTTATGGGGCACTTGGAGGAAGCCTTCTTGGATACCAAGGCCTGTCAACCCAAAGTTTGGTTTAGGTTCATTGATGACATCTTCATGATCTGGACTCACAGTGAAGAAGAACTCCAGAATTTCCTCTCCAACCTCAACTCCTTTGGTTCCATCAGATACACGTGGTCCCTTTCCAAATCCCATGCCACTTTCCTCGACGTCGACCTCCATCTATCCAATGACCAGCTTCACACATCCATCCAAATCAAACCCAACAACAAACAACATACCTTCATTATTACAGCTGCCACCCATTCCACATCAAACAGTCCCTTCCTTACAGCTTAGGTCTTTGTGGCAAACGAGTCTGCTCCAGTCCCGAATACCTGAACCAGTACACCAATGACCTGATGACAGCTCTCACATCCTGCAGCTACCCTCCTGATCTGGTACAGAAGCAAATAGCCAGAGCCACTTCCTCCTCCCCCCAAACCTAGAACCTACCACAGAAGAACCCTAAAATTGCGCCTCTTGTCAATGAATACTTTTTGGGACAGGATCAGACTGAATGTGGCTCTCCAGCAAGGATACGACTTTCTTAAAACCTGCCCCAAAATGAGATCCACCCTTCATAACATCCTTCTCACTCCACCAAAAGTGTCTTTCTGCTGCTCGCCTAACCTTCGTCATTTTCTTTGTTCTTCCCTGTGAATTCCTCAAACAATCTTCCCTACCTTCCAGCTCCTACCCATGTAACTGCCTCTGATGTAAAACCTGCCCTATGCATCCTCCCACCTCCACTTACTCAAGTGCTTAATCCAGAAGTTGTACACGATTAAGGGCAGAACCACTTGTGATAGCACTCACATGATTTACCAAGCACTGCACTGCCCTGCACTGTGAAGCCTTCTATGTGGGATGACCAGCAACAAACTGTCCATTTGCATGAACAGACACAGACAGACAGTGTTTGTTGGTAATGAAGATCACCCTGTGGCTAAGCAAGCCTTGGTGCACGGCCAGCACATCTTGACACAGAGTTACACAATCCGTGTTATATGGATACTTCCCACTGACACCAACCTTTCAGAACTCCGGAGATGAGAACTTGCCCTTCAGCATATTCTCCCCTCCTGTTGGCCACCTGGTCTCAACCTCCGATTATTTCAAATTCCCACCTAACATTCAACATCATCTTTGCCTCTAATCTCTGGACAGAGCCTCTGACTTGACTGACATCTCTGTCCAACTTCTTTGCATTTTGCATATGTCTGCCTTGGTGTGTGTGCGCGTGAATTGCATGTGGGTGTGTGTGTTTATTTACCTATCCTTTTTCCCCAAATGTAAAACTGAGCTTTTGCAACCTTAGGTTGCTTCTTCAGAAAGAGCAGGTTAGGAGAGGGAAAAGGACAGGATGAGGGTTTTAATGGAATGGGTGAGGAGTCATTCCAATCCCTGGATAGGAAAGACTTACCTTGGGGGGGGGGGGGGGGGGGAAGGATAGGTAAACAAACACACACACACACACACACACACACACACACACACACACACACACATATATATATATATATATATATACCCACAAACACCAAGGTAGACATGTGCAAAATGCAAAGAATTTGGACAGAGATGCCAATCGAGGCAGACGCTCACTCCAGGCAAAGATGTAGAATGGTGGGTGGGAATTTCAATCTAACGAAGGTTGAGATCTGGTGGGCAACAGAAAGAGAGAATATGATGAAGGGCAAGTTCCCATCTCCAGAGTTCTGAAAGGTTGTTGTCAGTGGGAAGTATCCATACAACCCGGACAGTGTAACGCTGTGCCAAGATGTGCTGGCCATGCACCAAGGCATGCTTAGCCACAGGGTGATCCTCATTACCAACAAACAGTCTGTCTTTGTCCGTTCATGCAAATGGACAATTTGTTGGTGGTAATTCCTACATAGAATGCTTCACGGTGCAGGCATTTTCGCTGGTAAATCACGTGGGTGCTGTCGCAAGTGGCTCTGCCCTTAATTGTGTACACCTTCCGGGTTACAGGACTGGAATAAGTGGTGGTGAGAGAAATTATAGGACAGGTTTTACACTGGGGGGCGGTACCATGGGACGAGCCGGAGGGTAGGGAAGGTGGTTTTGGGATTTCATAGGGATGGACTAGGAGGTTATGAAGGTTAGGTGGGTGGTGGAAAGACAGTTTCTGTGGAGTGGGAAGGATGTCATGAAGGATGGATCTCATTTCAGGACAGGATTTATGGAAGTCATATCCTTGCTGGATAGCCTCATTTAGAGTCCGCTCCAGTCCCGGGTTAGTATCCAGTGACAGGAGGGGGCACTTTTAGGGTCTCTCTGTGGGAGGTTCTGTGTTTGGGGAGAAGAGGAAGTGGCCCTGGCTATTTGCTTCTGTACCAGATCACGAGGATAGCTGCGGGATGTGAAAGATGTTATTAGGTTGTTGCTGTACTGGTTCAGGGATTCAGGACTGTAGCAGACTCGTTTGCCACGAAGACCTAAGCTGTAGGGAAGGGACCATTTGAAATGGATGGCAGCTGTCATAATGGAGGTACTGTTGTTTATTGGTGGGTTTGATGTGGACGGATGTGTTAAACTGGCCATTGGATAGATGAGAGTCAACATCGAGGAAAGTGGCATGGGATTTGAAATTGGACCAGTTGAATCTGATGGAGCCAAAGGAGCATCAGACGATGCATTCATTGACATCCTGGTATGCGATATGCTGCAATAAGGCCCACCACTCATTTGGCCATGGCAGCTAGGTGAGGGCTGCAAATAGTGTAACGACACTGGAAAGCTGCTAAAATATGCACCTGGGGGTGGACTGCACTGTATGTTTTGTGACCTTGTGTCTCTCAGGGCAGAGTCTTGCTGCCAAAGGATTTATGCAGTCTCATGGTGTGACGGTGCCAAGTTCAGGACAACCTTGGAGCAGAATGTTGACATTATACTGCCAGCGACCATGTGATGGTGCCTTGGCTGTCTACTGACACATTGACTATGACTCATACTGCCTTCATCTGTGACACGACGACTTACTCTCCAGCCCTGACTGCTGCTGCTCTGACACTGGTAACTGTTTATTCTGCTCTTCACACATCTGTTGGCAGAAGAGTGCCGCTTTGTTTTATCCATTAGGCAACGGCTTTGGAACATGGCCAATGAAGTGACCTTCATGGTTACAGAATCCAGTTGTCATCTGAAATTTTTGTGTTAGTTGGGCTGTGCAGCTATGCCGAGTTGGTCATGTACTTGGTTCACAAACTTGATGGCATAATTACAATGTCCCTCTTGCAACAGTTGGCATCGACTCTGTACATCATTTGACTGTTACTGATGTACTCCAAATATCCAACTGAATTACATATAATTTATTCTGACTACTTCAGGCACACTACATTATATACATTTCTTTGCATACTAAAAAAAAAACATGTGGTGGCAATAACATATGGTTAGTATTTGGAGCTAGTAAACATTTTATGGACTTTTATTAATTTTCATTATTCAACTGATAGGGTGTTAGGTTTTTGACAGCTGTGTATTGAATTGTTTGGAATAAGAACTGGTGTTTATGAACAAGACGATATCATGTGTTGCTCATTAATGGTGTTTATGATTACAACTGCATATCTTTATCTGCATGCTGATCAACAGATTTTGGTGTGAGCATAGATTTATTGACTAGGCACAGTGTTATATTAAGTTTTGCTGGAAAAATACAATCCTAGCTCAATAGCAAAGAAACTGTTTTATGATCTTACCCCCTTCCCCTGGGGCACCTTTCTCCCCCAAAGTTGGAGCCCTTTCGACGTATCTACCAGTGCATCACAAGAGTTTAACAGGCATTTTAAGATCCACATTGGGCATACGTGGCTCACCCATGGACATCTCCTTCGGGGTGAGAACCCGCCCCAATGTTGGTGTGACTCTCGTCTGACTATCGTCCACGTATTGTTGGACTGCCCCATTTTAGCCGCCTTGTGGAGAAATTTTAACCTCCCTGCTGTTTTATCAGAAGTTTTAGGTGACGATGCTACAATGGCAGATTCCGTTTTACTTTTTATTCGAGCAGGTTTTTTTTATCGTTCTCTCTAACTAGAGAGCTGCCGAGTGGTTGACTTTTCCTCTTTTATACTCATGGTCGGCCAACCACAGCCATTGGCTTCCTTGTTGTAAGCTGTCTTTGTGTGATGGTCTCCTTTCGTTTTGTTTTGTGTTGTTTTTGATGAAGTTTTATGGACTAAGTGGGATTCCCCTCCCACTTCACACATTAACTCTGGGCCTATCTCTTTCCCGCCCACAGTATTCTTTGGACACTTTTTGGTGAAACGGGGGACTGATGACCATTGTAGTTTGGTCCCCCTTAAGCATCCAACCGACCAACCAGGCATTTAAGAGTCACTTTGTTTCCAGATCGATGAGAAAAGTATCAGAGCACTGGAAAAATTACCCACGATAGTTGTGAAATTGACAAGACTTAGATGAGGAATCAGTGGTCCATTAAGTAGTATGTTGCATATAGGCTGGAAGGAGCACCTGCCCAGAACTGGAGAAATGGGACTAAGGACCTATTTGTTGATATACCGCAGGCTCTACATTACTGATAGTGTACTTTTAGTGACTACAGGAGAGTCAAAATGCCAGTTGTGCGCACAACTATACTTCAACTGAACATTTTGAGTGTCAATAATGGAGGATAGATAACAACTCACTGTAAAGAGGCTTGCTGAGCTGCTGACAGGCATGAAAATAGATAATCACATTCACACAACTTAAATGTTTGGCCATGGACTTCAATCAGAAAAAGAAACACATACATTCACACAATCACTCAGAAAACTATACACACACAACCAATATGTCCAGCCACCCCAGTGCCACAAGCATCTAGACTGTGAGTCAGGTGGGGAATGAAGGGGGGAAGGATGTCAGATAAAGGTGAGGATGGAAATTTTAGTAATGTGTGATGGGTTGTAAAGGCTCTGGTAGGCGGGAATTTGAATTGTGGCAATGAATGCAGTGAAGGGATGGGGTAGGAAAGGATAAAAGGGAGGTACAGAGGACTGTGAGGATTTGAAATGATAAAAATGAGAAAGAATAAAAATAGGAAAGAACAGGAAAATATAGGTGAAAATAAAAAGTAATTAATTAATGGGATATTGTAAGGGGCAACAAACAGTTGCAAGGATGACATGAATGGGAGATATGCAGGATAATGATTGTGGAAGGGAAGGGGGGGGGACTTTTGGGGCATAGGGTGTAAGGATGGGAAGTTATCCTAGGTTGAAGCCAGGATGGGTTGTGGGACCGTAGAATGTGTTGAAGGGACAAGTCCAATCTATGCAGTTCAGAAGAGAGCTGATGGTGGAGGGAGGGAGGGGGTCCAGATAGCTTGGTTAGTGAAGCAGCCATTGAAATCCAGAGTGTTGTGTTCAGCTGCATGCAGTGTCACAGGGTGGTCCATCTTGCTTTTTGCCACAGTTTGGCGGTGGCTATTCATACTGAGGGTCAGCTGGTTCTTCGTCATACCAATATAAAATGCTGTGCAATGATTGCAGCAGAGTTGGTATATCACATGGCCACTTTCACAGGTGGCCTGACCTCTGATGGGGTAGGATAAGCCTGTGACAGAACTGGAATAGAAAGTGCTTGGGTAGGTTTTGCATTGGGATCTTCCACAGGGATATGATCCTTGTGGTAAAGGGTGGGGGTTGGGAGTGGCATAGGGATGGACTAGGATGTTGTGGAGTTTGGGTGGGCGATGAAACACCACTTTAGGAGCCCCTCGGGAGCTCAGCATTAATTTGCTGATTACGGGTTTGGTGAACCCAGGGTCCTGAGCCGTGGGCTGTATTGCGCCAACAGTCTGCTACACCGTAAGCTCTATGCATGCTTCAATGACCATCGTTTGGTGCGACGGCGGAACGTTGTACATTTCAGAGCCCTGGGATCTTGGCTTAATCACCTGGGTCACGAGGACAATATACATCTCAAAAAAAAAAAAAAAAAAAAAAAAAAAAAAACCCTCGATCTCAAGGTGTGCTACGTGCCAAGGAGATGCATGGCTGTTGAGGTTGAACAGTCGCTAGAGAGCAACCTGTGAGGAACCTGCTGCACCTCAGTTGTATAAGGCTTACCCAGGCAAGTGGGGCTCAGCCTGGGTGGACCTTTAGTTCCCCAGCTGCTTGTGGGATGAGAATGAAACGAGCTAATAATAGTGTTGCTGCATGCAAGCCCGGCGTCTCTAAGAGAGGTAGAAGGGACTACAATGCTGCAGAGTATGATCCCCAAACATTCCCTTCCCTGGCTACACCATGGGAAGAACGTCTGGCAAGAAACCAGGGTGAGGCTTACGCCCGTAAGTATCTTGTCTGTAGCCTCACTGATGGGAACTCCTTTAAGACGACTAAGCCCTTGTTCTTCATGGAACAAGGACAAGTATGGTGACATGGAAGGCATGTCAAAAATGTGCTCTGGGTCGGTATTAATAATGACGTCATCCCCAGCCCAGTCACAGGGACTGCTTGCATGTGACAAGCTGGGTGATGTTTCCGATAGCATAACACCACACAAGACCATAAATAAGGTGCAGGGAATAATATTCCACAGAGACCTTTTGTTGCAGTCAGACGACGAACTGTGTGCAGACTTAGAATGGCGGGGTGTTCATTTTATTCGAAGAGTCCATAGGGGTCCGAAGGACAACAGGGGTGCCTTCATCTTGGCTTTCGAGGGTGGTTCATTGCTCGAGAAGTCAAGGTGATGATCTACCAGTGCGACATAAAGCTCTACGTTCCTCCCCCTTTGCGTTGTTTTAAGTGCTGGACGTTTGGGCATATATACTCCCGATTTGATGCCAACCCTACATGTCGGGAGTGCGGAGTGCTGTCCATCCAAACGTCCCTTGCACCCCTCCTCCAGTATGTGTCAACTGTGGTTTAAATCACTCCCCTTGTTCGCCTGTCTGCATGGTTTTGCACCAGGAACGAAAAATCATGGAATACAAGACCCGCGACCAACTAACCTACTCAGAGGCAAAGCAGAAATATTAGAAGCTCCACCCTGTGTGCCTGGTTAACACCTATGCCACGGCAGCCTCGCCAGCATCATCTAAATTGCCTGGTCTTCAGTCTGTACCACCTAATCCAGTGGGCTCTCAGGCCCACCAAACTGACCCTGCCCCCTTGCCAGCTGGGGGCACTTCCTCTTCGGTGGCTCCCACTCTTTTCACTGTGGGAGCAACCACCCCTCTAACATCAGGGACACTGGTCCCCACCTCTCAACCGGAGAAGGAGAAGCCTCCTCCGACTCCTCTCGCTAGGAAGGAGTCCCTCAGGACACTCCCTTCCGAGGCTTCTCAGGGTGCCTCTGAGGATCCTGGCCGAAGGCCCAAGGATCCCAAACCTGTTGGTCGAAGGGCTTCTCGCTCTTCTTCCACACCTGATGCCACTTCCGAGAAGCCCTCCAAGCTCCTGAAGCCAAAGGGGCAGCGAGGGGGAAGAATTAAGACAAAGAAAAAGGACTCTTTAGTGGCTCGAAAGCCACAGCTACCCTCATCTTCTGCTTCAGAAGATGAGTTAAGAGATCCTCACCTCACCTGAGGATCTCGCCCTCATCAACTCCCCAGAGTTGATGATTTTGGATCCGATAGGTTTAAAATCGGCAGTAACAAGTGAACCTATGGAGTGACCCTTTTCTTAATTGTCCCACTCATGGCCGTTAAAGACAATAACATCATCCTTCAGTGGAATTGTGGTGGTTTTTTCCCCCCGCTTAGCTGAGTTACGCCAACTCCTCAGCACTTCACCTGCGTTTTGCATTGCTCTGCAAGAAACTTGGTTTCCGGTGATGTGCACCCCTGCCTTACGTGGCTATCGAGGTTATTATAGGAACCGCACAGACGGTGACAGGCTGTCAGGTGGCGTATGCATCTAGGTCCTTACCTCTGTCTAAAGCACAGCTGTTCCACTATGAACGCCTTTGGAAGCTGTAGCTGTCAGGGTAAGAGCTGCGGTGGACATTGCCCTCTGCAATGTCTACCTCCCTCCTGACGGTGAAGTACCACAACGTGTCCTGGCTGCACTGATACCACAACTACCCCCGCCTCACCTATTATTGGGTGATTTCAATGCCCATAACCCATTGTGGGGTGGTACTATGATTACTGGCCGTGGTAGAGATGTCGAGTCCTTGATATCTCAACTCGACCTCTGCCTTTTACACAACGGTGCCCCCACGCATTTTAGCGCGGTGTATGGTACTTACTCGGCCATCGATCTTTCAGTGTGTAGCCCTAGCCTCTTCTCCTTAACCCACTGGAGTGTCCACAATGATTTGTGTAGTAGTGATCACTTCCCGATTTTCTTATCACTACTCCCGCATCGGGTCCCAGAACGCCCGCCCCGATGGGTGCTGAATAAGGCTGATTGGGACGCTTTTACTTTTGCTGCCATCATTGGCTCTCCTACACACTCCAACATAGATGCAGTAATCGACAGCGCTACCTCTGCCATTATTTCTGCAGCTTATGGTGCAATCCCTCGCTCTTCGGGATCTGCCCGGCGGCGGACAGTGCCCTGGTGGTTGCCGGAGATTGCTGAGGCGAGAGCGCAGGCGAGCTCTGCAGTGCCACAAGCAGCACCCATCTATGGAGAACCTTATTGCTTTTAAATGGCTTCATGCCCGCGCCCGACAGTTGATTAGACGAGGCAAACAGGAGTGTTGGGAAAGGTACGTATCTACCATTGGATCGTGTACCTCTCCATCCCAGGTGTGGGCGAAGATCAGACGTGTTTATGGCTACCAGTGTCCTCTTAGTGTGCCCGGGATTTCTGTGAATGGAGCAGTTTGCACAGATCCAGATGCAGTTGCTGAACTGTTTGCTGAGCACTACGCTCAGAGTTCTGCATCTGCGGCCTACTCCAGGGCCTTTCGCGCCATGAAAGAGTTGGAGGAATGACTGCGCTTATCCTTCTCAACTCGCCATACTGAACTGTACAATGCTCCATTCAGTGAATGGGAATTCTTCAGTGCCCTGGCACACTGTCCTGACACAGCGCCTGGGCCAGATCGTGTCCATAATCAGATTCTGAAACACCTGTCACCTGAGTCTCAGCATAACATTCTGCTCTCTTCAACCGCATCTGGAGTTCTGCTATGTTCCCGTCACAGTGGAGAGAGTGTCTGATAGTCCCGGTGATCAAACCTGGTCAACATCCACATGAGTTGAACAGCTACCGACCAATCAACCTCACCAACAATCTTTGCAAATTGCTGGAGCATATGGTGAGTCGACGATTGTGCTGGCTCCTTGAGTCCAGGGGTCTGCTCACTCCATGCCAGGGTGGTTTGCGAAAGGGGCGCTCAGCTGTGGATAACCTGCTCCACGTTGAGTCCACCATACAGACATCCTTCTCTTGCCGCCAACACCTGGTGGCAGTTTTATTCAATTTATCTAAGGCTTATGACAAAACCTGGAGACATTACATCCTTACCACATTACATGGGTGGGGTCTCCGGGGCTTGCTTTCCATTTTTTTCCAGAATTTTTTTATCTTTGTGTACGTTTCGTGTTCAAGTCAGTGCCTCTGGTACCTCTCTGCATGTACAGGAGAATGGGGTACCCCGGGGCTCTGTCCTGAGTGTTCCTCTGTTTTTAGTGGCGATAAATGGTCTAGCAGCAGCGATAGGTTCTTCAGTCTTCACCTTGTTGTATGCAGATGACTTCTGTTTATATTTTAGCTCTTGCAGTAAACATGTTGCTGAACGACAGTTGCAGGGAGCCACATGCAAAGCACAGACGTGGGCCCTCTCTGCTGCCAAGATCTGTGTTATGCATTTCTGCCAGCGTCGGACAGCCCATCCACATCCTGAGCTTTACTTCGATGGCCATCAGTGTGGTGAAAATGCACCGTTTCTTGGGGCTAGTGTTTGACAACTGGCTGACATGGCTTTCTCATATCCGTGAGCTCAAGCAGAAGTGCTGGAAGCACCTTAATGCCCTCCGCTGCCTCGGTAACACCACTTGGGGCACAGACTGCAGTACGCTACTGTGTGGGGTTAGGGTTGCAACAGGAGCCTTTCGAACAAGTCTCCTTGTGGAGGCCGGTGTGCCTACTTTGCATATCGGGCGACAACAACTGCTTGCAAATAATGCTGCTACCATCAGTGGTTTACCTAACCACCCAAACCATCGTCTACTCTTTCCTCTAACTGATCTCCACATTCTGAAGAGGCGACCGAGATCAGGGTTGACAGTTGGTGTCCGTGTTAGGTCTCTACTGAGTCAATTGGAGTCTGTTCCTGTCCCCTCTTTATCCAGATACCAGTCGCGTACACCACTATGATGTATACAATGGCCTCACCTTCGGCTGGTCCTGTCAAGGTACTCTACAACCTCAGTCCAACCTGAGACCCTTCGTCGCCAATTCCTATCAATTATTGATGGTTTCTGGGGCTCTATGGTAGTGTACACAGACAGCTCGATGGTAGATGGTCATGTCGGTTTTGCTTATAAGCTTGCAGGACACAATGATTTGCGATCCCTGCAGATGGCTGCAGTGTCTTCACTGCAGAGCTGGTAGCCATCCACCACGCACTTCAACATATCCGTTCCTGTCCTGAGCGGTTTACAGGCCATCAACCAGTGTTTTCCACGCAATCTTTTGATTGTTGCCATACACGAGTCCTTGTACACCATTGAACAACGTGGGCAGTCAGAGGCATTCCTTTGGACTCCGGGACACGTCGGGATAGACAGCCATGAGCTGGCTGACAGGCTGGTCAAAGAGGCCACCCACAAGCCTGTTCTCAGTATAGGCATCCCTTCTGCTGATCTCCAGTTTACACTATGCCGTAAAGTTCTCGGTTTGTGGAGTAGTGAATGGCACACTCTACAGGTGCCCAACAAATTGAGGTGTATAAAGGAGACAACCAACGTGTGGAGGACCTTTCTGCGGGCCCCTCGCAGAGACTCTGTTGTTCTCTGCCGGCTGCGTAGCGGCCATACTTGGCTTATGCACGGTCACCTTCTCCGTCGCAAGGATCCTCCCGAGTGTCGATGCGGTGCACATATGACAGTCGTCCACATCTTCTTGGAATGCCTGGATTTAGCCACTCAGAGGAGGAATTTTAATCTCCCTGACGATTTAAATATTGTTTTAGCTGACAATGCCTCTATGGCTGACACTGTTTTATATTTTATTCGTGTGAGTCGGTTGTACCGATCTATTTGATTTTTAGTACTGTGTTCATTATATATTTGTTCTCTGCTCGTCTATCGCTTTTAGGCAGGTGGTTTTAATGTGCAAAAGTGGCCAGATGCCCTACTACCTTGTCCGTGGTCACTTGGCCAGGACACTCTAGTATCCTCTTTCAACCTTTCTCTTCTTTTACCAGTTTTTTACTTTGAGTCTTTTATTCCTTGACGTGTTACACACTTTGCTTGGTGAGTTTTAACACATCGTTTTATACTACATTGTAGTGCTTTTTATTCCAATCTCTACAGTTTGAAACAAGGGACTGATAACCGTAGTTGTTTAGTCCCTTTCAAAATCAAACCATCCATCCACTTTAGGAGGGGTCAGGGGATCTTGGGTAGGATGTCTCTCCTTTCAGGGCATGATGACAGATAATCAAAGCCTAGATGAAAGAAGTGATTTAGTTGTTCCAGTCCAGGATGGTATTGGGTGACAAGATGGACACTCATTTGTGACTGGTTACTTGGGTTGGTTGGATGATTGGTCATGTGTTTGGATATGCCATGGGAAATCTGTTTGTGTACTAGGCCAGTAGGGTAATGTCTGTCTGTGAAGGCATTTGTGAGGCCTTTGGCGTAATGGGTCAGGGACTTCTCATCACTGCAAATTCGCCGTCCATTTGTGGTAAGGCTGTAGGGGAAGAAATTTTTTTATGTGGAATGGATGGTAGCTGGCATAGTACAGGTATTGCTGGTAATTAGTAGGTTTAATGTGGACAGAGGTGTGGATGGAGCTATCAGTGAGATGGAGGTTAACATCCAGGAAGGTGACATACTGAGTTGAAAAGGACCAAGTGAAAGTGATGGGGGAGGAGAAGTTTGTGGAGGAATGAGGATAGGGTGCCCTGGTGCTGAGTCCAAATAATGAAAATATCATCAATTAACCTGAACCAGACCAGGGGTTTTGGGAGGCTAGGAAGGTTTCCGTTGTTAAAATTGTAATTGAGCAGTTGTAAGTTATTACATGATGATGCATATGGGGCGGGGGGGGGGGGGGGTGTCCTGAAGATGAAAGTGTTGGTAAGGCACCATATGTGCATTGAGTGTGCCCGTAAGTCTACCAATCTGACATACTGTTTATCTCCATATTTTACTTTCAGTAATCCATAGGATCAAGTGAACATTGACTTTACTGTCCTTGTCAGGGGATTATGTTGTTATATGAGGTGAACACTAACACTTTGCATACATTGTCATCAACATCAGAAGGTTATTTTTGCCACTAACTATCACACCTGGGTTACATATAACATTGGACTACTTCCATTAATTTTGCAAAATGGTTATCATCTAACTGGTGTGACTCAGATTCCAAATCTGTGGGGCCAGAACTTTCAGGGCCAAGACAAAGAAAATTTTGACTAAAGTGACTTCCTTCTTTGTGTTGTAGAGATATACACCCATGCAGCTGTAGAGCAGCCAGGATGTTGCATAAACACATTGTTGACTTTTTGATCTCCTGCATCTGACCTCACAAGTCTAGGCTCTGGATGCTGACTAGGCCTTAATACAAGAGAGAACATTGGTCATGTTTGTGTGAGTTGCACTTGTGTGAATGCATGTTAGTTTTCTTCTTCTGATGCATGATTTGGTTCAAAAGCTGAATATTTAATTCATTTTCATTGAGCTGCCTGTCTGCAACTATTTTCTATCATTGCAATATAGTTATTACATCCTGGACGTGCCTATTTTGGTATCCATCACAAATAATGCAGTAATTCATTTTAAAATCATGTTAAAAACTTTATATTGATTCAAGGTAATTGTCTTGTGTATAAAGATTGTGTTAATGTTTGTTGCTTACATTTGGACTGAACTTGGAAATTAATTTGACAGCTTACATAAAAGGGTGAAAGAAACAATGAAGAAGGCATTTTGGGATCTGCTATCTCTAAAGCTCTCCGAAGACCCACCAGATTACAGTCAAGCAATGAATTTGCTTAGGGATATAAAAGAGGTATTATATATATATATATATAATTTCATTTTACAGCATTACTTTTGTTCAGCACAGTTATCACTTTCTTCTCTGTTGCAGTCTTTGTTCAGCCTACTACTACCACAACATGTCAAACTGAAAGAGGAAATATCAGATCTACTAGATGAAGATATAATACAGCAGCAAGTTGATGCTGGAACTTTAAACTTTCAGGTTTGTTTCTGGTTATACATCTTTCACAGACTTCATAATATTTTAAACGTCATTAAATATTGTTCATCATATGATTTTCTGTAATTTAGAGAATGGCAAATAATGAATTATTGTATAAGCAAACTAGAACATACTAGGTAGCTGTAGCTGAGATTTATCTTGTCTAGCTTACTCCACTTCCATGTTCCTCACTGTAAGTATCTGGCTACCATCTTCATGCATGATTTGTAGGTTAAGCTTTCTTTTCCCTTCACTACAGTATTTTACTGCAGTTTGTTTACATTCTATTTTTGCCGATTGAGAGTTGTCATTAAAAGGGGGTTACTGATTATCCCATTGAATTAATACAAGCATTACATACGTAATGATTGACCAATGCGGAATTAGAAAGGTCTGGATTGGGTTACCTTACATTCAGTATTTCAAGAATGCAGTGTTTATTAAAAGCCAACATAAAACACAAATGACAATATAAACATTAGCTTGAGAAAAATGTAACCTGTAAACCATTTAAAGTTAGCCAGGATCATTAAAATTTAAGAAAAGGCTTCAACTTGCCTGAAGGGCACAAAACAAAATTTACAATTCAAATTACAGCAGAGGAAAAGCAACATCAATGGTAAACATTAATCAATTCCCATTGTAGCAAACTTGAAGCAGCAATGTATTTTCGAGCAAGAGAACAGCTAGTGGGAAAAAAAAGAAAGAAAAGAAAAGGGAAAGGGTACAGTTTGATGAGTGTTCAAACGAATTAAGGCACCACATTTTTAACCCAAAGGAAGCTCTAAAGTCCCGCAGCATTGCCCAAAATACGACTAAGGGTTGGCATAATTTGCCCGTAGAAGGAAAACACTCCGCCTACATTTACGGCTGTCCCCCGGGACAGGTCATGAGGTAATAGTTGGGTACATTCTACCAGGACAAAACCCCAGAGACACTTAAGTATGTTGCAATCAGCAAGAGCAGTTAAGAAACCATATAAGATCAAATTTCATGGGTGAAAAGCTGCTCAAACGGTAGACCTCAGTGTTATCGGTCATTAAAGTACATGTATTCACAAGGACATAGGCATGGAAAACTGCTGCGGTTCAGCTAACCACCCTAAACTAAGACATGGACACAAATACAGGTAAGTATATTGTGAGCCAGAAGGGAAAGACACCTACTAATGCAAATAATTAGACACAGCCAACAAAAACAACTACTTAACTCCAAAGTCCAATTATAGTTGTACACGACATGCCAGAGTGCCTGGGTAGATTACTCCGAGATGGAAGTGAGTCTGTTTTAATCCAAGTTGAAGACTCCAGAGAAACAGGTACATTCTGGGAGGCTCAAGTATACATCAGGCCACCCCCATGGAACACAATGAGCGACACCAATCCCCCGGAAAATAGCACACCACTCTGTAAACCGAATACACCACAACTTGTGGCTGCTGACCCACTGACTCTTCCTCACACTCCTTCCTAATAATGTCCTGTAGCGGGCAGCTAAATGCATTCGGGTGTGCTGCCGATGGGAGAAATAAAAAAATACGTGATACGGTGCTGACACGGCTCACTGACTTGTTTTATTATGTGACTCATATGCTTATTTTTTCATATATGAATTTGTTTTACCTTCATTATTCCCAAATATTTTCTCCCAAGGAAAGCAGAGTATTCCATTTCATATAACAAACTCTTTTTGTAGTCATTATTCAGTTCTCACATATGTTTATAATTTTGCTGTCAAAATTATGGAAGTACCATTGCCTTCAATCAGTTCCGTCAAATACAAAAATTAAGTAATTTGCATAATGAGCATAAACCCTATTTTAATCACTAATACTGATTTAGTTTTCAAGATTCAACTCTTAGGAAGTTAACAAACACATTTGCTAGGATATTGGCTAAATGAATAACCACCCATATTTGCAAGGGAGAAGCTATGTGTAACACATGAGGTAAGACTGCCCAAAATGGAATAGCTTGTTCACCACCTTCAAAGTGTGTCAATTGCTCTGGGGAACACCCAGTTTGTACTAGGGACTGCAGTATGTAT
Source organism: Locusta migratoria (assembly GCA_026315105.1). Taxonomy (NCBI): domain Eukaryota; kingdom Metazoa; phylum Arthropoda; class Insecta; order Orthoptera; family Acrididae; genus Locusta; species Locusta migratoria. Next base: position 106,022,016 of record CM048749.1, on the reverse strand, counting down.
TTTGAGGAAAAGAAAGACCAACAAGATCTTTAAGGTCATGCAGCCACCTTACTGTGTCACCTATTTCACTGTTGCTGTTCAAAGGCCAGCTTCTAATGTTGATGTCTCCACTGAAACGCATGTTGCCAGTATTGGCAACCTGTATCTGTGAGTGCACCTGTAAGGCTGCAGTAGTTACAGAGACTGAAGCCTCACCACGAAAAAGCTAATGTTGTCAGCATTACAGAGCTTACAGCAGCCTCCCAGCAGAAGCTGCTGGTCAGATCCTGGCACCTTCAATGCCTCAGAGCCTATTCTAAAGGGCAGCACCCCCCCCCCCCCCCACCCTCCAGCCTTCGGTTGTTACTGTCACTACTTTAAAAGACTACCAAACAGAAAAATGCAACTGGGAAAGGTCATGCACAGGTTAAAACAGACAATAAACCTTCAGACAACAAAGAAGTTATTAAACCTTACCTGTCCTCTGACACTGCTCCACAACATCCACTCTGGAGAAAACTGCTTGCCCCAAGAGTGAATCTCCACCCAGTTCAGTGCCACTGCTTCAGTGGGAAGAGAGAGTGAAGGTGTAACCTCCATGATAGATAGCACTCGTACTCCTGTGGAACTTGCAGGGGTTCAGGACCCAAGTGGAGGAACTATGTTTATTGATTCATGGTAAACTGATGTTTATCTGTCTCCAGGAGAGAAATTTTAAATCTACTATCTGCTCTCTCAGGACATGCTCAAAGAAGAGGCTTTCAAAGATCTTACCCAACTCCCCCAACCAAACATACTCTGTGATGCCTTTAATGCAAATTGTGTGCTTTGGGACTCTGCAATTATCTGTCCTAGGGGTCAAGCACACATTTACTCAGCACTGATCATCCCACATTCTTCTGTATTCCAACAGAGCCATTCTCTGCCGTAATTCTCACGCTTTGCTCCCCAGACCTTGCCCACACTGCTCAGCAGGAAGGGGTCGATGATCTTCACGGAAGTGATCACTTTCCAATCTGCATCCACCAGCCACATGGAATGGAACCTGTCAGTCAACTGCTGCTATGGGTGCTCAGCAGAGCAGACTAGACATTTCACAACCAGCTTGCTGTTTTTGAATGCTACATCAGTGCCCAGGAATGGATGGATCATATCACCCAAACAATCCACCACACTACTGATACATCTATTTCACAGTTTTCAGCATGACTGAAAAGGCAGCCCATTCTTCTTGGTGGGCAGCTCTCTGTTGGTCCAGGTGTCAGTCAGCTCCAGAGAATCTCGCAGCCTTTTGTGTGACAAGGGACAAATGTTAGCAGGTTCTTTGTGAGAGCAAAATGGGGTCGTGATAATAATTCCTGGATTCTGTTAATCATTGCACAAAAAACTCAAAAGTATGGGAGACCATCAGAAGGATATCCTGAAGAGGTGGCGGGTGTCCAATGGCTTTTGTAACAGGTAATAATACTTTCCACACCAACCCCGCGAGACATTGCCCAGACTCTGGCGACCACTTATCCGTAGTAACTGCCACAACCAGTCAGTATCCACCTTCCTAGTGCCAGAGATTGGCTGCTGAGAGAGGCACTTTGGTCTCTGCTCCACCATTAGTGAGGATTATAACTGCCACTTCATGTGGGAGCTGTATCTGTGTTGTAGGTTAATGTGTTGAGAGAGATAGACTTATTATTATTATTATTATTATTATTTTATGTTGTCCTATTCATGTGTTTTTTGTAGCATCACTTTGCCACTCATGCTGTCACTATTTTCAATTACACTAAGATTATTATTATTAAAAGTTGTTGAAAACTCACTATTTCTTTAGCCTGGTGGGCTGCAATGTGAGTGCTCCAAAAACACTTATGAAGAGGACAACATAAAAACTTGACCACTGAAGATGCTTTGAAATAAATAAAAATGCATCTGGTCTGGATTGTTGAATCCTTCCTGGAATTAGACTAATTTACAGTTGGAAAATAAGGTAATCTAACTGACACGTTCCACATCATTACAAAATGTCATATATATGATCTATGGAACAAGTATTAATCTAATCTAACCTATACAAACTGCACCACCGCTTTGTTTACAAATTTTGTTATTTTTACATATCCTCCATTTGCAGATAAGTGTTCATTAACTTTAATTAATTTAATTTTTCCTCTTGTGCATTAGACGAATAGAAACTTGAATTTCTTTAATCCATATTGTCCTGTCTGCAATATCTCCTAGAGCCTCCCTCCCAGAACACTACCAGCATTGTCTTCACTTCATGTATACATAGCATTGCAAAGAAAATTCCATAAGGGGCTAATTAGTCTAACAATTTGTTATGTACTGCTGCTGGAAATTAAATTATAAGTTTTTTGTTATTTTTTCCTTACAGGACTATGCACAGTGTGTTATTGCCATCATGGGGAAGCTGTGTGCACCAATAAGAGATGAAAAAATAAAAGAACTTTCTGAAACAAAAGATGTAGTTGCAGTTTTTAAAGGTATACTGGAGGTGTGTATCTTCCTTCACCACTTTTCTATTCCCAGTGAGTAACTGAATAGAAAAGAGGCCTATACTATTTGTTTAAACTGTGATGTAATAAGCAGATGTGGAAAACAGTCAAGATGTTAGTCAGTTTCATGAGTTTTGATCACAAAAATTTTGCTTGAACTATAATGTGTAAAATGATTTACAAAAATCTGCATTTTATAAATCAGTAAGTGGCTTAAATTTATAGTAAAGTTGGCATTGTTGTTGTTGTTGTTGTTGTTGTTGTTGTTGTCTTCAGTCCACAGACTGCTTTGATGCAGCTCTCCATGCTACCCTGTCCTGTGCAAGCCTCTTCATCCAAGATTAAGAACGACAGTCCACATCCATTTGAATTTGCTTACTATATCCATCTCTTCGTCTCCCCATGTGAATTTTTTTTCTCCCCCACACACTTCCCTCCAATGTTAAATTTACGATTCCTTTGTGTCTAAGAATATGTCCTAGCAATCAATCCCTCCCCTCAGGGGGCTCACGGTTCTTTCGTGAGTACGTACGTGGCTTTCCCCCTCCCCTCCTTTCCCATCCTCACTCCTTGCCCTCCCCACCGGGGGGACTGATAACCTCAGTAGTTTAGTCCCCTTATCCCTATCAAACAACCGAACAACCAATCAATCCCTTCTTTTAGTCGAGGTGTGCCAGAAATTCCTTTTCTCCGCTATCCTGTGCAGTACCTCTTCATTAGTTATGTGATCTACTCACCTTATCTTCAGCATTATTCTGTAACACCACATTTCAAAAGTATCTATCTTTAACTATTTAACACAGTTTCACTCTTGTACAAGGCAACACTCCTTCAGGAAGGCCTTACTTACAAGGATGTTATCAAATTCCTCTTTTTCAAAATGTTTTTCTTCTCATTGCCATTCTGCATTTTATATCCTCTGTACTGTGACCGTTGCAAGGTGACAAGCCTTGTGAAGCTAAGTTGCCAATGGGGTTCCGTGACTTGGTCGCACAGTCGGCCTGCGTTATGACAGTGTACAAAACAAGGTAGCCATGGATCAATCTGACAGATGATTTGACCGAGTTTAGATGGTGGCACCTCTGATGAGTATCACTTAGGCATAACAATCACACGCTGGAAATACCGGTGATTAGAACTGTGTAAATGATAGCTTCTGGAGAGGACCCGGACGAAACAATATCTTACATACTATTTAAAAAGTTAATAACAGTCTACTCCAATATTGTACGAAGGAGCTGGGAGGCTGATTTTGAAGTTAAAGAATAGCTGGTTGTACTCATATAAATGGAATTGTGTTTGTGGAACTTAAACTTTCTACACCCAGTGTGGTATTTTGAAATATTTCGTTTGTGGGACTTGTGATTTTCAAATGATTTGCAGAGCTGGACTTAGAAACATTTCTGTGATAAACTTTGATTTTGGTTTTCGTGAGTTGATGCCTTTAGATAACTTAGGCATACTCTGAAGTCAAGTGAAGGACTTAAACATTCTTGTTTATAAAAAGTTGCCTGAATAAATGACACTTAATAAAGAAAGAATAAAAAGTAAAACCTTAGCCTGTTTGCAGTGAACCTTCCTGCATGATAGTATTAATATTTTGTTACATATTTTGGGTACATCGCGGCGGATGTGGTGGGAGCCCCTTTCAGACTTGAACGAGGCAAATATTTGTTTTACAATCCCAGCCATATCTCTCGGAGCCCTGAAGGGAATATATGTCATTTTGTGTGGGTGATTAAACTGGTTTGTATTGTGCATTAGCTCATGACATGTTATTTTACTACCGAAGTAATAAAACTCATCTACCATCTTTATTGTTCCGTTACCTAATTCATTCAGCATTGCCTGATTTTCTAAGAATGCATTCCATTACCCCCCCTTTTTTTTTTTTTTTTTTTTTTTTTTGCTTTTGTTAATGTTCATCTTATGCACTCCTTTCAACACACTGGCTATTATGTTAAATTGGTCTTCCAGGTCCTTTGCTGTCTATGATAGAATTACAATGTCATCAGCAAAACGTAATGTTTTTATTTCTTTACTGTGAACACTAATTGTATCATTACTTACCATATTTGCCGGCTTATAAGACACACCCCATTTATAAGACTTTAATTAAAAAAAAAGAAAAAAATTAATAAAATCACACATTAATACATCTATTGCAGTATAATCATAATATATTTGTTTGTGTTCATCAAATATCTAAGGCAGTGCCTTCAAGTAGTGTTCATAAACTTTACGCAGTCAAGTTTCTTGACTATTTTCGCTTATTCAGACGGATATTTTGCCTACCGCTGTTTACAGTGCGCGTCGACTATGGCGCAATGCTTAATGTAAAGGCTTACAACATTGCCACCTAGGTGACACTGCTTCCAATTGCTCCCACCAGACACTGAGACACTGTGCCGAATATCAGTTCACCCAATGAGTAGGTTTTTTTTTTAAATGACTCATTTTGGGAATTTATTGTAAAGCACAAATATTTATATATTTTTGTGATGTTCCGTACCCTGTGAGAATGATGGATGGTTTGCGTCTGTGTATTGGTCGGGGCACTGTATGGGGCACAGCATGTTATAGCCTCAAAATATAACAACTATGAGATGCAGACGCTGCGCACCCATCACAAAAAATTCTTGTGTTCATATTTGCCCTTGAGAATGCGAATAAATTCTCAAATATTGTCAGGTCAGTCATGGACAAATACGTGAGCAGTGTTTCATTATTCATATAATGAATGATACTGTTACAGAATTGCCAAAAAAATCGATTATGGTGAACGAAATTATGTCGGAAGTTTCTACTTCCTATTAAGTTAAAAGTTTCAGTTACGCTTTGTACTAAAAACAGTATAAAATTCAAATAGTTACTACATAGTAAATCTCCTGAAGGTTATTTTAATGCATATTATGTACATAAATCAAATATAAACTACGAAAATGTAAGAAAGAGCCTTAAAGCAAATTTTCCCACTTACATTATTTGCCCACTTAAAACATTATTTCCAACATTTTACAACCTTTATTTTTTTTCTTTTTCTTTCTTTCTTTCTTTTTTAATCCTTGAAAATAAATCGAACTTGTAGGTACCTACCTTAACTGGCGACCAGCGTGTAAGACTTACCCAGTTTTTGGACCAATTTTTGTTGGGGGAAAAAAGTGGGTCTTATACACCGGTAAATACGGTAATCTAATTCCTTCACCCTGAACTCTAATTGTATCATTACTTAATCTAATTCCTTAAGCATTGCCTTATTTTTGGACATTTAGCTTAACATGTTTAAAAATTATGGTAATAGTCTAGTATCTTACAGGATACTTCACTAGTTTGTTATGTGAACAACTGAAGAGAGCAGATGCACTGCAATAAATAATTGATCCACTGTAAAACAAGCTTGTTGTATTACAACAAATCATTGTTACTGCTGTACATTTGCGTCACCACTGGGAGGACGGGGAGCAGTTCGCTCCCCTCTTCCCCCCCCCCTTTTATTTCATTGTTGTGGCATTCTTTTTATTCCTCCATATGAGATGCATCCTTTCATTTGAGCCCCCTCACCCAAATAATTTAGTAGTGGTGATGCCTATGCTACTCTGCATAACTTATAGCACAGTAACTGTTCAGTGCAAGGCGTATACACCCGTGATTTATCAGCACTGTGAACAAACAAGACGATATCCCCACTAAATTGATGACCATCTTCTTTCACTCACTGAAAAAAATGGAATATGAATTCTCATCTTAATCCTGAACTCCTGTCTATTTCAATTTTCTCTTTGCTGCACCCAACTAAATTGTAGCGATGACCACTGCGAGATTTTTGATTATATGTAATGGTGACATATATCGCAGTCACAGTGATATAGTAGGGGGGAAAAAAAGACATATGTCAGGTGGCAGAAGAGATGGTGTCCAATTACATTGGGCAGTGTTGATCTGTAGAGGGTAAGTAGATGGTTGCCTGTAATATGTAAGTGAATATGTGTGTGAGGAAATGCTGATGTAATGCAAGTTCGACACTGTCATTCCACATTGGGGCACTACTGAATGTGAAGTGCCTTTTTGTATTGATCGACCTATTGAAAAAGAAAGTAACATAACTTGGTGAACACGTATTAGAAAGATGTTCCTATTCAGATGTGGTAATCATCAATAGTAAGGAACACAACAATAGACTACTGTGTTACTGTTAGCTTCGCCACAGGAAAGGTAGATTCCTGACTTTGGCAACAATGACAAAAAGGAGAACAGTCAACACAAAGTGGCCTGTAAGGAACAGATATGCGACAAAACAGAACTACGGACCTATTGAACAGCTATTCTTGCACCAATTATATGTGCATATTGAAATATTGCATTTTTCTCAGCTTCATATCACATACATTTGATAATCAGCCTAGACAAATTGTGCCATTTACAAATATTCTGTTTCATTAAAAGGTTAAAACAGTTTTCCCTAGCCACAGTGAGAAGCACATCATGGCACCCCTGCACACTTGGTGCCCATGAGCAATGCACACATTGCACACATATGAGGTGTTTCCCTGAACATGACCCCAGTATCCACTCCCATGAACCACAGACATTGCCGAGGTGGGGTGGCTTGCATGCCTCAATGATACAGATAGCCGTACCGTAGGTGCAACCACAGCGGAGGGGTATCTGTGGAGAGGCCAGACAAACGTGTGGTTCCTGAAGAGGGGCAGCAGCCTTTTCAGTTGTTACAGAGGCAACAGTCTGGATGATTGACTGAGCTGGCCTTGTAACATCAACTAATGTGGCTCTGCCACACAGTTACTGTGAATGGCTGAGAGCAAGGGGAAACTACAGCCGTTATTATTCCTGAGGACATGCAGCTCTACTGTATGAACATATGAAAATGGCATCCTCTCGGGTAAAATATTCAGGAGGTAAAATAGTCCCCCATTCGGATCTCCGGGCGGGGACTACTCAGGAGGATGTGATCATCAGGAAAGACAATACTGGCATTCTACAAGTCGGAGCGTGGAATGTTAGATCCCTTAATCGAGTAGGAAAATTAGGAAATTTAAAAAGGGAAATGGATAGGTTGAAGTTAGATATAGTGGGGATTAGTGAAGTTCAGTGGCAGGATGAACAGGATTTCTGGTCAGGTGAGTACAGGATTATAAATACAAAATCAATTGGGGGTATCACAGGAGTAGGATTGATAATGAATAAGAAAATAGGAAAGCGGGTAAATTACTATGACTAGCACAGTGATCGCATTATCATTGTTAAGATAGATACGAAGCCAACACCGACAACAGTAGTACAGGTTTATATGCCAACTAGCTCTGCCGATGACGAGGAAATCAAAGAAATATATGAGGAGCTAAAGGAAATTATTCAGACAATTAAGGGAGAGGAAAACTTAATTGTGATGGGAGACTGGAATTCGGTAGTAGGACAAGGAAGGGAAGGGAAGATAGTAGGTGAATATGGTCTGGGCAAAAGGAATGAAAGAGGAAGCCGCTTGGTAGAATTTTGCACAGAACATAATTTAGTTATAACAAACACCTGGTTCAAGAATCACAAAAGAAGGTTGTATACGTGGAAGAGACCAGGAGACACCGGGAGATACCAGATAGATTTTATAATAGTAAGACATAGATTTCGGAACCAGGTTTTACAGTGTAAGACATAACCAGGGGCAGATATAGCCTCTGAGCATAACTTGTTGGTTACGAACTGTAGGCTGAAACTGAAGAAACTACAAAAAGGCAGGAAAATAAAAGAAAAATTTGGAGATCAGAAAAACAGCTTTATGAATATCAAGGACTCTGATGGAAAACCAGTTCTCAGCAAAGAAGGGAAAGCTGAAAGGTGGAAAGAGTATATAGAGAGGTTCTATGAAGGAAATGAACTTAGCGGCAATATTGTAGAATGGGGAGAAGAAGTAGATGAGGATGAAATAGGAGATACTATACTGAGAGATGAATTTGACAGAGCACTGAAAGACCTAAGTCGAAACAAGGCCCCTGGAGTAGGTGATATTCCCTCAGAGCTACTGAAGTCTCTGGGAGAACCAGCCATGACAAAATTGTTTCACCTGGTGTGTTAGATGTATGAGACAGGCGAAGTACCCTCAGACTTTAAGAAAAATGTAATAATCCCCATTCCAAAGAAAGCAGGTGCAGACAGTTGTGAAAACTACAGAACCATCAGTTTAATAAGTCACGGTTGCAAAATATTAACACGAATTATATACAGAAGGATGGAAAAGCTGGTAGAAGCCGACCTCGGGGAAGATCAGTTTGGGTTCAGGAGAAATGTAGGAACACGGGAGGCAATACTCACTTTACGGCTTATCCTAGAAGATAGATTAAGAAAAGGCAAACCTACATTTCTAGCTTTTGTAGATTTGGAGAAGGCTTTTACAATGTTGATTGGAATAAACTCTTTCAAGTTCTGAAGCAAGCAGGAGTAAAATATAGGGAGCGTAAGGTTATTTACAACTTTTACAAAAACCAGACAGCGGTTGTCAGAGTTGAAGGGCATGAAAGGGATGCAGTGGTTGGAAAGGGAGTAAGACAGGGTTGTAGTCTTTCTCCATTGTTATTCAATTTGTACATTGAGCAAGCTATAAAGGAAAGCAAGGAGAAATTTGGAGAAGGAATTAAAGTTCAGGGTGAAGAATTAAAAACATTGCATTTTTCCGACGACATAGTAATTCTGTCAGATACAGCAAAGGACCTGGAAGAGCAATTGAACAGAATGGACAGTGTGCTGAAAGGTGCATATAAGATGAACATTAACAAGAGCAAAACTAGGCTAATGGAGTGCAGTGTAAGAAAATCAGGTGATGCTGAAGGAATTAAATTGGGAAACGAAGCAATAAAGGAGGTAGATGAGTTTTGTTACTTGGGCAGTAAAATAACAAATGATGATCGCAGTACGGAGGATATAAAATGCAGAATGGCAATGGGTAGAAAAGCGTTCTTGAAAAAGAGAAATTTGTTAAAATCGAATATTGATTTAAGCCTAAGGAAGTCCTTTCTGAAGGCATTTGTATGGAGTGTTGCCTTGTATGGGAGTGAGACATGGACGATAAACAGTGTGGACAGGAAGAGGATTGAGGCTTTTGAAATATGGTGCTACAGAAGAATGCTGAAGATTAGGTGGGTGGATCGCGTAACTAATGAGGAGGTACTGAACAGAATTGGGGAGAAATGAAATTTCTGGCATATCTTGACTAAAAGAAGGGATAGATTGGTAGGACACATTCTTAGAAATCAAGGAATTGTGAATTTAGCGTTGGAGGGAAGTGTGTGGGGTAAAAATCGCAGAGGAAGACCAAGAGATGGATACAGTAAGCAGATTCAGACAGATGTAGGTTGTCATTCTTATGTGGAGTTGAAGAGGCTTGCTCAGGATAGGGTATTGTGGAGAGCTGCATCAAACCAGTCTCCGGACTGAAGACCACAACAACAACAACGACCCCAGTATTTCAGCCTGTTCACTGAAACTAATTCATCTGTGGTGTTTATTCCCAGTTTTTCTTTGATTTCTGCATTATGAACACCAACCTGCCATTGTTCCCATCTATTAATATCTACAATCATTCTTGCTATTTTCATATGTAAATATCTGGTCCTTACAGCCTCTAAGAAGCTTAACTCTCACTGATTTTCAACTAACTTGTCTTTCACTAATACTCACACTCTCCTTTCAACAATACCTGAGAATATTTTGCCCACAACCCTAATTAAAGAGATACTGCGGTACTTGTTACAATCTTTTTTGTTTCTATGCTTGAAAATTGGCATGATTATTGCTTTTGTCCAATCAGACAGTACCTGTCCCAACTCCCATGTAATTTCCATTACCATATTTACTCTAATCTAAACTGCACTTTTTTTCTGTTTTTGGGATGCAAAAAACTGCCTGTGGCTTAGAATCGAGTGCAAAGCAAACAGAAGTTCTGAAAAAATGGCTCTAGGAGCTGATACAACTAATGTTTGCTGTTGAATATAAGCAATGCTAGGCACACTTTGCAACCTTTAAGATATATAGGCTTATTGGTGCCAAAATTCTACACTAATGGAAATAAAAATACAAAAAATATGGTAAAAGATGAGTCTACTTTCTCTAAGTTTAAGCCACTGAATCAATGCAACGAAGGAAAGAATAATTCAGCACTGTTCATATTCGAATGCAGCAGCATTTCAAATATTCATACCAGCAACAAAAACTGAATTTTATTACGGCAATATCAATAATGCACAAGGCTTTAGGATTTTTGTGCTATTTGGTAGTTGTGAATATGTCGTGATTTTCGGATATGTTGCTATGCAGGAACCTAGTAACATAGCATTCGAATTATTCGCATGTGTTCCTACATATTTTACATAATTAATGCAGTGCTGGTTATGAGAAAAGATGGAGTGAATTTATAGCCGAAATTGAAGCATATGTTTGATTTGATGTTTTTGGCAGTGCATATTAGCAGTTGTCGTAATTCCTTGCAGTTTTGGTGACAATATGGACTGATCCAGTGACGGACTGTCTGGCCCCATGATTTCATTACAAAGCACTAATCATTTGAAAAATCTCATATTGGGCATTGATTGCTTGGTGGAGCATTGCGCCTAAGCAAAGTTTTCTTCTTGCTTAATCCAAATTTTAAATTTAATTGCATTATTCTTTAGAATCTGGTATCTGTTTCCTGCCTCATTCCGAGCATAAGACAGTTCAAACGTTCACATACTTGCCTGTCAGAAATAATTGATGTCTTTCTACTAATATTTCACAATTTTTGAGTTTGTAATTGGTACAATAATACAGCCAAAGTAAAACAGAAATGCAGATTTGTTTACATTCAGAAAGTCTTTTATTTCTTGCAAGGCTACAAAATAGCCACGAGTTCCATGTACCATATATTCCCGCAGATAAGATGATAGCTGAATCATAATAAAAGTCCCAAAAATCAGAGGTTGTCTTATATGACGGTACAAAAAATATTAGATTGAAAATTGGTCTGAAATTTACGTTGTGGAGGAAAGATTTACGAAATCAAAGGTTTGCATAATTTTTTTTTAAATTTTCTCTTTACAACAATGTTGCTTGTCAAAAATAGTTTCTCAGCATATCCAGAGATGCACTGAAACAATTAGCATGTATTCACGTATGGGGCAGTGAAAGGGTCAAAATATTTCAGAGCTAAACTAAACAATTGTGGTTTCCTTTGAAATTCTTTATCTTCTGTTCTTGGGCAATTTTGTGTGTTTTCACCCGCATAATATGTGCATCAGCGCAATTAAATGTCATCTTGGCAAAATAATAATACTAATAATTTTGTGTGGCTAATTGGCAAAAGAAATTAGTTTCTCTTAAACTTTGTGGTGTGAATAAATAAATAAATAAATGCTTCTTCATGATCGGATACAACATAGCACTACACAGACGAAAGTTCAAAAAGCAGACCACAAACACTGCAACAAAGGGTGAAATCCAGATTTACGAATCACGAAAACTACTTATGGCGGCTTCTACCATTCACAAAACTGGGCTCTCTACACAAAACCAAGGAGGTTAAAATCTCGAACCACCTTGCACAATACCATTGTTTATTCTTGCCGCCATGCACAATACCTACTTATGATAGCTTCTAGTAGCATTTTTCAGAAATTCCCGAAGCTTTGCCTTTGAATATATACCGCAGGCGTTTTTTTAGATGCTGAAAACGAATAAATGTGCAGCTTGCATTCGGGTAAATAGGGTAACTTGGGGGTTGTCTTATAGGGCAGATATATGCTTAAAATACAAAATTTTGATGAAAATTTGTACCTTGTCTAATCTGAAGGTTGTCTTATCTGCAGACATATACAGTACGTTGTTTCTTAGAAATTACCCCCAACGGCTGTGAAGACTGAATCTGGTCATGTTAAAATACATTATTTTAAAATGTAGCATTTTAACTCGACATCAGTATTAACTATACAAATCAGCTGTTTCACCACCTTAACCTCCCATCACCACCAACAGTAGGTTTTACCAACTTAAACGTCATGGTAAAAACTCGCATGATGCACTCTAGACTTTTATTGCAAAGATTAAATTCATTGTCCACATCAAATTAAAATCATTTATGTCCTTAGAAGTCTGTATGTTACTTACTGATTTTGTTTGAAACTGCACAGATGTGTTAAAAACACCATTGTCTGCTATTGTCAGCTGCAGTACATAATGAGACCATTCAATTTATATCGAAACATCGACTTTCATTAATTGACCTGCCGTTTCCATGAACGTCTACAAAAATGTGGATGCAATTTTGCAATACAGTTACCGTTTTATAAAGACACTCTACTTTACTGCATTTACCGTTTGGTTTTGTTTCTTTCTTCAACATAACTTTCCCTGTTTGCCTGATTTATAGTATGGACCCATTTTTGAAACGCCTTCTTTTTTCTTTTTACAGGCTGCCATGACTGTGTCATTCCACCAGGCTGTTTGCTTCTTCCTGCTTTTACACATTACTGTTCCTAGACATTCTCTGGGCACTACTAGCATTATGACCCTGTACCTTGTCCATTCCTCTTCCAATGACTGTAAGTGACTACCTTCATTAACTGATAACTTTCTGAGGTCATTGTTATATATTTGTGCCTGATTTCCTTGTCCTGAAGCTTCTCCACTCTGATCCTTTTAACATCTGGACCTGACTTTCACTCCCTAAATAAGTGAAACAGTCTACCACTTTGAGAGGTTCTTCATTCAGAGTAATATTCCCACTGATCCCTCCCCCCCCCCCCCCCCCCAAATATCATTTCGTCAATACTACATTTATGTTTATTTTATTTATTTTTAATCCATACCTTTTCCTAATTTCCTTCCATGTATCAAGTTGTAACTGCACATTTATCACTTTAACACACCAAAGACCACCAGAACCGACATATGCCATCTGGTAGTCTATCATTTGACTAGAGAAGTAAATTATGTGTGAATCAGAAATACATACTTATATGTGCATTAAATGAGAACATAAAACCATTGCAACTTTTGTATAAAAAATAGAGGTCATTTAACTTACCCAAAGTACAGGCTCATTGACAGACACAACTAAAAACACACACAAACACAGATTCAGGCTTTCGCAACTGTTGACCATCAGGAAAAGAGGAAGGAAGGAGGGGAAAAAGGGAAGGTTGCGGGTTTTAAGGGAGTGGATGAGGAGTCTCCTCTCCAACGGTTGTGAAAGCTTGAATCTGTGTTTGTGTTTTTATTTGTTTTTGTGTCTGTCAACGAGCTTGTACTTTGGGTAAGTTAAATGACCTCAATTTTTTTTTTTTTTTTTTACCAGGAAAGTTTCCCTCTATAATATTCGTTGCAACTTTTGGGAAGACTGTATGTACAGATCAGTAAATACACAACTTCAAGGGCTATGAGTATGTGAGTGTTTTTACCAGGATGGAACCAGTAGGACTTGCAGAAATAGTTTCATGTAGTCATAACTGTACATGTTGACTGGTTGTTATACAGTAAATTATTATTCTGAACATTGTGTTGAATATAAAATTGCATGTAATGATGATGATTGTATAGCAGTTAGTGTTCTGTGAAATTCATTAGTTTCTGACACTTGATACACAAAATTTCTGATAAAAGTTTGTAATTAAGTAATGCATGGTTTCCTCAGAGGCTTTCACAGAAACAATGTGGGCATCAACAATTTTGTGCTACCCAAGAGAATTAGTTGTAAAGAGTATGCATATGTAAAAAATTAAAATAAAGGCACAGGAAATGTTGCTACCAGTTTTTACAACACACATTTCAGTGTAACAGGGGCATAACTATTGCTTATTCTCACTGCATACTGATAAAAGTAATTTTATGCAGACTACAACCCTATGGTACAAAATTAATATTTCAATTCTTGTCTTATTGTTAACAGCTTGTATTCCAAATATTAGCAGCCATTCGGAATATGTAAAAGTGATAGGGAGATAAACTGAATACAAATGAAACAGTAGGTGAATAGCTGGTAGTGAGAGCAGTAGTGGAAATCATTATGTTTCATGGAAGAAAGTTGGAACTTGCAGTATCAGTTAGAAACTCTTTCCCACTAATGCTCAATGCTTTATTGTTGGTATTAATAATTGCTTTATTACCTAATCATTTTCCTGTTGATGTCAAACCCTTGACTGGCTTTAAAGGTACCTTTATATGCCCTTTGTCCTTAGTATATGAAATAAATGTAATTGCTAGGTATCCTTTTCATACAAAAAAAAATTGCATCTTTGACATTCTAAAATTTTCATATTTGTTTTACTTTTTGTAGACCTTGGATCTGATGAGATTAGACATGGCCAACTTCACGATTAAAATGTTTCGCCCAGACATCATAGCGAGTAGTGTGGAGTATGAAAAGAAAAAATTTGCAGAATTCTTGAAAATACAACCAGGTATATTTCTTCTTTATATTTTGCAAGTTAAGTTAGTACTTATGCAATAATATAAATAATATACTTAATTATTGCTTCTAGTTTTGTTGAAGAAGAATGATTTTTCATTGTCACTTTATTTCCTAACATATACCACAAATTAGTGCATCAATCTGTGTGTGTGTGTGTGTGTGTGTGTGTGTGTGTGTGTGGGTGGGTGGGTGGGTGGGTTTTTTATTCATATCTTAACACTTCCTGAGAAGTAGAATTCCAACATGCTCCTTTAAAGTCCGACTAATAATTTTCAAGATGAACTTAGTTTTTGCACCCTTCCATTATGAGATTCATTTATTTGTTTGCTACAGTCATCAGTGTGACCCCTCTGCATTCTGTTCTGAAGATAAGACTCCATTCCTCCATGTATGAAGAATGCCATTAATGCAATAACATATTAGTTGTTGGGGGGGGGGGGGGGGCACTGTCACCAATGGTAAAATACCAGTGGTTACAGGTGTCAGAGGGATGCCTTTTTTTAGGATAGGGAGGGGGGGAAGAAAACCAGTTTTGAGAGAGCTTGTAAGACACCCTCAGTTTGGAAAAGCAGATAAACAGGAGATAGATTTTAGCAAACAATGTTTAACAGAAAGTAGTCAGAAACTTCCAGTAAATCTTACTCAAGCCATTAGTATGCAATATCAGTTATCTTTATTACATCAAAATATTCCAGGACTCAGAAATAAACTTGATGAACTACTCATTTGTATTGATGAAATAGATTCCTCTAGCCCAATTGACATAATTTGCCTCTCTGAACATCATGTGGCCACTGGTATAGATATGTTAAACATTCCAGGATTTAATTTAGCTTCACACTTCTGTAGAGTAGATATGGAGGGAGGAGGAGTTGTCACATTCATTAAAAACTGCTATAAATTCAAGAATATTGATATAAATAAATTCTGTCTAGAGCAGCATTTAGAAGCTTGTGCAACAGAAGTAGAATTCCATAACAGATGCTATATAATAGTAACTATTTACTGAGCACCTGCAGGAAATTATAATCTATTCCTAAATCATCTAGAAGCTCTATTGGGTTATTTAACAGGAAGAAATAAAGAAATCCTGGTTGCTGGTGACTTTAATACAGATTTTCTTATGCAGTCCTCCAGTAAAAATTTATTGCAGTCAGTAACTTTGTCTTTCAATCTAACACACACCGTAAACTTTCCAACTAGGGTAACTAAAACCTCTAGGACAGCAATTGATAATATTTTTATAGACAAATCAAAGGAACAAAATCATATAAAACCAATAATAAATGGCCTGTCAGATCATGATATGCAGCTCCTTGTTTTAGGTATAGATTCTAAACAGATTATGAAGACTGCAAAATGTACATACAGGAGAGTAGTCAACCCACCAAAAATTGAAAATTTTAGAAAACTCCTCAGACATGAACTGGAAAGATGTATATAGTGCTAATGGCATGAATGAAAAATATAATGTATTCATTAATAATGTTAGTATCATGTTTGAAAACTGTTTTCCTCTAAAAGTAATGCGAATTAAACAGAAGTCTATAATAAAACCTTGGATTACACAAGGAATAAAGATTTCATGTAAGACAAAAAGGAAAATGTATCTATCAGCCAAGAGTAGTTGCAATGATGATGATTTAACTAAATATAAGGAATACTGTAAAATATTAAAAAAAGTTATTCAGGTATCTAAACAAATGCACTATGAAAAGAAGATAGCAACATCAGGAAACCAAATAAAAACAATATGGGATATAGTGAAAGAAGAGACTGGTAGAACCAGAAAGGAACAAGAGCAGGTACGATTAAGAGTAGCTGAGACATTAGTAACTGATGGGCATAGTGTGGCAAATCTATTTAACAAGTACTTTATATCCGTTACTGATAGTATGGGATTGTCTGGGTCAGTAAATAATGCGCTTGAATATTTGAAACTAGCATTTACAAATAACTTCACACACATGAATATGTCAGTCACTTCACCACAAGAAATATCTTCCATAATAAAATCTTTAAAAACAAAGAATTCCAGTGGTTACGATGAAATATCAACAAAGTTAATTAAAGCTTGTTCTTGTGAACTTAGCACAATCTTAAGTTATTTGTGTAACCAGTCTGTTATAACGGGAACATTTCCTGATTGGCTAAAATATGCAGATATTAAACCTCTCTTCAAGAAGGGGGATAAAGAGATACCATCAAACTACAGACCCATTTCACTTTTGCCAGCATTCTCAAAAATTATAGAAAAGGTAATGTGCAAGCAGCTTCTCAACCACTTAACCGCAAATGGCATATTGTCTAGAACACAGTTTGGATTTCTGAAAGGTTCCGATATTGAGAAGGCTATTTACACTTTCAGTGAGAATGTACTTAATTCATTAGATAATAAATTGCAAGCAGCAGGTATTTTCTGTGATTGTGTGAACCATAACATCCTTTTAAGTAAATTAGAATTCTATGGGGTCACGGGAAATGCTGCAAAATGGTTCAAGTCGTACCTCACTAACAGGAAACAAAGGGTGTCAGTACAAGTGACTAGTGAATTAGGCCAACAGTCATCATCGGATTGGGAAGAAATTACATGTGGTGTCCCACAAGGATCCATCTTAGGGCCATTGCTTTTTCTTGTGTACATTAATGATCTCTCATCAGTTACACTACCAGAAGCAGAGTTCGTTTTGTTTGCAGATGATACAAGTATTGCAATAAAGAGTACGTCAAGTATAGTGATAGAAAAGTCTGCTAATGATATTTTCATGAACATTAATAAATGGTTTAAAGCCAACTCATTGTCATTAAACTTTGAAAAGACGCACTACTTGCAGTTCAGAACATGTAAGAGATTTCCTGACAGCATATGCATTAAGTATGAAGAAGAGCAGATAGAAGAGGTTGACAGTATTAAATTCCTGGGATTACAGCTTGATAATAAATTTAGTTGGGAGGAGCACACCACAGAACTGCAGAAACAACTCAACAAATCTGTATTTTCAATACGAGTGTTATCAGACATAGGAGACATAAAAATAACAAAGCTTGCATACTTTGCTTACTTTCATTCCTTAATGTCATATGGTATAATATTTTGGGGTAAGTCAGTCAAGTCTTCAGAGTCCAATAAACGTGTAATACATATTATTTGTGGAGTAAATTCACGGATGTCTTGTAGAAGCCTCTTCAAAGAACTGGGTATATTAACTACTGCCTCTCAGAATATTTATTCCTTAATGAAATTTGTCATAAATAATATATCCCTTTTCCCAACAAACAGCTCAGTTCATACATACTAGAAATAAAAATGATCTACACAAGGATTTAAAAGCACTTACTTTAGTTCAAAAAGGGGTCCACTACTCAGGAACACACATTTTCAATAATTTACCATCAAGTATAAAAAATTTAGCTACAAATAAAGATCAGTTTAAGAGGAACCTAAAAAACTTTCTAGTGGCCAACTCCTTCTACTCCATTAGTGAATTTATAAATTGTACCAAATGATGCATGCACTAATACTATATTAGTATTATTATATTATCAGCAAAAAAAAAAAAAAAAAAATAAATAAATAAATAAATAAATAAATAAAAAAATAAAAAAAACCTTAAAAAATTATGTATCTGTATTTATAAGTGTTTGTATTTGTATTTATATTATCAGTATTATCTGTTATTTAACTTGTAAATTTTGTTTCTTGACATGTTCCACATCCACGAGGATCCCCTCAATATGGATCTACGGAACAAATAAATAATCTAATCTAATCTAATCCAAGTAGAATTTTGTGAAGTGCACAGTAAAAAGTTTTGTTCAGGATAAAAGGCTGTGGCAACAAACAATATTTATACTTGTCAGGACTTCATTTGTGTTGTTTTGTGTGGTTTCTTTCATGGTAGGCATTTTACAAAATCTTAATTGAGGGGCAGTAACAAGATCTGGCCTTACAAAATACTGAAAAGAATACAACAGGGTAATTGGTTGGTTGGTTTAATAATCAAAGGGACCAAACTACTAGTTCATCAGTCCCTTCTATATCTAAAGAATAATGGGCAACTTCAGTGTGCTCTCAGATGTAAAAGAATGGTTTTATATATTGAGGGCACACTGAAGCAGCCCATTAATCATTCTGTTAATTACCTCTGTGACCTTGATGTAAATGGAATGTTAACTGTAAATTTCTTTCATCTTTAGTGCTTTCTGTTACAGTGAGAGCCTTGCAGCACCTCACCTCCATCCAAAAAATTCTTCTTCTCTGCAACCCCAAATACCTGCATCCCATCTCCCAGACCCTTGCACTCCAAGTGCTAGAGCAACATTCACAACAACATCTCAAAAAACTCTCCACCCTTTTCACCTCCTACTCCCATCACCCCCTCAGCCACCATCTCCAAACATACCCCATAGCCACTCGTAGCCGAGAAGCCTTGCCTAGCAGACCTTTTACATTTACCACACCCTCGGAAACTACGTCACACAACCACACAAAATCCACAACCTAAACAGACCAGACAGACAGTCATGAACCTCTCCTCAAAACGCCTCAGTCCCATTGAAGTGTCAGTCCTTTCCAAGGGCCTTACCTGTTGCCCCACTGCCAAATTCAATCATGCTGGACTTCTAAAGGATCTTCCCTTCTTCTCCCGATCCCTTCAATGGAAACACCATTTTGATAACAACCCCGCTGATCACACACATACCAATACCAATATTGAACCCTGCCTGACCCCCATTCACTCCTCCATCCAGTTGATATCCACCAATATTGCCTCCAAATCATCCCCTTCTAACTTTTCAGAATTTGCTAACATCTAACCTGGCCTCACCATCTTTCCCCAAATCTCTCAAAATGGATACCAACCTCACACTCTTTGAAATAAATGCTATTTACCACCTCAAAACTGATTCTGACCGTATGATCCTACCTGCTGACAAAGGCTCCACCATTGCGGTTTTAGACCACAAGGACTATGTCACAGAGGAACTCAGACAACTGTCGGATTCTTCCACCTACACACCCTGCCACAATGATCCTGCCTCCAAAACCAACAGGATCTCCACTCCCTCCACAAATCTTTAAGTCCATCCCAAAACCTTTCCCCAGAGTCAATCTCTCACCTCACCCCCTCCTACACCTCACACCCCCATCTTCTACGTGATTCCTAAAATTCACAAACCCAACTACACTGAACATCCCATTGTGGGCAGTTATGGTGCCCCTGCTGAGAGAATCTCCGCTCTTGTGGACCAACACATTCAGCTATTATCCACTACCTACCCTCATATATAAAAGAAACCAACCATTTCCTCCACCGACTCTCCACAGTTCCTGTTCCTTTACCACCTGGTACCATGCTTGTCCCAGTTGCTGCCACCTCCCTTTACACCAACATCCCCAATGCTCATGGCCTTGCCATGGTTGAACACTACCTTTCACAACGTCCATCCGACTGCAAGCCCTCACAATCTCCTCCTTAGTTACCTTGACCAGCTACATCCTCACCCGCAATTACTTCTCCTTTGAAGGTATCACCTACAAACAAATTCACAGTACAGGAATGGACACCCGTATGGCACCCTCTTATGCCAACCTGTTCATGGGCCCATCTAGAGGAATCCTTCCTGAGTACCCAGAATCCCAAACCCCGCATCTGGTTCAGATTCATTTATGATATCTTCATAATCTAGTCTGAAGGTGAGGACACACTATCCACATTCCTTCAATACCTCAAGACCTTCTTCTCCATTCACTTCACCTGGTCCCACTCAACCCAATGAGCCACCTTCCTTGTCGTTGACACCTATTCCTCAAATATGACCTTATCAGTACCTCTTTCCACATCAAGCCTACCAACCATCAACAATATCTCCATTTGGACTGCTGCCACCTATTCTACACCAAAAAGTCCCTTCCATACAGCCTAGCCACCCGTGGTCGTCGCATCTGCAGTGACAAGCAGTCCCTTTCCAAATATGCCAAACACCTCACCACAAAGTGGCTTGCTGAGCTGCTGACAGGCACGAAAAATAGACGATCACATTCACACAGTTTAAATTATTGGCCATGGCCTTCATCAGATAAAGAAACACATACATTCACACAATCACTCAATTATATGCACACAACCACCATATCGAGCCACTACAGTGCCACAAGCATGTTTACAGGAGTGAGGGAGGGAGTAGAGGGAAACAATGCTGATTAAGGGTGGGGATAGAAAGTCCCCATTGCATGAGGGATTTTAAAGGCTCTAATAGGTGGGATTGTGGTATGTGGCATTGAATACAGTGAGGGAAGGAGCAGGAGAGAATAAAAGGTAGGTGGTAGAGGAGTGTGGGGAGCGAGTGGGGGGAGGGGGGTTAAATGATAAAAATAAGGAAAAAATAAAAAAAAAAGTAAAGGTGCTGGTCATGCCCACATAGAAAGCAGCACAGTTTGTAGATAACAAGACGGCTTTCACAGGTTGCCCTGCCTTTTATGGGATAGGAAATGCCTGTGACAGGACTGGAGTAGGTGGTGGTGGGATGATGAATAGGACAGGTTTTGCATCTAGGTCTATTGCAGGGATATGAGCCATGAGGTAAGGGGTTGGGAGCAGGGATGGAGTAGGGGTGGACAAGGATATTATGTAGGTTTGGCAGGCGTCTGAATACCACTGTGGGAGGATAATGAGTAGGGTATGTCTCATTTCAGGGCAGGATGAAAGGTAGTCGAAACCCTGGCAGAGAATGTGGTTTAACTGCATTTACCCTCCAAACCGTGTCCAGAAACAGATTTCATGGGCCCTGTCTGTCCAGTTACCCATGAGCTCCCCCACACCCACTGTCCGGCCACAAACGAGCACCCTCTTGTGACCCAGTATCACTTAGGACTGGAGCATGATATGCCTTCGAGTATAACAGGTGACTGTAAAATATTTTTGTTTGCTGATGACACCAGCTTGGTAGTGAAGGATGTTGCTCATATTATTGACACAGTATCAAATAATCCCCCCAGGGGGCCCACAGTTCTTTTGTGGGTACGTGTGTGGCGCTCACGGGGCCCCAAGCTGGAGCAGCCTTTCTTCTGCCCCAGGCTGCTTCACTTTCCCTCCCGGTTTATGCCTTCGCCCGGAGACGGGCGTATTTCGTGAGTTACGGTGGTTCTTGTTGTCGTTTCTCTTCTTCCTTGGTTCCTTCCTTTCTTACCCTTTGTTTTCTGTCTTTCTCTCCTTGTACTCTCCTAGCCTTATTCTCCTCATTAGTCTCCGCCTCGGCGTTTGAGACACTTCTTTCCTTCCTCTTCACTTTCTCTAATCTTCTTCTTTCCTCCCTGTGCGTGTCTGAAGGCCGACCCATGCATTATCATGCGTAGCAGGTGACGGGGTAACGCCCCGGGTAGACAAGTAGGGCATGTACGTACCCCCTGGTAAAGGCCAGGCCTAGGGAGAGGTGATTACCCGAGCTGGTACCTTCCGAACATGCCGAATGGTCCCTCCATCAGTTCTCGGGAGGTGTGACCTGAGGTGTGAACAATCACCTAAGGCGGGTAAGCCCTCGGAGAGGGCCCCCACTAGGAAGGAGCGCGCCATCGGAGACGCCGGTAATCACGGGGGACACTTTCGCGATGACTTCCTTCTCTTCTTCAGTGACGTTGACCCAGAAACGAAAGATAGATTCACCTCAGCAAAAGAAGACTCTGCCTAATCTACTGAGATTTCTTGTTGTCTCTCGCACCGATGGAAAAGATTTCACGTCTGTAAATCCTTTCGTCATCCAGAAAGGTGTAGATGCAATTGCTGGCCCTGTTAAAACCTGTTCGCGTCAGCGCAATGGCACATTGTTGCTGGAAGTGGACAGTGCCTTCCAAGCTCAGAAACTAATCCGGACAACATTGTTACACACGTTTCCTGTCAAGGTAGAAGCGCATCGCACACTCAACTCGTCACGTGGGGTAGTCTTCACGAGATCCCTTGACTGGGTTGTCTGATGAAGACATACAAACCTACATGTCCGATCAGGGTGTCACAGCCGTGCTTATGGTTTTGAAAAAGGTAGATAACCAGCTGACACCGACTCGTAATGTGTTTTTGACGTTCACGTCGAAGGTCAAAGCAGGGTACGAAGTTATCTCTGTTCGCCCTTATATTCCAAACCCAATGCACTGCTTCCAATGCCACAGGTACAACCATACAACCATACCTGTGAATCTTGCTCAAATGCAGCAAAATGTGTCACTTGTGATAGGGACGCCCATGAGGGGGATTGCCCACCTCCGTCCCCTCACTGCCTTAACTGCAACGGTGACCATGCGGCTTCCTCTCGCGACTGCCCTGTATACAAGGATGAGAAGGTCATCCAGCAAATTCGGGTTACGGAAAAGGTATTGACATCTGCCGCTCAAAAGTTGTTGGCGAGTCGAAAGCCCGCTGTCCTCCCAAAGGGCATATACAGTAACGTCCTCACCTCCACTCGACCTACTGAGGATTCAAGTACCCAGACATGTGATTTTGCCTTCGTTGACACAGTTGTGCGATCCGCCGGCCCGAAGATTGCCCGTTCCACATCCCCGCTTCCTCCTGCTGCTTCTAAAGTACAGTCTTCGTCAACCTCTGGTAAACCACGGGCACCTAAACAAGATGCCCGGACTTTGAAAAAGGAACCCGTCCGTGAGGATTTTCTGCGTTCTCAGGCTTCCCAACCGTCGACTGCCTCTTCTCACCGTCACTCTTCGAGAAGAGACAACAAGAAAAAGAGTTCCTCTCCTTCCCCGCCGAGGCGTGACCTATCCGTCACGCCGCCCAACAGTTGCCGGCCTCGGCCGTCTTCTGTTTCACCGGGACGCTCCGTCTGCCGGGCACCCGGCCCTTTACTGGCGGTGGAAACTGCCCCTCCTGATCAACTCAAGGAGGTGGCAGGCGAGTCGGTCGAACCTATGGACCACGACCCTTTGCCCCTGGACAGCGATAGCAGTGCTCCCTCGAAATCCGGTCCTCAGCGGCCGACGAGTTGACCCCGCTTGCTTGTTAGTTTTTATCCTTATTTCTTATCTCATTTTTTATCATGGCGCTCCTTCAATGGAATATTCGCGGCATTCGTTCTAATCGGGAGGAGTTAAAACTACTCCTTCGATTGCACTGCCCGCTTTTAGTCTGTCTCCAAGAAACTAAGTTGCATCCAAGTAATCGTGCAGACGTTCCCCACTACACTTCTGTGCGTTTCGACCTACCACCCATGGAAGGTACCCCAGCCCATGGAGGGGTTCTGATGTTCATCCGAGACGACGTCTATTACCATCCCATTACATTGCATACTCACCTACAGGCAGATACCGTCCGCATCACTCTATCCACATTTACCTTTTCCCTCTGTAATATCTATTCGCCATCGTCATCTGCCCTTACTGGGGCAGATGTGCTACACCTCGTCGACCAGCTCCCTTCACCTTTCGTGTTGGTAGGCGACTTCAATGCCCACCACCCCCTATGGGGCTCTCCGGCGCCTTGTCCGAGTGGCTCCCTTTTGGTGGACCTTCTCCAACACCTCAATCTTGTCTGCCTCAACACAGGTGCGCCAACCTTCCTTTCTGACACAACTCATACTTACTCCCACATAGACCTTGCGATATGCACTCCTCAGCTTGCCGGTCGGTTTGAGTGGTATGCACTTTCTGACACGTACTCGAGTGACCATTTCCCTTGTATCATCCACTTCCTGCATCATTCCCCATCTCCTCGTCCCACCAGTTGGAACATTTCTAAAGCCGACTGGGGGCTTTATTCTTCCATGGCTGTTTTTCATGATCAGAATTTTCCCTGCTGTGACAGTTAGGTCGAATACCTCACAGAGGTTATTCTCACCGCTGCCGAACGTTCCATACCTCGTACATCATCTTCTCCACGTTGTGTGCTGGTCCCTTGGTGGACTGCAGCCTGCCGCGACGCGCTTAGAGCCCGGCGTCGTGCTTTACGCACCTTAGGCCGCCACCCAACTTTGGAGAATTGCATACATTATAAACGTATGAGAGCGCAATGTCGTTGTATCATAAACGACAGCAAGAAAGCTTGCTGGACTGCTTTTACTAGTTCTTTTAACCGTTTTACTCCCTCCACGGTTGTTTGGGGTGGCCTACGCCGTTTATCCGGCATCAAGGTCCACTCCCCGATTCCTGACCGTGGAGAACACAGTCCTCGTGGACCCCGCTGCTGTTTCCAATGCATTGGGCCGTTTCTTTGTGGAGGTTTCGAGCTCTGCCCATTACCACCCTGCCTTTCTCCCTCGCAAACAGGTAGAGGAGGCACGGCCGCCTTCTTTCCACTCTTTTAATCGTGAAAATTATAATGTCGCCTTCACCATGCAGGAGCTAGACCGTGCTCTCGTCCTGTCCCAATCTTCTGCTCCCGGGCCCGATTCCATTCATATTGAGATCCTGAAGAACCTCTCTCCTGCGGGCAAGTGCTTTCTTCTTAGTACCTACAATCGCATATGGACTGAAGGTCATGTTCCCACAAGTTGGCGTGAAGCCATTGTTGTCCCCATCCCCAAACCAGGGAAGGACAAATATCTCCTTCCGGCTATCGCCCCATTTCTCTGACGAGCTGCGTCTGTAAGGTGATGGAACGCATGGTTAACGCTCGGTTGGTCTGGCTCCTCGAATCTCGCCGCCTCCTGACTAATATCCAATGCGGTTTTCGTCGACACCGCTCTGCTGCTGATCACCTCATTACGTTGTCGACCTTCATTATGAATAACTTTCTAAAGAAGCGTCAAACAGTAGCAGTGTTTTTCGACTTGGAGAAGGCATACGACACCTGTTGGAGAGCGGGCATTCTCCGCACATTCCATACATGGGGCCTTCGGGGCCGCCTCCCTCTTTTCATTCAAGCGTTTTTGGCGGATCGCAAGTTCCAGGTACGGATGGGCTCTGTTTTGTCCGATACCTTTTGCCAGGAGAATGGGGTACCACAGGGCTCCGTCTTGAGTGTGGCTCTCTTTGCCATTGCAATCAATCCGATCGTAGATTGCCTTTCAGCCGACGTCTCCGGATCCCTTTTTGTTGACAATTTCGCAATTTATTGCAGCGCCCAGCGGACGTGTCTCTTGGAGCGTTCTCTTCAACGCTGTCTTGACCGTCTATATTCCTGGAGCATCGCAAATGTCTTCCGTTTCTCTACTGAGAAAATGGTGTGTATAAACTTCTGGAGATACAAGGAATTTCTTCCACCTTCTCTACGTCTCGGCCCTGTTGCTCTCCCTTTTGTGGAGACTACGAAATTCTTGGGACTCATGTTGGATCGTAAACTTTGCTGGTCCACACACGTGTCCTACCTGGCTGCCCGTTGTGTCCGATCCCTTAATGTTCTTCGTGTCCTCAGTGGCACGTCATGGGGAGCGGATCGTACCGTCCTGCTTCACCTTTACCAGGCCATTGTTCAGTCGAAGCTCGACTATGGAAGCCTTGTATACTCTTCTGCACGGCCATCGATTCTCCACCGTCTCAACTCTATCCACCATTGGGGATTACGTATGGCGACCGGAGCATTTTATACCAGTCCTGTTGAAAGTCTGTATGCCGAGGCTGCTGTATTACCCTTGACCACTCGGCGTGACATAATCTTGTGTCGGTACGCATGCCGCTTGCGGTCGATGCCCAACCATCCATCTTACCGATTATTTTTTGACGACTCACTCGATCGCCAATATCAATTGTCTGCGATTGCCTTGCTTCCACCTGGAGTTCGGTTTCGCCGCCTACTACAGCGGCTCGATTTTACCCTTCCTTCCACCTTTCGGTTGAGCGAAAGCCCATTGCCACAGTGGCATCAGGCCCAGGTTCACACTCATCTTGAACTTAGTTCGCTCCCCAAGGAGAGCACTCCGGATTTGGTATACCGCTCGAGGCTTGTCGAACTCCGTTCGCAGTTCGATAATGCCATATTTATTTATACTGATGGTTCCAAGAACACTGACGGTGTCGGATCTGCCTTTGTCGTCGGGGACAACCGTTTCAAATACAAGCTCCCTGACCCATGCTTGAATTTCACGGCTAAGCTTTTTGCCCTCCACCAGGCCATTTTGTACACCTGCCGCCACCACCAACCTTTCTATGCCATATGTTCGGACTCCCTTAGCGCCCTGCAGAGTCTTAAGGACCCTTTCTCAAACCATCCTCTCGTGTATCGGATCCAATGCTCCCTCCAGTTGCTAGCAGATGACGGCTGCCACGTTTCTTTCCTGTGTGTCCCTGGCCACATGGGTGTGCCCGGGAATGAGACCGCCGACATAGCAGCCAAGTCTGCAGCTCTTTTGCCTTGCATGGCTACCTGTTGCGTCCCATCGGACGATGTTCAACGGGCTCTTCGCCAGAGTATCATGTCGTCCTGGCACAGTGCATGGTTTTCACTGTACAACAATAAATTGAGAACTGTAAAACCGATCCCGACCGCTTGGAGGACCTCCTCACGCCCCTGTCGGCGGGAGGAGGTCATCCTGGCCCGGTTGCGGATCGGTCACTGTCGTTTCAGCCACCGTCACTTGCTATCCGCCGACCCTGCACCGCTGTGCTCCTGCGATGCACTGCTGACAGTGCGACATGTTTTACTGTCTTGCGTAAATTTTAATCATCTCCGTGTAGCCCTTCACTTTCCGTCTTAATTGTTTTTTATCTTTTGTTTTTAGCCTCTTCTTGATGTTCTGACAGTCAGCAAATTTTTTTGTTTTATTTTTTGAGATCTAGCGAATCTATGTTCTTGTCTGGGCGCTAATGACCGAAGCAGTTGTGCGCCCTAAAACCACAATAATAATTAAAAAAAAAAAAAAAATAAAATTAAAAAAAATATTGATTACACATAACGGGCATATGATAAGTGAGACTGAGCTGTTCAAATTTCTAGGTATTTATATAGACAGTAAGCTGTCGTGGAAAGCACATGTTCAGGATCTTGTTCCAAAACTAAATCCTGCTATATTTACCATTAGAACAATATCTGAAATAAGTGATTTTTCAGCATGTAAAGTAGTCTATTACGCTTACTTTCACTCACTTATGATGTACGGCATTATTTTTTGGGGTAACTTTCCTGATGCAAAAAGGATATTTCTGGCTAAAAAACGGACGGTTCGAGCAATATGTGGTGTAAGTTCACAAACATCATCTCGACCCCTTTTCAGTAGTCTGGGAATTTTGACACTGGCGTCACAATACGTTTTTTTCTTTAATGTCGTTTGTTGTTAATAATATCAGCTTATTCCCATGAGTTAGTAGCTTTCACTTGGTGTATACTAAACAGAAGTCGAATCTACATTTGCATCACACCACCTTCACCATCTTGACACTTGTGCAAAAAGGTGTACAGTATTCTGCAGCATCCATTTTCAATAAGCTGCCACAAGAAATAAAGAATCTTAGCACTAACCCACACACTATCAAATCTATATTGAAGAGTTACCTCAAGGGTCACTCCATTTATTCTGTCGAGGAACTCCTAGAAAAGTTAAACAATTAAGCTAATTCATTTTTTTTCTTTAGTGATTCTTTTCACTTTGTCTTAAGATTGTCATGTGAATAGAACTACTTACAAATTTCCTACTGCCATTCTTGTGTAAAAATTCATGTATTGACTTGTTCCATGACCATGGAGTCTCACTTCTAAATTGGGTCCTATGGAACAGAAAACCATAATAATAATAATAATAATAATAATAATAAAAGAGCTAGTGGTGGAGAAGAGTATCAAAATGACTCGGGCCATCTCAGCTGAATGTGCCTCTTTACAGTGACTTGGTATCTATTCTCCATTACTGAAAGAAATATTATTCCTAACAGCTATGCACAGTTATTAGGAAGTGAAGAGAGTGTTGATCAAAAGCACGTAATTATGTACAATTCATGGTATTATACTCCCACAAAAACTTGATATTTCAATAAGGAGCATATTGCATATTAGTGAGTCAAATTGTTGAAACATTTATTTTTCTGTGCCTCATGTTTTTAATCTCCTACTAGTAAACAGATATCAGTAAGCTTTTATTATAGTCCGTCCACAGAAAAATCTCAAAAGTGTGACCCTTTGTGAAACCATAGCAATGATTGTCCATTTAATCTATTGTCACTACGGGAAAAATTCGTATGTACTTTGAGTTTTATGAAGATGGTGATTAGATTCCTCTAGGATGCATTATTAGGTCTACATTGTTTGCTAGTAATTAGTTTTTCTATCCTGCTATGTTTGACATTACACTAAATCCATGTGAAGTCCATACACTTTCTATGATGTCATTAATGGCACTCGGTGACCAGCATTTACTTATGAAAGGAGATAAACATATCACTCTCAATAACGTATGTTCTAATGTATAGAGTACAAGTTTTATAATTGATAAGCAAGTACATCACAAATAGTGTAATTTCACCATAACTGTTACAAATTATGAAAATGTAAATTGATGATCAAAACATTGATGTACTACACTATTGTTGCAAGTGTATATATATATATATATATATATATATATATATATATATAAAACTAAAAATAGAAAAGAGATGACTTACCAAAAGGACCGGCTCGTCGAGAGAAACAAATAAAATCACACACAAACACACATACAAGCTTTCGCCACCACTGGCAGCTTCTTCAGGAAAAAGAGGAAAAAAAGGGAAGGATATGGGTTTTAAGGAAGTGGAAAAGGAGTCATTCCAATCCCAGGAGTGGAAGGACTTACCTTAGGGGGAAAAAAGGAAGGTAAACAAATACACACACACTCAGACATATCGAAACGCAAACACACCTAGACAGACATTTGTGAAAAGCAAAGAAGTTGGACAGAGATACCAATTGAGGCAGAGGCTCTGTCCACAGAACCCAGGCAAAGATGCTAAAGATAGTGGGCGGGAATTTGAGTTAGCGGAGATTGAGACCAGGTGGGCAACGGGAGGAAAGAATAAGCTGAAGGGCAAGTTCCCATCTCCGGAGTTCTGAAAGGTTGGTGTCGGTGGGAAGTATCCAGATAACCCGGACGGTGTAGCACTGTGCCAAGATGTGCTGGCCATGCACCAAGGCATGTTTAGCCACAGGGTGATCCTCATTACCAACAAACACTGTCTGCCTGTGACCGTTCATGCGAATGGACAGTTTGTTGCTGGTCATTCCCACATAGAACGCTTCACAGTGCAGGCATGTTAGTTGGTAAATCACGTGGGTGCTATCGCAAGTGGCTCTGCCCTTGATCGTGTACACCTTCCGGGTTACTGGACTGGAGTAAGTGGTGGTGGAAGGGTGCATAGGGCAGGTTTTACAACGGGGGCGGTTGCATGGGTAGGAGCCAGAGGGTAGGGAAGGTGGTTTGGGGGTTTCATAGGGATGGACTAGGAGGTTACGAAGGTTAGGTGGGCGGCGGAAAGACACTCTCGGAAGAGTGGGGAGGATGTCATTAAGGATGGATCTCATTTCAGGGCAGGATTTAAGGAAGTCGTATCCCTGCTGGAGAGCCACATTCAGAGTCCGCTCCAGTCCCGGAAAGTATCCGGTGACAAAAGGGGCACTTCTGGGATTCTTCGGTGGAAGGTTCTGGATTTGGAGGAATGAGGAGGTGGCTCTGGTAATTTGCTTCTGAACCAGATCAGGAGGATAGTTGCGGGATGTGAAGGCTGTTATTAGGTTATTGGTGTACTGGTTCAGGGATTCGGGACTGGAGCAGACTCTTTTGCCACGAAGACCTAAGCTGTAGGGAAGGGAACGTTTGATATGGAATGGATGGCAGCTGTCATAATGGAGGTACTGTTGTTTGTTGGTAGGTTTGATGTGGACAGATGTGTGAAGTTGGCCGTTGGACAGATGGAGGTCGACATCAAGGAAAGTGGCATGGGATTTGGAGTAGGACCAGGTGAATTTGATGGGACCAAAGGAGTTGAGGTTGGAGAGGAAATTCTGGAGTTCTTCTTCACTGTTGGTCCACATCATGAAGATGTCGTCAATGAATCTGTACCAAACTTTGGGTTGACAGGCTTGGGTTTCCAGGAAGGCTTCCTCTAAGCGTCCCATAAATAAGTTTGCATACGAGGGGGCCATCCTGGTTCCCATGGCTGTTCCCTTTAGTTGTTGGTATGTCCGGCCCTCAAAGGTGAAGAAGTTGTGGGTTAGGATGAAGCTGGCTAGGGTCTTAAGGAAAGAGGTTTTAGGTAGGGAAGTGGGTGGTCGGCGTGAAAGGAAATACTCCATCGCAGCGAGGCCCTGGGCATGTGGGATATTTGTGTATAAGGAGGTGGCATCAATGGTTACAAGGATGGTTTCAGGAGGTAACAGGCTGGGTAAGGATTTCAGGCGATCGAGGAAGTGGTTGGTGTCCTCGATCGCCTGAAATCCTTACCCAGCCTGTTACCTCCTGAAACCATCCTTGTAACCATTGATGCCACCTCCTTATACACAAATATCCCACATGCCCAGGGCCTCGCTGCGATGGAGTATTTCCTTTCACGCCGACCACCCACTTCCCTACCTAAAACCTCTTTCCTTAAGACCCTAGCCAGCTTCATCCTAACCCACAACTTCTTCACCTTTGAGGGCCGGACATACCAACAACTAAAGGGAACAGCCATGGGAACCAGGATGGCCCCCTCGTATGCAAACTTATTTATGGGACGCTTAGAGGAAGCCTTCCTGGAAACCCAAGCCTGTCAACCCAAAGTTTGGTACAGATTCATTGACGACATCTTCATGATGTGGACCAACAGTGAAGAAGAACTCCAGAATTTCCTCTCCAACCTCAACTCCTTTGGTCCCATCAAATTCACCTGGTCCTACTCCAAATCCCATGCCACTTTCCTTGATGTCGACCTCCATTTGTCCAACGGCCAACTTCACACATCTGTCCACATCAAACCTACCAACAAACAACAGTACCTCCATTATGACAGCTGCCATCCATTCCATATCAAACGTTCCCTTCCCTACAGCTTAGGTCTTCGTGGCAAAAGAGTCTGCTCCAGTCCCGAATCCCTGAACCAGTACACCAATAACCTAATAACAGCCTTCACATCCCGCAACTATCCTCCTGATCTGGTTCAGAAGCAAATTACCAGAGCCACCTCCTCATTCCTCCAAATCCAGAACCTTCCACCGAAGAATCCCAGAAGTGCCCCTTTTGTCACCGGATACTTTCCGGGACTGGAGCGGACTCTGAATGTGGCTCTCCAGCAGGGATACGACTTCCTTAAATCCTGCCCTGAAATGAGATCCATCCTTAATGACATCCTCCCCACTCCTCCGAGAGTGTCTTTCCGCCGCCCACCTAACCTTCGTAACCTCCTAGTCCATCCCTATGAAACCCCCAAACCACCTTCCCTACCCTCTGGCTCCTACCCATGCAACCGCCCCCGTTGTAAAACCTGCCCTATGCACCCTTCCACCACCACTTACTCCAGTCCAGTAACCCGGAAGGTGTACACGATCAAGGGCAGAGCCACTTGCGATAGCACCCACGTGATTTACCAACTAACATGCCTGCACTGTGAAGCGTTCTATGTGGGAATGACCAGCAACAAACTGTCCATTCGCATGAACGGTCACAGGCAGACAGTGTTTGTTGGTAATGAGGATCACCCTGTGGCTAAACATGCCTTGGTGCACGGCCAGCACATCTTGGCGCAGTGTTACACCGTCCGGGTTATCTGGATACTTCCCACCGACACCAACCTTTCAGAACTCCGGAGATGGGAACTTGCCCTTCAGCTTATTCTTTCCTCCCGTTGCCCACCTGGTCTCAATCTCCGCTAACTCAAATTCCCGCCCACTATCTTTAGCATCTTTGCCTGGGTTCTGTGGACAGAGCCTCTGCCTCAATTGGTATCTCTGTCCAACTTCTTTGCTTTTCACAAATGTCTGTCTAGGTGTGTTTGCGTTTCGATATGTCTGAGTGTGTGTGTATTTGTTTACCTTCCTTTTTTCCCCCTAAGGTAAGTCCTTCCACTCCTGGGATTGGAATGACTCCTTTTCCACTTCCTTAAAACCCATATCCTTCCCTTTTCCTCCCCTTTTTTTCCTCTTTTTCCTGAAGAAGCTGCCAGTGGTGGCGAAAGCTTGTATGTGTGTTTGTGTGTGATTTTATTTGTTTCTCTCGACGAGCCGGTCCTTTTGGTAAGTCATCTCTTTTCTATTTTTAGTTTTATTTATCCCACCGGGAAAGTTTCCCTCTATAATTCTCTATATATATATATATAAAATAAAGATTTTTGACTTACCTAAAGTACAGGCTTGTCGATAGAAACATGAAACACACAAAAACACACAACCATTCGAGCTTTCGCCACCAGTGGTGGCTTCTTCGGGAAAAAGAGGGAGGAAGGAGAGGAGAAAGGGAAGGATACGGGTTTTGGAAAAGAAGCCATTCCAATCCCAGGAGTGGAAGGACTTACCTTAGGGGACAAAAAGGAAGGTAAACAAATACACACACACTCACACATATCCACATCCAAACACACCTAGGCAGACATTTGTAGAAACCAAAGAAGTTGGACAGAGATGCCACTTCAGGCAGAGGCTCTGTCCACAGAACCGAGGCAAAGATGTTAAAGATGGCGGGCGGGAATTAGAATTTGAGACCAGGTGGGCAACGGGAAGAGAGAATGTGTTGAAGGGCAAGTTCCCATCTCCGGAGTTCTGAAAGATTGGTGTTGGTGGGAAGTATCCAGATAACCCGGACGGTGTAACACTGTGCCAAGATGTGCTGGCCGTGCACCAAGGCATGTTTAGCCACAGGGTGATCCTCATTACCAACAAACACTGTCTGCCTGTGACCGTTCATGCGAATGGACAGTTTGTTGCTGGTCATTCCCACATAGAACGCTTCACAGTGCAGGCATGTCAGTTGGTAAATCACGTGGGTGCTATCGCAAGTGGCTCTGCCCTTGATCGTGTACACCTTCCGGGTTACGGGACTGGAGTAAGTGGTGGTGGAAGGGTGCATAGGGCAGGTTTTACAACGGGGGCGGTTACAAGGGTAGGAGCCAGAGGGTAGGGAAGGTGGTTTGGAGATTTCATATGGATGGACTAGGAGGTTACGCAGGTTAGGTGGGCGGCGGAAAGACACTCTCGGTGGAGTGGGAAGGATGTCATGAAGGATGGATCTCATCGTATCCTTCCCTTTCTCCTCTCCTTCCTCCCTTTTTTTCCCGAAGAAGCCACCACTGGTGGCGAAAGCTCGAATGGTTGTGTGTTTTTGTGTGTTTTGTGTGTCTATCGACAAGCCTGTACTTTAGGTAAGTCAAAAATCTTTATTTTATACCATTTTCCCACCTAGAAGGTCTCCTTCTATAATATTATATATATATATATATATATATATATATATATATATATATATATATATATATATATATATGTGTGTGTGTGTATATGGATTTTTAACTGCATATTTCCTTTAAATATTGATAATTGTTACAGAACTATAAAATTATACAAAATGAACAGTAGGCTTTTCCTGTTTTCTTCAGAAAATTAATTTTTTAAAGGCAAAATAAGTTCAAAGTATGTTCTGGTCTAATCTTATATACCATAAGTAGTTTTTAGAATGAGAAAATCTGGAAAATGGATTTTTCCCATGCCCCAGTGCAACATGCAGTGGTGAGCACCCTAGACAGTGGGTAGGCATTGATCAATCCAAGATATCACATCCCTGCCCAAACTGGTGGCAGTGTGAACATACCATAAGGCTGTTGGATGCAAAAATAGGAAGAGATTGAAGGGGCGGCATGGAGAGCAACAGAGAAGTGGAAAAAGACTGGTGAGTCTGTTGGCTAAAAGTTGAGGAAAATAGGGTGAGGAGCTGTGAATTGATACAATAAAGTGGACAGAAACTGTTGGGCAATGATAGTGGGGACAGGCGAATACTGTTAGTTGATGTGGAGATGATTTTTAAAGTGGAGAACACATGACAAATACAACTCTCATTTCTGCAGTTCAGAAATGCTTCTCATTCAGGGTAAGGTCCAGATGATTTCGAGTTGTAAAGCAGCCATTAAAATCAGTGATGTAATGTTCAGCTGTGGGTTCTGTCACAGAGTCACTTCACTCTTGACCATACTTTTCCAATGGCCATCATCTTGATAAACAGCTAGTTGGTTATCACACCCATATAAAGTAATTGTTCAATGATTGCTGTGGACCAAATACAGGATGTGAATCTGATGGACTGTGATGGACTTGTGACAAATACGAAGTGCTCAGAGGGTTAATTGAACATGTCATGCACTCAGGTTGGCAACAGATTGCCTACTAAGTTCAAAGTCGAACGTGATTGAGATTATTTGGATTTGGTAACAGGTATAGGCAAAATCAAGTTAATGGTTGGGTGTTTTTACTGGCCACCTGGTTCTACCATCACAGTGGCAGAGACATTCTGAGAGAGTTTACATTCAACAATATAGTAATAAGGACAGTTTAAAACTCAACACGAAGACGTGACGACGAGCTGCTACAAGCACATAAAAAGACACACAAATACAACACTTCAGCTACCGCCCTTGGCCTTCTTCACAAAATAGGAACATTCACACAATTGCAGAGGTGCACAACTTGGTCACAGAACCAATATCTCCAGTTGCCAAACTCCAGATCATGCTCTGTGGTGTGGAAATAGGGGAGGGGGCATAGGAAGATTGAGTCACAGTGGTGGGGAGGGATACAGGACATCCTTGCAGAGCATGTATGTATTAGATAGGAGGAACGAGATGCACCTTAGGAATGGATTTGAAGGTGATGGAGTAAGAAAAATAAAATAAAACAAATGCATGCATACCATACACACACACACACACACACACACACACACACACACACACACACACACACACACACACACACAAACCACTGAAAATAGGAGAGATTTAGGATAGAAAGGTGGAAACTGTTGATCGTGGAAAAAAGGGAAGTTGTTGTAGGTTGAGACCTGGATAATTTTGGGATCGGAAAATGTACTGTAGAAGGATAAATCCCATCTGTGCAATTCAGAAAAGCTGGTGGTGGCTGGGAGGATCCAATGGCCCGGGTTGTGAAGCAGCCATTGAAATCGAGTATGTGCTCCGCTGCATGCTGTGCCACAGGGTGGTCCACCTTGTTTTCAGCCACAGTTTGGTGATTGCCATTCATCCTTGTGGACAGCTGGTTAGTGGTCATCCCAATGTAGAAAACTGTGCAGTGATTGCAGCACATGGTAAATTACATGGCTGCTTTCACAGGTGCCCCAGCCTCTGATAGGGTAGGATACATCTGTGACAAGACTGAAAGTGCTGGGTGGGTGGATTGGCCTGTGGGGCCTTCCACAGGCAGTGGACTGGGTTTTGGAGTGGCAAAGGGATAGACTAGGACGCTACAGAGGTTGGGAGGATGATGGAACACCACTTTAGGAGGGGTGGGGAGGATCTTGGGCAGTATGTCTCTCATTTTTGGCCATGAGGACAGAAAATTAAAACCTTGGTGAATGATGCAATTTAGTTGTTTGCATCCAGAGTAGTACTGGGTGACAAGGGGAGCACTCTGTCATGGATGGTTACTGGTGGTAGAGGGAGGATTTGGGATTTTTGGGGATATGGCACGGAAGATCTGTTTACGGACTAGATCTGTGGGGTAGTTTCTGTCAGTGGAGGCCTTTGCGAGACCCTCAGCACATTGGGTAAGGGAGATCTTGTCACTGGAGATATGCCATCCACGGGTGGGCAGACTGTAAGGGAGAGATTTTTTTATGTGGAAGGGTTGGTGACTGTCAAAATGTAGATGCTGCTGGTGGTTGGTAGTTTTAACATGAACGGAAGTGTGGATAGAGCCATCAGTGAGGTGGAGGTTGACATCCAGGAATGTAGAATGATGGGTTGAGGGAGACCAGGTGAAGTGGATGGGGGAGAAGGAGTTCAGGTTTTCAAGAAAAGTGTATAGGATGTCCTGGTCCCTGAGTCCATAACATGAAAAAATTATCAGTAAACCTTAAACAGATCAGAGGTTTCGGGTTTTGGGATGCTAGGAAGCATTCCTCCAGATGGCCCATAAATAGGTTGGCATAGGAGGATGCCATTCATGTGTCCATGGCTGTGCCACAGATTTGATGGTAAACTTTCCCCACAAAGGAAAATTAGTTGTTGGTTAGGAAAAAATTGGTGAGGGTTATGAGGAATTGAGGTATCGGGCTTCAATTCATAGGGGTGTTGGGAGAGTAGTGTTAGAGAGTGGCAAGCATGGCATGTGGAATGTTCGTGTCTGGGTGATGGCATTCACTATGACAAGTAGGGAACCAGGAGGTGAAGGGGCGGGGATGGTGGGGAGTCAATGAAGGAAATAGTCAGTATCCTTGTTATGGGAGGA
Source organism: Locusta migratoria (assembly GCA_026315105.1). Classification (NCBI taxonomy): domain Eukaryota; kingdom Metazoa; phylum Arthropoda; class Insecta; order Orthoptera; family Acrididae; genus Locusta; species Locusta migratoria. Next base: position 105,984,754 of record CM048749.1, on the reverse strand, counting down.
TAGATTTTGGATAATCGGTTGAAGGTGTTGGTCAATGAGGGCTGAAATTCTTTTGGTAACGCAGTAACTAGCCACAATTGGGCACCGAGCGAGGTGGCGCAGTGGTAACGCACTGGACTCGCATTCGGGAGGACGGTGGTTCAAATCCACCTCCGGCCATCCAGATTTCAGTTTTCCGTGATTTCCCTAAATCACTCCAGGCATATGCCGGGATGGTTCCTTTCAAAGGGCACAGCCGATTTCCTTCCTCATCCTAACCCAAAAACTCCGAGCGTTAGCTCCGTCTCTAATGGCCAAGCTGTCGACGGGACGTTAAACCCTAAGCATCCATCCATCCACAATTGGGCATTTAAGATTATTTGGTTTATGGATTTTTGGGGAGCATGTAGAATGTGGGTGTGTGGGATGCTGTTGGAGTGAGTAGGGAGATGCATTCATGGGAGACCTTCTGAGAGGGGCCGTAGTATTTTAACAGGGATTTCAGATCTATTGGACTTGGGATGGTGTCATTCCAGCACAACTTGTAGGTGGAAGAGTCAGAGAGTTGGCGGAGCCCTTCTGCCAGGTAGTCACTGTGGTCCATAACTACAGTGGAGGAACCTTTATCTGCAGGAAGGATTATTATGTTGGGATTTGTTTTGAGGTTGTAGATGTCTGTCGTTTTTTCTTCTGAAAGGTGTGAGTTCTTAGGAACACTTGGGGAAATATGGTGAGGCTAAGTTGGAGGTGAGAAATTCTTGGAGGGTGGAATTTGTCCCATATGCAGTCAGTTTGGCATATGGAAGTTTGGGTCGGTCCTGGAGTCGTGTTCGGGTAGCCTAGTGGTTAAGGTGACCGCTCGCAAAAAGCGGGAAACCAGGGTCCAGGTCCCGGCCCAGCACAAATTTTCACATGTCACCATTTGGTAGAACACCTATATCTTATACAGTGACGCTAAAAGAAATTCGCTATTGCGAGAAAATATTGATAATATTATCATCACTGTAATTCGTCACCATATAGTAATTTAGCTCATTTTGTATTGTTGCGATAAAGGGGAGAGTGTGTCATGAAAATGGTGCATGAGTTGGGGTGGAAATTGTTACAAGAAAGGCATTATTCATTGTGCCAAGATCGATTTGCGAAATTTCTTTTACTAACTTTCTCCACTGAATGTAAACATATTTTGTTAGCACCCACCTACATGGATAGATATCATAATCAGTCATAAAATAAGAGAAATCAGGTTGAACACAGAAAGATTTAGATGTTGTGTGTGTGTGTGTGTGTGTGTGTGTGTGTGTGTGTGTGTGTGTGTGCGCGTGCGCGCGCGCTATTAGAGAATGGAATGGTAGAGAAATATCATGAAAGCAGTTTGATGAACCCTCTGCCAAGCACTTAAATGTGATTTGCAGAGTGATTATATAGCTTTAGATACACAACCAATCCTCATTTTCACCTTCTGCTCTGTGTGTCACAACCCCGATACAGTTCACCAATAACCATCAGGCAACTGTCAACTGCCAGGGATGTGGGAACCTGAAGGCACAGTGTCACAGAGACATCACATTTGGCACCATAGGTACCCAGCAATCCTTTCAAGAGCATGGGTGATGCTCCTTCCCAAATAGCAGCCTGATTCCTGTTGTCCTTTGCCAACACAGTCTCCAGCTGCCTATGAACAGTTGCCAATACCTTCTTAATCCACTCACAATGGGTGCAGTCCCTACCCATTTATGTCAAGCTCCATTTTCAAATTTGCTGTATGTACCCAAATATTGAGAATAAAGTCCTTACGAATTAAATTTAAGAATAAACTATCAATGAAAATACAGAAAAATTAAATTACATTACTTAGTGCTCTGCAGATATGAGACAAGCGGTAGAAAATATGTTGTAATTAATTCAGCAACATTTTGTGCATGAAAAAAGTTTAATATACATAAAATTTGTTTTATATATGAGTGAGTACTTAAAGTATATGTTTGATATGTTGCAGATGGTCTTGCACATACTAGGGCGTGGCTCAAGAGGCATTTGAGACCAGGTGAGGGTCCCGACCCTGCTGCACCTGCCCCTGAAGTCGAGATTGCTCTGCGCTCTCTCACGCAGCTTGTCTTGGGAAGAGCTTACCTAGAGCTGCTTGAGTGGGACCGCTCCATTACCTTCCCTGAGGTTCTATTCAGCTTTAAAGATACAAATAATTAATCAGTATCGGATTTTCAAAGACAGTCAATGCAATGCAGTAGCAAGTTGCACTTTATGTAATTGGATGTCTGTGTAATAAGTATAGAGAATAATTAATGAATTTACCACAAAGAATGTATCAACTTGGAATGCCGTATTTTTAGTTAAAAGTGAACATAAAGCTGTCTTTCCATTGCAGTAAAAAAGTCAAGTGTAACATTTTTAAACATAAGGCAAGGCATTGAATTCAAATTTGTGATGTGGCAGGGATTCGAACCCGGGAACTCCTACTTACTATGTAGGCGCTTTAGACCACTCATCTAAGACAGTGTTGCTGCCAAAGCAACTACATGGACTGTCGTAAAGCACACCTCCCTCTGTACCACATACTTTAATTCAGTTTAACACAGTCCATGTAGTGTCTTTGGCTGCAACACTGTGTTAGCTGAGTGGTCTAAAGTGCCTAGTAAGTAGGAGGCCCTAGGTTTGAATCCCATCCACAGCACAAATTTTAATTCAGTGCCTCTCCTTATGTTTAATACCTTTGGTATAACAAGACAATGTTGTCTCAAGGAAATGTATTATTTCTAAAACTTTTCTTCTTCAATTAAAATTTATGATTTTAATTTTTAAGCTGTAGAATTTGATAATTATGATAAATAAATTTAGTTTCTAGTATGTAATTATGTATAAAATCTGGAATAAGATGTTAAATTACTTAATCTGCTCATGTGCTGTGAAAACAAGTTACGTAATTGTTTTTATATAGATATTTTTATTTCGTTGAGTAGTCACTTGAATGGTTAAAGTTGCTGAGGAAGTGAGAGGTGCTTAGTATCATATAAGATAATGGAGACGTTATTAGTAAACAAAAATTATTGGTCCCAAAAGGAATACCATGCTGCTTGTCTGTAAAGTATCTTTTACCAAGTGAAATCAAACCGTGGGAATTCCAGGTGGGATTCAACAATATTTTCAAAAAATAGGTTACGACTCACCATGGAGATGTCTTGATGATTTTCAAAAAAGCACACAACAAATATAACAATTTTAGTATAGCTTTAGGTCATTGCAACCATCTTGGAAATAGAAAATCCTTCTCTGCCACACACAAAGATGACTGCTGTCTCTAGCCTGTTCAGCCAGACTTTGGGACTGTCCTAGGCAAGAGCAGTAACTAGTGGTGCAGCATGGAGAGAGGAGGGGAGGGATGCAAGATGGGAGTGGGGGACTGCACCTGTGCTGTCTGATGGATATGTGGGAAGGGTAGGGGAGAGGCTAGAGTGAAGTAGGCTAGATAATGCAGGGCTGCATGCTTTGCAACAGGATGGTCCAGCTGTCTCCTGGCCACAGTTTGACGATGGCCGCCAGTCATGTGGACAGACAACTTGTTATTGGTCATTCCCATGCAGAAGGCTTCTCGGTGGTCGCAGCTCAGTTTGTATATCACATGACTGCTTTCACAACTTGCCCTGCCTTTTGTGTGATAAGAAATGCCTGTGACGGGACTGGAGTAGGTGGTCATGGGATCCTCTTCACCAATCTGCCACCACCTACTCCAGTCCTGTCACAGGCATTTCCTATGTGAAAGCAGCAATGTGATCTACAAATTGAGTTGTAACCACTTTGCAACTTTCTCCATGGGCATGGCCAGTAACAAGCTGTCTGCATGAATGACCTCATGGAACTATGACCAGGAAACAGCTGAACCATCCTGTTACAGAGCATGCAGCCCTGCTTGATGTGGCTCAGTTCAGGTACTGCTACACAGCCTATGGCATGTGGGTGCTCTGAATTGTGCAGGTGGGAACTCTACATGCAATACAACCTATGCTCCTGCACGCCCCCAAGCCTATATCTTAGATACTTCCTACTACCACCACCCTCTGCTTCCCTTACCCTTCCCTGCCTGCACTCTAGCATCACTTACATCTTCCCTTCTGCCACATACTCCAGTCTTTCCCCTTACCTGTCCACCAGAAAGTGCTGGCATGTTCCCTACCCCCGCCTTGCATCCCCCCCTTCCATGTGACTTCTCACCCCCACCACTGGTTGGTGCTGTCACATTGGACAGTCCTGCAGTCTGGCCTCAGCTGCTGGAGACAATAGTCGTGTGTGTGTGTGTGTGTGTGTGTGTGTGTGTGTGTGTGTGTCAGAGAGGTGGGGGGGGGGGGGGGGGAATTTCTACTTCTGAAGAAAGCCATAATGGCCAAAAGCTAAGTAAACTTTCAATCTTTTTTGTGTGCTTTCTGTGAATCATTGAGGTGCCTCTTACTAAGTCAATATTTCTACTTCTTGGAAGTAATGTCAGCACACATAATAAGCAATTTAATTAAAAATATAAAATGACTTATTTCATAATCAATATAACTATAAATAAACAATTAAAGATAGCAGTAAGCTAAAATAGAAACATACCACCAGAAAAATTCAAAAGTAAAAACACCTGCTTGGTATTATTCATCACTATATTGTTCATTCATTTGAATATTACTTGTCATATAAAAGCCACCAGTTTGTAAATTTTTTCGCCCATTACAATCTTTGTTGACACCCAGCCACACCTCCCCTTCATGTTTTCTGATGTCATCTACTCTCCTTCCATTGAATAGTCACTGTGGTCTTTTTTATCTTTTGCAAACCAGACTACAATTACTTTGGTTTATTTCCAATGTGTCCAGCAGACTTTCTGCTTTTAATCTCCCTTGCATTTCCTTTACAGTCATAATTGCTTCTTCCACTCTGATTTGTTCCTGGTTCTACTTGTTAATTTTACTATGTCTTCATCTAATTTTCCTCATGCAGACACTTTGACAAAGTACATCACTGGTGGCCAGCCACCACTGAGGCTGCACTGATCGCAACATAGAAACAAAAACCTGGCTGCGTTGACATGCTTTAAGTTGGGCTTTCTACACAATATGGCAACACTGTAGGCTGCCGCAGTTCTTGCAGTAAGTCTTGTATCTAGTTAGAGGTAACATAAGTCGAGCACATCTTTGGTACAGCAGGGAAGCATGTGCTTTGCAGCTGTGAGGTCTAGTGACTGAAACCGCTTGCAACCAAATATTTTAGTTCACTTTTCCTCTGTGTGCTGTAACCATGTGTGTATACAAATCATATCTACAATATAGATTGCTTCTACAACATATAATTATCTGAATGCTGCATGTACCAGACTCCACCGATTGCCGGCAGCTGCTAACAAAAGCGGTGGCTGCGTAGTGCTACCTCACCCGAAAGTGCCCACTACCACTCATCTCCTGGATATGTAAAATCCTTTAGTGTAGTTGAGTGGTGATGCACTAGAAATGTTTACAATTTCTATAATAATGGAAAGTCCAGGTTGGAATTAATAATACAGTAAAGGCAGTTTACAACTCACCGCAAAGACGTGGTGACAAGCTGCGACAGGCACGTACAAAAGACAGACACATACAACACTTTCAGCTATCGGCCATGGGCTTCTTCAGAAAGTGTGGCAGCCGGAGGTGATGTTTGTATGACTGTGTTGTGTGCCTGTGTGATTGCGTGAGTGTTCTATTTTCTGAAGAAGGCCATGGCCAATAGCTGAAAGTGTTGTATGTGGGTGTCTTCTGTATGTGCCTGTCACAGCTCGTCGCCACGTCTTTCAATGAATCAAATGACAACATGGAAACACATGACACTGCAGACACTCACTGTGACTTATCAAAACCGTAAGAATTCATAACAATGAAAATTGAAGGATCGTTTATAAAAGAAAAGGAATGAGATTTAAAGCATAATATTTGTGTCAAGCAATGTAGCGAAGTATTTTGATTATATCATGAACAATAAAATTAATTTTTTGCCCCACTAATGTATTACATAATACTGTAATAAAATGCTCATTTGTATAGAAATGGGCGGTAGGCCTCATTTGTTGTCAAGTGTGAAATAGAAATTGTAAATAATAATATAGTAAAGACAGTTTACAACTCACTGCAAAGACGTGGCGACGAGCTGTGACAGGCACATACAAAAGACACACACATACAACACTTTAGCTATCGACCATTGCCTTCTTCAGAAAATAGAACATTCACGCAATCACACAGCCACACAACACAGTCATACAACCATCACCTCCGGCTGCCGCCCTTCAAATTACGCTCGGCGGTGAATCGGGGACGGGAGGGGAGGTGAGAGGTGATAGGAAGGTTACATCATGGTGGTGGGGTGGGTTAGATGGGAATAATGAGATGCAACTTAGGAATGAAGTGGGGAGGCGGGAGAGGGGAGAAAAATAAATATACAAAATGCATGCACACTGTAAGTACACAAGACTGCATACACATGCGCGCGCACACACACACATGGACGCACGCACAGAACGTGCGCACACACACACACACACACACACACACACACACACACACACACACACACATGCGAAAAAGCGCTCACGTACACACCCATGCGCACACACACATGCTCTCTCTCTCTCTCTCTCTCACACACACACACACACACACACACACACACACACACACACACACAACACACATCCGATCGCACATTCACGCACCACTCAAAATAGGTGAGGTTTGGGATAGAGAGGAGAGAGGTAGGAGCTGTAAGGTATGGGGAAAGAATAGGGAAGTTATCGTAGGTTGAGGCCTGGTTGATTTCAGGATCGGAGAATGTATTGAAGGGCTAACTCCCATCTGTGCAGTTCCGAAAAGCTAGTGGTGGATGGGAGGATCCAGATGTCCCGGGTTGTGAAGCAGCCAGTGAAATCAAGCATGTGCTCCCCTGCATTCTGTGCCACAGGGTGTTCCACCTTGTTTTTGGCCACAGTTTGACGGTGCCCATTCATCCTAATGGATAGCTGGTTAGTGGTCATGCCAATATAGAAAACTGTACAGTGTTTGCAGCACAGTTGGTAAATTACATGGCTGCTTTCACAGGTGGCGCGGCCTCTGATAGGGTAGGATAAGCCTGTGGTGGGTAGGTGGATTGGACAGGTCTTGCAGCAGGGTCTTCCACAAGGATATTATCCCTGTGGCAGTAAGTTGGATTTCGGGGTGGCATAAGGGTGAACTAGGATGTTGTGGAGGTTGGGTGGGCAACGGAACACCACTTTAGGAGGGGTGGGAAGGATCTTGTACAGGATGTCTCTCATTTCTGGGCACGAGGTAGAAAATCAAAACCTTGGCGAAGGATGTAATTTAGTTGTTAGAGTCCAGGGTAGTACTGGGTGCTAAGGGGAGTGCTCTTTTGTGGATGGTTACTGGTGTTAGGAGGATGATTTGGGATGTGTGAGGATATGGCACAGGAGATCTGTTTGCGGACTAGGTCTGTGGGGTAGTTTTTGTCAGTGAGGGCCTTTGTGAGACCCTCAGAATATCCACGGGTGGCCAGGCTGTAAGGGAGGGATTTTTTGATGTGGAAGGGATGGAAACTGTCAAAGTGTAGGTACTGTTGGTGGTTGGTAGGTTTAAGATGAACAGAAGTGTGGATGGAGCCATCAGTGAGGTGGAGGTTGACGTCCAGGAATGTGGCATTGTACGTTGAGGAAGACCAGGTGAGGTGGATGGGAGAGAAGGAATTGAGGTTCTGATGAAAGGAGTCCAGATCATCAAAATCAATATACAAGCTATCCTTGGATTTATCCTGAAAGTGGTTTTTACTCTTGACTATAAGCTTTTAACTCTGACACTTGGACAGGATGGGTGGGTTTGTGGCCCTCCCTGTGAGCAGCTGGAGCTCTCCCCTCCATCTAATTACTTCAATTTCTCCTTTTAACTTGGTTTTAATTCACATTTTTTACCTTTTTACATTTTTAGGCTTCTGATCTAGGAGCATACAGTGTTGTCCTGTATCTGATTGTTGTCAATAAACAGGGATTCTAGATCTGTCATGACGTTTCTTGCAGGATCCCGCTTTTTTTTATTGGCTTAGTCCTGTTCTACTTGATTTTTAACCCCCTTTTAGTTCCACCATTTTACTATCGGTATGGTCTTAGCCGACCACACCCTTGCTTGTATTTCATACAGGGGTCATGGGACTGATGACCTAGCTGCTTGGCCCCATCCACCCATCAACCAACCAACCAACCATATGCAGTGCAATTATTGCAGCAGAGTTGGTATATTATGTAGCTGCTTTCACAGTTGGCCCGGCCTCTGGTGGGGTAGGACAAGCCTGTGATGGAACTGGAATACGACGTGCTGGGTGGTAAGGGGTTGGGATTAGGAGTGGCATAGGGATGGACTAGGATGTTGTGGAGGTTGGGTGGGCAACGGAACACCACTTTGGGGGGGGGGGGGGGGGGGCTTGGGAGGATCTTAGGCAGTATGTCTCTCATTTCAGGGCATGTTGACAGATAATCAAAGCCCTGACGTAGTAAGGTTCAGTTGTTCCAGTCAAGGATGGTATTGGGTGACAACCGGAGTACTCCTTTGTGGCTGGTTAGTAGGATTTCAAGGAGGACTGTTGGTGTGTGATGATATGGCATGGGAAATCTGTTTATGGGCAATTTATGTCTGTGAAGGCCTTTGTGAGGTTTTCAGCATATTTGTTAAGGGAGTTCTCATCACTGCTGATACACCTTCCACAGGTGGCAAGGCTATATGGGAGACATTTTTTGATGTGGAAAGGATGGCAGCTGTCAAAGTCAAGGTACTGTTGAGAGTTGGTGTGTTTGATGTGGACAGAGGTGTGGATGGAGCTGTCAGAGATATGCAGATTAATATCCAGGAAGATCACATGTCAAGTTGAGAAGGACCTGACATACCTTGTAGGTGGATGATCCCATTCCGAAAGTCCAACATGACCTTCAAGCCCTGATAAAATCCTATGGCCCTTCCCAGAACCTCTCACCTACATAATTCCTAAAATTCACAAACCTAATAATCATGGATGCCCAATTGTGGCTGGTTACTGTGCTCCCACTGAAAAAATCTGTGCCCTCATTGATCAACACCTCCAACATATTGTCCGGAATCTACCCTCCACATCAAAGATACCAACCATTTCCTTCACCAACTCTCCATCATCCCCACTCTTCTACCTCCTCGATCCTTACTCGTCACTGTGGACGCCACCTCCCTGTACACAAATATCCCTCACACACATGGTCTTGCTGCACTCGAGCATTACCTATCCCAGCGTCCTTCAGACTCCAAGCCCAGTCCCTCCATCCTCATTGCCCTTGCCAACTACACCCTAACCAATAACTACTTTTCCTTTGAGGGAAAAGTATACAAACAGATCCGCAGCACTGCCATGGGCACCCATATGGCACCTTCCTCTGCCAACCTGCTCATGAGCCGTCTAGAGGGAACCTTCCTAGCCTCCCAAATCCACAAACCCTTGCTCTGGTTCAGGTTCATTGATGACATTTTCATGATCTGGACTTCCTATTCCAGTTCCATCACAGGCTTGTCCTACCCCATCAGAGGCCGGGCCACCTGTGAAAGCAGCCATGTAATATACCAACTGTGCTGCAACCACTGCTCTGCAGTCTACATTGGAATGACAACTAACTGGCTCTCCATCACGATGAATGGCCACCGTCAAACTGTGGCCAAGAGCAATATGGACTATCCTGTGGCGCAACATGCAGCAGAGCACAACACCTTGAACTTTAACAGCTGCTTCACTACTCGAGCCATCTGGATCCTCCCCTCCTCCACCAGCTTTTCTGAACTGCAGAGATGGAAGTTATTCCTATAGCACATCCTATGGTCCCGCAACCATCCTTGCTTCAACCTCAGATAACGTAACATCTTACATTCCATGCCCAACAGTCCCCCTTCCCCTCAAATCCTATTTCCTACTGATTCACACCCTTTTCCATACTATGTGCTTCCTCTTTTTAAACTCCCCCCCCTCCCCTTCCCCCCCCCCCCCCCCCCCTTTTTCATACTGCATCTCATTTTCCACCTGACATCGCTTCTGCTTGTTGTATACCCACAGTTATCTTCCGTCTCCACATCCCCCTCTCCTCTGCTCCTTCCGCCTCCCCCCTCCCATCCCTTCTGCTTTCTGTGTTGTCAGACTATGTTAGGCTGCCAGAGATGGCTGACGTTGCATGAGTGTGTCAGAGTGATTGTGTGGATGAGTGTTCTCTTTCTGAAGAAGGCCGTGGCCGAAAATTTAGAATTGTGTGTCTTTTATTTGTGTCTGTCAGCAGCTCAGCGTTGGTCTGTACAGTGAGTTGTTCCCTGTCTACATATTATTATTAACATTCCGTACTGGCTACTGGACCTTCCACTGTTGTTAATTATCGTCTATCTCTGTTTAGCTTATGAAAAGCACAGCAAGATATTTCTACTATTCCATTAATTTCTTTTGCTGTCCATCCAGTTGTCTTCAGATGTACAAAATACTAAAACTCACTATCTGGTATTACAACTTCATTTGTTACTTTTTACTGTTTTCTAGGGAATAATATGATTATTTATTGAAAACATTCCAATATGTCTCAATAATAAGTTGATTACCTGAAAAAACTCAAGTCTACATGTTCAGCATTGCTTCTGTGTAAATGGAAGTATGTCTTTATAACAGACGCTGATAATGGATGAAGTTCGTTATCTGGCCCTTGGGGATCAGACCCTGCGCCTTTCAGTAATGGGTAGCATTTTACTTGTGGTTACAAGTGTGGTCAGTGCACTTGTAGGCAACATGAACTTCAAGACCATGTTAAAGGACCATCTCACCGTTCTTTTGGCAGAAGTACATAGCAACCAGTAAGTTGTAAATAAATAAAGGTAATAATTGTGAAATTAGAATGTAGTGTATTTTTAATATTGATAATGTATGTAGATTGACTATCGATATCAGAAAGTTCGATTAATGAAGGAAATTCTCCACACATATAGTTATATTTCAAAAGAGATAGAACGGCTGGTCAGTATTTACATTTGCGCTGTACCACTGATGATCACACAAATAAATAAAGAAAAAGAACAAGCTTTCAGAACAGACGTTCTTCGTCAGGTAGGAGAGAATGGAAGAAAAGGTCATGAATTACCTTCCCCATCCGTTCCCTTCCCTTTTTTCTTTCCTTCTCTCCTACCTGAAGATAGAACTCTCTTCCAAAAGCTTGTTCTTTTTTGTCCTTTTTCTTTATTTATTTGTATGACTATTGGCAGTACAGAACAAAGGGAAGTACTGGCCAACCAATCTATCTCTTTTGAAAAATATCAGAAAGTTAACTAAGAACTAACTTTTGAGCAAATGATTTAGAATTTTGTTACCTTGTTGCTGCTGAATATTATCATAACAATTTCTCTTACTTGAAACATATTGTTTATTCATAACTAGTGTAACAATACTTCTTTACAATTTTCACATATTCATGCAGGCACTGAACCTCTTGCTTGAGGCTTTAGACACTGAACCAGTGTGTTAAGCACATGAACACAGTTTAAGTGTACCTTCAAGAAATTTCAGAATGTCTAGACAGATTCAGTAATATGTTCTGAAAATGCATAGTAAGAAATATTATTAATAGTGAATTATGTCCTTCCATTTTTAAGTAAATAAAACTTTAAATTGGATCAAATTCATGTTGAAAAATCTCACTCTTCTCTTGAGGAATATTTACATGAAATTTATTTTAAAAAATGACAGTTTGAACTGTCTTTTTAAATAACACACAGCTTTAGTTACCCTTATTTGTATAGAAAACAACATTACATGTTACAGCACTTGGTGACACTATAGCTTGCACAGTAGAATTCTGTGTCTAAGACCACTATTGCCCCTACGAAAAGTCTAATGGATTTGCACTATACAGTAATTTGGAATGGTGCAGAGTGGTATTCTCATTGTTATGCTTGCTGCCAGCAAAATTAAAAAAAAAAAACTTGCCCATTTGAAGAAAATCACATTTGATGCACTATTCGTAATCTAGGCAGAAGCACAGGAGGAAGCACAGCAATAAATGCAGTCATAGCCCAAGGATTCATAGACATGAGTCCACTTTCAGTGGAGACAGTTTTTGAATATTTAACTTGATAAAGAGTCAACAATACAGGCGACTTGAATGATAAGCTCAGTACAAGGATAAAACAATTCAAAACAAATGAACCTCAGAAATTGATAAGCAACATCTGGGCTGACTAGTTGAAGTGTTAGTACCTCCACTTGAAATCCACAATGACATCATTACTCAGGAAGAGTTTTAGTGTAACAAGTTACACTAAATGTTCTAATTCTGGCAAAAGATATTCAAATAGTTTATTTTGTAGGGTTATTTGGATTACTGAGGCCAGATACTGTCCAGAGCAGTCTGTATATACAGGTTCCTGACTTCGGTGCCTCAGAATAAGCCACAGGACCCATGTAAGAGAAAACAGTGATATTTAATATCTATGTATTATATTTACCAGGCTAAGGAGCACAGGTAGTGATAGTAACAAATAAACACACACACACACACACACACACAAACGCTAGCTTTCGCAGCATAGCTGCTTCGTCAGGCAGAAGGGAAGGAGAGGGAAAAGGAAATGATGAGGGTTTTAAGGGGGTGGGATTGGAATGACTCCTTACCCACTCCCTTAAAACCCTCATTATTTCCTTTTCCCTCTCCTTCCCTTTTGCCTGACGAAGCAGCTAGGCTGCGAAAGCTAGCGTTTGTACGCGAGTGTGTGTTTATTTGTTACTATCACTGCCTGTACTCCTTCGCCTGGTAAGTAGACTTTATCTATTTTTTTACATACATTTTTCCTGTTAGGAATTGTTGCCTCTATAATAAACTATGTATTATATTATTAGAGTTGATTGTCTGTTGTTTTGAAATGTAAAATATGGCAGTTGACTTCCAACCATAATTGGACATTTTATCTGTAGTAGTTAGAAAGGGAATGAATAAACCCTTACTGAAGTTAAACTGCAAGAATTAATCTTCATTTATTTATGTGGAAGTAGTAGTCTCATAACATTATCCTCTGGAAATAAAGAAATCTGTGGAACTTCGAAGAGGGTCAATATTGATTTACGTGAAGACTTTCATCTTCTAAGGGTACGGGCTAGCTGGATTCACACGGTATATAACTGAATATGAAAAATAGACTTTTAGGTTGGTCCCAGAAGAGTTAATGCAACAACACAATGATACCACACTAAAAATGTGTACAGATTTGAAAGAACGTTATGAAAAGGAGTGTGATCATTTTCGAAACAATATTTTCAACATGTAATGAAATGTGGATTTAATATTCTGAGCAAGAGTTTGGAAAACTTTCGGCAAGGGCAAAATGATCAAGAATTAGTGAAAAATGGCTCACATGACAGGACAAAAACGTATTTGCATCAGGTTTAAAAAAATAGTTTATTGTTGAGCCAAGGGTATAAAAATTGGTGTATGTGTATGATATCTTGAGAACTAGTAAAAGACTCATATTGTAAAAATACATCCTCCTCCCCCCTCCAAAAAAAAATGTTTGTCTATTTAATTATTGCCTCTTGGCACAAGTCTTGTGACTAATTTGTATTGGGAAAATATTCACAAGACTTTTGTGCCAAGAGTGTTGTAATGTGTCAAGAAGGGAAGGCACAATTGCTTTGTGATAGTAAAATTCCTCCGTAGTGATAATGAGCCTTAGATAACTAAATTTTTTCATATTTCTGCTTTTTTGTTGTTTAATTGAATGTTTTTAATCATACTGATGCTTCTAAAATATGTGAAAGTTCTTTCTTTTATTATTTTAGGGATCTGACAGAAGTGATGCCAAATGTATCACTGCAAATAATCAAAGATGTAAATGCTGCTTTAGTGGATTGTGGACATTCTCAGTTGGATGAAACTGCGACTGCAACCCTCACTTCACAAATATCCAGTGTTGCACTACCAGAACATAAAGTGAAACAACTAGTTCGTAAGTGTACACTCATTTATGTTCTATTGTTGGAAAACATTGAAATAAAATGTGTACCTCTAAAAATACTACAAATTGGTGTGTTTTCTCCAGAAATAGATGTTTTAAGATGATAGTAATTGAAATTTAGGTAAATCATATGCAAAGACAGCAATAAAACATAGGAAGAGTGGAAATGTCAGACATTCCAAGTGCCAAATCCAACATTCTAGGAGATATAGGCATAGGCTTCTGCAGCCATTGTCACTGTCAATAAAATTCTATTTTCAGTCTTCAAAACTCTCCACCATTTCAGCCACTGTTGCGAGTAGTCTTAATCTGGATATTTGACTGACCCCTGAATTACCAAAGGCTTGGTTCTTATATAATTTTGAATTTTGCAAAACAGTCAATGGCTGATAAGGAGAAGGGAAGCTGGGCCTTCTTGAGTGGCATTTGTAACATTTCATGTAAAAATGGACATCATCAATTGGGGTTTACATCAAGTATTTTCTTGCCATTGGCAGTTAATTATATCATCACATTGGTGAAAATGGACACCTTCAATTGATGTTTGCATTGTTGCTTGCCATTGGTTGAAAATTCAGATGGGGACAATAGGCTGCAGTTGTGGCAGGTCAGTGTTCACTTGTTTCCTGGTGCGGGCAGTTAGATCTAGCACTCTATGGACACGTGGCCCACTTTGGTCTTCCACATGCCTATATCAGTGTTTTTTGCCTGCTGTCATCAGACACTGCTTACACTGCTGGCAGTCAGGATGCTGGAAATCTTTGTGTAGCTTGACTATTTCTATAGCCTCTTTAATCTTGCTCCACATCATAAATTATTGTTTTGCCAGCTCATAGGAATCAGGTTTTCAACACTCGTCCTGGAGTTCTGCCACTGCTGACTTGTTCTGACCAATATGGATGTACCTTTCATGTTAAGAAAATATTGTGCTGATTTGTTGATGGGTCTCACAAACATAGACCAGTCCACACTCAAACCTAATTTCGTAGACCCTGGCCTTATTTAGTTTGTCTACTGTCATAACCACTGGTCGCAAAGATTTTGAAGTTTCGTCTTTAGATGTTTGACATCACTAATCTTACGAGCCCTTCCTAGTTTAAGTGTATAGGATGAATGGATTTCTTCTGCATAGGGTGATGGTGGGAAGAGGTGTGGAAGTACTTGCCTGTACTTGTGACTTTTCTATTCACTCTCTGAATAAGTTTATTGTAATTGATTAATACTATGAAAGTCTCCAGAGAGATGCAAAACAAATGATTCAAAAGAGATGAGAGTAGCTGGCCAGTACTTACTCTAAGCTCAATACTCTCAATAGGCGTGTGCGCACACACACACACACACACACACACACACACACACACACAACTAAACGTTATCACAAGCTTTCAGACATTCTCCTTCTTCTTTATATGTAACAATCGGTGGTACTGAGCTGAGGTGAGTACTGGCCAGCCATTCTATCGTCTTTGAATAATTTTTTGCATATCTTTGGAGAATTTCTGTCACATTAGCTGAAGAATAGAACACACACACACACTATACGAGGAGAAGGAAGAAGAGAGAGTGAGAAATGATTAAGTGAGTTGAGGATAGTGGAGGGGGAGAGACTATCATAGGTTTAGGCCAAGAGGGTGGCAGGAGGAGAGGATTTTTTGGAGGGCAAGTTCCTATTCCACAGCTCTGAGGAGCTATAAAGACGGCATGCATGCTGTAACAGGTGACAAGGTCCCTAGCGTTATGTTGGAGGGCAAGCTTTCCTACAGGATATTGATTGTTTCCCAGATGAACCTTTAATGTGTTCAGCCAATTTGTTGCTGGTCATACCAAACAAAAGCTTTTAAATGAACATATGTAACTTGATAAATGAAATTTGTTGTTTCATAAGTGGCTATGCCTTGAATGGTGTAAGTTTCTCCTGTGAGGGGGTTAGAGTAGGTGGTTGTGGGAGGATTACTAGAACTGGTTTTGCAGCAGGATCAGTTACAGGGGTAGAAATCATCAGATAGGAATGGTGCACATTTCAGATGTTGGGAGGATGGTGAAAGACTCCTCTGGGTGGTGTGGTGAGGATACCTTGGAGAGATGACTTCATTTCAGGACATGACTTGCGAAGGTCATAGCCCTGATGGAGCAATTTTTTTAACTCTTAGAATGGTTGCATAGGATCTCACAGGTACATATTCCCAGAATAGGCAAACCACGAGTCAGTGGATCTAAACATTATACTGTTTATTTTCATAAAATAAATGTTCAGTTCCTACTATTGTAATACATGTTTTTCCTTATTTTGTTTACTTGTTCACTGTGACATCTGAGGTTGGTGCTATGTTGACCCTGTATCTCACAGATACAACACAACCACCAGTATTCCTCCTAGTGAGGCGACCATTGCAGTGTGAACACAGTCCAGGCCAGAATGGTACTGGGTGACTAAGGGGATTATTCTGAGTGGTCTGGGGTTAGGGATATTCATACTGGAAGGGGGGAGGGAGGGGTAGCCTACTCAGGAGAACTGTTTGCGGACAAGGTCTGTAGGTTAGATGTGGGAGAAGATAGTATTGACAGGATGTTAGTGTAGGTTATTTGTTTGTGGATGTAATATGGACTGAAGTGTGGATTTTGGACTCGACAAGGTGGAGGTCAACATCTGGGAAGGTAACTTGAGTTCTGGAGAGGACTAAGGGAATTTCAGGTCAGCGGAGGTGTTGAGGTCTAGAAGGAAATTGAGATTTTTTTACTATGCGTCCAGCCCACAAAGATCTCATCAATAAATTTATACCAAGCCAAGGAATGCAACTGCTGCCTCTTTAGGAATGCCTCTTCCAAGTGAACCCATGAAAAAAAAAATATTGGCAGGAGAAGGAGCCATCCTGGTTCTCATAGCTATCCCCCCCTGAGGTTTTTATAGGTCTGGTCCTCAAAGGTCAAGTAATTGTGGATGAGGATGAAATTGGCAATGTGATAAGGAATGAGGTTTTTGGTAAGCTTATCTGTGGGCATATGAAAAATGTAGTGTTCTAGGGCAGAAAAATCATGGGTGTGGGGTATGTTGTAGAGGGATGTGGCACCTGTGGTGACATGGAAGCTTTAAGGTGGGAGGGACATGGGGTACGTATTTGAGGTGTTCCAGGAAGCTGTTTTGTGTTCCAGGAAGCTGCTTCATGTAGGATGGGAGGTTGCAGGTTATAGGTTGGATGTGTTGGTCTACCAAAGGTGGAATGTGTACTGTTGGGGTTTTAAAGCCTGCTACAATGGAAAGGCCAAGTTGATTTTCTTTCTTGATTTTAGGGAGTCTGCAGAAGGTCGGGGTGTGTGGTTCAGGTGGAGAGAGTAGTTCTATGGAGATAATGATGAGAACTTTTAAGGGACCTAGCGTTTTAATTATGTTCTGTAATTCAGCCTGTATTGAGTGAATAGGGTCATGAAGAAAAGATAAGTACATAGAGGACATGTAGAGGTGTCAGAGAGTTGACAGTCCCTCTGCCACCTACCCCTCTCAAACAAGTACTACAGTACAAATTTCCATTCTCCGCACATTGGTATTACATCTAAACCCAGTACAGTGAACCAAAGGTGATCACAAATTGTGATTTATTTCATTAAAAGTACTACAGTTGTGGAACCCTTGTCCGCTGGGAGAATGATAATGGAGCAGTCTGCTTTCAGCTCTTGGATGGCACAGGATTCAGCTGGGCTGATATCGGGAGTTACTACCATCAGACACAGAAACTGCTTTTCAGTGCAAGTGATAGATGCTATCAAATGGGGTTGTTTATAACAGAGATTTACCATTAAAATTTTAGGAACACAAGTTCCAAATACGTCAAAAAACCTATTACTTTATTGACATATCATGCAGAATGCCCGTGATAGTAAAATCATATAATGCTGAGCTTTAACAAAGGCTTCACGTCATTTATTTTCCCACTTATCATTCACAAATGAAATGAAGAAGAAACTGAACTCATCTGTGCAGTACTATAGTTGAGCCATGAATGACATCAGTAGAAGCATAATATGTATAAATCCATGTTACCTCATTAAATGGTTTTTGTCATTCACTACTTGTGGAAAAATTAATAGAAGAATTTATGACAAAGTAAGAGTCCATCATACCAAATTTGCAAGTAATCCAGAAAATTACAGCAACGTATTATTAACATATTGAAAATAACTATGATCTCCTACAGACAGCAGTTTTGTGTTTTATACACCAAATAGTGTTTTCAAGACAAAGTTTAAAAGTAAAATGGACAATCAGTTTGTATTACTAGATTTTCTGCTAATGGCAATAAGGCATGCATTTTTAAGGTGAGAACCAATCAAAAACTGAGTGTAATTAAATGAGCAATTGAGATGTATGTAGTTTGTTACTAGAAAAGATAATAAAATGTAGAAATTTGTCAGGAAACAAAGGGTGGATAATGTAATTAAAGTAAGTGGTGTGATGGCTGAGTCATGTAACAAATTTAGGGCCCAGTAGGTAAGTAAAGATGGAGATAACAATTATTAAAAGTCTGTAAATGATATAAGAGAACATGTGAAACTAAAATAATTAGTTAATCCAGCATAAATAGCATTTTTGTTCCTTGAGTGACTGTGATTGGTGGCACTGGGTTCACACTTCTAATATGGTGGGGACAAGCCATTAGGAGTGGGAAGAGCTGGCCACTCCACATTGCCATTTCATCACCAGCGCTCGCATCCTTCAAGTAACATGTGCACCCCTCTGTTGTACAACACTCCATTATAAAATTTCTTGCTCGTGAGGAGTTCAGGCAACAAAAATTTCTCGAAGATTGAGTGCATAGTTCAGAGGCACAGCACTGTGAAAGACTTCGTATGTGCCTGGCATTAACAGTTCAAAGTAAGATGAAAATGTTTGGAAAATCAGGTCCACAATCACCACTCTCAAATCAACATGGCTTGAGACATTATTGTGGGTGTATGCAAAACTGCAGAACAGGAATAAGTTACAGGAGTTGTTAAGTAATCATCACAAGTGACTTGAAGTACTGTGAAGTTTTTACCATATGAATCCCATTAATTGTGACAGCAGATCAAAAGTTGAAATCTTTAGAGACCTGCCGGAGGCTTTAGATGGTGTATTTTTAGTCAGAGCACCACCTTTGAAGAAACATGGGTCCATCACTACAACCCCAGTCAAAACAAGCCCATATGGTGTCATGAAGGAAAGGGCAGACAGCTCCATTGAAATATAACAGGCAACTGGTCAGGTTCTTTTAAATATTCAACATGCAAGACATTTTCATCATTGATTTTTTGCAAGGTGACAAATATCTATGAAGTGTTGAACCAGATGTTCACTCCATATCTCCTCAAAATGAGAGACCTTTAATTTTGAGTTGCCATCCTCTTCCAGAAAAATGCTAGTCCCCATGCTGCAGCTCATATGGGCTCAAAACTTGAAGAGAAGCACTGGACTCAACTTAATCATCCTTCCTACAGTCTAGATCCATTGCCCTGTTACTTTCACATGTATAGAAAAAAACCCTCACTGAGAAAAATATATTTCCTAGAGGGGAAACCATGAAGCAAAAATATAAAAATATTTATTGAAAAAGAAAACATAATCTAAAGTAATATTGCTTTTATACAGGTTTCACGAGGAAGAAAGATACATGATTCTGAAAAGAAAGAAAGAAAAATTTTGGATAAACATGTACCCTTTTCTTAACCATTTTCAGGCAAACCAATGAAAACATCTAGAGACAGGAAAAGTGCGTGTAATAGTAAATTAAGATACTATTATGGTTTGTTTAATTGTGTAAGTTTTCTTATAGAAGATGTGTAAACAGTCCACCATCAACTACAATACATTTTACTACTCTTCTAGACAAGTATGTTGCCAATTAGAGCTCAGTTCTGCATTCCTATACTTGAGCACAAGCAGAACTGCGCTCTGATGAGCAACACAGCACCTGTCTACAAGAGCAGCCAAATGCATTGAAGTTGATGGTTGACTGTTTAAACATTTACTTAACAAGTAAATAAACTAACATAACAATATCTTGATTTACTGTCACTTTCTAGTTCTTTTCATTGCTTTACCTGGAAATGGTTAAGAAATGGGCATATGTTTATTAAAAGATTGTCAGAATCACCAATAGTATCACCCCTCAAAGCATGTACCATTGCTCCTGCCTCTCCTATATTTGATTTACCCTACTCAAGTTCACAGTTATTGACTGTAATGCTTGGAAAAACCATAGAGCAATCTTTATCCAGAATTGACATCAAATGACCAATGATTGTGATTCATCCTATATACAGGGTGTTTCAGGAGGAATAGTAAATATTTTAGGAGTTTGTAGTATAGATGAATGCAATATAATGTCATATAACATGTTTCAATTTTTTATTGAGTACAGAGATACCTTAGTGTGTAACCTAAATAAACTTAAAACAAAGGCAAATGAGAACATTTTCACTGCTTAATCATATTAAACTAAAAGCACAATTTTGTGTATCTTAAACCAGTTTATTTTTATTTAGTTAAACAGTTTATGGCTTAGAAAGCCATCTGCAGACCTTCTAATGTTCTGCCAAGAACTGATGGGAGAAACAGTGAAAAGCCGCATTAGCCTTTACTTTAAGTTTGTTCGGGTTACGTACTAACAGCTGTATCTTTGTGCTCCATAAAAATTGCTTTTTTATGTAATTCATCTACACTATCATCTCCTAAAATGTTTACTATCCCCCTGAAACACCCTATATATTTACTTTTCCCTTATTTCTTTGGCTATCACTAGTATTATTTTGACCAATTCGCATTCTCGTATTCCACATTCTGAGTTCTACAGTTTGTCAGTGTTTAATTTCTGTTCCAGGTCTGCGAATAATGGAATTTTTAGAACTTACGATAACGTCTCCTACAGCAGCCCCGGTGCAGGTGCCTCCTGGACTGTCTTTCTTAAAAGCAGAACTCACTACACTAACTGGCCAGTTCCTTCGTCTGGTATCACATAATCGTGCAGTTTATGGTGAATACTATAGTGAAATTATAGCGGATGCAGTGAAATCTGCAAAAGCATCCCCATAGTTATATAAATTTTTATCTTGACAAACATCATTAACTCTGATTGAAACTCTTCATAATTGTAATTGGAATACAACTCAGTATTCCATGACAGTTTCACCCACGCATTTAAAATGAAGGTGTATAACCAGGAATAATTTAATACAGCCAAGCTTTTCACAGTATGAAAAAGAAGTACTGTTGTTAATTTCTTTCTTATAAATAAATGAACTTTTTATTGTATAATTAAATAATATTTCAAAATCCATGATTTTAAAATGTGAAATTCTTAACTATTACAATTTGTAAGTTATCCATATTTTGATTGAAATAATATATGTATTAATAAATAATTTAATAACTTTTATTACAAATGTTTATCCATTCTCACTCTCATGTTATTATTCTCCTTCTGGAAGGTAGGACAACACTCTTGCAAGCAGATAAGGTGGTGCAGTTTACATTTAGGAGTGGAGGAGGCAATCAGGTAGCTGGGTTTCCCCCCAGCAACAACTTAAGACCGGGCAAGATCCTGGTGTACAACGGCGAATTACCAGAAATGGGTAAGCTCTTGCTTCTAAAGGAAGCTGCGGCGGCGGAGCGGCCGAGTGCATTGAGGCGCTATATTACAATGCGTGAGGCCATTCCTCGTCAGGGGTTCGAATCCCCCCTCGGGCATGGATGTTATGCTGTCTTTAGTATAAGCTAGTTCATAAGTAGTTTGTAGGTTTAGTGACTGATGACCCCGCAGTTAAGTCCCATAAGCTCTACAAACATTTGATCTAAAGGAAGCTGTGGCAACAAGGAAATGTCTAAATGCACACTCTGATGAATTTTTAAAAAGATGGACTCTCTCCTAACTTAGAAATAATAGATCTGTGTTGTATTCCTATCAGTTCTAAAGCCATCTATGATTTCAGAAAAATTGGGTGCACCTCATGAACCAACAATGTTTTTAACATCTTGAAACTATGTAAGTTAACACTTTGAGCACAGGGCACAATGGGTGTCATTTAACCAGCTGGTACTGAGAATTTCACTTATTCTAAATGTTGTACAGTAGATTATATGGCATTGAAATTATTATTTATTTATTTTAATATAGTTCTTTCACCTGCAGCATACTCTAGACAAACATCCATTTACTCTTGAGAGAAAGTCTTTATATTATAATGAAAATGAATGAAATCACAGTGTTCAAAATTAGATATTTCTTCAAGTTCTGAACTACTATTGTTCAGTACAGACTCTATTTCCTCATCCCAAAAGGCCATGATGAAAATCAAGCACTACATTTACTGCCATAAACAACAATTGAACAAAAGCATTGCACTGTCACGGTTAATGAAAGAGGTGAGCATGTGCACAAGAAAGCAAGTGACTCGTGATATATACTCGTCTCAGACAATGATAGCTGCTACCATCTGTATCTTTTACTTGGTGCTACTATAATGAGAGAGTACTTTTATACCAACAAAAGACAAAGTCACAAGCTGGAAGTCATTAACAAAACAGAAAATCAGCCAACATAGGTACTACGTTGCTCACATTTTTGGCATAGAGTCAGACCAACGTAGAAGCTAAGTCGCTCATTTACAAAGTGTTAATGTTCTAACAATGGAAAATCAAATTGGAATGTCAATAATGGAGGATAGGTAACAACTCACTCTAAAGAGGCTCACTGAGCTGCTGACAGGTACGGAAAATAGACACTCAGATTCACACAACCCAAATTTTCGGCCATGGTCTTCATCAGAAAAAGAAACACATTCACACAATCCATCAGACAACCATACAGACACAACCACCATGTCTGGACACTCCAGTGTCACAAGCAACTTGACTGTGAGTGAGTTGGGGAGCGGAAGGAGAACACTGCCAGGTAAGGGTCGGGTTGAAATAGTAATGAACAATGAAGAAATACTTTGTATCTGAAGGAGAGTGATTCGGTTCACTTTCAGACAATCAAGAGTCAAGAATTTTCTGATGTCCCCGAATCTGCAGTCACTACTGAACATACAGAAACCGACAAAGAAGACCATATGCCTGTTAGGTTGAAGGACCATGGCCGTGCACATTTATGATAAGACTTGCAAGAAATGTAATGTTTATTTGTATGAGATTAAAAGCAACTGTTTTGTCAAATTTCATCAACAAAAACTTTAGTTTATTTACCGGTTAAAACCTGAATTCCACATATGTTTGCCTCAAATATTTTAGAATGTACAAAAAATAAAAATAATGTAATCCTGATTGTAGTTATGTGTGAGATTAATAGAAATAGCACTGAAAACAATTTTCCATACTAATTTTATATATGGGACTGAAGACGTTAATGAATATTTCTCTATTTGCCAGTAACTACATAAATTTTGTATAGTACGAGCGGTCAAGCTCATGAAGGCTGGCTTGTTATTTCATTTATTATTTGTACTTCTGGTAAATAGTACAAGGTGACTGAGTGTTTATAACTTTTCTATTTAATATTGTAAAATGTTAAGTTACTGTGGAAGTGGTCAAAGTTAGGGCAAAACTAATCTTTTCTGATAAGAACTGTGTTATTTTTGGAGGGGATGGTGATGTACTTATGAGAGAATGGCTAGGACAGAAAACTGCTATGGTCAAGTAAAATACTTGGACAGTTTGTGAAGAGAGATCCATAGGGCCTGGAAGAACACTTTGTCTTGTCTTGTAAAAAGGACAACTTCCTAGGATAGCTGATGTGATTCGTTGGCGACAGTGTTAAACTCTGCATGGGAAATAGCCACTTCATCAGGACTTTCACTTTAGCAAGAGGTAATGAGAACCAGTCAAGAAATGTAACTTTTCCTGGTTACATTACAGAATTGTAACTGGACAGTGTATATGGTTCTACACAAGATTTTGTGAGTGATATTTATTTCTTAGACTAAGATTTGAACTATTTTGAGCTGATAATTATTTCATGTTGTGTGATACTGAAATGGATTCAAGTTTTTGACCATTGTCAATTATTACTTTGTTGGGGATTTTGCTATCATTCTCATAATGCAGTTAATGGTTCTGTTCTGATAATTTTATAAGATTTACTTTTAATTCCTTACTTTTGTTTGTATAGGACCACTTCCTATAGATCAATACATGTGTTTGAATAAACATTATTCAACTGAGTTATCTAGCATAACCTACATCATTTGCAGATGGTAGAATAAAACCTCGTTTATTAATTAAACATTTATCTGTATTCTATATTTCATTATTGTTTTGCAAATGATGGCCTATGCATGTAGTATTGGACTGTAGGATCACAGGTACAAGAAATTATTTGCAACTACCATAAGTTGCCGGACATGAAACCAGACGTGTATGATTTGACCCTGAAACATTATTCTAAATGGCTTGGCTTGAAAACAAAATTTACCACAGAGGAGTTTCCAAGAGGGGACTGAATAAAGGATCTTCATTATTATTTCATTACTATCTGAAAGAAGTAACATTGAAAATAAAATTTCTTTTAATTCCATAATAAAAGAAAAAAATGTTATTATATACTTTGTGTATATGAGGACAGAGTAGTAATTTGGCTTGGAATGGGCATCTGGTTGGCTTTTTATTTTTTACTAAAACACAGAGAAAGTTGTGTTCTTCAGTGGCGACTGTGTCACATATATTTATGAAAACTAACTTACGGGGTTACAGGCATCAGTAGGTTGCCAACAGATATTAATCTTTGCGATCTGTGGAAGAGCAAGTACGCTTGGCGGTATAAGGAGGAGGTTGGCTGCAGAGGTAGAAAGGGGGGGGGGGGTTCAGGCAGCCCTCCAGGCAATCCTTGTTCTTAGATTGTGTTTTGGCATTGTAGGCGGCACTAACTAATTAAAGTTTTCCCTCAACATTTCTTCTGCTATGCATCATGTCCTAAGCCAAACCACAACCCCTCAGGGGCTTTGCATTAATTTGGTGAGTATGGGCTTGGTGAACCCGGGGTCCTGAGCCGTGGGCTGTCTCGTACCAACAGCCCGCTACACTGTAAGCTCTGTGCGTGCTTCAATGACCATCATTTGGCGCGACGGTGGAACGTTGTACGTTTCAGAGCCTGGGGATCTTGACTTAATCTCCTGGGTCACGAGGATGGTACAAACCTCTATAAAAAAAACTCAATCTCAAGGTTTGCTATGTGCCGAGGAGATGCATGGCTGTTGAGGTTTAACAATCGCTAGCGAGCAATCTCTGAGGAACCTGCCAAACCTCAGTTGTATAAGGCTTACCCAGGCAAGTGGGGCTCTGCCTGGGTGGACCATTACCATGGTCATTGGATCACTATGAAAATACCCCAGAATAACACTGGTGGGCATTTAACTACTGTCTCTAAGCATGGGAAGTTCAATTCCACTTCGTATAACCCAAAATCGCTCCCTTTATTAGCCACGTCCTCGGAGGAACGTAGGGCTGCTAACAGAAACGAGCCATATTCACCAAGGTATTTGGTTTGTACAAGGACTGATGGGGAATCATTTACGACAGTGAAGCCTCAGTTCTTCGTGGATTATCTGGGGGACGAAGTTTGGCGACGTGGAGTCCCTCTCCAAAATGCATAATGGTTCTATGTTGATTCACACCTCATCCCCTGCCCAGTCTCGGGCGTTGCTTGCTGGGGACAAGCTGGGAGATGTCGCAGTAAACATTACACCACACAAGTCACTGAATCTGGTCCAGGGCATTATATTTCACAGGGATCTCCTCTTACAGTCCGATGAGGAGCTGCGCACCAAAGAAAAATCATTGAACATAAGAGCTTAGACCGGTTGACCTATACTGAGGTGAAAAAGAAGTTTGAGCACTTACACCCAGTTACCATGGCCACCTCTTTTGCGGCAATCACATCATTGCCATCGTCTTTGGCAGCACCTGTCTTCCCCACTACTTCTTTTTCTGTGGGCCCTCAGGGCCGTAAACCTACACCTGCCCCCAAGGTGGTTGGGGGGGCCCTTCCTTCTTCTGCTCGCTAGGTGATTGCCTCGGGAGCACTCTCCACCCCTCTGCTGGAGAAACAACAATCCTCTCCAGCACCCCTTGTTCGGAAGGGGTCCCTTGAGACACTCCCTTCCAAGGGTTCCGCCAGTGTTGCTGCCGACACAAGCCAGCAGCAGGCAAAATCGAAGACTGCTGGACGCAGGACCTCACGCTCCTCCTCAGTCCCTGTGGCTGAGTCTGAGAAGCCCACCCTGCCGGTGAACTCCCCGAGGGACAAGAAGGATCGGAGGAAAAAAGCTGAAAGTGACGAGTCGAAGGATACCATGGTGGCTCCCGTGCCATCACCCCACTCCACCTTGACCTCTGGGGACGAGGTGGAGATTCTATCATCCCCTGAGGACCTCGCTTTCGGGGACACCCCAGAAACAATGGATGCTGAGATGGAAAATTGTCAGTCAGCGGATTTGAGTGACGCTGAATTGTAATTTGCCCTCTTGTATCATTCATGTCTTCCTAGTTATTGGACAGCGATTTCTTCCCCCACCTGGCTAAGCTACAACAACTTTTAAGCATACTGCCTGCTTTCTGCGTTGTCTTACCGGAAACTTGGTTTCCAGCAATGCAGACCCCATCCCTTCGGGGCTACAGGGGATATTATGGTAACCGTATCTCATATAACAAGGTCTCAGGTGGTGTGTGCATGTATGTCCTTACTTCTGTTTATAGTAAACCTGTGCCCCTTCATACACCATTTGAAGCAGTGGCTCGCAGGGTAAGGACAACACAAGAGTTTACCGTCTGCAGCCTCTATCTCCCTCCGGATGGTGATATCTCTTTGAATGTTTTGGCTGCACTTATATTGCAACTCTCCCCGCCTTTCTGCCTATTGGGCATCTTCAACGCACATAAGCCATTGTGGGGTGGTACTACACTTTCTGGCCAAGGCAGAGTTGTTGAGACTTTACTCTCTCAAATCGACCTCTGCCTCTTAAATACCGGTGCGCTCACACACTTTAGTGTGGGGGCATGGCACGTTCTTGGCCATTGATTTATCGATCTGCAGCCACAGTCTTCCACCATCTGTCCACGATGACCTGTGTGGCAGTGACCATTTTTCCCTTTTTCTGTCACTCCCACCTCATCAGTCCCCAGGACGCCTCCCCAGGTGGGCTTTAAGCAGGGCTAACTGGGAAGATTATATGTCCACTGCTATTGTTCAACCTGCCACACACAATACCATCAATGTGGTGGTCGAAGGCGTCATTCACACCATTGTTTCTGCTGCGAAAGCTGCAATTCCATACCCCATAGGGTGCCCACGGCAGAATACAGTGCCGTGGTGGTCGCCGGAAATAGCTGTGGCTATTAAAGATCGTATGTGGACCTTACAATGCTACAAGCATCACCCCTCTCAGGAGCTCCTCATCACATTCAAAAGACTTTGCGCTCGTACTCACCAGCTAATCAGAAGACAGAAACAGGAGTTCTGGGAGAGGTACACGTCTACTAGTGGGACGGGTACCTCTGCCTCACAGGGCTGGAATAAAATGAGGTGGTTAAAGGGATTCCAGACACCAGCAGGAATACCTGGAATCTCCACAAATGGAGTTATATGTACGGACCCAGCCACACTTGCAGATTATCCACTGGCCTTCCATACATGGAAGGAGTGGGTAGAACGCCAGCCTCTCTCCTTTACTACCCATCGCTCTGAATCCTACAACACTCCTTTCAGTGAGTGGGAGCTCCTCAGTGCTCTTACATTATGTCCTGACATGGCACCTGGACCTGATATCATCCATAGCCAAAATCTGAAGCACCTCTCTGGAGACAGCCGACGTAATCTTCTTGCAGTCTCTAATCGCATTTGGTGTGATGGTGTTTTCCCGTCACAATGGTGGGAGAGTATCATCATCCCAGTGCTTAAACCTGACAAACATCATCTTTTCCTGGATAGCTGTTGGCCCATTAACCTGACTAACATTCCATGCAAACTGTTGGAGAGGATGGTAAGTTGGTGGTTGTGTTGGATTGTTGAGGCCTGGGGCTTACTGGCTCCATGCCAGAGTGGTTTCCACTAGGATCAATCCACCACCGACAATCTGGTGTACCTTGAGTCTGCAGTCCGCGCAGCCCTTTCCAGGCGCCACCACCTTGTTGCACAAAGCATATGACATGACCTGGCAATGACACATCCTCCGGGGCTCTCTCCCGATTTTTATCCAGAATTTTTTAGCTGTCTGTACCTTTCGTGTCCAAATTGGTGCCTCCCTGAGCACATCTCATATCCAAGAAAATGGGGTTCCTAAAGGCTCTGTTTTAAACATTCCAATATTTTTAGTTGCCATTGAGGCTTAGCGACAGCAGTTGGATCATCAGTATCTCCTTTGCTTTATGCTGACAACTTTTGTATCTTTTTTAGTTCCTGCAGCACCCAAGGTGCCGAGTGAAGGTTTCGCAAGGCACGTGCGGCCACATGGGGCGGCACTTTCCTAGGGGCGGCAAATCTGTCGCCCATTTTTTTTTATTTTTTAGGACAAACTCAACATTCATGCCTAATAGGGGATTCGAAACCAAACCTCTGTGGGAGCAGCTTTAGGAACTGTGGCACAGCGCCTCGACTTCCTGCCTGCTGCCCCTGTTGAACAAGGGAAGTGAGGAGGAGGACCAATTTCTTCCTCGCTACTGTGGCAGCACCGTCATGTTTACGCCGGAGGAAAAGAGAGGGGGAAGCAGTCTGGCGTACACCTCTGGCCAGTATTCTTATGAGTAGAGCGCTGCCAGCCTGTTACGCGGTGTGTGTTTACTCACAATTAATTTTGCAGAAGATGAAATCTAATTTGTAAATTCGAATGCAATGTTTGATACTACGGTTACATGTTAAGTCTGAAACAATTTTGCTAAGCCCTTCAATGACAGTTTCCGATTGTTTCATTCTTCTCGCATTATGGAAAAAAAAGATTGGACATTAGTACACTCAAACATGTCCAACGCCTACAATGGTTAGAAGTATTCTGAATGAGTAAATATGTTGCAAGTAATTACACGGGATAAAGACAGTAGTAAGCCTGGCATAAGTTGCGTTTCGACGTTTTTTAATATTTTTGCTACAGTTTCTGTGTAATAGTCGAACGTTTTGGTTTTTGAGCCATGAAACACCTGTCTCCGCCTGCATGAACAACAAACTCTGACCGGCCGTTTTATTTGACAATACTACTCGCACACGATCACTTTGTCAACATTTATTTATTGTATAATGCATATGAATCCACATTTCATCTAAGTAAACTATTGGTCGCTTTTTCTGATGAAAACCTGAGAAAGTATGGTCTTTTAGCCACAAATGCCCTCTCGTCCGCACAAAACAAAACGTTAATTTTGACACCTTGTAAAACGAAAATCCATAGACAGAACACTGTTTCTAAGGGTTTCCTTGCTAGCTTTGAAGCTCATTTCTGCTTTACAAAATTGGTTCAGTTTTTGAAAAGTTCGTATTTCTTTCTATTGTTCGTAATGCCATAGAAATTGCTGCCTGATAATACATTTATCCATATCATCGGTCAAAAACTTATTGTGAGCTTCTTCTTCTTCGGCGCTAGTTTAACCATAGCCTCGCTGTACCTCGTCAAGTGACCGAGTTCCTGGCACTGCCGCCGTGCCGCGTCATCAGTATACGTTAGCGGCGGAAAAACATCACTTCCGTTTTGGACCATAGACTATACACAGCAAGGATAGAATCTTTGGCACAATGTGACAGGCGCCATTTTAAATTGAGCTTATTCAGAAATTGTGAACTTTAAAAATTAAGAATGTAATTGTGATGCCTTTTAAGAGCAATCATGAAAACGCCTACCTTATAAATAAACAGTACTTTGTAGCAAATTAACAACGTAACTTTTCAAGTGTAGGTATAAGTAATCTGAAGCTTCTTTTAGTTCATGTCATTGTAGCATAATGGATAGTGTTGTAGATTTGTAAAGTGTATTATGTATAGGTGTATGTTCGAATCTTTACGTTTTTAAATGAACTTCTCGGATTGTATTAAAAGTTAGTTCTACGTTTCTGTCTTTCATTTACATTTAAAACTGATTAGAAAACAAAGGACGAAACAGTTATTTGAACAGTAATATGTGATGATTTCCGAGTGTGTGTTTAGGGGAATACTGTCCTAATAACAAATCACTGTAAATGTACCGTAATGATATTTCCGTATGGGTAATATCACTTATCAAAGTACACCGAGAAGAATAAATATTTCTGTATTTGAGTCTTGACAGTAGACATTATTCATTGGTCGGGTCATTAATAAAGATATCGTTGATACCCTAACACAGGTTTGTTTGAGTAAAGTGATAATACAAATAAGCAGCTTCTTATTCATCTGCAGAACAGGAGCTAATGACACAGTGTTCATTAAAATGTTTTATTGTGGGTATAAGGTATCGTCAGTTATAAGATAAATAACGGTCGCAGCTACTGGAGCTTCAAGATACTGAAAAACACAGATGTTTAAAGACGTTTCCCAAGTTCTTATCTAGTGCACATTTTAAGCTTTTATGGCAGTTTGTTGACATGTTGTCTGTTGGCATCTGTCTCGAGCTTTCTGTCGAAGTTTGAGGTTAGTCAGACGTTTCGCCCCATTATGAGCTGCTGACATTGCAAAAGTTTCAACCTCCAAGAGCAATGAAGTATAAAATTTCAACAGTGCTAGCCAATCTGAATCTAAATTGGTGGTAGCGAAACGTAAGTTGTAAAATCAAACAAACGTTGGCTGAAAACTCCTAGACAGAAGCCAGCAGGGCCTACGTACAACATAGAGTGTGGCTGGGTACACGATTTAAAGAACGTTATTATTGAATATTTATTTTAAAAAATAAGTATTTGAATAGTGACTGAAAGATACGTACTGTCTGTGAAACAGTTATTTTTCACTCAGACAGGAAATATAAATTACGTAATACCTCAAGAAACACCAAGCTATTTCGGGAGTAATGAACAGACTGAAGTAAACACTACCCAAGCGTCAACACAAAACAGCATGGTCGTCTGCTTTGTTTTCATTCTGAGCTGTCACTTTGCGTTGCGTAGCCTACTCAAAGATGTTGAAGACACAGATACTATACTTCTGACTGCGAAATTACAGGAACTTCCGGTTGGTATTTTTCCGCCGCTAACGTCATGTCCGTGTCATCACTTCACCTTTCCAGGCAATAGGTAATGTTCATTATTGCGTTCTACAACAAAAACGTTTCGGTAGATGGCCGAGGGAGTCAAGATTGGTCAGAAGCACTTTCATTGCATTTTGTAAGAACAGAAGAACTGGTGCGTCCGAATTTCTTGCAACTTGTGATGTAGTAGGTAAGTGCTTTTCATATAACGTACAATTAGTATTGCGCATGCATGTTACTCGTAGATTACAATTTGTCTCTTTCCATATTGAAGAATACTAAAATTTATTTTTCTTATGATCTGTTACTTCAAAAATTGGCAAGTCAGGAAATAAGCAGGTGTCGTCTCAATAGCTAGAATGAAAATAAAGCGCAGAAAAATGACGTGATACGGCGATGACTAATATGTTGCCCATTATTCCATAATCAGAAACGAAAGAACTGACACCTGGGAATTACGAAAAATGTAGAGTGTCAATTCTTTGAAATGAACAATCGGAGTGCAGTGAGTTAATATATTTCGACTAGCATTAGTACCCGTCGATGTCTGGGTGTGTATTTATTGCATTATATGTTACTCCATCTCATTCTTCCTCTCTCCTCCATTGCCTTCCGCCCCACTCTTTAACCATTTCACCTGCGTCTGTAGTGAAATTCGGTCTGAAATGCAATTTCACGTGGCTTCAACTGTTGTACAGTGTATCCTACAGTAATAGATTTCACACACATTTTAACATGTTTGTAAATTCACAAGGCTTATTAAAATTAGCTAGATTTCTTCAATCAGGTTTGACTCCATTTTTGAGTTGGTGTCCCGCGACTGTTTTGCACAAATCTGAAGAGAATGTCAACAATCAGTCGTAATTTTTGTTTTTATTTTCCAGATCTACATAGATTTCGGACATAGTGTGGCTCTTCTCAATGCTGTGAGTTATGTTTACATCTATACCATCATGCTGAAAGTACCTGTAAGATGTTCAAATGTTTGTAGAGCTCATGGGACTTAACTACGAGGTCATCAGTCCCTAAACTTACAAAATACCTATGAACTAGCTTTTACTAATGACGGCACAAACATCCATTCCCTAGGGGGCATTCGAACCCCGACCACAGAGGTTGTGCAGACCGTGACTGACACACCGCAGGTCGCTCAGCCACCACGACCGGCGAACGTTACTGTAAACATGACGGTTAGATGGAAGCACATATTAAGAACTTTGAGATTGGCTAATCATTGGCAGAAACATAGGTAGATCGGAAAAAAGTACAAACAAAAATTTCGTTTGATTGCTGGTATTCCCTACAGATTTGTTTAAATAATATTCGCCAAGCAGTTTGAAAGTAGAAAAAAAAAACCACGGGTGGAGGGGGGGGGGGCGGGCGGCAATTTAGCAGCTCGCACGGGGCGGCATTTGGGCTTGCGCCGGCCCTGATAGTAGAAACCCATCGGTTTTTAGGACTGGTCTTTGACACCCGGTTAACTTGGCTCCTCCCACATTCGTCAGCTGAAACAGGAATGCTGGCGCCATCTCAATATTCTCCGACATCTGGGTCATACTACCTAGGGTGCTGACCGCTCAATGCTGTTGTGGCTATACACGGCACTGGTGCATTCCCGTCTCGATTTTGGGTGCAATGCCTATGTGTCTGCGTCACCTTCAGCACTGCACCTGCTAGACCCCATTCACAACTGTGGGGTTCGCATCGCAACGGGTGCCTTCCACAACAGCCCAGTGAACAGCTTACTAGTGGAGGCTGGTGTCCCATCTTTCGGGCTCCGCGCTCGCGGTTTCTGATCTCCGTTCATTGTTGCGCCACCGGGTACATCAGCTTTGGGATGCTGAGTGGCGTAGCCTGCGCTCACCCAACAAACTCGGGGTTGTCAAGGAGACATTTGCGCAGACAGATCGTAGCGTGTGGACCCGGCTTAAAGCCGTTTTCCAGTTCCACAATTGATTTTCGTGTCTATGTAAACTCAACCGTTTTAGAAACGTTTTTGGCTTGTCAGATTGTGTTTTCCTGTTAAGAATTTTCGGCACATATCGAAAGAGTGATATTTTCTAATGTGTAATAAAAGTATAAATATTAGAGTGAACATGAATCTGCGTATTTAAATAAAGAAAAATAGGTATCGTGCTAACTAAATCAGGAACTGAATCAACTGTTTTTCAGCCACCATATTAAATGGGCTAGGAAATTCGATTCAGGCAATGCCATGTAAACACGACAACGGTTCACGAAATTCGGTTTTCGTCTTCCAGAAGATGTGTTGCATGTAAATGTAGTGAATGTAAGAATTCCAGTGCCTCGATTTTTTCCCACGTTCTGAAGGGCTACCAACAGATGGTAGCACTAAGCAGAATTATGCAACTCTCCTCCCAGTGGTCC
This sequence comes from Locusta migratoria, assembly GCA_026315105.1. Classification (NCBI taxonomy): domain Eukaryota; kingdom Metazoa; phylum Arthropoda; class Insecta; order Orthoptera; family Acrididae; genus Locusta; species Locusta migratoria. The sequence goes on along the minus strand of CM048749.1, from coordinate 105,951,173 downwards.
AAATGATGTCCGAAGTTAGTGGGACGTATATGTCCCAACAACAACGAAAGGGTTAAATTTGAGGCCTGTTGAACTGCTCTTAGGTATTCCTTGAGCACTGCTCATAATTTACTGTACAGAAGATAGCTCCTATCCTTGAGAGAAAATCTGTCACGGCGTTTTGGCTCGCTTAATATGTAGTATGTCAGTAGAGAACTAACTGAAAAATTCTAGTTGCCGTAATTGTCTTGGTGAACAGCTGTCCTTGCATTTCTTGAAAGCGAAAGTTGAAGGTTTGCAGTTTGTAAAGATTGTGAATGCTTTAACGTCTACATATGATCGAAAATATTTCACTGCCTCACAAATTGCTAATAACTATCATATGTGCTTCAGTTGATTTGTTATGCTGTAAGTTGATGTGAAAAGATTCTTGAGATTGCCAGTCATAATCTACGAACTGTTGTAGTGCTGTGCCCACTGCTTGTTGACTAACATCAACTACTATTGCCAATGGAGTATGTAACACAGGGTGTGCTATAAGAAATGCTTCTCTCAATCTGGCCTTCATTTGGTGAAAATTGCAGTGGTCGTCGGCCTGTCATGCCTTTACCTGCTAAAGCTGTTGTTGAAGGTGCTTGTATCTCGGCTGCCCTTGGTAGGTGCTAACGAATTATAGTTCCTAGCAATCTTCTGAGTTCATAAAATTTCTTCGGATGGGGCATATGTCTGATGATTTCTAGCTTCTCCTTCAGTGGGCGGATTCCAGCTGCAGATACTGAATAGCCCCAGAATATCACTTGTTGCTGTCATAACATACATTTCGCATCGTTTATTACAATGCCATAACTACAGGTCACCCACTTCTTCCTGGCCCCTCTGTAATCGGCGGAAGTCGGCTGAGTTCGTGTGTCTACTGAATGTTTATACACTTTATCAACCGTACCTCGTAACAGCATTGTTCACCACAAACATCGTCAATTTATTGTTGATTAGTGTTTGGTATTGATTATTGTCTTCCACTTTAATTATTTGCTAAAATAGTTCACATACCCTGACGACTTCTTTTTGAAAAAGGAAGGCTGTCATTGAAAGTGGTGTGAAGAATGTTAATTCTGATTGTTATTCAGTTACGGCAATAAAAAGAGGCAGAAAGCGTTGCTACACCCGCTTAGTAAGTCCTTTTAAAATATTATTTCGTAGATATACGTTCCAGTTTTCTATTTCGCCACACAAACATTAAAGTGATACTTAATTTCGTGTTCCATCTGTGACGCCTTAACCCTATACATGTTGCTTCTTTTAAATCCTGTAAACTGTAACTCAAGCCGTAAGCACTGCGAGAAAGAGGCGGTGGTTGTTCTAACAGCCAATGCGCTACGAGCTGAATGCAAGCTTCGGCTCCCAGAATTCCTCACTCACGTGCCAGGTGATCTGTAGTTATGTGGTAAAAAACGACCTTGAGATATTTCTCATGTAACATTATCGACTCTGAAAATATCAAAATCTCATCGAAACATGTGAAACAACATTTCAAACCTCTCGATACTGCATTATTGAAGCGCTTCCATATTTGGATAGCATTTTTTTAAAATGAACAGCATTCGTACATTCTCGAGTAATCCAAACGACTAATACTGGAGGTGACATAGTTTGTCACTTCCGGTGATAGTCGGCGGCTAAAGTCTAGTATCCAAACGGCGTTATCACTGCATTCTTTTGAATATCCTCTTCACCTACTGGAATTTGCTTGTACACCTTCGGGCAGCCAAAACAGTTTTTATTGCTATTACAGATAGCACTCTCGAAGTGTACAGGCATTTAATGTGCGGTAAAACCTACACGATCTCCATTTGCCAGCCCCCCAGGGGGCCCACAGCTCTTTTGTGTGTACGTGTGTGGCGCGCACGGGGCCCCGAGCCGAAGCGACCTTTCTTCTGTCCCAGGCTGCTTCCCTCTTTCCCCCCGGGGTTTGTGCCTTCGCCCGGAGACGGGCGTTTTTCGTCAGTCCAAGGTTTCTTTTTCGCTTCTTCTGTCTTCTTTTCTTGGTCCTCTTCCTTTCCTGTTCTTCAGCCTTCCCCTCTTTCTCCTTGTTCTCGACTCTCCCTTTAATCTCCGTCTCGGCGTTTGAGATTCTCCCTTCTCCTTCATCCCTTTCTCTCCTTCCTCCTTTTTTTCCTCCCTGTGCATGTCTGAAGGTCGACCCACGCTCTGCATAGCCGGTGACGGGGTAAGGCGTAACTCCCCGCCCCGGGTAGACATGTAGGGCACGCACGTACGCCCCGGTAAAGGCCGGGCCCAGGAAGGGTGATTACCCGAGCTGATACCTTCCGAACATGCTGATTGGTCCGTCCATCCGTTCTCGGGAGGTGTGACCTGAGGTGCGAACAGTCACCTAAGGCGGGTGCGCCCTCAGTGAGGGCCCCCACAAGGAAGGAGCGCGCCATCGGAGACGCCGGTAATCATGGGGACACCTCCGCTATGAAACCTTCCAAATCAACTATAATCTTGACCCATAAGCGGAAGCATGATGATTCTCAGCCACAGAAAGTATTGCCTAATATTCCTAAGTTCCTGGTGGTATCACATACTGACGATAAGGATTTTTCTGCAGTAAATCCGTTTATTATTCAGAAGGGTGTCGATGCGATCGCAGGTCCCTTGAAGACCTGCTCCAGGCAGCGCAACGGGACCATGTTACTCGAAATAGAGAATGCATTTCAGGCGCAGAAGTTACTTCGAGCTACACTTGTACATACTTTCCCTGTGAAAGTGGAGGCTCACCGCACCCTCAACTCTTCGCGGGGGGTAGTGTTCTCTAGATCGCTGGATGGGTTATCGGACAAGGAGGTATTGAACTATATGTCCGATCAGGGAGTCACGGCTGTTACGTGATGAAAAAGGTTAACAATGACCTTGTGCCAACCTGTACTGTCTTCTTAACTTTTGACAGGGTTGACCTACCATCTAAAGTGAAAGCGGGCTATGAAGTCATTTCCGTTCACCTGTACATACCAAATCCTACACGCTGCTTCCATTGCCAAAGGTACAATCATACCAGTAAATCTTGTCCGAATGCAGCCAAGTGCGCCACCTGTGGCAGAGATGCTCATGAGGGTGAATGTCTACCTCCATCCCCTCGCTGCATTAATTGCATGGGTGACCATGCTGCTTCTTCCCGGGACTGCCCCGTTTATAAAGAAGAGCGGTTCATCCAAGAGATTCGCGTGAAGGAAAAGGTCTCAACCTATGCGGAAGTTATTAGCGAGTAGGAAGCCCGCTGTACTCCCATCAGGTACTTTCAGCCAGGTCCTCGCCTCCCCTCGACCAACTAAGGAGGTAGGCATTCAGACTTGGGATTTAACGTTCTGTGACACTGTCGTCAGGTCGGCTAGCCCGAAAATTGCTCGTTCCACCTCTCCGATCCCTTCTGCCCGTTCTACAGTGAATTCGTCGACCAGTTCACACACATCCCGGGCACCCAAATCTGCTGCCCGGAGTTCAAAAAAAGAACCCGTCCGTGAAGATTTTCTCAAGACTCCGACTTCTCAATCGTCAACCACTTCAACCCGTCATGCTTCTAAGAAGGCTTCCAAAAAGAACAGCCCCCCCCTTCCCCGCCGTGACGTGACTCTTCGGTCACGCCATCCAACAGTTGCCGGCGTCGGCCGTCTTCTGTTTCACTGGGACGCTCCGTCTGCCGAATACCCGGCCGTTTACCGGCGGTGGAAGCAGCCCCTCCTGATCAACTCCGGGAGGTGGCAGACGCGTCGATCGAACCAATGGAACATGACCCTTTACCACTAGATGGCGATAGCAGTGCTTTCTCTAAGTCTGGTCCTCAGCGGCCATCGAGGTGACCCCATCTGCTTGTTCCTTTTTATCTTCTTTTCTTCTCTCATTTTTTATCATGGCACTCCTTCAATGGAATATTCGCAGCTTTCGTTCCAATCGGGAGGAATTAAAACTCCTCCTTCGATTGCACTGCCCACTTCTAGTCTGCCTCCAAGAAACTAAATTACGTCCAAGTGATCGTGCAGACTTTCCCCACTACACCTCTGTGCGGTTCGACCTGCTACCTGTGGAAGGTATCCCAGCCCATGGAGGAGTTCTGATGCTCCTTCGAGACGACGTCTATTACCATTCCATTTCATTGCATACTCACCTACAGGCAGTTGCCGTCCGCATCACTCTATCCACATTTACCTTTTCCCTCTGTAATATCTATTCGCCATCATCATCTGCCCTTACTAGGGCAGATGTGCTACATCTTGTTGACCAGCTCCCTTCACCTTTCGTGTTGGTAGGCGACTTTAATGCCCACCACCCCCTATGGGGCTCTCCGGCACCTTGTCCGAGAGGCTCCCTTTTGGTGGACATTCTCCAACACCTCAATCTTGTCTGCCTCAACACCGGTGCACCGACCTTCCTTTCAGACACCACACACACTTATTCCCATATAGACCTCGCAATATGCACTCCTCAGCTTGCTGGGCGGTTTGAGTGGTATGCACTTTCTGACACGTACTCGAGTGATCATTTCCCTAGTATCATCCACTTCCTGCATCATTCTCTATCTCCTCGTCCCACCAGTTGGAACATTTCTAAAGCCGACTGGAGGCTTTATTCTTCCATGGCTGTTTTTCACGATCAGAATTTTCCCAACTGTGACAGTCAGGTCGACTACCTCACAGAGGTTATTCTCACCGCTGCCGAACGTTCCATACCTCGTACATCCTCTTCTCCACGTCGTGTCCAGGTCCCTTGGTGGACTGCAGCCAGCCGCGACGCACTTAGAGCCCGGCGCCGTGCTTTACGCACCTTCCGCCGCCACCCAAATTTGGAGAATTGCATAAATTATAAACGTATGAGAGCGCAATGTCGTCGTATCATAAACGACAGCAAGAAAGCTTGCTGGACTGCTTTTACTAGTTCTTTTAACCGTTTTACTCCCTCCACGGTTGTTTGGGGTGGCCTACGCCGTTTATCCGGCATCAAGGTCCACTCCCCGATTCCTGGCCTGACCGTGGAGAACGCAGTCCTCGTGGACCCCGCTGATGTTTCCAACGCATTGGGCCATATCTTTGCAGAGGTTTCGAGCTCTGCCCATTACCACCCTGCCTTTCTCCCTCGCAAACAGGTAGAGGAGGCACGGCCGCCTTCTTTCCACTCTTTTAATCGTGAAAACTATAATGTCGCGTTCACCATGCAGGAGCTAGACCGTGGTCTCGCCCTGTCCCGATCTTCTGCTCCCGGGCCCGATTCAATCCATATTCAGATGCTGAAGAACCTCTCTCCTGCGGGCAAGTGTTTTCTTTTTAGTACCTACAATCGCATATGGACTGAAGGTCATGTTCCCACAAGTTGGCGTGAAGCCATTGTTGTTCCCATCCCCAAACCAGGGAAGGACAAACATCTTTCTTCCAGTTATCGCCCCATTTCTCTGACGAGCTGCGTCTGTAATGTGATGGAACGCATGGTTAACGCTCAGTTGGTCTGGCTCCTCGAATCTCGCCGCCTCCTAACAAATGTCCAATGCGGTTTTCGTCGACATCGCTCTGCTGCTGATTACCTCGTTACGTTGTCGACCTTCATTATGAATAACTTTCTAAAGAAGCGTCAAACAGTAGCAGTGTTTTTCGACTTGGAGAAGGCATACGATACCTGTTGGAGAGCGGGCATTCTCCGCAGTGTGGCTCTCTTTGCCATTGCAATCAATCCGATCGTATATTGCCTTTCAGCCGACGTCTCCGGATCCCTTTTTGTTGACAATTTCGCAATTTATTGCAGCGCCCAGCGGACGTGTCTCTTGGAGCGTTCTCTTCAACGCTGTCTTGACCGTCTATATTCCTGGAGCATCGCAAATGTCTTCCGTTTCTCTACTGAGAAAATGGTGTGTATAAACTTCTGGAGATACAAGGAATTTCTTCCACCTTCTCTACATCTCGGCCCTGTTGCTCTCCCTTTCGTGGAGACTACGAAATTCTTGGGGCTAATGTTGTATCGGAAACTTTGCTGGTCCACACACGTGTCCTACCTGGCTGCCCGTTGTGCCCGATCCCTTAATGTTCTTCGTGTCCTCAGTGGCACGTCATGGGGAGTGGATTGTACCGTCCTGCTTCACCTTTACCAGGCCATTGCTCAGTCGAAGCTCGACTATGAAAGCCTTGTATACTCTTCTGCACGGCCGTCGATTCTCCGCCGTCTCAACTCTATTCACCATCGGGTATTACGTCTGGCGACCGGAGCATTTTATACCAGTCCTGTTGAAAGTCTGTATGCCGAGGCTGCTGTATTACCCTTGACCACTCGGCGTGACATACTCTTGTGTCGGTATGCATGCCGCCTGCGGTCAATGCCCAACCATCCATCTTACCGATCATTTTTTGACGACTCACTCAATCGCCAATATCAGTTGTCTGCGATTGCCTTGCTTCCACCTGGAGTTCGGTTTCGCCGCCAGCTACAGCGGCTTGATTTTACCCTTGCTTCCACCTTTCGGTTGAGCAACAGCCCATTGCCACCGTGGCATCAGGCCCAGGTTCACACTCACCTTGAACTTAGTTCACTCCCCAAGGAGAGCACTCCGGATTTGGTATACCGCTCAAGGCTTGTCGAACTCTGTTCGCAGTTCGATAATGCCATATTTATTTATACTGATGGTTCCAAGAACACTGACGGTGTCGGATCTGCCTTCGTCGTTGGGGACCACCGTTTCCAATACAAGCTCCCTGACCGGTGCTCCAATTTCACGGCTGAGCTTTTTGCCCTCCACCAGGCTGTTTTGTATACCTGCCGCCACCGCCAACCTTCCTATGCCATCTGCTCGGACTCCCTTAGTGCCCCGCAGAGTCTAAAGGACCCTTTCTCGACCCACCTCTCGTGTATCGAATCCAACGCTCCCTCCAGTTGCTAGCAAATGACAGCTGTCACATTTCTTTTCTGTGGGTTCCTGGCCACATGGGTGTGCCCGGGAATAAGACCGCCGACATAGCAGCCAAGTCTGCAGCTCTTTTGCCTTGCATGGCTACCTGTTGCGTCCCATCGGACGATATTGAACGGGCTCTTCGCCGGAGTATCGTGTCGTCATGGCACAGTGCGTGGTTTTCACTGTACAACAATAAATTGAGAACTGTAAAACCGATCCCGACCGCTTGGAGGACCACCTCACGCCCCTCTCGGCGAGAGGAGGTCATCCTGGCCCGGTTGCGGATCGGTCACTGCCGTTTCAGCCACCGTCACTTGCTATCCGCCGACCCTGCACCGCTGTGCTCCTGCGGTGAACTGCTGACAGTGCGACATATTTTACTGTCTTGTCTTAATTTTAATCATCTCCGTGTAGCCCTTCACTTTCCATCTACTCTGGAGGAAATTTTAGCTGATGACACACGAGCAGCTGCTCGAGTTTTGCGTTTTATCAACTTGGCTAACTTATCAAAGGATATTTAACCCTTTTAATTGTCTTTTATCTTTCGTTTTTAGCCTCTTCTTGATGTTCTAACTGGCAGTTACCATTTTTTTTTTTTTTTTTTTTTTGAGATCTAGCGAATCTCTGTTTTTGTCTGGGCGCTAATGACTGTAGAAGTTGTGCGCCCTAAAAACCACATAAAAAAATAAATCCATTTGCCAGCTTTTTTTCTTAAAGATGTGGGAGTGACGCCCACGAACTATCAGATCTTCGAATTATGTCTGTCTTCAGCATATAATCGAATTCTGCCTTCCACCCCAAAACGTTCTGACACTTTCTTGGCCTTGCTGAAACTGGATGACCTGGTTATCTTATTATGATGTACCATTAGTCACTGTACCGCCAGTATTTTTCCATTCCTCCAAACTGTGTTTGTGGTCTCCCTTATTCATAGTGTGACGGCGTGAAATAGCCTTGACTTTCTCTCCGTTTTTGCTAATCTGAGTGGCACAGAGATTGATATGAATCTTGCTTTGGACTAAGGAAGTGTGCTCCCAATGTAGGTTATGTCACCTCTGCCAGAATAAATCGTCACATTTAACTCTTATCAGATCCTAGATCTACTTGCACTTTGCTACTTCATTATGTCAATATCAGTAAATTATTTGCCGCTGTGAGACATAATGGTGAGAACATATTCGCTACTTTGCATTCGCCTACCAGTAATGTTTTTACGTCCAATCTGCAGTCGATATGCTAGTAACGTTCTACTTCCACATCTTTCATGTACAAACGCCACGAAAACGGAGGTAAGCTTGTTAGATTACTCACTTTTTTGTCTCCCTAGTTGCATTTGGATGTACAGTCTTAGACAAAAAAAGTTGATCGTGAGGCATCCGATGCAGAGGATAAGTCTGAGTCGGTTGTGCAGTGTGGACAATAAATTCAATCGCCCCTCAGAATTATAAATCTTGCGATATACACGACCTGGCAACTCTGTAGAATGCGGTACTGTCAGGAGGAAATATTATCCCCTTCTCGTGCAGTTCTGTTATGTATGAGCGCGTGGTCTCGTGGTAAAAGTCGGACTTACAAGCGTGTATGTAAGTAGTCACGAGAGCGAATGCAACAACTTGCAATTTTTTTTAACCGCATACAGGCTATCTTTGTTATCAGTGTGGAAGAACCTCAAATGTAACAGCGAAAACTTCCAGAAATAATTACACAATAGAGCTTGTGGCTGCATCAAAACCGAACTGCTTAGTCTGGGTAGTAGTGGGCTACGGCGACGCGCCAGCGGCTGCATTGCGGCAGTCGCCTGTGAACTCACATGTGTCAGTGCAACACCACCTAGAGAAAAGGCCACGGCACTGTCGTTTGACGTCAGGCAGAGTAGGTTGTGCACGCATAGCTGACTGAGTAGCCGCTGGGGCACGGCCCACTATGCGGAAGCAGCGAGCCAGTCAGCTATGTGCCCGCAACCTACTCTGCCTGACGTCACACGAGAGTGCCGCGGCCTTCTCTCTAGGTGGTGGTAGTCAGTGATAGTGGCGCGCCGCTCTGAGTTTATTTACCACCAGTTATATCCTTACTTCAAGTTCTAGTACTTATATTCCAGTTACGTTGAAACGACCCTTGTATATATTCGTTTCACGATGACTTTATTATTTTAGTTGCTTATATCACGCTAGAGCGAAAGGCACCTTTTTGATGAACTATACAGCTTCTAGACATCACTACATTGGCCCTGGATACAAGGTTGACTTGTGTTTTATTGTTTTCTCTGTTGCTTCTGTTGTCATGTTTCCTCTTCCTTTGAATTTCCCACTCCCTGAGTGAATGTAGCATGATGGGTTGCACAAGCGAGTTGTGTAGCAAAGAGCAGTAGTGTAGGCTGTAGAGTAATGCCACTTTGATTCACGTTTCGGATAGGGTATCAGTCGATACGAACTTGCCTTTTTGAGATCTTGAAGGCCCAGTCTTTGTGCAGAGCATTGCCAGCCAATGGTAGCGTTTTGGCAGGAGGATTTGGCCGAGGTCCGTAAACGGCCAGCACAGTTTCGGAGTCGTTGTTCTGGAGAGCTGAGAAGTGGACGCTTTGCAGGTTTGCTGATGGCAAAGAAGAAGACCTAACGGTAATGTGCACTTTCTTCGTAATTATGAATCCACGTGACACGGGATGCTTGTTAATGCTCCCGTTAAGTTATTTTCAGGAAGACTTGGTAGTCATTTTGATAACTATGAACTTAGTGAACTGAGGCACTGGTGAGCTCTTCACATAGAACTCAAGTTTGATCTCCTTCCGGGTTTATTTCATTAATAACTAGTTCAGTAATGGCTCCTAAGATGATTTGTGCTGAAATTCCGTTAAATTTGTACAATTTGAAGGTCTTTCTTTGTACTCCAAAGTTGGACCGTTATGTTCCATTCAAATCAGCATGGTCATTGTAGAGTCCTTCACAACCAAATTTACTACCCGTTTACTGAAATAAAATACCGTGAAATATCACTGATAGTCTTTCTGCTTAAAATTTTGCAATTTGTATTTCATTTTCATGGGGTTTTCATTGGGATCAAGTAAGTTTGCAACACGTGGTTGCAAGGTAGCGTGTGTCTCAGTCAGCTAACTTCAAAGCCACCCAGTAAACGAAATGACGGCAGCATTCGTAATGAGCGAATGATTTCAGATGGATTTGCAACACTATTATGGTAATGGTAATGACCGTTATGTATACAAGGTAAGTCAGTGGATGGCTGCATGCCATAACTGTGAAGGATTCGCAGTAGTTCTAAAAGATGAGCTTCATGTGAAAGTGTTTAAAGAACAGTTTTGGCTTAAAGAAATGATTTGATCTAAATTTGCGTGTGATTGTTAAAGGTAAAAATGAGATTGAGACCAAATAATTAATTATTGATTCCTTGCTTAAACTTGTATTTCATTGAGTCATTTATTAGTTAGTGTAAATTTTGTTAATAAATCATTAAAATTTCAATTGTCAAAGAATGTGAAATGTGTCGTATTTCACTTAGTTCAGGAAGGATGGTGCATATAAGATACAAATGCGACCTCTAGTGGCTATGTTTGCTCTATATTTATTAATCAATGTGTTATCAGTGCATTTTGCGTAAGTCAATTTTGTGGGATTATAAATAATTGGGTTGTGCTGATATGGAGAGCATGTGGGATAAATAATTTACTCACCATTTTATAGTGTCTTAAGCTTTGGAGAACGTGCTTATTCTGTTACTAACATGATGCTTTTGTTGGAATATTATGAGAGTGTCGGATATTGGCAGCATCTGTTCTCTTTACTTAACCGTCCCCTCAGCGCTCGTGAACATGGCAAATATTAATAGTACCGGAGTAGATCAAATCGTGCAGTATGTAGTGTGTAAAAGATACAGTAAAAGCACGCTCAATCAGGCACTACTCTGTTCAGCTGGTAGGTTTGTTGCATGCAATCTCAGTTGGTTGTAGCTAAGTTTGAATGTGGATGTTATTCTGTCTCATCCGAATAAGTGGCAACAGATCTTAAATTTCATTTATTATAGAAAGTTAGAGCATTGCTTATGTAATGAGATTGACCCTGCCTTGTGTAATTTGTATATAAAATTTGTTTTTTATTTAGTGATGTCTGCTGCAAAATGTGTGCAAGTAAATATAGTTTTGTGTCTGTTGCTCAGTGTGTGCATATGACATTTGTCCTGCTTAAAGAATTTCAAATATTAATCATTTGATAAATGTTTACTGCACAGTGTGTGCATATAAGTGCAGACCTCTATGTAAATAAATATTTTAATTCCAACCAGTCTTCAATTAGGCCAAACCCCTTAGAATTAGTTCCCCCTTTTGTACTTATGTTAAGTCTGTTGGAACACTGATACCTCAGCTTCAAACTGTTCTCACACTTGGCGTTTCCTTGAGCGCAGGCCAAAATTTTGCTGATATTTAGTGTGATACAGTATAATGAAGTCCATTTTATCCAGCAAGATAGTTAGTATTTGTGTTTAAATTTTCACTTGCCAAAATCAACAGTCAAGTTACTGAACTCTTTTATATATGCTAACAAACCACAAGGTCAGTAAAAGCGAGTAGCGGTAGGTATCAGTTCAACATGTTGAATTTTTCTGACTGATATATGAATATAATCTAAATGTCGTAAAGTAGAATCGGAAAAAAAGATCATAGGGGTGACTACTACTACATTTTTCTTGGACGTCATCAAGTCGCTCATTCAGGATTCCTACTCATGATTGTTACTAGTGACGAGTTAAGATGCCCTCTTGCTGACATCTTAAGAAGAAATTAATGACTTTGTACTAAAAGATTTTTTATACTGAGCAAAACGTGAAACCACAACGCCAGGGAGTGCTAATTTTTGCAAACAACTGAGACACCATTTAGTTGCACTGTAAGGACAAACGACCTAAAAACTACAACCTGTGTTAGTACTACACCATAATAGTTCCTGCTGATTTCATATCAAAACATACAATAGTATGCTTTGGAAGTCACCCATTTCTCACTTACTCATTCGATCATATGTCCTGCAATGTTTAGTTCCTGCCTCTACTCGAATAACCTTCGACAAAAATTATTTCAGTACGAAAATACACTTCGAACATCGATTGGCGTCATAATTAGCTTGGAATCAGTTCGTTTATACAGGAACGGATTCGGTAAACTACCTAATATTGTCAGACTTTCCCATAATCTGAGATAATATAAAAAGTAACCACAAGACATTTCGTGTTATTTTCGATGTGGATTCGTGTAACTCTTAACACACAGCTAAAAAATTCTACTCCAATGAGACTGGAACCATGGACCAAAGCCACAACTCTCTGGCAGGCGACTTCGTTACCTCAGAGCTACCAAGAGGAGTGCAGAGCAGCTCTTTCCTACTGCCATATACATCGCCAGAACATATAACTAGCAACATAAGAGACGAGATTAGTTGCAATTTCTCCGTGTGAACAGCTTACTGGACCCAAATGCATGAACTACTAGCCTTCAGTCACCTCTCGAGTGAGAAACCAGTCAGATTATTTAATGCAAATTACAGTAAACAACAAGTGAATTTATGAACATAGTTCTGTGCCGTCCCGGAAGTAAGACCTTGTACCAGCGTTGACAGAATTAGACTGCGATATTGCCAAGCTTCAGTCATACTATTAAGAAGAAGAATGTGAGCCGAGGTGATTGCCAAGCGGGCTCGACAGAGTCGTAGCTTGCACCTGCTGAGGGTTTGAACACCTGAAGAACACGTCAATAATGCCTTCTCGCATTTTCGTAACTAGTTTTAATGAGCCGATCGTTGACACTAATAAAAATATATAGATGCACCGACCGCTAAAAACAATATACAGGGTGTCCAGAAACGGGCTCCCTGATTTCCAAATTAAATATCTCGAAAACAAAGATCGATACAGGAATGCAGTAAACGGTATGTTTATTGTGAAAGCTGTAAGAAGTTTATACAGCAGTTGGAAATAATAGTTATAAAAGCTGCTAACAGATGGCGCTGTACGCTGTACAGCTCATATCAGCATACATACGTGAAATAATCGTATGAAAACACTCTTTGCAAACAATCACATCACAATGTTTTCAAAATGTTCACCATTGGCACTACAGAGGTGGCGCAAACGAAGAATAAAATGCGCCATCACATTTCGTAGACTCTCAATCAAAATGGATTCACATGCCACAGAGATCGCTGATTCAAGCTCGTCCAGCGTAGCAGGATGCTTCGGGTAGACCATGTCTTTCACTGTGCCCCACAAAAGAAAGTCACAGTGAGTCAAATCCGGCGAATATGGAGGCCACCCATGCCTGCATCAGTAAATTTGGGATATTCCAAGGCAATGACTCGATTCCCGAAATATTCCTCAAGAAAGCGAAACACTATTTCGGCCCGATGTGATCGGGCACCATCTTGCATAAACCATTCAGTACCTGGTCGATCGTCAAACGCTTGCTGTGTGGCGAGAAATTGTTCCAAAATTGCAATGTCACGTGCACCAGTGACCGTTTCTCGAATGAAAAAAGGGCTAATAATGCCTCTGCTTCAAACTGCAGCCTACACAGTAACTTTAGGAGAATTCAGGGGTTTCGCTTCACTCCAATATGGCTTTTTGGAACCCCAAAATCGCCAGTTCTGCTTATTCACATATACATTCAAGTGGAAGTGTACTTCATCTGTAAACCAGATGCAGCCAACATCAAATCCTTCACTATCAATCATTGTGAGCATCTGATTAGCAAAGTCAAGCCTTTGTTGCACAGCTCGTACGGGTATGGCCTGGTGCGTTTGAATTTTGAATGGAAACATGTGTAGGCTCTTTCTCAGTTTTTTCTGCGCACTGGAACGCTTCAAACCAGTCTCAGATGCAATTCTATGGACGGATGACATTGGATTTCGCTGAATAATTACAGAAACTGTGGCGATATTTTCAGGCGTAGCTGCAGTTTGCTTGCGGCCAACATGCCCCACTAGATCATCAGTTACACTGTCTGAAATTTTGCGAAGAGCGTATGAATGGTTGTCGCATCGGGTCCTTTTGGAACATTAAATCGTGCTTGAAAATTTCGCCTTGTTGCCGTAGGACTCTCTTCTAACCTGTGGTACTCTAGCACCAGAAAAACGTGTTGTTCAATGGAGTACATGGTTTTAATCTCTTCCTTCGGTACACTAACCTCCTTTCACGTTTCAATAGTGGAACTGATCGCTACGGGCTTCGGATCACTATTTATACTAGGCATTACATACAATGAAAATCATTCAACAGTTCTGTTTCACATTACTTCGAGCATTTCCATGATTATACTGAAAACATTAGCTGTAAGCAACTTTTTTCTTTAGAATTATCGACTTAGAAAATATTTTGCTTCATATCAGTCAGTGGCACAAACAAGCAAAAAGACACAATCAATGCAGCATTGTTTTAGATGTGAATATCTCGGGGAAGGCTTGGTAAAATGGAGTTCAAAATAAGAAGAGCTTCTGTTATCCGAACGTAGAATTAGGAACAGTAATCTAATTCAACAGTTGGTGAACAGTATCGACACCCCTGCACATAACACAAACCCATCAGTTGCCAATTATACACAGCTATATTTCTATGACTTGATCTTCCTACGAACGATTTAATTTCTTTCACAACAGTGTTATTACTAATTGAAAGTGTTCAACAAGTGTGAGTCTATCACTTCTCGTTCATGTCCACTGCCTGCTCTCACCCCTACACCCACTATAGATTTCTAATAAATTATGACACAAAATACAGATTTACATCTACAACAATGAGGTTGTTGATGTCAGTTTTCCTGACAGTATTCTGTCATTGTTCTGAAGATGAATACTCAATGTAAATACTAATATTCAGTTACATGAATATCTGAGGTGTCCAATTCAGTTCCATAAACCAAAAAATGGTGGAACTAAGCGAATAAAAAGCGTTATATGCCAATAAATAGAAATGAAATAACAGTTAATGGAAGTTTACAAACTCCATCGTGAGAACATGAAAAATACTTTCTTCACCTATAAACCACTGCAATACAAATTCTTGGACCTCACAGAAAAGCATTACTTAGTCCCTACTTTTGTTTTGGTCCATATCACTTGCACTAGAGAAGGGATAAAGCATGTGAATATTTCATTAGTATTACAGGTCCTGGAACTTGTCGATTATCAAAGAGTGACAATCACTATCCATATGATATTCGTTGTCTGTGATTGAGTAAAGGAGCTTTACGACATCCTTTTATTAATCGAATTCTTTCAACTTCTCGGTAGTTGCAGGATAGTAAATTCAGATAGACAGCGGTAATATTGAAAATTTATGCCGGAGCAGGAATGGAACTCTGCTTTCTTTTCCCTAGTAGAGCTATTATTTTTTTCGGTCATTGGATAGTTCTTGTTCTATGTTGATCTCAGTTTCCCTCCTTTAAGAAAAAAAAAAAAAAATACAAATGCGGTCACTCCTCTGACCGAGCTAGGTGGAAGAATCGCCTTGGCTATGTATGCAAATAACATTCAATATACTTCAAGTTTTTCAAAACATGTTTTCATTGGGTCTCATATAGGTATGATAGCAGTGGAGATAGCTCGAAACATATTATGGTGCGAGTGCTTCTTTGCAAATCCCCTCACAAAATACATTTCCCGTTTCAAGAAAGGTCTTTCTGGTAATCATGATTTTACACATGAAGTAAGACACTGTAACTCACGAAAGTCATGAACTATGATGAGTTGACCATCGTGCGACGTTTTCACTGGTCAGACAGGATTCAAAAGTTGGGAGTAGGAGCACTGCACACTGTTTCAAAGCGGCAAAATCCAAATTATTGCGTTTTTCCATAAACGTCATTAGTTAACTTATCAAGTATAACGATAATGCTGTTATTAGTGACTTATTCTGTAATCTTTGTTATCTTATTAAATAGCTGAGCCCAAACGGAAGGCAATTTCATTGAGAACATGATGCTTTACATCTGGTGATCCAAAAGAATGTTGTGCACTGCTCGTGAGTGGTTTGTCCATCGCAACTGCCTGTAGCTCTGTCAAAAGAGGGTTAAAATTCTGATCTACAGAGGGACTGGAACCATGACCCAAGCAGCCCTCGCTTAAGAAGCAGACATGTCATCTAGAGCTACTGACACACTGTTACGTCTCACTTCCTGCTTGTTCCACTGGTGGCTAGAGCTAATCGCCAATTTCCGCACTGTACGACCTCCTTGCACTTGTAGTAGAAAGTAATACGCCGATGTCACATCTTTAAAAAGTAACTGAGATTATTCATCCAAATAAACAGGTAAATATTAAATGAATTTGTTATCATGTTTCAGTGTCATCCCAGAAGTAACTCAGCGGTCACACTGGTGCCAGAGAGCTCTCAAACTTACACTACGCTCAAAACAAAGACTTACCGAGATTGCAGTATGTTCAACGATCTGAGCATTGAGATGATTGAGCATTTAGTGCGTCTGACTCGGTGCTCGGTGTACCTATCTGACTCACTGATGGTACTAATTATGAACGATGCCTCCATCCTGTCACAATATTCAAATGAGAATTATAGGCGTTTAGTATGATGGCACAGACATGCGGACAGATCTTGTACTTGTAGAGAGTATCCATACGCTACTGGTTATTGAGGCTCAACTACGCAAATTGTAGGACTTATTTTCTGCCCATGAAAGAGTTTCTCAGCAGTGGGTAAATAGCCAACCACATTCTGGTACCACACACATAACCAGACAAATAATATGCCAGTTAATCCCAGTGAAATTCAATATGAACATATCTTTCTGGCAGTGTCTTTCTTTTCCGTTTTCTATTTTCTGCTTTGCAATAGTCTGTCACCTTGTTTTGGAAGTGAAAAACGATTTTTGCAGTCCACCATATCATAATTCATACACATTCCCTTACCAGACAATGACAATTGCAACCACAGATGTTTAATAAAATGTGACACTGGATGCAACTTCATACCTACCCTATCTGGTTCTTGTTGTCAGATTTTTTGAGAGGTTATTCTACTGTTATTCTGAAAACATAAACTCCTCTATTTTTATAGCTCCACCAATCAAAATGCAGTTCAATGACTGACATAAATTCGTTTCTGACAAATAACAATATTATAGTATTAACTGGCAAGTGTGTCGAATTCTATGTCGTCTGATGATTATGAACTCAGGTGTTCAGGTGTTTCGTAGGATTCTTGTAGTTGATGTTGTAGTTGTACCTATTCAAAACACAGGAATAGTATAAACTTTCGGCTTTAAACATACTTTTGTAGTGGGTTTTCACTGTATGGCTACAGTTGCAGCAATACACAGGTGGTGATATATTGTCAAGTCTGTGAAGATTCTCTCATTTCTTTAGTACAGGCTAAGTTAGAAAGCTGCTGTTAGAATTATTGAAATGAAGTGATCATATGGCATTATTGTCCTGGACATCCCAGGCAGGATAATAATAACAGATGATAGGAAACAACTCACCATAAAGACGAATGCTGACTCGTAGGCAGACATAAATAAAAGACACATTCACACAATTTTCTTCAGAAAGAGAAACATTCAAACACACATTCACTCAGGCGTAACTCATCCACACACGTCAGCCATCGCTGGCAGCACAGTACACCCTGACATACTACAATACATTTCAAGCACATTTTGCTCATTGTCAGGCATTTATGTGTACTGATCCGTTAGTTAAAGGAATTGTCTTAGCATCGGTTTTGTTCACTCTCCGCTCTAGTGTGGCTATTGTAGTCTCAGACGGAACGCAGTGCTGGTGAATGAACAGAAATCGATGCCCAGCGGTGCCTTCCGCCATTATAAAGCAATGTCTTGTAATGTGTCCTGACTGAAATCACGGCCTGTATGGGTAGCGATAGTGTTACTTCCTTCGTTTTCGTGTGACATCATGTAATACACATTTTATAAGCCACTTGATCAGTCATGATACCGAAAACCACACTTCATCTGCATACATGACACAACAACGAATTACGAAAATTTGAAGTTTTCCATTCTGTGAATTACGAGAGACATTGTAATTTACTCTTCACATAAGCTCCTTGTAGTCGATAACGTAATTTTGCTATGATTATTGTTTATTACACACGAATTATATTTAACTATTTTTGGACAATAAACGTGATGGCACTTCAATGGTATTCAGTCATCAGGCATTGTG
The DNA here is from genome assembly GCA_026315105.1 of Locusta migratoria. Lineage (NCBI taxonomy): Eukaryota > Metazoa > Arthropoda > Insecta > Orthoptera > Acrididae > Locusta > Locusta migratoria. The sequence continues at coordinate 105,933,077 of CM048749.1, read as the reverse complement.
TGTGAAGAGGCCAAAACATGTCAAATTCTCATGTCTCGGAGTGGGAATTGTATGTATTCAAATACATTTCGTAACAGTAGAAATACTGCAGCAAACTGATTGCTTAATTGTAACATATAAACTTATGTAATAGCTGTCATTTCAGTTGCATAGCAGACGGTAATATTCCTAAGCAATTATTTTCAGAATTCATTATTTACCATACGATTTACCTTTGTCTCTCCTTACTCCTATTGAAACAGGTGTATCGTATATTGGACTGGAGCAGACAAACGAGTGTTTTCTTTTAAATGTTTAGGGTTCTTGGTTCCATTCTCTGCTTGTTCTTGATGGTCTGCTGGTCATAAGAAGAGAAGACGCCACCGACACTTACGACGTCAACGCTATATTATGCTCACTAGCGCTACCACGTTGTAAAGCCGGTAGACAGCGTGACGCTGTGTCATTCTCTTAAGCATACTTACTGTTCTGATATACAAATCCTACTGTCCAACATTAGCGATGGTTAGAATATAACAGCTGCTGATGCTTTGCCGCGAAACGTGAAAAGCACCTTACAGCTTAGAATTTTTGTTTCAGCATGCCTCAATTCTTTAGTTTGTTCTAAAAAAATTCCCGGCAGTTCCACACTAACGAACAGTTTTAGCTATTAAATTATAGGAATTATCCAAGTGTGACTGTTGGATCACTCGACTGATTTAAGTAATATTCAATTTTTACATGAATATGGCTTGGAAAGCGACATCAATTTTATTACAGTCCATGTTCTGTCTCTAAAAGATCTGACAATTGCGTTAATTCAGTAAACGGTTGTGGCAACTGTGAATCAGTGATGAATGCACACATGCGCAGCGATATTCATTGATGAAACGAGGGGGCAGATATACTTCCCTCCTTATGTCCCCATTCTGTATATAAAAATGATAGGCATATAGCCATTAATCTCCGAAAGTTCTTAACCCATTGCTTTGAAATTCTGACACAGAGCTCCATTCTAGCCCAGGAAGGTTTTTGGGTACACATTACTTGACTATATTGTATATAACCTATAAATGCATTACTTTTGCGATTTTTAGTATAAACCTTTCTCCAATTATTAAGCTTATATAAATTCATATACGACACATATTGAGAAATTTGGTATATGAAAACATGCACATATTTTATTAGAACGTTGTGTCAAAGCTTGAAAGCTTTAGGTCAAGAACTTTCGGAAATATACGATTTTGAACATAAAACTAAAGATGGCTCTAGGTTAAAAGAGTTCTAAGAGGAGATAGAAGTGAGGATGAGACGAACAGGGAGAGCGTAATGATGAGATGTGGAGGGAGAGGGGGAAGGTGCAGATGCACAGAAAGAGGGGGGCGGAGGATCGGTTAGACAAAGAGAGAGGGTGAAGAGGACATGGACAGAGAGAGGGGGAGTAGGTTATGGATAAAGAGAGGGAAACGAGGAGAGGTGCAGAGAGATGGGACAGAGATAAGGAGAGGAGAGAATTTAGGATGAAGGAAATTACTTATATAAGACATGTATGGTTGCTCTTATCTTTCTTTTCCATTTAATGTCTAAAAACTCACATCAACACGTGGATGGGTACAGCTAGTGCCATAGTAAGTAGAGTAACACAACCTTCAGTCACAAGAAAAATTCGATGTCCGCAATTCCATAAATAAAAGATTGTGGGGAATATTTATGCAGGAAAGGAAGGAAAATCCTGGAGTTGATGAAGTTTATGGTCTGGACTACTATTACGGAAAGGCATCATATAAGACTTTGCAACCCTAGCATGTTGATTTTATCACTTCATACTGACACAAGGGCTGTGATACAAAAGAAGGAAATTTAGTATATGCTTCTCACAAAAGGTTATTACTTGTGTACCACTAATGAGTGCAGTAAAGCTCCTCATTTGTTTTCGTGCATGTTGCATGCATTTTGGTCTCACCTAGGTTGTCTTCCTGTGTGAGGTAAGAAGAGTGTCATCAGAATAGAGGCTGATTTTGGTTAAGAGAAGACTGTGCAGATAGTGTTGTCGGCACACTGCGTTCAGAGCCAAAATGATGTCTTCCTGTTTGTGTCTTTGCATGTGCTGGAGTGGGGCGCTGTTTACAGGTGCAAATTGTTGCGAGTTTTGAGACTTGGAATGCAGTGATTTTGCCAACTATTTTACAAACATAATACATTCTCCATTATTTCAATTTTTGTAATTTACAGGAAGTCATTAAAACATTCCACATTGATATTTTATGCATCTTTTATTGTTGTTTGTCTTTTACGTTCTTGCACACACGCACACAAGTGTGCGCACGCATGCGCGTGCACACACACACACACACACACACACACACACACACACACACACACACAAAACAGACAAACACATGCACACTGCATGACTTTTTAAGAAGGGACTGTTCCTAATAATTTACCCATCCACCATCATTTCGTAATATTTCTCTAAAGCATCTTAGAACTGACTTTTTGCTTAGTATAATAAATCTTTTGGTACTCAGTCATTAATTCCTTCGTAAGATGTCACCAAGACAGCATCATAACTTGTCACTAGTAACAATTGTGAGTAGGAATCGTGAAGAGCGACTTGATGATGTTAAAAAAACATGTAGTAATAGTCACCCCTATGACCCTTTTTTCCGATTCTACTTTACGTCGTTTAGATTATGTTCATATATCAGTCAAGAAAATTAATAAGTGTTTGGATTATAAGTACAAGAACTTAAAGGGAGAATATAACTGCCGGTAAATAGACTCACGCTATGCGGCCACTGGCACATCGCCATAGCTGGTGCCCACTACTCCAGTTCAGTTTTGATGCAGCCCCGAGCTCTTTTGTGTAATTATTTCTGGGGGTTTTCGCTGTTATTTCTCTAAGGCGTCTTGCAACTGTCTTCATTAACTGCCTTGATTATGTTTCATAGTGGTTTATTTTCCATCATGTCTGTTCTATATTTTCCCAAATATCCCTTGTGTGTAATGATCCAAGAGCAACGACCTCGTTACTTCTGCCCACACATTCTCAATGAGATTAAGGTCCGGTTTCTCGCTCAAGAGATGACAGAAAGCTATTGGTTCATACTTTTGGGTCCAGGAAACTGTTTACACAGTGAAATAGCAACTTATCACGTCTCTTACATTTCGAGTTATATGTTCTAGCGATATATGTGTCAGTAGGAAAGAACTGACATGCACAGCTCCTCACTAGCTCCGAGGTAAAGTAGTCGCCCGCCATGGAGAGGTGGCTTTGGTGCATGGTTCTGGTCTCAAAGGAGTAGAACATTTTAGCTGTTTTTGTGACAGGAGTTACACGAATCCACACAGAAAATAACATGAAATATCTTGTGGTTACTTTTTATATTATCTCAGACTACGGGAAAGTTAGGTAGTTTACCGAATCCGTCCCTGTACAAACGAACTGATTCCAAGCTAATTATGACGCCAGTCGATGTTCGACGTGTATTTTCGTACTGAAATAATTTTTGTCGAAGTTTATTCGAGTAAAGGCAGGAAAGATAAACATTGGAGGACATGTGATGTGAGTGATGTGTGTGAGTAAGTGAGAAATGGGTTACTTCCAAAGCATACTATTGGATGTTTTGTTTGTGAAATCAGCAGGAAATATTATGGTGTAGTACTAACACAAGATGTAGTTTTTTTTAGGTCGTTTGTCCTTACAGTGACTAAATTGTGTCTCAGTTGTTTGCAAAAAAAAATTGCACTCCCTGGCATTGTGATTTCACTTTTTGCTCAGTAAAAAATCTTTTGGTAGTCAGTCATTAATTCCTTCTTAAAATGTCACCATGACAGCATCATAACTCGTCACTAGTAACAATTATGAGTAGGAATTCTGAAGAACGACTTGATGGCGTTCAAGAAAAATGTAATAATAGTCACCCCTATGACTCTTTTTTCCAATTCTACTTTACGTCGTTTACATTATGCATATATAAGTCAAGAAAATTAATACGTGTTTGGATTATAAGTACTAGAACTTGAAGTGAGGGTATAACTGCTGGTAAATAGATTCACGCGATGCGGCCGCTGGCATGTCACCGTAGCAAGTGCCCACTATACCCGAGAGTAAACAGTTCAGTTTCGATGGAGCCGCGAGCTCTTATGTGTAATTATTTCTGGGAGTTTTCACTGTTACATTTGACGTTCTTCCACACTGATAACAAAGACAGCCGATATGCAGTTTAAAAAAAATTGAAGGTTGTTGCATTCGATCTTTTGACTGCCTCGAGAAGGAGATAACACTTCCTCATGACAATACCGCATTCTACAGTGTTACCATATTGTGCATATCGCCGGACATAGAATTCTGAGGGGCGATGAATTTATTGTCCACACTGCGCAACCGACTTGGACTTAGCCTCTGCGTCGGCCGGCTGGCGATCAATTTTTTTTTGTCTAAGACTGTACATGGTGACAAATATCTCGTAGCTGGTACCACTGAATCGTCGAACATACTTATCACTTCCATTTGCAACTTGTCGATCTAATCTCAGTGCGTGTATCTGCTTACTGGCGTCTGGTTGTTGCAGCTGTCTCATGTAAGATTGTTTCTCCAGTGACCTCTGTCACGTTCGTTGTGCGTGAGATGTATACTGTCGTGTAAACTTTTCTGCTGCTGCTAAAACTGCGCAGATTCGTCTTTATCGTACAATACTACAGCAGTTTTTACTGCTCCCGGTAGCTGTGCCATCCAAATATGACGTAGCATTGTGTCTGGCATTTCTGTTTCCTGTACAATACTTCTTAAATGTCGCCAATATTCTGCTGGTGTTCTATCCTCTGTCTGTTCGTTCTTCAGTACCTACTGTATCCGTTGTTCCAACGTCTTACACGTTCTGTTGATTAACTGTTTCTTCAGACACGAATATTGCTTCCCTCGTGGCAAGTGTAGGGCCACTTTAGTGTCTAATCCGTTCACTGCTACCGCGAGTCTCATATTCTCGTCGGATATATCATTCTGCATCTAGCTCATGCATTTCGAACCAAAGTTCCAAGTTTTGCAACAAGAATTGTGATGTGTGTATCTGTGTCATCCTAGTCATTAGAAATTTGTTATTGATTGCTATTGATAGACTCGTAGAATTATTGTCTTGTTCTTCTATCGGCGACTGGAGGTGTACTAACCAATGTTGTGAATCATCTCACAAAAACTGCTACCTGCCTGTCTATACATATCCGATGTACTTCCTGGTCTAATGATATGATCTGACTCTGCAAATCATTGTTGGACCTCAGGAATGCGTTTGATATGGTGCCCCATAATATGCTTATAAAAAAAACTTCTGCACTATGGAGTGAAAGGGAATGCTATATATCTGATACAGCCTTACTTGTAGAACGATAAATAATGAATCGTCAGAATGTCTTCCAGTTCTAAAGGGTGCACCCCAAGTATATGTTCTTGGCCTTTCCTTTTAATTGTTTATATCAGTGATTTGCCCACAGTTGCGTCATGAGATGCAGTCCTTTATGCAGATGACACAACTCTCATAACATGTAACACCAATCTTAAAAATGCCCCGCACAACATGGGAGTAGCAATGGAGAAATGTAACACTTGGTTTGTAGTAAATGTACTGAAGAAAATGTCAGTAAAACTGACTCACTGGTCCTTGGCAATATAACAAAACTGTCAAACTATTAGAATTTCACATAGATCAAAAGCTTAACTGGGATACTCACATAGATAAACTATGTAACAGACTAGACCATGTCCTCTACCTGCTATTCAAACTGAGGAGCATTGTCAGCAAATAACTTCTATTTCAGGCATCAGGCATACTCTGCATTCTTCCATCCCCACCTGAATCATCGAATAATACTATGGGGTAATTCGATAGGCTCAAAAACAGTGTCCAAATGACATAAAAAAAGCTATCAGGTGTATTGCAGGACTTAGCCCATGTGATTAATGTAGAGGCTACTTCAAGGAATTAAATATCATGACAGTACATAGCATGTATATATACAATTGCCTTGTATACGTCAAAGAAAATATAAGTAAGTTTGATCTAAGAATGACAATTCATACTCACAGTACAAGAAGTGGACATAAAATTGATGTGCCATATGCTAGACTGGCAAAGATCCATAATTGTTACAAAGATTTATGACTTCTCTACTTTAATAAATTACCAAAAAATGCATACACAGTGCCAGTAGACCATTTTAAAAGACTATTGTCAAATGGTTTAAAAGTAAGATATTTTTATCTGCTCAAGACTTCCTTGAATGTGGGAAAAAGACTTACATTTACTACAACAATAAACTACAAATAAAAGTGTTGCTTATTTTATAACTATATGCACAATACTGTACTATAATTATGCTATCTGTTACTGCCTTCAACATATTACTAGACATCTATCTTGTTTAATGTCTGATATATATTTACGGTAATATACATACTTATAACTAGCATGTAATTATTAATTATTACTGTCATTCATTTTATTTTATTCTACGTAAGGGGATCTGCAAAGTCATTTATAATTACTATTTCTGTTATTATTAACATTATTAGTATTTTATGAACCTTGACGACACTGGTTGCATGTAAAATGCTCAAAGGTGAATCAAGCATCAATCAATCACTCATATTTCCATGTTTTTCCAGACTCACTAATTATAGCATCCCTGATTATCCATATTACAATTAATAAAATAGGGATTCAGACAATATAAATCACTTTTATTTCCACGAAGTCGAACAACAAACTAACGATAAATACTGTTCACAAAGAGTAGTATATATCCAAAATAGAAAAAAAATCAACTCAAAATACCTTTCATGGAAAATATAAAAAATCACTGTGCACAGTTAACCTCATTTGGTGGTTCCCATGATAATAAGAAGGTTCAAACGCATGTAGGACTAGGTTGCCATTTTTATTCTCAGATGAAGATGGTTGCACTGTACAGTTTAGCGTGAAGGGATGTATCAAATCAGTCTGTGGACTGAAGACCACAACAACAAAAATCGAGTCTGTCTCGCGAGAGTTGGCTGTTTTGACATTTGAGTGGAAATTGATAACAAGTAACCTGTCAACTTGTTTCAAGATGTATTGAATATTCCATTCTGCCACAAATAACACTCTGTTTAACTTCGTTGCTGCTTCTTTATTTCGTTATTGGAGTTTTCTATTATTTCGATGTTGTTGTCTTTTGGTGAACATGAGTGATTCACACAAAACATTACAAAAGTGTGGGGAATGTAGTTCAGAGTTCAATATACAGAAGAGCCTCTACACTCACACAAGGAAAGTTCGTTTAACTGAGAACATTCGTGTGTCGAAAAATGGCATATCTAGTGTCATTATCAAGATGCAGTTAATTAAAACGCCATCAAATAAAATGTTAACCCACTATGCTCCATTCGAATTACTTCCTATCCTATAATTCTGCGACATCTAATGCTTGACATTAATCTGTACTGCACAACGAAATACTTACACTTGTCTACATAGTTTTGGTATAGTATTTGAATGAATAAAAGATGATAAATCAAGCAATGAGATTTCTGTCATGTTTTTACTGCAGTGGATGAGAACCAAATACGAAAATTGGACGCTTGCCATGCTACGGAAGTTCCATGTAAAAAACTTGGAGTAGTCTGATATCTTCAGTATTTAACTGTCGAGTTTGTTATGTCAAAATACTTATATACACACTTCTGATTCACAATAGTGTATTCAGAAGATTTGATTTATTGATTCATATATTCGCCTGTGAACAACTGTTGTTGTATGAGGCATTGTCAGTAAATACATATAAATTGTGATATACATTATTGACAAAAATACAATTATTATGGCATGTGTGACAAGTATTTTACAAATATCATTATTTACAAATTTAATAACAAATTCAAATAAAACACAAATAATAATTGAACAAAAAAATTAACTTAGTCACAGTGTGTTTGAGAAATCACCTTTTTCTTCATTATCTAAAAATTCATTAATGTCATAGAAAGCTTTTGATTTCAGCCAAGACTCGACTACCCTTTTAAATTTATTTTGAGGTATCCCTCTTATATCAGAAGGTAGATAGTTGAGAAATACTTTTCCTGTGTGTAAAAAAATTTTTTGGACTTTACGTACATTCCATGGAATGTCTAGTAAGTTCCTGTGTCTAGTGTGGTGTGAGTGTATGTCTGACCTACATTCATGCATGTGGATATTTTGTTTTGTATGAAGGAGAGCTTGTAATATATACAGACAGGGGAGAGTAAGTATTCTGTATTTAATGAAATACTGTCTGCATGAAGTTTCATTACTCAAGCCAAAAATACATCTAATGACTTTTTTCTGCCACAGAAAGACCTCTTTTGCACCAGCAGAGTTTCCCCACAGGAGTACTCCATAGTGAAGGTGAGAATGAAAGAAGGCATAGTATGCCATAAGTAAGATCTCAGTCCTCACACAGGCCTTTAGTTTCTTAATTAGATATAAGATTTTTGCCAGCTTGCTGCAGAGCTTCTCCGTGTGGGTAATCCAAGATAATTTGATGTCTAGGTATATGCCTAATAGTTTTACAGAACGACTTTGTTCATTATGAATGTCTCTGAGGGAGAAGAGGATGTGTTCAGTTTTATTTGCATTTAATGTTATCTTATTCTCATGGAACCACTTAGCAACCGTTTCCGTCATGGAATCGTTCATTAGTTTAACGACCTTCACAGCTATATGTGTTGTGAGAAGAGTGGTGTCATCAGCGTAAATCACTGTTTTGCACGATAGTGTATTCGGGAGGTTATTCACATAAACAATGAAAAGGAAAGGGCCGATCACGGACCCCTGATGCACACCTTATTTTACCTTGAGAACGTCAGATTTTTTGTTAGAGTTAACAACCACCATTTGAAACCTGTTAGTCAAATATGAGTTCAGTAGAGCTAGTTCAGTGTCCACAATTCCATAGTTTTCAAGTTTCTTTATTAAGAGGCTGTGTGAGGCAATGTCGAATGCCTTCGATAGGTCAACTAAAGTGGCATAGGTGTGCTCCCTATTTTCAAAAGCACGTAATACTAGTGTCACAACTTCTTCAACTGCATGAGTTGTTGATCGCCCAGTTCGAAAACCATACTTGGCCTTGTTGAGTAAGTTGTGATATTAAAAAAAAAATCATTTAGTTGGATTTTCATTAAAGTTTCAATGATTTTTGAAACTACGGGTACAATTGCTATGGGTCTGTAGTTCTGGGGGAATTTCTACCCCTTTTTTGTGGATGGGCAAGATAATTGTCTGATTTAAGCAATCTGGAAAGGTTCCCTCCCTAAACATCCTACTGATCAGAGAGGATAGTGGAATACAGATAGAGTGTATTATTTTTTTTTCAGGATAAAATTAGATAAACTGTGTATGTCTTCTGTTCTAGAGCTGCTCATTGACCTAACTACACAGAGTATATCCTTGGGAGAGATGGTTTGGGCAAGTTATCTTTTAGCTCTGTTCCTGTAAATGGTTAAGTTGATCCGCCCTGGCATCTAAGTTGTTTTCATCTGTAATATGAAATTTACTAGAGTTTATGAAACTATAATTTAGCTCATTGGACTTAGAGGAACAGGAGATTTATCAGCAATTAGCCCAGATTCTGATTTAACTACATCCCATGCTACTTTGCATTTATTGTTGGATAGAAAAATATAATTATCATATGCTGTTTGCTTTGCAGAAATGATTTCTTTTCTGTAAAGCTTTTTTAACTTGATGTACAGAAGTGTAATTTCATTATTACTCTGAGATTTATCACGGCAAATTTTTAATAGTATTCTTAAATTGTTCAAGTAAGGTGTGTACCAGTTAGTTAAATTTCTCTTCAGCTTTTTCTTTCCATTAGCCCTATAGCATTTAGTGATGAAGGGACATTGTTCAATAACGGTACTTGTAATGGTATATAAGAAATAATCAAAAGCATCACCTAATGGATTATTCATTAGGACAGTAAAATTCCAATCTATGCTCACAAGTTTTTCATTGAGACTTGTAACATTTACTGGGTTTAACTGCCTCACTGCTCTAGGTTCTGTAGATTGTTTGTATTCACTTTTGGGACTCATTATTTAAAAAAAAAAGTACCATCATGATCAGCTAGCAAAGGTGTGACTACATTTAAAACTACATCTTCTTTAGAAATATTAGAGATGACATCATCCAGGCAGGCATTCAGCCTGGTAGGTTTATTGTTAAGACAAGTAAAATTATATGATTTAAGAGTATCAAGAAGTAGTCTACTTTTAGAGTCCTATATGGTCATGTCAGTATTTATATCACCAATTATTAAAATTTTGTGGTTTTTAAACTGAAGTAAATACATTAACAGTTCATCTATATGATGGACACGAACTTTGATATCAGTTTTTGGTGTACAGTACAAAGACACTACAACAATCTTCAGTTCAGGTAATGAATAGCAGCCGTTTCAGTTTGTCCTTCATGTACTAAATGATTTAAATCTATTACTTTGGCTGTATGGGACAAATCACTTTTTATGAATATTCATACTCCACCATTTTCCATATGGGATCTAAAATAACCAGTTAAAAATTTAAAGCCAACTGGGATACACATCTGACATTCATCTACCTTAAGCCAGTGTTCATTAAGGCACAGAATATCACACTGAAATTCATCTAAAAATAATTCAAGTTCTTGGAGTTTGTTCCTCACTGACTGTATGTTGATGTGAAAGAAGGAAAGAAATTCACAATCTCTTACTTTTAATTGGGGCACAGGTTTATCATTAGAAGAGCTGATAGTTATTGGGTGTGTTTCTATTTTATCAGACCAAGGCTTGCAAAAACAAGGCTTGGTCTTCACTGCAGGTTTCCCTAGATTATTGTTTTCTGTGATTTAAACTTGTCATGTACAACTTCAGTAAGAGCTTGGCACAAGGCAATTTTACCAGAGTAATTGAAGTGCTGACCATGTTTAGTAAAGTGGTCCCTTTTGAAAGTACCTACATTAATTAATGTCACATTGTTGAAGTGATCACAGATCTGTTTGTACTTGCAATTCGTTTTAGTTATTTTTTTGTGTACAAGTGAAGTGTCCTTCAGGTCATTGCGGTGAGGTAAGTTTACTATTATGGAGTTTGTGTGGGTGAGGTTGGCTAATGTTCTTTTGAGGGCAGATGTAGCCTCAGAGGCTTGTTGTTTGCTAACATCGTTTGAACCTCCAATTACCACAACAAAATCGTTAGTTGAGAAGTCACTTTTACCCACAACATTTCTCATTGAAGCACCAGGTTTCGTAAAACCATCGACTGCATAATTCGTAGTGTCATTCAGCATAGAACTTAAAAGGCTGGACATACCTCGGCCATGACTGTCGGAAATAATCCATATTTTGCTCTTCTTTACAGAGATTGACACAGGATTAGTTACACTGCACACGTTTGAAGCAACACTTACGTTCGAAATTGAATGTTTACCATCATCAGTAGCCACAATAGGGTCGTCTATTTCAGATTTGCTTAATACTCCACATCTATCACGAAGAGGGGGAAAACTGATATCATAGTCTTTAAGCTTTTTCGTGATAGTTCTCTTTCTCGAAACGGATTCCCAGCGCCTAACATCGTTACTTGGTTGAGTGGGCAATTAAGCACTGTTATTAGAGTGAAGATTGTTAGGCCTAGTATTCATTTGTGCAACCTGTTCACGAAGTTTTCCGTTCTCTAATTGCAGATCTTTAATGTTTTTTTGTAGCAATTGAGCACTGTTATTAGAATGAAGATTGTTAGGTCTATTATCTATTTGTGCAACCTGTTCGCGAAGTTTTGCATTCTCCAATTGGAGATCTTTAATGTCTTTTTGTAGCAGTGAGATGATTTTTTTCCAGTCGTTTACATCCTTGCATCACGGCGTGTAATCATTCTCGGCAGAGACACTGACCAAACATACCTGTTTACCGTTAGGATCTACACAACTGTGGCATCTCCATTCAGTATTTTCATCTGGTACACTGTTTTCCGACACTTCAGCGCACCAAAACTGGCTCCATTTGTCGCAAAAGTCGCACAGAATTCCGTTTTTTTACACTTTACACACTTTATATCTAGTAGAACACGACTTTTAGAACGAGTTAAAATAGACTCGACCACTCTACCTGGCGCCATTTTGTTTAGTTGCTATAAATTGCTATACTTCAATAACTGAATTTACCCATGTTAGGCACAACTGAGAACAGTTAATCGAGTACTTGTTACTCATTTAAGGATATAGCCTGTTTTAGCCAAATGTGACAGAGCACAGCTTACATCTGAAATCTTGAATATATTGAGACATCGCTAGTGCAGGTTATGTTGAACATCAACAGCTATTTTGAGTTGGCGAAGCCAGCCAGTGTGGATACGAAATAAGTCGTATTGGTAAACTGATCTCTAGTGTTGCAAAGCGTCAATGTTTTGTCACAGTTAAGGCCAATTCACACTGTCCGTCACGTCACGTCACGTCACCATCTGTCAGAACATTCCGCAATGTATTTCTAATGGCGGCGTTCACACTGTCCGTCACCGGACCATCACATCACATCACATCACATCACATCACATCACGTGAAGCTTTCTCGTGAAGAATGTTTTGATGGAATGGCCGTCTACTAACATCAGAAGTTAACCTATTTTCTTCACGCGGATTACATGTTGCAGTCGACGATTGCACTGTTTATATGCAAATGTGACTTATTCATCTTTATTTTGTTGTTATACTTCGCTTTAGGGGTAAATCTCAAATGTTTCATGATGACTTAAATATTTTTGTCAATAGAGTCTCCCCCTAAAAACGAAATCGGATATCTGAAACCAAAAAATTGTTAATGTTACTTAACATTGTAACAGAAAAGACTGAAGCAAACTGTTTATTTGAATAAGATTGTAATTTTATTACTCATTTCTCATTAAATAACATTTTAAAAGAAAAAGTCAGTCCTAACGAAAAACAAAAATTCTGTTGTTTATGACGTTATTAACAATGTCAGCGGGCAAATCGTAATGCATAAAGTAAACAGGCGCTAGTTATACTCTTATAAGTATTGTTTGATGTTTTGATATGTTTATTTGTTCGCTTGAAAATAGATGTCGATGTTTTGAAATGTTGTTCCAGTTCCCAGTAAGTTGGCCAAAAAGATACACTGTAAAGTTTTATTTGGCCGTCAATAACATTTAGCGTTGTTCTACCCTCAATTCTAGTATTAAACTATGACTTTCTACATAATAGATCGCCACTCATAACCTCACTTTCAACATCGCGTATTGAGATGGGCGAATTGACGTGACGGACACTGACGGACAGTGTGAATACAACTTGACGTGACGGTGCCGTGACGTGACAGTGCCGTGACATGACGTTGACGTGACGGACAGTGTGAATTGGCCTTTAGTTTGAAATAGTTAGCAAATGTCATTATAGAATTAAAACTTCCAGATAATCACAGGGAGAAAGAAAATAATAAACAAGTCTCCACTGAGTATTTTGGTACGTCCCCTGCACATGTAATATAAGCTAAGTAAATTACAATGACAGTCTAATGCGTAACTTTTTTACTCCGTTTTGTTTATTGTAGATGAACGAATACAACATGAGATAAAAATACCACAGATCACGCTAAACTGAATTGTCCAATACTTTCAACAACAAATTCCGTCAGGAGCAGGACTGCAACCTTGTGTTTACCATATGGGAGAGTCACGTAACATAAACTTACGGCAGTTAAGCGTCAGAACAGCCACGTGTGTACTGTCGCGAGACATACCTTCAAAAATCAACGCAAACCACTTGCATTTGAAGGTTACAGGCCAATTCACACTGTCCGTCACGTCAACGTCACGTCACGGCACTGTCACGTCAAGTTGTATTCACACTGTTCGTCAGTGTCCGTCATGTCAATGTGTACCTCGTTTTAGGGGTAAATCTGAAATGTTTCATGACGACTTAAATATGTTTGTCAATTGAGTGTGCCCCTAAAATCGAGGTCGGATATCTGAAACAAAACAAAAAATGGTTTATGTTACGTAACATTGTAACAGGAACGACTGAAGCAAACTGTTTATTTAAATAAGATTGTAATTTCATTACGCAATTTGCATTAAATAACACTTTAAATGAAAATGTCAGTTATAATGAAAGACAAAAATTCAGTTGTTTACGACGTATTAGCGATGTCAGCATGCAAATCGTAATGGTTAAAATATACAGGCGATATTTATGCTCTTACAAGTATGGTTTGATGTCTTCATATGTTTATTTTTTCGCTTGAAAATAGATGTCGATGTTTTGAAATGTTGTTTCAGTTCCCAGTAAGTTGGCCAAAAACATACACTGTAAAGTTTTCTTTGGCCGTTAATAACATTTAGCGTTGTTGTTCCCCCTTTCTAGTATTAAACTATGACTTTCTACATAACAGATCGCCACTCATAACCTCACTTTCAACATGGCGTATTGAGATCGACGAATTGACGTGACGGACACGGACGGACAGTGTGAATACAACTTGACGTGACGGTTCCGTGACGTGACGTTGACGTGACGGACAGTGTGAATTGGCCTTAACTTCGGATGTTAGCAGACGACCGTTCTGTCAAAATATTCTTCGCGAGAAAGCTTGACGTAACGTGACGGTCCGTGACGGACAGTGTGAACGCCGCCATTAGAAATATATTACGGAATGTTGTGACGGACGGTGACGTGACGGACAGTGTGAATTGGCCTTACCTAGATTTGCTGTCACTAGGGACTATAGGTATCTTTGTACAGAGATGTAATACTATTTTTCTATCAGAGATTACTCATTTCTGTACATATGCAGAGAGTGTGTTGAGCGAGTGTTTTGAATTGGAGCATAAAAAGACTGACGTGTAGAGAAAATGAGTAAAGGAATCACTCCTGAAATTAGAATAACAAAAAATTGTTTGGAGGTAAGAGTCCTCCTTTTTTCCGCCTAAAAGTCGTCAATGTGTTGAATTTTACCGTGATTTTGGAAGACAGTTTACTAGAAACCATATGTTCGGGGGAGACAACAGTAGTGTTTGTATTGAAGTTCTGTCAAATAATGGATTTGAAATTATTTTTATATTTTGTAAAATTTGTTGCAAGTACGCTTATATGATGATGAATCAAAACACTACGGGAAAGGTTGCACTGTGTATTTCCGGATGAAAATATTAATGATCAAAAGTAGCGGCACTGCCCAAATTGATAAGTCCACACTCAGTACGTAGATGACAGCTGAAATAGAGGTGTGAACTTAACACGGTTTCAATCCCTGTGATTGTGTGTAGCTCCAAAAGCAACTTAATGTTAACAGGGTCGAATGTGGCGGAGTAATGCGCTAATGGTGGCCACGAAATATATGCTCTCCAAAATAATTACCGTAACTTACCAGACAAGAGTACATAGGCCTATACCTTAGAAACCTGTCACTGTAGAACAGGAACAGCATTAATTATTTCGTGCTCAGCACTAAATATTATGTTTAAACAGGGACAAGGCACAATCTAGAATCCATTGTTCTTCACACCATCAGACAAAATTTGATCCATGGAGGGTACATATTGACACTACTCATTATTCTGCAAAGACTCCTCATTGCCACTGATCACCTCCAGCTGTCACCCTCCACTCACATATAAGGTGCCAGTAGCCCAAGCCTTTTGTCATTCAACATTTTTGTAAAAATGAATGCCTTCCTGGATGACACACATTGTTCCACATAATGTAGAAGTAACGTGTTCATACAATGCAACAATCAAACCAAGATGTTCTTTTTCCGTCATGCAGCTGTAACAGATTGCCGAGTTGATACTGTTGTACATGTATGTTTTCTAATGCAGAGCAGTTTGGTATAATGAATTATTTGCTTTGACATACTCCATTGACACCATTCTAAAGTAAGGTGATTAGCTCTATTACACTTCTCAGAGTGACAAAAAACAGCTTTAAGGTATAATATTACTAATGCTTATTCTGTAATATGAATAAAGGTACCACATAAATATGTATAAAGTTTATAATTAAAAATAGCAGCAGTCCACAAGTGTTATTTAAAAATTCAGTTAAAGTGCAGTTTATGAGTTTGTGACTGGTGCTTGGCGTGTAGACGTTGGCAACATGGCAATGGATTATGGGAAGTGAAGGCAGCCAGTCAAGAGTTGCATTCTGGTGGCCAGTAATGCATAGCTTTAGTCTTTATGGTTTGTAAACATGTAATACTTATGAGGATAATTAATATACGTACCGGACAGGGATAAATCAAGAAGCTGTCAAACATAGAGCAGGAACAGCAGTATTTATTTCATGGTGGACACAAAAGATTATTTATTCCCCTCATTCTCTGTCAGTGGGTTTTGAAAGACCCTACATCTTTTTTTTCGCCATGAAATAAATAATTAATGCTGTTCCTGCTGTATGGTTGACAAGTTGTTGATGTACCCTTGTCTGCTGAGTAAATTAATTATCCTCATAAATACTATATGTATAATTGGTTGGTTGTTGAGTATATCACTCCGTCACAATCGCACTCTCCATATATTTCATGAAAACCGGTAAAAAAACACAATTATTTCTGATTTTAAATTAAATACCAATTACATTGCCAAAAGCACTGCACACAAATGCCAGATCAAATTTTGAAACTGACACCAAATTTACTAGAAATCAAACACACAATCTGCCCGAGCATGACTCCTCATCGGCCGTGTTCACCTCCTGTCATCCATCGCACTGTTGTCAACATCTACATGTCAAGGCACCAGTCGCGGACTTGTAAACTGCACTTTAGCCAAAAAATTGTTTATATAGTCAAATCTTGAATGGTTTTGGATTTTTATGAATCCTTCCTTAAATAGTTGTGCAGGCTTTCTTGTTGGGGCCTTGTTTATTTATATTTATTTTTTTATTGGTTTGCTGCTGAAATTGCCCTGCAGTTCTGTTATGTTTATTTAGTGAAATCATGACTGGTTTAGGATTTTTATAAATTCATCCTTAAATGGCTGTACAGGTTTTTTTGGAAGTGCATTATTTTTTATCTAATTGTTTATTGGTTTGCCGACGAAAGCGCCTTGCCATAGTGTTATGTAATTTTAAAAACATGTTTTCAGACATGTACTGTGCGAGTGCTGTTAAATTTACTGAGAGGCACTTTATGTTATGCCTTTCTGTAATTAATGGTAGTGCTGCAATTAGCAAGAATATCTGTACAACCATGGAAGGATTAATAAAAAAATCTGAAACTGGTCATAATTTGAGTAAATAAACATTTTGTAAACCACACTTGTGGCTGGTTGCTCGTTTTAATTATAAACATTTTTATATCATCCATGGTTCTCACGACATCAGTTTTTGAGAAAATAGCACTTCAGCTGTATGTTTTCGTCTGCAAAACACAACCAATTTAGTTTCAAGTAAGTATAGACAATTGTACCAAATAGAGACTATGTTACCATCAAATTGGACATGGTCATGTGTCCCTTATACAGAAATGTAACATAGAAGTGTAACAAACATTTAATTAAAATGTGCTTCATGTACAGTTATGCAAGCGTATATCTGACTCACATTTCATTCAGATGTGTGTTAGACTTATTTTCAATATTGAAGGACCTGATACCACCTGTCTATTTGACGAAACCAGGGGGGTGGGAACCATAGAAAACAATATTCTGGAATACAAAACAATACTCATCAAATAAAAATTTCTATTAAGCACAAAGATACTTCCCTTTACAATAATGTTCTGCCAATTAGTTGCCATTACAAACAATCAATGTTTCAAGTGATTAGTCTTTTTTAATTAAGCTGGGGCTCAGGTAGGTAGAAAAGTGAAAGTGGATCAGTTTGCATTGTAAAAAGTAATAACACATTCTTAACAAAAAGAAAACAATCACTCTTAGCAATGGAAAATCCGATTGGAACATCAGTAATTGGAGATAGATAACAACTCACCTTAAAACATTCTCTGAGCCGCTGACATGCAAATTAAATAGACAATCACATTCATATAACTTAATTTTTCGGCCAGAGTCCTCATCAGTAAGAGAAATGCATTCATTCTCTCAGACATAACTACGTACACGCAGTCACCATCTACAACATCTCCAACGCGACAAGCATCTGCACAATGAGTGAAGAGGGGAGTGCTGGGGGAAGGATGCCAGGTAAGAGTGAGGACGGTATATTTTGCATTGCATGATGGATTTTAATCTCTCTGATAGGTGGGAATGTGCGGTGCAGCAGTAAAGGGAAGGAATGGGCGGGAGAGGATAAGAGGGAAGTGTAGAGGTTTGTGTGCATGTTAGGGGGGGGGGGGATTTCAAGTGATAAAAATATAGTAATAAGTAAATACAAAGTAAATAATTAAGGGGATATTGAAATACTAAACAATGATAAATAAAATGAGACATACAGTTGGAAGACATGAATTGGAGGGTGGTGGGGAAGTGGTGACATGTGGTATCGCATGCTACAGTTGACCCAGCGTCATTAGAAGATATCTATACATGAAACACATTATCCTGTCAGTTTCTTGGTAATATCTTGCCCTGGCTGCCTCTTGTCTCAAACCTACAGACCACTAAGTTACACAAATTAACTTTCCTCTATTTTGATTAGTAGCCAATTATTAAATTTTGTTTGAGCTTCTATTTTTAAAAGCTTTATTCTTGCCTATTTGAGTTTTTGTGTGTTGTTGTTGTGGTCATCAGTCCAGAGACTGACTCGATACGGCTCTCCAGTCTACTTCATCGTGAGCAGCCCTCTTCATCTCCTCTTAAGAATGGCAACCCACATCTATTAGAACTTCCTTACTCTATTCATCTCTTTGTATCCCTCTGTGGTTTTTACCCCACACACTTCCCTCATAGTCAGGATTTTCTTCCAGCAAGCTGGGTAGGAACTTGATTAATGATATCCTTCATTAATTTCTGCCCTGGTATAGCTTTTCCCTCCCCACTGCATCCCACAGTATTCCTCTCCTCATGATATTTTCCTTAACCTGTCTGTCTATCTCCTTCTAGGCCAGCCAGTGGTCTTCTTCCTGGCACCTACATCTACAAATACTGTCATGGAGTTCGAATTGGGTGCATTTGTTTCACATGACCACCTCAATCTCACAGCACTCATTCTCTTCTCCGTGGTAAATGTCACCTACTGGACTCTCCTTACGAAATCATTCAGGACTGACACTCTCTCTCCTAGGTTTTTTTTTTTTTTTTTTTTTTTTTTTTTTTTTTTTTTTTTTTTTTTTTTAGATCTGACCTAAGGAATTTCATTTCACATGCTTGTATTTGACTCCCCTGTCCCAGATTAGATTTCGTACTTGTTGGAAGAAGCTAGATCCTTTTGTTACTCTCCCACCAAGGGGCTCATGATTCTCTTGATAGTACTTGTGTGGCGAGCATGGAGTCCCAAGCTAGTGCAGTCTTTCTTCCTTCTTTTCTCCCATGAACTGCATTTCCTTTCCCTTCTCCTCCTTTCTTATTCTCATCCCTTCTTCTCTCCACCGGGGAACTGATGACCTAGGCAGTTTGGTCCCCCTGCCCCAGACTGCCAACTAACAAACTTTCGTTATTCTGTTTAAAGCTTATAGTTTGGAACTTCCACCAAATGATATGGTGCTAGCCATTTAATTGAAACTTTTCACACATTCAACCTTCTCTCCCTGCAGTATGATGTTAGAAGGTGTGGGTGTCCTGCTGATTTCATTGCCACTGTCTTGCTCCTACTCATAGTTAACATGCATTCTTTAAAGTTTTGTATTCCAGTAACCAAGTCTTGTCTGAACCTCCTTCTCCAGATGGTGATATCATGATTGTGCCCATAAGTATAACAGAGAGTAATGGGGAGAGCGAACTGCCTTGTTGGACACCAATCTTCATCTTAAACCATTTCGATATTCCACCTCCTACTTGTACATTGCTCTCACAACCATCATACAGCACCTGAACTTTTTAAATCATTGAATCAGAAATATTATGTTCCCTTAAGCATTCTCATATGTTATCCGTTAGTACACTGTGATATGCTTTTTTCCAAATCTACGGATAGCACCATCAAGTCCTTTCCTTTTTCCCAACACTTTTCCATTAACTAGCTGAGGGGAAAAATTAAGTCTTTTGTTCCTCCTTTACTTCTGAATCCATGCTGTTGTTTCTGAAATTGGCATTCTAGAATTTTTCTCAATCTGCTTTCTATGATCTTTTGCATTGTATTAAGGCATTGTGATTCCTCAGTAGTTGGTGCATTTCTTTCTACTACCTTTCTTGGAGAATGGTTTTATAATTCCTTTTTTCCATTCATCTGGCACTTTATTCTCTTTCCATATATCACCCCTAGCATCTGGTGTAGTCATTGTATTCAATGGATTCCTGTGGCTTTTATCATATTCGTTGCTGTCAAATGTACAGTATGGTTTCAGAAGCAATTTGACAACTGGTAATGCTATATTCTCTTTTCTCTGTGAGGCGTTTCATGGATTAAATAAAAACCTGCAAATGCTAGGCATATACTTTGAGTTAACAAAATCATTTGATTGTGTTAATCACAAGATATTGTTGCAGAAGCTTGAACATTATGGAGTAAGGGGAGTAGCTCACAATTGGTTCACCTCATACTTTAATAATGGAAAGCAGAAGGTGATTCTCTGCATTGTTGAAAATGGCTGTGATATGCACTCAGAATTTGGCACAGTTAAGGGGGATATGCCACAGGATATTCCTTTTGAGAGCCCATACTCACTGTACATTTTTGTCTTGTTTGATCACTACTACATATATATCTTTCATAGCTTCTCACAGTTTACAACTCACCGCAAAGACGTGGCGACGAGCTGCGACAGGCACATACAAAGACACACACATACAACACATTCAGCTATCGGCCATGGCCTTCTTCAGAAAATAGAGCACTCACGCAATCACACAGGCACACAAAACAGTCATACAACCATCACCTCCGACTGCCACACTTCGAATCACGCTCTGGACTTTCCATTATTATATATATATAGCTTCTCACAGCTTAGATCTAGGAACTGTATTGTAAACTTTTGCTAAATCTACAAAGTCAGTGTGTAGCTCCTTCCCTACTACAAACAGCATAGTGAACACATTATCATAGCAAAGATAGACAGCCGGCCGCGGTGGCCGAGGTGACTAAGGCGCTCCAGCAACACCACCTAGAAGACAAGGCCTTACAACAGGCCGTGCCTACGTCACACTTAGAGGCTCCGGCCGCCATCTGACTGGCCGGTCGCTGTGCGGCGGTAGGCGTGCCCCAGCGGCCAGCCAGTGAGCTAAAAAAAAAAAAAAAAAAAAAAAAAAAAAAAAAAGATAGACACAAAGCCAACAACCGACCACAGTAGTACAAGTTTAAACACCAACACCAAATTCCGGGAGAGGGAAGACTTACTTTGAGGGAAGAAAATTAAGGTGAACAAATGCTTTCTACAGTATGTCTGCCTAGGTGTATTTGCGTCTGTGTAAATTGTGTGTGTGTGTGTGTGTGTGTATTTGTTCACCTGCCTTTTCTTCCCCCAAGGTAAGTCTTTCCTCTCCTGGGATTGGAATGGCTCCTTACCCCCTCCCTTAAAACCCTCATCATTTCCTTTTCGCTCTCCTTCCCTTCTGCCTGAAGAAGCAACTGGGTTGCGAAAGCTTGCATTTGTGTGTGTGTGTGTGTCTGTGTGTTTTATTTGTTACTATCACTACCTGTGCTTCTCCGCCTGGCAATATGTACTAAGATTAATACAGGTCCATAATGTGAAATAATTTGGATGAAGATTAGGGTTGGAAGAAGATCAGGCCTGTGAATAGATGTTTTTATGAAACTTCTGCCTCAGCCGCAGTAGTGACAGAAAGTCTCAAGCAAAACTTGTATAATATTTTGCATAAATTTTATAGTTAGGTTCCCCCAAAGCTATTTCAGAATACTCCGCTGCTGGTGTAACTTGTTCTGCTGAGGTGTCCCAGCCTCTTCTGTAAATATGTTGGCTTTTTCTGTAGGTTTATTTATTTACTCAGCATCCAGTAGATTAGATACATGATATAGGACTTGTCAAGTACAGATTATTACCAAGAAAAGAAAATTTACATAAATACACATATACCAAATATTACAAACAAACAAAAAAATTATAAGTATAAATGAACAAAGCATCAAGGTTAATTTCTTAATAATTATTTGTGTGTTTAAAAAACATAATATTATGATGACACATAGTTAATTATGAACGTAACAATATACTAATAGGACAGTTTACAACTCACCTCAAAGACATGTTGATGAGCCGTGACAGGCACATAAAACAGGCAAACACATACAACATTTTCATCTATCAGCCATGACCTTCTTCATAAATAGGAAACAGTCACACAACCATCACCTCTGGCTGCCGGACTTCGAATCACGCACAAAGCCATGACGACAAGCCGCAACAGGCACATAAAACATAGGATATTGTTAATTCCAACTTGGACTTTCCATTATTAATTATCAACATAAATACACAGAGGATAGATTTCTGCAGAAACACCGTCAGAATGCGCCATAATTGATTTATCCCATATTTTAAAATGTGTTATACATACAAGTGAAACAAAAACACTACTACACTAATTGCAAGATACAGGGGGAGACTTATTCTTTTTGAATTAGGAGAAATTTGTCTTAAATACAGAAAGGGTTTGCATTACTATTACGTAATGCCTCACTATACATTAGTTGTGCTAGCCTACTTTATTAATTTACTTATTCATTAACAGAGTAGTAGCTCATACCTTATCAGTTTTTCTGAATAGGTCTATGTCAGATATTTCCAAAATATGATATGACATTTTGTTGTTAACTTTACACCCTGATATGTTACATGGTTTTGTGTTCCACACTTATTCTTTCTTTCAGTGTGTAATTTCTCTCTTTCTTGTAACATAAGAATGAATGAAGTTTGTACCATACTGAGTGTTTTTCAAAAGAGATAGGTTGGCTGGCCAGTACTTACCTTTTTCCTGTACCGCTGATAGTCACACACAGAAAGAGAAATGGACGAAAATAATACAAGCTTTCAGAACAGGGTTCCTTCTTCAGATAAAATAGATGGGAAGAAAAAAGGAATTGGAAAGGAAGGGAAAGATAATTCACGACCTAGGTTACGATGATGGTGCTTGATGATTGTGGAAATCAAAGATATTGTATCTTAGTACTGAGCCATGCCAAAGAGGACATATAAGTAACAAAAAAACAGAGAGCGAGAGAGGGCGGGTGAAAGGAACGTAAGGAAGGGATAATGGATAGGTGAGTTGAGGATGGGGAGGGGTTAGCATAGATTTGGGCCAGGAGGAGTGGATGTGTTGGAGGGCAAGTTCCCATCTCTGTAGCTCTGAAGGATTGGTATCAGTTGGTAGTATCCAAATGGCACATGTGATGTAACACGTGCCAAGGTCCCTGGATTCATGCTGGAGGGCATGCTCTGCCAAAGGATATTGGGTGTCCCCCAGGTGAACAGTCTGTCTGTGACCATTCATCCACTCAGCCAATTTGTTGGTAGTCATATCAACATAAAAGACTGCACAGTGGTCACACCTCAGTCGATATGTTATGTGTGTCGTCTTGCATGTGGCCCTGCCTTGAATAGGGTATGTTCTTGCTTTGGTGGGCAGGAGTATGTGTTAGTAGGAGGATGCATTGGACAGGTTTTGCAGCGGGGTCGGTTGCAGGGATAGGAACCATTAGGTAGGGAGGGTGGTTTTGGAATATTGTAAGCTTGGACGAGGATGTTGTGGAGGTTGGGAGGACAGCGGAAGGCTACTCTGTGTGGCAGTGGCATAACTAGGACTTGGCTTTGAGGGGGGGGGGGGGGGGATAGATCTGCTTCACGAGCAAAATTTTAGTCAGTTTTCAGACAGACTACCATCTACCACTCCCGTTGAAGAAACTAATTCACTCCCTTCCAATGAAAGCTTATGGTAAAACACCCCAAGTTTTCAATCTTTACCTTTACCAGATTGCTGTTATACGATTTCTTTTCTCTTTTTTTTCCCTCCTTTCTCTCTCTCTCTCTCTCTCTCTCTCTCTCTCTCTCTCTCTCTCTCTCTCTCTCCCCCCCCCTTCTTCTCGGGTTCTGGGGGGGGGGGTTCTATCCCCCTCATCCCCCCTATAGTTACGCCACTTCTGGGTGTATGGGAAGAACACTTTGGAGTGATGATCTCATTCAGGGCATAACTTGAGAAAGTCATAGCCCTGACGGAGCAATTTGTTGAGGCATTCCACCCCAGGATGGTACTGGTTGACTAAGGGGATGCTTTTGGGTGATCCGGGGCTAGGGACATTGTTGCTGGAAGGGGAGGAATGGACAGCTTGGGAGATCTGCTTGCAGACTAGGTCTGTAGGGTAGTTGCGGGAGAGGAAAGCATTGGACAGATTGTTGTTGTAGGTGGTGAGGGATTCGTTATTGGAGCAGATACATTTCCCACAGATGCCTAGGCTGTAGGGAAGGGATTGTTTAATATTGAAGGGGTGGCAGCTGTCAAAGTGGAGGTACTGTTGCTTTGTTTGTGGGTTTAATATGCACTGAGGTGTGGATGTGGGACTTGGCAAGATGAAGGTCAACATCAAGGAAGGAGTTTTAGAGAAGGACCAGGTGAACATTAGTTTGGAGAAGGAGTTAAGGTCTTGAAGGAAGTTCAGAATGGTTTCTTCGCCATGAGCCCAGACCACAAAGATATCTATGAATCTATACCAAACCAGGAGGTGCAACTTCTGTCTTCAGGAATGCCTCGTCCATGTGGCCCATGAAGAGGTTGGCATAGGAAGGGGCCATCCTGGTACCCATAGCTGTCCCCCTGATTTGTTTGTATGTCTGGCCCTCATAGGTGTAGTAATTATGGGCGAGGATGAAATTAGCAAGTGTGACAAGGAATGGCATTTTTGGGAGGATTTCAGGTGGGCGTTGGAAAGATAGTGTTCCAGGGCTGACAGACCATGGGTGTGGGGGATGATGGTGTAGAGGGATGTGGCATCTATGGTGACAAGGAAGCTTTCGGTTGGGAGGGGCATAGGGATGGATTTGAGACATTCCAGAAAGTGGTTTGTGTCTCGGATGTAGGTTGGGAGCATGCAGGTTATAGGTTGGAGGTGTTGGTCTACCAGAGCTGAGACACATGTAAAGCCATTAGTAGTTAGGAAGATGACTTTCCAAGTACAGTGTCGTAGCTCTTCACAAACTGAACACCAAAGACTACTGTCGTTAACTAATAGTGAAGCCAATACTATAAAAAATGTAATTTGTTTTTTGATTGACCATTATTATTAACAACCTTTCATAAAACATAGAAAATTGCAAATAAACAAACACACATGCACTTTTTGTAAAAATTACCAATAGATATTAAAATTATGTAAGTATTCGAATACAACAGAAAAAACTTGACAGTATTCGAACCACAAACCCCAGGGTTGAAAGGCTAGAATGCCATCACCTGGGCTACACCACCAGCTGATGCAATCAGTTTAATTATTGGTATTTACTGGTACTTTGCAAAACTTCAAAGTTGATTTTCTGGAATGTTTTTGAGAGTTGCATTGATTGACTTTGGCTGATAGTTATTTAAGGTCTGAATGTCACATACCATAAATATAAAGAAATTCTAAAATCTGATACCCATGTGATCCCCTTGTAAATGTTTCATATTTCCATCACAAAAAATTTAAAATAGCCTCAGTTTTCTGAATGTACTTTTTTGCTTCTGAAAGTAGATCCTGAATAACACTTTTCACAGATACTTTGTGATTTTCAAAACAACTGGCATGTCTCTTTCACTTGGTTTGCAGTATGTGAAACCATAACAAGTTTCAATTAATGTACCTGTAATTCACTAAACACCAATGTCACACAGAACTTAGACTTCCACATATCAAACAATTTTCATTGCTTTAAATGCACTTAATACAGATTTGATTGGTGAACTTCAACAGTGATATCCACTAACACAGCAATACTCTATCCCATACTGCCAACTGTTAAAGTAAAAAGTGTCATCAACTAGAATTTTCCATAATTTGTTCTAGGTATGGGATTGTGGAACTGCATCTTATTTTAGATTCATATATATTTTGGTATTGAAAATGTAATTAATATTTCATGTACCTCATAGTTATCTAAGAGAAGTAGATAGTTACACTTCACTACCCATCTAATATTTCATAACCAATCATCTTTCAACTGGAAACAAAACTGTTCTGATAGTGCAGGGCTCAAAGTTTGGCAGACTTCTCTTTTTATATACAATTAACTGCCTGTCATGTAGTGATAAAACATAAATAGTGTTTTTACATATCACCTCTCTCTCTCTCTCTCTCTCTCTCTCTCTCTCTCTCTCTCTCTCTCTCTCCCCCACCTCTGACCCACGCACACACTTTTCTGTTTCATTTTCAAATGCCCATCTAGGTGCTGGAGCTGGCCATCATACAACATCCAGGGACCAACTGCCAGCTTTCTCTTTTGAAATATTGTAACTATATTCACATAGTTTTTGTGTAATATGAAATTGTCATGGCAGCTACTCTCAGTTGGGGTCCTTAGATGCCATATAATATTTCAAAACAGGAAAATGATAGTTGGCCCCTGGATGACACATATTTTGAACTGCACCTAAACATGCACTTGAAAATGGCTTTGTGATAAAACATAAATAGTGTTTTTACAGATCACCTCTCTCTCTCTCTCTCTCTCTCTCTCTCTCTCTCTCTCTCTCTCTCTCTGACCCACGCACACACTTTTCTGTTTCATTTTCAAATGCCCATCTAGGTGCTGGAGCTGGCCGTCATACAACATCCAGGGATCAACTGCCAGCTTTCTCTTTTGAAATATTGTAACTATATTCACATAGTTTTTGTGTAATATGAAATTGTCATGGCAGCTACTCTCAGTTGGGGTCCTTAGATGCCATATAATATTTCAAAACAGGAAAATGATAGTTGGCCCCTGGATGACACATATTTTGAACTGCACCTAAACATGCACTTGAAAATGGCTTTGTAGGCAAAAACAGGCAAGTTTATTGTGCAAAATCTGTAAAGAGGAGCAAATAAAGATTACACTGCAGTTACTTCTCATTAAATGTTGGGTATAAAAGTGAAATAATTGTTAAAGTTTAATTATAACAGCTGTTGCTGCATGTTGCAGACATATGTGATGGACTTACTTTGTAAAGTTGATTCATTGATTTTCAGTTGACATCTTTTTTCACCATCGTAAGAGTGTTAGAACATTATGCAAGAAACCTGCCTCAGCTACCTGTTTAACTTTTAGTACATTCCATAAGACCTCCCATGGGTATCTCTTGTGTAACATACCTGAGTATCGATTTCTGCATCGGCTACGCGAAGATCGCTGGAGCACGTGCTCTGGTGGCAGTTTGATGCAACGTGTGCATGTGGAAAATGATGGAGCAATACTCATTCTCATTCAGCAGCCTCCCTCACACCTGTTAACATCTCTCCTTCTTCCTCTGACTGCATAGGCAGTCAAGTTTGTATATACTAGCGTGTATCCATCATAGCTGTATTCATATAACCTTTATACTTTAGTGTATATCTTTTGTAATATATTCAATCATTTAAAATCAAACCTATTACTTTTCCATTTTTGGGGATGAAGTCCACAAACCACTTTTACACTTCCTTCTATCATCGACCTTCCGCTACTTATCCTGTATCAGTAATCCAAACCTGCATTTTTCCATCCAGTCCGCAGGAGGTAGTGAGCTTAAAATACAATGAAAATTAAAAGGTGAGAAAGGGGAATAGTATACTTGTTAATAAACCCAGAACTTATGACATATTTCAGTGTCTAATATTGATATACTGTAGTTACTGAGATGATATAGTGTGCAAGAATAGGGGGGTTGATCCCATCAGTAAAAATACAATAATAATAATAATTTTTCTTCATCATCATGATCTTGAACCACAATTCTAACCTTCTCTTGGTTGCAAAAATATAGACACCTTGCTTCTTGCCTATGTGCCTACATACAGCTGTCAGAAAGAATTTGTACACTATGTTTCAAAACGAGTTTTAACATTTTACTAGCAAATATCAGGCTGGAAATTCAAATAGCCATCAATTAATTAAATAAAAAGCTATATTTATATACCTACTCTGCAAGCCACCATACAATGTGTGATGGGGGTACCTCTTACCTGTACTAGTAATTTCCTTTCCTGTTCAACTCCCAAAGCCGCGAAGGAGCGGCCGAGCGCATTGTGGCGCTGTGCTATGATGCGCAACACCGTTCCCCGTCAGGGGTTAGAATCCCTCCTTGGGCATGGATGTTTGTGCTATCTTTAGTATAAGCAAGTTCATAAGTAGTTTGTAAGTTTAGGGACTGAGGACCCCACCGTTGAGTTCCACAAACCTTACAAACAAACCTAGACCAAGGAAAAAACTACTGATGATTCTCCTGTGAGATTTCTTTATTTGCCCAGATCGCTTATTTACATAATTGCTTGATGACTAGTTTCAACTTATTAAAGACCCATTTTCGAATCTTAATTGTCCAGGCATAATAAAATGTTTAAAAGATGCAACACTGTAGCATTATATAAATGGTATGCACATATTTATCCATCCAATATGCCTTGGTGTCACGTTCTATTCTTGCATATAGTTCGCTTTCCCACATCAATAGGCAGCATGTTATGCCTGAAAATGCCGCTGATAGACTAATGGCTCCAGTTGTAAACACTTATGACATAAGATTCGAAAATGGCTCTTTAATGAGTTGAAACTAGTCATCAAGCAATTATGTAAATAAGAAATCTGGGCAAATAAAGAAATCTCGCAGGAGAATCATCACCAATTTTTAGATCGCCTCCTAAACCTGAATAATAATGTCAGGTAACTATAAAAAAACTACTGCTTATATGTGTCCTTGTGCATGCTCTAATTTATCTTATCTTTGTGGTCATTACATGAAGTGTAATGTGGCAGCTCTAAATCTTTCCTGCAGTCAGCTTCAATTGCCAGCCAAATAAATTTCCTCGGAAATAGACAGGTATTGCAATGTGGTCTTCTCACAAATGATGCCTCAATTGCTATTGCAGTCTTCTTATCATGGCTGTTCTTGGATATCCACTGCTTGGTTTGTCCACTACAAAACCTGTTGCATGAAATTACTGCAATAACTTGGATACTGTCGTATGTGAAATATTATTTCTCTCAGGATACAGGGCATTGAGGTCAGCAGCAATCACTCTAGTATTTTGTCCAACACTCATTAATGTAATTTCAATGTATTTCTGCTGTTTAAGTGGCATTGTGGATCACCTGCAACAATAAACATAATTGATTACCTCCATGCAATTTCAAACTTTAAGAGCCGGTAACTCTCTCTCTCTCTCTCTCTCTCTCTCTCTCTCTCTCTCTCTCTCTCTCTCTCTCTCTCTTTATCTATCAAAACTTGCTGGCTTACTGTGAAAAGTAGCTGATTTTTACAAATATAAATTAATTTTAGAAATAATTTACATATAATAATAGTATGTAGATTAGTACTAGCTTTAATTGGTTATTGGTATTCTTTATAGAACTGTGTGAGCGGATGCTTATGCCAATAATTTATAATTTGATTTTCTTCTCATACCTAAAATATCTCGTTCATGATGGTATTTAGGGAAAATTATGTGTGAATGAATTAATTTGTGAGTAAATTTCCATTGCACACATCCTATAAATACCATGTTGTCACCAATTCTATCATCTTGTTACAGAGAATAGCAGCACTGGATGTACCAAGTGTTGGATACCTGTATGGAATTAAAGAACATGATTGTGTTTTGGTGTTGGGATTTTCCATTGAACAGAGCTTGAATCCTAATAGAGATTCGAACATTGACTTTCATGATAAGGCTTTATTCAGTGAAAGGAACCTTCCAGCAGGAGTTTCCTTATGTGGCACCTTGAGATCTGTAGATAGCAATGAAGAACAGAATCAGAAGGATAAAACTGAGGTGATTATTTTCTACTACAAGAATCCTTTATTTCTTGACATAAGTCAAAAATTGTTATGGTTTTTTGTGTTTTGGCCAATATGTGCTCTTCAGAGTGTCAAATTTCTGGCACAATTGGTCTATCTTGTAAGTGCAGCAAGCTACTGTAGCCATTTGCAGGCTTATGCTTTTGCAGAGGGTAGTCATTTTATTGATGAGTAAGTTCTTGTGTGATTGAAATGAACTGATGTGACAGGCATTTGATTTAATGGCAATATAGATATGCAAATTATATTCACGTTGAGCTAATAACATTTTTACAAATTTTAACTCTGAATAAGCAAGCATTTAGTCAGTGTAGTTGAACTGTTGTTCTGTTAAATTTTTGTGTGACTTATCTTCACCACTGTTTGTGCACTAAAATCCAAGTATTTACAGAATATTACATTCTCCTGATATGCAACTTTTTGCATAAAACTGGGCTGTCTGCTGCAGAACCTGAGTCAGCAAGTTGATTGCTACATGGGACAAACAGCCTGGCAGTGCTGACAGTTTTCCAAGTCTGGCAACACTGTGGGCTGTTGGCAGTTGATAGAGGAAGTCTTGTCTTTTCTTGAACATGTTTTGTGGAACCTACACCTAGGGACTACCTGCAAATTACATGTCATCCAACATCAACATGAAGACCTCTGTCCCATTTGTATACCTAACCATGACACAGTCTGAAGAAAAGGGATATACACAGATTACTAAAAACAATCGGATGTTGAAAAACTGCTTCTCTCATCAAGACCATGATAAGCAATAGATATATCTGTGACTGCTTGGGAGAAAACAAGAGCAAAAGAGGAAATTAAATAATAGTCTTTCATAGGTTCCATCTTAGCTCATGTAGTATTCAAACTACATAGCTGATCCACCCAATACCAGATGAACAAAATTCTGCTATGTGAGTGATATAGCTCTTTCTTGTAGAACCAAAGTTCTCAGACAACTGGAGCCGGTTCTCACAGAAGAGCTAGCCATTATGAGCTATTTTACAAAGTGGCAACTTAAACCAATGTAAGTAAAGCAAAGTAAATTATAAATTGCCATGAGTAAATAGGAAGTAAGTGCATACCACCTAAACAACAAGCAAGCTAATACGAAGCTCAGACTGAAACTTAATGGAAACACTCTTCACCATAACAAGTACATTGAAATCATCTGTGAGCATACCCTTTCATAGAAAAATCATTTTTAATTACATCTGTCAAGATCAGTGTTGCCAGATGGCAGAGAGAGAAAATACCTACAGTCTCCCAAAAATGTACCTACGTTTTCCCTACTTCCTCTCTACCACCTCATTAATGACTCTACATCAGGGTCGCACCCAGGATTTGGGTCTGGGAGAGGCTGAATCCAGGAGTCCGGCCAGAAGAGGTTAACCAGTTGATTAATGTGACATGTTACAATTTTTAAAAACTTTGAAATAAATATTTGGCATCATGCTTCACTTGCTAGATACGTTTTTCCAGTGACTGATCATTACTGATGGATGGAGTCAAGTGTAGATTATGCCACAAATTCCAAGTGCTCTGTTACAAGAGGATTATTGATTTATTGATTGGACAAGGGTACATCGAGAACCTATCAACCATAGAGAGGAACAGCATTAATTAGTTTCCCCAAATATGCCGCTAATTTCGAGTGCACTGTTACACGAGGATAACTGATTTATTGACCGCACAAGGATACATCGAGACACTATCGACCATAGAGTAGGAACAGTAGTAATTATTTAGTTTACAGTCAGCACAAAAAAAGGAAGTCCGTCACTCTACATAATTCGATTTTCAAAGAGTAATACTATGTTGACAATGAATTGTTCATTATAACGTTGGCTGTCGCAAATGTTTCAGTGTTTTCTTGTCAGCATCTTCTCATTTACAAGTACTAACTAGTATATCGTCCTTACGTAAATAAATAAGTCTAGTCAAGGTAATAAAACGTCTTTTGTTCATGGAAACAATGAATTTTTCTTGTGCTGACATTTTCTAACACTATTTCCAAACATATAATAATGGAAAGTCCAGGTTGGAATTAATAATATAGTGAGGACAGTTTACAACTCACCGCAAAGACGTGGCGACGAGCTGCGACAGGCACATACAAAAGACACACACATACAACACATTCAGCTATCGGCCATGGCCTTCTTCAGAAAATAGAACACTCACACAATCACCCAGGCACACAACACAGTCATACAACTATCACCTCCGACTGCTGCACTTCGAAGTGCGGCAGTCAGAGGTGATGGTTGTATGACTATGTTGTGTGCCTGGGTGATTATGTGAGTGTTCTATTTTCTGAAGAAGGCCATACCAATAGCTGAATGTGTTCTATGTGTGTGTCTTTTGTATGTGCCTGTCGCAGCTCGTCGCCACGTCTTTGCAGTGAGTTGTAAACTGTCCTCACTATATTACTATTTCCAAACACTGATATACATTGAAATCATCATAATTCGCATCAATTTTAATGTGTCTGAAACAAAGTTTTCAAATTAATATTGTTTACTATGAACAGAAAGCAACTATGAGTCTAAAATATCATTGCCTACTTCAAACTTCGCCACAATTGGTCGGCTTCCTTCCCGCGTGCTGACAACTGTTCTGTTAACATTACCCGCTAGGTTTGTGTAGCTGATTTTAAAATTTTATCAAAGTACCTACACGTAGGGAAGTTTTGGATGAAAATTCCCTACATGATTTTAATGCTTAAAAGTATCTACGTGTAGGGAAAAGTCCCTACGTCTGGCAACACTGGTCAAGATAAACACTCGTAACAATATTATTCAAAAATTGTGTGTGGAATGACATGAGGAACTGCAGCAGATATCTTGCACACAGTTTACATTGCGCTGATCTTCTCAATAGCTAAGTATTGTTCCCTGGTGTGGCTAAACAGCTGTCATGCCAACATGATCGATGTCCAGGTGAACCTCAGTATATTTTTAATAACTGGGACAATGTGACCAACACAATTTATCGTCTTCCTTAATTGAGCAACATCCATCCAACAACAGACTGTAGAAGTGAGGTCTTGCTTAAGGAACAGTGCAAGCTGCAAGAGAACATGAAAATTACCTATTCAGGAAGGTATACCAAGACTATGATGAAGCAGACTCTATTCAAGAAATCCGCTGTTACAGGTAGCTTAACTGCTAAACACCAGTAATTTTGAGATGAGAGACCTGTGAGATCAGAACATATTGAAATTCCTGAAGAGCTTGAGTGCTTTCAGAAAGTGTAAGTGTGATACTGCTGTCTCTGAACGCGACAGGAAACTGTGGATGAAATTGAAGAGAACTTGTACTGGGTGTTTCCGATGCCCAGACACTGTATAGATTATGTGCTACAGAGTCTACAGTCTATAGTTGTGGGGCTCTTAACCTGACAGGCACATTACAGATGAATACACCTTACGTTCCTATCACAAAAGTTCAAGAGACCTCATGAAAGCTGACAATATGGATTAGAAACTTAGATATTGATACTTAAAATAATTTTATAAGTAGTTTTATCTTTCTGTGTCCTTGTTACATACACATAATATTTCACATATACCCATGTGTCTATACTGCGTTTGATCCATATGAATAAATAAATATGTATAAAAAATAAAGATCATTTGACTTACCCAAAGCACAGGCTTGTTGATAGATACAAAAACACAAATAAAAACACACACAAACATTCAAGCTTTTGCAACCGTTGGCCGCTTCATCAGGAAAAGAGGAAGGAAGGAGGAGAAAAAGGAACGGATGCGGGATTTAAGGATGAGGAGTCATTCCAATCCCGGGAGTGGGAGGACTTACCTTAGGGGAAAAATGACACACCCTTAATAACTGTTCCAACCAATAACATTTTTGTGACAGATTTCTTAGCAGACTGCCTCTGAACATTACAGTACATGTGCCAGAACTCTCCAGAACACGTTTACAGCTGACACTCTACAGCAATTATAATGGCAGCCCTTTGTTTGCTTGCCTGTAGTTGAAAGCAAGTGCTACTGCTCATTTCTATAGATTTTATGAAGTTCTTTAGTATTTACATTTCATATTTGTTAGTATTGCTGATTGACAACTCATTTTAATATGTTGAGTGTTGGCTTATAATAAATGTATGACACGAGTATGGCTCAGAAATAATGTTATGATTTGTGATCAAATTATGTTGTTATCAAAGTCAAATGTTTTGTTTTATTTCCTTTTAGATGCAATTCTTGTAGCAATTTTTGTGAGATATTGATATATTTTCATCAAGCCAAAGTGAGTAACTGTGGTGTAATATGTTTTGCTGACCTCATTTGATTCCTTGCAGTATATGTATCGGATAAACTGTGAGAATGACTTGTAGAACATGCTCTATAGCATCTTGAAGTGCATGTATGGATTCATAAACAATTTAACAAGGAATGAAATTGGTATTTGAGGTATCATTAGATTTAAACATATAAAACTTCCCATTTTTAAGTGACCCATTATGCAAGAAATTTTCTAATGCCAATCCCAGGAAATGAATACATAGGGGTGCCTAATTACTGTTACAGAGATTTAACATATAGGAACCATATATTAACCATTAGACCTCTCTCTCTTTGCAGACCTCGTAATACAACCAGAAATAGACAAACAGTTGTCACTTATGAGAAGTACAGCATTCCTAGAGTCCAAAAGTTAAATTTTGTCTCAGTGTCTCATCTTACATGGGGATTATACAGAATAAGTCATCAAACTGGAAAGTCTGTGTAAAGTGAATTTAGTGTGGTTAAGATCGCCCATGGAAGTAATGTACTATCAAAGGGTGCCAACTACTTGCTACAGTGTTGCCATTTACAGTTGTGTAAGGAGCAGCTATGTAGCAAAATGCTTGTCTTGTTTGTCTTACATGGACTTTCAGAGGAGAGAGACATGCACATTTCGCTGCTAAGCAGCATGTCTTCTGATTTCTATATTTGAGGCATTCAGTTAGTTTTAATTCTAAAGTACTCATTTTTAAGGTTTTTGACATGAAAGGTGCCTGCCAATGCTGGTCTTATTATCTAATTTCAGCACAGGGCTAGCACAGCTTGTGATACTAGTTTCTATTCATTCTGCATTTGGCATGTGAAGTATTGAGGTATATAGTTTTACGTCATATTTCATCCATTGACCTGACTCACTCAAATAGTGCCAGGGGAGAAAAAAAGGAAGTAAATCATACAGTTCTAACACAGGGTAGTGATCTGTGGCAGTACCTGAGTTCATACAACATGAAAGTTGTTGAGTGATGTACTGTGATGATGAAAGTTTGTTTTGTTGCAGTTTTAAATCAACTGAAATTGTTGCAATGTTTGGTCTGCTTTGAATGTGTGTTGAGGTTTCTTTTTGGGATTTTCCTATGCCCTAAATACACAATGACAAGGTTAAAATGTGTGTCTTCTATGAGGCGAAATACCCAATATTGCGGTGTTCCAGATTTACAGCATATATAGATTATCATTAAATACTGATGGGAAAGCTTTTGTAAGTGAAAGAATGGTGTTAATACTGTTAATAACATCAAACTTATGTTTAATTGTATTGTCGCGTTGCAATGGAAGCAGGCTTGATGTCGAAGGCAACTGAACACAGCATTTATACTCAAAGCACGTTTATTACGAACTCGACATACACACAGCGCTGACTGTTTCTCAGGCAGAGTGCTCTGCTATTTATACACAGACAGAATTTACCAGAAACTAGAAGAACAGTTAACATAAGAAACAAGTGAACATAAGAAAGATGTAGAACATTCTGGAATTGTTAATTACAAAGAAATAAATTTTTGCCAGTGGGCAGGATTGAACCAGCGACCTTCAGCATCACAGTCCGTGACGCTACCCCTGCGCCACGCCAGCAGTCGGTGTTCCTGCTCTCTCGCGGCAGTATGTGTGTGATCGAGTCCTCTACGGCTGCAGGGAAGTACTCTCTCAGGCTCTCTAATAGGCACTCTGTCATCATTTGTCATCTACGTATCAGCCATACATTGGTAAATGGCCATCTTCTCCATTGTGAGGACCCATTGATGTGGTGCTCTCTTGAAAGTAGTCCACATCCTGCTGGACTGCCCCCTTTTACCCTCCTTGTGGCAGTCCCTCAATCTGCCTCCATGGCCGACTGAGTTTTAAGTTTTATTCATGCAGCTGGTTTTTAGTGGTGGGTAACTCAGCCTGATCTCTCAGGCCCCCACCTCTCCAGCAGTTTTAATCTGTGTTAATTTTTGTGTTCTCTGTCCAGTTTTTTACTGTTTTTTTTTAGTATATGCAGAGTGGCTGGCTCATTCTTTATTATCCTTGTAATCAGCAAACTATGGTATACTGCTGTAATGTTTCAGGCCAGTTGTTCTCTTGTTCTATGCCGTTTGTTTTCTTCTATTGTGTTGTCATTATAGCAGTCATTGTCATTGTCCCCCTGTGTTGAGAGCTGGATTTTTCCTTTGTTCGCCTATCGCTGTGATGTTTTCGCTAGGAACAGGGAACTATTGATCTAACAGTTTAGTCCCCTCAAAATCCCAACGACATTCATTTAGTGTCTGATTTGTTGATTGTGTAAAATGTGTGTCAGAGTTAAGGTAGGTACATACCGTATATTTCCACAGATAAGACGATCTTCAGATAAGACGAGATACAAATTTGCATGATAATTTTATAGTTTAAGCATATGCCGCACTTTTTCTCCCAGTTTTTGGGATTTAAAAATACACCTGCGACTTTAGATTCGGATGCAAAGCTTCAGGAAGTTCTGAAAAAT
Organism: Locusta migratoria; assembly: GCA_026315105.1. Taxonomy (NCBI): domain Eukaryota; kingdom Metazoa; phylum Arthropoda; class Insecta; order Orthoptera; family Acrididae; genus Locusta; species Locusta migratoria. Next base: position 105,896,256 of record CM048749.1, on the reverse strand, counting down.
GCTGTTAGAAGCCACCATATGTAGTTTTCGTGATTGGTACAATTGGATTTCACCCATTCTTGCAGTGTTTGCGGTCTGCTTTTGAACTTTCAAGCTTGTAGTGCTACATTGTATCTGCTTGTGAAGAAGCATTTTTTTTTTTTTTTTTTTTTTTTTTTTTTTTTTTTTTTTTTTTTTTTTACACTGCGAAGTTTTTAAAAAGAGTATTTTGTTTCGCCGAGACAACATTTAATCCCACCGATGCACATATTATGTGGGTGAAAATCAGTGGCGGCTGGTGATAATGTGCTGCAGCACACTGTAAATATATTACTAAAATTATGCCATTTCTCTTCAAATGCAAGTGAGAAATCGCTATAAAATTACATCCTTTCTCTTGGAATACCAGCCAGATATCACAATAAAATTCTGCCAATTCCTCTCCAATGCGTATTAGAATGATAGTAATAAGGATGAAAACGCATTTTGGAGCACTCTCGCCGCGATAGCTGGAAACCAGCTCCGTGTGCTGAACTGGGATTCAGCCGCGGTGGTACGTGCGCATAGAGGCGGCGCAGTTGTCTGTTCGCTAATGCGCATCCGCAGACGTGACGACAGGCCTGGCGACTCGTGTGCTGAGACCGACTGCAGCACCAGATCAATATTTCTCTTCGCACTGCGTGTAATGGCTGTGGAAGAATAGTATATGACAATAATTGTGGCATACAGAATCAAATAGCACGCTGGTTGAGGCGTCTTGCGCATTGTCTGTCAAACCTACCTGTGTGAGGCTCGTATTCAAATACCTCTGAGTCTAAATTTTTAATTTCTGTAAATAAAATTAATATTTTTTAAACGTTATATTTACTACCTGCAGTGAATACATGCAGTTGGCAGCGCTGTTATAGTTTCCCCTGAACGTCTTACTGTCAGTACAATATTAATTGATATTTAATTAAAGGCAATCATACAAAGGTTGAGTTTTTATTTTAGTATATTTTGTTTCCTGATTATTTTTGTAATATTGTAGCACACTGGTCAAATTTTGTACGAGCCGCCACTGGTGAAAACACATGAAATTGCCTGAGAACAGAAGATAAAGGATTTCGAAGGAAGCTGCAATTGTTACATATAGCTCTGAAATCTTTTAACCGTTTCACTGCTCCGTACGTAAATATACTGTATTCAGAAGTACGACTCTGGTTATATTGAGAAATTATTTTTGACAAGCGGCATTGTAAATAATTAATTTTATTCCTTCTTTACGGCATATAGGTTATCGTATATACCCTTATCCATTCAGTAAATTAATAAAACTCAAAAAGCGAATATTAAAAAAAAAATGTACAAAACTTTGTTTTTTTAAATCTTTTCTCCACGATTAAATTTCATTAGGGTAATATTGCAGATGTGCTGCATAGTGCGGCTTTGACCTTCAAATGATATATATCGAATCGATACATTTCGAAACAATATGTATGGAATAAGCAAATGTTTCTGAACCGGAGATTCGCGTGCTACGCGCCCTCATGTACTAAGGAAAAAAAAAAATAAAAAAATAAAAAAAAAAATAAAAAAGAAATCTAGTTTTTTCTGTACCTAATCCGCCACTTAAAAAAAATTATCTGTTGCATAGGCTTAAGATGGTTACGTATAGATTAAACAAGACATTTTTTTTAGAAAATGAGGGCACGTTGCGTCCGAATCTATGGTTCAGAAACACTAAATCGATTTACAGTGGTACGTTTGATATATATCATTTCACGCCGAGCTACTTCATGTGGAAGCTTTCCTGCCTAACCATATCCTTTAAAATCACAACATATTCATAAATATCATAACATTTGCCTGTTCGACACATATCGTTTCAACGCTTAACCGCTTCGATATATATCATTTGGAGGTCGAAGCCGCGCTTTGCATCACATCTGTGAAATTATTAATTTCAGACTAAATTTCTGTCTAATTTATTTTGTACCGTCTTATAAGACAACCTCGGATTTTGGGGCCTTTTTTTATGATTCAGCCATAATCGTATTTGTGGAAATATACGGTAGTTATTTGTTTATATCCTACACAAAAAATAAAAATAGACATTGTCTCCAGAATGTGTCAAAGTAATACCACCCTCAAAAAATTATCACCTTTCAATATGTTCATTTACTTATGTATAACAAATTTATTTCCAGAACACCAGTCAACCAGATCAACATGTTTTAATAATGTGTGTAAGAGATGAAATACCTGAGTTGAAGACATATATGTATGTTAACAACAAATATGTTAGCAAGACATATAAAATTGTAGATGATTGTGATGTCTGGAATGAATATTTACATATTAGGGTGAAAGGCAGACTACCAATTACATGTGAGATGTCAGCAGAAAGTGTTGTGGAAGCTATAGGATCATTACAGAAGAAGGTAAGTGTGTGTGTATATTTGTTCAACTTTAACTCTGCGAAAAGTGAAAAAGATTGTGTTGCTGTATTAATTGACTGCATTTGAGATATAGAGGTTAATGACACATCCTCATAATGCAAAAGTCTTGGATTCAGTTCTCATTGACTCCCTGAGATTTTTCTGCCCTAAAAATGTCAGAATTGGACTCTACTTAGTCTCAAAAAGTCAAATGAAAAACTGATTGATGAATGAATAATGAAATTGCCACACAGATAACCAAAGCAGTGTAACATAGAAAGGTTGCTCCTGACTGGTAGTCACATTGCATCAACATATTAATTCTGCAAATCAAATTTAAGTACAGCGCTGAATGTTTATCAAACCGCTTTCATAATTTTTCTCCACCATTCCATTCTCTAATAGTGTGCTTGGAAAAGGAACACCAAAATTTTTCCATTTTTCATTTCTCTTATCTTATTATTATGATCATGTCTCCCTATGTAGAGAGGCCCCAACGAAATATGTCTGCATTTGGTTGAGAAAATTTGTGAAAGAAATTTTGCAAATGCCTTTCGCCATGACAAATAACACCTTTCTTTTAATGTTTCCCACCATAACTCTGGCATCATTTATCATTTCTGTGATAAAGATGAGGAACAGCAGAGGCCCTATAACACTTTCCTGGGGAACAAATTCGGGTAATTTGAAAGCCCAATAAAATGCTCCATTTGAGTTGGGATGCCTGTGACATCAACCTGTTGTTGTTGTGGTCTTCAGTCCAGGAAACTGGTTTCTACATATACATACATACTCCACATTTCACCATAAGGTGCATGGCAGAGGGTACACTGTACCACTACTAGGCATTTCCTTTCCTATTCCACTCCCAAATTGAACGAGAAAAAACAGAATGCCTATATGCCTCTGTACGAGCCCTAATTTCTCTTATCTTGTCTTTTGTGATCACTACGGAAAATGTAAGTAGGCGGCAGCAAGGTCGTACTACACTCAGCTTCAAATTCCGGCCCTCTAAATTTACTTAAAAGAAATTCACGAAAAGAACGTCGTCTTTCTTCCAGCGATCCCCAATTGAGTTGAACCGCCTCTATGTCTTCCTTTAAACTGATCTGCTGCGGGTCCCAAACACTTGAGCAATACTCAAGACGTGGTCGTACAAGCGTTTTATACGTGGTCTCCTTTACAGGTGAAGTACATCTTCCCAAAATTCTCCCAATAAACCAAAGTCGGCTGTCCGCCTTACTCACAACTGTCCTTACATGCTCGTTCCATTTCATATCGCTCTGCAATGTTACGCCTAGATATTTGAACGACGCGACAGCATCAAGAAGCTCACTACTAATGCTGTATTTGAACATTATGGGATTGTTTTTTTCTACTCATGCACATCACCTTAAATTTTTCTACATTGAGAGCTAGCTGCCATTCTTCGCACCAACTAGAAATTTTGTCTAAGTCATCCTCTATGCTATTACAGTCAGTTACAGATGACACCCTCCCATACACCACAGCATCATCAGCAAACAGCCGCAAATTACAACTTACTCTGTCCATCAGATCATTTATATAGATAGAAAATAATAGCGGTCCTACCACACTCCCCTGGAGCACGCCTGACGATACACTCGTCTCTGATGAACACTCACCGTCGAGAACAACATACTGCGTTCTATTACTTAGGAAGTCTTTCAGCCAGTCACAAATCTGTGAACCTATTCCATAAGCTCGTATCTTCGTTAGCAGTCTGCAGTGTGGCACCGCGTCGAACGCCTTTTTGAAGTCGAGAAAAACACAATCTGCCTGTTGCCCTTCATCCATGGCTCACAAGATGTCATGTGAGAAAAGGGCAAGCTGAGTTTCACATGAACAATGTTTCCTAAACCCGTGCTGATTCATGGAAAGAATCTTTTCCGTTTCAAGGAAATTTACTATATTCGAACTGAGAATATGCTCTAAAATTCTACATGAAACTGATGTCAACGATATTGGCCTGTTATTGTGTGGGTCAGTTCTCTTTCCTTTCTTATAAACAGGAGTTACCTGTGCTTTTTTCCAATCACTAGGAACTTTGCACTGAATTCAAGATTCGCGATAAGTGCAAGCTAAGTAGGGGGCCAATGCCACAGAATAGTCTTTGTAAATCCGAACTGGTATTCCATCCGGACCAGCAGACTTTCTCGTATTTAGCTCTCAGCTACTTCTCTACACCGGAAATACCTATTGCTATGTCCCCCATTTCGGAATTAGTACGTTGATCAAATGATGGTACATTTGTGCGGTCCTCCTGCGTGAAAGATTTCTTAAAGGTTAAATTTAGAACTTCAACTTTCCGTTTGCTTTCTTCTATTACTGCCCCGGAATGATCAACGAGTGACTGGACAGTGTGCTTTGACCCGCTTATCGATTTTACATAGGACCAGAATTTTTTGGGTTCTCGGAAAGATCTTTTGCTAAGGTATGGCTGTGATAATTATTGTATGCTTCGCGCATGCCGGCCGCGGTGGCCGAGGAGACTGAGGCGCTCCAGTCACGGTCTGCATGGCCACTACAGTCGGGGGTTCGAATCCCCCCTCGGGCATGGATATTTGTGCCGTCCTTAGTCTTAGTTAGTTCATAAGTAGTTTGTAAGTTTAGGGACTGATGACCCCGTAGTTAAGTCCCATAGACTTTACAAACATTTGAACATTTGCTTCGCGCATCGATCTAATTATAGACGCACAAATCTCTACTAACTTTTGCCTGTCATCATTTACTTGTTCTTTTTTGAATCAAGAGTGCAACAGCCTTTGTTTTCTCAGCAGCTTTCTAACATTATTATTATACCACGGTGGATCTTTTCCATCCTTAATCGTCTTTACTAGCACATATTTCTCTAACCCTTTAGTAACAATGCACTTAAAATTAGTCCACAATTCCTCTACATCCAAAGTCCCGGAATTAAACGATGCCCATTCATTTTCTAAGTGTAATCGTAACATTTGCTTATCGGCTCTTCCCAACAAAAACACGCTCCTAGTCTTCTTGATTGGTTTATGAACTTTGGTCACCATCGACACTATGATGATATCATGATTACTAATTCCTGTCTCTACACAGACATCGTTAATAAGGTCAGGCCTGTTTGTGGCTATAAGGTCTAGAATATTTCCATTACGCGTGGGTTGCCGGTTTAACTACTCAAGACAGTATTCGGAGAATGCGTCCAAAAGTAGCTCGCAAGACTGCTTTTCTGTACCGCCTGAAATGTAACTAGCGAGGTCCCAATCTATACTCTTAAGGTTGAAGTCTCCTCCGACTAATATTACATGGCCCAGATACCTATGCACTACCTGGTGTAGACTTTCTTTGAATGATTCTAAAACTGCTACAGCAGCACTGGGGGGCCAGTAAAAACACCCACCTATTAACTTTACTTCTTTTAGACCTGTTATACGTGCCCAGATAACTTCACAGTTACTTTCAACTTCGATCTCAGTAGAGACAATATCTTTGTCCACAGCAATGAACACTCCTCCTCCAGTTGTATCCGATCTATCTTTCCGATATACATTCCACTCTTCGCTAAATATTTCTGAACTTGCCACATCATGATTTAGCCAGCTTTCGGTGCCTAAAACTATCTGAGCGCAATAACTTCCATGAAGTGTGGCAAATTCGGGAACTTTGTTTCTAATACTCTGTAATTCCGCTGCTAATATTTTGATGATCGAATTTTTGTTTCAGGCGTGGCCTGAATTCACTGTTTGAATGCTGATAGGCGAGTGCTCATCAGAGTTAGTGTCTAGCCTAAAAAAAAACCATGTGCACTCCACAAGTACTCTGCTACCCGAGTAGCCGCTTCCTTAGTGTAGTGCACCCCTGATCTATCTAGGGGCACCCTTCAATTGATGAAGCTCTCCACCCGACTCTATCTTGAGCGAGCCTCTTCATCTCCTTATAAGAACATTAACCTACATCCTTTTGAATCTTCTTACTGTATTCATCTCTTACCCTCCCTCTGCGATTTTTACCCCACACACTTCTACCACCTTTATTGTCTTCTTACCTAATCTAATTCCTTCAGCATTGCCTGATTTTCTGAGACTGCATTCCATTATCCTTGTTTTGCTCTTGTTAATCTTATACATTCCTTTCAACACACTGTCCATTCCATTCAATTGCCCTCCCAGGTCCTTTGCTTTCTCTGACAGAATTACAATGTCATCAGCAAAACAGAATGTTCTTATTTCTTCAACCTGAACTCTAATTCTTTCACCAAATTTCTCTTCAGTTTCCTTTATAGCTTGCTCAGTGTACAAATTAAATAAAATTGGAGAAAGGCTACAGCTCTGTTTTACTCCCTTCCCAGCCACAGCATCCCTTTCATGCCCTTCAACTCTGATAACTGCTGACTAGCTTTTGTACAAGTTGTAACTAACTTCTGTTCCCTATATGTTACTCCTGCTTGTTTCAGAATTTGAAAGAGTGTATTCCAATCAACATTATCAAAAGCTATCTACAAATTTTCCAAAGCTAGAAATGTAGGTTTCCCTTTCTTCAAAATATATCTTCTAAGATATGCCGTAAAGTGATTATTGCTCCCATGCTACTATATTTTTCCTGGATCCAAACTGATCTTCCCCGAGGTCGGCTAAAAATTTGCAACCATGACTTATTAAACAGATGGTTCTGTAATTGCCATGCCTGTCTCTGCCTGATTTCTTTCATAAATGGGGATTATTACATTTTTATTAAAGATTGAGGGTAGCAAAGTAAACAGGACTGTTGGGAGCGGTACGTTGCCTCTATAGGCTCTCGTGCCTCCCCTTCTCACGTCTGGTCTCAGGTACGGCGCCTCTTTGGATACCGCCCACCAGCGGAAATCCCATCTCTGACCGTCGAGGGAACTCGCTGTACTGACCCGACCGTTATTGCTGAGTGCATGACAGAGCATTATGCGAGCTGCTCCGCAACGGCAAATTATAGTGCCTCCTTCCGCTTCCTTAAACAACGGGTGGAGCGAAATTCTCTATCATTCCACACTCGCCGCCGGGAACTGTACAATGCTCCATTTACGGAATGGGAGTTTACCACTGCTCTTGCTTCATGCCCCGATACCTCTCCGGGACCAGACCGCATACATGGCCAGTTCGTCCGTCACCTGTCAGCGGACTTTCATCAGAAATTGCTCGCCTTATTTAATAGGATCTGGACAGGGGGCGTTTTCCCATCCCAGTGGAGGGATAGTATTATTATCCCTGTTATGAAACCGGGAGCAGATCCGCTGGCAGTTGACAGTTACCGCCCCATCAGCTTAACTAATGTCCTGTGTAAGTTGCTTGAGCGTATGGTGAGTCGCCGTCTTATGTGGATCCTTGAAGATAGGAGTCTGCTGGCCCTACAACAGGGGGGTTTCCGTTAGGGTCGCTCCACTATCGACAATTTAGTGTCATTGGAGTCGGCCATCCGTACAGCCTTCTCTAGGCGTGAGCACTTAGTTGCGGTCTTTTTTGACCTCCGGTGGGCGTATGACACGACATGGCGCCACCATATTCTCGCTACACTGTATGACTGGGGCCTACGGGGTCCACTCCCAATTTTTATCAAGAATTTCCTCTTGCTACGCACTTTTAGGGTTAGAGTTGGTACCTCCTTCAGCTCACGTAGAGTGCTGGAGAACGGCGTCCCACAGGGCTCCGTTCTCAGCGTACCGCTCTTTTTAATTGTGATAAACAGTCTTGCTGCGGCAGTGGGGTCATCGGTTTGTTGTTCTTTATTCGCCGATGACTTCTGCTTATACTACAGCTCTCCTAGCATTGGCGTTGCTGAAAGGCGTCTTCAGGGAGCCATCCGAAGGGCACAGTCATGGGCCACGACGCATGGCTGTACGTTCTCAGCTTCTAAAACCTGGGTGATGCACTTTTGTCGTCGTCGGGCAGTTCACCCTGACCCAGAACTGTACCTAGCTGCTGACCAGCTTCTGGTTGCAGAAAGCCATTGGTTTCTCGGCTTGCTGTTTGACAACCGACTGACTTGGGGGGCCACACCTTCGTCAGCTGAAGCAGAAGTGCTGGCGGCACCTAAATATATTGCGATGTCTCAGCCACACTGCCTGGGGAGCTCACCGTCGAACCCTCATGCACCACTTTAAGGCGCTCATCCAATCACGCCTGAATTATGGGAGCCAAGTGTATGACTCTGCATCACCTTCAGCACTGAGGATCTTGGATCCCATTCTACATGGTGGTGTCCGTTTAGCAACAGGGGCATTCCGCACCAGCCCTGTGCCTAGCCTCCTTGCTGAAGCTGGCATCCCTCCCTTGAGGTACCGCTGGCAACAGTTGCTGGCCTCCTACATTTTCCATGTCCATGCTATGCCTCACCATCCAAATCGCAGGTTATTGTTTGCAAATACCGACCTTCCCTCTCCGCAACGTCGACCCAGATCGGGTCTTCCAGTTGTGGTCCGGATACATTCTCTTCTTTCTTCACTCGAGTCTTTTCCTCTCCGTTCTGCATTCTCTTGCCTATCTAATATCCCTCCTTGGACCATCCCTCGCCTCCAGCTTCACCTGCAACTGTCCTGCAATCCAAAGGCGTCGATTTCACCACAATTACTTCGACACCAGTTTTTGGACATACTTGGCACATTCCGTGATGCAGATGTCATATACACTGATGGCTCCCAGGTAGACGGCAGAGTGGGTTACGCCTATGTTCATGGCGACCACACTGAACAGCGCTCCCTGCCCCCTGGCTGCACTGTATTTACGGCAGAGCTTATCGCAATAACCCGTGCACTCGACCATCTCAGAGCATGCCCCAGGAAGTCATATCTTATCTGTAGTGACTTCCTGAGTGCCTTGCATGCTCTCGACCACTGCTTCCCCAAACACCATTTGGTGCGATCCATCCAAGTCACGGTGTTTAGTCTTGGCAAGTCAGGCCGTTCTGTGGTTTTCATCTGGACCCCAGGCCACATTGGAATTCCAGCGAACGAACGCGCTGATCAGCTGGCCAAGGAGGCCATCACATGCCAGCGCCTGGATATCGGTACCCCAGAAGGCGATATCTGCTTGGGTCTCCACTGAAAGATCTTTGAGGCTTGGAATTTGGAATGGGCAACAATGAGTATGCCCAATAAGCTGCGTGGAATCAAGCCCACGACAGCAGCTTGGAAGACTTCCCTAAGGCCTTCTCGAAGGGACTCAGTCGTTCTCTGTCGCCTGCGTATAGGCCATACGTGACTAACGCACGGCCACCTCTTACGCCGAGAGGAACTGCCAGAATGTCATTGTGGAGCTGTGTTGACTGTAGTCCACATCTTGTTGGACTGTCCACTTTTAGCTGCATTGTGGCAGTCTTTTAAGCTGCCTCCTGCACTCCCTTTGATTTTAGCTGACGACGCCTCTATGGCTGACTGTGTTTTAGGTATTATTCGCGCAGCGGGCTTTTATCACAAGCTTTAACGGTGGGTTCGTATGCCTGATCTTCAGGCATACACCGCTTATAGTTTTAATCTGTTGTCACTTTTGTCTTGTCAGTCCCTTTTCCGACTGGCAGTTGTGTAGTATGTGCAGAATGGCTGGCTCATCCATTATTATCCTAGTGATCAGCCAGCCAACAACATCTGCTGTGATTTTTAGTTGATTATTAGTTCCACCACAACTGTGGTTCCCTTTTCCTTTCTATGTTGCAAATATGACCAACACTGTCTTCCTGTACGTCTTTTGTACTAGTTGCAGGGTGCTTATTTTAATCATACATGAAATCCTGTGATCTCTTAGCTGGGAACAGGGGACTGATGACCAAGCAGTTTAGTCCCCTTTAAACACCCAACACCAACCAACCAGATTAAATAGTGTTGTCATGGCTGGCTCTCCCAAAGACTTCAGTAGTTCTGAGTCAGTGTCGTCCACTCCAGGGTCCTTGTTTCAACTTAGGTCTTTAAGTGTTCTGTCAAATTATTTTCTCAGTATAGTATTGCCTATTTCATCTTCATCTACTTCTTCCCTTCCTATAATATGTCTCAAAGTTCATTTCCTTTGTAGAGCCCCTCTATATACTCTTTCCACCTTTCAGCTTTCCCTTCTTTACTCAGAACTGGTTTTCCATCTGAGTTCTTGATATTCATTCAGCTATATTTCTTGCCTCCAAATGTCTCTTTTATTTTCCTGTAGATAGTATCTATTTCCCCCCTATTTATACATTCTTCTACATACTTGCATTTTCCTTCTAGCCATTTAGTTATTTTGCATGTCCTGTTAGTCTCATTTCTTAGTCACCTGTACTTTGTTTTCCTATTTCATTAACTGTGTTTTTATATATTCTTTATTCATCGATTAAATGTAGTATTTCCTGTGATATCCAAGGTATTTTGTAGCTCTTGACTTTCTACATATTTTGTCCTTTGCTGCCTTCACTATTTAAACTATCAATGCTACCCATTCCTCTTCTACTGTTTTATTGCTGGCCCCCTTTCTGCCAATTGTTGCCTAAGCTCTCTTTGAAATTCACATGAACTTCAGGTTCTTTCAATTTATCCAGGTCCCATCTCTTTATTTTCCTACCTTTCTGCAGATTTTTTGTTTCAGCCTACAGTTCATGGCCAATAAGATATGGTCAGAGCCTATATCTTCCCCTGGGTATGTCTTGCAGTTTAAAACTTGGTTCCAAAATTAATGCCTTACCATTTATAAAATCTATCTGGTACTTTCTAGTGTCTCCTGCTCTCTTCTTTGTAAACAACCTTCTATCGGGATTCTTAAACCAAGGTTTTGTTGTGGTTAAATTATGTTCCGTGCAGTATTCTACCAGGTGGCTTCCTCTTTCATTCCTTTTTTCCCTGTCCATATTCACTTACTATTTTTCCTTCCATTACTTTTCCTACTGCTGAATTCCAGTGTCCCATCACAATTAAGTTTTCCTCTACCTTAATTGTCTGAATAATTTCCTTTACCTCCTCATAAATTTCTTCAATCTCCTCATCATCAGCAGAGCTAGTTGGCATATAAACTTGTACTGCTATGGTCAGTGTTGGCTTCATATCTATCTTGACAAAATAATACGAACACTGAATTGCTCACAATAGTTTATCTGCACTCCTATTTTCTTATTCATTGTCAGACCTACTGCTAAAATACCCCCAACTGTACTGGCCTGACCAGAAATCCTGTTTCTCTTTCCACCGAACTTCACTAATCCCCACTATATCTAACTTCAGCCTGTTCATTTCCCTTTTTAAATTTCTAACTTCCCTACCCAATTAAGGGATCTAACATTCCATGTTCCGATCTGCAGAATGCCAGTGTTGTCTTTCCTGATGACCACATTCTGAGTATCCAAGCCCGGAGATCCGAATGGAGGATTATTTTACCTGCAGAATATTTTACCAAGGAGAACGCTTCCTTTGTGAAGTGCACATTATATATCAAGGAGATCCCTACAATTTCCTACCCAATAACGCAGGTCCACAAATCTGCATTGATGACTGTCAGATTCTATGAAGCCTTTGGTTGAGACCCTCCATTTGGCCCCGAATCAAGGGACCCTGATTGACTCTATAGACAATGCTGCAAATTGATAGCTCTGTTTGCATGCCACACGTAATCCCAGCAGTCGTCACTAATTCTGCCAGCCGCCCGTATGATCTAAGTAAATCCAAGCAACAAGAGTCATTAGTGCCGACATGAGCAACAACTTGCAGATTGCACCCTATATAGTTGATAGCTGTCTCAGGCCACCTCTACATCTCATATGAGGTCCTCCCGCCGACATATAGAGTGCACTTCTGAATTATTTCCAGCCCTGGACACTATCTACCTAAGGCGCTCCATAACACGCCTAACATTGGAGTTCCCAATCACTAATAGACCCCTCCCCCTTGTACCTTCTTGGACACTGCTGAGGGCTGGCCATTCGTCCACTTGCAGGATGAACAGATAATGCCAAACCTCTGACCTCCACATTGCTCCTCTCCCTGAGCAACATGAATTCACTAGTCGCCACTCACCCTGCAGGGTGGATCAACTGTATTCGGTAAACTTAAAGATGCCATGCCAGCAGAGACCTTGGGCAACCCATGTGTCACTTGTGGTGCCTCATGCAACATGCCAGATTCTCCGACACCACCACACTATGAGGCAGCAGCATGGAGATGGCTGACTGCAGCCTAAAGCACGTTCAGCTGTTCGCGAACAACAGGCAACTCCTCCTGCATCCATACAAGGCACACAGACACCCTATTCATCCTACCACTGCTACTGAAATAAGAACTCTACAGAACACTATGCAAGAATAAAGCTTTTTAATAATTATATCATACAGTTAGATTTGAACATGAAAAGTAACATTTGTAAACGAAGATGCTATCAGCTGCACTACAAAGTAATTCTGTGATAAGCTATTAGTGCAGGTAAAGCTACTTCAGAACTTCAACCATCATGTTTCTTGGAAAATGTTTAGTGTTAGAACCCAAGCCAAAATAGTTGTCATCTTTTTTTCATCCTCTCCCAAGTTTCATATTACCCTGACAAGTTTTTTTGTAAACATTCAGCATGAACTAAAAAATAAAATAAAATAGATTTTTTTAAAATCATAATGTAGAAAGTGCCTGGTGCCAATATTTATTTATGTATATACACAACATAATAATTCAAACTGGAACTGTAACGATGTGTTCTGACAATGTAATTTTACAGTGGCCACTAATAGCAGTGTTCATACAAAAGTGAAATGCATTTGGTGGAAGCAGTGAGGACTGAATGCTAGACACAATCCTTATTTATTATGGTATATAATAGTTTGTATATTTAGATTCAGTTAGAAGACGCAAACAAGCAACAGTTGGTTTTAAAAGTAGGTATATTTTACTTTAAAAGCAATTTTCAGGTTTTTTATTTCTGCCACAAAAAAATCTGAGTCAGTTTTGAAAAAAGGAAGATATCACAAATGTGTCAACAGGGTGTCACTCTGCCTATTTCCATCCCCAAGTGACAAGCAAGTTAGGCCAGTTGACAGATAAACACCAAACAACACTGGCAATCAATCAAATCTTTGATTAGCAACAGATTGTTGAATAGAGAAAAAATAAAGAATGGTGACCTCATTCAGCCATCTCAGAGCCCCTGATTATCACCTGTAGTTCTTGTCAAAGAGAAAAATGGTAGTTAAAAATTAATAAGGATAGTTTACAACTCAAAACAAAGACATACAACAAACTGTGACTGGCCCATAAGAAAGACACACATACAGCACTTATACTATTGACCAATAGCGTCTTCAGGATGGAAAGCATTCACACAATCACACCAGTACACTTCATAATCATATAGTCACAGAATGTGGCAGCCAGAGATGAAGGTTGTGTGACTGAGAAGTTTGATTGTGTGAATGCTCTCTATTCTGAAGAAGGCTAATGGCCATTACCTTAAGTTTTGTATGCGTGTCTGTGTGTGTTTTTTCTGACTGTCGCAGCTCATTGTACATCTATGTGGTTAGTTATAAACTATCCTCATTATATTAACGGAATATGACATCAACTGTGAATGGGTAAAGCTGAAAACGTGTACCCAGCTGGGATTCAAACCCGGGTGTCCTGCTTTCTAGGCAGTTGTGCTGACCCTACACCTCAGGGGAGTCAGTAACCACCACATCTGCACGGAATTAGTCAATTTCACCTCCCTAGTGGACAGGTTGAAGTTGAGAATGTGTACCTGGCGGGAAGCGTACTTGAGTAGTTTTGCGCAGGTGTGGTAACTGCTGTGTCTCGAGTGGTGTAGGGGTCAAAGCAAGAAAGCAGGAGACCTAGGATCAAATTTCGGTTGGGTACGCATTTTCATCTTAACCCATTTGCAGTTAATGTCATATATTGTGTGAATATGAACAGTGGAGGGTACAGTAAGGAATTTTAATAATAATATGTAGATAGGGAACAACTCACCGCAAAGACAAACATTGAGCCACCGACAGAAACAAATAAAAGAGACACACACACATAAATTTCTAAATTTTTGGCTGTGGCCTTCCTCAGACAGAGAACACTCATACACACACGTCAGCCACATCTAGCCGCCCAACACAGTCTGACTCACTGCAAGTGGAAGGGGTGGGTGGAGGGAGGGGGAAGGAGCGTAGGAGGGGGGAGTGGAGAGGGAAGATAAAGGTGGGGATACAACAAGCAGAGGCAATGTCAGGTGAAAAATGAGATGCAGTATGAAAAAAGATATATAGAGGGGGGGGGGGGGGGGGGGCAGGAAGCACACAGTAGGGAAAGGGGCATGAATCGGAAAGAAATGTAGGGTGTGAGGGGAGGGGAGTGTGGGGCACGGAATGTAGAATGTTAGGTTATCTGAGGTTGAAGCCAGGATGGTTGCGGGGCCGAAGAATGTGCTGTAGGAATAACTCCCATCTCCGCAGTTCAGAAAAGCTGGTGTTTGCATGTGTATGTATGTGGGTGTGTGCGCGTGCTTGTTTGCCTTTCCTTTTATTCCCTTAAGGTAAGTCCTTCCACTCCTGGGATTGGAATGACTCCTTTTCCACTTCCTTAAAACCCGTACCTTTCCCTTTCTCCCCTTCTTCCTTCCTCTTTTTCCTGAAGAAGGTGCCAGCGGTGGCAAAAGCTTGTATATGTGTTTGTGTGTGTTTTTATATGTATCTGTCAACGAACATGTGCTTTGGGTAAGTTATCCGATTTCTGTTTTTTATATAAATTTATCCCACCAGGAAAGTTTCCTTCCATAAATGAAGTTTACTTACCACGCGAAGGAGCATAGGTAGTGATAGTAACATAAATAAAACACACACATCAACGCAAGCTTTCACAATCTGGTTGCTTCTTCACGCAGAAGGGAAGGAGAGTGAAACGGAAATGATGAGGGTTTAAGGGAGTGGGTACGGAGCCATTCCAATCCCGGGAGAGGACAGACTTACCTTTGGGGGAAAAAAAGGAGGGTAAACAAATACACACACACCTAGGCAGACATGCTGTAGAAAGAAAGATACCACTTGAGGTAGAGGCTCTGTCCAGAGAACCGAGGCAAAGATGTTCAATATGGTGGACGGGAATTTGCATTTAGCGGTTGTTGAGACCAGGTGGGCAACGGGAAGAGAGAATATGCTGAAGTCCAAGTTTCCATCTCCGAAGTTCTGAAAGATTGGTGTCAGTGAGAAGTATCCAGATAATCCAGACGGTGTAACATTGTGCCCAGATGTGCTGGCCATGAACCAAGGCGTGTTTAGCCACAGGATGATCCTCATTACCAACAAACACTGTCTGCCTGTGACCGTTCATGCGAATGGACAGTTTGTTGCTGGTCATTCCCACATAGAACGCTTCACAGTGCAGGCATGTTAGTTGGTAAATCACGAGGGTACTATCGCAAGTGGCTCTGCCCTTTATCGTGTACACCTTCCGGGTTACGGGACTGGAGTAATGCCACTTTCCTCGATGTCGACCTCCATCTGTCCAACAACCAACTACACACATCCGTCCACATCAAACCTACCAATAAACAACAGTACTTCCATTATGACAGCTGCCATCCATTCCACATCAAACATTCCCTTCCCTACAGCCTAGGTCTTCGTGGCAAACGAGTCTGCTCCAGTCCCGAATCTCTGAACCAGTACACCAATAACCTAATAACAGCTTTCACATCCCGCAGCTATCCTCCTGATCTGGTACAGAAGCAAATTACCAGAGCCACTTCCACATCCCCCCAAATTCAGAACCTTCCACAGAAGAACCCCAGAAGTGCTCCTCTTGTCACCGGATACTTTCCAAGACTGGAGCGGACTCTGAATGTGGCTCTCCAGCAAGGATATGACTTCCTTAAATCCTGCAAATGAAGGGTTTTATTTTTGCAGTAGCAAAAGGCGTTTTCTTTAAAAACATTGTAGTGGCATACATAGTATTCATCTGCTGCTCAAATGGCCACTATATATTGAAAATGTCTGTCTAGGCAAGTCCTTCCATTCCTGGGATTGGAATGACTCCTTTTCCACTTCCTTAAAACCCGTATCCTTCCCTTTCTCCTCTCCTTCCTTCCTTTTTTCCTGAAGAAGCGACCAATGGTTGCAAAAGCTTGTATGTGTGTTTGTATGTGATTTTATTTGTGTCTGTCGACGAGCCTGTCCTTTGGGTAAGTCATCCTTTTCTATTTTTTATATTTGTTTATCCCACCAGGAAAGTTTCCAGGCGAAGGAGCACAGGAAGTGATAGTTGCACAAATAAATTAATAAATTCACACACACACACACACACACACACACACACACACACACACACACACACACACACACAACAAATGCTAGCTTTCGCAGCCTAGCTGCTTCTTCAGGCAGAAGGGAAGGAGAGGGAAAAGGAAATGATGAGGGTTTCAAGGGAGTGGGTAAGGAGTCATTCCAATCCTGGGACAGGAAAGACCTACCTTGGGGGGAAAAAAGGAGGGTAAACAAATACACACACACCCACACATATACACAAATGCAAGCACACCTAGGCAGACATACTGTAGAAACCAGTCCATCAACCTCATGACCCCATCGACACCCCTCACCCCTGCCTTCTACCTACTTCCTAAAATTCAAAAATCTTCTGGTAATCATCCAGACCACCCCATTGTGGCCGGTTCTCCTCCCCCACAGAATGAACCTCTGCCTACATAGACCAACACCTTCAACCCATTATGTGCAGTCTCCCATCCTTCATCAAAGACACCAACCACTTTCTCGGCCACATGAAATCCTTACCCAACCTGTTACCTCCAGAAACCATCCTTGTAACCATTGATGCTACTTTCTTATACACAAACATCCCGCACACCAAGGGCCTCGCTGCCATGGAGTATTTCCTTTTACAATGGCCACCTGCAAACCTACCTAAAACCTCTTTCCTTATTACCCTAGCTAGCTTCATCCTAACCCACAAGAGCCAGACATACCAACAACTAAAGGAAACAGCCATGGGAACCAGGATGGCCCTCACGTACATCAACTTATTTATGGGATGCTTAGAGGAAGCCTACTGGGATACCTAAGCCTGTCAACCAAAAGTTTGGTATAGATTCATTGATGACATCTTCACGATCTGGACTCACAGTGAAGAAAAACTCCAGAATTTCCTCTCCAACCTCAATTCCTTTGGGTCCCATCAAATTCACCTGGTCCTATTCCAAATCCCATGCCACTTTCATCAATGTTGACCTCCATCTGCCAAATGTCCAGCTTCACACATCATACCCACCAATAAACAACAGTACCTCCATTATGACAGCGTCATCCATTCCACATCAAACATTCCCTTCCCTACACCTTAGGTCTTTATGGCAAACGAGTCTGCTCTTGTCCTGAATCCCTGAACAAGTACACCAATACCACATTCCACAGCTAACCTCCTTATCTGGTATAGAAGCAAATTGCCAGGGCCACTTCCTCATCCCCCCCCCCCCCCAACCCAGAACCTTCCACAGAAGAACCCCAAAAGTGCATCTCTTGTCACCGGATACTTTCCGGGACTGGATTGGACTCTGAATGTGATTTTCCAGCAAGGATACAACATCTTTAAATCCTGACCTGAAATGAGATCCATCCTTCATGACATCCTTCACACTCCACCATGACTGTCTTTCCACCACCCACCTAACCCTCGTAAGCTCGTAGTTCATCCCTACCAACCCACCTTCCCTACCCTTCGGCTCCTACCCATGTAACCAGCCCCATTGTAAAACCTGCTCTATGTACCCTCCCACCACTACTTATTCCAGTCCTGTAACCCAGAAGGGGTACACGATTAAGGGCAGAGCCACTTGCGATAGCACCCACATGATTTACCAACTGACATGCCTGCACTCTGAAGTGTTCTATGTGGGAATGACAGCAACAAACTGTCCACTCGCATGAACGGACTCAGGCAGACAGTGTTTGTTGGTAATGAGGATCACCCTGTGGCTAAGTATACCTTTGTGCATGGCCATCACATCTTGGCACAGTGTTACACCATCCAGGTTATCTGGATACTTCCTACTGACACCAACCTGTCAGAACTTCGGAGATGGAAACTTGGACTTCAGCATATTCTCTCTTCCCGCTTTCCACCTGGTCTCAACCTCCGCTAAATTCAAATTCCCGCCCAATGTTCTATAACATCTTCACCTATATTTTCTGGACAGAGCCTCTGCCTCGACTGTTATTTCTGTCTGACTTCTTTGTTTTTTACAAATGTCTGCCTTGGTGTGTTTGTGTGTATATGCATGTGGGTGTGGGTCTTTGTTTACATTTCCTTTTCTCCTCTAAGGTAAGTCCTTCCACTCCCCGGATTGGAATGACTCTTCATTCACTCCCTTAAAAACCCGCATCCCTCCCCCCCCCCCCTCCCCCTCATCCTCTTTTCCTAATGAAGCAACAAATGGTTGTGAAAGCTTGAATCTTTGTGTTTGTGTGTGTTTTTATTTGTGTATCTGTCTACAAGCCTGTGCTTTGGGTAACTTGAACGATCTCTAATTTTGTTAGCCTCTCTTGTATGAGTTTCTTGAATTTTTTACTTAAACTTTTGGAGAAAATTTACACCATTAAAAAGTGCTATGTAATTTGTGTTTATATTTACATCCAGTTCAAATCGAATATACAGTGCTCCTGTTAACCTCTCAACACTGTAATAGTAGATTGTGAAAATAATGTAATATTTATCTTACACTGACATTGATTCTATCATGCCTGTGTTTTGTTTGTTCTTTTAAAAATATCCAGAATTTGGATCCAAGTAAAGTGAGAACTGTAGATACATGTAGTATTAGTAATGGATTGAAGCATGAAACAGATTTTATGTTTAAGTTCCTGCCAGAAGCATAACTTAGTAATGATGCACATGAAAACCATGATGAGACCTTTAAGACATTGGATTAGGCCTGCCTTTCACAGCACAGTGTATCAATCAGAACTCTTATGCCAAGGACTTTTTTGTATGGCACTTGTTGAAATGAAAATATTTTCACTATTTGGTTTGTTTACTGTTGTTAAGTGTTGATTAAGTGACATGCAGAATGAAGGAGAAAATAACATCAATGTTATTTTCTCCTTTTATTTTAATTCTCTAAAATCTTGACCCAAATCAATGTTATTTTCTCCTACATTCTGCATCTCACTTAATCAACACTCTTTTTTTAACTCTTTAAAAACTTGACCCAAATCAATATACTGCCTTCTGCTCATCCTCAGATGAATCAGTGACCCTTCAAGTCCTTTTTTAAGGGACTGGTAATTGCATGGTGAGATTGGGACTTTGGGTTGGGTGCTACAGTGTCTTCCACTTGAGATGACATAATGGATATGGCAAATTTTCTGGATTGAAAGCATCTTGTAACAAATCATTATAAGCACAGTATTTCTTGTGTCAAATCCTAATCAGCATCACTTGTCATATACCATTCCACAATGATAGGTTTCAACAAACATGCTGCTCGATGCTCTTTCTGCATTCTCCAATGCCTGTGTTTCTTCTTCAGCAGCCAAGAAAATAACAACAGCATGTTGGTCCTGGTTGGACTCATTTGATAACAAAGTCACCACAATTCACATTTCCATATTAGGAAGAGACAAACACTATACTGATCCCTTGTCTACATGTTGGTAGTTATGTACCCACATAAGAGTTATGCTACATTGTATATATTCTGCAGCAACATCCTCAATGGAAACTTTTAAGTCACACCTTATATACATCCATTCTAAGTACAGATTATGAAAGTATCATTGAATCCAAACCAGACAAACAGTTTCAGACTTTACTAAATTGAAAGGAATTCTCTAGGGTACGAAGATAAAGGAGTAGGAGTAGGGGAGGGGATCCATATGAGTTCTTACAACTGTGCTTCATCATCTTCAAAGGAAAAGTATCTAAATTATTCTGTTGTTTGTTATATTGTCCTTTCTACAGATAAAAATTAAGTTATTGCTTCTCTTCCAGGTTTCTTCAGATATGTTGGCCTTCAGTGACTCTAAGGCAAGATTTTACCTATCAGGAGATCAGGTTATTGCTGGTACAACGGAATTGACGAGCAGTTCAACAGTTGGGGATCTTCAGCATATATATTCAGCAAATACTGAAACAGTAACTGGAAAAGGAGCTAAGCACAGTAACGTCAAGAAGTGGCCTGTAAGTTCAGTTTTTGCTCAATCCATTTATTGTCTGTAAGAGATGATACATTGTCATTTAACACTTTTCAGGAAACAATAATGTTGGAAATGTTGAAGCGCCCCATGGCAGAGGTAAAACCAGAAACCCAAGTCCGTACTGCTCCCATTATACAGTATGTAAAAAGTAAGTTTGCTAGACATATTATCAGAATACTTAATATGGTTACGTAATTTTTGTACTTCAGTTTCTCCCATAGACTAATTTTTCATCAAATAATAAATTACAGTGTTGTAAAAAAACAATGAAGCAAGATACTTACTAGTGCGATGTATACAAAATGGAATTGTGATGATTGCCGTATTTTCTTACATGCTCCTGAACTTAATGTTCCTTTAACAAGAGATCACGACTGTTATCTGAAACTATTTTCATCAATGGTAAAAGTATATTCCAATAAGTGGAATGTAATGATTCATCTTAGGTCACATTAATATCCATGACCAATATGAAATTACTGACTCTAGCTCATCTACTCTTTTGACAACATATCACGTCACAGGGATCACTATTTAATACCCAACTTTGTTTACAAACTTTGTTGCTCTGCATAGATAACAATTCTACGTTATTTTCTTTGCAATAAATCAGTCCTGATCAGCAACTAACTGTTACATGCATGATGGTTATCTGGTTAATAAATTAATGTATTGTGCATTGATGCCAAAATAAATCACATCACAATGTGACACAAATAAAATTAATTCTTATGTTTATTACTCTCTCTTGTAAATATTTAATTATAATTGGACTGTGCAAGCCCTAATCAGTTAAGGAAAGTTAGGAACTATAGCACTGTTGGTTGTGAAATACTCTAAGGACAATGATAACTTAGCAAATAAAAAAAGATAAATTTCGAGTTTGGAATAAGAGTTAGTTGTTAATGTGGGAGAAACGGGTTAATAAGTGTCACATATGTTTTTCATTATCAGCTGACCATGATGCACTGTTTTTATCTGTTTTTCGCATTTTACATTGCACACACTTGCTGTCATTACTTTAATTCTAGGAATAGACTAATACTTTCCATAGAGCTTTCTGGAAAGCAAAACCTCATCATGCCCTAACCAATATTCATTTTTGAAGTACTTCAAATAAAACAGAATGTGGTAAAACTGGTTTTGTTAAAGTTCTAAACAACATATACTGCTAACGAAATCTTCTCAGACTCCCCTCCAGTTGGCTATGTTGAAATTTCAATTAAAGCTACTCTTATGCTCTTCTAATGAAGTATTGAGTTACACAGGTGATTCTTTCTCTCCACCCCATTACCATAGTACATAGTGTTGAGGTCTACAAATGATAAAGGGAAAAAACAGACCACCTTTCAACACTCGGTGCATTCAATTGTGCTCAAACCCCCAAAGCATCAATTGCTGTGCATGGTTTTAGTGTATAGCTGATAGTGCAAGTGTCCATGCTGGTAGCCTATGGCCCCTGCTAAGATTGTCATGGAGGCTTATCTCAACTGATTCTGCAATTGTGTTGCTCCAGAAACCACTAGCTGGGCACATCATTTTTATTTTCTGAAAGTCAAATATATGTCTCTTGTTGAGGCCATGTCCTACTACTGATAACAATCTTTGTGCTTCATATATAACCATGTAATATGTTACCTGAAGTTATGAGAGATGCTCAATGTATTGCAGGTCACTCTCGTGGGTATTCGTGGTTTCAGTTTGATCTTTACTAAGCCATATCTATCTCGTGTTTGTTGTTGTAGATAGATAAAGGAGAGTTTTTCTTTTTCATTCTCTACCTCTTTTCTGCCTATAGTTGTATCTTTTGTTTTCTTGAATGTGCATCTAATCTGCACTTGACTGTACCCAATCAAATAAACCACAACTTTAACACATTTCATATCAGCTGAGGGGCTGTCTTTGTCAGAAATGACACCTTTCCTGTGAACTCAAGATATGAACAGTGTACTGCTGCACTGAATGATAATAGCTCTTTGAATGGAGGTGCAGATCTGTGTGTGCCCTTTTTTTACCTGCTTTTTCTTATAGAAGACATCCATTCTGTTTTACCTCCATCATGACCTATATGTTTTGATAGATAGTGTTCAGGTATTAATTTTGACAACATTGTGAGAGGAGAAAAACCGCAATCTATTTGGTATGATTAATATTACAAAAAAAAAAAAAAGGTCTTGCTCGCAAGACTGTTTTTTTTGTAATACTGTTCAGGTAGTCGAGGAATCTGTTTAGGTCCTCTTCATTATTAAACAGTGCTATAGGGGATGCTTTACAATTACAAAGGCCACAGGTGGTGATGTGGCTGTTATTTCTTTACGCATTTCCAACTTGTCATCGTCAGAATCTAAAACCTGGGGTAAAGTTTCATACAGTTGAATAACGTCATGGCCCTGCTGAACTGTACTGTCTAGAAAAACAGCCGCATCATCATATGTGGCCTTTGTAATTGTAAAGAGTCCCTTATAGCACTGTTTAATAATGAAATCTGAAAACTGGCGCATGCCTCATTGGTGACTTCATGTCATACTTGGAATTGGTCCTCTCTTGCCTTGTTCCTACATAACATAATGCCATACATGTAACAGAAGAAGTGTTTAGCTTTGAGCCATCCATTTCCTCATGGTAGTCCATAATATACTGCCAGTCATAGTGGTAAGTGCTAAGCCCATAAATACTTCTTCCATTTGATCATATAACTCCCCACCATATTCGGAGTGGGTTTCGTTGGGTGTTGTTTACATTACTTCACTGTTTGGTGTTCAAAATGATCTAATAAGAGTACTAAACTACCTCCAATGATAGCTCAAAGCTCACAAACAGATTATTCCTCTGCAGCCACACCCCTTTGGGTGTGATTGTGAATTCACTAGTTTTTCACATAGTGACTTCTGTCGTCTTATATTGATTTCTAAAGTGAGGCTAGAAAATTAACCATTTAATTTGCAGGAGCATTGCGGTATTGACCATTGACTGTAGTTGTGAACCTCTTATATTAATTTTAAGTAGTTCATACAGGTGTGCTGGTTGGTGATGCAATCCTTTGGATACAGCCCCACACAACTTCTTTTAAGTTGTGGAATCCCCAAAATCAGCTGTCTCATCCCCTCAGGTAAGTTTTCCTTGACCCCAAGTTCTGGAAGACTTCTGTAATGCTCCTCATTTCCTAAACTTCACCAATGTGTTTCCTTCAACCCTTCTGCCAGGAGAGATCACTGGCCCCTAAAGCTTATGCATTCTCTTATCTTTTTTGGAGTTTTCTCCTACCACTGCTCGCTGAGTTGACTTTTTATCTATAAAATTATAAACCATTTTTCTTAAAAAAAAAAAAATATCGTATATTCTACAAAAATGTTCTGTTCTTTATGTTTAATACACAACTACACTTCTTATTTGCACCCTTTTTCCAGCTCTCAACAAAGGTTTTAACCAATTTCCAGATTAAGTATGATAACTAGACTTAAACCAATTGGACAGGAGGCTTTGAACATCTTCATTGGTCATGAAACTCATTCCATTGTGAGCTTTCTTTATTGGCCTAAACTTGTACAGTTGCATAGCAACTACTGTGACCTGAGTCAGGATGGTGTAAAAGATAGTGCTGCTGCCTTGTAAACAGTGGATCTGGGTTCAAATCCTAAAAAGTGTCTGAGAGGTTAAAAGAACAGTTAAGTGCTGATAATCTACTTCAAGTCCACAAATAATCTCGATGCTCTGCACTGACATTCTGGTTTGGGGATTGCAATGGTGCGAATGACCATGTTTTGGCTCTCCTCTTTCTTTAACTTCCTTACACTAGTTCTCCCTGAAGGAACATGAAGTGGTGTATTTTCCCCCTCTACTCTGATAGTAAAAGATGATGAATTTTGGGAGCATTATCATTCTTATTCAGGAGAAACTATTTTATGATGTATTGCACAAATACAGAATTCTTGCCTGTCTCAAATCAGCTACTGAATACAGGGAGAATGAAGTGTCCTAAAGTCAGCACTCCCTTACATACACTGATCTTTATGTTACTAGAAGACCGAACATCTCACATCTCCAGTGGGCACAACATTGCAAAGCTTCCTTCATATTTGATCCATTCTCATGGGGAGCCAAACTTAATAAACCATTGTTGTGTTTGAACCAACTGTAGACCAATGCCCCCTCCCCCCCCCCTCTCTCTCTCTCTCTCTCTCTCTCTCTCTCTCTCTCTCTCTCTCTCGTGCTTATTGGGGGGGGGGGGCGGTTTAAAATAAAATTATCTTATCAAAATTTCTACATTGAACACTCATATGATTGTATGACATCTAAGACTCCTAAGCGGTTTCCCCAGAATATCTTCCAGCATACGAGGACCTATTCTGTGAGTGGTACAGACATTTAGTGACACCATAATAGCATCAGTACTACAATAATCTTATGTTCTGACAATAAAATAAAAAACTCAGTTCTTACATTTCACTTGAAGGAAGATGTGAAATGTTTATTACATAAAGATATTTTAATGCTAGGTGCATTATAATGGAGATTGTAATGTACAAAAAATAACTTACTCTATTGATAATATAGTTACCTCAGTTAATAATGTAGAAATAATTGTAGTTTTTTAATCCTGCTCAGTGCTATACAGTAGAACCTTGTTTTTACGCTTTTCAAGGGACTGAACTAAAATGGTGTAAAATGCAGGAATTAATGTTTTAAATGGTAAAATATGCTTACTGCATCAGCATTGCATTTTCGTAGTTTATTTGTGATATATGTACATAATAGGCATCTAAATACTCGCCAGGAATTTTTTTATACAATAAAGGTTATCCAAATTTTTACAATTTTAAGTGCCAGGCAAAACGTAATTTTATGGGAAGTAGAATTTTTTGACGTAATTTCATTCATTATAATCAGGGATGCCGCTATTTTAAGTGCCAGGCAGAACTGGTAATTTTATGGGCAGTAGAAATTTTTGATGTAATTCCATTCATCATAATTGAGGACACCACTGCTGGGCTATGTAACACATCTTCAAAATTACCTGAACCACTTCGATATCGTTTGGACGCTGCTGCCAGGCTATATAACATATCTTCAAAATTACTGCCTTTTAGCGGAATTACGTAATTATTTACATAGTAAAACTCAAAGTTCTGTTCTTTTTGTATTTTTAGATGTTTCACACGATGATATTAGAGAATTTATTCGCGTTCTCGAGTACAAACATATGCAAAAGTATTTTTGTGACATTTGCATAGGTTCGGCATCTCTCACTATTATCGCTTTTTTGAGGTTGTGGGTATTATGATACCCAACTTTGACAGATAACGTTCTTTATTAATCAGAAATATGCAGTGCAACTTTTCATTCTCACTTCAACGAAGTAACTGTTTCTGAATGTTTGAGTAGACACCAGCCGCTCTGGCAAAGAAGCGGAAAGAAGAACTACACCGCCACGAATCAGCGTTATTCTCACTCCAAGCGATCTGGCAAAGAAGGTGGTGGAAAGAGGGACTACATTGCCACAAATCGGCGCATCGTAAGTCAACAACAAAAGGCGAAATATACGTTTGAATAAATGCAAAGTGTCAAGAAACTCGACTGCGAATAATTTTTAAGCGCTATACTTTATGGGGAAAGCCATGCTAGCGTCAATTTATGTACATTACGTCATTTTTCTTCACTAAAATTCTTTCGAAAATCGTAAAATCGGAAAAGTGTAAATATGTTAACGCAAAAATGAGGGCGAATTAACATTGTAAACATAGGAAATTTGACGGGACCAAAAGAAAATTGTGTAAATGGCGGGAAAACGTAAAAACCGAGAATGTAAAAACGAGGTTTTACTGTAGATTGTTGTGGACTAATGTCATGTGTAAATCAGAGACTCAGACTGACCTCAGGTAAGAGACCTTAAATCAAACTTACAAAAACAAAGTAAAGATCAAGGGCTCCTAGATTAACATCTATTGTTACATTGGCTTTATTCTGTTATGTTGTACTTTGATTACTTTTTAGGCAGCAATCTGCTGAAGAAAATTTATATATTTCTGATTTGTTATGGGCCTTTGTTTAATCAACACTGTACATTTGTAAATTTTCAGAGCATTATGAATGTTTGAAGATATGGATCAATATTGATGGTCTATCTATGGTAAACCGCAAGAGTTCCCTTCAGGACTCATATAAATGCTTACAGAAGAGTGTGAAAGCCAGTCTCCAATTATCAGAAGAATCTTTAATTAAGCAGCTTTCTCATGATTCAGGAGACAGCTCAAGATTCTCATTGCCATTACCATTTCACTTCTTGCCTCAAAAATTTAGTCATTTTGTGACGTTTGTGTACCCCAAAAATGCAAAAGATGATGACCTTTGTAAGTATCAAGTTTTCGCAACATTTTATTTTCCAACTAATGCTAAAGTATTTCTCTAATTAAATGAATTTTATTTTAAGGATCTTTTTTCATATGAGAGCCATTTAAATTCACTATTTGATCACTGGCTATTTTAAGAATTTGTAGGAAATACTGCATAGTGTTATAAAGCTTGTGTATATTTTTAGGAATAAAGACAACAGTTCATGAGTAATATGGGTGATGAATCAACAGGCTAGGTAAATAAATAAAACTGAAAACTATGCTAATGTTAAATCCTTGTTTTACACACACACACACACACACACACACACACCTATGAACAGTTGCATTTATGCCAACTGAACACATTGGCAGGAATTTTCAGCGACGCTTCTCAATCCACATATGGTGTGGTATTATTGACACCAACTCAACAGTCCAGTTGTTTTAGATAACCATCTTAACGGGACATGATATCCTGATTTTCTTCAAAATGTATTACCTGAACACATGGAGGATATGACAGAGTTCCTAAACATTCTGTACCACCAGTGACACTATCTCAACACAATGCATAATGGTTGTTGGGAGTGGTCGCCTGGAGTCATTGCTTGCTCACCGAGGTTACCCGATCTTACCCCTTTTGTGGGGCTGACTGAACAGTGAAGTGTACACACGGGGATTGGATACAAGAGAGGAATGTCTCGCTCATATTTTATATGCTGTATTCAATTAAAGGAATGTAGAACTGAGCTCCATTCAGCAACAACGTACCTGTCTACAAAAGCGGCAGAATTCATCGAAGTTGATGGTGGACTATTTGAACATCTTCTGTGAGGAAACTTACCCAATTTATGCCGTTACCTGGTCGTTGGTCGAAGATTCTCGATGTTGGCGAAGATCGCTGGTCTCAGTAGCGGCTGGCTGAAATCTCATGGGGCGAAAACTAACTAACTCTAAATAACGTAGGCAACACACACAATTGCAGTTCTTTGACACTTTTAATGATTCATCAACGCCCAGTTATTTCCATTTATGGCCAGCCTACAAGTCTCATGAATTACAATTAATGTGACCAGGAACGCACATTCCACACATCAATGATACGACTTCATACAGTTTGTGTGTGGAATACACAACTTCGAGATCTACATCTTATTGTGGCACAAGTATTAATTGTTCACCGTAATACCTGTAAAAACACATTTCACTCAAATAACACTGATGAACTTCTCCATAATTGTTCAAAATTAAAGTTCCAATTTGCGTGGCTTGTGTCTCAGTTTGCGGCTGGAACAATAAACAATACTCTGAACTGGCATAGATTGTGCATCAGATGGAGGATGGAACAATATGCCGTGAACACATCCTATTTATATCTTTCAAACAATGATACTGGAAATTGTGTATTGTTAATTATGTACATTAAATTAATTATAATTGAAAAGTAAACAATTATATGCAACTGGCTTCAGTAAAAGATACCATAAATAATACTGAGTAACTGAATATACAATTCTCGGTTAAATGAATGGTATTTCCTTTACATATTTAACAAAATAGGTTTATCAACAATACTTTTGTAATTAACGGTAATTATACAGAAATTAAAGAGGGCAAAACCTTCCTAATATTACTTGTGAAATATAGTAATACCTACCTTAATATTATGAGAAAAGAATTTTGCCTAATTAGTTTTGACAGAAATACTAATTAACACACTATCTGAAATTTAACACTACATCTCTGGCATTAACTAATCAATATTTGCTAATTAAACAAACTTCTCCGGCATCAAATAGCTTCAGCTAGTTAAGTTACAACAAAGAATAATAAAAGTTTTGGAAAAGAAAATGATAATAGACTAATTACATTCCTATTCATTATTATGCAACAGTAGTATTGGGAGGTTTCGTAATGCAAGCAGATGAGAACAAATCCCAACATGCTTCATTACAAATTGAACAAACCGTAACATAACAGTATCTTAGTTTACTGTCACCTGCACTTTTCTTGTTCCTAGTTGTTTTGATTGGGTTACCCTGTAATGGTTAAGAAAGGGGCATATGTTTATTAGAAGTTTTTTTTGTTCAGAATCACCAGTAGTATCACCCATCAAAGCATTAACTTTTCCTTCTGACTCATCCTGTATAATAGTTACAAAAACAGTGTTTGACTACTAAGTTGTACTGTACAAAAAATGGCAGGACAGAGGCAGATAACTTTCAATAAGTCCTCGTATTTTTGACAACTACACTCCAGGCCATTAAAATTGCTGCACCATGGAGATGATATGCTACACATGTGAAATTTAACCCGCAGGAAGAAGATGCAAATGATTAGCTTTTCAGAGCATTCGCACAAGGTTGGCGCTGGTGGTGACAACTACAAAGTGCTGATATGAAGAAAGTGTCCACAAATTTCTCATACACAAACAGCAGTTTACCGGCGTTGCCTGCTGAAACATTGTTGTGATGCCTCGTGTAAGGAGGAGAAATGCATACCATCATGTTTCCGACTTTGATAAAGGTTGGATTGTAGCTTATCGCAGTTGCGGTTTATTGTATCACAACTTTGCTGCTCGCGTTGGTTGCGATCCTATGACTGTTAGCAGAATATAAAAATCAGTGGGTTCAGGAGGGCAATATGGAACATCGTGCTGGATCCCAACAGCCTCATGTCACTAGCAGTTTATTTGACAGGCATCTTATCCAAATGGCTGTAACAGATCGTGCAACCATGTCTCGATTCTTGAGTCAACAGATGGGAACGTACGCAAGACAACAACCATCTGCACGAACAGTTCGACAAAGTTTAAAGCAGCATGGTCTATCAGCTCGGAGACCATGACTGTGTTTACCTTTGAAGATGCATCACACACAGGAGTGCCTGTGATGGTGTACGCTATGATGAACCTGGCTCCACGAATGGCAAAACGTCATTTTATTCGGATGAATCCAGGTTCTGTTTATAGCATCATGATGGTCGCATCCGTGTTTGGCGACATCGTGGTGAACGCACATTCGAAATGTGTATTCGTCATCACCATACTGGCATATCACCCGGCGTGGTGGTATGGAGTGCCATTGGTTACATGTCTCGGTCACCTTTTGTTCGCATCAACAGCACTTTGAACAGTGGCCGTTACATTTCAGATGTGTTACGACCCGTGGCTCTACCCTTCATTCGATCCCTGTGAAACCCTAAATTTCAACAGGATAATGCATGACCGGATATTGCATGTCCTGTATGGGCTTTTCTGGATATGGAAAATGTTTGACTGCTGCCCTGGCCAGCACATTCTCTAGGTCTCTCACCAATTGAAAACGTCTGGTCAATGGTAGCCAAGCAACTGGCTTATTACAATACGCCAGTCACTACTCTTGATGAACTGTAGTATTGTGTTGAAGCTGCATGGGCATCTGTACCTGTACACGCTATCGAAGCTCTGTTTCACTCAATGCCCAGGCATATCAAGGCCATTATTACGGCCGGAGGTGCTTCTTCTGGGTACTGATTTCTCAGGATCTATGCACCCAAATTGCATGAAAATGTAATCACATGTCAGTTCTAGTATAATATATTTGTGCAATGAATACCCATTCATCATCTGCATTTCTTCTTGGTGTAGCAATTTTAATGGCCAGAAGTGTAATAGCAGAAGCTTTTTATTTCTTTTATTGATAATGAGATATGATACTCATAATGGAAACACCAGATTGGAATTCAGAAATATAATGAGGACAGTTTACAATTCAATGCAAAGACATGACAACGAGCTGCAACAGGCACATAAAAAAACAATGGAAAATCCGATAGGAATATCAATAATGGAGGATAGGTAACAACTCACCGTAAAGAGGCTCGCTGAGCTGCTGACAGACACGAAAATAGATAACCACATTTACATAACTTAAATTTTCAGCCATGGCCTTTATTGGAAAAAGAAACAAATACATTCACGCAATCACTCAGACAACTATACACACACACAACTATCATGTCCAATCACTCCAGCAACACAACCTAGACTGTGAATGTGGTGGGGAGTGGAGGGGGAAGAATGCTGGGTAAAGGTGGGGATGAAAAGTTCCGCATTGCATGATGGAATTTAAATGCTCTGATAGGTGGGAATTTGAATTGTGGCAATGAATACAGTGAAGGGAAGGGGCGGGAAAGGGTAAAAGGGAGCTATAGAGGGGTGGGGGGGATTTGATATTATAAGAATAATAAGGAAAAAAATAAAGTTAGAAAAAAAGGGGAAAAAGGGTTAAAATTAAGTTAGGAAAAATAGGAAAAAATAAAAGTAATGAATGAAGGGGATACTGTAAGTGGTGATACCCAGTTGTAAGGAAGACATGGATACATGATAATGGGTGGGGAAGGAAGGGGGGGGATGTGTATTTGGCCTCAACCTAAGATAATTTCTCATCCCTGCACCTTATACCTAACATCTCCCCCCCCCCCCCTCTCTCTCTTCCTTACCAACCCATTATCCTCTACCCATGTCTTCCTTACAACTGTGTGTCACCACTTACAATATCCTCTTAATTCATTAGTTCCTTTTTTCCCAACTTTATTTTTTCCTTTTTTTCTAACTTAATTTCTTGGAGGGGGAAGAATGCTGGGTAAAGGTGGGGATGGAAAGTTCCGCATTGCATGATGGAATTTAAATGCTCTGATAGGTGGGAATTTGAATTGTGGCAATGAATACAGTGAAGGGAAGGGGCGGGAAAGGGTAAAAGGGAGCTATAGAGGAGTGGGGGGGATTTGATATTATAAGAATAATAAGTAAAAAAATAAAGTTAAAAAAAAGGGTTAAAATTAAGTTAGGAAAAATAGGAAAAAATAAAAGTAATGAATGAAGGGGATACTGTAAGTGGTGATACCCAGTTGTAAGGAAGACATGGATACATGATAATGGGTGGGGAAGGAAGGGGGGGATGTGTATTTGGCCTCAACCTAAGATAATTTCTCATCCCTGCACCTTATACCTAACATCTCCCCCCCCCCCCTCTCTCTCTTCCTTACCAACCCATTACCTCTACCCATGTCTTCCTTACAACTGTGTGTCACCACTTACAATATCCCCTTATTCATTAGTTCCTTTTTTCCCAACTTTATTTTTTCCTTTTTTTCTAACTTAATTTCTTGTTTTTCTTTTTCAATTTTTCCTTATTATTCTTATAATATCAAATCCCCATACTCCTCTACAGCTCCCTTTTATCCTTTCTGCCCCTCGGCCATCCTCTCTCTCTCTCTCTCTGTGTGTGTGTGTGTGTGTTTGTGTGTGTGTGTGAGAGAGAGAGAGAGAGAGAGAGAGAGAGATTCTCTCTATCTGACAAAGGCCATAATGGCCAGTTCTGTTCAGTAAGTTGTATTTTGTTGTGTGTGCCTCTCTGTGGGTCATCAAGATGTTGCTGCGGTAGTAGCCACATACCCTTCTCAAAATTTTGTCGAATCCTTCTTGGAATTTCCATTTTTGGAATTTATTAAGGTAATTTCAAATTTATCCATACATTCAAGAATCTTTTTTCAGTAATAATTTAGAAATTTGGTCAGTGAATGTAATCAATTTCTCAAAATGTTATGTAATTGAATATATATATTTGAATCTACTCACCAAGCAGTTGCAGAAGAAAATGCACAAGACATATAATATGTGCAAGCTTTCAGAACCAGAGAAGGGAAGGAGGGTGTAGGAAAGTACTGGCGAATTTTAGGAAATGGGAAGAATTACAAGAACGTCACTCAGACACATTGGTTAGAAAGACATATATGACTAGATAAAAAGGAAAAACTGCCTTTTGGAGACTGCACTGGGAAATAATGACAACGATTGTTGAAGAAACCTTATCTAAGACTTTAGAGTGGAAATTTAAGTGCATTATATGTAGTACACAAGGGGGAGGCAATATACAGGTCTACAAATAAAAGATACAGAAATTGAATGCAAGTGAATATAGGAATTGTTACTGAAAATAAATGGCATGACCACAGAAATTAACATGAATTTAGGTCAGGTGGGTGGAGAGAACCAAGCACCTGTTGTAACACCAGATCAGGACCAGCTTTTGATGATCCAGGGCAGTATGTTTTAGAAAGCAGCAAAATTTTAGATTTTCAATGTGGTTCCAAAAGGATTAATTAACAATCTTGACAATGACAGTCTTGCAAAAGTGAAGTAAGAGAATAACTTTAAATATAAATCATTCATTAAATCTAGTGTCTTATTGGGAATGATGTGTGGTATTGTGAAACAGATGACAAACGAAGTTCTAGAGAATGACACCTTTGATGTGTCTTTCAGTCTTTCAAAGTAGCAAAGCTACCTAGTAGTAATATTCCCAACTCAGTTTGCACCGTACACCTACACATCACTTACAAAAACGTATATTAGCTGGAAAGCCCCTACAGAAACAAAAATAATTATACTAAAGAAGTAGAGATAAACAGCAGCACACAAAGACCTAATAGTTGCTGTACCTATAGGCAATGGTTTAATTGAAAGTAAATAATTATGGGAACTCGCCTCCAACATATTTTTAAAAATTCTTGCAAACTCCCTAATTTCTTTTGAAATTTGGTCACAAATATGAATAATATTGAAGTTAAAAAATGATATCGCCTCTCCATTTCAAAACCAGTTAGTTCTTCTGACTGGACATCAAAAGGAAAGTCAGTGAATGGTCTGCTGTGCTTGGATACTTGAACTAGTTTCTTTGCTTTCTATCAGTGCCATCTATAGACCCTCTAATAGAAATGGACTAGTGTCAGTCAAGTGTAACCATTGACTGTAGTTGTGAGAAAACTAACATTTTCTTGCACTTAGTGAATTTCATAGTTTCAGTTATTAGACAGTGCTATTAGGGACGCTGTAGGAATATAAAGGCCACCGATGGTGATGCAGCTGTTAGTTTATTGACACATTTCAAAATAATCATCTTCAGAATCTAAGCCTGGGGTAAAGTTTTATAATAATCGTAATCGTATACCGTCATGGCCCTGCTGAGCAAATATAGTTCAGCAGGGTCATGACAATATATGATTAGTATAAAACATGTCAATAAATGAACAGCTGCATCACCACCTGTGGCCTTTATATTTCTTCAGCATTCCTAATAGCACTGTCTAATAACTAAAACTCAAAAATGGGTGCATACCTCATTGGTGACTTCATGTCAGTTCTGGAATTTTATAGTTGTTAATTGCAGCAAAATGTGTATGGATGTGGTTTGGTATAAATATTTCTGAGAATGTCATTTTCATTTGTTCCCATCACGCTAAAGCACTGCACATAATACTATCACAGTGAAGACATTGTGATTAACTAATTGACTGCCACATGCTTCACAATGAATGTTAAACCACCAGGAGAGACTAATCACATGCTAGATGTGTGGCGCAGTGTAAGACATGTGGTTCTACTGGCCAATGGTAGCCACACAGTGGTCAACATTGTAAGTTGCATTTACATATGGAAAGATCCTTGACATCCTTCCTCTACCACACCCTGTTCTTTGGCTCACTAGTTAATAAAATTTACATACTCTTTTTCTTGCACATTCTATATTAAATTATTCTGCTTTGTCAGTAACTTATTTCAGTTTCTCTTTCATTCCCTGTTATTTCTCACTGTTGAAGCCATAATCAGTGGATCTTAAGGAAATATTAAAAAAATTTCTACCAAACCTTATTTTGGTGCAGAAACAACTAAATTGCAATCCACAAGTTTGACTCTCCTGTTTCATTGCATGATTAAGCTTTATAAATGAAATATCCATCATGGATGAATGCCATTGTGAAAATGGATGATGTCTGAAAGTGCAAGGAAGGGGGGATGGAAGGGGTGTATATTTGAAATTGTCGTGTGGCAAAATCCCTGGAGCTGCACTTATCCAGATGGCACCTCTGGTGAAACAGGCAACAAGGTCAAGCTTCAGACCAGGCTGTACAACCGAGAATTGTGTTGTCAATGTACACCCTCCGTCTATGCCTTTTCATCTTGAGTGATAACGTCATATTACTCATACCAATAAAGAAGCGTGAATAGTGTTTATATAGCAGTTGATGCATAACATGAGGTGTTTCATGGATGGCTCCCCCTTTGATGGTATATAGTACCATTGATTTATTATGGTACCGAGATTTATTGGTACCAGACCCCTTCAAGTGATCAACGGAAAGGCTGGTATGGGAAGAAGTCATCCCACTTTCCATAGCTGTGTCCATGTTGTACAAATAGATTACACCTAGCATGTCTCCCTTTAATCCTTAACCGATCCCTTTTAACTTTTTCCAGAATAAAGAGCAGCTGGTTCTGAAAGTTTGCAAATTTTCATATCTTTTGTGTGTTTTTTCTTCTGCCATTACTTATTGGGCAGATTTTTTATCTATTCAATTATATTACATTTTTAGGCCTACATCAACATCCATACTCTGCAAAACATTTCACGGTGTACGTGGTGGACTGTATTTTGGTCAGGATACTTACTCTTGATGTAGCCTGTAGTGCCCAATAAAAGCATTCCAAAATGAGTTTGATAAATTTCAACTCCCTTTCTTGCCTCCCCCCTACCAGTTCTTGTTCTCATATTATTGTGTTGAAATGGAAGCAGGCTTGACTTTGAAGGCAGGGTTGTAGACTGAACACAGCACTTATAATAAAAGCAGGTTTATTGCGAACTGAAACGTACACGCAGCACTGACTGCCTCTCGGGTAGAGTGCTCTGCTATTTATACACAGACAGAATGTACCAGAAATTAAAAGAATAGTTAACATAAGAAACAAGTAGAAATTACAAGCCATAAGAAACATGTAGAACATTCTGGAAATGTTAATTTCAAAGAAATAAATTTTTGCCAGTGACCTTCAGCACAGTAATCCGTGACGCTATCCCTTGCACCACACCGGCAGTCAGTTATCTTGGAGACTCGCGGCATTGCTCCCTCTCCTGAGAAAACAGCGACATGCTGTTAAGTTCCCTTTAGAGCCAAATGCAATGTCCTGGATCTTGATCTTGTCATGGGTCCTCTGTATGGCAGTTCTGGAAAATCCTTTCCTTCTGCATGATTATTGATGACAGATGTTCCTGTCGTGGCTTCATCAGTATCATTACCATCCTTAGAGTCCTTGAACAAGAATCCATTTTTGCCTATCTGCTGGATGGATCCTTCAAGCTTGTCTTCCAACACAAAGAAAGGTGGGCTGTCACGACAGTGAATGGTTTGCCGAATAAATACGGCCGGAACTTGTTGATAGCCCAGATAACTGCGAGACATTATTTCTCAGTTGTAGAGTAATTTATTTTGGACTCTGAGAGTACTCTTGATGCATAGGCTATCACCTTTGCAGCACCTCCCTGAACTTGTACAAGCACTGCACCAATCCCATAACCACTGGCATTTGTGTTAAGTTCAGTTTTCTGTATTCTTGTCGAACAAGGCTAGAACTGGTGCGGAAGTTAGAGCCTCCTTAAGTGCCCAGAAAGCTCTTTCTTTTTTCTCATCCCAGTAAAACTTGGCATCTCCCTGCAGAAGTTCTTGCAGTGGCCGTGCCTTGTTACAAAATCCTTTTATGAAATGTCAGTAGTATGAGCACAGCCTGAGAAAACTTCTCACATCGCAAATGTGCTGAGGAGTTGGAATTTCTGTAACTGCCCTTACTTTATCTGGATCAGGACGGACAGCATCTGCATTGACTAGGTGCCCCAGGATTTTTATCTCTTCAATACGCTGGCACCACTTGATGAACTCATCTGTCGTAGCGACGTTTTTTATCAGAAGAGCTTGGTACATGTCTTCTGCAATACCCTTCATCAGGTGCGTCATTTTGTCAGCCTCAGTCATGTTTGGATTGACTATGTTACACAGGCCAAAACATTCTGTATGTATGACTGTGTCGGCTCACCATGTCATTGGGCCCGGTTCTTCAGTTGTTCTTCCGCTGGGCGGATTTGTCGCTGGCGGTCTCCAAACATCGTCTTAAGTTCCGTCTGGAACGTTTCCCAGTCATTCAGCATGTCTTCGTTGTTTTCAAACCATTGCTGGCCTTTTCCATCCAGGTAGAAATAAACGTTGGCCAAGCACATTGTATGATCCCATCTGTTATACTTGACAACTCGGTCAAACCTTTTCAGCCATTTGTTAGGGTCATGTGCAGCTGGCTTACCCAACACCACCTAGAAGACAAGACCATACAACAGGCCGTGCCTACGTCACACTTAGAGGCCGCGGTCGCCACCTCTGTGGCTGGCCATTGGGGTACGCCCACCGCTACGCAGCAGACGACCAGTCAGATGGTGGCCGCGGCCTCTTAAGTGTGACGTAGGCACAGCCTGTTGTAAGGCCTTGTCTTCTAGGTGGTGTTGGCTTACCGCTGGTTTCTTGTCCATGGTTCTTCTGATGATATGGACTTTTGGAAGGATGTATTCAGTATATCCCTCGTATTCCGGTTCTAGTCTGTGTAAGCTACATCTTTTACGTTGCCTATTCGGAGCCACGCTGATGCAGTTGTTCCTTAGGGTACCCGGCTCCTCCGCCAAACAATGGCGCGTTGAAATGGAAGCAGGCTTGACTTCGAAGGCAGGGTTGTAGACTGAACACAGCACTTATACTGAAAACACATTTATTGTGAACTGAAACGTACATGCAGCACTGACTGCCTCTCGGGCAGAGTGCTCTGTTATTTATACACAGACAGAATGTACCAGAAATTAGAAGAATAGTTAACATAAGGAACAAGTAGAAATTACAAGTAAACATAAGAAACATGTAGAACATTCTGGAAATGTTAATTACAAAGAAATAAATTTTTGTCGGTGGACAGGATTGAACCGGCGACCTTCAGCAGCGTAATCCGTGGCGCTCTCTCTTTCGCCACACCGGCAGTCGGTTATCGTGGGGTCTCGCGGCAATATTGGTATTCTGATCAGCTGCTGCCACTGCCATTTTCTGTAGCAAAACTTCATAACGCATTGGCATACATGTTAAAATTGCGTGAAAAATCATTTGTGTGTGACATGCTCATAGAGATTAATTGGTTGTACATTTTATTGCTGCCAAAATACTCTTGTGATACATCATGTGTGGGAGCATATAATAGATCTTTCACTCCTTTCTTTGTTTTGGAACATGTCTGTGTTCTCCCGTCTTTCCTGCTTGACTTTTGCCTCAAAGAGAACAACTAATTTCTAAATTGTTCAGGAACTTTATATAGACGATGTTGATTTGTATTATATTGCAGAAAGAGCACTGCTGAAATTTGTGTCTTTAGGGATAGTAAAATATTAATACATAATAAGTTAAATAAGACAGCAAACAGTTGCAGCTCCATAGTTTTTATTTACAACCAGTTTCGGGCAATTACTGCCCTTCTCGGTGTATATAATTGTGTCATGTACGTTCAGTCTGAAAATGATAGAATGTTGTTGAGAATTCAGTTGTTGGCAGATCGTCTCAGACTACTTAGGCAAATACTGTTTTCAACTGACATAAATAGTAAATGGAAAATGAATCTTTCAGTCTTAAACAGAGTGTACATTGTAATGAAAGTTCCCAATGGAAAAAAGCTTTGTGCTAGGCAGGAACCCATGGCCTCTACATTACTTAAAACTGTCTTTTTGTTCCTTCATATGCCTGCTGTTATTTGACAATAATAACTCCATGTATCTGTTCAGCACAGATTCGGATGATTTTGCACCAACAGTTTCATCTCCCTGATGACAAGCCTTTCTTCAGACGTGCAAATGCTTTTGTTTTTCGTGATGATTTACCAAAACCATTTCCACTGATTAATCCACATGAAGGCCTCAATCCATCAGGAGGTAAATACAGACAAAATGATATGTAACACAACATTGTTTAGTAAATGAGTATAGCAGTTATTATTTGACAATAGTGTCTACATCCATTTGAAGAGGAAATATAATGCAGTAAAAATTATAGTTAAAGGTGGAGAGGTGGCTGTTGTTCGGGGCCTGTACAGTTATCACCATTACATGCAAGACCGAATAGACGATGATGGATGGGGATGTGCCTATAGATCACTTCAGACAGTGGTCTCCTGGTTCAGGTAGATTGTCATGTTCTGCAATTCAGTATTAAGAAAGTAAAGTATACTTGTTGTATGTAGTTCAACTTACTTTTAATTTTTAAGTGATCTTAGCTGTAGAGCATACAGGTATATTAGCTGGTACTAAGAAGAAAAGATGAACTCGCAATATAAATGTGTGATTTCAGGTGGCAAGGCTATACTGACAAACCAGTACCAACACACAAGGAAATTCAAGAATGCCTTGTTTCAATTGGTGATAAACCATCGTCATTTATTGGATCAAAGCAGTGGATTGGTTCCACTGAAGTCAGCTTTTTCTTAGAAACAGTACTGGGTGTGACTTCAAGAATTTTATCAGTGACCTCTGGTGAGGAGCTTGCATATCAAGGAGGGGAGTTACTAGAACACTTCAGAACACACGGAACTCCAGTAATGATAGGTATGAGTACCATTTATTCATTACAAGAACACCAGATGCTTCTGCTTAAATTTTTCATGTTTTAAATTGTAAGTTTATTCTCTTTGGAGTAAAGCTGTAAGTTCTTCTCACTTGTACCATACTGTAACCTCCCATCTGACTACTAAAACTATGTTGCTAAAGCAATCAGACCTATACGCATGAAAAAATACATCTGCAGTGAGATAGAAAAATAGACTTTGATTTCCCAAAAGCTCACCAGCCCCTGATCTGACACGTTCAACCATGAAAGCAAAGTGTATCAAGAAACTAAGAGAGAAACATAAAAAAACCAAATGCCTGTTCCATTGAATTTCATATGTATCACATTTCAAACACATACACTTTACTGGGCTCATAGGCCACCACACACATCTCCTTTTCTAACTTCGTGAATGACAAATACTGGAGAGACCATGTTGTCTAGTATGCAATGTGAGGATTGAGCTGTGTGCAATTTTACAGATACAGGTATGCAAAATAGCTAGTGTATTGATATTGATAAGTTTTGTGATATCAGCTGTTACTGTTGCTTGGTTATAGTCCCGTAAAGTGTCTTAGCTTCATGTGTTAATAAGGACAGTTTACAACTCACCGCAAAGACGTGGCAACAAACTGCGACAGGCACATAAAAAAGACACACACATACAACACATTTAGCTAATGCCCATGGCCTTCTTCAGAAAATAGAACATTCATGCAATATTTTATGTGCCTGTCACTGCTCATCACCACGTCTTTGCGGTGAGTTGTAAACCGTCCTTATTAGTATATTGTTAATACCAACCTGGACTTTCCATTATTAGCTTCATGTGTATAATACCTACAGAGTGGTGACTCCATTGGAAGGACCATGGGACAATTACAGTTAAGTTACAGCACCAACAAAGTCAAATGAAAGAATTACAGGAACAACCATGGCATTAGAAAGGCCTGATTAAATAACAACAGCAATTATTGTACACTCAGAAGTGGCAGCACGAGAACAAGGTAGTTGTACTGCAACAGTGACATGAGAAGCCACTACAAATAAGACCAGAAGAGGACCACCTGTGGCACTGTTGCAAAGTCAGAAAAGTGTGTGTTCAGACATGTCCTTACTGTGCAGCAGTTGTGAGGTCATGTCCTATTATCTGCTGCCACTCCCCAACACATTCCCAGCAGTACAAGTAAACCACATGACATTTAAACCCCTAGTGCTCTGGATGAACTTTGTTTCATACACCTCAAAAGCAGTTTTGTCCCGGCCAAGATAATAATAGACTCTGCCAAATTTGCACATTGGGACCTGTGGAAAGTAAGAGTTATTCGATTATAGTTGCTGGAGATGCAGCACACTGTGCTTTCACTAATACAAACTGGCATAGATTGGTGATACGTAATGGGAGTACACATCTACAGGCATGTATTATAGTCCCTACCAGAGACAGGCTTGATGACATCACCTCACAGCTCGATGATTTGGTGCTGCACGTCACAGTTCTCAGCATATGCAAACAACAAAATGTCAAACCATCACAAACATGACACAGCATGCTCTTTTGTTCTCATCGGACCAGAAAAAGTGTTTTTGCCATTGAAGTTTTGGAAACATAGACATAAGTGCTAATCTCCATGTTTCTGGGTGGAAATGTAATCAGCAGCCTTCCACACCCAGGGTGCAAGTCTGCCAGTAACACTACCCCAGCCACTTAATCATGATATTTAGTGATGACAGGACTACTAAGGTATAATTCCAAATAATTAATGTATTTACCAACAGCCATAAAGTGTGTTGTTTTATTGAACTACCGGTTTTGGTATTACAATAATACCATCTTCAGGCTCTATACAAATAAAGTTACAAAGCTGTGTTGTATTTATAACATCATACTCTACATATGCCATATAAAATATAAAGAACAACAAGTTCAAATGACTCATCAGCATTGAAGCAACATAATAAGCCATAATGGATGATATAATTAAAAACCACGTAAACCCAATGACGATGTTGTGACTTACCGAGTAAGTGCCGCTATCTAATAAGCATTGCCACATACTGTTTTCTTCAATTAGAAGGTGGTTCTTCAAAGGCTAGGAGAAGGTCACTCTGATATAAAACGAAAGGATGAGTGAGAGTCATGGATAAATCCAGTCATAGTGTCTTTTCCTGGCTTGGGCAGCTTCCTGGTCAGTGTCTGTTTTCACATGTTAGGGGCAGCTGTTTCTTTCACCTTTCTAGATCACATCTAGAATTGTAAACCCTGACTGCGGTCAGAACTGTTTCGATTGGAAGATCAGACAATCAGCCAAACATGACGAGTCTTCTAATAAATAAATCCACTGGCTTGGATCAAAAACCCAAGCAAAAGGCGTCATTCGGATACGGTGGGATGCCACTTAGAAGATCAAGGTGAACCGGAGCACCTGGCGAGCCCAAAAAATATGCATTCACAGAGTTTTAAGAAGAAACTTAAATTCAACAAGAAAGGGAAGTTTTCATACTTTGCAGCATTAAATATTAACTCACTGATGGAAGTTGGTAAATTGAAGCACTTAATTGATGTACTTAATAACAGCTCTCCAAGAACTTCAAAAAAAAGATCAGAATCCAGTTGAATCAGGAGGATATTGTCTCTATAAAGAAGGAGTAGTGTTTCTGGTTCACAATAGTTTTAATAGATTCAATAGAGGAATTCTCCTCAAGCAATGACAGCAGCCTTAACAATTAAAGTAGAAAAGAAAACCTACACCTTGATAAATATACATGCATCAACAAACAATAAAAACAAAAACGATAGAGAAGAAGTGAACAAATTTTTGGAAGCACATATTAAAATTTTACTTGGAGATTTTTACACAAAAATAGGACTCGGAAGGTGATACCGCCCAGTAATAGGAAAATGGCCAGCTCAAATTAACAAACAGGAATCGTCAAAGGTTAATTGAGCTTTGTACAGACCATGGATTTGTTTTGGAAACTACCAGATTTAAGAGGCAACCACACAAATTAATTACCTGGAAATGTCCTAACATAAAATTGGGGGAATTCCAAATTGATCACCTTGCCATGGATAAAAATTATCGTAAGGAACTTTATAATGTCAAAGTTCTCTGTGGGGTAGACATTGATTCAAATCATTATATATATAAAGTATATGAAGTCTACTTACCAGGTGAAGGAGCACAGACAGTGATAGTAACAAATAAACACACATACACACACAAACACACACACACACACACACACACACACACACACACACAAACGCTGCTTTCGCAGCCTAGCTGCTGCGGCAGGCAGAAGGGAAGGAGGGGGAAAAGGAACGTAAAAAATAGATGAAGTACACTTACCAGGCGAAGGGGCACAGGCAGTAATAGCAGCAAATAAACACACACACACACACACACACACACACACAAAAATGCTAGCTTTCGCAGCCTAGCTGCTTCATCAGGCAGAAGGGAAGGAGAGGGAAAAGGAAATGATGAGGGGGTAAGGAGCCATTCCAATCCCGGGACAGGAAAGACTTACCTTGGGGGAAAAAATGGAGGGTAAATAAATGCACATACACCCACACATTTACACAGACACAAGTACACTTAGGCAGACATACTGTAGAACTGTAGAAAGCAAAGAAGTTAGAAGTTAGACAGAGATGCCACTTGAGGCAGAGGCTCTGTCCAGAGAACCAAGGCAAAGATGTTAAGATGGTGGGTGGGAATTCGAATTTAGCGGAATACCAATACACCAATAACCTGATAACAGCCTTCACATCCCGCAGCTATCCTCCTGGTCTGGTACAGAAGCAAATTGCCAGAGCCACTTCCTCATCCCCCCAATTTAAGAACCTTCAACAAAACCCCAGAAGTGCCCCTCTTGTCACCGGATACTTTCCGGGACTGGAGCGGACTCTGAATGTGGCTCTCCAGCAAGGATACGACTTCCTAAAATCCTGCCCCGAAATGAGATCCATCCTTCATGACATCCTTCCTACTCCACCGAGAGTGTCTTTCCGCCGCCCACCTAACCTCCGTAACCTCCTAGTCCACCCCTATGAAATCCCCAAACCACCTTCCCTACTTTCTGGCTCCTACCCTTGTAACCGCCCCCGTTGTAAAACCTGCCCTATGCACCCTTCCACCACCACTTACTCCAGTCCCGTAATCCGGAAGGTGTACACGATCAAAGGCAGAGCCACTTGCGATAGTACCCACGTGATCTACCAACTGACATGCCTGCACTGTGAAGCGTTCTATGTGGGAATGACCAGCAACAAACTGTCCATTCGCATGAATGGACACAGGCAGACAGTGTTTGTTGGTAACAAGGATCACCCTGTGGCTAAACATGCCTTGGTGCATGGCCAGCACATCTTGGCACAGTGCTACACCGTCCGGGTTATCTGGATACTTCCCACTGACACCAATCCTTCAGAACTCCGGAGATGGGAACTAGCCCTTCAGCATATTCTCTCTTCCCGTTGCCCACCTGGTCTCAACCTCCGCTAAATTCGAATTCCCACCCACCATCTTAACATCTTTGCCTTGATTCTCTGGACAGAGCCTCTGCCTCAAGTGGCATCTCTGTCTAACTTCTAACTTCTTTGCTTTCTACAGTTCTACAGTATGTCTGCCTAAGTGTACTTGTGTCTGTGTAAATGTGTGGGTGTATGAGCATTTATTTACCCTCCATTTTTTCCCCCAAGGTAAGTCTTTCCTGTCCCGGGATTGGAATGGCTCCTTACCCCCTTCCTTAAAACCCTCATCATTTCCTTTTCCCTCTCCTTCCCTTCTGCCTGATGAAGCAGCTAGGCTGCGAAAGCTAGCATTTTGTGTGTGTGTGTGTGTGTGTGTGTGTGTGTGTGTGTGTGTGTGTGTGCCAACCGAACATCAAGATTGGTTGAAACATAAAACTAAACTGCCTAGCATTTGCAGACGATCTTGCACTGCTGGCAAATAATGTGGAAAAAATTAAAGTCCCACTCCACCGAAAGTGCCTTTCCGCCGCCCACCTAACCTCTGTAACCTCCTAGTCCATCTCTATGAAATCACCAAACCACCTTCCCAACCTTCTAGCTCCTACCCTTGTAACCACCCCAGTTATAAAACCTGCCATAAGCACCCTTCCACCACCACTTACTCCAGTCCCATGACCCGTAAGGTGTACACGATCAAGGGCAGAGCCACTTGCGATAGCACCCACGTGATTTACCTACTGACATGCCTGCACTGTGAAGCGTTCTATGTGGGAATGACCAGCAACAAACTGTCCATTCGCATGAACGGTCACAGGCAGACAGTGTTTGTTGGTAATGAGGATCACCGTGAGGCTAAACATGCCTTGGTGCACGGCCAGCACATCTTGGCGCAGTGCTAA
The DNA here is from genome assembly GCA_026315105.1 of Locusta migratoria. Taxonomy (NCBI): domain Eukaryota; kingdom Metazoa; phylum Arthropoda; class Insecta; order Orthoptera; family Acrididae; genus Locusta; species Locusta migratoria. The sequence goes on along the minus strand of CM048749.1, from coordinate 105,851,507 downwards.
CCATCCAGGTTATCTGGATACTTCCCACCGACACCAACCCACAATTTCTTCACTTTTGAGGGCCAAACATACCAACAACTAAAGGGAACAGCCATGGGAACCAGAATGGCCCCCTCGTACGCAAACTTATTTATGGGAGGCTTAGAGGAAGCTTACCCTGGATACCCAAGCCTGTCAACCCAAAGTTTAAAATAGATTCATTGATGACATCTTAATGATCTCTACTCACAGTGAAGAAGAACTCCAGAATTTCCTCTTCAACCTCAACTCCTTTGGTCCCATCAAATTCACCTGGTTGTATTCCAAATCCCATGCCACCTGTCCAACGGCTTACTTCACATATCCGTCCACATCAAACCTACCAATAAACAACAGTACTTGCATTATGATAGCTGCCATCCATTCCACATCAAATGTTCCCTTCCCTACAACTTAGTTCTTCGTGGCAAACGAGTCTGCTCCAGTCCCGAATCTCTGAACCAGTACACCAATAACCTAATAACAGCTTTCACATCCCGCAGCTATCCTCCTGATCTGGTACAGAAGCAAATTGCCAGAGCCACTTCCTCATCCCCCCAAATTCTGAACCTCCAACAGAAGAACCCCAGAAGTGCCCCTCTTGTCACCGGGACTGTGGTGGACTCTGAATGTGGCTCTCCAGCAAGGATACAACTTCCTTAAATCCTGCCCCGAAATGTGATCCATCCTTCATGACATCCTTCCCACTCCACCGAGAGTGTTTTTCTGCCGCCCAACTAACCTCCATAACCTCCTAGTTCATCCCTATGAAATACCCAAACCACCTTCTCTACCTTCTGGCTCCTACCCCTGTAACCGCCCCCGTTGTAAAACTTGCCCTATGCACCCTACCACCACCACTTACTCCAGTCCCGTAACCTGGAAGGTGTACACGATCGTAGGCAGAGCCACTTGCGATAGTACCCATGTGATTTACCAACTGACATGCCTGCACTGTGAAGCGTTCTATGTGGGAATGACCAGCAACAAACTGTCCATTCGCATGAATGGTCACAGGCAGACAGTGTTTGTTGGTAATGAGGATCACCCTGTGGCTTAACTCGCCTTGGTGCACGGCCAGCATATCTTAGCACAGTGTTACACTGTCCGGGTTATCTGGATACTTCCCACCGACACCAATCTTTCAGAACTCCGGAGATGGGAACTTGCCGTTCAGCATATTCTCTTCTTCTGTTGCCCACCTGGTCTCAACCTCCGCTAAATTCAAATTCCCGTCCACCATCTTTAACATCTTTGTCTCGGTTCTCTGGACAGAGCCTCTACCTCAAGTGGTATCTTTCTTTCTACAGTCTGTCTGCCTAGGTGTATTTGCATATGTGTGGGTGTGGGTGTGTATTTGTTTACCTTCCTTTTTTTCCCCCAAGGTAAGTCTGTCCTCTTTCGGGATTGGAATGGCTCCTTACCCATTCCCTTAAAACCCTCATCATTTCCTTTCCCCTCTCCTTCCCTTCTGCCTGAGGAAGCAGCGAGGCTGTGAAACCTAGCGTTTTTGTGCATGTATATATGTGAGTGTTTTATTTATTTGTGTTACTATCACTACCGGTGCTCCTTCACCTGGTAAGTAATCTTCATCTACTATAAAAATAAAGATTGTTTGACTTACCCAAAGCACAGGCTCGCCGATAGACACAAAAAACACAAATGAAAACACACATACACACACAAACAAACAAACAAACATTCAAGCTTTCTCAACCGTTGGTTGCTTTGTCAGGAAATGAGGAAGGAAGTAGGGGAAAAAGGAAAGGATGCATGTTTTAAGGGAGTGGATGAGGAGTCATTCCAATCCCATGAGTGAAAGGACTTACCTTAGGGGGGAAAAGGAAGGTAAACAAATACACACACACCCACACGTAAACACACCTAGCCAGACATTTGTGTATATATAAAATAAAAACAGGAAGCACACAGTGGGGAAGGGGCATGAATTGGAAGGAAATGTAGGATGTGAGGGGGAGGGAGACTGTGGGGCGTGGAATGTAGGATGTTAGATTATCTGAGGTTGAGGTCAGGATGGTTGCGGGACCGTAGGATGCGCTATAGGGATAACTCCCATCTCTGCATTTCAGAAAAGCTAGTTGAGGAGGGGAGGATCCAGATGGCTCGGGTGGTGAATCAGCTATTACAGTCCAACGTGTTGGCTCCACTGCATGTTGCGCTACAGGATAGTCCATATTGCTCTTGGCCTTAGTTTGATGGTGGCCATTCATCCTGATGGAGAGCTGGTTAGTTGTCATTCCAATGTAGAATGCAGAGCAATGATTGCAGCAGAGTTGGTATATTACATGGCTGCTTTAACAGGTGGCCCAGCCTCTGAAGGGGTAGGATAAGCCTGTGACGGGACTGGAATAGGAAGTGCTGGGTGGGTGGATTGGGCAGATTTTGCATTGGGGTCTTCTACAGGGATATGATCTCTGTCGTAAAGGGTTTGGATTAGGAGTGGCATGGGAAATCCGTTTATGGACTAGGTCTGGTGGGTAATTTCTGTCTGTGTAGGCCTTTGTGAGGCTTTCGGCATACTGGTTAAGGGAGTTCTCATAACTGCAGATTCGCGTTGAATGTACCATAAAACTGCAATAACATAGCCCTTTGGAATATCCAAATTCCCATATATGATATTTGGCTTGCAGAATGTGTCAGACTTTTCAGTGATTTATAAAAAAGGTTTGCAGCAACTAGACCTCTGCTTTGCCTAACATAGATAATGTGTTTTTAGCATCTTCATCGCCAGATAAACATATGAGACATTTAAGCGTAGTTTTCCAAAAGTTTGATGACTACACAATACTCATATCCAGCAAAATGTGCTAGTGAAGTGACGTTACTGGGATTTCAGGTTACTGCCACCAGTACATTAGCACCTGTTGAGCACATTGCCACACTTAAATCTTACCCATCCCAAGAACAGTGCATGAATTGTTTCAATACCAGGGATGATAAACTTTTATTCCCACTATTTACTCTGAGCTGCTGTGCCCCAAAGTCTGTGGTTCCAATCTGTCGCTTGGATTGATAAAATGCAGGAAGCATTTTAGGCCTACCAAAAAAGCCTTGCAAAACTCATCCTACTTGCACACCAAACCATTGATGACATATTCACTATATATACAGAACTTTCATCACTTACTTTGACTACTCACAACCATGAAATAACATTTCCTTTGTCCAAACCAACTATCTCAATTTTAACAATTTTGGAATTTACTACAAACATTCATCAAAAAAGCAGTTTGGAGAATGTGAATCAGAACTATATTTGAAGATGTTTTCATTTTTAAGATGCCGTGTCTGCAGTTCTTCATAAAATATTGTCCAAAATAGTGCTAAACAAATACTCTAAAAATTATTTTGAGCAATTAGTTCAGGAGCACACTCAAATAGGAAACAGTTGTCAAATCACACTTGTTATCTTAGCAACAAGTAAGCCTGAACTCATATTGAGCATCAAAGTGGATACAGGGATTAGTGAAAACTGGATTGTCATAGAGATACTAAATATCAAAAGTACCAAATTACCCAAAAAGAAATAAAAATATATCTATAAAAAAGTTCAGAAAACTTAGGTTAATGCCTCCCTTAGACTCAGTCTCCAGATTAAATTATGTTAGTTGTTCGTTCAATAGATCCGTGTTTAGGATATCTTCGTGGGTATGGACATGTCAGTATTCTCTTTTCCCTTTTTTTTCAATTATTATTACAAGCTGATAATATAATAATACTAATACAGATACATACATTTTTACAAGCTGATAATATAATAATACTAATAGTATGAATACAGATACATACATCATTTGTTCTATTTAAAAATACATCGGTGGAGTAGAAGGAGTTGGCCTCTAGAAAGTCTTTTAGGCTCCTCTTAAACTGATCTGTATTTGTAGCTAAATTTTATGGTTGCTGGTAAATTATTGAAATATATCTTCCTGAGTAGTAGACCCCTTTTTGAACTAAAGTAAGTGCTTTTAAGTCCTTGTGTACATCATTTTTGTACCTAGTATGTATGAACTAAGCTTTTTGTTGAGACAAATTTCATTAAGGAATAAATATACTGAGAGGCAGTACTTAACACATTGTAGAGAGTGCCCACGCCAGACTCATTCAGCGGTAGTTAGACGGACTGCACCCAAATCTGACTCTTGCAGCACTGAAAATTTGTAGCAGCCATTTTGCAACCTGCCCTCTGTTGGTCACCACGTAAAATGAAGTAGATTGAAAGGTTCTCTGCATTATGCTGCCACATAGTGAGTGGAGTTTTAACTATGGTATTTATACACTACAAAAGGGCTTTGTATTTCTCACTCTCTGTTGAGTCCTACTGCTTTTGTGTGCTACCTCCTTAGTAACTTGTAATTTGTGGCTGTTTGTTGATGATGCTGTGGTGTATGGGACGGCGTCATCTTTAACTGACTGTAATAGCATACAGGATGACTTAGACAAAATTTCTAGTAGGTGCGAAGAATTGCAGCTAGCTCTCAATATAGAAAAATCTAAGGTGATGCGCATGAGTAGGAAAAACAATCCCATAATGTTCAAATACAGCATTAGTAGTGAGCTTCTTGATGTTGTCGTGCCGTTCAAATATCTAGGCGTAACATTGCAGAGCGATATGAAATGGAACGAGCATGTAAGGACAGTTGTGAGTAAGGCAGACAGCCGACTTCGGTTTATTGGGATAATTTTGAGAAGATGTACTTCACTTGTAAAGGAGACCGCGTATAAAACGATTGTACGACCACGTCTTGAGTATTGCTCAAGTGTTTGGCACCCACAGCAGATCAGTTTAAAGGAAGACATAGAGGCAGTTCAGAGGCGAGCAGCTAGGTTTGTTACTGGTAGGTTCGACCAATGCGCGAGTGTCACGCAAATGCTCCGGGAAGTCAAATGGGGATCGCTGGAGGAAAGACGACGTTCTTTTCGTGAATTTCTGTTGAGGAAATTTACAGGCCCAGAATTTGAATCTGAGTGTAGTACGATCTTGCTGCCGCCTACTTAGTACTTACATTTCAAGTGGTGATCACAAAGACAAGATAAGAGAAATTAGGGCTCGTACGGAGGCATATAGGCTTTTTTTTTTTTTTTTTTTCCTCGTTCAATTTGGGAGTGGAATAGGAAAGGAAATGCCTAGTAGTGGCAGAGTGTACCCTCCAGAACTTGTTGATAGCCCAGATATCTGCGAGACATTCTTTCTCAGTTGTAGAGTTATTTATCTCAGACTTTGAGAGTACTCTTGATGCATAGGCTATCACATTTTCGGCACTGTCCTGAACTTTTACAAGCACTGCACCAATCCCATAACCACTGGCATCTGTGTGACGTTTAGTTTCCGCATTCTCGTCGTACAAGGCTAGCATTGGTGCAGCATTTAGAGCCTCCTTAAGTGTCCAGAAAACTTTTTCATTTGTCTCATCCCAGTAAAACTTGGCATCTCCCTGCAGAAGTTCTTGTAATGGACGTGCCTTGTTACAAAATCCTTTTATGAAACGTCAGTAGTATGAGCACAGCCCAAGAAAACTTCACACATCATGAATGTGCTGAGGAGTTGGAAATTCTGTGACTACTTTATCTGGATCAGGATGGACACCATCTCCTTTGACTAGGTGCCCCAGGATTTTTCTCTCTTTGGCGACGAAGAGGCACTTCTTTGAATTGAGGCGGAGTCCTGCAGTCTGAACACACTTCAACACAGTTAACATGTGACACAGATGTTCTTCAAATGTTTTCAAGAAAATGACAATGTGATCTAAATAGCAAAGACACGTCGTCCACTTAAGGTGTCGGAGCAAGTTGTCCATCATGCGTTCGAATGTGGCTGGAGAATTACATAATCCAAATGGCATTACTTTGAATTCATAGAGGCCATCAGGTGTAATAAAAGCCGTCTTCTCCCTGTCAAATTCATCAACCTTGATTTGCATGTAACCTGTCTGTATGTACATAGTTGAGAAGTATGAAGCTCCTTTCAGGCAGTCTAATGTGTCGTCAATGACTGGCAATGGGTAGAAATCTTTCTTTGTGATTCTGTTCAGTCGTCGATAGTTGACACAGAATCACCACGTGCCATCATTCTTCTTTACGAGGACCTCTGGAGATGACCAAGGACAATCCGAAGGTTGAATAATGTCTTCGTGCAATACCGTCTCCACTTCCTCCTGAATTATCCGTCTTTCAGCTGGCAATACTCTATACGAACGCTGGCTAATTGGTGGATTATCCCCAGTATTGAAACGGTGCTTTATCGTGGGCCATTTCGCCCGACTTTTCCCCTGTTGACGTGTAAATGCACCCATAAATTGGTGTAGTATAGCTAACACCCGCTGTCGTTCCTTGGTCAGTCTGTATCCTCCAACGTGTTGTCGGTACTAACAGCAGGGTGTGAGTCTTCGTTGATGACGTTGAGCTCACCGTCCTGGATTGGTTCAGCTGTCCTGATACACATTCATTTGGGGATAAGTTTTTACTGCTTGTGACAATTAGTGATCCATATCTCTCCTCAACCACCGGTAATGCTTATGATAGCTGCTGGTGCGTAAATTTCTTTGTTGAGCCTGATAAACTTTTTACGGTCAACAAGTACTTCACAGTTTAACCGGTCATCTGTGTTTGCGACTGCAACTCCTCATGATCAACATCGGGATCGTCACATTGTCAACGGCAAATAACTTCACAGAAAATTCTGTGTTACATGTACCCGTTGGAATGACTTCTCAATTTGCAGCTCAGATCTTCCACAATCAATGATAGCTTGGGATGCCTGAAGGAATTCCCATCCAAGGATGACATTGTGACTACATTCTGTTAAAACGACAAATTCGAATGGCTGGGTCCTGTTGTTGATGCTTATTCTTGCGACTCAAGTTCCAGCTGGTTTTGCGACCTTCAGCACAGTTGCCGCAGTATCACAGAACATTGTCTTCTTTAGTGAGTGGTGGTAATTTTCCGACAATACAGAGAAAGAAGCTCCTGAATCCAACCAGTGCCCGGACAGGTTGGCTGTCGATTATGATGGCTATGAGGGTGCGGCGGCTAGGGGAGCGGCTGGTACCTCTGTATGGCGACGGTGAAAGGCAGCGGCGCGTCGGGAAGCAACCTCATCCAGGGTACAGCGATGGGCTTTTTCACATAGGTCGACTGAAATAATCAGCAGGTGACTGCTTGGGATAGAACTGCTCTGATGGCTGACGTCTTGCAGCAAAATAATCGATGGAAACTTGCCTTCTCTCTCTGCAGTAGCGGACGATATGTCCAGGGCGCCCACAGTGGAAACATAGTGGTGTGTTGTCTTCTCTCCTCCAGACGTCTGTTCTTCTGCTGGGCGTCATAGTTGCCGGGTGAGTTGGTTGTGGCCGCGTCAGCCGGTTCATAGGCTGCAGTTTGGTGGCTGCAGTATAAGTCATAGCAGGGCCACACCTTTCTTCACGTCGTGTGCGATTGGTGGGGCAGACAGGAGCTAAAGTCTGAAATTCTTCTTCCTCAGCGGCGTTAACTCCCTCGTGACTTACAGGACTTACATCCATGGCCATAATCTGATGCTTGCTTGGTCTAATACTCCCGGCTGCCATAAACTGTTGTAATTCTTCTCTCACAATTTGTCGTATGAGAGAAGCGAAGTTATGCTTGTCTTCCACAACGGCCATAGGGACTACATTGGAGAGTCTGTCATACGACTGTCATCCAACCCTCCTTTGTTGCATCTCTTCAATACGCTGGCACCACTTGATGCTCTCTTCCGTCGTGGTGACGTCTTGTATCAGAAGAGCTTGGTACATAATTTCTGCAATACCCTTCATCAGGTGAGTGATTTTGTCGGCCTCAGTCATATTCAGATTGACTATGCTACACAGGGCCAAAACATTCTGTATGTATTGACTGTGTCGGCTCACCATGTCATTGGGCCCGGTTCTTCATTTGTTCTTCCGCCGAGTGGATTTGTCGCTGGCGGTCTCCAGAGGTCTTCTTGAGTTCCATCTGGAACATTTCCCAGTCATTCAGCTTATCTTTGTTGTTTTCAAACCATTGCTGGGCTGTTCGGTCCAGGTAGAAATAAAAGTTGGCCAAGCACATTGCATGATCCCATCTGTTGTTCTTGGCAACTCGGTTGAACCCTTTTAGCCTTTTGTTGGGGTCCTGTCCAGCGTCCCCAGAGACGGGTGTCTGATGTGCAGCTGGCCTACCGCTTGTTTCGTGTCCATGGTTCTGCTGATAATATGGACTTTTGGAAGGATGCACTCGGTATATCCCTTGTATTCCGCTTCCAGTCTGTGTAAATGGTGGCTTTTATGTTGCCAAATTGGAGCCACGGTGATGTAGCTGTTGCACAGGATACCCGGCACCATCACCAAAAAATGTCGCATTGAAATGGAAGCAGGCTTGACTTCGAAGGCAGGGTTGTCAACTGAATACAGCACCTATAATGAAAGCAGGTTTATTGCGAACTCAACATACACGCAGCACTAACTGCCTATCAGACAGAGTGCTCTGCTATTTATACACAGACAGAATGTACCAGAAATTAGAAGAATAGTTAACATAAGGAACAAGTAGAAATTACAAGTGAACATAAGAAACATGTAGAACATTCTGGAAATGATAATTACAAAGAAATAAATTTTTGCCGGTGGACGGGATTGAACCGGCGACCTTCAGCACCACAGCAGTTGGTTAACATGGGGTCTTGCGGCATATATATAAATGATTTGGGAGAAAATCTGAATTCCCCTTTTAGTTTGCTTGTACATGATGCTGTGATTTATTGGAAAATCAAAATGAACTGCACAATGATTTAGATAAGATATCTGTATGGTGCAAAAATTTAACAATTTGTTCTAGATAATTAAAAGTGTGATGAGTTCTGCGTTAGTACTAAGAGTAATCTTCATTTGAAATACAAATCAGCAAAAACTGAGGCAGTAAATTCAACTAAATATCTAGGAATTACTATTATGATGGATATCATTTGGAAAGAATACACAGAAAATGGTGGATGGAATGTGAACCAAAGACTTTTTTCTTCTCAGAACAGCAGTTTGCAGAAGATTCAACAGAACTACTAAAGCAACTACCTGCATTACATTTTGCTGTCTTCTTTTGGAATACTGTTGTGCGAAGTTGGATCTTTATCACATAAGAATGATGGAGAACGTTGCGAAGTTCAAAGAAAGCAGCTTGTTTTGTTTCATTGCAATATAGAAGGGAAAGTGTCAGGAGTTAAGAGTGGGAATCATTACAACAATAATATTTCTTCTTTGCTAATAGATTTCCTTATAAAATTTTGATCACCAAATTTCTTCCCCAAATGTGAAATCTTATTGTTGACTCCCACCTACAAAAAGAGAAATGATCATTGTCATATAGAACAGAGATTTTAGTGTTCTTTATTCCCACACAATATCTGAGAATGGAATGGTAAATAAATAGTATGTAATTAGTTCAATGAACCTTCTGCCAGGTACTTACATGTGATTTCACAGATTACCCATGTAAATGTAGATAAGTTTGAGAGGGAAAAACCTTGTGATCTGCATATTGAATCTCTTAAAAGAGAAATTTACCTTAGTAAAAAGTCTTCTATCAACCTGGTGTCTAATTTCCATAGTACTTTACAATCATTTACATACAACTTATAGCCTCCTCCGTTAGAAATACAATAAATCATAAACTTATTGAGCACTGGCAAGAAAGGTAACAGCTTAATAATAATGCAATAGTATAGAAAAGCGAGACTTTTCTTGACATGCCATGGATCCAGGAACGACGGCAGCTGGTTTAGGCTTGTTGTGTTTACTTACGTTACACATTTTCTGACAGCCAGTGAGAATTCACAAGGGTTCTGCTGATCTGCTGTGATGTCACATTTAATGTAATTATAGTCAGTTATGTACTGAATTTTATTCTATATATTGCCACTTGCCATAATTGGTGGTGCTTGTATGCGACAAATTCTACATGAGCAAGTAAGAGACAATTTGTAGGAAACACACTACCTTCGAGTGCCTACCGTGTATAGGCATGTACCACAATTGTTGCAGCACTGTAGTCCAAATCTGTACTTCCTCATGGCGACCCGCCAACATTTGTGGATTCAGCCATAGCCCACAATGAAATGATGCCACTTCCCTCAGGAGGATAAATTGTGAGAATGAGATGTGACATTTCATCTATTATGCTTGTTGGGGCTCAGACCTATTTTTCAGTGATAAAATAAAAAAATCCTGTTTTGTGTCACTTTTCTTGACATGCTGCAATATAGAGCTATTCTGATAATTTGTGACCATATGCCTTACTTTTATCTCTGTTTCAGGTGGTGGTGTTTTGGCTCATACAATCATAGGAGTCCACTATTGCAATGAAACTGGTAATTTGAAATTTCTTATCCTAGATCCACATTACACTGGTGTTGATGACCTAAGTATTGTTCAAAGTAAAGGGTGGTGTGGATGGAAAGGTGTTGAGTTTTGGTCGAAAGGAGCTTTCTATAACTTATGTTTACCAATGTGTCCTGTGCTTATTTAAAATATACATATTCTTTTCAACTGATATTTTTTGAAATTGTGTACTTTAAAGACCAGGCATGTTACTTCTGCTAGCACTGCATTTCCTGTTCAGTTTTATAATCTTTCAAACTGTTTTTAAGGTTGATGTTCTCTTTCCTGTGTCATTAACTTGTTTGGGTATCTGGCATGAATCATTCCACAAGTCTTCTTGTTAATCACCCGATTAACATATTTAAACATAAGAAATTATGTTTGCAAGACTGTTATGAAATTGCTATTGCTGATAGAATAGTTTTATAGATATTGAGGTAATCAATACTCATCTCCCTTCATTTAAAATGTGGGTGTTAAAGCTTTCATTTTTGTTTGTATGAGTTTGAAAGAAAAATACTAACTGAAAGAAAATGTGCTATGCAGGATAAATGCTTTTTAAAGAATTGTCTGTAAATAGTATCTGTCATGTGTAAGGTGTAACTTGTTTGGTTCCTGTAATTTTAACTGCATTTATTTCTAAAAATTATTGTTAACATTTTATATTGTTATTTTTGTGATGTTTTATATGGTCTTGTTCTGTTTTTCACATTGGATAATTAAGTTGTTTTGAAAAATAAGACATTTTGTTTCAAAAAATATTTGTCTCATTTTTTATTTTCTGGGACTACATTTAACTCTTTGCTGCCAGCAACTAACAAGATTTTTTTGTGAGAAAAGAAAATTACTGTAAAAAGTAAATGTACAATCATTAAGGCCATGGCTTAAAATTTAAGTTGTGTGAATGTGATTATCGTCGTTAGAGAGGCCATTGAAATTCGCACAAGTAACGACCTCATAAAACGTGACTGCGGCTATAATCTTAGCAAAGCTTGGGAACCAGCGATTGGGGCACGGGGCGCGGACCGCGGAGGGGTCGCTCCGCGGACCGAGGGTATTTAAATGGCCCGCTACCAGGCTAGAACCCAGTTCCCTGCGAGCAGCCATAGCGTGCGGATCTCCGTGCCGGTGCGTTTCCAGGAGCTCAGTCCTTCAGTTCACCTGATGATGTCGACATGTATGATCGCCGAAATATTGTGCCCGTTGGACACTATAGACCGGCAGTTACATTGCCTCCAAGTATTCATCCATTTATTTCATTTATTTATTTTCCAGATTGTACCACAGTCTCCAAAACACTGAGGCTACATTTCTCAGTATTTTGCAGTGGGGACTTTTCCTTATACTATTTCTTCACAACATATTTACCTAAATACAAGTTCTCTGCAGGACTTCACAATCGATACACTGAAATTAACAAAGGTTCCACTGCTCTCCAGCCTATCTCTACTGCTGTCTGGTGACAAGTCTGGAATAATAGGAGACAAGGTGGAGTGTAGCTGGGAGCAGTGGGCCACTGTGGCCCAACAAACAATAATAGATTGTCTTCATTCAAGCAATGCGTAAAATAATGAAAAGATAAATCACTTACAATTGATTGTTGTGTGGAGCACAAATACACAAACAAAAAAATATTTGTAGTGAGAATACTATTTGCGGAAGTCCACACATCAACCTGCTATAGGTAATTGGGTGTCTTTTCCTTGTTTTACATATAATCTGCAACCACTTTATTTTGCTTTTGCAGAGGCTCCATTTCTGTGTAATTGCTGAGTTAGGACCATAGGTACAGTCTTCTTATATTGAGATAGTTGTTTGTAAATTTCTGATATCAAAATTTTTAGACTTGTAGCTTCTTACCAATTTGTCATTCATCGGTACAGTTCAGCAGTCACCTGTCTCTTTTCTCAGGATAGGCCCTAACCAAATGTAGCACACTTGAAATATCTGGCAATGAAAGTATTAGTTGTATGCCTAACATTTAGAAACCATTACATTACTACACTACTAATCACTGCAACCAAGGTGACTAAATCACATGACAATATAATACACAGTGTAACACTAAAACGAACAGTGTAAGTTTTGTTTGTGTGTTTTGGGAGGATGATATCACCTACATCATATTGTAACAGATCAGCATGAACAGATTACAATTTGTTGTAGGATGATCATCTTTGAATGAATTTATATTTTAGGTCAAAATTATCTTTTAATTCAATGATCTATACAAAATTAGGCTGAAATTTAGAAATAGTGTGACATTTTTTCTTCTGTGTACTTGCCTGGAAATGACTTCCTTTTCCCTCTCAATTATCTTTCACAGAAGTCTTGCATTAACAATATACCTCCCCTCCATATTGTCGCGTTGAAAGGGAAGCATGCTTGACTCCGAAGGCAGAGTTGTAGAGTGAATACAGCAGGTTTATTGCGAACTGAACATACATGCAGCACTGACTGCCACTCGGGCAGAGTGCTCTGATATTTATACATAGCCAGAATGTACCAGAAATTAGAAGAATAGTTAACATGAGAAACATGTAGAAATTACAAGTGAACATATTGATGATATAGAACATTCTGGAAATGACAATTACAAAGAAACAAATTTTGCCAGTGCACGGCATTGAACCGACGACCTTCCGCACCACAATCGATGATGCTATCCATTGCGCCACACCAGCAGTTGGTTAACTCGTGGTCTCGCGGCATTGCTCCCTTTCCTGAAAGAACAGTGACCTGCTGTTAGGTTCCCTGTGGAGCCAGCAGCAGTGTCCTGGATCTTGAACTTGTCATGGGTCCTCTGTATTGCAGTTTGGAGAATCCATCCCTTCTGCACGTTTAGTGATGATAGACGTTCCTGTCATGGATTCATCAGTATCATTATCGTCCATTGAGTCCTCAAACAAGAAACCATTATCACCAATGTGCTCTTCAGGGTTGTAGTAAGGCTTCATCCGGAGGACGTGAACAATGTCTCTTCTTTTTAGTGGTTTTAAAAAGCTTGTTGTTATACTGCTGATGGTCCTTCTCCTGGGCGTCCAGTGCCCATATGTGAGCCAGCTATCTTCCTTCTTCAACCCTGGTGATGAGCTCTTTCACATAGTCATCCTGAGTGTCATCTGGCTGGAACGGGAACAGAGTATCCATTCTCGTCTCAGCTTCACGGCCATGGAGCAGAAAAAACAGCTTGAAGCCTATGGTGTCTTGTCTTGTGTTATAAGCAAATATCACAACTAGCAGTATTGTATCCCAATTCTTCTGCTCAACATCGATGTACATCAACAGCATATATATGCTAATGTAATGTTAAAATGTTCTGTAACATCATTTGTCTGAGGATGATGTGCAGTTGTCATTCTGTGGACAATATTGTAACGTAACATTACCTTTGATACTAGTTTTGACTGGAATACTTTTCCACAATCAGATATCATCATAAGTGGAGCTCCATGCTTCAGAATAATGTCTCATACAAGGAATTTTACGATCTCTGGAGCTTCTGTGGTCGGCACAGGTTTTGTAACAGCGTAGTGTGCGAGGTAGTCAGTGCAGACTATTATCCATCGGTTATCAGTTGTCGACTTCAGGAACCTCCCTAAAAGATCAATCCCAACTTGGTGGAATGGAGCTCCTGCAGGTGGAATCAGTACGAGTTGCCCTGGAGGTAATTGCGGCACATGCTTCCATTGCTGGCACTTTTTACAGTGACTCACATAGTGCTTGACAGATCGCTAGAGATCTTTCCAGTAATACCTGCATCTGATTCTGTCTAGGGTCTTCACGAATCCCAGATGACCATACATTGCAGCATCGTGGAAATACTTGAGAATAGCAGGCTGGAGATGAGCTGGAATGACCTGTAGCCATTTGGGGCCCAGTGAATCATAGTTGCTCTTATACAATGTCCCGTTTATAAGTTGGAACTCTCCATTGGTCGGTTCTCCTTTCTCCAAGGCCCCTATGGTTTATAATAGTGCTGGATCTTCCCTCGGCTGTAAAATCACCTAATTCAGTGATGGCTGAAATTTCATTCATGCTGTTGTGTTCCACTAATGGATTCCTCGAAAGGCAATCGGCATCCTTGTGTTTGCACCCATTCTTGAATACCACTGGGACATTATACTCTTGGAGTCTTAGTACCCATCTTGCTAGTCAACGTGATGGAACCTTCAAGCTATTCAGCCAACACAAAGACTGGTAGTCTGTCATAATGGTGAATAGTTTGCCAAATAAATACGGTCAGAACTTGGTGGCAGTCCAGATAACTGCAGAACATTCATTCTCAGTTGTAGAGTAGTTTATCTCGGACTTTGAGAGTACTCTTGATGCGTAGGCTATCACCTTCTCAGTACCTTCCTCAACAAGCACTGCACCAATCCCCTGGCGTCTGTGTGAAGTTCAGTTTCCGCATTCCCACCATACAAGGCTAGAACTGGTGCGGAAGTTAGAGCCTCCTTAAGTGCATGGAAAGCGCTTTCTTTTGTTTCATCTCAGTAAAACTTGGTGACTCCCTGCAGAAGTTCTTGCAATGGACATGCCTTGTTCAAAATCCTTTCATGAAACGTCGGTAGTATGAGCACAGTCCGAGAAAACTTCTCACATCACGAATGTGCTGAGGAGTTGGAAATTCTGTGACTGTTCTTACTTTATCATCTAAATAGCAAAGACACATAGTCCACTTAAGATGTCGAAGCAAGTTGTCCGTCATGCGTTCGTCTGTGGCCAGAGCATTACATAATCCATATGTCATTACATTGAATTCATAGAGGCCGTCAGGTGTAATAAAAGCTGTCTTTTCCCTGTCAACGTCGTCAACCTCGATTTGCCAGTAACCTGTCTGCATGTCCATAGTTGATAAGTATGTAGCTCCTTTCAAGCAGTCGAAGGTGTCGTCAATGCGTGGCAATGGGTAGACATCTTTCTTTGTGATTTTGTTTAGCCACTGATAGTCAACACAAAACCGCCATGTGGCATCCTTTTTCTTTACGAGGACCACTGGAGACGACCAAGGAGTCTCCGAAGGTTGAATAATGTCATCTTGCAACATCTTCTCGACTTCCTCCCGAGAATTATCCATCATGCAGCTGACAACACCCTATACGAACACTGGCTAATTGGTGGATGATCCCCAGTATTTATATGGTGCCTTATCATGGGCTGTTTCGTCTGACTTTTCTCCTGCTGGGGTGTGAATGCATCTGAAAATTGGCATAATATAGGAAAAAAAACGCTGGCATTGTTCCTTGGTCAGTGACTGGAACTCTTCTCATTATCAGCATTGGGATCATCACATTGTCAACGGCGAAAAACTTTGCAGAAAATTCTGTGTTACGTGTACCCATCGGAACGACTTCCTCAATTTGCAGCTCAGATCTTCCATAGTCAATGATAGCTTGGGATGCCTGAAGGAATTCCCATCCAAGGATGACATTATGACTACATTCTGTTAAAACGACAAATTTGAATGGCTGGGTCCTGTTGTTGATGCTTATTCTTGCGGCACGAGGTCATACTGGCTGGATGTACCTTCAGCACAGTTGCCCCCGTATCACAGAAAATTGTCTTCTTTAGTGTGCGGCAGTAGTTATCCGACAATACAGAGAAAGAAGCTCCTGAAACAACAACCGGACAGGTTGACCCTCGTTTATGACGTCGATGATATTTCCCAACATTTTAGCAACTGTCGTCTATGGAGGATTTTCATATGCGGTGGTCTCACCTCCGTAAACGGTCGCTTCACTTAGTTCTCCTAGGCACGGTGGCTAGGAGAGCAGCTGGTACCTCTGTATGGCACCAGTAAATGGTAGTAGCGCGTCGGGGAGCGACCTCATCCAGGGTACGGCGATAGGCTTCTTCCCAAAGGTCGACTGAACTCATCAGCAGCTGACTGCCTAGGATAGAACTGCTCTGGTGGCTGATGTCTTGCGGCAAAATAATTGTCGAATACTCGCTTTTTCTCACTGTACTAGGGTTAAGACATGTCCAGGACACCCACAGTGGAAACACAGTGGGAGTGTTGTCTTCAGTCCTCCAGACATCTGTTCTTTTGCGGGGCGTCATAGTTGCCAGAGAAGTTGGTTGTGGCCGCGTCGGCCAGTTCATACTATGCTGTTTGGCGGCTGCAGCGTAAATCGTAGCAGGGCGATGCCATTCTTCACATGGGGTGCGATTGGCGGGGCAGACAGGAGCTAATATCTGAAATACCTCTTCCTCAGCAGTGTTGTCACCCATGTGACTTACACGGCTTACATCCATGGCCATAATCTGATGCTCGCTCGGTCTAAGTGTGCTGGCTGCCATAAACTGTTGTAATTCTTCTCTCACAATTTGTCGTATGAGAGAAGCGAAGTCATGCTTGTCTTCCACAACGGCCATAGGGACTACATTGGAGAGTCTGTCATTCTTCTTTCATCCAACCCTCCTTTGTTGCATCTCTTCAATACGCTGGCACCACGTGATGAACTCTAACATTGTAGCGACGTCTTTTATCAGAAGAGCTTGATACATGTGTTCTACAATATCCTTCATCTGGTGCGTGATTTTGTTGGCCTCAGTCATATTCGGATTGACTAAGCCACCCAGGGCCAAAACATTCTGTATGTTTGACTGTGTCGGCGCACTTTGTCTTTGGCCCCGGTTCTTCAGTTCTTCTTCCGCTGAGCAGATTCTTCTTGAGTTCCGTCTGGAACATTTCCCAGTGATTCAGCACTTGCTTCAAACCATTGCTGGGCTGTTCCGTCCATGTAGAAATAAACATTGGCCAAGTACATTGTATGGTCCCATCTGTTATACTTGGCGACTCAGTCGAACCCTTTTAGCCGGCCGCGGTGGCCGAAGGGACTGAGGCGCTCCAGTCACGGTCTGCACGGCCACTACAGTCCGGGGTTCGAATCCCCCCTCGGGCATGGATATTTGTGCCGTCCTTAGTCTTAGCTAGTTCATAAGTAGTTTGTAAGCTTAGGGACTGATGACCCCGTAGTTAAGTCCCATAAGTTCTACAAACATTTGAACATTTTTGAACCCTTTTAGCCATTTGTTGGGGTCCCATCCAGCGTCTCAAGAGAACACCGATGGGTGTCTGATGTGCAGCTGGCTTACTGCTGGTTTTGTGTCCATGGTTCTGATGATACGGACTTTCGGAAGGATGTACTCAGTATAGCCCTTGTATTCTGGTTCTAGTCTGTGTAAGCGACGGCTTTTACGTTGCCTAATCAAAGCCACGGTGATGCAACTGTTGCACAGGGTACCCGGCGCCTCCACCAAAACAATGTCGCGTTGAAATGGAAGCAGGCTTGACTTCGAAGGCAGAATTGTAGACTGAACACAGCAGCTATACTGAAAGCAGGTTTATTATGAACTGAACATACACGCAGCACTGACTGTCTCTCGGGCAGATTGCTTTGCCATTTATACATGAAATACCAGAAATTAGAAGAATAGTTAACCTAAGAGACCTGCAGAAATTACAAGTGAACATAATAAACATGTAGAACATTCTGGAAATGACAGTTACAAAGAAATAATTTTTTGCCGGTGGACGGAATTGAACTGCTGACCTTCCGCACCACAATTGGTGCGCCATGCCAGCAGGTGGTTAACGCGGGGTCTTGGGGCAATATTAGAAATCGCCCACATTAGTAATATGTGAGGTGTTTTCCAAATATAAATGGGAGAACAGTTCTGTGAGTGCACTATTTTACATTATCCGGTTTCTACATCCGCTGGTTCAGAATTGGTCATCTTCCATTAATGTTTAAAAAAAATTAAGAAATTAAATACAATCACCAGTGAATGTATGCAATATTAGAAATCGCCCACATTAGTAATATGTGAGATGTTTTCCAAACATAAATGGGAGAACAGTTCTGTGAGTGCACTATTTTACATTATCCGGTTTCTACATCCGCTGGTTCAGAATTGGTCATCTTCCAATAATGTTTAAAAAAAATTAAGAAATTAAATACAATCACCAGTGAATGTATGCAAATATATTTTAATTCAATGATTTTTCATTCATGTTGGACTATATTTCGTTAGGCAAATTTGAGAAAATGTGCGTGAGACAAAGAAGATGATTTTTACAAGTGTTTTAATGCATACTATTTACATACATCGCTGGTAGACTAAAACAAATGCACGGGGGAGCTAAAACCTAGCTTTTAGCACAAAAGGTTATGTTGACAAGTTGCGAATTGATGAAGTCATTTATTGTGAATACAGAAGATTATGGAGATTGCAAATTTCAGACAACCTATGCATCACAATGGACTAATAGTCAACGAAATTGTGTGTTGCATTTTATTTATCGCAAGTGAATTACAAAAATCTCACTGATGTGTTTTACGACCCACTTAAGATTTGTATTTTTATAATGTAAATAATAAAAATTAAGTGATACGATTACGACTCTACTGTTGTGATAGTACCTATGCTCCCAACATGTAATATTCTTTCTGACCGTATTTTAACAAACAGCCAAATTTATATGATACTTGAGTTTAGCTTTGACAAACATACCCTTTTTTTATACTTTTACCTCTTTAAACTACCATTTTAAAATCTCTCCCACATTTTCATTATATTTTTCCGTTAAAATATTGTCACCTGTCTTGCATTGGTAGTTTGTTCGAAGTTTATTTCCCTTGCTCGTACTGATACGAATGACTATAGCCTGGAACAAACATAGCGTACAATTGGCGTTCGGACAAGTGACTATAGCCTGGATGGAACACAGCGTACATTTGGCATTCGTAATTCGGTCACGTGACATCACTCAGCTGAAAATCTCTTTTGCGTACTCGTATTATAACTCAAGTGTTGTCATTTCAAAGCAATGGCGCACTGAAAATCATGAAAAACACGTTGTTTGTAGGATAATGACTTATAATCTAATGTTTGTTTGTTAGCTCCTACCGTCGATGGTACGAGAATTATAGATTACTCTCGCAGCTGTTCGCCATAGCGTAAAGGGCAGGGAATTAGTTTGTAATGTACGAACATGTTAGACGGAGGTTCAAAACTTGCTAGGACGCGGTGGCTCAGCGTGTTTGGTCAGAGGTTTGCTGGCATGGTAGCTTGACGCCCACTGTAACGAGAAAACTCAGTGATCGACGAATCGAAAAAATTAATAAATAATTAAAAAAGGGTCGCAAAGTATCGATCAAATCGAAGAACCAATGAAGAGAGAGAAAAAGAAAGAGGGTTCAACCAACATCGTCTGAAGAGAAGGCCTGTGCACTGCCGTGCCATGTCACACCATGCAGAGTAGATTGGGATCGCGTAGCTCACTGGTTGGCCAATGTGAGGCAGTGGGGTGTGCCCCGTCAGCCAGCCAATGAGCTACGCTATCCCGATATAGTCTGTATGACGTGATGTGACATGGCAGTACACAGGCCTTCTCTTCAGACGCTGTTGATTCAACACCATCTCTAATAAAAACCTGAGTAAATTTCTGAACGAACAACCCGGAACAAACATGAACAAACGACCGCAAAGCATCGATCTCCCTGAAGACTGTATATAGCCACTACTGACAATTTTTTCCCTCTTGCTTCCACTCTCGTTAAGTGAACAAAAGTATGTTCTGCAATACAGTATTCCAAGTTGTTCAAAGGTAACAGCACTTTCTCTGAAAAGTGCATTTCTTCTGTTTCGAGAACATGCCATGAAATATATACCAACGAATTGTAAACACGTACCTAAACTCGGGAGACACTGTTCCAATGACTGTTGTAAATGACGTAATGATAGTACTAACTTCGTGTATATATATTAAGTGCTAGATTTATGTGGAATTCAGTATTACCACACTTATCCGTCAATCAAGATTTGAAATACAGTATTTGCTCTTTATTTTAGCGCAGAACAAAGTAGCATGAATGAAGTCATATCTGAACTACAGGAAAGGTAATACCATCTATGTTAAAAGCGTCCATAGCAACCATGTCAAAGACAAACATTTTTGTAGATGCATTGATTCTAATTAATGACTATATTCCATAAATAGTGAATAATTACTTAGCCGGCCGCGGTGGCCGAGGAGACTGAGGCGCTCCAGTCACGGTCTGCACGGCCATTACGGTCGGGGTTTCGAATCCCCCCTCAGGCATGGATATTCGTGCCGTCATTAGGATTAGCTAGTTCATAAGTAGTTTGTAAGTTTAGGGACTGATGACCCCATAGTTAAGTCCCATAAGCTATACAAACATTTAATTACTTAAAAAACAAGGTAATTTGTTGCAATGTATACACTTCCCTTCCGTTTCATTAAGGAACTACACTTGCCACAGAAATCTAAGACTTCCTTTATATACGAAACTACCAGTATCAGAACGTTGTTCAGAATATTCATTATTACAGTATCCTCCCAGTTTACGTGCATATGCTGCAGAAGACCTTTGTTCAATTCGATGTTACTTATTTCACGGCATGTTCACAAAATAGAACAAACACGCCTTTTTGGAGAGAGCATTCTTACATATGCACAACACTAAATATTGAGAACACAGCTCTATTTAATTAATAAGGATGTCCGAAACCCTTTTAGGAAAACGGGAGAAAAAATATTTTGTTGTTCCGAACCACTGACCACGTGCATTACAATTCAAAGTGCTGCCCACTACACTACGGTGAACAATTACAAAAGTTCATCCTTAAACTTCGTACTATTGATGGCAATTGTTAATAGGGTTGCCAGATCTCCGGGCGCCGCCCGGAGCAGGGTTGCCAGGTGTGGCGATTTTTCGCATTCTTGGCTATCTTTTTCGTATAATAGTAGCCATTCTAGCAGTTTGGCGACTGGCGATTAAATTTGGCTATTAAAGGAACTGGTTGGCGACTTAATGGCTATTTTATTTTACTTCAAATACAACGAATGTAAAGCAATCACTCTTTAGACATCGCGTCAAAAAAAAAAAAAAAAAAAAAAAAAAAAAAAAAAAAAAAAAAAAAAAAAAAAAAAAAGGCTTACAGACTCTTCAAGTTAGACGTAAACTACATCATGTACCCTACTTACGATTGTTTAAGAACAGGCTTTAAACGATATCTCGAAGTATACTGCAACACTGTATGTATGGCTCCCGCTGAGAACATGAGGATAAGATTATATAAATTACAGCATGCAAGAAGGCATTTAAACAGTATTTTTTTCCGCGTTCCATACGTCAACACAACAGAAATTCGTAACAACTGCTAGTGTGAAGTAAGCCCTTTGCCACGCACTTCACAGTGGTTAACAATGGTTTACAGAGTATAAATGTCGATGGAGAACACGCGGTGATTTCCCATTCGTTCTCATGGCTGATTTTTCAGTGCGTCATGACGCATTATTACGAATTAAAATCCATCTCACCTCAAAGTATGGATTGCTTAGTGTATTATTATAAATTACCTCACCTCAAAAGGTTGTAATGATTGTGTGTGTAGCCTATTAAAAAATGTTTGAAAGATTCAATAACTATTTTACATCTGTAAATATTTGTTTTTAAGAAGATGAAAGTGATTGGTAATCGAATCTATGCATGAGAAGTTCCCTTGTGTAAGTTTGATAGAATGACTCTTGAACAATTTTGTGTTGTATGAAATTAATAAATATGATAGTTAAATGTAAGTGAATTTCCGGAGTCTCTCTGTTATATTTACAATGAGCCAATATTTTGACTGGCCTCATTGTCAGTTGCTGGTGTGTCTGGGTTCAGTTCTTGGATGCACTCAGATAAATGTTTCTGTGAAGTATGTGTTTCCTTGGAAAGTTCAGTCTGATGTCTGTGAATGTGAGAGTGCCACAGTTTGTGTTACTTTTTACTCAGTAACCAGCTTACTCCCTGAATTTCAGGATTATTATTGTCGACTAACATGCCATAATTACCATAGCATAATAATGTTAACAGATTAAAGGTTGCAATATTTGGCTATTTTTACTGATTAAGGTTATATTTTGGCATTTTATTGATGAAAAGATGGCGGTATTTTGGCTACTTTTGGTTTAAAATTTGGCGACAGAGCAATAGAAAAACCTGGCAACTCTGGCCCGGAGTGCCCGGGTTTGGAATGAATTCTCCGGGTCTACGGGCCAATGACTCTCATCTCCGGGCTTGAATGTAACCTTCATCTTAACATCTCAACTTTCTTTTTTAACGACGCTTTTTAAGTACTACGCTCATGTAGCGACGATCTACATCGAACTTAACGTAACTTAAACTAAGGACGAACACAACATCCATGCCCTAGGGAGGGATTCGAACCTCTGGCGGGAGCAGCCTCGCGCATCGTGGCAAGACGCCTCCGTGCGCTCGACCATTCCCAGCCAGCTCCTCTCTAGTAATTATGAATAACTTTATATAAATGTCAATTTCTTATTGCAAGAAAACGCTACTTTTCTATTCTTCCTCTGAAAACTTTACATTGTTGCGTCAGTAGTAATCGGCTAGCGCATTATTAAGCAAACATTGTTGCGGCAACGTGTCAGCTGGCGACGTCTATTATTTGTGTTCGTTCGTTCATTGTTTATCAGTTTACCGGCAATTTTTGGAATACTTGGATCGTGTGTGAACAGACAAGCTTACATTAATTCAGATGAGTGGCTACAAAAAGTCGATACTGATGAGTGTATGTGTAAGTACAGAATATGCAGTATCTCATTTACTGTTAAGTACGATGGAGTGAAAGCTGTGAATAAACATTTACAATAAGAAATACACAAAGCGAATATTACAAAAGAAGAATCAGTCGCTTCTCAATTTCTTGCCGAAACAATTTTCTGCAGAAGACGATAATCCTGGTTGGGAGGGGGGGGGGGGGTGAATTATTGGCCAAGGGGGAGGGGGGCACGTCTGGTCTCCGGGCCTGCCTCGTGTTCAATCTGGCAACCCTAATTGTTAACTGATGCTAATATGGAATTTTTAGACAATAGATTATCATTTATCGTACGAAGAACGATGTGTTTTTGTTAAAATGCGCCATTGTTTTAAAATGGCAACGTGTAAGCTAAATAAGAAATTCATCAAATACGCAACGCAACATGGCGGATGAACGAGATATGAAAAACACATGACAGAGCAAAGTTGTAGAGAATTTTCTCTACAAATAAGGTTACTCAATTTTTCTGTCACATGAACGGTTTATTTGCACTGAAAATTATATTACAGACGGCTTTTTTTTTTTTTTTTTTTTTTTTTTTTTTTTTTTTTTTTTTTTTTTTTTTGGTGTTACTAACGTATTTTTAGTCCGAAATATTTGAAAAAGTCAAGAGCTGGTCTCTTACGGTCAACAACTATTTCCGTAAAATTTGGTGCTGATCGATTAAACGGTTCGGCCTTAAAAAGTGGGAACATGTTACAGACAGACAGACATCGTCAAATCGCCGTTATTTTTGCAAATATCTCTGCAACGATGCAAAATATGAAAAAAGCACAAGATATCGAAGTTGTAGAGAATTTTCTCCTCTACAAATTCGATTATTCAGTTTCCATGTCAGATGAACGGTTAAGGCGTTATGTTCATTTACATTTCGAGCTGTCAAAAGGCGATCGCAAAGGCCCACTTTTAATGTTACTACCTTAACATAAAGTGGACCAAAAAGTCAAATGTTATATTCTTTGTAATCTGGAAACCAATATTTTAGCTTTGAGAGTATATTCACACAATGATGCATAATTTGTAATAGGAAGTACGATTTCATTCAGATGTTATGGTTGGAATTTGGATATACACAGCTTCAGGAACGTGAAGCCTTATTTATATGTCATGACACTCAATTACACACCACTGCCTGTAGAAACACGCAAACACGAAACTGAGCGATAGTAACAGTTTTTCTCCTAGATAACGCAACCACTTTAAACAAAACAAGCAGGTTTCTTCTACGAGCAAAGATGGTGAACAGTCCAGAGTCCAGCCTAGCTTTTTGGCGGGAGAGCGCGAACATGCCAGGTGTTGAGGAGAGAAAATGGGCGGGACTTCTGCTGGGAGAAATGCTGTAGCTAACGTTTCCTTCGAAACTCGTCTATTTTTTCTACGAACGTTATAGCTTCTTGTACTGCCCCCACAACAACACCCGCCAGCCATCGGCAGCGGTTCCAGGGTAGTTTTATTAAATTTTGTTTGCAGTTCAACCATCCATACGTCCTCCGAACTTGAAGTGACTACCAAACGCAAAGCTCACATGATTCCTCCCCCTCCCTCCACGACTACGAAATTGGCGGAAATCTCTGTCAGTCTGGTCCTAGAGCCAGCAGGGCGAGGAACCACGAATTGTTGGTAACCAATTCCTGGGTGGCCTGGAAAAGCTTTCGCCTCCAGGCTGGTGGATACCAACTCACTTTTTTACTTTATTGATATTTTAAAGCCACCTGTCGTGGCAGGCTGGCAGCAGATTTAGTGCTGCTCTTCAGCCGATCGGCTTTACAGTTTCTCAAGTCACACAAAAACATGAAATGGTGATAAAAATCACATAAGTGATAACTTTACAGGAGATTAAAAATGGAGATGTACAAAGTAGCATAGAATTTTAAAACACACATTCAGAAATTAAAATAGCTTTGGTGGTTAAAACACACAAAGATGCAGAGTTAAAACTCTCAGAGATTAAAACACAGTCATTAGAGGACAGTAGACGATGGGGAGAGCACACATTTAAAAAACACATGGCAAAGCAACATTCTGCCTACTCGGCGGATGCTGACGTTTTAAAACTTGAAACACAGAACACTGATCACTAGCACTGACACTGCAACACTGATGGCACACTGTTAAAATTGTTAGGGAAAGGTACCCGGCGGGGGATGAGGGAGGGGGAGAGGCGCGGAGGGATGGGATGGGACGGGAGGGGAAGGTATGGGAGAGATAGGGGAGGAAGGCGCAAGGACTCCAAGGAATGGGGAAGAAGGGGGAAGCCAAATGTGGGAAGGAGTGGGATGAGAAGGGGAAGGAGAGGGGAGGAACAATTATGGGGAGGGATTAAGGTTGATAGGATGGTTAGATGTCAGGACAGAGGGCGTCATCCGAGAGGGGGAGGTGACGGAAGTTACCCTCGGAGAGGATGTGGAGAGTGCGGAGGTGAAGTACGGCGGGATAACAAGGTATAGGCGTGGGAGACCCCCGGGATGCAGCAAAAAAGGGATACAATCGGGTGCTGGGAGTTACATAACGGAGTCAGAAGTGTTCAAGGAACTTGAGCAGGTTTGGGAAAGGAATAAGGTCATAAGGGATCAGCATGGGGGAGAGAAGACAGATACGGTAGGCATGGCGTTCAAGAACCTGGAGGGATTGGTAGTGGGCAGGGGGAGCGGAAACCCAAGAGGGTTCGAAACAGCAGAGGATAGGACGATTGATGGGATGCAAGGTGAAGAGGATGGTGGAAGAGTTGAGGCCCCATATCCGGCCAGAAAGAAGTTTGAGGAGGTTGAGGTGGGAGATAGCTTTATCACAGACTGATGACGGTGGAGTTTCCAGACAGGGAGTCGTCTAAGGTGAGGTCTAGGTATCTGAGGGTTTTGGTTTGTGGGATGGGGCGGTCATGGAGCGGAAGGTAGGGGTGATGGAAGGATGGGGTTGTGTGACTTATGATGATTGCTTGGGATTTAGTGGGGTTAACGGTGAGAAGCCACTAGTTACACCAGGTGGAGAAGTCAGAGAGATCGGATAGAAGGAGGTGTTGGGACAGGGCAATGGCAAGGAAGGCGGTGTCATCAGCGTATTAGAGGAGATGGACAGCAGGCGAGGGTTGTGGCATATCAGTTGAGTAGGTAAGGTAGAGAAGGGGGAAAGGACGGAGTCCTGGGGCACCCTGGCAGAGGGGAAAAACAAACGGGAGTTGGAGTTATTGACCGTAAGATAGAATGGGCGAGAAAGGAAGTAATGAAGCGGACATAATGGGAAGGGCGTAGAACTGGAGTTTGAAAAGGAGACCGGAATGCTATATGCGGTCGTAGGCTTTCTCGGTATCAAAGAAAACAAGGATAGTGGCGTGACGGGAGTTCATCTGGATGGAATGGAGGTGGGTAAGGCGCAGGAGTTAGTCATCGACTGATAAGTATGGTTGGAAGCCACATTGGGAGAGGGGAACGAGCTGGTGTTGATGGAGATGTTGAAGGGTGCGGCGAGACAGGATTGTTTCCAGGACCTTGCTGAACACCGAGGTGAGGCTGATGGGATGATAGGAAGAGGAACAGGCGTCAGAGGGCGGCTTGCCAGGTTTAAGAAACATGAGGATACAGGATGTTTTCCACAGGCCAGGAAAGAAGCCTGTAATATTACAGATACAGGAGGAAGCTGATTGTTTCCATGTAAAAGGCGGGTTTTGCCAGGGTGTTGGGTTCCCCAGCCAGCCAGCTACCAGTTTGTACCTAGTTAATGGTATACAGCATGTAGTCAGGTTTTTCCTAATGTGATCGGAAACCGGAAGCAACGCTCTTGAATGAGCGAGGGTGGGCTAAGCCAGAATGCAACTGAAATACAAAATAGCCACAAACATTGTTCTAAAAATCCATATAAAATCAGGGAATGATCATACAGCAAATATAATATATGAATGGATTTAGGAGACTTGGGAGAAGCAAACGCTGTAATTACAATTTCAGTATCCCTTACAGATAAAAAGCCGACAAATTTCAGTACTATAATAAGACTTATATTTACAATTATTAATACATAGTGGTTATCAGTAATAATTTAAGAGGCAAATGGGCAGCATTGCACTACGCTACCTATCTAAAAAGATGTACCACGTTATTTCTGTATTATTTCAATAAACTTTATTTTACTCTCTTGTTCTGCTTTTCGTTGAGGTAGTAATATTCTTGTGTCAGAACATAGATTCCACCACAGAATCACAAAACATGAACCCAGCAACGCACATTACATTTATATATGTATTTCATTATATTTAATATTATTCTTAGTAACATTCTTTATGTTGTAAACTTTCACTTAAATATTTCATGGCCGACTAAAATAGTAGATATGCAGCAGATAATTTATATATAAACAATTATAAGTATTTGTGGACAATAACTAAATATATTTGTATAAAAAGCCATAATAAATTAAATATTGCCGGCCGCGGGAACAGAGGCGCTCCAGTCACGGTCTGCACGGCCACTACGGTCGGGGGTTCGAATCCCCCTTCGGGCATGGATATTTGTGCCGTCTTTAGTCTTAGCTAGTTCGTAAGTAGTTTGTAAGCTTAGGGACTGATGACCCCATAGTTAAGTCCCATAAGTTCTACAAACATTTTTTGAATTACATATTAATTGTGTAACTATATTTCGACGGCGGCAGTATATTTGAACAGTGAAATGCCATGCTTAATGGCTATCTGAGCAAAGAGCATTCAGTGATATTCAAATGTATAATATTTTGGAAAGGAAATTATATTTTAAAGATGAGGCATTAGAATGCATGGAAGGATACAATTTTAGGACCAGAGAAAGCTAGCTTTCGAACGCTTGGGAGGACTCGTAATTTGGACATGGTGGTGAAAGGTTGTGGTGCTGGGTGTTCTGAAGCCGCGTTACGAACTTGTGATTTGAAGAGATAGGCATGTGTGGAATTAAAAAAATTACGTTACTGTGACTGCAGAATTTAGTCTCTGCTTGAAAAGTGATAAACTATGCACGGTAGTAAGGCTGTGGAACTGTGATAATTCAGTAATCGTGTACTCGTTTGATGACAAACTGTGTTTTATAACAAATACTTTTATCGTAGATTAACTTGGAACTGCAAAGTTCGATGGACTACTGATCACTAAGAGTGATAATTTGGAACTTTTACTCTGGAGTGGGTGTGATACTTATTGTGCCTCTCATGAACAATAGTTGGGGAAATATTTAGTTATTTACCAATGTATAAAGTAGGACCACCTCCATGTTTCATGTCTAATAAGAGTAATAAACTCCATTTATAAAGATTCACTTTGTAAGTGAATCACTTCTTTATCTTAGAATCCATTTTGTAGATTATTCAGAAGTTTAATTTATGTTTGTTTAAATATGTTTCACGTCATCATACACAGATTAATAGACTGGCTAAACTACGGATTAATTATTGATCTTGTGTAAAAAGACTGGGTAGCTGTTTAGCTCATAGATGCTGACAGACATAACTCACCCCTATGTGCAGAGACAACGAGCCATGAACTTTTATTGCCCAAGTCTTATTGGTGAGAACCGATAGGAAGGTTGGAAGCCGTTGTATAGGATGATGGTATAGAGGGAAGCAAGGGCTGTGTGTAAAGAATGGGACCAGGCCTGAAGATGCCTGAAGGTCGGGGAGCCATGTTGCGTTTCGTGCGGAGTGTTGTTTCGATGTCAAAGGCCGTGATTGGAGTGTTAAGTTCTGTGGAGGGGATACTGTCCAAGTACTGAAAGCTGGGGGCGAGCGGTGGGATTGAAGTGTTAGTTCGCTCATGGACGTCCGGGAAGAGAGAGTAATCAAACCTGGGATTGTCAGGGATGGAGAAGGTATCATTAAGATGAGTGGCGAAGTGTTTTACCTTACTGGCATTGTCAGGAAAAGGAAGGTCATAATGGAGAAGTGCGTAGTGGGGGCGGAGTGACTGCCAGTAAGGCGGTGGAAGGCATGCCAGTACTTGTGCGGGAGAGAGACATTAAGATCGGTGCATGTCTGGCGCCAGTCCTGGCGTCTTTTCACATTCAATAGGTTTCAGATGTGATGTTCAATTTGCTGGTGGTGACGGAGTATGTCCCAGTCACGGGTTTACAGGAAGGATCAGTAGAGGCGACGGGATTCTCGGAGGAGTACGGCCTGTACAGGTAGGAAAGGACGATATGGCTATATGGTTTTGGTAGGGATGTGGGAGTGGACGGTGTCAGCATCGGTTTGGTGTAGGTAGGAAGCAGCGTGGTCAATATCATTAGGGGTGTGGAGGGGTAGGGGGTGGCTGGCGACCTGTGTGTCTATAGAGTGACGGTAGACATCCCAGTTGGTGTGGGCTTAATCATGGACTATCTTAGGAGGGGGCTCGGGATGGGGAGCGCGAGCCTGACGGCCGGGGGGGTCTAGGGTAAGGAGTACTGTGGCATGGTCACTGCCAATGAGGTCGAAGACTTCCGCCTGCAGGTGACCCAGGAGGTTAGGTTTGATTTTTTTTCTTTAGGGCGCACAGATGCATTGGTAATTAGCGCCCGTTTCTGACCCTAGATTGACATAATAAAAAACAAGGTTAAAAAAGGTGCCGACAAGGATAATTTTAGAATATCACTAAAGAAAAGAATAAAAAATAGCAATAGAAGGAACTAAATGTGCTTGGACAAATTAGTCATATGTATAAAACGCAAAACTCTAGCAGCTGCCCATGCGTCATCAGCTAAAATTTCCTTCAAAGTGGACGGCAGATTTACTGCAACACGAACATAATGAAAATTGGGGCAGAATATTAAAACATGGTACATGTCATCGGGTGACTGCACGAACACAATGGTGGAGGGTCGCCTGTTAATAAGTGTCAGTGGCAGAACCGGCAATGCCCAATTCTCAGCCGGACCAAGATGACCTCCTGCCACAGAGAGGGCCGGGAGGAGGTCTTCCAAGCTGTCGGAATCGGTTTTATGGTTCTAAGCTTATTGAAATGAAGTGAGGTCCACAGCCTATACCATGATGCAATAATGCGCTGGCAAATAGCCCTTTGAATGTCGTTTGATGGGACACAAACAGTAGGAGAGTGGCAGCCCTGGCCACAGCGTCAGCAGCCTCGTTCCCCGGCACACCTACGTGGCCAGGTACCCACAGGAAGCGAACGCAAAAGCCGTCTTCAGCTACCAATTGAAGGGAGCGTGGGATTTGGTGTACAACAGGATGGACCGGATATGGGTCTCTAAGACTCTGAATGGCACTGAGTGAATCTGAGCAGATGACATAAGGAGGCTGGTAGTGGTGGCGAACATATTGGACTGCCTGATAGAGAGCAGAAAGCTCCGCTGTGAAATTTGAGCATTGGTTGATGAGCTTGTATTGAAAGCTGTCGAACCTGACGACAATGGCGGATCCGACACCATCAGTGTTCTTAGATCCATCTGTATAGATGAAAATGTTATCATCAAGCTGCGAAAGAAGTTCAACAAACCTTGAGTGATACACCAAATCCAGGGTACTCTCCTTCAGGAGCTAGCAGTGTTCGAGGTGGGTACAAACCTGTGCTTGAAGCCACAGTGGTGTTGGGCTCACTTTCATTAGAAGGGTGTCAGAGAGGGGAAAATTGAGTTAATGAAGCAGGCGACGAAAACGAACTCTGGGAAGCAACAGTGCAGATGTAGACACCCCAATTGGTGATTGGGGCAGTCGTTGAAAAATGAAGGGCAGGATGGGTGTTTGGGCATCAACAGCAGCCGGCATGCGTACCAACAGAGTAATATATCACGCCGATGGTGCAATGGTAATTCAGCAGCTTCTGCATAAACGCTTTCAATAGGGCTGGTATAGAAGGCTCCAATCGCTAGGCATAACCCCCAATGGTGAATTAAGACAGCACAAGATGGATGGCCATGTGGAAGAGTAAACAATGCTTCCATAATCCAGCTTCGATCGGACTATGGACCGATAAAGGTGAAGAAGGACGGTTTTATCTGCTCCCAATGACGTACCGGCAAGAAACGGAGGGCATTAAGGGAACGTGCACAACGGCCAGCCAGAAAAGACACGTGTGGAGACCAACAAAGTTTCCTAAGAATTTCGTTGTCTCCACAAATGGGAGAGCTATGGGGCCTAGATGTAGAGATGGTGGGAGGAACACTTTGTATCGCCAAAAGTTGATGCAGACTGTTTTGTCATTGGAGAAACGGAAGCCATTTGCGATGCTCCAAGAATAAAGACGGTCAAGGCACTGCTGGAGACAGCGCTCCAATAGACACGTTCTTTGAGTGCTGCTGTAGATTGTGAAATCTTCCACAAAGAGGGAACCAGAAACGTCTGGTGAGAGGCTGTCCATAATTGGGTTAATTGCTATCGCAAAAAGTACTGCACTTAAAAAGGAGCCCTGTGGCACCCCATTCTCCTGGCAAAAAGGATCTGACAAAACAGAGCCCACTCGTACCCAAAAACTTCGGTCCGTTAAAAATGCAGGAATAAAGAGGGGGAGACGGCCGCGAAAGCCCCAAGTATGCATGGTGAGGCGAATCCCCACCCTCCAACAGGTGTTATAGGCTTTCTCCAGATCAAAGAATACAGCCACTGTCTGCCACTTTTTCAAAACGTTATTTATAATGAAATTCGATAAGATGACGAGGTGGTCAACTGCAGAGCAGTGCCGACGAAAACCACATTGGACATTGGTAAGGAGTCGGGATTCAAGGAGCAAACCAAACGAGCGTTAACCATGTGTTCCATCAGTTTACAGACACAGGTGGCAAGAGAAATGGGGCGATAACTGGAAGGAAGATGTTTGTCCTTCCCTGGTTTGGGGATGGGGACAACAATGGCTTCACGCCAACTTGTGGGAACCTGACCTTCAGTCCATAATTATGTGATTATAGGTGTGGAGAAGGAAACATTTGCCCGCAGGACAAAGGTTCTTCAATATCTCAATGTGAATGGCATTGGGCCCCAGACTATAGGAGCGGGACATGGCGAGATCACGGTCTAGCTCCTGCATAGTGAAGGTGGTATTACAACTTTCATGATTTAAAGTTTGGAAAGAATGTGGCCATGCCTCTTCTTCCTTTTTGCGAGGGAGAAGTCAAGGGGTAATGAACAGAGCTCGAAACCTCCACAAGAGTGGCCTAAGGCCTTGGATATGTCAACAGAGTCGCTACTATTAGGCCTGAAATAGGGGAGTGCACTTTAGTGCCAGATAACCAGCATAGGCTACCCCAGACAACTGAGGAGGGAGTGAATTTGTTAAAAGAACTAGTGAAGGCAGTCCAACAGGCTTTATTGCTTTCTTTTGTAACACGACGGCATTGCGCTCGCAGTCATTTGTAATGGATGCAATTCTCCATCGTTGGGTGGTGTTGAAAGGTGCGTAGAGCACATCACTGAGCTCTAATAGCGTCGCTGCATGCTGCATCCACCAGGGGACTGAGACATGACTTGGAGAAGAGGAAGTGCGAGGTCCAGTACCTCTGACTGTCGCAGCTAGAGAAATTCTGATCGTGGAAAACCGCCATGTAGGAATACAGCTCTCAGTCAGCTTTGGAGATGTTCCAGGTGGTGGAATGCAGAGATGGGGTATTATGCAGTAGGTGGATTACACAAGGGAAATGGTCGCTCGAGTACGTATCAGAAAGACCATACCACTCGAACTGATGTGCTAGTTGAGGAGTGCATATCACAAGGTCCAATTGAGAATAGGTGTGCGTTGTGTCTGAAAGGAATGTTGGTGAATCGGTGTTTAGGCAGACAAGATTGATATGGTTGAAAAGGGCCGCTAGAAGGGAGCCTCTTTGGCAAGATGCTGGAGAACCCCATAGGGTGTGATGGGTGTTAAAGTCGCCAAGCAAAACAAAAGGTGGAGGAAGCTGGGCAACAAGTTGCAGCACATCTGCCCTAGTAAAGGCAGACAATGACGGGATATAGATATTGCAGAGAGAGAAACAAAGGGTGGGGAGAGTGATGCGGACGGCAACTGCCTGTATGTGAGTGTGCAAAGAGCTGGGATGGTAATAGATGTCGTCCCGAACAAACAACATAACCCCTCCACATGCTGGAGTACCATCCACAGGAGGTAGGTCATAACACACAGAGGTATAATGAGGGAAGGCTATACGATCATGTGGGCTTAACTTGATTTCTTGGAGGCTGACTATGAGCAGAGAGTGCAATCGAAGGAGTAATTTTAAATCCTTTCGATTGGAACGAATGCCTTGCATATTCCACTGAAGGAGTGCCATGAT
Organism: Locusta migratoria; assembly: GCA_026315105.1. NCBI lineage: Eukaryota > Metazoa > Arthropoda > Insecta > Orthoptera > Acrididae > Locusta > Locusta migratoria. The sequence goes on along the minus strand of CM048749.1, from coordinate 105,818,257 downwards.
AAGAATAAGGGGAGAAAAGAGAAGAACGAGACAAAAGGGAGTCACCTCTGAGGGCCGTACTGCGTCCCGGCGAGACAGAGGATGAGGCCGCTACCTGCCGCCTGTCCTGGCCAGTTTAAAGGGATGCTTCTGACCTCAGCGCCATCATGGGACATCTTACAGAACTGCGCTGGCCCTCCCTCCCCGCCCCCCTGATGTGTGACCGGGCCCTTACGGAGGTTTCACGTCTGTATATTTTTGTCTGTGGCATCACACAGACTCCAGTGAGGCCCTAGCCGGCTGCGAACTGTTTGTGAACCGTGTGTTCCGGCCGACCGTTACCTATAGAGGCTAAGCAAATAGATTCACTCCACACGGACGAAGAAGAAATCGTCGCTACAATCTATAGACACACCTTGAAAATTATCAAACGTAGATTACTTCTCAAAAACAGTGACGGCAATGAACGAATCGCCGGCCGCGGTGGCCGAGGAGACTGAGGCGCTCCAGTCACGATCTGCACGGCCACTACGGTCGGGGGTTCGAATCCCCCCTCGGGCATGGATATTTGTGGCGTCCTTAGTTGTAAGTAGTTCATAAGTAGTTTGTAAGTTTAGGGACTGATGACCCCGTAGTTAAGTCCCATAAGCTTAACAAACATTTGAACATTTGAATGAACGAATCATGCTTATCTTTAACCATTATTATTTTTACGAACCTCTCTCTCTTTCCTATTCCACAAATGACCTAAAATAAATAAATGCACAGCACAGTAACAACAAAAGTAAAACAATCCATTTGGTGCCAATCCCCAATAGCTTAAACTTATGACTGAAACGCGACTCACAATACTATTTATTCATCTTCATCCACATTGAAATTTTTTAGGAGTCTCTCTCTAGCGACCAAAACATTTGTCAAGTAAATTACTAGCCCCGCGCGCGCGCGCGCTCACACACACACACACACACACACACACACACGCACACACACACACACATTGACCTGATACAACTAGGAATAAAATTCGAGCGTACTAGACATCACACGCACACGATGATAATACTTTTTTTTTCCGCATACTTCGCCGTTTCGCGATCATACACAGCGCAAAAATGACTTATTTTTCAATCAGATAGAAAGGATTTTGAACGCTGTATTTCTAAATACATTCCACGTGCAACCTACCTATCAACAAGTCATTATGTACCATGTTGCAATCGTACGCACTTCAGTCCTTCTAGAGCGCACTTCCGCGGTATTTCGGTACGAAATTTAAAGTTTTACAACTTTTGCAAACAGAGGCCCGTTAAATACTGTTATTCTATCCGTCTCAAACTCCACAAACGGCTTCCCTGATGCTAAAAATGTACACAATGTAATGTTATAATTTTTATTTATTTTTTTAAGATGATAAAGGTGGGAAAAGAACTCACCATAAATACCATCAAGCCTCGCATAATTCCAGGTCATGTGTAAAACAGAACATACGCGATGATAGAAGATCCATCCAACTAAATAATAGATGACTTTGTTTAAACACCAAGTCAGTTTTTATTTATTTTATTTTATTTGTTTTTTCTGTTCCATAGGACCCACTTGAGGAGTAAGACTCCATGGTCATGGAACAAGTCAATACATTGTTACACAAGAATGGTAATAGAAAAATTTTAATTAGTCCTTTGCACACGACAATCTTAAGACAAAGTGAAAAGAATCAATAAAGAAAAAATGAATTAGCTTAATTGTTTAACTTTTCTAGGTTTTCCTCGACAGAATAAAAGGAGTGAGCCACGAGGTAACTCTTCAATTTAGATTTGAAAGCATGTGGATTAGTGCTAAGATTCTTTAGTTCTTGTGGCAGCTTATTGAAAATGGATGCCGCAGAATACTGCACCCCTTTCTGCACAAGTGTTAAGGTGGTGTGGTGCAAATGTAGATTAGACATCTGTCTAGTATTCACCGAGTGAAAGCTACTAACTCGTGGGAATAAGCTGATATTATTAACAAAAGACATTAAAGAAAAAACGTATTGTGACGCCAGAGTCAAAATTCCCAGACTACTGAAATGGGTCGACATGACGTTCGCGAACTTACACCAGATATTGCTCGAACCGCCCGTTTTTGAGCCAGAAATATCCTTTTTGCATCAGGCGAGTTACCCCAAAAAACAATGCCGTACGTCATAAGTGAGTGAAAGTAAGCGAAATAGACTACTTTTCGTGTTGAAAAATCACTTATCTCAGATATTGTTCTAATGGTAAATATAGCAGAATTTAGTTTTGGAACAAGATCCTGAACATGGGCTTTCCATGACAGCTTACTGTCTATATGAACACCTAGAAATTTGAACTGTTCAGTCTCACTTATCACATGCCCATTATGTGTAATCATAATGTCAGATTTCGTCAAATTATGTGTTAGAAATTGTAAAAACTGAGTTTTACTGTGATTTAACATCAACTTGTTTTCTATTAGCCATGAACTTATCTCTTGAACTGCATTATTTGATACTGTGTCAATATTACGAGCAACATCCTTCACTACCAAGCTGGTATCATCAGCAAACAATAATATTTGACAATCACCTGTTATACTCGAAGGCATATCATTTACATAAATAAGAAACAGCAATGGTCCCAAAACAGACCCCTGGGGCACCCCATACTTAATTGTGCCCCATTGGGATTGCACGTCATAGCCATTTTCTACACTGCGGAGAATTACCTTCTGTTGTCTATTTATTAAAGTAAGAGGTGAACCAGTTGTGGGCTACTCCCCGTATTCCATAATGTTCCAACTTCTGCAACAATATTTTGTGATCAACACAATCAAAAGCTTTTGTTAAATCAAAGAAGACGCCTAATGTCCGTAGCCTCTTATTTAACTCATCAAGTGCCTCACAGAGAAACGAAAATATAGCGTTTTCAGTCGTTAAACCACTTCTAAAACCAAACTGTACGTTTGACAGGAAATTATGTGAACTGAAATGATCAATTAATCTTGAATATACAGCCTTTTCAATATCTTTGGAAAAAACCGATGGCATAGAAATAGGTCTATAGTTGTCTACATTATCCCTTTCTCCTTTTTTATAAAGCGGTTTCACTACTGAGTACTTTAATCTGTTAGGAAACTGACCATTCTGAAAGGAAAAATTACAAATATGGCTTAGTACTGGGCTAACATATGGAGAACAGTACTTTAGAATTCTGCTAGATACCCCATCATATCCACAAGAGTCCTTAGTCTTTAGTGATTTAATTATTGACTCAATCTCACCTATGGAAGTATCATGAAGGATCATTTCAGGTAACAGCCTCGGAAACGCATTTTCTAAAAACGTTATATGATTACCTGTAGAAACTAGAGTTTTGTTTAGTTCCTCTACTATATTCAGAAAGTGATTATTGAATATTGCACATATATCTAACCTGTCAGTAACAGAAACATTCCTACTACGCACTGACGTTATATCTTCTACCTGCTGCTCCTGACCAGACACTTCCTTCACGACTGACCAGATAGTTTTAATTTTATCCCGAGAGTTTGCTATTCTTTTTGCATACCACATACTTTTTGCATTCTTAATGACTTTTTTCAGAACCTTACAGTACTGTTTGTAATGAGCTACTGCATCTCCATTCTGACTGCTTCTAACATTTTGATACAACTCCCGCTTAGATCTACATGATACTCTTATCCCCTTTGTCAACCACCCTGGCTGTCTGTTACTGAAAGTACCCTGTTTTGAGCGTTCTAGCGGAAAGCAACTTTCAAACAGCATAATAAATGTGTTCAGAAAAGCATTATATTTGTCATCTGCATTATCAGCACTATAAACATCCCACCATTCTTGTTCCTTAATTAGGCTTAAAAAGGTCTCAATTGCAACTGGATTAAATTTTCTGAGTAGTTGATATTTATGTTTAACATTTGTTTGAGAACAAATACTTTTTAGAATTAAAAGTTGGGCATCGTGGTCTGATAGGCCATTTACTATTCTGCTGACAGAGTGCCCCTCTAATAATGAAGAATGAACAAAAATATTGTCAATGGTAAAACTGCTATTTCCTTGCACTCTCGTTGGAAAAAATACTGTTTGCATCATGTTATAGGAATTAAATAGATCTAACAGCTGACTTTTCCTTGAGCTATCACCTACACAATTAATGTTGAAATCTCCACACACAATTAAATTTTTATACTTCCTATACAGTGAACCCAGAACCAATTCCAGCTTGGGCAGAAACATTTTAAAATCTGAGTCAGGGGATCTATAAATAACAACTATTACTAGTTTAGTTCCATTAACATTAACAACTCCTGCACAACATTCAAATATCTGTTCTGTGCAGTGTTTAGAAAAATCTATTGACTCCGATGAAAAATCGTTTTTTACATACATGGCCACTCCCCCACACTGCAAGGAACTCCTAGAGTAGAAGGCAGCTAACCTGTATCCTGGCAAAGGAAGTCTCTTAATTGTCACACCACTTAAAAAGTGCTCTGAAATTCCAATAATGTCAGAATCAGTATCAATAAGCATTTCATTTACTTTATCTCTGATACCCTGTATATTTTGATGAAAAACAGTAATTCCCTTATTACTTATATTCTTAGACTTTGTCAAAGGTGGTTCATTTGTTAGAGGGACTTCCTTTAAGCAGGAATATCTATCAGCTGTCTTCAGTTGAGGGTTCACACAAAGCAAAATAAGCGCCAACTCAAATTAGAGCATTTCGATACACCAGATAACGCATAACCAACGAAACATACACATAAGACGATAACAGTTCTTAGGAATGTAATTTGTTCAATGGGGATTGGTCTAAGTCAGTGAAATGGATTTACTATTTTCCTTAGGACCTGGGAATGACGTTTGTAGATACCAGACCGAATTTGGTGATATTTGCATCTGTCTGTATTGCAGAGAATAACACCATGGAATGCAGAAATATGTTTATAGTTGTTTTAATGTACCTTATGTCGTCTTTGCTGGAACCAGTATTATGTAAGAAAACGTTTCAGGCCTATGAAATGTACGCATACGTCATATTCCAATACATTTTTCCGATTAAGCTCCTCTAAACAATTACGCAAAACAAAGATAGCCGCGATCACACAAAGCGTAACAATCGCAAACTTAAAATAGATCCAATTTTTCTTTCTCCAACGACTATCAACGCTCGTAAAATCTCTGTGTATTCCATCCCAAAACGAGCTAATACAACACCAAAAAACTCCCGAAATATACTAGATACGTAACAGTTCTAGAGCAAAGAGGCAATGCTTCGACGAACGATCAAATAACATACACAGTGCAAAGTTTTTTCAACCGCCATAGTCGACTTCTTTAGAGCTCTAACGCAACACATCATCCACAAATGGAACCAGACAGTGCATCACATATTTAGAGTATTTCAAACATTTTTTGCTTAAATTCTATCCCATCTAACCTACAGCACTATCTGTAAGCGCCAACCATTTCCAACACAGTGACAGAACTACACTTGCAGTCAACACTAGCCCACAACAAAAGAATCTAGCCATTCCAGATCGTTTTTACAAAAGTTCTAACTCAGCTAGCATGTGACATTCTCTGTATACGACCGTAAGAAAGTCCAAACGCAACCCAGACAGGACTATCCTTACAGTCATCACTAGCCCATTACAAACGGAAATAACAATCTCCAAGTTCCCCACATACAATCTACATAAACAAGCTACAAGAGACAGCCTTATAACAGCTATCAGTAACAGGCAAGAACTCCCAGACACAACATAGAATGTGTTCATCAAAGCAATTTAATAAAGCTTCCAACTCTCCCCACCCAACATCCACATTTGTTGCTTGACCCATCCCAAACATCCAACCGAGTGATCCTGCAACTTTTGACATTGCATAGTACAGCAGACAATATTTCTGAAACGTTTTCCGACACTCACTAGGCCACATACCTAGCGCGTTTAACGAGCACTCACACACAAACAGCTACCGTATCCCCCTTCTAATAAATCATTACTCTCGATAAACAACCACTTACATCGTAAAAATGATTGACGTGCACACAGAACAGCCAACAGGAAAAAAACCAGATCAACATCAAGGGTTTTTTTTTTTTTTTTTTTTTTTTTCCCCCTTGTAATCCATACAACCAGCACCGCAAAATAGTCTACACTATTTCGAACTAAACATACGATTAAACACACTCCCCAACGAAGGTAACTAATCTGCTTTAAGTCACCTAACTAGATGCTTCTAGACCGAAGAACACTAGTTTACCAACGCAAACATCCCTGCTACGCTACCGAGAGGCGTCCATTCGTAAAGTAAACGAGATAAATGCGTCGCAACTATAGCACTTAATCACACTACTAAGTAACAATATGCATTTCTAAAAATGCAGAAGACCTCTGCATTACAACGAGTTGTATGACTAACCATTTCGAAATCGGTATTTCACACAAGCCAGGATACATAGTCCGCGCCAGGTTACGAATACGAAGATAGAATGTATAATGTATACTGACGGAAGGTAAAGTTTAGATCAGCGCTCCATCTAAGGTGGTTATTTGTCACAACCTGCATCGAACAGAGCTACGAAAAAGCACAACAGACCTGCTTCTATCCCTTTTTAAGGTAAATAGGCCAGTAATATTGTAGCTGGAGAACGATTTAAATTTAAATACATCACGAGGTTGTACGTCTCTTACAACTAACCACGTCTTTATGTTTAAGAGGAAATCACGTCGATAGATCAGACATTTAGACACCACGCAGATAAGTACACCATGCAATAGCTTTTACGTAACTCACCACTCCATCCTTTGAAGATTAGATCAGGGTATAGAGGTTGAAACAAAGCTGATAAAACAGAATATAAACACTCCTAGTTAGGGTCAGGACCCTACTAACAATCGTCGACCGTGTTTTCCAAATAGAAGGCGATGCAGACGTTAACAACCACACAGCCTACCTCAGAGACAGAACACTCACGTCGTTATTCAACTCTTATTACATATTATATCGTATGCGCCAACCCACATTTCAGAATATATCCACAGTAACAACAGTCTACAGTATTAACCATCCAGGTCAATTCAATTTAACCTGGTAGAATACATACAACATCGTATTTTAGGTAATCATATTCTAGAGTGCTAGACTACAAATCCAAAGGTCCCGGGTTCGATCCCCGCCAGTTCCTAGGATTCACTTCTTTCACCTCTGGCAGTATTGTTCATGTGAAAAATACCGAGTAGCACTGTGGTTCGGAACCCACGTTAAACTGTAGGTCCCCCTATAACTGGCTGGGTAAGTCAGTTCGAAGGTCGGAGGAAGGCAACGGCATACCACCTCCAAACAGGACCATGCCTAGTAAAGCACTATGGTGTTCAAACCAATCTTCGGATTGTTGACTGCTTTACCTTTTTATCTTCAAATACAGACGCGTCAGTGCACATCAATAACACTGTAGAAGCAGTGTAAGGTATCTTACGACACCAACTGACAACTCGCAAGAATCAAGTACACAGACCACCGAAGGGTAAAGGGTCTGTCGACAGAAGAATATTTCCAGATTGCTTACATTTGCAACCAAAAACATGATAAATTGTGCAGAAGCACGAAAAACTTAAAATGCAACAGCTCGAGCTCTATGTCGGTTTTAGGGTAAATAAAGCTACTGATCACAAAATTCACATCATAAACAACAGATCATGTCTTAGTATAACTCCGACTAGTTCTCCAAATTATGCTTTTGATATTTATAGGCGAAAGACCAAATAAACCACATATGGGTGAGAGGTACAACACATCCTTCGATTCTAGATATCTTTAGATCAGACGGTTAGATCGCACACAACACAACATATCAAACATCCTGACTCACAGATCCGAGCGGTCTAAGGCGCTAGTTTTAAGATCTAGAACCTAGAAAGGGAACCTGGGTTCAAATCAAGCAACTGAAAAACATTTTAGCTGAAACGTGGTGGTGACGAGCCCCGAAGCGCGACAGTAAAGACACATACATCCGCACTCGGCCCGGCGAGGTGGTGCAACCGGCATTATCTTTGGAAACGCAAAGCATGCTCCGGGGCACCGACACGTGGGTTCCATTGGGTGTCCTGCTGTTCAAATTCAAATGTTAAGCTTATGGGACTTAACTACAGGGTCATCAGTCCCTAAACTTACAAACTACTTATGAACTACTTACGAACTAGGACGGCACAAATATCCATGCCCGAGGGGGGATTCGAACCCCGACCGTAGTGGCCGTGCTAACCGTGACTGGAGCGCCTCAGTCACCTCGGCCACCGCGGCCGGCTGTCCTGCTGTCCGTGGACTCAAAAACATTGATAATCTAAGAGGAACTTGCTTTGCGGCGCGTGGGAATTTTAATTGCCGGGCAGTGGCGGCTTGTGGTTCGGAGGTGACACGGTCACCGTGACAATTCTTTGGTGTACGCACTCTATCACAAGTACGCGATCGTCTGGGGTGGTGGTGGTGGCGCCGGACTGGCAGCTGGGGGTGAAGAGGTCTGGACATGATGGGGGCGGTGGAGGCGGCAGCGGGCGATTAATTTGATATGCAAATATTAGATCGCAACCTTTGGAGGCAGTGTATGTCCTCAGCTTTGGGGGCGGCGTGTCAGCCAGTTGTGTGGCTGAGGGTGGGAGTAGTGCACATACAGACATGTCAAGGGGGTGGTTTATGTGTCCTGCAAATGCGTCAGTGTTACGTGCAATTACATGTAAACGGTCAATCATCTTTCGTCCTTCCGGGAAGGACAGGTGGCGGTATCCTTTGATCAGAGGTCGGGCAATTGGCCGAGCGTGGAGGGCTGGGGGTATCGGTACTCGCGCATTGCATCATGGGTAGAATCTCGTTGATTCCGAACCGGCTTTGAATCTCGTTGATTCCGAGCTGGCGCTACCCTACGACTATTGGACTTAAATAATTATTTGGTGTGTGTGTGTGTGTGTGTGTGTGTGTGTGTGTGAGAAAGAGAGAGAGAGAGAGAGTAGTTTGTAAGTCTAGGGACTGATGACCAAATCCTACAGGATTACAAACATTTTATGTAAGTTATTTAAGACCTATAACAGCAAACAAGCCTAAAAATTTCATAACGTCATAATTTGCGTGGCTATGCAATCATGTAAATGGGGAAATCCTGTTTCTTTCAATCTTTTTCAACTAAGTTCGGAAAAAGTAGTAGTACTTTTATTCTTAGCGACTTCCTAACATGAGAAAGTCCAAAAACGTTCAAATGTTTGTACACTTATGGCACCTAACTGGTCATCGGTTCCTAAACGTACAAACTACTTAAACTAACTTATCCTAAAAACACCACACACACATACCCATGCCCAAGAGTGGACTCGAAGCTCTGACACAGTTTAGATTTCTGAAAGGTTCCGATATCGAGAAGGCTATTTACACCTACAGTGAGAATGTACTTAATTCATTAGATAATAAATTGCAAGCAGCTGGTATTTTCTGTGATTTGTCAAAGGCATTTGATTGTGTGAACCATAACATCCTTTTAAGTAAATTAGAATTCTATGGTGTCATGGGAAATGCTGGAAAATGGTTCGAGTCGAACTTCACTAACAGGAAACAAAGAGTGTCAGTGCAACTGACTAATGAATTAAGCCAACAGTCATCATCGGATTGGGGAGAAATAACATGTGGTGTCCCACAAGGATCCATCTTAGGGCCATTGCTTTTTCTTGTGCATATTAATGACCTCTCATCAGTTACACTACCAGAAGCAGAGTTCCTTTCGTTTGTAGATGATACAAGTATTGCAATAAAAAGTACGTCAAGCATAGTTCTAGAAAGGTCTGTTAATGATATTTTCATGAACATTAATAAATGGTTTAAAGCCAACTCATTGTCATTAAACTTTGAAAAGACTCACTACATGCAGTTCAGAACATGTAAGAGATTTTCCGCCAGCATATGCATTAAGTATGAAGAAGAGCAGATAGAAGAGGTTGACAGTATTAAATTCCTGGGATTACAGCTTGCTAATAAATTTAGTTGGGAGGAGCACACCACAGAACTGCAGAAACGACTCAAGAAATCTGTATTTCCAATAAGAGTGTTATCAGACATAAAAATAACAAAGCTTACATACTTTGCTTACTTTCATTCCATAATGTCATATGGTATAATATTTTGGGGTAACTCTTCAAGTCAGTCAAACGTCTTCAGAGTCCAAAGGCGTGTAATACGTATTATTTGTGGAGTAAATTCACGAACGACCTGTAGAAGCCTCTTCAAAGAACTGTGTATATTAACTACTGCCTCTCAGTATATTTATTCCCGAATGAAATTTGTCATAAATAATATATCCCTTTTCGCAACAAACAGCTCAGTCCATACATACAATACTAGGAATAAAAATGATCGACACAAAGATTTAAAAGCACTTACTTTAGTTCAAAAAGGGGTCCACTACTCAGGAACACACATTTTCAATAATCTACCACAAAGTATAAAAAATTTAGCTACAAATAAAGAGGAGTTTAAGAGGAGCCTGAAAGACTTTCTAGTGGCCCACTCCTTCTACTCCATTAGTGAATTTCTCAATTCTACCAAATGAAGCATGTATCGGTATTCATACTAAATTAGTATTATTATATTATCTGCTAAAATAGTATATTATATACTCTGCTTAAAAACTTAAAAATGTATGTATCTGTATTTATATTATTAGTATTGTATATTACTCAGCTTGTAAATTTTGTTTCTTAACATGTTCCATATCCACGAGGATCTCCTCAACACGGATCTACGGAACAAAAAAACTAATCTAATCTGACGGCGAGCAGCCGCGCGTACCGCAGAAAGGCGCCTTAATGCGTACGGTTGTTACGCCGCGGCTATAGCGTCCGCTTCCTATTGTTTTGTCAGATTTACTTGTAGGCTCATGAACCATGTGAGATTTCAGGATGAAAATTTCACTCTGTAGCGGAGTATGCAACTTTCTGGCAGATTAAAACTGTGTACCGTACTGGGATTGGAACCCAGGACCTATGCCTTTTTCGTATATGGTGTTTCACTAAGGGCGTTTCCCCCTGTAACTTATAAAATAATAGGTGACGGGAAATTTTAATGCGGTAGGTTAACACAAAAAATGTTACACTTTCTGCGGAGCTATGAACATAGTTTATTGTATCATTTTCCAAAGAGTTACAGCACAGAGATATAATTTTTTAAATGGAACAATAGTTTTTCTATCGTGCATTGGAATCGTTGAAACCAGCTGCGTCCAAATCAATTTAAACTACATTCCTATCACTGTTAGATTGTGAGCTACAACCCTTCAAAGTTTCAGGGGCAGATACCACAAACGCTGCACATGATGCAATGCGCCTTCTAAATGTGGTGCGGCCGAGTTCTAACGTCGCCGGTGTCATGGAGCGAGAAGCTCGTTGTTCGTGTACGCCATCGTCATCCGATGTCAGTAACTGTGGTATATTGAACCCCGGTTGTTTGTGTGGCTCCAACTGTCGGGTATACGGCCGTGTGCGGCGACAGTCGGCAGTCTAACAGCGCATAGAGGAAGCTTCTCGCTCCGTGACACCGGCCACGTTACAACTCGGCCGCACGACATTTAGAAGGCGCATTATGCGCAGCGTTTGTGGTATCTGCCCCTGAAACTTTGAAGGGTTGTAGCTCCCAAACTAACAGTGATAGGAACGTAGTTTAAATTGATTTGGACGCAGCTAGTTTCAACGAATCCAATGCACGATAGAAAAAAACTATTGTTCCATTAAAAAAATTATATCTTTGTGCTGTAACTCTCTGGAAAATGATACAATAAACTATGGTCATAGCTCCGCAGAAAGTGCAACATTTCTTGTGTTGACCTACCGCATTAAAATTTCCTGTCACCTATTATCTTATAAGTTACAGAGGCAAACACACTTAGTGAAGCATGTCTGTGGGAAAGAGATTTAAACAGATTGAGTGCCAAATATGAGGAACAAGGTTAGAACAGGAAGACAGTTTCAAGTACCTGGGATGTATTCTCTCACAGGATGGCAACATAGCGAAAGAACTGGAATCGAGGTGCATCAAAGCTAATGCAGTGAGTGCTCAGCTAAAATCTACTCTCTTCTGCAAGAAAGAAGTCAGTACCAAGACTAAGTTAGCAGTGCACCGCTCTATCTTTCGACCAACTTTGTTGTATGGGAGTGAAAGTTGGGTAGATACAGGTTACCTTATTCAAAAGGTAGAGGTTACAGATATGAAAGTAGCAAGAATGATTGCAGGTACTAATAGACGGGAACAATGGCAGGAGGGTGTCCATAATGAGGAAATCAAAGAAAAACTTGGAATGATCACCATAGATGAAGCAAAAAAAATGTTCAAATGTTTGTCAAGCTTTTGGGACTTAACTACGGGGTCATCAGTCCCTAAACTTACAAACTACTTATGAACTACTTACGAACTAGGACGGCACAAATATCCATGCCCGAGGGGGGATTCGAACCCCCGACCATAGTGGCCGTGCAGATCGTGACAAGCGCCTCAGTCCCCTTTTTTTTTTTTTTTTTTTTTTTGATCAAGTTTGTTCGTTTTTGTTCGATTTGTTTCTTGGCTCAGCTTTTTTATTACAGAGGGCGTTCAGCCCTCTGACCGGGCGCGCTGAGCCACGGCGCCCGGCAGTCCCCTCGGCCACCGCGGCCGGCTCGATGAAGCAGTTAGAGCGAACAGACTGAGATGGTGGGATCATGTTACACGCATGGAAGAAGCAAGGTTACCTAAGAGACTCATGAACTCGGCAGTAGAGGGTAAGAGGAGTCGACGTAGACCAAAAAGAAAGTACTTAGATTCCGTGCAGAACGGTTTTGAAGTAAAAGGCGTAACATCAGACGAGGCATCAATGTTAGCATTGAATAGGCGATCATGGAGGAATTTTATTAGAGGTACTATACTACAGACTGAACGCTGAAAGGCATAATCAGTCTCTAATGATGATGATGATATATATTTATATAAGGAAAACATTGTTGGGGCGATCCAGAATTATTATTAAATTTTTTTTTCTCCTTTCGTGTGCGTATATGGAGGTAGAAATTATGTTTGTATCGGAAGGCAGGGTTATTATCCAACCAATATAGGAGTGACAAGTAAGAAGAGCCCCGCAACCCTTTGATTTCAGCATTATGAATTTTGAAATAGTTACGAGAGTAAGGAGTGTTGTCAGTGGGGCAGAACTCCCGGGGAGAGCTTTTTGCCGCCGGCCTGCAGCCGGTGCGTGGTGACAAGCACCCCGCCCCTCGCAGCTGCGCAGCATCCGTCTGGAGTAACACGCCATCCCCCGCAGGGTCTCACGCCTCCGCGACGCGGGGGAGGAAGTAACTTAACACCGCTTGTTTGCCAGGCGCCGGGGAGGGGCGTCGGCCACTTGGAGGGCGCCGCGCTGCGTCTCACTAGGCGGGTCGCGCTCCCTCCGGTTTTTATTATCGAGAGCAACAAACAGTGGCGGTAATCCGCACCAGTCGTAAATATTCACATAAATGTTCGCAAACTGCTAATTCTTCACTCTTCTGCTGCTGTTCTAAAGAGGGACTACACGTAAATTTGTGCCGCCCGGGACTTGAAACCGGGTCTCCCGCTTCCGCGAAAAGCGGAAGATCTAGGTTCGAGTACCGGGCCGGTACAAACTTTATATCTGGAACTTCGCGAAAACCCTGAGAACCAGGCTCGAGTCCCAGACAGGAACAAATAGGGGAAGGGAGGGCAAGATGGAAGGGTTAATTTAACGACACAATAATACGAAAATGTGCAAATATAAACATTTTATTTTAATCAGTCATGAAAGGTATCCTATTAAATTACATAACGTTGTAACTAATAACAATCAATATTTGATAAATCAGATGATATGACGCATACAAGAAAACTGAAGAAAATTCCATCTTGCCCTTACCCTGAAGGTAAAATGGAAAGCTTGAACTGGCAAGATGGAATGTATGGGATTATCTTACTTTTTACAATGGACACACAGGAAACAACCATTTTCCGTATCGCCGCACAACTAATGTGCCAAACTATGACACGATGCACATTCCAACATCTTCTGTGGGTGGATCGATGTATTGTTCAACACGCAATAGTCAAAACACATCTGCATGACTCGATACCTCTTGATTTGCAGTATCTTCTCGTCTTTCTTTGTCCATTTTCCCTTTCATTTACCTTTTCCCTTTCCATATACATGCTGTCCCCTCCTGTTGTGTTCTCGTTTATATTCATTTCCGTTAATGGTCTGGACTACGTCTAATTTTGGTGTTTTCCTCACTTCATTCTTATATTCAATTATTGATCTAAATTGTGAACTCGTAAGAATATCCAATTTTGTACTTCTGGCTTTCCCATATTATTATTATTATTATTATTTTTTTTTTTTATTTTTTTTTTTTTTTTTATTGATGGTGTAACTTTTGGTGACGGAAGTATTTTTCGTGGGGAGATGGCGTACGATGTAGACGGTTGTGCAAAAACGTCAACAGGGTCTACACTAGATGCATCTTTGTCGTCTTCCACAGTTTTCTTCTGAATATCTTGTTCTTTTAAAACAACGCCCTTCTTATTAACAGACGTGACGCCTTTTTCATCAGTAGTGATATCAGGATACTCGCCTTCGTTAGTAACAATATCAGTGTAGGCGTTGTCATGACGTTTAGTCGTTGAAGAACTGTCATTAATAGTAGCTGCATTGTCTGCGCAGTTCTTTTCTGTGGCTATTACATCATCCTCGTCATTGGTCGTAGGGTAGTCTTCATTGACTTCAGCCAAAGAACTGGTTTCCATCTTACCCTTAAATACAAATTTCCACCTTGTCCATAAGCATGGCGCCTATGTTAAATTGAAGTATTTAGAAAATGGTAACCATTTTCCATGTTCAAATATCAATTCTAACAACCTATATTTCATAAACATCTATCGTACAAACAAAATAGTTACAATTCCTACCTTTCACAAGCAATAACGTCGCAAAAAATCACAATTTTCCTAAGAATTCGACGGGAAACAAACACAGCGCACGTATACTTCACTTGGTGGCACGATTACGGCTAAACTCCGTTCATAGATTCAAGGTGGTCGCCTGTTGCCGTGTGCGTCGCCACTCGCGTGCCTTGTCACGTGGTTCAGAGTTGTCAGTAATTTCCGTCTTGCCCGCCCCTTCCATCTTGCCCTCCCTACCCCTATGCATGTGTGACGGAACGGTAGTTCATCTGTACCCAATATTCAGATACGCAATGGGCTGGTACTTTATTTTCATGTGTAATTTCAAAAGTGGACAATTTTAATTATTCGCGAGAATATTTGGTGTATTCAATTACAATTTATTGTAGTATATTTTAGAAGTCTCTGGGACAACCAGCCATGACAAAACTGTTTCACCTGGTGTGTAAGATGTATGAGACAGGCGAAGTACCCTCAGACTTTTAGAAAAATGTTATAATCCCCATTCCAAAGAAAGCAGGTGCAGACAGGTGTGAAAACTACAGAACCATCAGTTTAATAAGTCATGGTTGCGAAATATTAACACGAATTATTTACAGAAGGATGGAAAAGCTGGTAAAGCCGACCTCTGGGAAGATTAGTTTGGGGTCAGGAGAAATGTAGGAACACCGGAGGCAATACTCACTTTACGGCTTATCCTAGAAGATAGATTAAGAAAAGGCAAACCTACATTTCTAGCTTTTGTAGATTTGGAGAAGTCTTTTGACTATGTTGATTGGAATAAACTCTTTCAAGTTCTGAAGCAAGCAGGAGTAAAATATAGGGAGCGCAAGGTTATTTACAACTTGTACAAAAACCAGACAGCGGTTGTTAGAGTTGAAGGGCATGAAAGGGATGCAGTGGTTGGGAAGGGAGTAAGACAGGGCTGTAGCCTTTCTCCAATGTTATTCAATTTGTACACTGAGCAGGATATAAAGGAAAGCAAGGAGAAATTTGGAGAAGGAATTAAAGTTCAGGGTGAAGTATTAAAAACATTGAGTTTTGCCGACGACATAGTAATTCTATTAGAGACAGCAAAGGATCTGGAAGAACAGTTGAACGGAATGGACAGTTTGCTGAAAGGTGTATATAAGATGAACATTAACAAGAGCAAAACTAGGGTAATGGAGTGCAGTCTAAGAAAATCAGGTGATGCTGAAGGAATTAGATTAGGTAACGAAACAATAAAGGAGGTGGTTGAGTTGTTACTTGGGCAGTAAAATAACAAATGATGGACGCAGTACAGAGGATATAAAATGAAGAATGGCAATGAGTAGAAAAGCGTTCTTGAAAAAGAGAAATTTGCTAACATCGAATATTGATTTAAGCCTTAGGAAGTCCTTTCTGAAGGCATTTGTGTGGACTGTTGCCTTGCATGGGAGTGAAACATGGACGATGAACAGTGCGGACAGGAAGAGGATAGAGGCTTTTGAAATGTGGTGCTACAGAAGAACGCTGAAGATTAGGTGGGTGGATCGCGTAACTAATGAGGAGGTACTGAACAGAATTGGGGAGAAAAGGAATTTCTGGCATACCTTGACTAAAAGAAGGGATCGATTCGTTGGACACATTCTTAGACATCAAGGAATTGTGAATTTAGCGTTGGAGGGAAGTGTGTGGGGTAAAAACCGCAGAGGAAGACCAAGAGATGGATACAGTAAGCAGTTTCAGACAGATGTAGGTTGCCGTTCTTATGTGGAGTTGAAGAGGCTTGCTCAGGATAGGGTATTGTGGAGAGCTGCATCAAACCAGTCTCTCGACTGAAGACCATAACAACAACAACAACAAACAATATTTTATAAGTTATCAGCACTTTTATAAAGCTCTATCAAAATAACAATTATAAACTTTCCAATCATGAACAATAACAGGGGCTGCAGCTACTCCATCTTGCACGTATGCAAGTGAATAACGATTGGCCATGGAAAATTTTTTATACATATGAAGCCCATTTCCAACTTCAAGGCTATGTCAATACGCAAAATTGCTGGATATGGACAAAGCATGATCTAGTGTCATAAGAGGCAGTGCCGCTTCATTCTGCAAAGGTAACTTCGTGGTGCGGGCTCACAGCATCCTTTCTCATTGGGCCCATTTTATCTCGATGAGACGACTCCTGCAGTTCCGTTAGCTGTACCATGACAGCCGTTGTTGTTGTTGTGGTCTTCAGTCCGCAGACTGGTTTGCTGCAGCTCTCCACGCTACCCTGTCCTGTGCAAGTCTCTTCATCTGAACAAATGTTCAAATGTTTGTTAAGCTTATGGGACTTAACTACGGGGTCATCAGTCCCTAAACTTACAAACTACTGATCAACTACCTTATACTAAAGACGGCACAAATATCCATGCCCGAGGGGGGATTCGAACCCCCCACCGTAGTGGCCGTGCAGACCGTGACTGGAGCGCCTCAGTCTCCTCGGCCACCGCGGCCGGCTCTTCATCTGAGAATACGTTTGGCAACCTACATCCAAGACAGTTAACCGGTATAAAATCTATCGTGGCCGGCGAGAAAGACAGTCCTGGGCACTCAGCCAGGTGACGTGGAAAGAGTAGTGCTGCACCGACGAAATCGCGGATTTGATTGGTTAGCCGCTGGGGCACGGCCCGTTGCCACTTAGCGGCTAACCAATCAAATCCGCGATCGCGTTGGCGCAGCACTACTCTTGCCATGTCACCAGACTGAGTGCCCAGGCTTGTCTTTCTCACCGGCCACGAAAATCTATGCAACCACGTCTTTCGAAGCCTTCAACACCGTGGAAGTCTTGATAGTATCGTTTTATGTACGATGGCGCTCCTCCGCACATTGCAAAGCCAATGAAGCAATTTCTTAAGCGGCATTTACAAAATGACAATTATCAGCCCAGCCGTCAGTTTCATACATCCTGGCCGTCAGGGCCATCGAACATCAATCTGGGTGAATTCTGGCTGTGCCCCCTAACACACTGGGGTCTGTTGTGGAACATGCTATTTATCGGTACAAACTTCTAGCGGAAAATTGTGGACAGCAAACTGAAAATGACTTGTTCACAGAATATATGACATCAACTGCGATTGGGCAAAGCTGAAAATGTGTACCCAGCCGGGATTCGAACCTGGGTCTCCTGCTTTCTAGGCAGTTGCGATGACCCCTACACCACACGCCTCCCGTCAGATACAAATTCGCAGCTTCGCCCTGCCCACAGTACTCAAACTCGTAGTTATGAAACTAATTCCCGTAAGAGTAAGGGCTTCAAACTTGCCCACCCCTCCCCACTAACGATAGGATCATTGCCCGTCACCGGCATATTATATATATACATGTGGCGTCTGTTCCAAAAGAACAGACGTCACTTCTGATCCTGCAGTTGTTATTATTTAATATTCACAGAATATATGATATCAACTGCGATTGGGCAATGGTGGATGGGCTTTCCAATGACAGTACGAAAAGCTGTGCATGACGTGGACGTCATTTTTCGGCATCCACTTTCCTTATGGCGCTTACAGCGCCGTCTATTGATAAAATTAGGAACTTTTTAAAAAAATGATGTGTATACCATTGCGTTTCAAATCTGCAGTCACTCTGCTCTTTGTCTCTTTTTGTACAGCGTTTTGAAAGTGGAACTTTAATTATAGACGCCCTGCACATTTATACACATTTGTACAGTCAATAAGTTCTGAGACTAACAACATGGCGGCCCTGTGTTGCACTAAAGCGCATAGATATGGTACCATCTCTGTCTCTCGTCCCTGCAAAAGTCAGTTTAGTGCATGCTCTGAAAGCAGACGCAAGATCGTTGTTGTGACGGTGAATTATTTGCCCCAGTCGAGTCTTGATAAGTTCAGTTTGAACAACTGGCAGACATCACATTCTACCAGAAATTAGGTAAAACCGCTGCCTAAACGTCTGAAATGATCAGCAGGTGTACGGTGAGGACGCGTTGTGTTTAGGTGGCACCGGCGCTTTGGAAGAGGTGTCCGGACACTTGCCACGCCGGTCATTTGCCACGCTTTTACCCGTTCCGAAGGGTCGGCTGCCCCTGTCTGCACCTCCTCCAGCCCCCCCTCCCCCTACGACCCGATCACAGAATTCCGTGGACTGACATCTGCACACAGGTCGCTACCACTGTTTGTAGTGTGTCCATCAGTATGGAAGTTATAACAAGGACCCAGGGCTGGCCTTTTGCCCATTACAGTGGTTACGAGTATAATAAACAGAGAGAATCTAAAGAAGATGTCGTTACGTAGATGTGTTTATGCCGAAAATGGTATCATTGCAAGGGCAGATTTCGTTTGTGCTACTGTTTTAAGCGTTTATTCTCACGTATTTTGATAAATACCGCGTGTATAGTTTTCGTTTGATGGAAGCTATGTGATTTGTCATTTTGTCACATTTCGTGTTCTGCTTTAAGAAAGCTTATATTCCCGCGCGTTTGATAACAGTGTATTCCATAGATTTTCTTGTTTATTTTGAAAACTGTCGGACTCAGTTTCGTTGTTTTGACAGTTACCACTGACCACAGTTCAGTCAGTTACCAGCCGCCTTTATTATTAAAGTACTAGACTAGTTAAAAGTTGATTCTTTAGTTTTCTACTTTCTACAGTTAATTGTATCGATAGGATGTGTGTCTGCTGTGTGCAGACGCAGGAGGAGTTGGCCGCGGTTTGCGAACAGCTGAGCGTGCTGTTGGCTACGGTCAGCCGTCTTCAGGCTACTGTCTCGGGGTGCAGCGATGGTGGGGAGTCTGGTGTGTCGAGTGCGACACCTTAGGTGTCTCATGCTTCACCCTCCGTCCCTGCTACCGAGGCGCCTTCAGGTATACCGGACGTGGTCGAGCCGCTCTCTCCGCAAGGGGAGTGGCGGGTTGAACGGCGTTCGCGTCGCTCGAGACGGAAGGCCAATGTGGAGGCAGGCCGTCCGTCCACGCCCGTTCTGTGAGTGGACGTGTGGCCACTCCTTCAGCAGGGGCCGAGCAGGTGCACGGGGGCATTAATTAGTTATTGGGTGCTTCAATATCTAGACGTAACATTGCAGAGCGATATGAAATGGAACGAACATGTAAGGACAGTTGTGAGTAAGGCGGACAGCCGACTTCGGTTTATTGGGAGAATTTTGGAAAGATGTAGTTCATCTGTAAAGGACACCGCTTATAAAACACTTGTACGAGCCCGTCTTGAGTATTGCTCAAGTGTTTGGGACCAGCAGCACATCAGTTTACAGAAAGACATGGAAGCAGTTCAGAGGCGAACAGCCAGGTTCTTTACTGGTAGGTTCGACCAATGTGCGAGTGTCACGAAAATGTTCCGGCAACTCAGTTGGGGATCGCTGGAGGAAAAACGACGTTCTTTTCGTGAATTTCTGTTGAGGAAATTGAAGTTAATTGTAGTACGATCTTGCTGCGCCTACTTACATTTCGCGTAGTGATCACAATGACAAGATAAGAGAAATTAGGGCTCGTACGGAGGCATATAGGCATTCTGTTTTTCTTCGTTCTATTTGGGAGTGGAATAGGAAAGGGAATTCCTAGTAGTGGTACAGTGTACCCTCCGCCACGCATCTTAGGGTGGATTGCGGAGTATGTATGTAGATGTAGATGTAGATGTAGAAAGCTACTTTCGAAGAACGGAGAAATATTGAACGCATCAGGGCATCTGTGAGGACCACGTGACGATGTGACCTTTATTAGTTGTTGTATAAATAAAAAGATTATATCAGGCCTCAGTATCCCTAAATAGCTTAATGATGAAACTAGCTGATTGCAGTTCGGTTCACTAACGTTTAATCAATAAGCAGTGAAATTTGACTCAACGAAGCAAAAACATTAAAAATCATTCAAATGAACCTCCTTCAATCAAAATATACAGTTACATCTACCGTTTTTCGATTTGCAATTTCCTATTTAGGTAAAAGCACCTACTGTTGACACGTTAAGAGAATTATTTTCTATCGTCTAATATTATGACCTTAGTATTAAAGATTTTGAGCTCTAAAAATATTTCTTGTAACTTCAGAGCCGCAACTAGCTCCTAAAAATGTCATTTTTTGTTAAACTGATAAGGTACGCTTTAGGTTTAAAATAATCCGAACGTTTGAATTGCACCTAAAATAGACACCTAAACTTGACAACTTCGGCAGCTATAGCTTTGAAATAATTCCCGTATCTCCAAAATTAGACAAGCATAGAAATAACTTCACAGTAGATGTAGATATCATCAAGTACATTCAAATATACTTTAAATGAAAACATTTTGGTAAAGGCTTTACCGTGACAATTTCAACATTCAAATATAGTTCCTAAAATTAAAATTTCTTACCACATTGTTGATTATCCTTAAACAGGCCAGTAAACCTATTGAAACTAGGCAAGGAGCTTACTGTTCAAAAATAACTGTTACAAAAGAATATCATAAACAAATGTATTCATCATTATCATAAACTAAAGGCTATACTTTATCGATTTAGCCACGTCCCTCTCTCCATTGTCAACCTCTTCAATTCTTCATATGATTTTATCCCCATATCTTCTTTGAAATTAATTGCAGTCCATGGTGTACAGCAATCAGTGAGAATAAATATTCCCTCAGACTTGCAATCAAGACGGTTTTTTACTCAAGGAATATCTACTGTGGTGTTATTGAAATACGTTGCTCTTGGCCTGCCTCTTGTTTTTTTCCCTAAAACTTTTCCTTCAGACACATTCTTTAGGAACTGGTTGTGTCTCATTGTGTGCCCTATCATTTTTTATTTTCTTCTTCCTATATAATATAGCAGCGTCCTGTTCTCATTCACTTCTCTTAAGACCTATTCATTACTTTTCCTGTCTACCCAGCTTGTTTCGACATTCTTCTCCATAACCACATTTCCATTGCTTCCAATCTCTTTTTCCCTGCCTTTCCCAGAATCCATGCTTCACATCCGTATGTTAAGATACTCCAAACAAAAGTTTTGGCACACTTTTTCTTACTTTCTAGGCGTATATGATTGTCTGTTAGTAAATTCCTTTTATTTTGGAAAGCTTGCTTTGCCAAGGCTATTCTTCTCTTTATATCTGTTATAGATGTGTTGTCGCAGTGATTGTGCTCCCCCAAATAACAGAAGTTCTCAACCTGCTCTAGAACATCATCTTCTAGTTTAATATTAATTTAACCATTTTCTTTTATCTTCCGTACTACCATAGTTTTTGTTTTCTTCTTATTAATTTTTAGATTAATTTCTCTTAGTATTTTAGCAAATTTTAGCAATATAAACTCCATTTCCTTTACTGAGTCAGCAAGTACAACTATATTATCTGCAAAACGGATAAACTGTATTCATTCCCCATTATTGTAATTCCTTTGGTTATTCTTTTCAACTTTTCAATGGCTTTTTTCAATAAATAAATTGAACAAATGTATTAGACATACTTTTATACATTAGAAACTTTTTTAAACGATATTTGATCATTTCGTTTGCACTGACAGTTCAGAAATATCTGCCACATCACTTATTTCATATGGTTATTTGCTTTTCAGCACCAAGAATACCTACTTCTATGTTATTTTTGCAGCCGTTCTCATTTCTAATTGTGAAATATTTACTTCTTCTTCTTTAGTAAAAGAATTTCAGAAAAGTGCATTTAGTAACTCTGCTTTAGTGGCACTGTCATCAGTAACATTACCGTCGCTATCGCTCAGTAAAGGCATTGACTAAGACTTTCGGTGTTGTAGATAACATAGGATCAGAATCTCTTTGGATTTTCCGCCACATTTCTACAAAGAGTTTCGTTGCAAATAGTATTAAATGAATCTTGCATTGAAATCTGCACTAAATTTCGAGCTTCACTGAAACTTCGCCAATCTAGGGGATTTTGCGTTCGTCTAAATTTTCTGCAAAAGCTATCTATCCTATTTTGTGTAACATCTGGGATCAGTTCAGTCTCTTACCAAGGTATTTGGTATGAAGTCCTCGAATGCTGTTGACAATACACTATTGGCCATTAAAATTGCTACACCGAGAAGAAGTGCAGATGATAAACGTGTATTCATTGGACAAATATATTATACTAGAACTGACATGTGATTACATTTTTATGCTATTTGGGTGCATAGATCCTGAGAAATCAGCACCCAGAACAACCACATCTGGCTGTAGTAACGTCCTTGATATGCCTGGGCATTGAGTTAAACAGAGCTTGGATGGCATGTACAGGTACAGATGCCCATGCAACTTCAACACGATACCACAGTTCTTCAAGTTGCTCGGCCACCATTGACCAGACGTTTTCAGTTGCTGAGAGATCTGGAGAATGTGCTAGCCAGGGAAGCAGTCGAACATTTTCTGTATCGAGAAAGGCCCGTATAGGACCTGCAAATGTTCAAATGTTTGTTAAGCTTAAGGGACTTAACTACGGGGTCATCAGTCCCTAAACTTACAAACTACTTATGAACTACCTACAACTAAGGACGGCACAAATATCCATGCCCGAGGGGGGATTCAAACCCCCGACCGTACTGGCCGTGCAGTCCGTGACTGAAGCGCCCCAGTCTCCTCGGCCACCTCGGCCGGCCAGGACCTGCAACATGCGGTCATTCATTATCCTGCTAAAATGTAGGGTTTCGCAGTGATCGAATGAAGGGTAGAGCCACGGGTCATAACACATCTGAAATGTAACGGCCACTGTTCAAAGTGCCGTCGATGCGAACAAGAGGTGACCGAGACGTGTAACCAATGGCACCCCATACCATCACACCGGGTGATACGCCAGTATGGCGATGACGAATATACCTTCCAATGTGCGTTCACCGCGATGTCGCCAAAAACGGATGCGACCATCATGATGCTATAAACAGAACCTGGATTCATCCGAAAAAAAATGACGTTTTGTCATTCGTGCACCCAGGTTCGTCGTTGCGTACACCATCTTAGGCGCTCCTGTCTGTGATGAAGCGTCAAGGGTAACCGCAGCCATGGTCTCCGATGTGATAGTCCATGCTGCTGCAAACTTCTTCGAACTGTTCGTGCATATGGTTGTTTTGCAATCGTCCCCATCTGTTGACTCAAGGATCGATACGTGACTGCACGATCTGTTACAGCCATGCGGATTAAATGCCTCATCTCGACTGCTAGTTATACGAGGCAGTTAGGAATCCAGCACGGCATTCCGTATTGCCCTCCTGAACCCACCCATTCCATATTCCGCTAACAGTTATTGGATCGCGACCAACGCGAGCAGCAATGTCGCGATACGATAAACCGCAATCGCGATAGGCTACAATCCGACCTTTATCAAAGTCGGAAACGTGATGGTACGCACTTCTTATCCTTACACGGAGCATCACAGCAACGTTTCATCAGGCAACGCCGGTCAAATGCTGTTAGTGTATGAGAAATCGGTAGGAAACTTTCCTCATATCAGCTCGTTGTAGGTGTCGCCACCGGTGCCAACCTTGTATGAATGCTCTGAAAAGCTAATCATTTGCATATCACAGCATCTTCTTCCCGTCGGTTTAATTTCGCATCTGTAGCACGTCATCTTCGTGGTGTAGCAATTTTAATGGCCAGGAGTGTATTTGTTTGAATGTAAGCCATATACGGTCTTACCTTATATATGTAAACGAAAGCTTCCGCGGCCGTTGTCATTGTTTATAAAACTCTTCTGGGTGTTGGACCGCATCGTCAAAATATCAAATACTTCACCGACGTTTCGGCCACTATTGCAAGTGGCCATCTTCTGGGTGTTACGTTTACGTTACGTTTACGTAAGACACAGAAGATGGCCACTTGCAATAGTGGCCGAAACGTCGGTGAAGTATTTGATATTTTGACGATGCGGTGCAACACCCAGAAGAGTTTTATAAATTACCTTATATAGTTTAGAAGAAATGGAGACTGTCCTAGGAAGATGTCATCCGATTTTTTTAAATAGATATATTTAGCGTTTAGTTTTAGTAGGTATCTTCGTTACGGAATTGAACCTCGTTACAACTTTGTGTTCACTAATCCTTGTATTCGTCGTGCTGCTCAGGAGTATTTGTGACGAAGAGCTCAAATGTGTTTAGAAACCATTTACAATTTGAATGGTCTTGTGAACTAATTGTTCAAAATAATTTTTAAAAAACATTTAGAACAATTTCGGTGTATTTTTGTCAACATAAGGATGGTAGATTTAAGTCACTGCCAAGTATAACTGTATGGTTAGTGTATCTACTTGTGATGAGACTCAAGTTTTCTATGAACTTTATCTGAGTACGGGAGTCGGTAAACGGAGGCAGTTATTATTTATTCCGGTTGTCGAGAATAAACTCTGCTCATACTAATTGACTCTAGTACGCACGTTACATTACGATTTCCTTAAGTTGTGTTTCTTGTTGCTGTTGTAGTGCAGATCATAGGAATTATGGCTTTTATCCTTAAAAAACTAGGATGCTTTCTCCACGACTCTGTAGATACCAAAGCTAAACAATGTAGAAAAACAGTGTACTTACAAGCATATCATTCTACATTACTTCATTTCCTTATTTCATACGTTTTAAAATTGTATGTCGACTTTAGGTGATTTGTCAAACATAGACGCTCTTACCTCTGTTTTGTGAACGTATTTTCTGTCACTGTTTTGAACACTGTCCCAATACACTTTATTAAATGATGTTTCGCTGCAAGTGATGTCGAATTTTAGAGAGGAAATGAATATGGAGTGTGTCGTTCTACTTTCATCATTGTTTTCCATTTCTTTTTCGACCTACAGTTGTAGTAATTAAAATAGGCACAAATGCAGTGATCAAAATTAAATGATTAGCGAACATTCGCCTTCTCTTTACATCGTTCCTTTCGTGTTCCGCTTTTACTGATGGACTGTTTCTATCGCAATCATTAAGTGTGGAAATAAGCTACCGTACAAACGGGGGAAGAGTGCTTGGAAAATTAATTACACACTGACATAGACGACGGTATTCGTTACGTTTCCAAAAAGTTATACTTTTTGGAATACTGAAAAGAAGCTGTACATTTCGGCGAGATTTCGAAGAAAAAGGTCTCTTACGTAGTGGCTATATCGAGTAAGATATGGAGACGGCGGTTTGAAAGCGGACAGCAGGAGTACGGGGAAGGGCGTCCCTTGCCTGAAGTGTTCCTATTCAATCTACCTGCGAAGGGTCAGCTGTGTCAAATGTCCGGTAAACCCTGCCCGTGGCAAATGTCCGGCATTCTTGGAAGATGATGTGCGCACTAGCCGGCCACGCACAGTTTGAGCGGAACGCAAGATCCAAGAAGGTGCTGCGTTTGTGCGTGCTAACCGCCTCTAATCGTTAGACGCTCTCGCCGCAGCAGCAGCAGCATTAGTACTTGCCACAAAATTCCGACGGACGACCTCAACATATCTCGCAGTGTGTGCCACGAATCCTGTCGCAATACTAACGTGATGATCGCATGACGATCTGTGGTGACCTCAGCAGTTGTGCGGACGATTATCTGACGTTTCTCAACTGCATGGTAACTGGGGTGCCGGCCGCGGTGGCCGAGGAGACTGAGGCGCTCCAGTCACGGTCTACACGGCCACTACGGTCGGGGGTTCGAATCCCCCCCTCGGGCATGGATATTTGTGCCGTCCTTAGACTTAGCTAGTTCGTAAGTAGTTTGTAAGCTTAGGGACTGATGACCCCATAGTTAAGTCCCATAAGTTCTACAAACATTTGAACATATATATATATATATATATATATATATATATATATATATTTTTTTTTTTTTTTTTTTTTTTTTTTTTTTTTTTTTTTTTTTTTTTTTTTTTTGGTAACTGGAGCGAAACTTGGTGTTTCATGGACGATCCGCAACTGAGACGACAATCAGGCACCTGGAATGCGGCAGCATGTGGAACATACAGCGCCGTATGGGTGCCTATCGTCCTGGCGTCAAATGACTGGAACTTAAAACCTCATACACCTGGAATCATTGTGTTTTCTTCGACGTCCGAAGATGAGTACTTATTCTTGTTAATAAATATCAGTTGCACTGAAGTGAAGCGGTCGTTCCCATTAAAGTGCCCCAAAGCCGTCTAAACAGCACCCTGCCCTCATCCTCCTCCCTCCCCCCCCCCCCCCCCCCCAAAGAAAAAGAGAAACATTTACCAGATTTGGCGAGCCTGAGTTAGTGATACCTACGTAGAGAAAAAACTTCCAATATAATCCAAAATTTATTTCTGATGGTTAAACGTGGTCGGAATTATTGCTGTAGATGTTGCAAGTCTTCAATTTTTATCAATAGTTTCACTGCTTCCGACGTAAATACTGAGTTTACTCGGAAACGTAGTGAAAACATTGTTGCGAGCAACTTACTATGTCTAAGACTGAACTTTGAAAGCAATTCCGGACAGAAAATTATATCGGTAAACTGGAGTAGTGTTCATTTGAAGGCGCTTGGTATTTTCAGTTCAAAATGTTCAAATGTTTGTAAATCTAAGGGACTTAACTACGTTGGTCATCAGTCCCTAGGCTTACAAACTACTTACACTAACCTAAAGTAACTTATGCTAAGGACAACACTAATACAAATGCCCGAGGGAGGACTCGAACCCCCGACGGCGAACGGCCGTGTGCACTGCAGCAGGGCGCCTCATTGCGCACGGTTATTATGCCGCGGCTGTATTTTCAGTCCTGAAAATAATGGGTGGAAGTTATAAGACAAGCAGTATCAAATCAACTGGTTCCATGGAGACCAATTATCGAATTTCGTCAGTGAGCCACTCGAGAAAAATTTATGTATTTGTTGCAATCCACGGGGCGCATTAATCAATCTGCAGAGGAAGGAAAGAACGTTCGGCTTTAACGTCCCGCCCACAGCGTGGGCATTAGACGGCCCACCTGCAGGGTGAAATGTGTACTGCTTATTGTGCGCATGACATCGTTGTGCAATGCTTGGTGCAATTTTTGTATGCTGAAAACTATACTGAGTTTATCAGTTTTATGGTTTTTGTTTTATGTTACAGAGCCAAGTTATAATTTATACGGATTGTTAAGTTTATCGTAGGGCCTTATGTAATTGCTAGGCTGTGCTGTTGTAAGCTGCAATTTTCACAAAAGACGCTGAAACTGTACTGCATATTTCCTTAGATATTAAATCTAGAAGGAGATAAAATATTTAAATACCGTAGGAAACACAAACTGAATCTAGCAAATGTCTGTATTTGCTTTTATCTTTTACAAGAACATTAGTCAGAAAATTTCCCCCGAAATCAATCAGATCACTGCATTAAAGGGTTTCTAAGACAGATACACTACAATAAGGTAGTTTACCATAGAGTAGCCGAGCGGTCTAAAGCGTCTCGCTGCGGAGCGCGCGGTTGCTCGCCATGGAGGTTCGAGTCATCCTTGAGGCATGTGTGTGTGTGTTGTCCTTAGGTTAGTTTATCTAGGTTTAAGTAGTTTGTAAGCTACGGACTGATGACCACGCAGTTTGGTCCGATAGATTTACAAACATTTGAATTTGAGTTTACCATGCTCTAGTGTTCGAACACTCAGAAAGCAAGCACGTTTGAATTAATATTTGCTCGTATGGATGTAACAAACTACATTGTAAAAGGATTGTCTTGTGGAATTTGTGTATGACACATCTGAAAATATTTACTCTCAATCTTCATTTCATAATCAAAAACAAGGTAAGAAAACCACAAACAGCT
Source organism: Locusta migratoria (assembly GCA_026315105.1). Lineage (NCBI taxonomy): Eukaryota > Metazoa > Arthropoda > Insecta > Orthoptera > Acrididae > Locusta > Locusta migratoria. The sequence goes on along the minus strand of CM048749.1, from coordinate 105,789,620 downwards.
AACCTGGAAAACTAAGAACATTGTATTCAGGGCCTTCTTAATGATAATGGGCGCCGGGGTGCGAAAAGTCAGCTAGCGCTCCCCTCCACCAAAAGGGAAAAAAATACAGAAAATTTAATTTTTATGATCCATTTCCTTTATTTAATACTTACATAAAAATACAAAAACGTTTTAAGACACTGAATTTAATTTTGTGGCTTTTAAATTGGCAAAATTTTAATGATATAATCTGTTTTGAAATCTACATTTGATTCGATACTTATGATGGCCAAATTTATCAGTCTATCTTGGAGCATGGTTGATCGTAAATAGCTTTTTATTATTTTGAGTCAGGAAAATGACATTTCGCCTTCTACTACTGTCACAGGAAGTGATAAATATATGCGCAAATATGTTGAAATATTTGGAAACACAGACATTAAATTATTGGAAGAAATAAAATTTAACACATCAAGTGGAGATGTGTTCTTCCTTACAAAAAATAAAGGAAGTAAATCAAATGTTTGTTAAGCTTATGGGACTTAACTGCGGGGTCATCAGTCCCTAAACTTACAAAGTACTTACGAACTAACTTACACTAAAGACAGCACAAATATCCATTACCAAAGGGGGGACTCGAACCCCCGACGGGGAACGGCCTCGCGCATCGGACCATAGCACCTCAATGCGCTCGGTCACTGCGCCGCGGCAAAGTAATTTGAACTCATTAAACAGCTCTTCCCCATCAACGTCCGATCTATTTTGATATGTTAACTTCTGTTCAAGGTTGAGACATTGTGTTTTGCTTTGCTCTCTGTCCAATTCCCTCTAGCGTTCAATGTTTTGTAAAAATGAAAACCTGTTGTGTTCTGTCAACAAATGGAATCTTTCATTTAACTGTAAGATATCCATGTCAAGTAACAAAAAATTACTTTAAACTTAGTCTTTGGAGCTAATATAGGTTCATCTGAAGTTTTGTAATCAACATGTTTTCGAGGACGTGGACGAGCAGTTTCTTTGAATTCAGGTTCACATTATAATTCAACAGGTAATCTACTGTCTGTGCTTACATAAATCAGAGTTCGTACTATAATGTTAAAATCAACCAAAGACGAAATAAAGACAACTATGTCAAATATAAATGTGTAATCTATAATATCCTCCAAAATTTCTAATAACATTTTTAACCATAATCGCTAATAACAACATAGAAACTATTAAAAAATTATGCCATATCTGTTAACTTCTATATTTTCTCTCTGAAAGAAAAATTTGTAAATATTTGTAAAAGTATACTATTCTGAGGTATTGACATATGCTGTAACTGGCTACAATTCGTAAATCAAATGTAAAATATTACCTAATAGATATCTTGTGTGATACATAAATAAATAATTACAGTGTTTTGGACTTTCCTTTCGCATTAGATGATGATTTAATGTATCAAACCTCTGCTTATAATTTCATGCTCACCATCCCATGTTTAATTATCTATTTATTTTTAACATTAATTTTGTGTTTGTTAAAACGTTGGCTGCTCCCTTAAGAAGTGAGCAGTAAGATGAATTTCCGATTCGCAAATACTGTGACCACTCGCAAGGTAATTTAGAGCAGCAGTGAGCGTTTTAACTAGCATTTGCAGATCTCAGCTGCCCGAGATCTTGGTTAAATAATTTTAACAGGCTACTTTCAAGGTGTCTGGTTCATAATGACATCCCAACTTGAAGCTGGTGCCTAAAGTCGAAGTTGTGCCGAAAGTTTCATGAGGCGTAAAAGTAAACAATACCATTGTCTACATTTTTACAGTTATAATGGATGTTTGTTCAGTAATTTTCCAAACCGGCATAATGTATATGCTCATCGGTGCCCACTCTTACACATCACTTAAAGTAGCTGACACTAACTTATTCTAAAGACGACACAAACATCATGTCCAGGGGAGGACTCAAACCTCCGGCGACAGAGGCCGCGCCCTCCACAACGACATGGCGCCTTAGACCACGCGCCGTCTGCGCACTGTGCCTGCCTGGCGCCCCCTGGGTACCGGCGCTGGGGTTCGATGTGCCCCTTTGCACCTCCTGGTAATGACGGCCCTGGTTTCACCCCAGCAACAATGAACACTTGTGTAAAAATTTGGGTGGTAAGTTCCTTATAGTACTTCATGTAATGACACACTTGTAATGCTGTTCCATTCCAGCTGGATACGTACTCCAGCAGTCATAAGATCTCAACGTTTACGATATTGGAACACAGGTTGTCTAGTGAGAGACTAGAGAAAGTATGAAAAAAAGGGTCATCATTTACGGGTCATCAGCTTATGAATAGAATTCAAATGTTTGTAAAGCTTTGGGACCAAATGGTCATCAGTCCCAAGATAGACAAACTACTTTAACGTATGCTAAGGACGACACACAACCATGCCTGAGGGAGGACTCGAACCTCCTACAGGAAGTAGACAGGCACTCTGCAACAAAGTGCCTTAGAGTGCACGGCCACTCCCGGGCGACTAATGAATAGTGAAAGGTGGCAACACTATACTTTGTCATTGTCACTCTCTCGTCAGAGAGGTTGGTTGCTGTGAACTGAGTCGGCGGTAGTGAGCAGGGTTGCCAGATTACGGTTGGGTGAAGTCGCCACTTTGGCGGACTGCTGTAGCCCAATGTCGCCACTTAGCGCGCTGCTGTAACCGAATGCCGCCACACACAAAAAAATTATATATATATATATATATATATATATATATATATATATATATATATATCTTACAATTTGATATATATGTAAGAATGGATTTTGTTGGACTGGTGTAATCTGAATTTATCAATCTTTTGTAAGATCACAAATACAAATCAACGTAAAAGTAAAATTAAGGCGAGATTAAAATACTAATTATACCCTCTTCTTGGTACTCCTCATCTCAGAATGAAATATATTGAAACTTTCACGGACGTCCTCTTCTGACATTTCTACCTGGGAGGTGCTGGTACTTGCAGAGGTGTCACGTATTAAACGTGTGTACATTTTTGATGTGAATAGCTTCAGCATGACTGCATCACTGAACTGTGCAGTCGACGAGATGATGTGAGATTTTTTCGGTAAATGTCACCAGCGGCGCTCTTTCTTAAAGCGGAATTACACTACTCGCATGTTGACTTTGGTGAAACTCGCAATAACAAATAGTGAAATGGGCTGCAGTAGATTTGATATAAAATGATAAACTCACGTTGTCAACTGTTTGACTCAAGTTTCGGCTAGCTAACATTTAAATTCATATACAACTCTCTGAATTCTTTATAAAATGGAACCGCGGCAGAGTGGCGAAGCGCATTGAGGCGCTATGCTGCTATTCGCGAGGCCTTTCCCCGTCGGGGGTTCGAATCCCTCCTCGGGCATGGATGTTTGTGCCGTCTTTACTATAAGGTAGTTTATAAGTAGTTTGTAAGTTTAGGGACATGACCCCGCAGTTAAGTCTCGCAATCTTTACAAATATTTGAACATTTTTATAAAATGCAAAAATCTTGTCATTGCTCCCAAACGGCTTCCCTTTCTGTGTATAATTAAAGGTAATCGCCTTTGATTTACATTACCTTCTTCAGCTATTATAACATGACACAACCCCTGAAAGTCTTATATTCTGAACACCAGTATGAAGGAGTCGGTTGAGTTGAGTACACTATACAGTATTAATAAACGAGAAAAAGTAATATGTGTTGTGCCTAAACTCGCAGTTTCCTGCATGTTTAATTGAAATTTGAAGTGATTTAGATGCAAAGCACAGAAAACAAAATATTTATGCCAGCCGTGAGTGGCTGAGCGTACTAAGGCGTCATGCCACGGTGCACGAGGCCGCTCCCGCCGGGGTTTGAAAACCTCCTTTGGGCATGGATGTTGTGTTCGTCCTTAGGTTAAGCCTGTTTAAGTTACATTAGTTACATGTAGATCATCGCTACATAACCAAATCAGTTGGAAAGAGACGTAAAGCACACACGTAAGAAAAAAAGTTACATCGCCCAAAATCGCGGATTTCGGGAGAAATATCGCCCAAATGGCGATAGTCGCATTAGTGTCTTTAAATGTCGCAAAATTCCAAGTTAGGTAGCCCAAATAGCGACATATCGCCCAATCTGGCAACCCTGGTTGTGAGTGGTAGGCGGAAGGATCTGAATGGAAGTGGACAGACGGAGTCAGCGTCGGTGGAGAATAATAGACACAGAATGTTGTTAGGATTGTTGGTAACTTTAATTTTGCTATGTATTTTTTTCTCTAATTGTGATGTTTAAAAAGTAAGAAGAATAAAATATGATACCTTTATTTCCCCCTTTGTTTAAAGTGAAAGATTTTTGTATTATTGGCAAGCTGTATTAGGCTGTGAGCTTTAACAGTGAAGAAAGGTCAGATACAAGTTTCGACTTTATTCATATTTCATCATTAATGTACTGTTAATGAGTAGTGACCATGCTGCTGTCTACTGAAAAGAGGTCAGTGAATTTAAATTTATTTATGATTCGTATTCCGAGTAGTAAGGCAGATTGTTCTGTATCTGTTAAGCAATATGCACATACTTTAGTACCTCAATTTGTTATGCTGGTACATTTTTGACACACAAAAAAAAAAAAAAAAAAAAAAAAAAAAAAAAAAAAAAAAAAAAAAAACAATCGTAAACAACTAGATCATCAGATAGCAACCAATATTTCTTGCCAATCGTGGAAAGTGCTAAATATACCAGATTTATTACACCACTATTGTTCACGATTGTTTTGTCATTCACATTCAGTTGTAGAAGTCGTAACCAAATAGCTTATCAGGTAGCTACCAGCATTTCTTTTCTATCGTGTGACGCGCCTTTTCATACAAATATTAATTACACCACTTGTTGAGAACACAATAATTAGTTTGTTAATAAAAAAATTCAGTCGCTTATTCAGAAAGTGTCGGTATACACAATAATTATCATTTTAGGTCGCAAAAAAACCCATACTTCGTAAGTTTTGCACTTTGTAACCCAAACTTGATCTTTATTTTAGATAATTAGTCAATTACCCAATTTTGAATTTGGGCATTTTCGCACGTGCTACATTGTACAAGTTCCATTTTGTTGCTATCCACTACTTTTATAGATTGTCTGCCATTTTAAGCTTGAGAATATTTACTTTCGGTATTATTTGATTTGCACCCTACTTAGCCAATTAACTATTTTGACAATACAACATTTTGTTTGTTAATGAGGTGGATCTTGTTCACAGTACGTAACGTTACATATAACAATTACTACTAAGGTCGCAGTAGAAGTAATGCTCAGTCTGTGTCACAGTAGTAATCTAAGCTTTGATCTCTAATTATTTGAAGGATACATAATTATCAACTTTAGTGTTTTCGGTGTGCCATACTCTATCACTCGCTGTTAGAAATAGTCAGTTACTCCACTCATTTTCAGTTTATTTTGTCATCAAATTTGCGTCAAACATTGGTCAGTATTTAATTTAATTAATGAACTATTTGTCAGTCTGATTAACGAATCGGACCTTGAGCTACAACCGGTCTTGTCATTCATTGTTTAACCAGACTGTTGTTCTGGATAGTTAAGCGCACTAACAGGGTCATACACATTGCAATCAGTCGAAGTCAGGCTGATTAAGTATAATATTTACTCGTACTTTAATTACAGACAATCAGACCAGTTTTACATTCACAGTTCTGTGTCTTTCCAGGTAGGCTCTGTTGCATCTGCACACAAACAGAAGCACACTCACACACTCAAGTTCACGAACATAATTTTATTTTATTTTATTTTATTTAAACATATAAGCTTCAATAGAGTGTTTTTGTAGTTGTTGTAGTAGTGGTGGTTATCTTCAGGCGCCGGCCGCAGTAGCCGAGCGGTCTGCGGCGTGCCAGTAATGGTCTGCTCGGCCGCTGCGGTCGGGGGTTCGAATCATGGATGATTGTGTCGCCTTTAGTATAAGCTAGTTCATAAGTGTAAGTTTAGGGACTGATGACCCCGTAGTTAAGTCCCATAAGCTCTACAAGCATTTGACATTTGAATCTTCAGGCAAAACACCAGTTTGTCACAGCTCTCCTCGCTACCTTGTCCTGCGCAAGCCTCATCTCTGAAGAAGAACGGCAACCAATATCCCTTTGAACTTGCTTATTATTGAATTCGTCTCTGGGTCTCCATCTGTGATTTTTAGATCATATTAGCTGTAAAACCGGCGTTGCCCGGGTGTTCATTTATCCTATACTCTCGTAGTCCACGTCCCCTTCCCCTGTCTCTCTCTTCCCACCTCTTTCTCTCCCATCTCTGTTCGTATCCACCTTTTCCTCTCTAGGCAAAGTTTTCTGCAATGTACCGTACAAATATTTTGTATCCAGTTATCTTCCTCTTGGTTTGAGGTCATGTGTGTAAAAAATCATGAAGATTGGAGCAAAACTATGCATTTTGTAAAATTCCGTACGTTAAGTACCCTCCACATCGCACCGAACGAAATTTTATGCAGACAGTGACATTCCTCTTGTTTGTAATGTAGAGTGTGCAAAATTTCATCAATATAGGAACAAAAAACAAAACTATAGATTGCTATGCAATAGAAACGCAGGGTCACATTGAAAAAAGTTATGGCATGACGGGGGTATTCGGGGATCCATCTATATGTTTCAAAGTAGCCCCAACCCCATGCACCGTTACACGGTGACCTTCCTCTTGTTTGGATGTCAAGCATGCGAAATTTCGTGAAGATCGGAATGAAACTGTAGATTTCGTGAGTCGGTAGGAGAAGCATGCTCCGCCACATACCTATCACAAAACACTTCATCTGGCGTGTTCTACCTATAAACTACATTCCTGCCAAATTTCAGCTTCGTAGGTGAAGTAGTTTTCGAGATTTCGTGTATAGTCATTGAGAGAGTGTCCTTTCGCTTTTATACAGATAGAGATTAAGAAAATAGATTGCTTAATTTTGGATCCAAGAGAATTAAGGGAGACTTGCAGACAAAATTAAATAGTAACATGCAAGTCTGTAATGCTAACTTTATTTGATACAAGCGAAACAGTTGTGAGACTTTTCAAAATGTTCAAATGTTTGTAAATCTATCGGACCAAACTGCGTGGTCATCAGTCCGTAACTTACAAACTACTTAAACCTAGGTAAACTAACCTAAGGACAAACACACACACCCATGCCCCAGGGAGGTCTCGAATCTCCACGGCGAGCAACCGCGTGCTCCGCAGCTAGACGCTTTAGACCGCTCGGCTACTCCACCGCGGCAGACTTCTTTTCGTTTCATTATTTTTATGAGGGGGGGGGAGACAGTTACAAAACGCTTCATAAACGTCTAAATTACATGCAAACTTTCTTCCAGGTCCCTAGCTACTCCCATTTCTAATAATTGACGCATAAATCTGGGTATTATCCCGCGGTGGCCTCTCATTATTTATGATGTCATATCTCCTGAGCTATATGTCGTGCTCTTTTGTTCCTGGGTCAGGAACTTTCGCGGGCGTACGGTGAACAGTTCTCCAAAGCGTCATTGCAATCAAATGAATGGTTTATGAACACATACAGACAAACATTTATGTGGAACGTGTCACTTTAATAAAACGTATCTTTACATGATATTTGAAGATGTGCATTCTATTTTTTTCTTCTAAAATTACTAATTTATACCTAAAAATTCATCTACTGAGTAGAAGGAGTTGCAATTCAAATAGTCCTTTAACCTCTGTTTAAACCTCAGTTCGATATCTGTCAGACTTTTGATGCTGTTTGGCAAGTGACCAAAGGCTTTTGTGGCAGCATAATTCACCCCTTTCTCGGCCAAAGATAGATTTAACTTTGAAAAGTAAAGATCATCCTTTCTCCTATTGTTGTGGTTACGCAATTGGGTTGAGTTATTAACAACAAATTTCGTAAGTGAATAGGCCGAGTATGGTAATTTATTGGGAAGCCTATCACCAAAATTAGAAATAAGCCTAGTAGCATAAGTAGCTCAACTCAAACGTTTCAGCAATGTGTTTCTTCCAATTCAATCTCTCATCATTGCACACACCTAAAAATTCTACCTTAGCTACAGATTTCTGTCCAAGATCTAGGTTTATTATTGGTGTCGTGCCATTTGATAGCTCCCCATTTTGAGCAAATAGCTGACTAATGCGCTTTAAGTGAGCCACTTATTTCAACTTTCTGCACTCTTCGTGTTAAGTAAGAATTAAACCATTGGTGCATGGTTCCATTCACACAATACTTAAGCTTATATAAAAGAATTCCTTGGTTTACACAATCAAAAGGCTTTGAGAGAATCACAAGAAAATCCAACCGGTGATTCCGGTTGTTTTCATCCAATGCTAAATTTATGATTACGTAATGTCTGAGAATGTGTGCTACCAATCGACCTTTTTTCTTTTTTTAGTCAAGATGTCCTAGAAGTGTCTTTTCTCTGTTCAGTACCTCCTCATTAGTTACACAATCTACCCATATAATCGTCATAATATTCCTGTTGCACCAAATTTCAGAAACGTATATCATTTTTTCTGTCTGCACTTATTGTCCACGTTTCACTCTCGTAGAAAGCTACACTCCAGACAAATGCCTTCAAAAAAGACTTTCGCACACTTAAAGTAATATTCCATGTCATATTTCTCTTCTTCAGAAAAGCTTTTCTTCCCATAGCTATTCAGCATTTTATATCTTCTATACTTCGCCCATTAGAATTTCATTTGTTACCCAAATAATAAAATTCATCCCCTACTTTTATTGTCTTGCTACCTTACCTAATTCCTTCCGCATTGCCTTATTTCGTAGACTAAATTCTTCTATCATTTCAAGACACTGTCCATTCCTTTCAGTTGCTCTTCCAAGTCCTTTGCTATATCTGACAGAATTAGAATGTCATTGGCAAAAGGCTAAGTTTTTTTTTTTTTTTTTTTTTTTTTTTTTTTATTTCTTCTCCCTAACCTTTCATTCAATTTCCAAAATCTCTTTGCGCCCTTTCACAACTTCCTTGCTCAATGTCGAGTCTTACTTCGAAACCACTGCGTACCTTTCATGCTCTTCAACTCTTCGTAACTGCTGTCTGGTTTTTGACAGGTTGTAGGCCTATATAATGTTTCCCCTATTTTATACCCATGCTGCCTTCAGAAATTCGAAGAGTTTATTCCACTCAACAGTGCCAAAAGCTTTCTCCAAATCTACGTAAGCTGCAAACGTAGGTTTGTCTTTCTTTGACCTATCTTCTAAGGTAAGTCGTAAGGTAAGTATTGCCTCACGTGTTCCAATATTTCTCCTAAATCCAAACTGATCCTCCCCCAGGTTGCATTCTACCAGTTATTTCTTCGTCTGAAAATAATACTCCCACAAAATCGGAGGCATCCGAAACTTCATAATTGTACTTACTGCATGCGAAATGCTGCCATTGCAAACTACTATTTTCACAAATACACTGGCTAGATAAGTCTCATACATCGGATAGCAATTTTTTCCAACTGATTTACCCAATATTTAAGCGACTTCAGTTCGTAATCAACGTTTCGTTTGCAATGACAAGAAACGATGTTGAAGATCGGGGAGAGGTGTAAGAGGAAAGAGGACAGAGGAAGAGGAAGAAAATGGACACAGGGGGAGGAGTAAATCAATAATAGAGAGGGGGAAAGAGGAGTAGGGCAGAGAGAGAGACAATTTTAACAATTGCGAAGCATTGCAGGGATTGCAAGTTTGTAGCAAGAACAATAAATTCTGTTTGATTTGATTTTTCCAGGGAAGCCAAAACAGTCTTGGCCGAACCCGCCACTGCCCGCACCGAAACTAAGTTTATTCTGCGGTATCGCTCCCTGTATATCTAGTAAAGCCAACCACTGCCCTTGAAAAGTGCAAGGAGTTCTTTTAGAAGTTCTTTAGTAGACACAATTTCTTCGGGTCTGGTTGTCCCAAATGTTCTGTGCCTTTTACTCTCCAATGCAATGCATTCGAAGATTAGATGTGATGCAGTTTCATCACCGTCATCACTTTTAGGGTCCTCTTCAGTTATTCCCATTTTATGTAGGTGTTTTTGACATTCCAATGGCCTGTCAGCAATCCAACCATGAGTCTAATCTCTCTCCTGTACAGGCCCACGATTGCAGAGCTTCTTTTAAAACATGGCTTTGGCATCATTACCTTGCCATGTTTTTGTTGATGGACTTTGGTCCAATATTTTACGTGCTGTCTTCTGAGCCAGTTACGTAGCTCCAATTTTATCATTGCCTTGGTGATTGTCAGGAGAGGTTCCGGTCCAATAAATGGAGACTCTGCCCCCATCCTGGCTAATCTGTCGGCATGTTCGTTGCCACTGATCAGTCCTGTGAAGTTGGCACCCCTTTTTTGGAAAATGTAATTTTTTTTCAGAGTTCTAGGCAGATATGCAATAGTTCTGGAGTTCTCTGTACAAAATTTAAATAGTTCTGTAGAATTTCGCCGAAAAATAGTAAAAATTACCACAAACTTGTTTTTTTTTTTAGTTTTTTAAATATAATTATTTGCCTATTAGCGCAAACATAGTTCTGATCACAGTTCTAAATAGCTGTCAAAGAGTTCTACAGGAAATCCTAATAACATTTTTCTGTGCAGTTTATACTTTATCAGATAAATGCAGTAATGTGGAATTCATTTTCACGTTACTGTAAATTGGCACCATTTTTTCGAGAAATACACATTGTTTTTTGGGGTTCTGTGTAGATATACCACAGTTGTACAGTTCATGTGAATATATCTATGTAATTGCCCGAAAAAAATTCACAATTTTGAATATCTGATAAGCTGTCTTATTTGTGCCCCTTATTCGAGAAATATACGTTTTTCTTAGGCCTTGACAGATATTCTATCCGCTGCACATTCAATTTGTTGTTTTTACGTCTGAGTGATTACTTCTTATCGTAAACAAGAACTATTGCACATGTCCCTAGAACTCTGGAAAAAGTTTAACTTTTTGAAAAAAAAAAAAAAAAAACGGGCGGCAAATTCTACAGTTGCATGTAAATGGATACTCCATTGTAATTATCTCATAAAGTATAATCTGCACAGAAAAATGCTATTAGGATTTCCTGTAGAACTCTTTGACAGCTATTTAGAACTGTGATCAGAACTATGTTTGCGCTAATAGGCAAATAATTATTTTTAAAAAACTAAAAAAAACCAAGTTTGTGGTAATTTTTACTATTTTTCGGCGAAATTCTACAGAACTATTTAAATTTTGTACAGAGAACTCCAGAACTATTGCATATCTGCCTAGAACTCTGAAAAAAAATTACATTTTTGAAAAAAGGGGTGCCAACTTCACAGCTCTCCCACTATTTAGAATTGCGATATTTCACGAAATTCTGCAGAACTATTTAAATTTTGTACAGAGAACTCTAGAACTTTTGCATATCTGTCTAGAACTCTGAAAAAAATTTACCTTTTTGAAAAAAGGGGTGCCAACTTCACTCGACTCTGGCGCAATTTTGTGCAGTTTTTCTCCCTATTTACGCAATTAGCTTATGAACTATTATCTGGGCAAAAAAATATCATTAGGATTTTCTGCAGAACTCTTTGAGAGCTATTTAGATTGTGATCAGAACTATGTTTACGCTTGTAGGCAAATAATTATTTGGAAAAAACTAAAATTTGTTATAATTTTTGTAATTTTTTCGCGAATTTGTGCAGAACTATTTAAATTTTGTACAGAGAACTCCAGAACTATTGCATATCTGCCTAGAACTCTGAAAAAATTGCACATTTTTGAGAAAAGGGGTGCCAACTTCACAGTAGCGTGTAAATGGATTCCCCATTATTGCAATTATCTCATGAAGTATAATCTGCACAGAAAAATGTCATTAGGATTTCCTGTAGAACTCTTTGAGAACTATTTAGAACTGTGATCAGAACTATGTTTGTACTAATAGGCAAAACATTATTTTGAAAAAACTAAATTTTGTGGTAATATTTTGTATTTTTTCGGCGAAATTTTGCAGAACTATTTAAATTTTGTACAGAGAACTCCAGAACTATTGCATATCTGTCTAGAACTCTGAAAAAAAATTACATTTTTGAAAAAAGGGGTGCCAACTTCACACGACTCCACTGATCCCCGAGTGGCCAGGGACCCACAATAGGTTTACTCTGTTGCTTTCCCCTAGCTCCACCAGAACCCTGTGACATTCTGCAACAATTTTAGACCTTGTTGCAGGAGCTGCCAATGATCTCAGGGCTGTGGCTGTCTGAATAGATATAGATGCTTAGATCTTTGTAGCACCTACGCAAATTCTCCTCCACACACGCCCTGATGGCAGTGATTTCGGCCTGGAATACTGATGCCAGTTTTCCTAGAGAGATGACGCCCTCCAGCCTTGGCTGCACCCTGTTTACCCCGGCCCCAACGCTCAAAAAATGTTCAAATGTTTGTAGAACTTTATAACCCTTCCCCTCCTACACCACCGGTTAGTATATGATAATTAGAAAAATGACCCGTGTGCCTAATTATCTAAATTTGTTGGAAAAGCTATCGGTAATGAGGCCGATGATGTAGTGGAGGCTATAACCGGAACGTTGCTGCAACTCTTTGGTAGACAACAACGATCGATAGGAATAAAGAAAGTGGAAGGTAAAATTTGGAATAAAATTATTAATGTTTAAATGAAAAAATTGCGGAACAAACGGAACACAGGGATTAATTTGGAAAAAGGAAATAACTTATTGATTTACGGTCGCCAGCTCGATGTACGAGCAAATAATTTGGTGGGATGTCAATAATAGCAACGTTAATTAACAAACGTGAAAAATTACGTAAAATTTTGGTGGGCCGTGAATCACAGTATGTGCATCAAATCCTGTACAAAAGACACTGACAATATACTAATTACTGAGAAATAGTTCACTAACACAGGGTTCAATGTAAGACAGCGAAATGCAAGCCATAGCCGCGCAAATGCAACATGCAGCAAATCATGCAAAACTCTCACATAAATACTTACTATTTACAGCTTCAAATAATTAATTGTTTATATAAGTACCAGAAATTATTCTACAGCGAGTATACCATGCGCTTTAGCAATAATCAAGTTGTAACAGAACTATTAACTGTACTAATGGCAAGCTCAAAAACTAATTAATGACTTGTCGTGATAACACTGAATATTTAGAAAAGAACCATTTAACCTTCTGATTAACTTTTACTCTTTCTTTAACCAGGAATTATTAGCATTCAAACACTTGTAAATTACTATTCTCACTAGTCAGTACTTGCAAGTTAAAACAAACTTTACCTCAAAATAATATGCAATGGAAAACAATTAATCTTTTACACTGTTATTGAAATATCTCTTGAAATTGAAAGTTAGTCTGGCAGTTTCGTTCAGCTTAGCAAACATACTGATCAGCAACACTGGCATAAGCTACTTTTAGTAATAGTTTTCCGAACACATTTTTTTATTAACGACTGTCACATTGTCTTTAATGACTCTGATTTTTAGTTTTCTATAACTTTGTGAATATTCTCGGAAAACCAATGGATAAGGAAGGAACCTGTCTGGACAATGACTATGGGTAATGATTTTTAAACACAGATTCACAAATAACAGTGTTCGCTATTGAACAATCATCACTAATACGCTGGTTAGCTGTACATGCTAAGACAAAATGGACAGATCTTACTGAATTTGGTGTGCGACGTGGTGCTGCTGATTGAAGACTGTTGGCACTTAACAATTGGCAAACACAGGCTCTTCTTGGCGACGAATGTTAATTACAATTTAGGGCCCACAGCATTCCTCTTGATTGCATTTATTAATTATCTGAGCTATGGCCGTATGAATAAATAATATTGCCTCTTCGCCGTCTCCTCCACTAGTGCCAATCCACGTACATTTTCCGTACACCACTGAGCGCACCGTCTGTCCGCCACTACTTCTCAACAACGACTCCTCGCTGTGCGCCTCTGCGCTACCAGCGATAAAAAACTCCCTACTCAAAGATGAGTCTATACAATAGCAAAGCCCTTGCTAACCCAGCGTGTCTACTACATTTACAATATTTTTGACATATATGGAAATTAGCAGGACAATGCATATATATTACAGAAACAAAATATACAAATACATAATAAATTACAAAAAATACAAATAATGAGGAAAAATACATAAAGCATCATTTTATATATCACCCTGTACGCACACATGACTGGAAAGCACCGTTGGTCACTGTGTTGTTGTGTCACAACTTATGGGACTTAACTACGGGGTCATCAGTCCCTAAGCTTACAAACTACTTATGAACTACCTAAGATTAAGGACGGCACAAATATCCATGCCCGAGGGGGGATTCGAACACCCGACCGTAGTAGCCGTGCAGACCCTGACTGAAGCGCCTCAGTCCCCTCGGCCACCGCGGCCGGCCCCAACCCCTTGGTCTGATTTCGACCCGTCAGTGAACCAGACAATATCCCCCGTATGGCGTCGAACTATTGTCTCCCACTGCTCCCTACTTCCAATTGTTATACTGAAAGGCTTGTTGAAGCAGTATGGGATTATAATATAGTCGGCTGGCATTTCCCCAACCTTTCCTATATTTACCTCACTCACTATTTTGGTGTGTGATTCTGGATATCCCAAAGAGCTCCAGTTGTTACCAGTTTTGAGTCTATAGGCACCAGCTGCTGACTCCATCTTGACCCAAAGATGTAATGGGGGCATATCCAGCATGGTTTCCATCCCAGCAGTTGGTGTGCTGCTAATTCCGCCTGTTATGGCTCAGCAGGCTAGTCTCTGCACCTTACCAAGCTCCTTAGCAGCAACCTGCTGTTCTACCTTCTTCCACCACACGACCGCCCCATAGGTGATCCTGGGTCTAATCACTGTGGTGTATATCCAGTGCATACCCTTGGGGCTCAGGCCCCAATTTTTGCCACAAGCTCTCCTGGTACTTACTAAATTACCTTTTGCCTTGGAGCAAATATTCCTAATGTGAGGGGTCCATGTCAGTTTCTCATCTAGGGTAACCCCTAGATATTTCAGTGTCCCCTTCACAGGTAGTGCTTCATTGAAAAGCTTTAGATTCCAACTTGAGTGTTGGATATGTTTCCTTGTGAATGGTACAACAACAGTCTTCTTAGGACTAACCCCCAGATCCTGTTTTCTGCACCAGTCTTGCACAATGTCCAATGCACCTTGTGCCATATTCTTCACTGTGTCAGCAAATTTGCCAAGTATTACTATAACAAGATCATCTGCGTATCCTTGGCAAAAGTACTGCCTAGAGTTTAATTATCCAATGAGATCATTCACCACTAGATTCCACAATAAAGGGGAAAGAACTCCTCCTTGCGGGCAACCCCTAGTGGTGTTGCTTACCATTTTTTCATTCAACATGGTAGCTTCTACCTTTCTTCCACTGAGCATGGCCCTAGTCCACCTACATATTGTGGTCCCTAGGTCATGCACCTCTGCTGCCCTAACCATGGTATCGAAGGTCGTGTTGCTAAAAGCCCCCTCAATGACCAGGAAGATACAGAGGGCTATCTCCTGAAAGTGTAGTGCTTTCTCCACCTTCCCAACAAGTTGGTGGAGAGCTGTCTCACATGATTTACCTGGTTGATATGCATGTTGGTTTGAATGTAGAGGAGCCCTACTTAACCTCCTTTCTCCAACATGCACATTAACCAGCTTTTCCAATGTCTTAAGAATGAAGGAGGACAGGCTGATTGGTCTCATATCCTCGGCCTTGGTATGATCAATTCTCCCTGGCTTTGGAATGAAGACAATCTTCACTGCCCTCCAGGCATTGGGAATGATTCCTGCTGCTAGACTAACCCTGAATAACCTGCATAGGAATCTAATAAGATTTTCTCCCGCTCGTTGCAGGAGAGCTGGATAGATTCCATCAGGGCCAGGTAACTTGAACGGTTGAAATGTTCCCACCGCCCATCGGACCTTACTGAAATCGACACACTCCTTGGCCAGATCCCAGTCCTCTTTGCAAATACCAGAGAACCGTTGTCTCTCAGGAATCGCATTCTGGTCTGAGTTATCCCCCAGAGTATATTGAGGAAAGTGAGTCTTGAGGAGCAGTTCCAGCGTTTCATGTGCTGTCTTTGTATACTCCCCATCCTCCTTCCTCAATGTTCCTCCTGGATTAGTTGGTACCCAAGTGAGGATTTTATGAAGTCTCGCTTGAGCAGCCGTGCCCTCCACTTCCTCACAGAATACCTTCCAGGATGCCTCCTTTGCCATTCTGATGGCAAGGTTGTAATTGACAAGGGCCTCACAATACTTCGCCCATTGTCCTTTGTGCCTCGCAAGGTTAAACAGTCTTCGTACCTGTTTCCTTTGCATTTCCAGGTTATTATTCCACCAAGGCACACTCCTATTTGTGCACTTCTTGGTGATTGAGCAGTTTCCCTGGTATGAGGTCACTATAGCAGAGGTTACGGCCTCTGCTACTTCCTCAAACTCTGCTGGATTCCTTATCGAAGTTTTAATTTCTGATATGCTGAAGTCAAGGTCTCTCCTATATTTCTCCCAGTCCGTTTTCCTGAGATTCCTAAGGGTCATGGTCTGTCTGGTACCCATTTCAACCTTGAATTTAATATACATGTGATCTGATGAGGATGACTCCAGGACCACATGCCACTGTTTGACATAACTTCCCATCATCATGGAACCAAAAGTTATGTCAATTACTTCTTCCCTTCTACTATTTCTGAATGTAGGTTCATCACCCCTATTCAGGATCTCCAAGTTGTTAGATAGGAGTAATTCAAGAAGGTGCTCACCTCTACTGTTGGTGTCCTCGCTGCCCCACGATAGATTGTGCGCATTGGCATCACATCCCACCAACAGTTCATCACCTAGCCGATGACAGGCTTCCGTCAGTCTCCTCACTTCCAACGAAGGAGGAGAGCTGTCTTCGTAAGGAAGGTATGCTGAGGGCAAAACAATTTCCCTTGTGATACCTTCCTCACGTTGCTGCATTCTGATGATCACCAGGTCCCTGGAACAAAAATACATCATTGGTATGAAAGGCATTCCATTTCTAACATAAATGCATGTTCTGGAGTTTTTTAGATTTCTGGCATAAATCAGCTTACCTCCAGTACCACCGAGGCCCGATACACCCCCTTTGTATAAATAGGGTTCTTGTATCAGGACCACGTCCACCTCCTGTCTCCCCAGGCGACGGCTCAGGGCAGCAGTGGCCCCTTTACTGTGCTACAGGTTTATCTGCAGCACTTCCAGTCCCCATCTTGCTGCCATTATTGCCTTTAAGGTCTTTGATTATCATGACGGCGACCTGTGAGAACCCTAAAAACAGTTTCAGGCCTTGCTCTCGCATTGCCTTCAGGGACTTCTCTTCGACCTCCACCACCAGGGTTCGTCCTTCCGGAACGACCTTTTGGTTAATTACCCTCCAATCCTCTGTCGAGATTTTTGGGTTCTGGAACCTTATTTTCTCGAACAGAGTCTTTGGAGGGACATCCTTAAGGATCTTTGGTACCCATATTGCTACCTTTGCGGTCTTCAGGAGTTCGGTTGCTGTCTTGACCAGCAGCTTCGCATCCTCCCACGAGGATATCATGGGCACCTTGTCCTTAAGCCATTCTGCTGAGTGCTCCCCCTCGCAGACAAAAATGAGGGCACCGCAATCTAGATAGAACCTCCTGAATTTGGGTCCTGGACCAGCGTCCCCCCAATCTCTTCAAAGAGGGCCATCTGCACGAGTTCCTCCTGCTGCGAGGTGATTCTTACCAGTGGGTATCCTTCTTGGATAACCGCCACTCTAAGGACCGAGACTGCGGTACTGTAGGTCTGTTTCCCTATTTCCTGCCTCAGCCTTTTAGGATCACGCTTGTCCAGAGAGGAGGGAGTCTTAGATTCCTCCCTAAGCCTCTTGCCACCTGTCTTTGACGTCGAGGGGGTCTGTGTATCCCCTTAGACCTGAGGCAGTTTCTTTTTGGAGGTCTTGGGCTCAAGCCCTTTTGATTCCCTCCACTTATGCTTAGGAAGCCATTCTTTTCCTTCCTTTTGCTTCTGTTCCTTGAGAAGTTTCCTCCTCTGAGCCCCAGACAAGGCCTTAATCCTAATCTGGTCCAACTTCTCTGTTACAGTTCCCACTTCTTGCTCAGGTCCAGACCCTGATTCAGAAGTAAGAGTGCACTCCATCGGTCTTGATCCCGATGTCTAAGTATCTGAGGTCTCAGATTGCCCCACAGATTCTTTTAAAATGCTTTCTTTCTCTGTGTTCATCTTAGTCCCACGAGATTTGGGGATTTATATGGTCCACATCGCGATAACCCCGCGCGGTGCAAGGCTACTTACTCAGGGAGGTCGCCCGGTATCCCTGAGGCTCCGTTCGAGACACATCCCCCCCATGTGCCACGCACCCCTCGCCACGGATCGCATCACACCTTGGGTTGGGAAAGGAATTGGAAAAGGGCTGGGAGAGGATAAGGAAGACGGGACGTTGTGGGACACGCTTGGTCTGACCCATCAGCTGAGGCCTTTCCGGCAGTAGGTTCTCTACCTTCGGTATAGGCCTCTGCTTCACACGGATACGCAAGCCTCTCCACCCGCACGGACAGTGCTTCGTCAAGGCGGTGTCCCCCTCTTGGTAACTGCTGTGTGGTTTTTGACAAGTTGTACCCCTGGCATAAATCAGCTTACCTCCAGTACCACCGAGGCCCGATACACCCCCTTTGTATAAATAGGGTTCTTGTATCAGGACCACGTCCACCTCCTGTCTCCCCAGGCGACGGCTCAGGGCAGCAGTGGCCCCTATTTTATACCCCTGCTGCCTTCAGAAATTGGAAAAATTTATTCCAGTCAACAGTGCCAAAAGCTTTCTCCAAATCTACGTAAGCTGCAAACGTAGGTTTGTCTTTATTTGACCTATCTTCTAAGGTAAGTCGTAAGGTAAGTATTGCCTCACGTGTTCCAATATTACTCCTAAATCCAAACTGATCCTCCTCCAGGTTGCATTCTACCAGTTATTTCTTCGTCTGAAAATAATACTACCACAAAATCGGAGGCATCCGAAACTTCAAAATTGTACTTACTGCATGCGAAATGCTGCCATTGCAAACTACTATTTTCACAAATACACTGGCTAGAAAAGTCTCATACATCGGATAGCAAATTTTGCCAACTGATTTACCCAATACTTAAGCGACTTCAGTTCGTAATCAACGTTTCGTTTGCAATGACAAGAAACGATGTTGAAGATCGGGGAGAGGTGTAAGAGGAAAGAGGACAGAGGAGGAGGAAGAAAATGAACACAGGGGAGGAGTAAATCAATAATAGAGAGGGGGAAAGAGGAGTAGGGCAGAGAGAGAGAGAGAGGCAATTTTAACAATTGCGAAGCATTGCAGGGTTTGCAAGTTTGTAACAAGAACAATAAACCCTGTCACAGTCCTGGAGAATTTTGCAGTGGCTGCCAATAACGGTGTACCAGCAACAAAATTTCAGCGTTAATTATGATGTCATTAGCATGTTAGACGAAAGCGACTCCACGCTGCGCTGGGTGATGTCCCCGTTCGCTCTGTTGGAACTCAGCCGCATCGCGGAGCACTGGACGCTCTCAGCTGCCGGTGTGCGTCGTTTACCGCAAAGCTGACTCATCTGACTGTGCATCTCTGTGGATGGCTGTTTGTGGCTCACAACAATAGTTGTAGCATGAAAACATGGTAATTTCCTAGACCTCGTGTACATCGAAGAAAACGGCGTTGCGATCGATATATATTGAATGTTCGATTCTTACGCCATGGTTGATGTGGCGACAGATGGAAGCGCTGGTTTTGAATCGTATCTAGTGTAGTGTTTACTGAGTGATATTTCGTTGTGCTATTCATGCTGTACTCTTAGGTTCCTGCCTAACCACATCCTTTATAACCCTGAGAAAGTTATAATAAATGGATTCGCTACCATTGATGATTTAGTGTTTCTGAACCGGAGATTCGGGCGCTATGCGCCCTCACGTATTAAAAAAAAAAAAAAAAAAAAAAAAAAAAAAAAAAAAAAAAAAAAAAAAAACCTTCTTGTTTAACCTATACCTAACCTTCTTAAGGCTACGCTACAGATCACTGTTTTAAAGTAAAAGGTAGGGTAGGTATAGATTAAACAAGTTTTTTTTTTTTTTAGTATGTGAGGGCTCGTAGCGCCCGAAATCTCCGGTTCAGAAACGTTAAATTGAACGTTAACACCATATTGAACATTCGATATATTTCGATCGCAATGCCGTTTTCTTCGATGTACACGAGGTCTAGGAAATTACCGAAAACATTTTTAAGCGTTTATAGCTGTACTGTACAAGCAATTTTGTGTGTTTTGGGACGAACAGTAAATATTTTAGGAGTTGGTAGTAAAGACGAATTGAAATAAAATAAATTCCACATGTGTATGATGTTAATGCATTTTCGTTTCCTGTGTTAATAGCCTGACTGCTATTGTTATGGTCTTCGTCGGACGACTGGTTTGAGACAGACGTCTACCTTACTATATCCTGAGCGATCCTCTTCATCCCCTCATAAAAAGGAAACCATCTATTTGAACCTGTTTACTGTATTCGTCTCTTGGTCTCCCTCTGCGATTTTTGCGCTCACACTTCCGTCCAAGGTTAATCTGATGGGTTATTGAGGTCTCAGAATGTGTAGTACCAATAGATCCCTTCTTTTAGCCAAGGTATACCAGAAATTTCTCTTCTCTTCAATTCAATACGTCCTCTTTAGTGACGATACCCACCCATCTAATATTCGATTTTGTAGCACAACATTTCAAAAATCTCTTCCTCTTTCAACTATTTATCACAGATGTTTCACTCCGGCACAAGGCAACATTTCACACAAATAACTTCAGAAAACACTTCTATACACTTAAATTAATATTCTACGTTAACAAAAAGGCTTTTCCTCCCATTACCATTCTGCATTTAATATCCTCTGTACTGCGAACATCGTATGCTATTTTATTGCCCACGTAACAAAACTCATCGTCCGCCTTTATCGTTTCGTTACCTAATCTAGTTGCTTCAGCATTGCAGGATTTTCTTAGACTGCATTATGTTACCCTTATTTTGCTCTTGTTAATGTTCATCTTATACGCTCCAAAAATGTTCAAACATTTTGTAAATCTATCGGACTCATCTGCAGGGCTATTAGTCCGTAGCTTACAATCTACTTAAACTAAGGTAAACTAACCTAAGGACAACACAAACACCCGTGCCCGAGGTGGGGACTTGAACCCTCGACGGCGAACGGCAGCGCGCACCGCAACACGGCGCCCTAGTTCGCACGGCTAATCCGCCACGGCTTTATAAGCTCCTTTCGACACACTGTCAACGTAATTTGCTGTCTCTGACAGAATTCAATGTCTTCGGCAAAAACGCAATGTTTTATTTCTTTACCATGAACATTAATTCCTTGTCCAGATTTCTCCTTGCATTCCTGCACAGTTTTCTCGATGTGTAAGTTGAATAACATTGGAAAAACGCTGTAACCCTGTCGTACTCCCTTCCCATCAAATGCTTCCCTATCATGCGCTTCGGCTCATAATAGCTACCTGGTGTCTATGAGTTGTAAATAACATTTCGATCCGTATATTCTAACGCTGCCGACTTCAGAATTTGAACGGATGTATTCCAGTAAATACTGTCAAAAGCTTTCTCCAGATCTACAAAAGATAGAAATACAGGTTTGCCTTTCCTTAATCTATCTTCCAAAACAAGTCGTAATGTGACTATTGCCTCATGTTTTCCTACATTTCTCCTAAATACAAACTGATATTCGCGGAGGTCGGTTTCTATCAGCCTACCCTTATTCTGTAAAAAATTCGTGGGTATTTTGCTACAATGACCTATTACACTGTTGGTTCCGTAATTTTCATATCTGTCTGCGGCTGCTTTCTTTGTAATTGCGATTATTACATTTTGCGTGAAGTCAGCGGTCGAATACCAGCAGTAGAATGTTGCTGTTCAAGTTATGAAATCGTGCTTTAGGCAGTCTACAAAGAAACAGTAATCACGAGGACCGATTTGATCGTTCACTTTATTAATAATGCAAAGACGTAAAGACATCATCGGAAGAGACACACTTTGAACGTCTTCATTTGCTTTTCCTTTAAGTTTGTTTGGGTTACAGCAGTATGTCTGGACTCAATAAAAATGAACACATGCTATCGGCATTTTTATTGCAATTCGTATACCATTGCCTAAAATATTTACTATTGTTCCTCATACACCTGTATAAGAAAGAAGTGACGAAATTTCGTCAAGTTTATTATACACAAAGCGAAATCAGGAGATCCGTAGCTACTTCCTAGTCAAATGTTCAAATGTTTGTAAAGTTATGGGACCTAACTGCAATGGTCATCGGTCCCTAATCTTGCAAACAACTTAAACTAATTTATCCTAAGAAAAAAACGACACACCCTGCCCGAGGGAGGACTCGAACCTCCAATGGTGAACGGCCAGCACACCGCAGAAAGGCGCCTTAATGCGCACGGCTATTCCGCCGCGACGGATTTCCTAGTCAAGTAAATTCAATGTTAGTTTGTACATACCCATAAATATAACATTGAGGCAATTAATGCTATCGCGTACGCAATCAAAATGCCACTGTCACTGATTGTCAGCTAAAACAATAACTGTCGGTTCTTTGGGCTTCTACGAAAGTAACAGAACAACCTATTCTATCCTGAGCAAGCGTCTTCATAACGTCAACCCACATCTGTTTGAACCTGCTCACTGCATTCATCTCTTGGTCTCCCTCTGCGATTTTTACCAACACATCGTTCCAAATTCACGATTTCTTTATGTCTAAGAATGTGACCTACCAATCGATCCCTTCTTTTAGTCAAGTTATGCCATAAATTCCTCTTCTCCCCAGTTCTGTTCAGTACCTCATTAGTTACTGTAGCACCATATTTCAAAATCTTCTATCCTCTTCCTGCGTGAACTATTTATCGTTTATGTTTTATTACCGTAGAAAGCAACACTCCGCACAAATGCCTTCAGAGAAAACTTCATTACAGTTTAAGTAATGTTCGATGTTAACAAATTTCTCTTTTTTTTCAGAACTGCTTTTCTTCCCATTGTCATTTGGTACTTTACATCATCTGTACTGCGCTCATCGTGTGTTATTTTACTGCCCAAATAACATTTCATATACCAAATTTAATGTTTAGTTACCTAACCTAATTCCTTTAGCATTGCCTGAGTTTCTTAGACTACTTTGCAATACCCTTCTTTTGCATTGGTTAATGTTCATCTCACACAATGTCCATTCCGTTAAATCTCTGCCGGCCGCGGTGGCCGAGGGCCAGTCACGGTCTGCACGGCCACTACGGTCGGGGGTTCGAATTCCCCCTCGGGCATGGATATTTGTGCCGTCCTTAATCTTAGCTAGTTCATAAGTAGTTTGTAAGTTTAGGGACTGATGACCCCGTAGTCAAGTCCCATAAGCTATACAAACATTTGAACATTTTTTTTTGTTAAATCTCTTCCAGGTCCTTTGCTGTCTCTCACAGAATTACATACAGTACGTATCATGTGCAAACCGCAAATTTTTGATATCTTCGCACCGGCCGCGGTGGCCGAGGGGACTGCAGCGCGCCAGTCATGGTCTGCACGGCCACTACGGGCGGGATTTCGAATCCCCCCTCGGGCATGGGTATTTGTGCCGTCCTTAGTGTTAGCTAGTTCATAAGTAGTTTGTAAGTTTAGGGACTGATGACCCCGTAGTTAAGTCCCATAAGCTATACAAAGATTTGAACATTTGATTTTGGTATCTTCGCCCTGAACTTTAATCCCTTCTATAAATTTCTCCTTGCTTTCCTTCACAGCTTCAAACGTTCAAAAGTTTGTATGGTCATCAGTCCGTAGCTTACCAACAACTTAAACTAAAGTAAACTAACCTAAAGACAACTCACACATCCATGCCCGAGGGGGGATTCGAACTCCCGACAGTAGACGGCCGCGCGCACTGCGGCACAGCGCTCCAATGTACGTGGCTAACCCGCCGCGGCCCTTCACAGATTGTTAGGTGCACAGATTGAATAACATTCGGAAAAGGCTCCAACCCTGCCTTACTCGCTTCCCTTTCATACCTTTCGACTGTTGTAAGCAGTGTCTTGTTTCTGTACAAGTTATAAATAACCTTCCGTTTCCTATATTTTAGCCCTGCTGACTTCTGAAATTGAAAGGGTGTATTCCAGTCAACATTGTCAACAGCTTTCTCCAAATGTACAAAGACTAGAAGTGTAGGTTTGGCTTTCCTAAACCTAACTTCTAAAAATAAGTCGTAAAATGAGTATTGCCTCACGTGTTCCTACAGTTCTCCTAAATCCAAACTGATCTCCGAGGTCGGTTTCCATCAGTCTTCCCATTCTTTCGTAAATAATTACCGAGCCAGGTGGCGCAGTGGTAACACACTGGACTAGTATTCGGAAGGATGGTGGTTCAAATCCACCTCCGGCCATCCAGATTTAGGTTTTCCGTGATTTCCCTAAATCACTCCAGGCATATGCCGGGATGGTTCCTTTCAAAGGGCACGGCCGATTTCCTTCCCCACCCTTACCCAAAAATCCGAGCTTAAGCTCCGTCTCTAATGACCACGCTGTCGACGGGACGTGAAACCCTAAGATTCCTTCCTTCCTTCGTAAATAATTGGTGTTCGTATTTAGCAATCACCACTTATTAAACTGATGGTTCTGTAATTTTCAGACTGCGATTCCTTTCTTTGCAGTTGGGATTATTACATTTATCTTGAATTCAAATGTTTGTATAGACTATGGGACTTAACTACGGGGTCATCTGTCCCTAAACGTACAAACTACTTATGAACTACTTACGAACTAGGACAGCACAAATATCCATGCCCGAGGGGGGATTTGAACCCCCGACCGTAGTGGTCGTGCAGACCGTGACTGGAGCGCCTTGGTCCCCTCGGCCACCGCGGCCGGCTATCTTGAATTCTGAGGGTATTTCCCCTGTCTGATGCATTTTGCGGACAAGTTGGAATACTTTTTCATGGCTCCCAGAGACTTCTGCAGCTCTGGCGGAATGTTCACTACTACAGGTCTACTCTGCCATATTACCATAATTATTTGCTAAGCTACGGTACCCGCCTTCTTGCAATTTTTTTACTTCTGAAATTGGTTATGGACCTATAGGCGCAAACTTCAGAAATTCAACAGTGCATTCGCTTGGTTCAGATTTGGCTAAATTTGTTAATAATTTTAACACAATTTATATGAAATGCCTATTTTCATTAAAAGTCCAAGCTGCCGCACGGACATCATTATTCGTTGCAAACTCGGCAGCTTTTAATTTAAACGATGCCGTAAAGCTAATTCTCCGACCGCCGGTATTCATTTTTGTATTCACAGTATAAATACGAATTTAATACTAACTTCGAGAAATTGCAAGCTTAGCGATACTGAATAGAATGTTGTGGGGGTTGGCGTAGAAGTTATTGTTACCGTAATCTCGTAAAAATACCATTGTTGCAGGAGGCAGTGGCAGGCAATGTTGCCAAATTTCATATAAATTAGTGTAGCCGAATTTCACGTAACTAATAAATTTGGGAATTTTCGAATTAAAAATAAAATAAAATAATTATGGCCACAAAAATTGACGGGGGAGGGGTATTATAGGAGGTGGGGTACTATAGCCGAGTAAATCCGGTATTAAAGAAGGCACCTAATTTTTAAAGCAGCTTATCTTTTGTTACCGTGAATCAATTTCCATTAAATAAAGCATGTTAATTGCCCAAACTACTCTCAAATTACCTGTGAAAACCCCAAGCAAATTCGTCTAGAATTTTGAACATTAGCGTGTTCAATAGACACACACGAAGGTTAAATCTAACCTTTTAAATTTTCTCTTGCCTGGAGCAGATTTTGATGAAATGAAGCCCCAAGATAATTCCCGCATTTTAATTTTCACTTTTATCCATCATGGAGCCGCTTCGGTTATGAGGACGCATATTTTACCTTACCTATCTGCGCTTTTATTTTCACTTTCTGCTCCAGCAGGTGACGTAGCGTCTACTGTCTGTATGGTGTGGAGTACGCCCATATTTCTAACAGTAATGAAATACTTATGACAGTCAGATGACGATCCTTTTGTTTCATTGCCATCGGGGGTTCCTTCTTTAATATTAAAAAAAAAATGAGGCCCTTCCATTAAAAAAATGAGGCCCTTCCATAAAAAATGAGGCCCTTCCATTAAAAAAATGAGATAAAAAATGCTCAGTTTACCTGTCGAGATAAAATGTTTGTAAATCTATGGGACGCCTATGGTTATCAGCCCCTAAGCTTACAAACTATTTAAATTAGCTCAAACTGACCTAAGGACAGCGGACACACCCATGCTCGAGGGAGGACTCGAACCTCCGACGGCGAGCAAAGAAAGGTTTGCTCGAACTCACAAATACAATAATTACAGATAAAACTTTAACTAAGAATAGTTTCCTTTTCCACGAGCATATTTTGTGAAATAGCGCCTACATGTTACCTCAATTAACGCCAAAGTTACTTGTTTCTCCGCCACGATGTACGTTTCATTGCTTCACCGCAGGTACGTTAATATCGTTCGACCATGTGCTGGAATCCGAATAGCGTGCATGACTTGCTGGGATCTAGGGCGGACAAGGAGCGTGCCCGAGCAGCCAGGCGGCTAAAAAACTGTGGGGTAAGGCAACCGCTGCTTATAGATGGAGACCTGGATCCGAATCCCGGTGCCGGTGCGCCACAATGTTTCAATTTAAATTATTTCAGTGCCCTAGTGCAGCCAGTCATTCGATTGCCTTCATTCCTCTTCCTTTCTATCATTAAATGCAATTATCTGTGGATAACCCATGGGAATTCGTTTCAACAGAGACAGTGTTTTCAAACAGATTAACCGTCTAACGCACCTATTTGTCACAAACAACTTCAAAAATTCACCTTTTGTTCCTACGTATGTTTACGCCAGTGGCGAAACCGGGAGGAGGGGGGGGGGCGGCTAAGGGTTTGCACCCCTTCCCAGAGCATGAGGTAAACCTATGACGTTTCGTTTTTTTTTTTTTTTCCGTTGGGCATCAATTCGAGGTAGGACCTGTCCCCCCCCCCCCCCCTCCAAGACCAAAATCCTAGAGTCACCGCTGGTTTACGCTTTTTAAAATATATATTACTATTATAGTTCATCTTTACTTCTATCTTTAAAATCCAAGTACTTATTTAAGATTGGAGTCTTTAAGAGGTGATATCTCAAGTTATCTTGGGTTCAGCAAAAATCCATGCTAATATTCGCTAAATCACAGTATACAGAGTGAGTGAGAAGGAAAGGTACATGCTTTGAGGGGTGATACTACTGGTCATTCTGTACGAAAATGTTATAATAAACATTTGTCCTTTCTGCCATAATATAAAAACTGATGCCAATGATCGCTTTTTTGCTATTTTATTTTATTTTATTTTATTTTTGCACAACCAGTTTTAGCAGTCTAGCTACTACCATAAGGTAATCCACAAATATACAAGGAAGAATGTAACAATCCCTTCGTCTTTAGTTAAGAATGATTTTTTGGCCGGCCGCGGTGGCCGAGGGGACTGAGGCGCTCCAGTCACGGTTTGCACGGCCACTACGGTCGGGGGTTCGAATCCCCCCTCCGGCATGGATATTTGTGCCGTCCTAGTTCGTAAGTAGTTCATAAGTAGTTTGTAAGTTTAGGGACTGATGACCCCGTAGTTAAGTCCCATAAACTTAATAAACATTTGAACATTTTTGAATTATTTTTTGTCAGAGTCTGCACCTAAGTTACAAAGTAACCTACGGAGAATACAATATAAAGCATTTTTGCTCTTACTGTAACTTTTGTCCCATTTTAACTCCTTTCGAAGCCAATCTTTATTTGTTGAATCATGGTTGGTAGAAATAAACCGTGGTTTGAATGGTTTTCTTCTGTTAGGCCGGGCCCTGAATGGATATTAGTCCCGAGTTTTGCTCCACATAGGAACGTAACAGTGGCAACCCAGTGCGAACTGGCCAAGACAGTGATTCACTAATCACCGAGCCATACAAAAGAAGAGAAACTTGGCTCCGAGGTGGTAGTCATTCAGTACCGGGTGCGCAAGAAGTCGCGACACCACTGCAGAATGGCTGTCCTTTACAAACCACGTGCGACCGAGCGCTCAAATTTAAAGGATAATATTTCACTATTTCCAAAGCCTTAGTTATGTCAGCACTCAGTCTAACATGGTATTCAAGCTACGAAAGACACAGGATACCAAAAAACTCAAGGTTTGATGTGACTGACAGAAAAAACAAAATACGGAAGACAAGATTACGGATAAAATTCGTAGTAACTAAACAATGATATTGTAGCAATACGTGCTAAAATAATATTCCCCATGAGCATACTATAATGAGTAATAATGTTAAACAGACTTTTATACCTGTGTCATGTCCGCCGTTAATTTTCTAAGGATATGACCCTTGCAAATGACCACAACAAAATACACAACACAGCCGTCAGCATTGGAGTCTTCGCATACTGCGGCTGCAGATTACATACCCAAAGCTCACTTACACACTAATAACAGATTGTGCATTGAAATACAGAGACCAAATCACTCCGTATTTTTAACAAGCTTCGACAACCAGCGTGACGGCTTTCCTGTTCCATTGCGACCCGTTTAAAAGATAAATCTAATTTTTTTCTCTGTGTAAAGAACTCGTTGATCCACATAGAACAAGCTTAGGAACCGCACTGTCAGAGGCACTACAGCTGCACTACCTGTGTTTCTCGAACAAAAGTAATGGCTTTTAATTTCAAATAGTAATACTCTTGGGGTTCATGTGCATACGAGCGACCATTATTTTTAAATCATCGAAAACAGTAGTTCACCGACGTAAAATTGGAAGTATTTCCGAGAGTTTGAAGAATTTTAGTTTATTTAATCACATTTTAAATTCAACTAATGTATACAAAAATTATACTTACATACTTTGTTACCCCAATGGCCTCGTAGGCATCATTTCTAATTCAAATGTTCAAATGTTTGTAAAGCTTATGGGACTTAACTACGGGGTCATCAGTCCCTAAACTTACAAACTACTTATGTACTACTTACGAACTAGGACGGCACAAATATCCATGCCCGAGGGGGGGGATTCGAACCCCCGACCGTAGCGGCCGTGCTGACCGTGACTGGAGCGCCTCAGTCACCTCGGCCACCGCGGCCGGCCATTTCTAATTTGCGCCATGATACAGTCGTCATAGATTGTTTTACTTTACAATGTTAACAAAGTTCGCTTCAAAAATTTTCTTTTACATAGTGTACGCCTGCATTTACACACTAATGTTCCAAGACATTCTCGAGCTACTTCTAATAGTGTACAGGGACTCACTACTGGAATTGGCTAGAGAATGTCTTGGAACAGCAGTGTATAAAGGCAGAAATAAGCAGACAGCTTGGAGGAATGACACTGTCAAGGCAGCCTGTAAAAAGAAAAAGAAGGCATTTCAAAAATGGATCCGTACTAGAAATCAGGCAGACAGAGAAAGTTATGTTGAAGAATAAAACGAAGATAATTGAAGACTCCAAGCAGAAATCATGGGAAGGCTTTGGAAATAAGCTGGAAACTATGGGTCAAGCCGCAGGAAACCATTCTGGAGCGTAATTAGCAGTCTTCGAAAGGGAGGGAAGAAGGAATTAACAAGTGTTTTGGACAGGTCAGGAAAGATGCTAGTCAATCCTGTGGATGCCTTGAGCATATGGAGGGAATACTTTGAAGAATTGCTCAATGTAGGTGAATCGTTCAATGATGTGTCAGATTTTCAGGTAGAAAGGGATAGTAACGACGATGGAAACAGGATCTCATTTGAGGAAGTTGAGAAAATCGTCAGTAGATTACAGCGCAATAAAGCGGCTGGGGTGGCTGAAATTAATCAGGAACTCGTCAAATACAGTGGAATGTCAGGTCTCAAATGGTTACACAGAATAATTGAAAAGGCGTGGGAATCGGGACAGGTTCCGTCTGACTGGACGAAAGCGGTAATCACGCCAATTTTCAAACATGGAAACAGAAAAGGTTGTAACAACTATCGAGGTATCTCTTTAATTAGTCTTGTAGGCAAAATATTCTCAGGTATTGTTGAAAGGAGAATGCGAGTATTAACTGAGGACAAGTGTGATGAAAATCAGTGTGGGTTTAGGCCTCTTAGAGGCTGTCAGCATCAGATCTTTAGCCTATGGCAGGTAATGGAAAAGAGCTATGAGTGGAACAGGGAATTGTATCTATGTTTCATAGATCTGGAAAAGGCTTATGACCGTGTTCCTAGGAGGAAGCTACTGTCAGTTCTTCAAGATTATGGTATAAGAGGCAAACTTCTGCAGACAATCAAAGGGCTTTACGTAGACTGTCAGGCACCAGTTAGAATAGATGGCAAATTAAGCTCATGGTTCAAGGTAGTTTCAGGGGCAAGACAATGATGTAACCTGTCACCACTGTTATTCATGCTATTCATGGAAACAGTAGACTGGCAGGGCGGAATTAAAATAGGTGAGGGGGACTGATGACCGTTGCAGTTTGGTCCCCCCTTAAACATCCAACCAACCAACCAACCAAAATAGGTGAATAATAAGCAGTCTCGCATATGCGGATGACTTAGTTGTAATGGCCGATTCGATTGAAAGGTTGCAATCCAATATCTCTTAGCTCGATCAGAGGTGCAAGGATTATGATATGAAAATCAGCATCTCCAGAACGAAAGATATGTCTGTGGGAAAGAGATTCAAACAGATGTAGTGCCAAATAGGAGGAACAAAGTTAGAACAGGTAGACAGTTTCAAGTACCTGGGATGTATTTTCTCACAGGATGGCAACATAGCGAAAGAACTGGAATCCAGGTGCAGCAAAGCTAATGCAGTGAGGGCTCAGCTAAGATCTACCTTCTTCTGCAAGAAGGAAGTTAGTACCAAGACTAAGTTAGCAGTGCACCGCTCTATCTTTCGATCAACTTTGTTGTATGGGAGTGAAAGTTGGATGGATACAGGTTACCTTATTCATAAGGTAGAGGTTATAGATATGAAAGAAGCAAGAATGATTGCAGGTACTAATAGATGGGAACAATGGCATGAAGGTGTCCATAATGCGGAAATCAAAGAAAAACTGGGAATGAACACCATAAATGAAGCAGTTAGAGCGAACAGACTGAGATGGTGGGGTCATGTTACATGCATGGGAGAAGCAAGGTTACCTAAGAGACTCAGAGCTCGGCAGCGGAGGGTAAGAGAAGTCGAGGTAGACCTAGAAGAAAGTACTTAGATTCGGTGCAGAATGATTTTGAAGTAAAAGGCATAACATCAGACGAGGCATCAATGTTAGCATTGAATAAGGGATCATGGAGGAATTTTATTAGAGGTACTATGCTCCAGACTGAACGCTGAAAGGCATAATCAGTCTCTAATGATGATGATGATGATGCTACACTGCAAAGACGTAACGACTAAAGCTCTGTACATAGAACTTTAATAACGACGAGCTGCAACAACACATAAAACTGACACGTACATAACAATACTTACGCTATCGGCCATGGCCTCTTCTTCACAGGAAAGAAGGATCACACAGGCACAATATATACTGTTTGCAAAATATGTTCGTATACATTTAGTAAAAAATAAGTCTTATCTCCTAAACTATTTGCCGTACAGTGATATTCAGTAATTACGCCTATAAGCTTCGCGAAAGTGTACTCAATATTTTGAGAAGTTTAGTCGCAGTCGGGTGAACGATACGGCAGCGCATAAAATACAAACAGAAAAACATTCATTTTTTTATATTAGATGTGTAACTGTGTTTATTGTATTTCTTAGGACAATTCAACATTAAATCAATGCACCAAATGTTTTCCATCACGAAAGTATTATACCATCTAAAGATGAATTATAAAATTCGAAACCGGTGATGGTATTTTTTAAATAGAATAACATAAAACCAGTTGTGGCTGGTTGCTATTCTACTCCAACTAGCTGTTGAGAAAAATTTGCTACAGACTGTAAAATACTTTTGTCACAAACGCAAGTCTCGCCTAAAGACCGCGACGAAAAGGTAAGTTGTGTGTTTGTGTTAATGGCTTCGTTTGAGAGATGAGCAGGGACAGACAGGACTAGCAGTGGTACAAACTTTCACGATGCATTCGCCCTCTTAGCAAATGCGCTTGACTAGGGGGGCACAGGCGAACACTCCCGCGTCCAGCTACGCAGCCCTCCCAGACGTGGCGATTTGTCTGCCATGCAACAGCGCCGTGAGCACATGCCGTTGTAACGGGAATATGGTGGTCGATGCTCGACCAATGGGAAATAGGATTTCGACAGTCGCACAAGAATGTGGCTTCAGACTGCGGCCATGTGGCAAGTTCCTCACACCCACTGCGAAATAAGCTAGCTGGGAGACGAAATGTCAATGTTTGTTCCGCATTAAATTTGGTCACTGTTCGTCCACCATTCAGTTTGTTGGCCCGAAGTCCCTAAATACTATTGCACGAACTTGTAAACCACACAAAATAACAACTTATAAGCCAGTAAACTAGTTCTCCGTACAATGTGGTTGGTCTTTGATGTCTAGGGGGGCCAAATACACTTGTCGCAAAGTCCCTAAAAATAAAAATAAATGTTCAAAATATATTTAAATAAAGAAATGCAGCTGGAATTGTTTAGTAGAAACTTCTGTTTGATCTTCTACAAGAACAAGTGTATTTTTTTAATGAAAACTACAGAATGGTTTTAATCTTGAACCGTATTCTGAACTTACTATGCTCTTCTAATGTTTAAATTCACTGACTTACCACGCGAAAAGTTACAACACTTCATCATACATCCACAAATTCTCTAACGGTGCATTTAGCGCCAAATAAAATCAAACTTACCATTAGCCACATCACGTGAAATGTTTGAAAGTTCGCTAGGGATCTAAAATTCACCGTGGTGTTAGTAGGGTGGTTGTTCAAAAGCAAAGTCCCACTAGCCGATGCGGAATACTACTAAATCCTACACGAATAAGAAGACCTCAAAATTTCGAAAAACATTCCGAAAATGTCGTAA
This sequence comes from Locusta migratoria, assembly GCA_026315105.1. Lineage (NCBI taxonomy): Eukaryota > Metazoa > Arthropoda > Insecta > Orthoptera > Acrididae > Locusta > Locusta migratoria. The sequence continues at coordinate 105,756,565 of CM048749.1, read as the reverse complement.
GTCCAACTTTTGAATTACTCGGGAAATCACACGAAATATGCGTCTGTCTCGACACGCATGGACGTAAATATTGTCTCGTTCCAGTCCAAAATGCTACTTGTCCTTGAAGCCAACATGGGTGCCAGAACGCTAAGGTCAAATCAAGTATTTCCTTATTTAAAATATAAAAATACTCAATCTTAATGGTTATATTTCTACTCAAGTGGAAATTACCTGCAGAATCTTTGCTTTTACGTACATGTATATTTACTATGTTTGGTTGTGTGGCCGTCTTACGCAGAGGCTGTTAAAATTAACTATAAGACGTATTCCATCTTATGCTGACTGCAATTAAAGACATTTATTTTCCGCTTTTTACTTTATAATCATCTTTTTGGTTCTGTAAATGATATATAGGATTGTACTATTTGTTTTGTATATATAGATTAAAAACTTTTTCGGCACGAAATGCATGTGTCGGTCCTCATTCGAAATTACGTAATATTTCAATGAATTTACAACATCATCCGATAAAGCTCATTCGCGTCTATTTGCTGACAATTCATTTGTGACTATCAGTCAATACGTTGCCGAAGTAGAATTTTTAAGAAGTTCAGTAAATAAGTTATGTATATTAAGTTATTAACTACTGAGACGATTGAAGGCATCTACATAAACGTCTGTTTTTTCGCTTTAAAATGAGCCTACAAGCTCCTCTACAAAATTTCTGGTTCGGTTTTTATTTTCTTTTAACCGAATGTGTAGTTTACACCATGCGCTGACACCGACCATGCGGCCGTCCGCCATTGAACGAAAGCTTGCAGATTGGGTGTATCCCGACCTTCAACCAAAGCATCTAGGTACTGTGACAGACCACAGACACTGCCATCTGTCAGTAGAAATTTGAACTCGCTCCCCTCTCCGTTTTGTCAGAACAGGTCTACACGCAGCCGTTTTGTGTGTCAACACACTGCCTCAGACGAACACGCGGCCGGACTCTGTCGTTTGAATTTATCCCATTTTATCAAAACCGATAGTCTGTACTCTTTCAACTGTGGAAAGAGTGTACTGTTAATCAGTGGCGTAACTATGGGGGGGATGAGGGGGATAGAACCCCCCCCCCCCAGAACCCGAAAAAAAAAAATAAAAATCGTATAACAGCAATCTGGTAAAGGTAAAGATTGAAAACTTGCAGTGTTTTAGCATAATCTTTCATTGGATGGCAGTGAATTAGTTTCTTCAACGGGAGTGGAAGCTGGTAGTCTGTCTGGAAACTGACTAAAATTTTGCTCGTCAAGCAGACCTATCCCCCCCCCTCCCCCAAAGCCAAGTCCTAGTTACGCCACTGCTGTTAATGGTCGAATGAGGGTGTCACAGTCCACAACAGCCAAGCTACGGGCACTCCAGCTACGTTTGATGACAGAGACCGGCGACATCCGAGATGAATTGTAAATTGTGACAGAAGGGCTACAGTGCAGCAAATGACGGATCCGTTCAACACCGCACGAGCTACACACGTCTCCCAGTGGACAGTCCCTAGAGCCGACGCCACTGTTAACACAACGACATTTGCATTCGTAGCCGGCGATGGATACTGGCGGCACTTAGTGTGCTCGAAAGAATTTCAACTACACCCTTTTAAGTAAATTAGAATTCTATGGTGTCACGGGCAACACTACAAAGTGGTTCGAGTCATACATCGCTAACAGGAAACAAAGGGTGGCAGTGCAAGAGCCATCAGTCATCAGATTGGGAAGAAATTACATGTGCTGTCCCACAACGATCTATCTTAGGGCCATTGCTTTTTCTTGTGTACGTTAGTAACCTCTCACCAGTTGCACTGTCAGAGGCAGCGTTCGTTTTGTTTGCAGATGATACAAGTACTGTAACAAATAACATGCTAAGTCTGTGTTGGACTATTGGACTAAGGGAGGGGGGGCGGACCGCCTCGGGCCTCCGGTCTTGGGGGGGGGGGGGCTCCAAACACCTGGAAATGACGCCCCCCCTTTTTTTTCAGCGCGCTTGGCTTCACGTTCTGCTGGGGCCTCCAAATCTCGAAAGCTATTTTTTCATACTGTCCCGTGCCTTTTTTTATAATAATACATGTATTTCCAAGTGGACGTGGGAGGCCTCCTTTCATTTCGCCGCCGCCACTGGCCTCCAACAGGCTTAGTCCGCCACTGTGCTGAATATCGTTCCAGAAATGTCTACTAATGATATTTTAATGAACATTCATAAATGGTTTAGAGCCAAATCATTGGCATTAAACTTTGAAAAGACTCACTATATGCAGTTGAGACGTGTAATAGGTTTCCATCCAGCATATGTATAAAATATAAAGAAGAGCAGATAGAAGAGGTTGACAGTATGAAATTCCTGGGATTACAATAGATTCATTTGAGACGACTGTTAGCAGACGTCGGCGACATAAAAATAAAAAGCTAGCATACTTTGATTTCTTTCATTCCATAATACATGGTATAATATTTTGGGGCAACTCTTCAATTCAATCGAAAGTTTTCAGAGTTCAAAAGCGTATTACTTGTGGTGGAAATTCACGCGCACCCTATACAAACCTCTTCAAAGAACTGGGTATGCTAACCATTGCTTCTCAGTATATTTATTCCTTAATGAAATTTGTAACAGACATACAATACTAGGAACAAAAACGATCTGCACAAGGACTTAAAATCACTTACTTTGGTTCAAAAAGGACTCCACTACTCAGGGACACACATTTTCAATCATTTACCACGTAACCATAAAAGAATTAGCTGCAAATAAAGATCAGTGTAATGGGAGCCTGAAAGACTTGCTAGTGGTCAACTCCTTCTGCTCTAATGACAAATTTTTGAATAAAACTACATGACTTATATATTCATAGTATTATGATATCAGCTTGTGGAAGATGTCAATATGTATTTTTTTTACAACCACGAGGATCTCCTCAATGTGGGTCTAGGATCGAACAACTAATCTAATCTAATGCCGGCGTGAGGCATCGTAAGAGACACGGATCACGTGAATCGATGGAGCCCGTTTGGCAAGCAAGTGTGGTCCAAGATGGAGGTGTCTGTTACGGTCTGGTGAGCATTTCCCTGAGCCCCTTGGTTGTTCTGGAAATGACTTCCAATGACCCACGGTCTGATGAGCTGCACGGAGGCCATCTCAAGACATTTTGGGCCTGTCAACAACGTAACATCCTTGCGGGTTTCAAGATAAGAACACACATCGTGCCCACGCCGCTGTGGAATGGTTCCAAGAACATGAATTGGGAGTTCAGACCAGCGACCACAGAATAACATAGAGAAGCTATACCGCCTACATTAGCGTAAAGGCAGTGAAGGCACGGCAGCCATCTTGGATGGGTGTAGAAACTGAATTAGGCCGAAAAATGCGTAGTTCTTCAAATGGAGCTCGCCTCAATTACATTGTCATTTGAACCACTGAGGATAAGAAAAAAATTACCAAATTTTTCAGGCAGATAGGTGAATGCTGAAGGAATGCAAGAGTGTTATTAGCAAGTACAATACTTATTGTGTTTGTGTAAAAATAATAACTGAAACTATTACTCTTGTATGAAATGATTTAGTCGCCTGCCACTTGTTTTGTTTTGGAGTCAGAAAATTTTCGTCAGCTAGAAAGCTGTAGATAATGAAATGAACTTAAACATCTTTTTTTGTAGCTTTCCTAGTTTTCTCACAAATTTGGATAGAATAGAGCAGTGGAACCTTCCAAATTCTACTCGTTACTTTCCGCGAGCTTGCCCACCAGCGAGCACTGATTCTGTTGCCCACTCACCTTGTACTTTGTGAACAATTTTGAGAAACATTGTTTGGGATACAATTTTAGGTATTAGATAATTATGACTTAACACTTTTTATTTCTTTTATTACTAACTACCTGAACCCGCCCCTACTTTGCACGGATAATGTTTAAAGTTCTGTATCTCGAGAACTGCAGAACGGATCGTGATGCGGTTTGTTTCAATTTCTTCGTTATAATTTTGGGATCAAGGTAGGTTATATTAAATGTCAATAAGAAAATGTGAAATAATTGAAATAAAAAAAAATAACATAGAATGGTTTACCACTTCCGCACTTTCGTGATCTCTGTAGTGTAAACTATGAGAACTGCGCCAAAGTACATAGTATAGAATTATAAAATTCAGGACGATAAAAAAAAGGCCGCTAGATCGTATATCTAACTTGCACAGATCTCCCACAATCACTATATCTGTAGCCTGAAGCCTCTGGTGCCAGCACTTTAGAAGAGAAAAATGATAAATGTGGTTTACTCGTAAAAGTTAGATACATGGTCTCGTGTATTTTATTTATTTTAGATCTTTGTGAGTTCTGAAATTCTATTCTATGTGCTCTGGCCTAGCTGTTATAGTTTAGGCTCCTGAGCTGACAAAAGTGCAAAACCGGTAAACGATTCTACGTTATTATTCTTATTTTAGTTGTTTCACAAGTTCCTATTGACAACGCAGGATTCTAAACAAGAAACTGAAAGAAACCACATGACGGCACTTTCAGTACTCCTCAAGTTATAAAAGGTTAAAGGGAGAGACGGAAAATGTGCTTCTGGTTTATATTGTAGTAGAATTTGCTACCCCTAGCTGAAATTTGTAATTATTTATGGCAAAAATAGATTGTCAAAAAAGGAACGCCTTAAAATATGTGAAAAAGAAATTAACAGACAGCGAACTCAATAAAGTACCTTGTGCTCGCAGCTATGGCCGGGTGGCACTCGGCAATGTATGACGATTCCTGCTCTGCGGCCGCCATGTTGGTTGGATGTCGCGCTCGCCTGCCGGCTTCATTTCACTGTCATTGTAAGGCCTCTCTATGTTACTCTGTGCTCGCTGGTTCAGACACTGAGATTTTTGCCCCATGGCCTAGATTTGAACATGACCTGGGAAGTCAAGAGACGCAGGCTCCGTGACGCAGGTCCTACACCCACCAACGTAACAGAATGGGCTGTCGCTCTGCAAAAGATTTTAAGTCAGCTGCGTACCTCTGAGTTCCAGGAACATGTAGGGTCACTCGAACGGCGTCTCACTGCAGGCTGAAGGGTCAGAAGACAGTCTTTGTTATATTAGGTGTTTATTCCATGACATTTGCGGAGGCACCGTATGTAGTGGATCAAATTTCGAAACTAGTGAAATGTTAACACAAACGTGACTGCTTTAATGTGTAAAAATCATAATTTCCGTTGTAATTCGACGTACCTTATGTAATACCTACGCTGATAGTGCTGATCCTACCATCAATGTCTCATACTAGATACAAATAGGAGGAATATTGTAAATGCGACATAAACTCGTTGAGGTGGCAGGCGACCATGATGAAATGATTAGGTAGTACTGCTGTGAAGCTGGTTACGTCGCAAATTCTGTTCACGTGTGCACATAGCACGGAAGAGGTATAACACGACGTAAAGCATCATTTTTAGTAGGAAATGTAACTTACTACTTTTTCTGTCATGTGAGAAATTGTCTTATTTTTATGTTTGTAGATGCTAATCTGATGATGGTAAAGCCGAAACGCGTCATTTTTTGAGGGCACGCTATACATGAAGTGTGTTCTATAATAAAGAATTTGCGACCTAACCAGCTTCACAGCAGTACTACCAAAAATTGGAGGAAGTTCAAGTTTTCGATCTTCTGGCAGCTCGAAGGGTTTTAATGGTGTGAGCCGTCATATTCCGAACACTGATAGTTCTAATGAAAAATGGCGTGAAACACCCACATTAATACCACGTTTAAATAAAGATACTGGTAATGCACCCAGCACAAGCTAGGATTGTTTTGATAAGGATACAGGAAGAAACCATTCGTGCCCTTTGAAAGAACCTATCCCGGTATTTGACTGTAGCTATTTAGGGAAATGACGAAAAACCTAAATGTAGATTGTTGAAGGTTGGATTTGAATCGACGTCCTCCAGAATGAGAGAACAGTTTTGTAACAAATGTACCAACTTGCTCGATAGCAAAGAGTAGATGATACAAGTATAGCTATCAAACCTGACAAACAGATGAAATTGTAAATGATATCTTTCAGAAAGTTATGAAGTGGTTCTCTACAAATGGACTCTCATTGAACTTTGATAAAACCCAGTGTATACAGTTTCATAGAGTACATGGCTTGACACCATTAATAAATTTAGACTCTGAACATAAATCTGTAGCTAAGGCCGGTATTACACTATCAAATTTTCTTTGACAAAGAATCTTTGTCCAATATTCTTTGACAAAGAATCTTTGACGTAGTGAAATGGTGACATTACACTATCAAATTTTCTTTGACAAAGAATCTGTCAGTGCATCGAAAATGGCGGATGAATATTTGTTATTAACCTTCGTTGTTGATTACAAATACACTTAGATTGCATGTACGCCTACAACAATTGCAACGACTAGACATCTGGAAGCGTGCCTTTATTCACAGAACCCTTTTTTACTTGTACCGCGGCCCTCGCTTCAGGTGTATCGTATAATAAGGCCTAACATATTTGTAGAAAAGGGCGAAGTACTTTTGACTAGCTAGACTGTAGATGTCATAGCTCCTTGTTCAATCTCAACAATTTAAGCTGTACTCTTAAGACATATTCAAAAAAATAATAATAATAAAGTGAAGTTCTTTTGTTAATCATAATAGACATCTACAGTGTAGCTTGTCAAAGTACTTCGTCGTTTTCTACAAATATGTAATATTAGGCTGCATTACACGATACAACTGAGGCGAGAGCCGCTGTACCACTCGAAAACGGTTCTTCTCGTCGTTTGGAAGACTCACAATGGTGACACTTGCGTCTGCAGTGGTGTTCTGCTCTAAATATTACAGTACATTTGCGCTGGAAGAAGTCTGTGCCCTGTTTCCGGTTTTGCTAGTACTCGGTCGCGCTTACAGTAAACAAAAACTTTTGAAACATTTATATTTTGCGTATTATAATATCGTGTAAATAGCATTTGTGTGACTAAATATATGTAGGGAACTAAACAGTGTCATTATGTACGTTTGTTTTCTCCGCTGCAAAACTGGTGCAGAGACAATTAATTTTCATTTTTACGTCGTCTGCCGTGCAAACAGTACTCACTTGATCGCTAATGAATTCCGCAATTCTCTAGCTTTCGGCTCGATGCAGCCGGTTTTTATAATCAACCTTATACAACTGCATAAATTTAGTTGTTTCGACGACTCGCAATACGAATTACGCGGTCATGTTTTCAAACAGTACGTCAAAAACTGCTACAGCGATGCTAGCGCTTAAAGCGGTCATATTTCTCACAGCAGTTAACATAAGACGAACGCTTTCTTTGATCAAATCTACGGCGAGCTGCTAGATTTGATCAAAGAATTTTTGATGAAAGGCAACTTTGACCAAAGTTCCATATTACACTGTCCAATTTTCTTTGACAAAAAATCTTTGTCAAAGAAAATTTGATAGTGTAATACCGGCCTAAGGTAGAATATTCAAATTTTTTAGGTGCTTGTATTGACGAGGGACTGAATTGGAAGAAACATGTTGAAGATATCCTGAAACGTTTGAGTTCAGCTACTTATGCTATAACATTCAGTGCAAAATTTGGTGATATACATTTAAGTAAATTACCTTACTACGCCTATTTTCATTCACTGCTTTCATATGGGATCATATTCTGGGGCAATTCAACATTGAGTAAAAAAGTATTCATTGCACAAAAGCTTGTAGTCAGAATAATTGCTGGAGCCCACCCAAGAGCATCCTGCAGACATTTATTTATGGATCTAGGGATCTTCACTGTAGCTTCACAATACATATATTCACTCATGAAATTTGTTATTAGCAATCCGACCCAATTCAAAAGTAATAACAGTCTACACAGCTACAAAACTAGAAGAAAGGATGATATTCACTATTCAAGGTTAAATCTAACTTTGGCTCAGAAAGGGGCGAATTATGCTGCCACAAAAGTCTTTGGTCACTTACCGAGTAGCATCAAAAGTCTGACAGATAGCCAGCTAGTGTTTAAAAGGAAATTAAAGGAATTTCTGAATGGCAACTCCTTTTACAACGTACACGAATTTTTAGATAAAACTAAAATAAATAAATAAACAACAAAACATGTAATAAAAAATTCTTAAAATATTGATTGTCAAGTGTAGACAACATTTACTAAACTGACAAGTTCCACATCATTACGAAATGTCGTATATATATGATCTATGGAACAAGTATTAATCTAATCTTAGAAGATGATTAGCATAGACAGACAGCACAGTCGTTTGCTCCTAATAAAGGATGTCAGAAGCACATGGTCATGTACACTACTCAAAACAATTAGGGGATCAGGTGTGATACCAAACACAATATACATATGGTAACGTATTTTATTCAGATATTAGTTTCAGCTGTCATTTGTATGTGATACAGTACAATATTTTGCTTTCTCAACTCTTTACTTGAGGTTTATACGACCATTTCATTCCCGTTGCCCTCTAATATGGTGTGTGATGACCTCGGAAGGCCAATACAGTTGCACACCTACGTGAGATATACGTAGGGGCAAGCAATATACTGCTAGACTCCTCGGTAAAGGTATGTTCTCGAAACTTCAACAAAAGCCCGTACCAAGCGACAGAGCGTCTCTCCTGCAGAGCTTTTCACTGGAGTCGTACGTCTGCCAATTCTGACTCCTGCCCACACTGTTAGTCTACGACCATGATATGGTGATGGTTCCTCCACGTAAGCAAGATTGTTCCGAATTCCACGATCTCTGCAAATGAGGGAACGACGATTGTCCGGCTGAACACAAAATCTTGACTAATCTGTGAAGAGTATCCGGCGCTATTCGTTACGACTCCAATCCTGATGTTCTTCCGCCCAGTTTCTGCGGGCTAAACGCTGTCGTGATTTTAATGGGACGCATATTATAGGCCTCCGTGCGTAGAGGACACATTCACAAAGGCGATTTCGGACTATTTGTGTTGTTATTGCGGGTCCCGTTGCTGCCTGGAAGATGCGTTGCAGCTGAGTCACGTTTAGCCTCCTGTCTCGACGATATCTTAACCGGAGATAACGGTCATCTCTTGCTGATGTTACCTTGGCCTTGCCTTCCTTTAATAGTTCCTGTTGTCTGAAATCGCGTCTAGGTCCTGGAAATTACACTTTGGACACTCCAATAGTTGCAGCTACTTCCCTCTGTGACTGTCCAACTTCCAACCTTCCTATTGCTCTCCATGCCATAGCTTCGGCTAAATCCAACGACTTAAGTAATTTGTTTGGTAAACACAAGTCAAGTCAACAGCACCCCCTCTGCAGCAACTTTCTGTTATTACATCTCGGTTGTCGTAATGTTGTCTCACCTCCGTAGAATCGACAGAAAGACGTCGAAACATTGTAAATAGTTCTGCTGAGACAGTACTAGGTATCTCAACTAATTCCCAAATTATTTTAACCAGTATAGAAAATAAGTAGTATCTCCGCAGAATTAGCGTGAACAGAAGCATGAGTAAAACATTGAAAAGCACGTGCTACTGTCGATTCATATTACACCAATCAGAAGCCTTATGGGAAAAAAGGCAACTGATATCTGATCGCCGGGGGCTACGGAAGAGGGGAGCGGCTGTTGGTTTGAGAGGGACGTGCCAGATGCTATTTCACTTGTGTAGAAAAGAGTCCCGAACCGTGTATCTAGAGATCAGCAGATAAAATTAAGCAAATGACAGCTCGCAAAGTGGCTTGTTACAGTTTCCACAATACATAAACGAAATGAAAAGAAACCAAAATATTTGTTATCTTCTGCCACTCTGCCACATTCGTCGATTAACCAATAAAAAATTGGAAACTCCATGTTGGAAAATCAGTGACAGTGGAAAGGGAGCAGCTCTACGTAAAGACGCTGAGCCATCGACAGGCGCGGAGAAAAGACAATCACATTCACACGACTTAAATTTTCGGCCACAGCCTTCATCCGAAAAAGATCACACACATTATCACTCAGAAATAACTCAAGCACACATGACCAAAGATGATAGTCATATGTGCTTGAGTTATATCTAAGTGATTGTGTGAATGTATCTTTTTCTGGTGAAGGATATGGCCGAAAACTTTAAGTTGTATGAATGTGATTATCTATTCTACGTGCCTATGTGCGGCTCAGCAATCGTCTTTACGGTAATTTGTTACTAATAAAATTTGTATATACGAAACAATCTTTGCTCTTATCCATCACAGATTGCGATAATTGCATAGTTAGTACAAGGTTGAATTCAGGTTCACAGGTATCTGTTGATGCATAACTTTATCCAAATATGCGCTAATCACTAACGACCGTAGACAGCTTAAGTATGTTTGTACTATAATTAGTGTGGGTTCGAAATAAGTGCAGCTCGGACAAACATGTTTTGTCATTGTGAGGCGAGCAAGGGCAGGGAAAAACAGTGTAATAACACAATAAACTCATTTTCACATGTTCTCTTTATTAAAGGTAGGCCTATTCCGCATGACTGGTATAGTTACTTCAGCTTCAGTATGGAAAAAAAAATATTTGAACCTCACATCTGTAGTGCTCGAGTGTGAACTTAATGTAATTAATTATTTTTACTTAGTAAATATCTTCAGAGTTTCTTTGTAATGCGATAAAACTATGATGTGCACAAAGTCTCTTGTTGTCTTTTCGTAATACGGTTTTTAATTTATGCATTTGTGACTAAGTTGTTTTTTTACAAAATCGGTATACACGCCTAAGAACGTGTGTAGTACGCTTACACAAATTTGCTTTCTAGAAGATCCACCATTCTCATGCCGATAGAACAATAGACTTGTTTACGATGAAAAATGCCGGCCGCGGTGGCCGAGGGGACTGAGGCGCTCCAGTCACGGTCTGCACGGCCACTACGGTCGGGGGTTCGAATCCCCCCTCGGGCATGGATATTTGTGCCGTCCTTAGTCTTAGCTAGTTCATAAGTAGTTTGTAAGTTTAGGGACTGATGACCCCGTGGTTAAGTCCCATAAGATTTACAAACATTTGAACATTTTACGATGAATAACCCGAAAATTTGCTCAAGCATACTTGAACAAAGATTCTTGTACATAGTTGTTACATGCGTAACTATCTCATCAATATAAAAGTCACTTGTATACTGAATTAGCCGCGGTGGAGTAGCCGAGCAGTCTAAAGCGTCTCGCTGCGGAGCGCGCGGTTGCTCGCCGTGGAGGTTCGAATCCTCCATGGGGCATGGGTGTGTGTGTTGTCCTTAGGTTAATTTACCTAGGTTTAAGTAGTTTGTAAGCTTCGGACTGATGACCACGCTGTTTGGTCCGATAGATTTACAAACATTTTTATTATTTATTATGATACTGAATTCAATGAAACTAACGTCTCATATAAACAATAGTTTTTTTATTTAAAACAAAAGAACAATAGTGCGATTAAGTTGAACTGAATGCCGTAATTTCTTTACGAGTAACGCAGTTTTAAGTGTGTATTGACCGAATAAATTTATATATTTCTGTAGATCCTAAGCGTTTGTGCATTGGGCGCTATCTCTTACTTTTAATGAATAATAAAGAAATTGTCAATCTTGGAAACTTCAAGGCGTAATTTTGACAGGGAAAGTGTATACTGAGATCAAGAAACATGAAATGTCAAATAAAATGCTTTGTTAAACGACATAAAATGTACATCGTTGCTCTTCAACAATTAAACGAATAATGATTGAATAATGATTGTTAAAAGCAAGAATAATTGACTTTAGTGTATGCCAACCCTTTGTGTCAAAGAGTAATCAGTGCAGATGTTTTCCACATATTTGTTATAAGAAATAGTTTCTAGCGAGATGGGTTAATAGTAACTTCAGTTTCATTCTTTTTTATCAACAGAGGTAAGGCATTAAGTAGCAATAGGGCTTATATTTCTTAGAAAGAGCAATTAAATTACATTTTTTCCATACGTTAATTTGCGCTCGCCGTCGGAGGTTCGAGTCCTCCCTTGGGCATGGGTGTGTGTGTTGTCCTTAGGTAAGTTTATCTTAGTTTGTAAGCTACAGACTGATGACCACGCAGTTTGGTCCGATAGATTTACAAACATTTGAACATTTTCGTTAATGTGCCCTGAGAAAATACGGAAACGACTTTGAGGTTACAGTACTTATTTTATGTTTTTAGTGTTGGTTAATTGGGCAACAGTCCATCGTAATTTACACAATTTCTAGTAAAGATAGCAAGGCTTCGCAATGGCTAAATATGTATGGAAAATGGATAGTTACACAAATACCGTTCTTGCGCAGTCCATCTTCATATGTTTGTTTTCCTTGCAGTATTATTCCTGTGACGGTCTAAAGATAAACGGACATTCCACAGGCGACTGATAGTCTGAACGACGAAACCGCACAAGCATCATATTATGAAACTATAATCGCATTTTCACGTGTACAGTAAAGTTCGTAAGTCACACAATATATAGCTTCTTTTAAGAATATTTATTACTCTATGCCCCTGATATTTGTTCACCCAACTTACCATTTGCAACGCACTTTAATTCATTATATACCTATACCTTTCTTATTAATCACACCAACCAATGGTAAAACTCATTGAAAATCCGTTCACTAGTTTCTGAGTGGATCACAGACAGACCTACGCATCGAAAGGACTTCATTTGGGATGTATAGATGTTCGTTTAAATAAGACATAGTTACGCTTCTTTTTTGTTTTTGTAGCGTTAAAAACTTATAGCATAATTATGAGATTATGGATATGGTATGATATTAGTAAAAACATATGCTAGTTGCAACTCAGGGAATTCTGTTGTATAAGGGATTTTAACGACAGAATGTTTCCAAGATCAATGGCTAAAAATTATTGTTGCAGAATGCTCTATTTCGTTTCCAAACGCAGCGCGGATGTTCAGTTACAGCGCTGGCCGATAGATGTCACAGCCAATGCACGCCTCGTGGAGAGGTTCGCTCGCTGTGATCACGTGATATGCGCAGTAGCTGTGCGCAGTAGTTCGGCGGGCCCCGTTCAAGGGGCATGGCGCTCACCAAGCCAGTCGTGCGACCGCCGCGGGAGGGGAAGGTTGTGCGCACAATCGGCGCGGCAGGGAGGGATGAGCACGAGCACGCCGCAACCGAACAAAGGAAAGCAGCGCAGAGCCCTGACGAGGGCTGACTCGTGAGAACGAAGAGATTCACAGCCGACCCCGTTCACCTCCCTCCGCCACGCTGCTGCCGAGCAACTGCACCCGTCTGGAGCAAGAGGATCTCGACATGGATCAGGACATAAATTTCGCGGCGCAATGCCTAATAGCGATGTCTAATTCTAAATTCAACGGTAACGGAGGCACTTGGAATACCTCGTCAGTGCCACTGGACTTGTCTCCCCATCGTGGAGCCGCCGTCATTATGGACAAGGTTCCCGGTTCTGGTCTCTGGGAACCGGAGGCGGCTGTCGCAACGGCCGGGGCCGCGTCGCCCAGCTCGGCGGGTTCCGCCCCCGAGTTGTATATGGTAGCACGGATTTTGACGGATCTGACGAGTATTAAACAGGAACCGGTGCCGAATGTTCCCAGTGACGATGACGGAGGCAGCAGCGCGGCCGACGAGTTGATGATCGATGAAGAGGAGGAGGAGGTAGTGTGCGAGGTGGATATGAACGATGCGGCGTCGAACTCGTCGTCGGTGCGCACAAAGCGGCCGGCGGGTAACGGCGGCAGCGGTCGGCAGGGGGCGGGTCGCAAGGCCCCCAGCAGCGCCGGCGGCAGCAGGCCGAGCAGCCGCGCCGCCAACGCCGCCGCCGCCCTCGCCCGCAAGGTCCACAGATGCGACTTCGACGGCTGCGACAAGGTCTACGGCAAGAGTTCGCATCTCAAGGCCCATCTTCGAACACACACAGGTGAGCGCTGGCGTCACGTGTAATCTGTTTAGCTCTTCGTAGATTACCTAGAAAAATTTCTACTGGTACGGTAATTTTTAGGACACTTCCCGCAAGGGGTTTTATTCTTTTTAAGGCTATCGCCAATAGTGGTACTCCACATTTTTACTAGTTTTTTCAGTACATGAATTTCATTGTTTCTATTAGTTACTTTTGCGATTTGCTGCATACTTGGCATTAATGCGCAAACTGTAACATGCATAACGGAAACGACATGCTAGACGATCTTACATTCCTATTGTGTATTTTTTTTTTTTTTTTTTTTTTTTTTTAGTTCAGGTAAGTCACTCGGTGCCAGTTTGTGTCTCATACTGTAGTACAGAGTGTTGATCTCACGATGCTCTAAAACAGCCCGTGGGAGCGGGACTGCAGCGCATCTGGGCAGCGCGCCACGTGCGCTAACCTCGTGGGAGGGGCTGGCGTGGGCGTAGCTGAGGGGCGTGTTCGATAAGCCGCTGTTTATTACACATACGCCGCGTTGCGGTCGAGTGTATTATATCGCCAAATTTATATTCCGTGCTATCTAGAGTGTAGAATTTTACACTGCGGGATGTAGCCCACGGTAATGAATTTTTGTTTCAGCATGGTATTCCTTTTTAATACTAGGAACTTTTTTTTTGTGTCTCATAATTTACGTGTAATAGTCATTTTTCTAAATAATTTGTTAATAGCAGTACATATTTAAAATCGGATTCTTATTGGTATGATCATCTTCACTGATGCGCGTGACTTCTTATTGTTGAACATACATTGTTGGAGCGCCTAGCTCGTCTGGAATTAAACCTCTGTTGCTCATTAAGTATTTGTGCTTTGTTGCAGTAGTAATGAAGAGCAGTTGGATTTATTCTCGTGTCGTTTCTTTTTTGTTTCGGTCGTTATTCGACTTATGTTGCCAAGAAATTGGTACCTGATTGTGTCTAAATCTTACTTAGTTAATAATTCCCTTGGCCAGATTAAATGGTGGAGATGATTGTGTTTGTGTTGAGTTTTTTTTAATGTAAAATAGAAGTAGGTTTTTACTTCGGAAAGTCTGTACACAGACAATTCTAATCTCTGCGGCTACATGTGAACAGATGGGCGTGAGCCGTAATATAGAGTTCGAAGCAAATAATTAGTAAGCTTGTTAACAGCTGGTTGTTGGAAAAACCTTAAATAACATATATGTTGAAATTAATTGAATCGTTTGCCTGTTGTGTAGCGACCACGAAATACTGTTGTGCTAGAATACTACTGTCTTATCTATTAAGACCTTTAATTCACTGGATGATTACTTTTTAATTTAATAAGATTAATTTACTGCTAGTTCCCAAACAAGCCATTAGACTCATATTTTATAATTTAGAGCCTCATGTGGCCTGAAAGCCAGTTAATGATCCAGAAAGGAATCGTCTTAAAATTTAAAGATGCTGTTGGTTGTATACTATATTCACATGCATATTTAATTCGAGCCAGTTGTAGCGCGTCATTCACTATGGGCATGATTAAGCTTCTGGATATATACAATGAGCATTCATAAAATAAGTTTTGTAGACTGTTGACGTTTATCAGCATAGCTGGGACTGAGCCTGATCGCTGCAACCCACGAACGCTAAGTTTTGACATACACATTGCTATCACATAACTCGTGCTTGCATTGTGGAACTCTTGGAGAATAGTTCCTTGTTTAAATGATTACATTTTCTCTCTCGTAACTGTCCTTACTGATATATCCCTACAGGTGTTTGACGTCTTTAAAGACCGCTAGACAGTGTCTACAGGCGGAGATGTTTCAACCTGTATATAATCGGATAAAGATAAATCTCTCAAATATTGTTGTCGCAGTTTTGTGTAGGCCACTTTCATTCAATACAAGCTGAATGTTCTATACTTGGCACGAAATTGCGTAAAAAGTAGTCTACATGTATTCTTAATGCTCTTGTAAGCAAAGGCCCAGCCAGACTGCTTAACGGAAACTGTCTTTGTTGTTCAGTTTGTACTGCTCTTTTTGCACTGTAAGACATTCAGTTTACTGCAGAGGTTAGGACCAAGTTCTAACTGTACAAGTCAAAATATTTTACAGAAGCTCTGTTGGAAAAATCTTTAATGCTGTAATTAGCGGCAAAGACGCTGATATCGGAGCAAACCTTCTCCAGTGCGACCTTTCGCTTTGACGTTCAATAATCGCTTTGGCCTAATTTCAGTTGGGTTCCTTAAACAATAGCCTTGGGTTCATGATCACGATCTATTTACATCTGTGTCGCCAGTAGCTTTGATAATGGCCTCCTTATGTGAGGTATGTGGAGAGCAGGTTTAGTGACTGACCCCTGCTGATTAGATTCTCATTTTTGTATGTAATAACACATAATGTTAATCAGGTGGGAGAATGAGGTCAGAAGAATATTCGAGGACGGATGAGATTTATGTTAGCATCATATGCGCCATTTGTATCAACTGCGCGGGAATCGTGATATCAGTTATCACTCTCAGTTTAACTGTATCGTATTTTGTTACATTAATCCTCTCGGGATTCGTATTTGATGGTGAAATTCAAAGGAACTTGTGAATGAATCTCGCTGTGGTCCAGGTCTTTCCTTCCGTTTCTAATATCACTTTCCCTTATTTGGTGGGTTTTTAAATTTCTAAGTCGCTAGTACAGAAATTATAAAAACCATATTTGTTGTACGTTCTCGACTGTCACGCGATATGGTCACACAGCAATTCCCTGGGTAGGAACTTATCTTTTCCTTTGCGGGTAGTGCCTTCAAACGTGAAGCAGCCCCTCCTCCTAGTCAGATCTACATAACATTTGTCTGGCGTTACGCCCCTGCTTCATGAAATCGACTATCGTTTAACCACCTCCGCCACACACACACACACACACACAACACAGAGAGAGAGAGAGAGATGCAGAAGAGTGGCTGTACCGTTTTCGTCATGATGTTAGTCAACAGTGCAGTTGAATCCAAGCAACTATACATCTCGTAGGCGAAAGGTGCGTCGGAACGTTTGTTAAATCCTGACTGCTGCGTTCATCTGTAGGTCTTTCCAGGTATTCAATACTTGGGAAACCTGTCGCTTTCCAAGTTTTCGTAGTTGAAGTTTCGATGAAGAGTGATATCGCACTTGGTGGCTGTGCCGTGGACCAGTTGGCTATTTAACTGGCACTGGCGGACAAAGGAGCGTTTTAAACGGTGCGCGCATGCGCGGGGCGGCAGGTGTGGGTGACCTTGGCGCCGGCAGGGTTCATTGCCGGGCAGGGCCCGCGGCCGCTCCATGCTAATGGATCGCTCACCTTGGAGTTCCAGCGCCCGCCCGCCTCTGGACCGCAGCATATCCACCGTCTGCCTGTCACGACAAACCGCTTGTGTTGGACTGTCATGGTTGCAGCCTCCTCTAGAACCTCAGTCCCAGTTTGTCTTCTTATAGTCTCAGAGCTACCACGACTTCTTGCACCTCTGGGCTCCTTTTCTGTTCATGTCGTCTTTTTAAGAAAAGGACGCAACGGTCTGCAGAATACTGTCTGTACTCGATATCGGACTCCACAACGCATCGGAAATGTGATCATCTGCACTTCATTGTAGAGATGCCCACACGGGGGGAGGGGGGGGGGGAAGTATTAGTACTTTTGGCCTGCTTGGGGGTCTTTAAAAAACGTGAAATAAAAAACAATAAACCCATGTTTATATACAAAATAAATATCTCAGGCGCGGAGGGGGGTGAGTCATTGACCAAGGAGTGTGTGGGCACATATGCGGTGTTCTGTCGATATATATCGAACGTCGTAGTATCGCAGCATAGTAGCCAATCAGGTGTCACTTTATGGCGACCAATAAGATAACGTGTTTCACGTGAAGTACATTTGACGTAGTATTTACGAGAGTAATTTATGCAGTAACTAAACACTTTATAAGCACTAAATAACGGCAAATTTTACACACTGTTACGAATAGAAACCTTTTGACGTACGTTTAACACTGCACATTTCATAATGAAATCACTTTTTCATTAATTAATTAGATTTTACAGTGCAATCACTTTCACATCAATGTACATTTCGTAACATCACAAAACTAATTTCCTTCAGCACTAGTATTCTTGAGTGGTATTTGAAACAGGAACCAATCCGGTTTGACCATAACCAGGATAAACTCTTGCAAAATGGTCATTCCGAGTTATCTTATTGGATACCATAACGGAGACTCCTCATTGGCTCCTACACTGCTGTCGTTCGATACTCGACATTCGATATATGTCGACAATACCGCTTGCAAATTAGAGTCGACAATGGGCTTGTAAGATTAAGTTGAACGGAGTAGTTAACCTCTGGAATAGATACTAGAACGTTAACATCAACAAAATAAGGGCAATGAATGTAGTTCAATTAATTTAGATGGTGCCTCTGTAGGGTGTCAGAACGCAGTATTGACATTGTGCCGAAAGCGTAGCTACGGATCCAACCAGGTGGGGGTCGCGTTGTTTTAATTCAGTTGTTACTGTTTTTTTTTTTCTTTTTGGACAGCAAAATAACTGTGGGTCGAAGTAGAGAGGGTACGAGGTATAGATTCGTAATAGTGGAGAAAGCGTTTCTGACAGGCAAACTTAGTAAAATCAAATGTATATTTGTCAGAACGTCCTTTTAGAACGTATATCTATGCAGTTTAGACCAGTGTTTTTCAACCAGTTTGTCAGAGGCTATATTGGTAAATGAAGCTGCGTCAGACGAGTTTTTGAACTGCTGACGAAGACGACTTCCACACGACTCAGTTATTTCATGTTGTGTCAGAAGGCGTTTTATTAATGCCAGGCCAACGCCAGTGATTTTTTCCGTCTGTTCAGATGTTTGTACAGCTTATGGGACTTAACTACGGGGTCATCTGTCCCTAAACTTACAAACTACTTATGAACTAGCTAATACTAAGGACGCCACAAATATCCATGCCCGAGGGGGATTCGAGCCCCCGACCGTAGTGGCCGTGCAGACCGTGATTGGAGCGCCTCCTGTATTAAAGTATTTTAGCTTCTTTAGTGTTGTCATCTGCACTGTATGCGAAACGAAAGTAACTTCGGGATTATGTATCACTGGTAAGTAACGTAGCTCTATGAATCTTCGACCATGCAGTAACCGACAGCAATGCACATTGAAGTGAACAGATGTGATAGGCCCTAGTTACATTGGTCACAAGGATTTTTGATGGTGCGCTAGACAGTACAGAATGATTTGTGATCACCACGACATGCTTTATTAGGTGCTCTCGTAGTGACCACAAGGTTAGTAAGGAGTTCTTCCGTTGTATCATCAGCTCGGGGACTTGATCCATGCTGGGCATATGACATCGCAAACATCCATTAGTGGATTTGCAGCAGCAGAAGATCGTCAGCTCGGTTTGCAGCTGTTAATCGTTGATGCATGAGATGCTGAAAAGTCGCCCAACCCATCCCACACATGCTGGTTGGGATTAACGTCAGAGGCTCAATAGTCTCCTCGTAACAGTTGCCTACGCCATTCCATAGGGTTGTTCGTAGTCAATCAAAAAGATGAAGTCTACGCCGAATGGGCTGCTGAAAAGATGTCGAACCAAGAGTGTACAGTTTTCAAGATTTGAGATGCTAGCTTGCTCTTCTCGGATCAAATCAGAACTGGGTAGTGACGTAACCTCATATGCTGGGGGATTGGAACATGTAGTACACCCAGGAACATGGTATTTTTGGTGATCCGTGTGTTATAGTGTGGGGGAAGCACATATTTGCTTGGCGTGCTGCCCTCCAGATCTTGGACCAGTGTTATACACCTCTCAACATTGACATTACTCCTCCCCGCTATGAGCCTTTAAAGGAAAGAAATCCGGCCGTGACTTCATATGAATGTCAGTGAGCAAACTGCGTAGAAAAGAGCAGGTGATGGAGAGGACATTGGACTAGTCTGCCCTATCTCCTAGTCTGCCCTATCTCCTAACTTAAACCAGATCGAGCATGTGCTATAGGAAGAAGTACGTTAAATATCTGGATGGGCCATCACAATTAAAAATAATTCTCAACACCGACGTTTTTGAGATTCCAGATTCTTGCTCAATTTGTGTGCTAATGATGTGCAACTGCAGCTAAAACACTTACTTGGGCATCCTCATTTGTTGCAGGTCGTGGTTGACGTTTCACTTGTGGCTGAACGCTTCCTGTCTCTTTAAATAACGTCTTCCAGGACAACGATCAACATACACGGCACAGACCCGTTGGGCATTTCGATCACAATAGCCATACGTAAATACCATATCGACCTATTCTGCAATTGGTAAACGGTCTATTTTAACACGAGTAATGTATCACGAAGCAAATACCGTCTGCACTGGCGAAATGTTACGCGATGCCATGTATTTATACGTTTGTGACTATTAAAGCGCCATCTATCACAAAGCGAAAAAAGTGTTCCAAATAAAGCATATTTATTTATGTACTAGTCGAATATGTAATAAAGGGGGTACCTATTTTTTAAAAAATGTATTTTATAGCCGTTTGACCTATGGCAGCGCCATCTAGCGGGCCGACCATAGCGCCATCTGTTTCCCCCCTTCAAGCTGTAGATTTTTCGTTTGATGCTTAGAGTGAGATAGTTGGCCCAGTCACTATTAATGGACCACCCAGTAAAGTTACCATGCTCCACATGACTCAACTGCAGTGCAAGTCTCCATGGTCAGGGGTCACGTAAGTACATCAAATTGTAACAAATGATTAGCAACAGTTAAAAATGAAACATAACAAACCTATGGATCTGACAGACTTAAGCATAAGTAAAAACGATCGACAACTTAACATACAAATTAGATTTTAATCCCAGGAATTGTTTGATAGATTACTAAGAGTGATCTATGAGGAAACTCATCAGTTTGGACTTTATATTGCATGGAATTCTTGTGGCAGCTTATTGAAAATTTATGCAGAAGGATGCTGTACAGGCGGCAAGGAGGTATGATCCAAATGCAGATTCCAATTAAAAATTCTGTGTTTACGGCCCGCGGTGCTCCGTAGCGGAGGAATCTCAACGGTTTGGCAGCGCGCTGTTTCTCATAAGGCAGCGTGGGACATGTTTACAGGCGCGGCTGCGGCGACGGCCCCTCCGCAGTTCCGCTGCGGCGTCAAAATATCAGTAGCTGCACTTCCAAACCGCCGCAGTGCGCCCTTTGTCTGGTCGCTAGGTGCCAACAGGGTGCTTAACTTCACTGTGGCTCAAACACCTGCTGCGTGAGTGACGAGCGGAGTCTCCTCAGAATGACAGCGGTTGTACTTAAAGGCTGTGTTTATAGACTGCGGCTCCTCCGCGGCGGAGGAATCACAGCGGTAAGAAGCGTCGCTGCGGAACGCGCGGTTCCTCGCCGTCTCAGATTCGAGTTCTCCCTGGGGCATGGGTGTGTGTTGTCCTTAGGTTAGTTTAAGTAGTTTGTAAGTCTAGAGACCACGCAGTTTGGTCCCATAGATTTACAAACATTTGAACATTTTTGAACAATGGGGCAACCTCTAAGAAAGCTCAAAATATTCTCGAGAATGAATTGAAGAGAAAGTTGTGCAATGTATGTCCCGTACAACTAGGCTCCTGAACTAAAATTATACGTAACCAATTCATTCCTAAACAACATCATATATGAAACTTCCTGGCAGATTAAAATTGTGTCCCGAAACCGGGACTCGAACCTGGGACCTTTGCCTTTCGCGGGCAAGCGCACTACCGACTGTGCTATCCCGACACGACTCACGATGCCGCCTCAATTTTACTTCCGCCAGTACCTCGCCTCCTACTTTCCAAACTTCACAGAAGCTCTCCTGCGAACCAGGCAAGACAGCACTCCTGGAAGAAAGGATATGGTGGAGACATGGCTTAGCCACAGCCTAAGGTATGTTTCCAGAATGAAACTTTCACTCTGCAGCGGAGTGTGCGCTGTTATGAACTTCCTGGCAGATTAAAATTGTGTGCCGGAACCGGGACTCGAACCTGGGACCTTTCACTCTGGAAACATCCCTTAGGCTGTGTCTAAGCCATGTCTCCACCATATCCTTTCTTCCAGGAGTGCTAGTCTTGCATGGTTTGCAGGAGAGCTTCTGTGAAATTTGGAAAGTAGGAGGCGAGATACTGGCGGAAGTAAAGTTGTGAGGCGGCATCGTGAGTCGTGTCGGGATAGCACAGTCCGTTGTGCGCTTGCCCTCGAAAGGCAAAGGTCCCAGGTTCGAGTCCCGGTTCCGGCACACAATTTTAATATTCCAGGAAGCTTCATAGGAGGAAGTAGTACTTGCAACCATAAAATAACTAGCGTTGAATACTACAAAAATGTGTGACCAACTCAAATATATTCGATGTTAAAACTACGGAGTTCCTTAAATAGGTCACAGATTATTTTTAATACAGTATGTTAACGATGAATAAGCGCAAAGTCTGAAACCTGTTTTCAGGAACCAATCGAGAGGTAAAAAAACTTTATGCAATAAGAGATGTATTGAAAAGTTCGAAAAACAAATCGACTTCTTTAAATTTGTCTATTCAGTGGGACCTTTCATAATGAACAAAATACGCTTCTGAGTCTTGGCCTGGACACTGTTAAACAAAATACTGTATTTTTCTGTACGAAATCATGTAAACATAGGATAACCTGTTTCATTCCAAAAAATACATAAAAAATTTGTCCAACAATTTAAAAGTAAACTGAAGCAAAGGAAAGAAGGTTAATTTTTTTTTCCTTTGAGAAAACATACTTTTGGCACGTTTCGTGAGGGTGACGCAAGCATATTTTTATTTAGATGGGGGGGAGGGGGGACGCATGTTCGAAAAGGTTGAAAAACTCTGCAGTACAGGGTGCGAGAAAGAGGAAGTAATGGGCAAACGGCACTACAATCTTACTGTGCTACAAGTTGAGAGTTTGGGTTGGAAGGGAAGCGTGCCTGCATGTTCTAATTGGTTAAGGCGACCGCTGTCCCGAAGCGGCAACTCCGGATTCGATTCCCGGTTCATCACAAATGTTCAACTTGGTCGTTGAACGTCCTTGGGGATCGTTGCCGGTAGGAGCCCTCCCTTGCCGGCCGCGGTGGCCGAGGGGACTCAGGCGCTCCAGTCACGGTCTGTACGGCCACTGTGGTCGGGGGTTCTAATCCCCCCTCGGGCATGGATATTTGTCCGTCCTTAGTATCAGTTAGTTCATAAGTAGTTAAGTCCCATAAGCTCTCCAAACATTTGACCTTTTGAGCCCTCCCTTCCCTTCACTGGTTACGCCCTTACTCGCTACTGACCATGATTTCAAAATCACCTCATTTGATAAAGAAAATAAGATACAAAGAACCCTGTATTAAAAATGACGCATGTGCTATTGAAATGGCTACCCTTCTACATCAGCAATTTAAGTCTGTGACGTGATTTGAACTCATACCTCAATTTCGTTACATTTATTTTTTTTTTGTTTTAATTGTGGTTTCAGGGCGCACAACTGCTGAGGTCATTAGCGCCCAACACTGCCCATAGTAAAATCGGACCGGGGTTAGAACTTAAATGGCTTTCGCCATATTTGCACAATGTATAAAAAGTAAAACTGTTAGCAGAATGCTGATCATCAGCTAAAATATCAGACATTTCAAATGGTAAACATAGATCATAGCGGAGACGATTAAAAAACGGACATTGCACTAAAAGGTCGTACACAGTAAAAGGTTTATCATAATGCCCACATAAGGGAGCAGGATCACCACGAAGTAAATACTGGTGGCTAAAACGGCAGTGGCCAATACGAAGCCGGGCGAGGACAATCTCCTCTCGACGAGAGGGTCGAGATGACGCTGACCAAAGATCAGGCACAGGTTTAATGGCCCGCAATTTGTTCCCTGAAAGGGATGACCAATGTAAAAACCAACGGGAAATGATACGCCGGGGAGACACCAGCGCGAAGGTCATCAGAGCTAGTATAAGAGGTAGATAGTCGAGGAATGAGAACTCCCTCCTTGGCGGCCGTATCCGCAGACTCATTCCCCAACACTCCCACGTGGCCAGGGACCCACAGAAACGTCACAGTAGTTCCGCTCGCTGAAATTGAGGTAAGGCAATTGCGGATGCTTTGTACCAGGGGATGGACAGGATATCGTTAGATTTTATAATCTGAGAGCGTATCAAATGAACATTAACAAGAGCAAAACAAAAATAATGGAATGCGGTCTTAGAAAATCAGGCAATGCTGAAGGAATTAAATTAGGTAACGAAACAATAAAGGTGGTAGATGAGTTATGTTACTTGGGTAGTAAAATATTATGCGATGGTAGCAGTATAGCGGATATAAAATGCAGAATGGCAATGCGAAGAAAAGCTTTTTTTGAAGAAGAGAAATTTGCTAACATCGAATATCAATTTAAGTGTAAGGAAGTCTTTTCTGAAGGCATTTGTGTGGAGTGTTGCCTTGTAGCCGGCCGCGGTGGCCTAGGAGACTAAGGCGCTCCAGCCACGGTCTGCACGGCCACTACGGTCGGGGGTTCGAACCACCCCTCGGGCATGGATATTTGTGCCGTCCTAGTTCGTAAGTAGTTTGTAAGTTTAGGGACTGATGACCCCGTAGTTAAGTCCCATAGACTATACAAACATTTGAATTTGTTGCCTTGTACGGGAGTGAAACATGGACGATAAGCAGAATGCTGAAGATTAGGTGGGTAGATCGCATAACTAATGAAGAGGTACTGAACAGAATAGGTGGGAAAAGGAATTTTTGGCATACCCTGACTAAAAGAAGGGACCGCTTGGTGGGATACATTCTTAGACACCGGGAAATCGTAAATTTAGCATTGGAGGGAAGTGTGTGGTGTAAAAATCGCAGAGGGAGACCAACAGACGCGTATAGTAAGCAGATTCAAGTGGATGTTGGTTGCCGTTCTTATGAGGAGATGAAAAGGCTGAGGATAGAATAGGATGGAGAGCTGCATCAAACCATTCTCCGGACCGAAGACCATAACAACAATGTAAATAAGTAGTTTTCTGTTTAGCTAAAAGTCAAGGCATTAGTGTGGCGCTTTAATAGATGGCTATTAGGTAAGTAGCAGCGCGGACTCTACAAGCGTGTCGCAGAAGCGCTGTGAGGAGCGCAGCGCATGCCCCGGCGGCCACGCGCGCGCGCCGTGCTGCGCCGACTCAGCAGCTGCCGCCCTGCCCAGCCGCGCCTCCTGCGTTGCCAGTGCGGACACGCCTCTGCCTCAGTTCGCATCGCCACCCTGGCAGCCCAAAGGGTGCATCGCACAGCGCTGTTGCACTTCCTGCCACCCACCTCCAGTCTCAAATTGTTAGCCGCGGTGGAGTGGCCGAGCGGTCTAAAGCGTCCCGCTGCGGATTGCGCGTTACTCGCCGTGGAGGTTAGAGTCCTCCCTGGGGCATGGTGTGTGTGTGTGTGTGTGTGTGTGTGTGTGTGTGTGTGTGTGTGTATTGTCCTTAGGTTAGTTTACCTAGGTTTAAGTAGTTTGTAAGCTACAGACTGATGACCACGCAGTTTGGTCCGATAGATTTACAAACATTTGTCAAATTGTTATCCAGCCTCAGTATTCCTAATCTCTCTTTCATGGCCTTTAACACGATGTATCTTTGAGGAATGTCAATAATAGAAGCTAGATAACAACGCACCGCAAATCCCCAGTTAGGCACGTAAAATAATCACAACTTGCATTTTGTTATTTTTTTTTTTTACGTGCCTATCTGCGGCTCACCGATTGTCTTTACGGCGAGTTTCATCTTCCTTCTAATATTGATATTCAAACCTAGACTTTCCTGCCCTGAAGGAACAAACACAAACATTTAATGTACTTATCGTACTGGTGTGGCGTCTGTTCTTTCGAACGTCCGAAAGAACAGACGCCACACCAACATGGTAAGTATTTAAACGCGACGACGGCGATAGCTTCAGTTATTTCACCGCAAATGCGGTCATACGTTCGACCTCGCACGGGAATCTGTAATGGCGAGAGTTAAGAGGGCATGGACGATAGGGACGCTACAAACATAGCGTGCGACTTGTGGGAATTTGAGACGGACGGGAGGCGAGCACGGGTGGCCAAGTGGTTAAGGCGACCGCTGGCCCGAAGTGGGAGGCCCGGATTCGATTCCCGGTCCGGCTCACGTTTTCACTTGTCGCCATTGCTTAATATCAATGCCCAAATGCGGCCATTGTCAATCCTTACTTTCCTATCATTCTTCCTTTCCTTCATTTGCAAATTTAATGTATTATTCCAAAGGTGCACGTGCAGTCCAAAGTTCACCTGTTGATCAGTCTCGCCACCAGGGTGGAAGAGAACGGCGAATATACTACGTGGGCCGCCTTGCGCTGCGAGTTTCCTCTCAGTCGTCAACTGAGCGCAATTAACGACTTGATACATCTCGTCAGAAGTTCCAATTTCTAATCATTCCTTCAGTCTTCTAAGATCTATGCAGAGGGTGTACTTATGATTTGATTTTATTATTATTTTCGTTTACGTAAAACCGTTGTGTTTCTAATTCCTCATCTAACGTTTGCAAATGCAGTGGGCTTTCACGCTAACTAAACGAACCTGCGAGGAAACACATATCTGTAATCAGTACTAATTATTCCCCAATAAGTGCAATAACAAACTTAAGGTCCCATTTAGGCGCAATGCGTTGAATTACTTAACGTCAAACGTGAAACCCTACACTAAGCAGACCTTACTCTATTTTGCTTTAATTTTGTAGCGTACTGCTTTTCTATATTTGAAAACATTCAAGAACCGAGTCATGGAGCTTCCGACATTATCTACTTAGTAATTTTTATATCGCGAATAGTAATGGTCTTTTAAACGCACACTTGAGTTACATCCGATACTATTCGTACATCTTAATATTATCTTCGTAAAGAATCAGTTTCTGTACTCTATTTACTAGTAACTCCTCATTAAAATGAATTATGTACTCTAGAAATATATTAGGAGAAAATGTAGAACTTTTACCTAAGGCCTTCCGTAGACCTAAAAAGATGGTCTTCCTCAGTGCAGGTACGGATCAAAGCGAGCTGGGCTCTAAGTTCGTCATTAAAGGTATTCTCTCCTTAACATAGCTCATGAATGAGTAGCATAAAAAGTACCATAATTCCAAATGTGACATGAATTCATGTCTGCGCCCATTTTCAAATTTCGTTATTATTAAAGAGTTCGAAACGCACGAATAAATGACATTCGCATCAAGACCTGTGGCCTTTGTATTTGTAAAGCGTCCCTTATAGCACTGTTTAATAACGAAAGCATAAAAACTCTTTCTAAATCCAATTTCATCGACATCTTTCATTTGGTGGGCGTGCAATGATATTCATGTGAAATCTTGGTTTCTCTACGCTTCAGAAATATAGGGGTAAATGAAATAGCTCTGAGGAAGCAATTTATACGCAGTCCCTATTATCGAGGAGTGCTAGCCCGGCAAGCTGTGTAGCTAAGTGTGTGCAGAGTCTTGAGCAATGTGTGCATAGCTGACCTGGCAACAAAATTGTCAGCATACGAGAAGTATTCTGCAATCGACTCTTGTTCTATCTCCTGCATCAATGCAGGAAGACGTTATTTAAAGAGACAGGAAGCGTTCAGCCACAAGTGAAACGTCAACCACGACCTGCAACAAATGAGGATGCCCAAGTAAGTGTTTTAGCTGCAGTTGCACATCATTAGCACACAAATTGAGCAAGAATCTGGAATCTCAAAAACGTCGGTGTTGAGAATTATACAACATAAATTTCATCCGTACCATATTTCTATGCACCAGGATTTGTATGGCGAGGACTTTGAACATTGTGTACAGTTTTGCCACTGGGCACAAAATAAATTACGGGACTATAACAGATTTTTTCAGGCGTTTTGTTTAATGACGAAGCGTCAGTCACAAACAGGTAACGTAAACCGGCATAATATGCACTACTGGACAACGAAAAATGGCGATGTACTTTAAACATGATGGATGTCCGGCACATGGCTCACATGCAGTTGAAGCGGTCTTAAATGGAATATTTAATGAGAGGTGGATTGCTCATAGAAACACCATACCATGGCCCGCACGTTCACCAGATCTTACATCCCCGGATTTCTTTCTGTGGGGAAAATTGATGGATATTTGTTGTCGTGATTTCACCGACAACGCCGGAAAACATGCGTCAGCGCATTTTCAATGCATGTGAGAACATCACTGAAGGCGAACTACTCGCTGTTGAGAGGTATTTCGTTACGCGTATTGCCAAATGCTTTGTAGTTGAAGGACATCATTTCGAGCGTTTATTGAAGTCATGAGGTAATTACAGGTAATCACGCAGTAACAGCATGCATTCTCATAATGCATGATAATTTCACAAAAATACATTATCACATTGGAACAACCGACATAAAGTTCAAACATACCTAAGTTCTGTGTTTTAATTTAAAAAAAACTACCTGTTACGCACTGTTCGCCTAAAATTGTGAGCAGTATGTTTGTGAATATTACAGCGCCATCTATCACAAAGCGAAGTGTTCCAAAGAAAACATTCATGTTTATTTACGTACTAGACGAATATGTAATAAAATGGGGGTACATATTTTAAAAATGCAGTTGATATTCGTTTGAGCTATGGCAGCGCCATCTAGCGGGCCAACCGTAGCGCCATCTGATTTCCGCCTTCAAGATAGAAAAGTTTTGTTCTTTGTGGTTTTTTCATTTGATGCTTATTTCGTGAGATATTTGGCCACTATCAATGGACCATCCTAAAGATAAAATAAGCCGCAAGAAAAGGAAAGAACATCATGGTTTGCATCTATATCATTACTCTAGAAACCACATACTGCACGGTAGCGGGTTCATCGAACCGCTTTTATTATATTTCTCTACCGTTCAGTTCTCTAATAGCGTGTGTGTGTGGGGGGGGGGGGGGGGAGGAAAGGAACACAGAAATCTTTGTTT
The DNA here is from genome assembly GCA_026315105.1 of Locusta migratoria. NCBI lineage: Eukaryota > Metazoa > Arthropoda > Insecta > Orthoptera > Acrididae > Locusta > Locusta migratoria. Next base: position 105,727,770 of record CM048749.1, on the reverse strand, counting down.
TCGATCTGATTTCTCGTGTTTTATAATAATATGCCCCTGTGTAAGTAGCTGCTTCAAAAATACTTTCACATTCGGAGGCGAAAGTTGGTGTAAGAAAATTCGCTAATACGAGGGGGAGTTGGAAAATTCCCCTGTCGACTATGAATAGAGTTACGTATGAAAAGAAAAAAAAAAAAAAATAGAATGAGACATTAAAGGCGTATCTTTATTTTTCTACATAATTTCGAAGTACATTGAGACATTTGTCAAACAGCTTTATAAGCTTCAAAAAAACCGCACAGGAAAAAATCAGGGCGTTGCATACGGAAGAAGCGTCGAACGGCTATGAGCAAAAGAAGACAGCAGGTGAACGCGCACGTTCAAGACACGGATACACCATTGAGTAGAGGTCGACCATGAACATGGCAATATGACTTTCTGTTTCGGATTTTGACGGAGGATGAAACGTGCGTCCACCATTACACGCTCGAATCGAAGGCCCCATCAATGGAGTGGAAACATTCGTAATCACGTGTCCGAAAGAAGTTCAGAAGCTCTCCGTCTGCAGGTAAAGTGCTACTCACAGTTTTCTTGGACGCTCAAGGTTTTTTTTGCTGGACTTTTTGGAGGATGTAACCATCAATGCTTCGTGGTACTGTGCCAACGTGACGAAATTGAAAGAGGTGATTCGGTAAAAGCGGCCTGGCCTTCTCAGATCTGGCGTTCTGCTGTTGGATGACAATGCGAGACCGCTCTCGGCGACGGCAACGCAAAACCACATTGCAACTGTTGGTTGAGAGCGTCTACACCATCCACCATACATCCCTGATCTCGCTCGAAGTGACTTCCATCTGTTTCCATCTTTCAAGAAGACTCGCGGCGGAAGGCGCTCTGTAAGCAGTGCTGACGCCATAGAAGCCGTTCGGCGCTTCTTCCGTATGCAAAGCCCAGATTTTTTCCAGGAGGCCTTTTTGAAGCTTTTAAAGTTGTATGACAAATGTCTGAATGTACTTGGAAAATTATGTAGAAAAAAAGATGTCTTATCTTTAATGTCTCATTCTATTTTTTCCTTTCATACGCAACTCTGACCACAGTCGACAGGGGAAAACTATTTTCCAACTCCCCTCGTGGATCTCCCCGCGATGAGTAACCCTAATTCGTGCATAATTTTCGTGACGATTTCTCCACCGTATCGCAAAAACAAGTTGCCCTTCTCGGAACTTTGGCGAGATCGCTGCAGTGAAGTGCTGGCAGTTTTAGTAGAACTGTTGCATCTTTTTCTTCTATTAGCTAATAAAACGTAAACTTTGCTTCACCTTTGTTACAAAATTTTCTGTGTTCTTTCCAATATAGTTGTTCATAATTAAAATTGGCAGGTATTCAGGTGAATTTACGGGCAGTAGAGTTTACTGATTTCTCGTGTAAATGAAGTTCATGGATATGCTTTAGTGCTTGTATGGTTGACTTAACACCTATCATTATTCAGGGCCAATTCCTAATTTTCGCACCATGCAAATCTCTAAATGGTTTTGTAGTTGCTTTCTATCTTCTGGTGACTTAAATAACCGATAAACGACAGCATCATCCGCGAACAGTGTGAGAGCTGCTCACATTGTTCTCCTAAATCGTTTATAAACAGAAATCACAGTAGACGCCTTTTAACAGTTTCCTGGGAATCGCCAGATATTACTTATGTTTTACTTGACGGGTTTCGGTCAGTTACTAGGAACTGTGTATTCTGACAGTAAGACACGAATCCGATCGCACAACCGAGACATACGATAAGCACGCAATTCGATTAAAAACCTCTTGTGTGTAATCGTGTCAAGACTTGAGAGTAAAGAACTTGCTGTGTATGCCGCGCAGGAGTGGCCGTGCGCTCTAAGTCTTCTTGCTGCGGAGAGCTCGTCACCTCCCCGTCGGAGTTCAGAGTCCTCTCTCTCTCTCTCTCTCTCTCTCTCTCTCTCTCTCTCTCTCTCTCACGTGTGTGTGTGTGTGTGTGTGTGTTGTCCTTAGTATAAGTTAAAGGAGTTTGTCAGTCTGGGGATTGATGACCACTGCAATTTGGTCGCATAGCTTTACACAAACATTTTCTTGTAAAGTTCTTCCATTTCTGCGTGGTGTGGTACAGCAACCGTTTTAAGTCGAACTCTTGAATGAAACATTGTCTTGGTTACAAAAACTTATATCGAAATGACGCATTTCGCCCGGTTGGAGCATCTTCAGATTTCTTATCTGATGTCCCTGTGCCATATAGTAGGTCTTCAACTCAAACACGACATGCATCGGTATTGGTACTGTCACTGTCACTGCCAGGGGCACGTTCAAATGTCTAGACTGGTGCAAGTCTTTCAATTTGACGCCACTTCGGCGACTTGCGTGTCCCTAACCTACCCCAGTTATCCCACCGGGGAAATGGTACCGACAGCTGGGTTAAAAGGTAGACTGGAAAGAAGAAAGAAAAAGCGATACGACCATGTTTCGAATCTGCAATCCTTCGGTTACCAGTCCAGCACTTTACACAAGGACCACCGGGCCTGGCTCACATAATGTTGGATATGTACCAAAGTCCTGGTGCAAGCTACTTCAGTAGAAGCTGTCTGGCAGATAAAAATTGCTTTATAGGTCCCCTACTCTTCCTCGTGTTTATAAACGATTTAGGAGATAATCTGAATAGCTCCCTTAGACTGTTCGCGGATGATGCTGTCGTTTATCGGTCAGTGAAGTCAACAGAGGATCAAAAGCAACTGCAAAGCGATTTAGACAAAATTTCTACTTGGTGCGAAAATTGGCAATTGACACTAAATAAAGAAAAGTGTGAAGTAATACACAAGACCACTAAAAGAAAACCGCTGAACTTCAATTACGCGATGAATCAGTCAAACCTTAAGGTCGTAAATTCTACCAAATACCTAGGAGTTACAATTACGAACAACTTTGACTGGAGAGAACACATAGAAAATATTGTGGGGAAGGCGAATCAAAAGTTACGTTTCATTGGCAGAACGCTTCGAAGGTGCACCAGCTCCACCAAAGAGACTGCCTACATCACACTTTTCTACGTCCTCTCCTGGAGTACTGTTGCCCCTTGTGGGACCCTCACCAGGTGGGACTGACGGAAGATATTGAGAAGGTTCAGAGAAGGGCAGCTCGTTTTGTTTTATCACGTTACGGGGGTGAAAGCGTCACGGAAATGTTGCACGAATTGGGGTGGAAATCATTAAAAGAAAGACTTTATTCATTGCGGCGTGATCTGTTTGCGAAGTTTCAATCACCTACTTTTAGTTCTGAATGTGAAAATATTTTGCTAGCACCCACCTACTTAGGGAGACATGACCATCCCAACAAAATAAGAGAAATCAGATCGAAAACGGAACGATTTAGGTGTTCCTTCTCCCCGCGCGCTATTAGAGAATGGGACGGTACAGAAATGTTATGAAAGTGGTTAATGAACCCTCTGCCAGGCACTTAAATGTGATTTGCAGAGTATCTACGTAGATGTAGATGTAGAACCGGGACTCGAACCTGGGACCTTTGCCTTTCGCGGGCAATCTCTCTACCGACTAAACTCTCCCGACTCACGATGCCGCGTCACAACTTTACTTCCGCCAGTACCTCGCCTCCTACTTCAGTGGAGACTGAACATGCGATCGGATAGTTAGTCACGGATAGGGAACGAAATGAGGTGTGGTGTTTGAGAGGAAGCAGGCAGACGGGCTGTTGGAGCGGGCGTGGCCGGCGTTTTCCCGCCAAGCGCGCGCGTGCGGCCTTGGCGCGTGGAGGCCGCCGGCTGCGGCCGCCGCCGCCCCGCCTCAGCCTCAGCCGCGGCCGCTCGCTCACTCGCCTTGGCTTTCGCCGCCGTCTCGCCGACACCGTCTTCCACCGACACATTAGCGCTCAAAACCGCACACACACAAGGGATTGTCATCTGCCTTCTCTGCGGAATCGTGGTCAAATCCAACACGAGCTATTGGTCCGCGACACCCGTAGACTAGTACACCGATCCTACAGGCTCGCAGGTACTTTCTTGATTGCCGCAATCGTTATGTATGGTCCCACACTGTTGCCAGATGGACACGATGCCTGCTAATGGGATAAGAGTACCAGCTGTTTGATTCGATTGAACAGTGTCAAAGTTTCCAGCTGACAGAGCTCAAAATGCTACTCGACCGGTGAGAAGTTTTCAGACGCGCAGTGGCCGAGGAGACTAAGGCGCTCCAGTCACGGTCTGCACGCCCACTACGGTCGGGGGTTCGAATCCCCCCTCGGGCATGGATATTTGTGCCGTCCTAGTTCGTAAGTAGTTCACAAGTAGTTTGTAAGTTTAGGGACTGATAACCCCGTAGTTAAGTCCCATAGACTATACAAACATTTGAACATTTTTTCAGACGCGCAAGTGATTTCTGGCTTGAACGTAGATAACATACGAACTTCATTCATGCTTTTTGCGGATGGTGCGTTCGAGAAGTTGCGACACTGGTAAAGTGTAGTGTGGTAGTTGATCCCCAACATAAACAAATGTAAAGTGTTTCGTTTGCATATAGACACGTCGTTAATATACGGGGTGAAGCGAAATTCGCGCACTCGGGCTTCACAGTGCGATTCTTCACATGTCAGCAATAACTTAAAAAAATTCTGAAAAAATCTCGTTCTGTGAATATATCCGGCAGTAAATGAACATCTGAGATTGATTACTTTGTTCCATACGTCAGTTTTTCAGAATTACACAATTGCATCAACAAACGTCTAGAGAATGTAGAAGGCGTCTTGAGGAACAAAAAGAGCATATAATCCCATACCCAGAGACGCCATTTAATAACGCCAAGGAGAGTTTAAATTACAGGCATAGGCGCCTGCCGCAAGACATCCCCTCCAGCATCTTCTGCGCTCTGAAGCGTCGTTGGATGACGATTCCAGGCAGCGATTTCTGTGCTCATTTTGTTCAAGACGCCTTCTACAGCCTCTAGACGTTAGTTGGTGTACATAATTGTGTAATTCTGAAACACACTGACGTATGGAAGACACACCCATCTCATTCTTAGACGCCCATTTACTGCCGAAAATAGGCACAGGACGAAATTTTGAGAAAAGTATTTTGTTAGTGCTGGCATGTGAGCAATTGCGCTGCGAAGCCAGAGTGCGCAAAGTTCGCTTCACCCTGCATAATTAACCAACAGCAGGTCACACTGTAAGTACTTAATTCCATAAAATATCTGGGACTAAAGATTTGAAATGGAACGACCATATGAAATTAATCGTGGGTAAGCAAGGTAGCAGACTGAGGTTCACATTGGAAGAATGCTAAGTATACTGTCAACAAAGATAGAAGACACACGTTCCGCGGACACTTCAGTATTTCTCATCATTGTGGGATCCCTACCAGGTAGGACTGTTGCAAGATCGTACGAACAGCCCTCTTTGTTACGGACTCATTACATAAGCGCAAAAGCGTCGGCGAGATAATCGGGAAACTCCTTCGGCAGATCGGCAAGAAAGACACTGTACGGGCTGCTGTAAAAATCTGAAAGCATACGTTTCTCGAAGAGTCAACGAATGTATTCCTTCCTCCTAAGTATATCTTCTGAAAAAACTAAAAGTATAAAATGAGAGATATCAGACCTACGCCAAAGCCTACAGGCAATAGTTTTCCTGGGAACTATACGTGACTGGTACACGTGAAACAAGTGACAATGGTTCACAAGCTACCCTTCGCTACACACCGTGATGTGGAGTGCAGAATAAGGATTTATATGTAGATCTTAGGTGTTAAAAAATACTTCGTAAAATAGTCACTTTCTTTACCTGATATCCTTTGCTTGGCTGTGGATTACTTGCCTATGAGAAACAAGTCACAGAAGAGCCATTTAATGGAAATGGATTAAATGAAAGAAAGACGAACACTGACATCATTAACGAACCGCTAGTTCGGTACTTTGTACCTGTTTATCGTTTGCGGTAGGTGTTTGGAGCGTATCTATAGACGGTGCTGAGGTAGTATGTCGCCACCGTAGCATCTGTCAGCAGCTCCAGCCGTAACTGCCGACGTCACCGGCCGTGAGTTTCGCTGCGACTTCTTACCGTGGCGGAATGCCGTGTCTCAGTGAAAGAAGACGCGTGTGTAGGTGTTCTCGTGTATGAGGAAAAAGATAAATAGGAAATAATTGTCACGTATACGATATGTAGTCCTTACAGCATTTTACAAACCGGTAAAGTGGACGTATTTATGCTAACGTAATAACTGGCTAGTTGCGAAATGAATAGAGGTTCAGAGGTTTACTCCACCTCAGTTCATTTTGTGTTAACACTGATAAAAGATTAGTCTACGAAGATAATAGATTTGTATGAAAATGACTCATTGCTTGTAGACGTTGTTGTAATACTTATTGAATTTGAAAATGTAGCCTTTGTCTCCAACAGATGAAACTTCTAATGTCTGTGTGAATTTCTTTACAAGAGATTGAAGGGAAGAACTCGAAATACTCCTGGTGGCAGGTAATACCACTAGGTGATTCAGAAGAACATTAAAGTCTCGTAATTTAGCTTAAAATGTCAAATTTCGCTTTACCAATTAGGTGTGGCAGTTTCCTGATGGACGCTATGATACTTCTCATGGATATCTCACTATGTTCTGGCTCCTACCAGCTCCAGCAATTCCTCCCGTGAACCTACAACCGAGAGAAGAACTTAGGTCCAAATAAGGAAATAATCTAGCTTCAATATTGTGAGTCTGCTTCTTTGTTTGTTGTTCCACACTTTACCGTTTGCCAACAGATTTCTGAAATGTGTATGCAGAGGGTCGTACAAAAGAGTATCCGCTCACATGTTGCACTAACTGTTTGGTCACCGTGTAAGGTTAGCTGCGACATTGCGCCGACTGCCAGACTGCTTCGGCAGCGGCCGAGGCGTGGCAGTCACGATGACGTCACGATCTTCGACTGCCGACCACTTGCAGCGACATACGGCCCGCTGCTTTTCCCAGGAACAGCACTCAAATACCCGCAGTCGCAGCGAAGTGCTACCTGGGACATGCGCAGTATCAAGCTATGCTTACAAGGCGGCCTTGTGACCCTCTGCGGCTGACGTAAAGCATAGCACTGAAGGTGGAGTGTGTATGACAGGCGGTTGTATGGATTCTAAGTAGTGAACTAGGACGACGCGACAAGGCAGAAATCATAAAACTACCTGGAGGATTGAAACTTTCATCCCGGGATTTGAACCCGGAGTCTTTGCCTTTCGCGGGCAATGGTAAAGGTCCTGACTTTGAATTCCGGTGTGGAAGTTTTAAAGTGCCAGAATCAAAGTTTCACTGTTCAAATGTTTGTATAGCTTATGCGACTTAACTACGGGGTCATCAGTCCCTAAACTTACAAACTACTTATGAACTAGCTAACACTAAGGACGGCACAAATATCCATGCCCCAGGGAGGGGGAATCGAACCCCCGACCGTAGTGGCCGTGCAGACCGTGACTGACGCGCCGCAGTCCCCTCGGCCACCTCGGCCGGCGAAAGTTTCACTCTGGAAGTATCGTGTTTTAGCGTACTCATTACGATGATTTCGCATAGTTTTAAAAATTTCTGAGTGGTCAATACCGGGTAGATAAATGTCTTAGTTAAATTCACTAATATGTATCAGACTACTTTGGTTGCGGAAATTTTGCTGCATGTCTCCACCACAAAGGGAAAAGGTTAAGTGCTGCAATCTGGCCATAGGCATGGACGACCGCCGTGTCTTCCTTTGCTTGTGGCGTCGTCAGATTCCGTGTGCAGAAGCAGGTGTTCAGCACGCCGCTCTCCCCCCTTCGTCGTTGGCTTTCTTGTCCTGGGAACCTCCATTACTCTGCCAAGTAACTGCCACGAGATTACGGGTGGATCTCATTGCTCCTCCCACCAACGACATATTCCTGGACGTAACGGGACTCGAAGTCGCATCCACCGTGGGCGGTATGTAGAGCGGACTGCTCAGCCCTGGAGACGGTGTTGTCATAATGGCGCCCAAAATCAGATTAACAGACGTTCTACGTTCTCTGCCAGCCATTCCCCCACTCACTACGACACGGCTCGTACGGCTACTCTGAAGGCCCGTCACTAATGACCAAGCTGTCGACGTAACGTTATCTCTAAGCTTGCTTTCTTCCTTACTCTGAAGGATGCGTTCTCTTAATGCAAAGATGACGCGTAGCGTCGTACCGCGAAGTAAACAAAGTTATTGGTGTATCATCTTGGTCATAAGTAATGGTGTACCACTTCCAGCTAAGTAACGAGGTGTAAGACGAAGGGGTGTAAAAATGTTCATGACACTCACGGACTGGAAACGATGACACGCTTTGTCAATGTAAACCTCTTTCAGATCCGTCAGAGAAATTAATCTGCTTCCTTCTACCTTTGCTCATCTTCCATTCCATGTAGCTGTGGACCTTTGCCTGTTGTATATTGTACTTGGAAATGCAAGTCACTATGTTAATAAGATTCGTCATTAAATTATTCTCATATATGCCATTTTTGTTTAATATTTCGTTTCATTGTAGCTTTACCGGACGCCACTCTTTCTTGTCCATTGCGTAACTGCAAGTTGTGGATCTAATACTGGCAGACACACCGTTGTCGTGGATATAATAGTTTGTGCCCAAATTGCACTTCTGACAAACCGAAGGCATGAAATTGTTCAGTGCTACCCATAGTGTCAGTTCTGCGTATCTTATGCTCAACTGCAGTTATTTTCGCCCTGAAAGTTGTCTTGTTTCGTGAAATCCTAGAAGCATCATTTCTTTAGCACTTGGCGCCTAAGACGGCTTAATAAATAATACAGCATGGCGGCTAGGAAAAAAGAAAAAAAAAATTATGGTATCTCGGGAGAGTGATGTGCGATGAGCTCTAGAATGGAGGTGTACTGTAGTGAGTAAAATGATGTGCAGAATTGCGCTTGCGGGTTGCGGCGGACTCGGGAAAGCGTGCAGGCCCTCAGTAGGGCAGCGTCCCGCTTACTGCGGCACGGGCAGCGCGTTTCTCCGTCTCTGTGCGAAAACATCAGCGAGCCGGTGACGCTCAATTCTGCTGGAAGCTCAAGTTCCGATGACGGCTTACATTCGAAATCGTTGCAGGTACCATGCAGTGGGAAAACAAGGGAGTAGAAAGGCTCTAGAGCAGCGGTTACCAACCTTGTTATGCGATCTAACCATTGTATAAAACCATCTGGGAGGCCCAGCAATTAAATAAAAAGTAAAAATCACCAACACACACACACTAATATATAATGTACAAAAAGGATGGTGATTATATTTATTTATAGAGACAATTTTTATTGCATTCATTTAATTATAACAAGTATGTGAAGCAGCGGTGGAGTAGCCGAGCGGTCTAAAGCGTCACGCTGCGGAGCGCGCGGTTGCTCGCCGTGGATGTTAGTCCTCCCTGGGGCACGTGTGTGTGTGTGTGTGTGTGTGTGTGTGTGTGTGTGTGTGTGTGTTGTCCTTAGGTTAGTTTACCTTAGTTGAAGTAGTTTGTAAGCTACGGACTGATGACCACGCAGTTTGGTCCGATAATTTATGAACATTTGAAGCATGTGAAAACTTCACATCGACTAGGCAATGTTAAAAAATCTCAGAGGGATATTTGACACTTTTTCACTTACAAGTCGCCGGCCACGGTGGCAGAGCGTTCTGCGGCGCGCCAGTCACAGCCTGCACGGCCACTACAGTCGGGGGTTCGAATCCCCCTTCGGGCATGGATATTTGTGCCGTCCTTGGTATTAGCTAGTTCATAAGTAGTTTGTAAGTTTAGGGACTGATGACCCCGCAGTTTGGCCCATAAGCTCTACAAACATTTGAACATTTTCACTTACAAGACAGTCAATATTTGGATTAAAACTCGTTAACTTCAGCCTCAGATCACTCTTGTACTTACTTTTCAGGAAAAGTTTAAAAGGCTTGTTGACATAAATAGGTAATCGAAAAGCAACTGCTGGAAAGACTCGCTGTATACTTATCCAGAATGGGGTCAATGGCGTTGTTAAAAAGTACTCAATTTGAAAGGGATTTCATCCTCAATTTTAAAAATAGTCCCTGAAAGTAACTTGACAAAGCTTAGATACTACTGTAGAGTCTAGACAGCGCATCTTCAAAAACTTTTTGTCACTGTGTACTATTGGCATTTTTTGAAATTTATGCATACCACCAGAGCTTCTTGACTTTTTGAAAGACCCTGTTGTTGCAAAGGAAGGGTAGGATGCGGAAGGTAGACTGAGTGAGGAACTGTATGGGGAGTAACAATGTTTGTCATTTTGTTAGTAATAACATACGTATGCATAGAGATCATCGGCTACTATAGTCGGGCCCGGTGGTCTTCGGGTAAAGCGCTCGACTTGAAATCGAAGGGTTGCGGGTTCGAAACCCGGCCGGACCTCGGTTTTTTCAGTGCGCTGTCTGCGCTTTTAGCTCATCCTTCACCTCTCAACGATGTGAGGAGTTGCCGGAAACGACACTTGGTTTGGATTCCACGTCAAGCTGTAGGTCTCCTTCCCCTGGTTGGATAACTGGGGTAGGCTAGGGACACGCAAGTCGTCGAAGTTACGTGCAGTCGAAAGAGTTGAATCTCCTTAGAAGACGAACTGCATTTTGCCAGTGCCTTACCAATAGACAACTTGCTTTGCAAGCGAGTGATCATTTGTAACCTGTCAGTTTCAGATCCTCCCAACCTGTTAACACCTAGTTGTTTATATGAAGAGGTAAATTCACACTTTCATACTTTTTTTGCAATGTCATTCATAATATGACCATCAGGAAGCTAAAACTATGCTCTTCTGATACACGAAGTCGGTTGCCTGCCTTTTGCTGACAATTCCAAATGATTCTATCTGAGCAGATGCAACGAAAGAACTCAAAGGTTGAAATAAGTAAAGCGATACAGTGGTGAACACAGTTCACTTGCATCTTGGAGAGCTTCAGTTTTGAAAGTTTCCATAATTTTCGTAAATCACACACAATTAATGCTGGCATGATTCCTGTCAAAAGCAAAAGGGCCTATAGGCTTTCCCAGCATGAACTTTTGTTCCTTCTGAACTTACTCGCCTCAGAGTTCCCCATCTTTCAAAGCTTCATCTTTATCTCTGATTCTCATATTGCTATGCCCCTTAGCAAAATAATATACAGATTAATGTCTTACTTTTCTGCCAGAATCCGGCAGGAAGTGATTTCCAGTAGAGATAGAGGTTGGAATGTCTTCATTTCATTGACTCCATTCGGACTTCTAAAGACCGTTGGAAATAACTGACGACCGGTAAATAGCCTGCAGTCCTTCATTGAACCGAAGCAATTGTGTGCTGAGGTGCTGCGGCTGCGGAACGTACGGAGCGTCGGAGAGTCGTAAACTGACCCGGAGACGGCATTAAGCCATAAGCGCTTGATACGGCAGACGTAAATGAGCTAGCTACCCACAGCGTGCGCGTAATCGTTTCCCTGTTGTGACGAGTTCGGAGCGTCCTATTATCTTGTTAAGTGTGCTGCCTCCAAACAACTAGTCAGCTTCTGGTTGTTCTGTTTGGAGTTCACTTGCATGTTGTAAGACAATGCGTTTTGAAAGCTTCATGTTCCGGGAAAGATAGGTTGTTAGGAGAAAGTTTCTCGCCTCGAGAAAGGAATCGTAGCTTTACCGCAGCGGCCTCTCACAGATCGTAGCCCATAGTAGAGCCTGCTGTTGTACTTCCTCTCTTGTGTTGTTTATATTTATCGTGCGCAGTCCCCTCATGAATAGTATTGCGACGTAGGTTTAAAAGTCAAGTAGTGATTGTGTGTAAATTGCGCGTTTACTGAGCAAAGAGATGGGATAACACTGGCTTCCCAGCTTGAGTGAGAAAACGAATTGCAGTGCGTATTAGGCTTACCTCTTGAGCTATTTGAAATCATTTGGCCACGCATAACTGAGATCATGACTCCATATGCAGCGACCGGAGGCAGTGGTCATTTGTGAGTGATGTGGATGTGAATGAGTGTTATCTTTTTCTGACGGAGAAAGTGTGTGTGTGTGTGTGTGATGGGGAGTTGCCCATTTGTATGTTTGTGTATGTCTGCGACTGAGCGATCGTCTTTGTTAGTTGCCTAAGTTCATTTTATTGATATTTCAGTCTGGAGTTTCAATTTATATCGTAAATGTATTGATTTAACATTACGACAATCGTGTATATTCCTTTTCCTCCGCATTCATTCGACTTTCGTTGCTATAGGCAATGTGTCAGTATCCATCGGTCGTTTTGCGAATAAATTCTGGATAAAGTATTCTTTTGATACGCGCCGTGTCTCTCCTTGTAAGGTGATCTTACTTCAGTTAAAATGATATATTTTGCAAAGATGGTGTTTTAGTTTTCATTATCTTCTGCTCTCAAACAGATTATATTTGTGGTTACTGAAATGCTCGACAACTACAAAAATGTAAATTCTATCAGAGAACACAAGATTTTATATATATATATATATAACTACGGAGTCATCAGTCCCTAAACTTACAAATTACTTATGAACTACTTACGAACTAGGACGGCACAAATATCCATGCCCGAGGGGGGGGATTCGAACCCCCGACCGTAGTGGCCGTGCAGACCGTGACTGGAGCGCCTCAGTCCCCTCGGCCACCGCGGCCGGCACAAGATGGTGTCTTTGTGTTCTGAGACCGTCATCAGTAAAAATAACTATTGCGATCTTGAATTTTAGAGTGTGTGCTAGGACCAACACGGAATTTTATACAAATCTACAGAAGAATGCTGAAGATTAGGTGGGTGGATCGCGTTTATAATGAGGAGGTACTGAACGGAATGGGGGAGAAAAGGAATTTCTGTTATACCTTCACTAAAAGAAGGGAGCGATTGATAGGACACATTCTTAGACATCAAGGAATCGTGAATTTAGCGTTGGAGGGAAGTGTGTGGGTGAAAATCGCAGGCGGAGACGAAGAGATGAATACATTAAGCTGATTCGAATAGTTGTAGGTTTCCGTTCTTATTAGGAGATGAAGAGGCTTACTCAGGCTAGAAGAGGGTGGAGAGCTGCATCAAACCAGTCTCCGGACTGACAACAAAAACTAAATAAAACAGCACAAATTACCATAGGTTTGTTTGATTCAAGGTAATGTAAAAAAGAGAAAGAAAAGAGAGGAAAACCTGGGACTAACGGAAGTTTGGAGACGTCGATGTTTCAATGAAAGCCCAATTCCAAAAGTTCAAACAAGCATGGGTAACTCTAGGAATACAAGTTAGACCAAACGTCAATGCATGCTTAGGGAATGTGTTTGTGTAAGTACTTGATGTTTTGGTAGGACAGGGAAAACAAATCGTAAACATAGTGACGGAGTCTTAATGAATATAAGTTTTCAAAAAGGGTTAATGAAACATTTTAGCTATGAAACCCACTTACCCAACGTGAATGTTTACCCACAAAATACACATTCTGCGTATTATTAAAATGTGTTTATTGGCTAATAATATGAGCGCCTGACTACCAATCCATTCTGTGAAAACCGCACATAAATAGCACTTTACATTTCCGCAATATTTGCGGTGTGAGTTTTAGGCAATTCACCCTATATAGCATAGCTATGACTAACAAATATAGTTGTTGTTGTCGTCGTCTTCAGTCCGTAGACTGATTTGATGCAGTTCTCCACGCTACCCTGTCCTGTATAAGTCTCTCCATCTGAGAATACGTTCGGCAACCTACATCCTTTTGAATCTGCTTACTATATTCGTCCCTCCCCACACGCTTCCTTCTAATGCTAAGTTGACAATTCCTTGATGTCTCAGAATGTGTCCAACCAATCTATCCCTTCTCTTAGTCAGGATATGCCAGAAATTCTTTTTCTCCCCGATTCAGTTAAACACCACCTCATTAGTTATGTGACCTACCCATCTAATTTTCATCATTCGTCTGTGCACCACGTTTCAAAAGCTTCTATCGTGTTTTTTTTATCTGAATACAGAAGATGCACATAAATATATAATGTGCAATATGTGTGCCGGCCGCGGTGGCCGAGGAGACTGAGGCGCTCCAGTCACGGTCTGCACGGCCACTACGGTCGGGGGTTCGAATCCCCCCTCGGGCATGGATATTTGTGACGTCCTTAGTGTTAGTTAGTTCATAAGTAGTTTGTAAGTTTAGGGACTGATGACCCCGTTGTTAAGTCCCATAGACTCTACAAACATTTGAACATTTGCAATATGTGTCCGGAGAAGGCACGATACTTTTAACGTCACCCCAGCGTAGCCTATCTGGAGCTACGTCTTTGGAAGACGTCGCATTATGTAGGACGTATTCTAACAGAATATACGTACCCTTTATACCAATGCTACGTCTGATGAGCTACGTTTTCAATACCGTCTTCGTTTTTGTAAGAACGGAGCAAGTGGTTTATGGTGCATTGTGGCGCACATGAGCGAGCCAAAAAAGAGAAAAAAAAAAATCAAATGTTTGTAAATCTATCGGACCAAACTGCGTAGCTTACAAACTACTTAAACCTAGGTAAACTAACCTAAGGACACACACACACACACACACGCCCCAGGGAGGACTCGAACCTCCATGACGAGCAACTGCGCGCTCCGCAGCGAGATGCTTTAGATAGCTCGGCTACTCCACCGCGGCGAGCGAGCCGAGATAAGCGGCGCCACAACGAGTGCAGGCGTACAGTAGCTGGTGCGGTCAGTCTGAAATGCCCCATTTGATTACGAGATCCGCTACTGCGGTGTGAGAGGAGCCATCAGATTCTCGGTGTCGCGCGGCTGCAGCGCTCACAGGGATGTGCAGGCAGCAGAGAGCGCGTGTAGCGCTGCTTGGCTGGCAGCAGGGGCGGACGTGGCCGCGCGCCGCCGACATCCTGTTTACCAGCAGCGCTCCCGCGAGCGCCTAGCTGCCGTTACTGCTCCACTGCCTGCCATACACGGGCCGGAACTTCACGATGCCCCACTCAACTGTATGGCGGAGGGACAAGTCAGATTAAGCAGATTATATGAATACGGTCGCATTGTTGCCTACCTTCTTAATTACATTAGTTACTTTTAAGGTCAAGGAATTGTCAATTTAGCATTACAGGGAAGTGTGTGGGGTAAAAATCGCAGAGGAAGACCAAGAGATGGGTACAGTAAGCCGATTCAGTCAGATGTAGGTTGCCGTTCTTATGTGGAGATGAAGAGGCTTGCTCAGGAGCTGCATCAAACCAGTCTCCGGACTGAAGACCACAACAACAACAAACACAACAACTTTTATGGACCGGCCGAGTATTCGGTTTCGGCCAGAAATCAGCCTCTTTGGCCGAAACTAGCTTTCGTGAATTAACGAGTAAAGTCTGGTCGCGATCAAGATGCATTTAGTCAATAACAACGCTTCACCTCAGTTGACGGCGCGCCGTTTAACTAGTAAGTCTTTCGTCGCTCATAAAAAATAGTATTTTGTTGATAATCACAATGTAACACAATCGTAACTTGCACTGATATTCTTGTACTGCATTTGTAACAATTCAAATTGCCGCGGTGGAGTAGCTGACCGGTCTAAGGTGCCTCGCTGTGGAGCGCATGGTTCCTCGCCGTCGGAGGTTCGAGTCCTCCCTGTGGCGTGCGTGCGTGCGTGCGTGTGTTTGTGTGTGTGTGTGTGTGTGTGTGTGTGTGTGTGTGTGTGTTGCCCTTAGGCTAGTGTTTTAGTTTAAGTAGTTTGTAAGCTACGCAGTTTGGTCCGATTGATACACAAACATTTGAACATTTTATCACATCGTTATGCTGAAAAGTTTTATTAATGGGTTTCATTGCAAGCGAGGGCCTTTTTTAATACCCTATGTGGGTTTAGGAAACATTGATCATGTTGTACAGAGCTTGTCCTATCGCGTTTACAATAATTTACACTGAACAACAATCGTATTGTTAGTCTGAACTGTGACGTTATTTTTCAAAATATTTTCTATGACTGTTTCAAGTAGGTTTTACTAACAGGAACGAAGCCTATTAGTCATCAACAATTTTACTTCAATTAAACCTACACCCAACGATATTTGACGAAGTATATACGATGTCTTGGCTGGGTAAGAATCAAATCTGTCGGTGACAGGACATTGTCCGTTACGCAGAGTTCTTGCTTCACAATGTTGCTTACACATGAATGCCAGGGTAAAGAGTAAATGTTGTTCCCGTATTACACCGCCTTCAGCAATAAAAGTATCGTAGTTGGGACCCCTGACTTTATTTTGAGAATAGCTATTCGCAACAACGTTTATTTTCAGCTGTTCTGTTTTCCACTTTCTTTAGAAATGCAAAGCGCTACGAGAACTTAGAGTGAGAATGTCATAGCTTCACTAATAACAGCTACCTACGAGGTATTTGTATCCACTGGCTCAGAAGTACAACATAGGAAGGAGTGGTGGCCTTAGTATTAACTACTGCTGGATGGAGAGTTTCGTCCACTACATGTGTATGTACGCCGCTTGTGTCATCTTCTGCGGACTCCTGCTTAAGGTTACACACACTCAAGAATACTTAGTACAGGGAAGGGATCTTGCAAATTCTGGGAAAGCTAGTGATTTGTGGTACAACGTAAATTTACCGAAATTTTGACGTACGGTAATTCTGTAAGTTTCGGTTTCGAACAAAAGGAGCCTAATATTTGGATACTGTTAACTGCAAATACAATCACTGAAGCACGGACGTACCATTTGCTCTGCTTCTTACGAAATGTCCCGTCTTTATAAACGGTTTAGGAGACATGGCAGCTTTCTTAGACTGTTCGCGGGTTATGCTGTCACTTATTGATTAGTAAAGTCACCAGAGATCAAAAGCAACTGCAAAACGGTTTTGCTAATATATCTGCATGGTGCGCAAATTAGCAATTGGCCCTAAATAATCAAACATGTTATCCACATGAGGACTCAAAGAAATCCGTTAAACTTCATTTACACGATAAATGATCCATATCTAAAAGCCGTAAATCAGACTATATACCTAGGAAAGACAATTACAAACACCTTAAATATGAATGAACACACAAATTATAGAAGGGAAGGCGAACCAAAGGGTAAGTTTCGTTGTCAGAACAATAAACATAAATTTTTGCAAGCTCTTAAGAAAACACCCTATACAATTCCATTCACCGCGACACATTTTTCTTAAAGATGGTTACAAAACTCGGTATTTTGGCTGTTTTGGGAGTGTCTGCCTCTCAGTTAAACACACAAAAATTCTGTGGTATTGTAAAAGGTAGCAGAAATATCACTGGGCACTAATTTAAAGAGGTAAACAAGACTGAATTTGTATTTTACAAATGCAAATTATACTTACGATATTTTGAAACCTTTTCGTCTTCATTAACACATCTTTGAAGTTTTATCTATACCAACAGTTCAGAAAATCGACCTTGCTGTTGGGTGTGCTTTTGTACATCGCGACGAGCATTTTCGATATCGGCTCCTTGAACAGTGCAGACCTCTATCTGCTTTATCAGGACCACCAATATACGTGCTCCCTAAGTGAGCCCAGGCGACTCTCTTAGTGTTTTTCAGAGTTCGCCGCCTTTGCGTGCGTGCTGTACTTAGCCCACCCTCAGTACAACGCATCTGAGACGTCCTGTCCTCGGTCAATATGGGGCGTTGCTATGGGTTGCTGGTGACAGACTAGGAAGTGAAGCTGATCTCCTCCTTCAGCCTGTGAGTTGTTCGTTCCCTCGGATGATCTTCGTGTTGTCTGTTGGCATGTAGTATCGCTTTAGTACGCGCATTGGTCTTCTCTCCGCCCCCCCCCCTCCCTGCCCCGGGGGATCACGTTCTTTCGCGAGTGGCGAGCACGGGGCCCCGAGCTAATGCCGTCTTCCTTCCTTCTTTCCTCCCTACACTGCATTTCCTTACCCTTACCCTCCTTTCCTATCCTCACTCCTTACCGTGCCCACCGGGGGACCGATAACCTTAGGAGTTTGGTCCCCCTATACCAAACAACCAACCATTAGTCTTCTCTCCACAGGAATAAACTTCGGGACATTTCTTCGCCGCCGTGTATTAAATGGCGACCCCGCTCCATTCATGGCCTACTGCTCAACCTTTGACAGTGTCTCCTTTCAATAGTCTGTTTACGTCCAGGATTGCCATCAGAGTTGTCAGTTGCTTTAGCAGATGAGAAACCTTCTGTCGATCACGTCTTTAAGTGTTTATGGGGAAAAAATCTGATCGTCGCCACCCCCAGGCGACTTCAGCTGTCTGATGTTTTTGGAGAACTTTGTCTCAATTGGTTATTCTTGCTGTTAGCTGTTACGAAAACGTTTAGTGACCTTGACTGAGATTTTCATGTTTGAGTGACTATGCTATGTTAAAAATGTCGTGTAATACGGATAACTTTTCTCTTTTTGCGCTAGGCCTCTTTTGTGAAAGGGTGCACCAGAGCTGTTTCTGTAGGAACTTGTGCCCGAGTACTACGACATTTCTGGAGACTTCTGATCTCATCTGGAGGACTCAACATGTATTCCTAATTGACGGACGTGTGACAGGTGGCTGTATTCGTCCACGAGACCCAGTAAGCAGTGGATACAGGGTACTCCGTACTTGTCGGCTTTCGCAAAGCGCTCGGTACGGTTCCGCAGACCGGACTGACGAGAAGACTGCGCGGCGTGAGGAGAGGGCGTCAGGTGTCGGTGGTCCCGAGTTCAACGCCCGGCGGGTCGCGTGGGCGACCAGTCGCGGGTTTTTCGCCAGAGGCGCGCCGGCCGCGCTGTTGCCGGGCGGCAGCTGCCACAACCCCACTCCTGCTACCGCGCCAACACACACACAACCACCCTCCATATGACTGCGTGTTGTTCTTTCATAGGAATCCCTGTACTGAGTACTCCTATAAACATTGTACTACACCTGTAAAGGAAGCAGGTGTACTTCAGTACAGGGTGGTGTCTCCAGTTGTTGGTGTACACGTCTGCTGCTATCATCTATTGGCATTCACATTATAATTCTACCATCCTGTTTATATGTACACTAGCTGAAAACTCGGCGTTGCCCTTCTCTCTCTGCCCATCTCCTTTTTTCTAGAAACATCTTATATTTATCGGAGAATATATAAGAAATAAGGCCGTATTCCATAAAGTACAAAATTATAAGTCCATTATCGAAACAAAGATAGTTCAAAAAAGATAGTAATCAAAATACAAATTGCATATAAAAATCTTACGATCTCATATTGAGTCATATGTTGTACAATTGTAAACTTTTTCAGATATATGTTCATTTGTATAAGGGCTGAATGTAAAATCTGTTGCGAATACAATTAGTAGTGAAGAAGTAATAGATTACAACTTGGTGCGTGATGGGGCGGTTTTTCATGAACTACGTGTCATATTGTGATACAGTTTCGAAGGTACGTTTAGCTATATGTCTGGGTGTACTGTCTGTAAAATTCCCTGCGGCTACAATTTGTAGTATAGAAATTATAAATTGTAACATCATAACGAATGCTGTAGTTTTAGTTCATGAACAGCGAAACACGGGTAAGCAAGAGATTTTTTTTCCTTTCATTATTTTGATGTGGTTGTCAGCGTGAAAAAGTTTAACAAAGGTTTGAAATTATGTTTAAAGTTTGCAAGTAGCTAAGTACTGCCATTCTCATACCATTTTTTTATAGTCTCATCGCATAATGTGGCACTGTCTTGCAATTCCTATTGTTTGACACTACATTTTCTGAACCGTGCGTCGTATGTGGTTCTTGCTCCTACAGTAATTGTTATCTCACGCAGGGAATACGTGTACCAAATTTGGTTGAAATCGGTCCAGTGGTTTAGGAGAAAATGAACAGCATTGTCGCTTAATTCAGCAGTTTCTCGCGCATATTACAGTTTATGTCATCATATCTGATGAAGTGTACACACAAACATGTGGACACTCTGCTTTATATATAAAAATTTACGTATTTTTTTCTTTTGTTTTCAACCAGTTTTGAGGTAGTTTTAGCGAGTACTACACTGCTGTCCTTGAGGTCCTAGGCTCTCCTGGATAGGGGTGGGGCTGTTCCTAGAACGGCTCCATTTCCACCCAGACTGCTGTTAAATAATTGTATGAAGTCCTTTCCGAAGAAAGGCAGAACCAGGGCGGTGAGCACACTGCATTCCTTGTGCCACGGCAAAGAAAAGCTCTACTCGACTTGTAGTCAGGCCAACAGTCGGCCGAGGGCTTGCTGCGACTCGAAATTATGAAAATTAATTCCAGAAATGACACTAACTACGTAAGCAGAATATAAACATCACATGATTTAATCCAGCACTCGACGACCAAGACGATTATGATGATATACAGAATTATTGACAATTCTAAGTCTGGAATAAAATATATCGTAAAATCTCAAATTTGGAGAAAATGCAGGCAGTTAACACCCCCAGGTGATGGTGATAGTAATAGAAATGAACGGCGTCCGTAAATGACACGCTTAGAGAACTAGACAAGGGCGTGTTGTCGATGCGGTAGTTTTCTGGACAATGGTTTCAATTCCAAAAGTGCTTAGCGGACACTTTAAGAAAACTGCAAAATAAATGGGCACCACACGAAGTATATGCAGATACGACACGCTATTTTAAGCGCCTAGGAAGTTACAGAGTAATGGAGGCAATAAGAAATGCATCAGAGTAACCCCATACACGGTTTTACGATGAGCACTGTAGCAGTTTTGAAGTATAATCCATAATTCACCCACCAACTCTCGTTCTATTTGTGAGGATATGTTTCCCTTCTGTTTTGCCTTGGTGTCCAACGACATTATAATGCACAGCTGTCAGCTGAATAAATACAAGTGAGCTCTGTGAAAATAGTATCGATTACTGACGATGAAATGCGCGCCAAGCAGAAGTCTACTCATACGGCGACGCCAGTGACTCCCATACTGATAATGACTTCTAACATGATAGTTGCCCCAGCGGCGCCGGGGTTCCACGGCGTGGCCCCCCAGGGCCGTATCGGCGACAGCCGCCACACATTTCCGTTCCAGATGCGACACGACGCATTTTACGGGAACCGAGCTGCCATCTGTTGCCTGCTCGGCGTGCGCCCACAATGCCCCCACCGCCCTTCCCGCTATGCATTCTGCATTCCTGACGGCTCGGAACCAAGGAAGTACGGCTCGTCGACAAACTTGATCGACAAGTCAGATATGATACTTGTTTTCGTGAAAGAGATACGAAAAATGGTTTCGTCTTGCGTTGCTTTGTGTCAAAAAGAAAAAAAGAGGAAATGCAGTCTTGTATATGTCTTTGGAATTCTCGGACCTCTCCACTACGTGTTTGACATTGACATTTACGAGCACAAATTTCGTACAACTGGCTATTGTCATTGTCATTCTGATTGATGTTTTTTATTAATGACCAACTTCGTCACGGTATCAATGAGCAACCTTCTTGTAAACTGTTAATATTTTCTGAAGTAAATTCTTCTTAACACATGGATTTTCAAAATACGGCCCGCGGGCCGTGTGATCCGCGAAGTGATTTAATCCGGCCCGCGTTTGAAGTTAAGCTTTTTGTAACAAAGCGCACGATTTTCGCTCGATCAACTCGAAGAGCTTGCTAAAAACATTGCAGGAGTCAATAAACATTTAAAGTCGCCTCCACTTGTTGATAAATAAGACACCAATAGGAGCGCTCTTTCTCCAGGTGACTGTTTTCCAAACTGCATTTTGTTGCGTTAATCTTCTTTGCACTCTTATAGTAGGTATTTTGTAATTTCATGATTTCTTTGTTTGAAATATGTTTGTTTAGAGTACTCGTATTATGTCGGCTGAAGCTGAAAAGAGAACAGTCGATACTGAGAGTCGTATATTCAGTCAAATGTGGAGCGTGATGTGGTTTGTTATAGAGAAAGGCATCAAAATAACGTGTGGGCTGTGTAATGAAGGTATTGCTATGATAGAGGAATGTAACAAAAGTCGTTATTAAGAAATTAGCATGTTGTACAGTTTGATGAGGTCAATGACAATGTACGTAAGCATAAATTCGAAACATTAAAACGTGGACCGTATTCAAAATGCAAATTTCATACCTCACATTAAGTGTACTAAAGAGTAATAAAGATAACTTAACGTTTAACGTAGAGTAACTCTGTTTTCTTCCTATGAGAAAATGTTTATCATATAGAAGTTTAGATTCCACAGAACGCGTTATGTTGAAGTTATTTTGTGAAGTTAAAAAATTCGTACATTGTGACTTTGAAGCTGGTCATATTGTATATGACAGAAATAAGGGTGTCAGGCATCTTTATGAGGTTAAAGTTATAAGGCTGGTATTGCAATTTTCGGTAATTCCAAACTGTCATCGGCCCCCATTGAGAATAGAAACTAATATGGCCCCCAGGGTCTAAGAATTTGGAGACCCCTACTTAACATTTACCTCTCGTGAGATGTTAGTTGCCTGGAAATTCCTCTCTTCTCTTACTGTCGTCTAACAGCTTGTTCCTTTCTATTCTAGCAAAAGTTTTTCATTCTTAATAATCAATCATCATAAATAAATACTTTTTAACAGCAGTAGATTAAGAATTTTGAATCCCAGGTATAAGCTTTCTATCAGGATAATCAAAGCAATTGTGTGTGTGTGTGTGTGTGTGTGTGTGTGTGTGTGAGAGACAGAGACAGAGACAGAGAGAGAGAGAGAGAGAGAGAGAGAGAGAGAGAGAGAGAGAGAGAGAGAGAGAGAGAGAGGGGGGGGGGAGTGCTAAAATATGACATCTCACTCGCACTTAAAGTAACTTGCAAGTAATTAGTAGTCCAGTTTCTACATACGTGGTAAAGTAAAATTTTGTGCGAATAGCCGAAAACGTGAACAGTGCTTAGAAATGCTGTGCATTATTAATTTTTCAACACCATGTTCGTCCAAAAGAAGAAGCTCTGTATGGGAGGAATATGCCTTTTATTATGCGGTCACTGACTGCATCGCGTGCCTGGGAGGCTGCTTAGCAAGGCAAAATGTGGTCTGCCAGCATAAGTCGCGTGGTTTTACGCGGACCTTTCTGCGCCGGGGATGACCTTGGATGCTGAGGGCAGTGACCCTACAAGAGGTGGAGGTAGGCCCTAACACCCGACCCACCCTCTGCCTTTTTGTGGGCTAGGACGAGGCAGCCGTCGCGACGCACCTGGGCTGCTCGCTGCTTAAGTTACATATCCAATTCTCAGTGGTAGATGCGATACTCGTAACAGTGACCGTAGGTGTAGTTAGTGAGAATATTTACTTCCTCTGGTACAGCACATCAAGGAAGCGCGGTCTAAAATTTTCTCGTCCAGAAGAAATAGAAACATTGTGACCTTTAAGACTTTACTATCCTTCTGCCAACAACGCACATTGTAGGTTGAGCTTACAACAAAGAATCTGGTGCTATCTGTCGTGTCCTTTGTTAATGAAAGTACTGCACGGCATAAAAAGTGGTGCGCGATTGAAGAGGCGTCCATTCAGACAGCGACTAATCGCAGTGGTAAGAATCCATAAGACTGGCAAATCTAACGACGTGTTGCTCATAGCCATCAAGTTTAATGTGTTATTTTAAGGATAATATTTATATCGCCGTGTAGCACTGACGATACCCTCAGCTAGCAATCTTCGTTCCAGGCATCTTAAATTTTCTCACACTGCCCTCAAAAATTCGCAATTTGTCATAAACTGCGGGATAGTGAAAAATAACTAAATTAATTATCCGCCCCTTATATCCATTAAAGTAAACTTTGACGATAAAGTTGTCGTTTAAGAATTTAATGACGACCGTAAAGTTTTAACGGAGGCGGAGATGTTTCCGCAGGGTGAAGACAAAGTTTTTCGCTCGCGTGTCGCTGGTTTAAAGCATTCTTAAATTCTTCAGGCGGGTAGGAGGGCTTTAAATCAGTAAGAGATGCATTGCTGTAAATGAAAATCGAACAACGGCAGTTGAAAATTTGTTAGCACTAAATCGAAATATCCATTTTCCACAGAAACTGTATAAATATTTAAATACTTCAAGGAGTTTTTGACGGACGACTTTTCTGTATTTTAAATAGTTTTGCTTTACATGTTAGGTGATGTGCAAAACTTTACTACCCTGGCACTCCCTAAAGATTGATAATACGACAAATGTATTAGTTTTTATGTAAGAACTGTTTGCTTATTTCATGTGTTTCATCTAGACGCTAGTGTCATAGAAGTCCACGCTAGGAATCGTATTTTGACCCAAAAGGGGCAGAGAGAGAGAGAGAGAGAGAGAGAGAGAGAGAGAGAGAGAGAGAGAGAGAGAGATAGGACACATGATACTTGCGCGCGCACACACATTCCAATAATCAAAATGTTCAAATGTTTGTATACCTTATGGGAACTGCGGGGTCATCAGTTCCTGAACTTACAAACTACTTATGAACTAGCTTATACTAAAGACGGCACAAATATCCATGCCCGAGGGAGGATTCGAGCCCCCGACGGGGAACGGCCCCGCGCATCGTAGCATAGTGCCTCAAGGAGCTCGGCTGCTCCGCTGCGGCTCCAATAATCTGTTAACTGTTTGTTTACAAGGCACCAGCAGCTTTAGAAAGAAATGTCGTCAATGTGACCTAAATCTGTCCAAATATTTTAAAAACATCGATTGTCAGGTAATTGAATTAAAATTTCACTTACCTGCTTTAAAGAGAAATAAATATCTGCTCTGGAACGGCCGCTGTATCATTCATGACTTCAGTAACACTGCATCTGTAACATTATTTTTATGCTCAGAAAAACGCAGTATGTGATTTCCCATTAACAAGTGCATATATTTGCGTAGGAATTTTTTGTGATGTTTATATGTATGGCCAAGAGACGCAAGATGTTCAGATTCGAAACATTCAATAAAAATATAACAGCGTCCTATCTGTGTTCCATATTTCAAATTAACTCGGAACATCTGTCGTCTTTGGGTGAGTGAATTTTCGTACATCACATAAATGTTCTGATTTTCTAACTGTAGTCAATACTAAGACCTCTCGAAGGACGAGAAAGACAGAAAAGTAGCACGCAAACATCATATATTGTAATGGAATATTTGTAATTTAGTACTGTGTGACAAATATCTTAACTCGTGGGAAAGTCCTTCTTAACTTCCACAAAGTATGTTAGAAGACGCGGAGGGGCTATGACAGTCATTTTTTGTACATATTTTTTCGTTTTATATATGCAGCACTTACGAAAATTTCCCATCCCTGGTCTTTAGTCATATATCAAGGGAAACAAATGACAAAATGTTGGTCTCAATTTTAATCATTTGTTGGATTTTTTCATACGCTATATAATCGAATACTTTCGCTGCAAGTTATGGTATAAAAGCTTCCCAGCAAATTTAAAACTGTGTGCAAGGATTGCGAATGAAACCTGCGCAAGGATTGCAAATACCAACACCAAATAGTTTTAATTTGCTAGTTAGTTTCAAATGAGTGCACACTATTGCAGAGTGAAATTCGTTATAGAACTCTGAAAATGTCGATGAATGATTGACTTACATCGCACACAAGAACTTACTGTAGTATGTTTTGAAATTCGTCTGTTCCTAAAGTACTTGGCGAATTGTGTAGGTGTGTAGAAAGACAGTCTTAAAGACTGTCTTTCTATTGTAACATTTGAGATTGTTTTGTAGGCATCTGATCTAACTTCAGATGTTTATTAATTACATCTAACGTAAAATGATTAGCTCCCTAGTGAGACTGCATTCCATTACTCTTGTTTTGCTTTTGATAATATTACTGTTTTGCATCCGTCGCTCAAGGCACTGTAGATTCCGAGAAACTATACTTCGAAGTTATTATATCTCATCAATATAAAAGTCACTTGTATACTGAATTAGCCGCGGTGGAGTAGCCGAGCGGTCTAAGGCGCCTCGCTGCAGAGCGCGCGGTTGCTCGCCGCGGAGGTTAGTCCTCCGTGTGTGTGTGTGTGTGTGTGTGTGTGTGTGTGTGTGTTTTGTCCTTAGGTTAGTTTACCTTAAGTAGTTCGTAAACTACGGACTGATGACCACGCAGTTTGGTCCGATACATTAACAAACACTTGAACACCTTAAGTTATTTTCCGTGTACTGCTTGCTCAATTGAATAACATCGAGGATAGGCTGCTGCAGGACATTCTTAGCCAGTTTTCAACCACGCACTTAGACTGATTGTAACTTACGTCTGTATATATTATGTATAGCTTTTTGCTCCTTCTATATTTTACCCCGGACTACTGTTTAGTAGTGAATTAATATATTCCCTTAAACGCGTGAAACTTCATTCCTTGCAAGTTACGGTGAATGTGGAAAACCGCTTCACACATTTTAAACAGTACTCACATGAAATAACTAATCTGTAGTTTGTCATATCTCTCTTTCTGTGTGTGTGTGTGTGTGTGTGTGGTGTGTGTGTGTGTGTGTGTGTGTGCGTGCGTGCGTGCGCAGTTACATGCTGCACAAACTGTCCATCTGATTGCTAAAGTGCAGACATTCACTGTGGCTGCTGGTGGCTCAACTTGGCAGCGCAGGGAGCGCTAAATAGCCCTGTGGCTGAACACTAGAGCGGAGCACGTGGTGGCGGTGCATTGTCAGAAACAGGCGGGCAGCATTCCGCTACCTGCGCCTTGTCCGGCCAAGGCCGCACCCCCCTCCCCTTGCCCTGCTGCCAGCTCTACTGCCTCAGCGTGTACCACGCCGACAGCCTACTACAAGATACGCACCACGTTATCACTCCTGATTTCTCTCTAAATAATGAAACGTTCCGCCGACAGCGTGGACGTCGTGGCGTTTCAAAGGAATCAACCTGGCACTTTCCTGGAGTGATTTAGGGAAATCAAGGAAAACATAAAACTTTGGCCTTCCGAATAAGAGTCCCATGTGTTACCACTGCGCCATCTCGCTCGGTTGTCTCCAAACAATTACTCATTTAATGTTATGGAGTTTCTGTTCGAACTTACATGGGAAAAATTATAACTGGTAGAATATATATATATATATATATATATATATATATATATATATATATATCTGATTGTGTGTGTGTGTGTGTGTGTGTGTGTGTGTGTGTGTGTTTTGAAGTAACCTATACTGAAGAATTGGACTCGCGAATATTATTTATGGGACACTTGTTCAACCGTATTCGATGTTTCTCAGCGCAATTCGCTTGCCATGTGCTTGATAGAAACCTATAGAAATATTTGTCAAGGTTTGTCGCAGCTTCGTTAGGTAAGAATGAAAACGCCTGATCGATGCTTACACAACTTCAGTGGTAGTCGGCTAGTGTGCACAAAGGCGCGATTTACCCGCGAATTTCTGATATATTCGTTCATAGAAGATTGGACGAACGCTTCTATAGTCTGTACAAAGTTAGGGTTGGCAGCTAGCAGATCGGTCGCCCGTGCGTGAGGGGGGGGGGGGGGAGGGGGGCACGGACCGCTGTTCGCTCGCTATTGCAGCTAAGTTGCCAAACCTCCACCCAACACCTCAACACCACGTGGCACAGTGTTAAGAGTTTGACTGGAGCCAAAAAGGGGCGTTTTACTGTAATAATAGAAATTCAAGTTCCAATTAAGGAAATGTAAAGCCGATATGAAAGCTGCTAACTTTCTATAATAGCGGTTAAGTTTCGATAACATTTATATTACTTACTTAGTTAAAACAAAACATTACATTTCACTGTTAAAATAATATAAAATATTTTCAAGTATCTAACAATGAAAATATTTTCCATCTGCGTGGGCGTTGCACCTTTAGCTTTTCTTTTGTCGTTCATATGCTGAATAGTACCGATCATCAGTCTAAAGTTCGTCGAATGCCACGAGCGTTACAGACCCGATCGTTGTGTTAGCCATAAAGGGTTAGCACATTTTCTGCTTTAGAGATTATCTATTTTATATGAATGCTATAGCTCTGAACATAAACACAAATATCACTGCGAATGTAAGTTTGTCGTTTAAATCGAGGGGGCGTAGTACTGTGGTCCTGGCTGGACTCGCATTCGAGAGGACGGCGGATCAAATCAGTCTCCGGCCATCTTCTACATCTACATGAATACTCTGAAAGTCGCATGGAATAGCATGGCAGAGGGTTCATACTCCAATAGCTCGCGGAGGAAAAGGAAAACCTAAATTTTCCGTTTTCGATCTGATTTCTCTTATTTTATTATGATTATCATGTCTTCCTATGTAGGTGAGTGCTAACAAAATGTGTTCTCATTCGGAAGAAAAAGTTGGTGAAAGATATTTCGCAAATAGATCTCATCGCAGCGAGTAACGCCTTTGTTTTACCGCGCGGGAGTAGCCGAGCGGTCTGTAGCGCCACGTTACGGATCGCGTGGACTCCCGCGTCGGAGGTTCGAATCCTCCCTTGGGCATGGATGTGTGTGTGTTGTCCTCAGGTTAGTTTAACTTAGTTTAAGTAGTTCGTAAGACTATGGACTGATGATAACATAGTTCATTCCCATAGAATTACAAACATTTGAGCCTTTGCTTTAATGATTTGCACCCCAACTCGTGCGTCATTCCCGTGACACTCTCTCCGCTATATCGCGATAATACAAAACGAGCTGCCCTTCTCTGAACTTTCTCTAAATCGTCTGTCAGTCCCGCTTGGTGGGGATCCCACAGTGCGCAACAATACTCCAAAATAGGACGCACAAGTGTGGTGTAGCGCAGTTTCTTTAGTAGAACTGTCCCATCTTCTGATTGTTCTGCCAATGAAACGTAGTCTTTGGTTCGCTTTCCCTACAGAATTTTCTGTGTGTTCTTTCCAATTTAAGTTGTTAGTAATTGTTACTCCTAGGTATTTAGTTGAATTTATTGACTGGTTTATCGTGTAAATGAAGTTCAACGGATTTCTATTAGTGGTCATGGCTCACCTCATTATTAAGGGTCGGTTGCCATTTTTTTGCACCCTGCAGCTATTATATCTAAATCATTTGGCAGTTGCTTCTGATGACAGCATCATCGGCGAACAACCTAAGAGAGCTAGTCGGATTGTCTCCTAATTAGTTTATAAAAATAAGGAACAGTAGGGACCGTGTAACACTTCCCTGGGAATGCTAGATATCACTTAAGTTCTACTCGATGACTTTCCGTCAGTTACAGCGTACTGTGTCCTGTCTGACAGAAAATAACGAATCAAATCGCAGAATTGTGGTGATGTTCCATAAGCAGGCTATTTTCATTAGAAGACGCTTTGTGAGGTACATTGTCGAAAGCCTTCTGGAAATCTAGAAATACGGAATCTATTTGACATCCCTTGTCTACAGCGCTCATTATAATGTGAGTAAAGAGCTAGCTGTGTTTCGCAAGGTCGATACTTTCTGAATCCGTGTTGAATATGGGCCAATAGGTCGTTCGGAAGTTAGTCCTCCCTGAGGCATTGGTATGTGTGTTGTCCTTAGGTTAGTTTACCTTAGTTTAAGTACTTTGTAAGACTGATGACGACGTAGTTTGGTCCGATAGATTTACAAACATTTGAACATTTGATTTGAATAGGTCTTTCTCTTCGAGGTAGTTCGCATTATTTGAGGAAAGTATATCTTCTAAAATCCCGCAGCATACAAACCAGCCCAGCGTGTGCTTGTCTCTAATGACTGTCACCGGACGTCACTCAGCGATCATCCGATGTGTCTGTAAGATACACCACATCACATAATAAAAATGAAATTTCTCGCCAACATCATCATTGGCGCCGCATGTCATACTTTAAAAAAGGTTTCCTGCATCTTGCCACAGTACGATGTGGTGTTAGGTTCAAACAAATACTCAAATTGAGCAGCAGGGTTAGATACCTTATTTTGTTCGCTGACTGACAGTACAGAAGTTGCTTTCATAAAGTCCAGGAACACGCCAGCCTTTGTTGATGTGCTACTTATTTTGCAGTCTCCTGTGTTACGAATAGTCAGTGCGGGTGATTAGCCGCCATGTTTGTAGAGCAGTTTATGAAAAACGTGAGGGGGCGTGTTGTCCACGGCCTGGGGACAGCGAAAGAAATCGATGCTGGCGGGCCGTCCCGACGGTGAATCACCGCTGCTGCACTCCACAGAAGGGTTGCCCCGCGTCACGAGAAGCGTGTGACGAGTATCGACAAAGCAAACCTTCCCTCCTGCCACATCTCGCGCCCAAAGTTCAGCCGGTAGTTTAAAAAAAATGTTCAAATGATTGTATAGCTTATGGGACTCAACTACGGGGTCATAAGTCCCTAAACTTACAAACTACTTATGAACTACCTTATACTAAAGACGGCACAAACATCCATGCCCGAGGGGGGATTCGAATCCCCGACCGTAGTGGCCGTGCAGACCGTGACTGACGCGCCTCAGTCCCCTCCGCCACCGCGGTCGGCGAATCATATGAGTCATTAAACATCTTCAAAACACAAAAACAAAACAATAAAAAAGTGTCGTGCGCATAAGGAAGAAAGATTGGGAATTAAGCTCACATTGACGGGAGTTCAATTAGTGTGTTACTTAAACTCGAAATTTCTTATTACAATTTGCCGCGATGGAATGGCCGAGCGCTCTAAGGCACCTTGCTGCTGAGCGCACGGTTGCTCCCCGCCGGAGGTTAGTCCTCCATCGGGCGAATATATATATAATACACACACACACACACACACACACACACACACACACACACACACACACACATATCGCTCAGCATATAGATTTATAAACATTTGAACCTTTTGAACACGGTAATTAGCCTGAAACTATTTAAAAAACTAGTGTAGCCTGTTTCGAGGGTTTCAGTCCTGATAAGACTATGCTATTTTGAAACTTTTGATTCTGATGTCTAATTTCTATCGTAGAAATAAAGATGTTAACATTCCTAGTTGTAAAGTTAGAGCCCTCGAGTTTGTTTAGTATTTATTTATTGCAACTTCAATTTCACAGTAAGGTTGTGCTATGTTCTTGATCAACATTAGACGCTCTTTTTCAAATGTTTGTAAACCTATCGGACCAAACTGCGTGGCCATTAGTCCGTAGCTTACAAACTACTTAAGCCAAGGTAAACTAACCTAAGGACAAACACACACACACACACACACACACACACACACACACACACACACACACACACACATGCCCCAGGGAGGATCGAACCTCCGACGGCGAGCAACCGCGCACTCCTCAGCGAGGCGCCTTAGACCGCTCGGCTACTCCACCGCGGCAGACGCTCTTTTTAAACGGAAACTTGAGGAGGGGGAAAACTTACTTTGATTTTATTCAGGGGTCTCTTAAAATGTGGTACATACGAAAAATTCGTATCAATGTCGAATCATGGCGGATAGGTCAAAAAATTTTACATTTTAACAAATGTATTAGTAAACCTGGTGAAGTAAGAGTTAGTTGTGTGCTTATCAACCTAATGCAAAGACAACATTTTTGCTCTTCAGCTCTTTCCGTAGCTCAATCATGCATTTACTTCTGCAGTTTCCATTCGACCTCGTGAGACTGAGCCTTTCCTCCACAGAAATGCCTTGGCCCTTCTTGACTCATTTGTAGCTTGTGTTGTGCGTGTGATGAGTAAGTTGTTGGCAACGTGCCACATCCGTAGAAGCAGGATGACCGCGCGCGCTTGTCTCGGAGAGTTCCGTAAACAACGGATTAAGTTTCGACTCCAACCTTGCCACTGAGGAATGGACCATCACTCTTCTCGAACTGTACTTCGGAAATATGAGTGACAACAGCCCAATAGATAAGGGGGTCAAAATTGGAGGAAGGATAATATGGAGTTTGTCCTTCGCAGTCAATATACCACCAGATACAAAAAATGTAAAAGCCGTTTTGCTTATAATTGAACCTGAAGAAAAAGGGTAAATATGTTGAATAGCGAAATATTAAAACACGTACAAATTTTAAATACACTGGGTGCAAAATAAATGCAACGAAAGGAATGTTTTAAAGACTACGTTTACTTTGCCCCAAAACCGTTTAAATAGGTTTCAATATAGAAACGATGTAAAGAATACAGAACGGAAACAGTATGGTCCATAACGATGGAAAATATTTTCTTAGTTGTCTTCCAGTTACCCTCTATTAACTTTAGTCACATCCGAAAAACAGAACGATTCACATTGAGGTATCGGGCCACATTCTTACCACGGGCTTCCAAGCGTCTTTTATGGGCCAGACTGCATGAAACTAGTGAATGTGGATGTGGGACTAGCCAGCGAACATTGCTATGTTTGACAGGTGCCCTGATGACGTCGTTGGCATGGTTGTAAGATGTCCGGAATGCCAACTTACATACGGAACACGACTGTACAGCTTCTGTTGACGCTTCGTATGGTTTGTCGTGAATTCGATTTGTTTTAATTTTCGTCACCCGTGTACCTATGCAGCTGAATA
Organism: Locusta migratoria; assembly: GCA_026315105.1. Classification (NCBI taxonomy): domain Eukaryota; kingdom Metazoa; phylum Arthropoda; class Insecta; order Orthoptera; family Acrididae; genus Locusta; species Locusta migratoria. Next base: position 105,695,500 of record CM048749.1, on the reverse strand, counting down.
GGAAGCAAATGGAAGAGTAGCATAAAAATTAAAGGCAGGAAAATAAAACCGAAATAGGCATTACGCAGTAGCTCATCAGTAACAATGTGGACCAAGATTTGAGGAAAATATTCATGAATGTTTTTTGATGGGTGGTTCATACAATATTGGACAATGAGGAAGGAAGATAGTGCACGATTGGTGGCTTCCGAGGTATGGCTGTGGCGCATAATTAGTTGATCGGATGGAGTGTAAAGTAAGTAGGGGAAAAATGGGATAGCAAAGACAGTCACGTAAATAAAATTGGAAGACAGTAAAAGGCGTTTTGAAAAAGGTGGGAAGTGTAAAAACATCTTAGTGGAGTTTGTGGAAGGCATCAATTGAGAAAGAAGTTTTAAATAATGTATATCGTGTATAACATTATTAAAGAGGAAGCACACGCAAGACTTGCCTTCATACCGGAAAACTGTAGATTGTAACATAAAATGTACTCGCTATTTTGTCAAAATCTGACATCGTGAGAACCAATTTTCTATCCTAATTAAAAACAGCGCCCAGTTAAAAGTATGGTAATATATTAAATTAAAAAAAAATCTATCAAACAGACAGGTATGGTATTTTTTCTACTTTTTCCGCCTTCAGTTGGTAGACATGGTTTTCATCCTGTGACACGTTTTGTCTTCGTTAAAATTTCTCTGCCATGTCGTGTCCTGTTTCGCTTATTTATTTTAAACGTAAGTTTTCGGACGTGCGCTAGTATGAGTGCTGCTAAATATATCGATCGGCACTACATGCCACCATACTACGATTATAGGCAACGCACACAGTTAAGCGTTTGCAAAGCGTAGCGTGTGGGAATGGTAGTGTGGTCTAAGGCGCCTTGCTGAGGGGTTGCGCGGCCGCTCTCGCCGGAGTTCACAGTCGCGCTCGCGACTGTGTGTTGTGCTTGTCATAAGTAGTTTGTCTAGTGACCGATGATCCAGCAGTATGGACCCTCGAATTGGCAAACAACTTGGCATATACATTGTTTACAAACGTCACATAATGTTTTGAATAAACAAACATTTTGTATTCCATCGTTGTGGCTGGTCGCTGCCTCTAATTGAGGCGTGGGGCAGTGAGGACCTGCCGCACAAATGAAACATGAAAGTGTTGTGTCTGCTACTGTGGTCCCGCCCCCCTGCCCCGGCTGAGCGAGCGCATTCCGGCGGCCGGTGGGCGTGGCTCAGGTCGATAGCAGGCGGGCACAAAGAAACAGCGGCCGCGCGCTGCATAATCAATACTCCGATGGCTGCACTCGCGGCCGCGCCGCGCCACGCCTTTGTCTCACGGCTGGTGGGCTGAGCTGCGCGGCTTTCCCGCCAACCGCGCCAGCTCGTGCCCACTGCTGCGCAGCCGCGCCCACTGGCCCTCAACTGAATCTACCGATACCGGAAGTAGGCTTTCGTCCCCTGCTGCAGGACCTCGTACTAGCGCAAACACAAATGGCAAAATGTTCAAATGTTTAAGCTTAAAGGACTTAACTGCGGGGTCATCAATCCCTAAACTAACAAACTACTTATGAACTATATATACATATGGCGTCTGTTCCGAAAGAACAGACGTCACTTCTGATTCTGCAGTTGTCATTATTTAATATTCACAGAACATATGACATCAACTGCGATTGGGCAAAGCTGAAAATATGTAACCATCCGGGATATATTAAATAACAACTGCAGGATCTTTCGGAACAGACGCCACATGTGTATGTATATATATATATATAATATGCCGGTGACGGGCAATGATCCTATCGTTAGTGGGGAGGGGTGGGCAAGTCTGAAGCCCTTACTCTTACGGGAATTAGTACATAGTGACTACGAGTTTGAGTACTGTGGGCAGGGCAAAGCTGGGAATTTATATCTGACGGGAGGCGTGCTTAGGTATTCCTTGCAGGTGCGGTGATCACTGTGTCCCCAGTGGTGTAGGGGTCAGCTCAACTGCATAGAAAGCAGGAGACCCGGGTTCGAATCCCGCAGACCACTCGACCATTGCGGCAGAAATGGCAAAAACACTTTTTTTTTTTTTTGCGTCTAGTAGTTTTCGCATCTTACGTTGTGCTCCCAGCCGGACCTGAAGCGTAAATGTCGGTCTTATTATAGGAGTGAATAGTGACTGTAATTTGGCGAAGCCATCGGATGTCAATATAACCTTAGATGTAGTGGCATACCAATCCGTACCGGAATCTGACGCCTAGGTAACGCTGCGTGGTATCAGGCCAACCGCGGTGGCCGAGGAGACTGAGGCGCTTCAGTCACGGTCTGCACGGCCACTACGGTCGGGGGTTCGAATCCCCCGTCGGACATGGATATTTGTGCCGTCTTTAGTATAAGGTAGTTCATAAGTAGTTTGTAAGTTTAGGGGCTGATGACCCCGTACTTAAGTCCCATAAGCTTAACAAACATTTGAACATTTGTGGTATCAGTTCATTTTATAAACATTTTTTGGACTAGATAGCAGCCAACTAGTTGCGTTAAATTGGTTTACCTACGTTTCGACAAAAATAATGTTGTCTTCTTCAGAAGTCGGGCATAAGAACAATATGAATATGACGAACAATAATGTACAATTGGTAGAAAAATATAGAAGTAAAAAATAAAAATACAGGATTGGTGCATTGGTGGGAATACACTAATTATGTAGAAGTTGTAACTAAAACAGAGGCAAATGCTCTAGTGAAATTCATCATTACTCCATGTCAAACACTTAAAATGTAAAAACGTAAACGTGTCAGATTTAAAATTGTGGAGTATTTGCCGCACACACGCCGAGTGAGCGCCGCTTACTGACAGGCGTAGGGACACTAACGACCTGCAACTGCGTGAGGTGACGCGAAGAGGGCGAACGAGTGTGCGCCTAGTCGCGTGATCGAAATATGCATGTGCTGATAAAAGAAGGAAAATGTACAAAAAAAGGGGGACAGAGAAATACGGGATAAAAAATGAGAAAGCTGATAAATGTATATGCGTGTTAGCGTGAAAAGGATAGTTGGGAATGTTTGTTGAAATACATGCAGCACGCGAGGGTCGGGTCATGGTGCGAAACGTAAACATTAACGAAAACACAGGGTGCACGAATCGGGTGGTGGGAGGGTATTGATGCAAAACATGGTCATCACGGACCAAAAAGGTACTACAAAAAGTAGAATTCTGAGTAAATGTTAGTCGGAAGCTGGGTTTCTAACGGTTTAGTGAATGCGCCTACTTGAGGTTGACCCACATTTCCGGACTGTATTGACCAGTTAGTGCTCTCGTTGGCTGTTTCTCGCCTGCATGTGTGTGCTCGGGTGCTCCGAGTCTCCAGGAGCGACATTGTCGTTCCGCTTGTAAATGTCTGGCTATTTCAGTTCAACTGCATTAATCTCCAATAGATCCGTGCGTAATACATCAATGTGGTGTTGCCATAGTATTCACGAGGTGAAGATTCCACAAATTACAACTCCACAATGTCTTTTCAACAAGGCATTCCACCCATGCGACGGCAAGAGACCATAATATGTTGTAATGCCATGCATTGCCATGGCTTGCGGAATACGAATATGGATATACATTTAGAATACAGCTGATGAAGGAATATTAATGATAAGCTATTATGTTACTAGTAAAGATTTCTCTTCACTCCATCTGCCGTGACTGCAGAATATTGAGTCCGGTCAGATGCCAGCTTTGAAAGATTCTAAGTGTGTAGAGAGAAATTTATATAAAAGATTTTGCAGCCAAGATCGCATTTTCATTTATTAGGTTACCGGTTTCGGCGTGGTCGACGCTATCTTCAGACCTGTCGTAATTTCCATAACTTCTAAACATTTTTAATATACTAAAGGAGTATATAAAAAATGTTGTGAAGTTGTGTAAATTACGACAGGTCTGAAGATGGCGTCGAGCACGCCGAAACCGGTAACCTAATAAATGAAAAATGCGATCTTGGTTGTAAAATCATTATTAAACAATTATAGATCGCCCCCATCGAACTATGAGTTCCTTATATAGAAATTTATATAATCTCCGTTAAACTGCCCTTCACCAGTAACCATTCTCGTCGTCATTCGTGTGGGACGTATGTGCCATGTGTAGTCTTTTGTGAATTACATCAAGCTAAAGTATTCCAGCAACAGCCGCAGAAAACCCTTTCACAGTACAGTAGACTTTTATCATGACAATAATTTATCTAATTTATCTGCGTTTGCGTATCTCGTAACAATTTTCTACAGTTTTAAATAATTGGAAATAGAATTTCGCTTGTGTATGTAGATCGAGATTAATGGATTTAAAGTATTAAAATAGCGGTAAATATAGTTTAGTTATCAACGTTTAAAAACATTTCTATTTGAAGTGAAAGAGTTAAAATTGATAAGAAACAATTGTGAATGCGACCGTCTTTACGTTTGGAGGATACCGAAGACGTCAAGATCTGAGTAAATTCCGGATGTCAGCCTTGATCAAGTTTTATTTGATAGATAAACAGTTTGGGCTTTTCAAACATCAGAGCTTCTGGGGTAGCACACAGGATAACTAGTAGTAAAACGGTTTTATTGCTGTTATACAACCCTGCACGCGTAAACTCGTACTTCAACCTCACATAACTGGAATTTTGAATAAAGATAAATAGGATTAGAATTATTTTTTGTCTTGCGGGTTACGGCAAATAAATATTAGTGTATTTGAGTATCCGTTTGCGAAGGAATCCACATATTCTAATCATTTCCGTTTGCTTCTACTCACTTGGAATGTATCAGTTATTTGTACATGAATGTCAGTGTCTCATAGGTGTGAAAGTGTGTATCAAGACCGTACTTCAGAACAGTGTAAGAAAGAATTTGCATTTTCTCGAAATATTTTTACTTAACACGACATTAATGTTTCAATCCAGACGAGAGAATCATCAGTTCTACATTGGTTTCTGAACAATATAGAGGTTGGAATCTCCTCTTTTTCCCATTATTTAAGGTGACACCTGGTTCAGCATGCCTGGCAACGTGAACTCGGGAAACACGCGCAACTACCCTTCAGGACAACCTCTTCGTGCGTTACATAGCTGGCGCAATTAATATTCATGTCACTGCGAATTAGTGTTATACTAACAAGTATTCTACTTCAATTCTTTAGTTTTCCTTCCCAGAGAAAACACCGCTGCAGTGACGAATGGGACTAAATTTTCATTAGCCATGGGTATTATGTCCATGGTTGTCAGCTGGATTTAGAACATATTATTACCACTTGTAATAATCAGCAGTCATATTGGCTACCATAATTTTGTGATTGCTATATTATAGAAAGAATGTAAGGGTTTTAAATTTCCTCGGTGAATGAAATAAAATGGCCCGCCCATCCGAAAGTAACCCTGATGGCTAAATACTAATACAGTTTTTGCTCCCTTCCACCCTTCTATAGCCCCCACCACCCAAACGCAGCCATATTGCTTGTGTAGGGTTGAACTGAGCAACCTCTTTGTTTTCTGGGTTGTTTGCACATTAGGAGACTGGACAAAGGCCACTGGTTCTCCCCTCATCGCAGAAGGAGTAAAGTTGCTGCCTCTATTTGCTTTGCCCTTGTCATTGTGGACAAAGAGTTCGCTCTAGCGATATCTGTATAAAGTTTACTTGTCGAATGGAAAAAGTTTTCCTAATCTGACGACGTCATTATCTGTAAGCTTTTCCGGTATGACAGAAAAAAATGTCGTATGTCTTTAAAACAGTGACTTTTTTTTAGACGAGGGACCACCATGACTACTTTGGTGTTAGCAGAGACCACTACGTTCAGGAAAAATAAATGTCAGTCTAAAAAGCAGCACATTTGCAATAACTGTACGTGTAGACCGTCTCTTAATACAACCGGGCCGGCCGCGGTGGACGAGCGGTCTGCGGCGTGCCAGTCACGGTCTGCACGGCCGCTGCGGTCGGGGGTTCGAATCCCCTTTCGGGATTGGATATTTGTGCCGTCTTTAGTGTAAGCTAGTTCATAAGTAGTTTGTAAGTTTAGGGACTGATGACCCCGTAGTTATGTCTCATCACAAACATTTTAACATTTTTTAATACAACAGGTCGCCATAAATTCTTCAATTTATTGTGTAGCCTGTGAATCTGTAGCATACGCAAACATGTTTATGATAATTCGTAGTTTAAAGTGTCATCGCGTATCATTATATCCACCTTTTGACAGTTTTTAGGCCGCTTACATTCTTAACATATTTACCAGTCATCGGCGATGGATTTTTTAAATAAAGAAAAACAATCAAGTCATGGCATGACAGTTGTAGGTGGAAACTACAATCAACCCTCAAGTATTTGAACAGGAATTGAGAAAGATTTTATTATGGAAAATGCATGATATGTATATATTTTAGTCTTTCACGTTGTTGGAGAATTTCACTGCAGCAAAAGTGTGTAAAAATAAAATTGTTAGTTTCTAATCAAAAACATCTAGTTTATTAAAACTGCTGACATGTACTAGAAGGTGTGTAGTATGTGATAGGCAACAATACAAAGTATTAGCCGTTGCTCAGACAGTTCTGTCTCATCAACATTCGAATAGAAACTTTTCTGGTACTAGTGGAATATTAGTTTGATGGAACAAGTCAAATTCAAATGTTTGGAAATCTATGGGACTTAACGTCTTTGCTCATTAGTCCCTTGACTTGCAAACAACTTGAACTAAGTTAAACTAATCAGAAGATACACACGCAACTCGAATCTCCGGCGGCGAGCTCCGCAACGATGCGCCTTAGAACGCTCGGTCATTCCACCGCGGCGTCATAAGCCATTTACTTCGTAATGAGTCATTGCACTTAAAAAAATAAAAACAATACTTACGAAAAGATGACACAAAAATACTGAAACATACTGAGATATACTGTTAAAAGAATGCTTTTTGTACGGAGGAAGTTACTTCTGTCGGTTAAGATCTCGAATGTGAGACAAAACGGTAGGAAGATGTTACACAACACTAGTCGCTTTCATTGTTTCCGTATTTACCTCAGAAATGGCGGTAGGTCGCTTCCCGTTCTGTAACAGCTATGACTGTATAAAAATGTCGTAAAAAGTGCTCAAGTAACGTTTCATCGGGGTGTTTGTTTCTTGTATGGACGGCCGGCGACTAGCATTTCTGCGAAGGCCAGAGCCACAAGAATCTTGCAGGCAGCGACGCGTCGGCGGAAGTGTGTGTGTGTGTGTGTGTGTGTGTGTGTGTGTGTGTGAGCCCACACTGCCGCAGGTCGGGGTCCGCGAGGGCTCGCCTGGCCAGCATTCCGTACTCCTGCGCTCCGCCTACATTCCTAATGCAGGTACTCTGTCCCTTAAGCGTGCTGTGTCCGAACCCACCCATGTATTTACTCCTAGCTAAACCCGGAAACGTTTCGCTGTGGCCACATACATCATAGACAACCTATCTCAAATCATGTTGAAGGGCTTCATCGAACCACTTTTATAATATTCTATCGTTCGAAAATTCAAATATTTGTAAATCTGTGGGACTTCTTAGGTCATCAGTCGCTAGGCTTACAAACTACTTTAAGTAACGAACATAAGGACAACGCGCACACGTGCCAGGGAGGACTTGAACCTCCGACGGCGAGCAACTGCGCGCAGCGCAGCATGGCGCCTTGGACCGCTCGGTTACACCATCGCGGCACTCTTATCATTCCATTCACTAATAGCGCGCGAGAAAAGAAAACCGAACTCTTTTCATTATCGATCTGATTTCTGTCATTCTGATGTTCATGTCTCCTAAAGTACGTTGGCGCTAACAAAATACATAGTTTTTGGAAGAGAACGAGCGCATTGAGGCGCCATGCGCCGATGCGTGAGGCCGCTCCCGTCGGGGGTTCGAATCCGTCATCGGGCATGGATACTGTGCCGTCTTTAGTCTAAGGTAGTTAAGTAGTTTGTAAGTTTAGGGACTGATGACCCCGTAGTTAAGTCCCATAAGCGTAACAAACAAACAAACAAACGGCAAATCCATAGCAACAATATCGACTCGACGTCCATGCGGTATAAAGGCACTATCTTATGAAAAGGAACCATAGGTGTTCCGTACCGCTAACGACTATATTAACTTAGAATACAGCAGGTAATAGTCTCAATTTGAGTGTTAAAAACATTTACACATACACAGTTTTGTAACACAGGCTACGTTTTCGCCAAAATAATAAGAAAACATTACACACATTCCTCACGTAATCTCAAATAGTTCATCAGAATAGTATGAAGACTTCGAATTTGAACATTAAGTGGGATTAACGTATGGCAACTTCTTTCATGAAATGTGGACAAAACAGTTTGTACGACAGCAGTGATGGATACATTAATTCGATGCTTCCTATTTAATGACTGCTGGCTGTAATAATGAACTCCACAAGTTACGCTTGAGATCCACTAACTAGCTGTTACGGTTTCCTTCTGTTTGTATAAGGTAACGGTGAGAAGTTATCGCTCGAGTATAAAATCTTACTTAACTGCTGTTGTAGCACGAAAAGCAGGGAATATTAAGGTTTTATACAGCAGAGAGTAAGATTCGCTGAGGGAACAGAATTAGCGTGCGATAGCTCACCACGCCTTCCGTTGGAATGTTTCATCTATTTGCTTTCCGTCCGTTACCTTTGCCCCCAGTTTCGACACCTCTGACTGCCATAACTGTTAAGTTTCAGCACAGCGCATTCTGACGCGCATTACTCAGTCGCCTTGAAGCAAATATGTTACATTCTAACGGTATTTCTCAAAGTAGCTGATGAGCAAACATGTAACCGCCGCGGATCGTTCAGAAATCGATGATTATTACCAGCTTATTGTCGTAGTACAGAGAATAAAATTTTTATGTAAAGTATTTCTCATTTGTTAAATTATGTTAATAAACTACAGTCTTTCCCTTTTTCTTTGGCCATGTTCCCGCACATTAAGGTTCGGCCTCGTTAAATTCGGATTTGGCGTGTATTAATATTTACGAGGTGGCCGGATGCGTTGGTAAACTACAGCATAGCCAACGAATTATTATGTGTTGAGTTGTCTAAGCTACACGGGCAATAGTTGAGCCCTACGGTCCGATCAGCTGCATTTACCTTATGTGTTTTATTAAGTGCATTTAAGGCAGAAATATGGATTCAGTTTTCATAAGCCTGTTTTCAGCCTGACTCTTTAGAAATATTTTTCCGTGTTTGAGCTGGGCATATCCAGGGATTCATTGTCAATATTTAAATGTCCAAGAATGTTGCTCGGTAGCACTTTGGTAGAGTGCCAGACTTTGAATCCGACCAACGAAAAATGGGAGAGAGAGAGAGAGAGAGAGAGAGAGAGAGAGAGAGAGAGAGAGAGAGAGAGAGAGAGAGAGAGATGGTGAGGAAAGGAGGGAGGGAAAGAATCTTAGCATTAGAATAATTAACCTTTACTTACGGGCAGCATGTAATTGTGAGTTTAAAATGCAAAGAAGATAATATTGATTCAGTACAACGCAAACAAATGACACATGGTTTTATGATTCGAAGGACTCGTTTTATCACAAAACATTCGACAACTGCTGTAATAGTTTTCATCGTTGAAAAATCACCCACTTTTGGTTATTCTTTCAGCTTGCAGAAAAGATGGACACTGTATAGTATAAGTTCTATGTCGCTCAGTCATCACCAAATATTTCTTTTTAGCACTATAACGGCAAGAGGTGATGCATTTGATACATATACCTACAAGAAATAGAGACAATCTGTGGGCAATTTTGTTGGAAGCTTGAAAGCGTTTCTTTTTAAAACAGAGTAGGTTGAACATGACATCCTGTCGTAAAAGATTAGTGATAAAGAAATCGCAAACTTTGCAATGTAGCATATGGATTCTCTCTTCAAATGTGAGGAAAGATGAAAATGTGTATGGAAAGAAGCATATAGCATCAGAAATGCTCTGGTGCAGGCAGCGCCCTTAAGCCCTGGATGCATTCCCCCACTCGAATATCGTTGAGTAGGCCTTTTCCGTGGTGCCGTGTTCATAAAATGTGAATCGTGCGACTTCTGAATAGATTAGAGGGTCGACAGCACGGCTTAGCCAATAGAATGGCTTGGAGTTTGCAGTTGGTGGGGGCGCTATCTTTTACGGATTGTATAACTCGGTGCAAGTCGCACTAAGCAGATACTCATTCCGCTTCCGCTCTATTGTTCTGGACGCGTATTGAAGCTCATGAATCCTTGCTTATAACGTGCGAAAGTCCCTCACTCGGACGAACAAGTACACAATACGCAGCTTTCGTAGAGGTAACCTTCAGCTGCAATCTGAATCACCATAAACACGCGCTGCAGTGTGCTAGTAAATAGCTCCGTATCATGTTAGCTGTCGATGTTTCACAACTGCACATTCCGCCATAATATAGCCTACAGGAGTCATCCACAGAAGTATGTAGTCAACTGTTAAACCAGAGCCTAGGTATCAGCAACTGTACAGTTACCGGAGAACGAATTGTAACAATTCGTGTTACCTTCGTCTTTGTATCATAATAATCTGCAGTCTCGGAAATAGTGCAAGAATAGAACCCGTATTTTTATTTAAACGTACCAAGAAACTGCGGATTGACTATTTGGTTTAACAGTTGTAAATAAAACTAGCTGAAAACCCGGCGTTCCGACTATTTATTCCGCACTCTTCTATCTCCTCCTCTACTTCATTTCTTCCTCCCTCCCCCGCCCTTTCTCTGTTTGCTCCACAGTTCATCTCCTCGTCTCTTCTTCTTTTTCTTATGCTTTTTCTCGCTTGGTGCAAATTCGGCCGGGATTAACTATGAAATTTTCATGGTTAATTTTAACGTGCGGCCGGATGCACTTCGTGTGTCATCTTTTCTTGCGCTGCTGTATGAAAAATCACATGTTTCTATCAAGTTTCGTGGTGAACAGGGAAACAAAATTCATCGCAATGTACCTTGTACCACGTACCATACGGTAGCTCGCTGAAGGGCAAGTGTGCAAAATTTCGCCACAGTCCGTATGTAAAATACATAGTACAAGGCACCATACGCGTCATATCTCCTAAACTGTGTGTCACAGCTGGTTCTTGTCCCTCCAGCAATTGTTACCTCAGGGAACGAATATGTGATCCAAATTTGCTTAAAATCGATCCCGTAGTTTAGAGGGAAATGTGCAATATTGTCGCATGATAACGAGAGTATTCGCGCAGTCGATTGTGACGTCATATATCCTGAACACTGTGCTGTACATGATCCTTACTCCCACACCTACCTTCCTCTTGGCTTGAAGGTAAAGTTTGCAAAATTTCATAAAGTGTGCAACAAAACTGTAAAACTGTGTACAATACAAACCTGCTTTATATATAAAGAAGATAACTGCATTATAAACATGGAATTACTTGTCATAACATAGGGATAATTTGTGCTAATCTGTACTTTTTGTTTAAGACACAACTCGTAATGTTTCCCTCATTATCAGTATTTTAATAATGACCCTAAATAACATTTAGTGTAGTTTTAGCTAACCTTTTTTACTGGCACCATATTTACAGAAACCTGTTTTGTTGCAGGTACGTGACGCAGCAGACAACGCCCTCTAGTAAGTAGGCAGCACTATAAAACTTCTGCTCAATGACGTTTGTAACAGTTAAGCAACGCATTTACACTGACCCCCCCTCCATTTCTCACTCCTGCTAATGTAGGTATAACACAAGTATGTAAGATGATTGTGGCGCTCGCATTTATGAAGTAGTACAGTCTTATATCACGATAAGTGAAGGCGTGACTTCATATTGTAGCGCTTTGTGGACATGCGTGGCACCTAGTCTTCTGATTAATAAGGGCTACAAAAAAGACCAAAATGTTCATTGGCTCTAAAATGTGTATTTTGGCGTTCCAAATTATTCATCTGCCTGTTGTTTTTTCTTCAGTTTTATTTACGAGAACTGTACCAGAGAGACAAAGTAACCTGCACATAAGACAACTAGAACTTCTCACAAAACCAAACAGGCAGGATGTGTGTTTGACAGTTCTTCGTTGAATCAGACCACTCGTGAATGGAAAGGCGAAGAAATCCAGAAATTCAGTTTGTCAAAGCGAAACCGTTAACGAAATAAGGAACGCGAGTCAAGTCATGTTAAAGATCGCAGAGAAAACTTTGATTCGGTTCTATAGATACGGAGAACATTGGTTGTAGCACTATTGAACTAACCATCTCTACTTTCTTGTAAAGTGGTTTGTGGAATACAAGGAAAATCTCAGTAGATTTCGCATGGTGTAGATTTAATTCCTTCTTTTCTCAAGTAAGTCCAAACGTACAGGAGATACCGTGATGGACGCACAGTATTTCTGAAATTGTGAATTACGGGAAGGGACAATTGGTCAATATCGTGGGGATGTTGTTGGTAAGGCGAAGTAGTAACACTTTTTACAACTTCAGTAACATGTGCAATTTATGACAAACGAATGGATAGTTTGGGTACTGGAGAAGTAAAATCCTTTCCCGATAATTTCTATGTCTGAACACGTCAACAAGTCTTGAGGCCGTGCGGATCACTGCGTCACTTCCGCCGAAACGACGCACGATGAATTCTGGAGGACACGAACTAAGTCTGCAGACGCGATACTCACAGACCGGCTACTTCCCTGTGCTTCGGCCGAGCAGGTTTGACACACATGATAGTGTTCGCGAATCCAGGAGTGCTGCTGCCAACTGTCCGTTTTCCCGTCACCATGACTTCAGATATCAATAGTGGTGTAGCTGTCTTTGGAGGCACTAGTCAGCAACCTCTGTAACTGAGACAGCCCTCAACTTATTAGAATTCTTCTCATCGACACCTGCCAAATGTAGATATTATCAGGGAGTAGTCATTAGGAGGGATTTAAAATGGAACGACCATATAAAATCAATCGTCGGTAAAGCAGATGCCAGACAGTTTAATTGGGAGAATTCTAAGGTAATGCAGTCCGAAAACAAAGGAAGTAGGTTACAGTACACTTGTTCGCCCACAGCTTGAATACTGCTCACCGGTGTGGGATCCGTACCAGGTGGGATTGATAGATGAGGTAGGGAAGATCCACCGGAGAGCAGCGCGCTTCGTTACAGGATCATTTGGTAATCGTGAAAGCGTTACGGAATGATCGCTAACTCCAGTGGAAGACTCTGCAGGAGAGACGCTTTTGTCGAAGTTTCGAGAACATACCTTTACTGAGGAGTCTAGCAGTATATTGCTTCCTCCTACGTAGATCTCTCGAAGAGATCATGAGGATAAAATCAGAAAGATTAGAGCCCAGAGGCATAACGACGATCCTTCTTTCCGCGAACAATACGTGACCGGAAAAGGAAGGAAAATCGATAGTGGTACTCAAGGTACCCTCCGCCACACACCGTCGGGTGGCTTGCGGAGTATGGTTGTAGATGTAGATATTAACGAACGACGGCAGGCACTACTTATAAAAATAGCATTCAGTGTGTCGTTATTGGAATCGAAGTTCGGTTTGGGGAATGCTGACGCAGGCTATCGGGCGATCTCTTCCAAAGAGTCCATCTCGGCGCTCTTAAGTGATTTACGGAAATCTTAGAAAACCCCAAACCTAGATTTTCTCGGAAATTAGTTCAGTGTGTCACCATTGCCCAGCCTTGCCGTGTGACACTATCAGAAACTGCATTTAAAGTCCCGTTGACTGGACCAAAATATTATTAGAGAGGGACAGATGACAAAGGCTGAAGATAGGGATTAAAGGGCCCAAATCAACCAGTCTGAAGTAGCAGAACAATAAATAATAATATTCACAGAATATATGACATCAACTGCGATTGGGCAAAGCTAAAAATGTGTACCCAGCCGGGATTCGAACACGGGTCTCCTGCTTTCTAGGCAGTTGCACTAACCACTACACCACTGGGGACACAGTGATCACCACACCTGCAAGGACTACCTAAGCACGCCTCCCGTCAGATACAAGGGGAGGGGTCGGCAAGTTTGAAGCCCTTACTCTTACGGGAATTAGTCTCATAATTACGAGTTTGAGTACTGTGGGCTGGGTGAAGTTGGGAATTTGTATCCGACGGGAGGCGTGCTTAGGTAGTCCTTGCAGGTGCGGTGATCACTGTGTCCCCAGTGGTGTAGGGGTCAGCGCAACTGCCTAGAAAGCAGGAGACCCGGGTTCGAATCCCGGATGGGTACACATTTTCAGCTTTGCCCAATCGCAGTTGATGTCATATATTCTGTGAATATTAAATAATAACAACTGCAGGATCAGAAGTGACGTCTGTTCTTTCGGAACAGACGCCACATGTATATAAATAAATACTAAGACTCGCGAAAACTAGAAATAGACTCGTCGAAAGCAGTAAGATGAAATATCGGCAGATGAAGCCCTTGCGGAGCAGGAGAGTCAGGTGACGGCGGACGGGCGGTGGGCGGAAGCCGTGAACCACGGCTGGTGCGGCCGTTGACGCCTGACGTCAGCCCAGAAATCTGCGGCGGGCGGTGCATCGCATTCTGCTGTAGCGCCGTTGCGCAATTACTGCGAAGGCATGCATAGGGGACACTGCTGTATTAATACATCCTAACAGGACTACAACAGTCATCAAATGCCTAGGGCTATCCGTCAGTATCGAGTCGAGGTTGAGTCACCTAACAAATATTGTTTTGAATAATTTTTTCCCCACGTGCCTAAATTAGTATTCAATTATTTACAGCCGCGTGGTCTAGAGACCAATGACCTTAGCAGTTTTATACCTTAGGTTTACAAAAATTTACGCTCTAATAATTTTGATTCTGTAAACACTCTCAAAGGTTTCAGACCTTAGAAGTGCCCGCCCGCTTAAATGACATGTTGTCAATATAACCTACATCTGGTCTTAGAAACCAGTATTCGTATTTAAAGGATATGAGTACGAAAATGTTCAAATGTTTCTTGAGCTTATGGGACTTAACTGCGGGGTCATCAATCCGTAAACTTGCAAACTACTTACGAACTAGCTTATACTAAAGACAGCACAAGCATCCATGCTCGAGGGGGGGATTCGAACCCCGACGGGGAACGGCCTCGCGCATCGTAGCACAGCGCCTCAATGCACTCGGCCTCCCCGCCGCTGCGGATATGAGTACGTCAAATACTTATTACAGCTAGGCAGCGTTCATTCGTTACGCATAGATTTAGCCATATCCTGTGTTTGTGATAAGTACTCCTATTCGTTAATACGAAGACTAGATTTTAAGGGAAGATATGTTATTTCCACGATGGCATTTCCATTTTTTGCCAACTGTACCGGTTTAGGTGTAAGCCTCTCTCCACTGTTTATCTCGCCTCCCAATTATTGCATTATTTGTCTACATTCATATTACTTTTCCAATCACCTGTGCTCGTTATTAACTAAAACAACTTCGAGCCTTTTGAGATTTCATCTTACGGCACTTATGCGTAGCTGTTGACACGAAATTGGCCCACGTAAGTTAGAGGCGCGCAATACAATGGCTTAAGCAGTTCACTGAAAAAACATGTTTTCTACTCGCAGTCATTGTACTGTTTGGCGAAGTTGTTAAACATTGCAAGTTATATAGGAATGTTTATTATTTTTCTTTGCGAAAACAGGAACCCCTCCACTATTTTAATACAAGGTAATGCTTCAGAAGCGGACATACAGTGGCTTAAAATATTATTAAGTTACCTACATGCGTAGCCACATAACATTATGCAATAACGTCTCCCTAATACCTCATAGAATAAATAATTCGCCTATACAGTCATTAAAGTAAAATTCCCTGTTATTTATAATTTATTTCAGAAATGGTCACGCTCCAACAGTTTGTAAGTAACTGTAATTTCACTGTTCTGCTACTCTCGCCTCAAGAATGTAGGTGATACTAGTTTTTCTGCATATATTTTGCGACAACAAAGAAATGGCAACGCACTCAGAATGTGATTGTATGCCGCGCGGGAGTAGCCGAGCGGTCTGGAGCACCATGTTACAGATCGCGCGGCCTCCCGCGTCGGAGGTTCGAATCCTCCCTCGGGCATGGATGTGTGTTTTGTCCTTAGCTTAGTTTAAGTAGTTTGTAAGACTAGGGACTGAAGCACGAAATGGGGTGGAAATCATTAAAAGAAAGATGTTATTCATTGAGGCGTGATCTGTTTGCGAAGTTTCAATTACCGACTTTTACTTCTGAATGTGAAAATATTTTGTTAACACCCACCTACGTCGGGAGACACGACCATCCCAATAAATTAAATAAGATCGAAAACGGAACGATTTAGGTGTTCTTTCTTCCCGCGCGCTATTAGAGAATGGAACGGTAGAGAAAAGTTATGAAAGCGGTTAATGAACCCTCTGCCAGGCACTTAAATGTGATTTGCAGAGTATCTATGTAGATGTAGATGACCAACATAGTTTGGTCCCATAGAATTACAAACATTAGAACATTTTTTGCTTGTGTCCTTTCTTAGATATTCAAACACTGTCAGTTCACGCCACAAGGAAACCCCGTTTCAATGTCAGGTAGCTGATGAGATGTTTACTAGGCGAGGCCGGCGGGAAAAAAGTGCTAACGCGCGACACTGTAAGTTGGCAGCATGTACGACCTGGCCTTAACAACCTCTAGTTGCAAGTCACGTTCGGTCATTGCTCTGCAAGAGGAGCAGCGAGACTGCATCCTGACCACACGCAGATTGTTGCCCTTGCGCGCTAGCCTACTTCAGGCGCAGCGCAACGTCCTAGATAAATCAGGACGTCGTCAGCGAGAAATGCCAAAGCGTTAACCTCTGTACCACGTTCATTTACTAGCCATGTTTCAGATGACCGTTAAGATGCGTTATATTATGTGGACCATACCAAATAGAAAATTTTCATTTTGTTTTTACGTATAGCGTATTCTTACACTAAAAGAAATCATCCTTGTCATTTCATTGGCC
Source organism: Locusta migratoria (assembly GCA_026315105.1). Taxonomy (NCBI): domain Eukaryota; kingdom Metazoa; phylum Arthropoda; class Insecta; order Orthoptera; family Acrididae; genus Locusta; species Locusta migratoria. The sequence goes on along the minus strand of CM048749.1, from coordinate 105,678,635 downwards.
ACCAGGTTTAATGTCTACCTAAAGCACAAAATAAATAATTCTTTGAGAGGACACATCCAATTTCCCTCCCTGTCGTTTTCCTGGTGAACTGGCGTCCGATCACATGATCTCATCGTCTACGTAACGGTAAACCTTAAACTTTACTGCGAGTATTCGAAAATAGACGAAAATTGCGAAGTTTCTTGTATAGAAAAAGCAGGGAGAAAGAGAGGGAGGGGGGAGTAAATAAATAAAAATCCGCGAAGGTATCCTGGGTGTGAAATCTACAGTTAGCCTGCTAATTAATAGAAAAAAATTCATTATTCACGTCTTCGTCACCTGAGTGTGACCACGTTAAAAATATCAAGAAAGAGTCTTGAAGATATTTTCGGGGTAGTAGTAGTAGTAGTAGTCGTAGTCGTAGTCGGCGTCGTCGTCGTCGAAATTTTGAGGGAAATAAACTGCTAGGTCTTCAGTTCCCTGTTGGGTTATTAACTAAACTTTCTCAACAAAATTTCAGAATCTTAAACATCTATCAACATCAAACGTTAAACATTGAGACAGCTAGAACCATATACCTCCCTTTGCAATGACTACCACATTTTCGTGACTTAATTTTTATACTGTAAATAAATTTCCGATCATAGTTTTGTATCCGTCTTTACTTAAGAAATCGAAACCATGTGTTACAATTTGCATTATGAAAAACGTAGTTGAATATATAAATGGTAAAGATATCAACATGTCTTTTCCCCCGACCTGTTAAAGCCCGAGGTGTCATTAGTGTATCAGTTATTCTTTCAGTTTCTGGAAACCGAAGTGGATGTCCAAGACGTCGATTTCTCTCAACACTTCCATTCTTCTGTAGACAATTGAGGGACCCAATGGAAAAGGGGCACATGCCACCAGACTGTTGCCTAAGGAGATGGGAATTAAGGAAACGTGCCGTGAAGAGAGAAAAAAAGTTCCCTTTAAAGGAAAGGACAGATGCCACTATGCTAGAAGTTCGCACCTACGATTCTAGATGGCAACGACAATCTCCCTGTACGAAAATCACAAAACCACTGCATAGGTGGCATGTGCCCCTTTTCCACTGGGCCCCTCAATTGTCAATTGGAAACCACTAATAATGTGTACTGATAATTCGGGGGTGTTAAATTGAAGATGGCGTTATGGTCAGGGTCGGTTGGCTGGCTGCGGCGTGCTTTCGCGGCCCACCGTGACGCTTGGCTGCCCAGGGGCCCGCCCAGCTCCTGGCAGGTGCACTGCTCGCGGCTGCGGCTGCAGGAAGTGAAAGCTCGCCGGAGAAATACGGGGAAGAGCGCTAGCAGCAGTTCTAGCTACTGATGGCTCCCATTCGCCGCCAGTAGCAACACCGCGGCTCTCTAGTGTGACGTCACTGTGTGTGTGTGTGTGTGTGTGTGTGTGTGTAAGCGATACGACGACTGCGTCATACGGAATGGCGTAATGATGGTAACTGGTGTCGAAATAGTAGTCAGTTGGCAAAATAAAAGTGTAACTATATACTACAGAAAATAATTAATTTTTGATTGTGCTGGTGGCTGTTAGGACACAGTTTCTCGAGAATATGTAACACGGTGTATAATTAAACCAAGCTCTTTGTTAATCATATGTGAAACTAAGTGTAACAGTTTTAAAATATAGAGAATTATCCAAAATTAATGAAGTAGGATAAAGTGCTCTACAGTGGTGAATCCAAGATCTTGGTCTGTGGGGTGGGGCGGTGGCCGATGGGACCGACGCGCTCCAGTCACGGTCTGCACGGCCACTCCGGTCGGGGGTTCGAATCCCCCCCTCGGGCATGGATATTTGTGCCGTCCTTATTCTTAGCTAGATCATAAGTAGTTTGTAAGTTTAGGGACTGATGACCCCGTAGTTAAATCCCATAAGCTTAACAAACATTTGAACATTTTTGTGGGGTGGGGCTGAGCTCTTAGAAATTGCATACCTCAAACTGACCTGACGTCTTAAAAAAGGTTGTTGGATTTGTGTGTGTGTGTGTGTGTGTGTGTGTGTGAGAGAGAGAGAGAGAGAGAGAGAGAGAGAGAGAGCGCAGAAAGCGCTCAGGCTCGGGGGGGGGGGGGGGGAGGGGGGGCTGCAGCTCCACAACCTCCCCGGATTCGCCTGTACCATTAAAGATAACACTGATGAAATAAAAGGAACAAGATTAAAATACCAGATCGCGTTAAGTTCGTTATTGTAAGTTCCTGGAAGAAAACTTATTTCTCCCTCTCTATAAGAGGGAGAGATCCTTCAAATGATTGTTTCAAATGTTTGTATAGCTTATGGGACTTAACTACGGGTCATCAGCCCCTAAACTTACAAACTACTTATGAACTAGCTAACACTAAGGATGGCACAAATATCCATGCCCGAGGGGCAGACCGTGACTGACGCGCCGCAGTCCCCTCGGCCACCGCGGCCGGCCAAATGATTGTATTGATGTAGTCGCCAACCACACAATGTTTGTATATATAGAGGTGTGAAAGAAGCCTACAGCACTAGGCAGAGCGTACCAGCGTTGTGCGCCGAAGAGTAAACTGCAGTTGCCCTCGCAGACAGGAAATAGTGCACTGATGCAGTACTAGGGGGTATTGATTGAGAGGGTGGTGCAAGGCTGGAAGATTGCGGAATTCCGCTCAGCGTCGGTGATGGTGAGGGTGGCTGCAGAATTGTAGTGCTAACAGGATTCCGCCAATTACGCGACAAACTGAACGGAGCGTAGCTTTCGCACCTGTGATTAGATTGGTGCCTGCGGTTAAATGGGGTAGCGCGGCAGGGGCCGCGCGGTGTTGGAGGGGCAAAGGAACAGGAGGGGGGAGGGGCGCTTACACGTGCAGTGCAGGGCCGCAGCCAATCCCTTCCTGTCCCCGCGCCGCGCCGGCGGAAGTGCGGGCGGGACGCGCGCGCGGCAGCTGCGCCCACACGGCTGCGCTGGCGGCATTAGGCGTCCCCGAGCGCTCACTCAGCAGGTCGCACTGTGCTGAAAACTTTAGGGCATTTCTACTGCTGCCAGGTCGAGTATGTACATTTTCGGGATTGTCGGTTACGGAATCGGGACATCGCTACTCTTGATCTGGGCAATTAAAATATCTATATCTATAAATGTGAATGTCTGTTGGGTGTACGTTTATCACGTCTGAACCACAAGACAGAAAGAGCTAAAAATTTGTACAGTAACTAATGTCTACCCGGGGAAGGCTTTAAGCACCGATTTATGGCTATCGGATAGCTATTTATTCTTTATATATTAATGTGAAAATCTGTTCGGTGTATGCTTATCACGTCCGAACGACAAGACGCAGAGACTTAAATATTTGTACAGTTACTAATTTATACCTGAGGAAGGTTTTAGGCACGGTTTTAGATCGATCTGATAGATTTACTAATTTGAAAAATATAATGCGAAATGCGGAACTGACCGAGGGGACTGAAGCGCTCCAATCACGGTCTGCACGGCCACTACGGCCGGGGGTTCGAATCCCCCCTCGGGCATGGATATTTGTGACGTCCTTAGTATTAAGTAGTTCATAGGTAGTTTATAAGTTTAGGGACTGATGGCCCCGTAGTCGAGTTCCATAAGCTAACCAAACATTTGAACATTTTTTTGAAATGCCGAACAATAATTAATCTTTGAAAATTATATTTACTCTTTGAAAATAGTTTTATTGGGTGCATTGTTGCGTGAGGGTTGATAATGATAAAAGGGTGGAGTATATTAGGATGGAAAGTTATCGGTGTATATAAAATTCTACGTGTATGTGTGTTAATATTTCGCTCTGCAGCGAAAGCTACAGAATGCAAACGAATGTTTTGTGTGTGATTGTTGTCCGTAGTCTCCTGTTGAACACCATAGCAGTTCCATGCCGATACCTATAAGGGGATGCCAGATATGGTGGTTGAAAGTCGTCTGATCATAAAAAAAATACGGACTGAAGGCCAGCAATGACGTTTGCGACTCTATAGCGAAGAGGTTACATACAGCAAAACGTGATGCCACAGACCATATCTTTGGTCTATGCGTGCTACAATGTCATCAGCTCCGTCTCTGTAAGGACAAGCATACGAATAAGGAAATATAACAATAAATAGCACACTACTTAAAGATAGCTTATCTATCATAATCAACCAACACGCGAAGGGAGCCGCGGGTTTAAGCTAGTAGTTTTATAAATCAGTATCATTTTTGTCACTAACCAGTGATAAGTAATCTTCAGTAGTTAATACTGATAGTACCTTATTAGTAATCGTCGCCATACCTTTTTTTAACAACGTAATGATCCCTATTAAATGGCTATTTTTTATTTTTCATTAATAAGCATCAGGTTTTTCGCCTAGCGATAAAATTCTAGTTCTAGACTAATCACGAATTGAGTTATTACTATCTTTTTTTTAGTTTACAGTTCTTTCCTTTCAGTATCTACCCATTTCAGAACTTTTTTGCAGTAGTTTTTTTTAAGTTTTGGATAGAGATACAGAACAGGGCAGACACTACTATGGGGGTCTTGGGGGTTGTCAGCCGAAATATCGTGAAAGAAGTCGACGAAATCCTGCTGCAATCCCGAAACTTTATGGAACATAATGTAATTTGTGCCAGAGCATTAAAATGTGGTTTGACTGTTATTGAAAACTTTCATTAGCTTTTGAAATGTGGTGCTGCAGACGAATGATGAAAATTAGATGGGTAGATCACGCAACTAATGAGGTGGTGCTTAACCGAATTGGGGAGAAAAGGAGTTTCTGGCATATACTAAGAGAAGGGATAGATTGGTTGGACACATTTTGAGACATCAAAGAATTGTCAACTTAGCATTAGAAGGAAGCGTGTGGGGTAAAAATAGTAGAGGGAGACCGAGGGACGAATATAGCAAGCAGATTCAAAAGGATGTAGGTTGCCGAACGTATTCTCAGATGAAGAGACTTTCACATGACAGGGTAGCGTGGAGAGCTGCATCAAACCAGTCTGCGGACTGAAGACCACCACAACAACAACAACACAGCCAGAGAAAACATGAATAGAATGGAGTTGTGTTATAAAGCCATCTGAGTATCACGCATGCGCTCGTTCTCTCAGGGACGTCTTAATTGTCTGGCTGGATGTTTGGCCGATCGTATTGAAATAGTTCAATAAGTATCCTAAATAAAAATTTTGACTCTAAAAATAAGTAAAATTACGTCATTTTTTCGCGTCTGGCTGAAATTACCGCTAAAAAAGACAATAATGCAGTGTTTGTATTGCACCATTGTTGCAGCTTTGGAACCTTTATAATTGTCGAATGACGCAAAATAGACATTCAGCGACCCGATCAAGGGTGAATCGGGATGTGTCAACAGACCTCGTAAAATCGGGACCTCCCGCGAAAATCGCGACACCTGGCAACACTAGTTACTTCCTTTCTCAATCACCTTCACCGCGTCTCTCTACCTTCCACCATGTACCGCACTCTTATTTTGAAATTCAAGTGTGTAAAATTTCACTAAAATCGGAATGAAACTGTAATTTTATACGAATTATAAATGAACTAAGATTCTTCTAATTTTTGTCCGCGGCATTTTATTGAAAATAATACACGGCATCACTGTCAAAAAATTAAATACCTGAAAAATTAAAAAAAAAATAACGATTGTTTTATTTAAATTTGTAATTTGTCTAATGTAAAATAAATCAATGCCGTCTTCGATCCTTCGATCTTTTGCTCTGCTGTCCGCAAGCCTTGCTTTGCAGTTGAAACACAGCTCTATCTGTTGGATACATATCAAACATAGATAACATTTAATTTGCAATACAAATATATTGAGTTGATTAATTGCGATAAAAGTATCATGTCTTTTAGACAAAATCATAAACACTGCAAAATTTTAGTAATATCAGTTGAGTAGTTTGGGGGCTCATCGCGGACAAACACCGTGACACGGGATTAGATATATATCCTCTGTAATTTTACGTGGAGTTTTAGCTCGCCCTTTGTAATGCATGAACTCCATCAAATGAGTCTTCGCACTGAACATAACTTGAACGTTTCGTAAGGCAGTTGCAGACTTGATTCAGATAGACAGTCCGCCTCCATAGCCCAGAGTAAATGCAGAGGGCACGAGTAAGATTCCCGGCAGGGGACTGGCTGCTGCTTGTTTGTCCGCGTTATCACGTTATCATTGGAACTCCTGTCGCCCAAACGGCGTCAAATGATTTCCTCTAACCCGACCGATAAACTCCCTACCATCATTTCATATCCGTATAGAACCATGAAAGGTGTTTGACGAAAAAGAAATGATATTCTCTGTCGCTTCCCATGTATTTAAGACTGTGTGTGTGTGTGTGTGTGTGTGTGTGTGTGTGTGTGTGTGTGTGTGTGTGTTACAAATACTGCGAGGCAGGAACTGTTAGATACGGCTTCTGTAAAGCGTTCAAGCACGTAAGTTTTAACTTGTTTTTATAGACGTGGCATTGTTTACATAGCTACGGATACTCCGTGTAAAATTAAATTTACGTGTGCCTATGGCTGCGTACTGGTTTTAAAGTCCACTTATGATTATCCATGTCAGTTCATTAGAAATTTAAATGTACAGCGGTAAATGAAGTTACGCGTTCATAATATCTAAACGAGCTTGTATGGAAGTCACTGACAACAGCAGTAATAATAAATCTCGTGCTACTAATTCTGTGGAAACAAAATGCGGCAATTGGTTAAAAGTATAGAACAAATATGTTGATACCTGGGTGAAGAGTCGTATCAAGGAGCTCTACAGAAGTTTTTAACTCAATTTAGCTATAAATGCAGATAACTGATAATGATCTGCAATAATATAGAACGAAAATTTCAGGAAGTGAGGCAACTGATTGGATTATTTCTGTAAGTACAAGGCCTAGTTTAAGGAACGTGTTGTCTCACTTTTTTCTCGCCATCAAACCTCATCCATAAAGTTGGTGCCTCGCCAAGAAGAGAGCCATGCCATAATGGCACGACCTCACGCGCTCCAGACTTGGTCTTTGCCAGCGAGCGTTGCATACGTAAATTACGTGTTAAAACTGGGCACTGCGCGAGGTCGGTCCAAGGTTCAGGCGAAGGCACACCGTCAAATGCTGCGCGTTCTACTTCACTGGCGACCATTCGTAACTGCTGCTAAATGTGAAGCTGTCTCATGAATCTCCCCTCTCAAAAGCTGCGAGCACGCATATAGTAAATTTATGGTTGACGTGACAGACTTGCTCCATGTTTTCTCCAGACATACAAAAAATTACTGTACATTAAAAGCTAATAAGCTAATAATATCTTTTGATTGTGCAAAACTTAGTTTTATGATTGACAGATTTCTACTTTTTTGTGGCAAGACTGGTGTTTTTCCCCCTTTCTGGAGCTTAATGGTTCACTTTTTGCTGTACGATTATAAAAACAAAATGCAGGTGATTACAGGTTGCGACTAAAATGTCTTCTTTATAGCCACGGTGAAGTGTTCTATAGCTCTAAGTCGCATTGCTGCGGAGCTCGCGATCTTCATCGACGGAGGTTCGAGTCGTCCATCGGGCGCACGCGTGTGTGTGTGTGTGTGTGTGTGTGTGTGTGTGTGTGTGTGTGTGTTGTCCTTAGCATAAGTAAGTTAATTCAAGTAGTTTGTAAGCCTAGGGACTGATTGCGGCAGCAGTTGAGACCGTTCGATTGAGAAACATTTGATCATCTTTGTAGGCCTATATAGTGTTTGGTTTCACCATGTACTGGTTAGCAAATTCTAGACACTTTTAGCCGAGTCATACAATCGACATATGAACTAAGGTATTGTAACAGACATTATTAAAACCCTTTAAACTGTTCTTATGTGACACAGTAAAAGAATATAGTTAAAGGCGTCCTCTAATTTCGGATGTCACCCTTGGACTCTGCTTCGCCAGTTTCATTTTCCTTCTGTTTTCAGTAGTACATTTAGAATGAGAGCCATATCTTGGTATCTCCACAACGCTGTTAGTCGGTTTCGAGCTCTGCAGGATGAAGAAAACAGTAGTTTTGCTCCTGCTGGGTGAATTGGCATTTTCGGAGAGGAATCTGTTATGTTGCTTGTATAGATAAATCTTTCTCTCTTCCAACATTCTCTCCCTATCATTACTCCATCCTGGACCGTTGTTCAATTCCAAATCCGACTATCCACATTTAGGTTTTCCGTCATTTCGGGAAATCACTCGAGCCAAATGCCGCAACTGTAACTTTCGAAGGGAACGGCCGTTTCCTGCCCCGTGCTTATCCAGGCAATAAGAGCGTTAGCCTAGCCTTTAATGATAACCCTAATATTCCTTCCTTCCTCCCTTCGTTGATATCTTTACGCCCAACCTTACTTGCGAGCGCTTAAATGTGTACAACTGCAACCTAGTGTTGCGGAGCATAGTATGAACGCAACAGGTGTGTGCTGGGGGCGTAAATAGTGCATCCAATCGTGAATCGTGTACTTTCGTATTGTCATCCTATAAGCTAATGTTCAAATGTTTGTTTAGCTTAAGGGACTTAACTGCGGGCTCATCAGTCCCTAAACGTACAAACTACTTATGAACTACCTTATACTAAAAGACGACACAAACATTCATGCCCGAGGAGGGATTCGAACCCCCGACGGGGAACGGCCTCGCGCATAAAAGCATAGCGTCTCAATGCGCTTGGCCACTCCGCCGCGGCATCCTATAAGCGGGACCATAGGATGGTTGTGTGTAGATTGAGGCACAGTGGTAAGATTTATATTAGAGTCCGACCGAAACGTAAGCGCGGTCGAAAACGAAACCGTAATCGAATATTCGACTCATCTTCTAGTTTCGGCCGAATCCGAAATTTGAGGAATTACGTTAAAATTTAAGTAAATTCACTTTATACCCCAAATCACTAGTTTCCCACACTTTGCAACCTCCCCTCCATATACTAAGCTTCTTGTCTGTGTCTGTGTCTGTGTCTGTGTGTGTGTGTGTGTGTGTGTGTGTGTGTGTGTGTGTGAGTGTGAGAGAGAGATCTTAATCAGGAGCCTGTAGGTGACGTAGGAGGCGTACAGATTTATTGGCCTAAGCTTTCCATCCGGCAGTTGCGAATATTATAACTTAAGTTGTACTTGTGAACCAGCGCATACGAATACCTCGTACCTGACGTTAGTGAAGGTATGTCGCTTTCCCTCGAGGTTCTGGAAGCGCTTTACATTTCTGGAGGAAGTACCAAGCAGAACAGCTGAAAATTACAATATTTAAGTGAAGTAAATTGATGTTCTATACTACTGATGACTAATAGGCTTTGCATTCCTGTCAGTAAATACACTTTACTCAGTGCTGCAGAAAGTATTTCGAAATATGTCACAGCTAAGACTGCCATTATGATTGTAGTCATTGTAAATTTAGGCAAACACAAAAGGAAATGCTGTGTACCACATCACCAATGTTTCCTAAACCTGTATTGGTTATAAATAAAAGCCCCTCGCTTTCAATGAAACACATTAATAAAACTTTTCAGCATAAAATTGTGATAACCCGTTCTATTAAGAACTATACTGAATAAGTTAAATTGTTACGAGTATAAATCACTGTAAGAGACTATTGCCTTACACTATAACTGCAAAATAATTTTTACGCTCTACCGACTTCATCCGTAAGTTCAAGAAAGCTACTTTCGGCCAAGTCGAAGAGTCATCTGATTTCTGGCAGAAACCAATATTTTGGCCGTAAGCGTAACCGAATATTTAGTCGGTCGTTAGTTTATAGCCTTATGTAAGTTATTCCGTGATTTACGTTGACAATGCTACGGTGTCTGAATTGGAGCCGGCGTGGTAGCTCAGCGTTTTCGGTGATAAAAGGAAAAACAAAAACATGGTGAAACACGCATCGATGAACATAGAACAAACACGCACGCACGTCCAGAGGACCAAACGACGCACCCCCCCATCCCAAGGGAAAAAAAGGGGGGGGGGGGAAGTGACTGTCTAATGAAGACTAGACCCTGGTTGGAATCACGGCTGTGGTTTTGATTTTAATTCATTGCGTCTCTGTGTGAGAGGTTGTTTACAATGCATACACTGCAAAGTACGAGAGGGACAATGTTTCCCCTGTCGACTGTGGGCAGAGTTGTGTGTGAAAGGGGAAAAAATTAGAATGCGACATTAAAGATAAGACATACCTTTACTTTTGTACATAAATGGCAAGTACTTTGAGACATTTGTCAAAACGCTTTATAAGCTTCAAAAAGCCCTCCAGGAAAAAATTAGGGCATTGCATACGGAAGAAGCGTCAAACGGCTATGGAGTGGAAACATACGTCATCACCTGTCAAAAGTTCAAAAGCACTCCTCCGTCTGCAGGTAAAATGCTACTCAACGTTTTCTGGGACGCCCAAGGAGTTCTGTTGCTGGACTTTTTGGAGGATGCTACCGTCAATGCTGCGCGGTACTGTGCCACTCTGTCGAAATTGAGAGGTGATTTGGGAAAAAGGGTCTGGCCTTCTCAGATCTGGCGTTCTGCTGTTGGATGACAATGCGGCGACGGCAACTCATAACCGTATTACAACTCTTTGTTGGGAGTGACTACACCATCCGCCATTTTGAAGCTTATAAAGCGGTATGAAAAATGTCTCAATGTATTTTTCCTTTCATACGCAACTCTTGACAGAGTGCGGAAACGTGTTTTCCAGCCGCCCTTCCTATGAATTGTTGGAATAGTTGAGTGGACCTGTGTGTGTGTGTGTGTGTGTGTGTGTGTGTGTGTGTGTGTGTCCACCTGAAATGGTGCCGAGGCGGCGGGTTGTACGTGAGCGGCGATGGCTGGTGCCAAGGCCGGGCGAGGCGAGGCGAGGGCGTGGCCGCAGGGCGGTGGGCGGGGCTAGGCGGGCGTCGAGCGCGGCCCGCCGGGTCGTTCACTCCGCCAGCTGACTGCCGCAAGTTCAAGGGCGCCGCGCCAAGCCGCAGCCGCCTGCCACTGCCGCTGCCGCTGCCACTGCCTCCTCATTTAACTCGCACGCGCTAACTGCTGCATTTGGACACGACTCGAACTGCCCGAACAATTTACGCCAGAGTTCGGGAAATCTCGGCAATATGTTCGAACATCGATCGCGACGCTATCTAGCGACATCGGAGGGTACTATCTCCACGACAAACCAATAATACCTTCACGCATTCACAAATCTTTTCGGTGTTGAGCAATACTATAAAGGAAACAATTAAATTTACTGTGGGGATTAATAATAAGTGTGAAATGCAGTCTGTAGTATCTACGACGGTGGAGACCTTAAATAAAACCACTAAAGAATATATAAATAAAGAGAAGAATCGCCAATGAAAGTTCTAGTGTCGCGATCTAGGGACTTTTGTTGGTACTATCTACAAAGCAACTCGTGCACTGTTCATTCCTAGGTTTGCAATCACAGATTATTTTAATATGATTAATTTCCTTTATTGGGTTTTAATTTATAATTTTTCCTTGTGCCATTTCTTTTAATTTTTTTTTTCAAGGCGATTAAAAGTTGATAACTTTTAACCTGTTACTGTACCGTATGAACAGGAAATGAAGTACTCATTTGCCGGCCGCGGTGGCTGAGGCGCTACAGTCACGGTCTGCACGGCCACTACGGTCGGGGGTTCGAATCCCCCCTCGGGCATGGATATTTGTGCCGTCCTAAAATGTTCAAATGTTCGTATAGTCTATGGGATTTAACTACGGGGTCATCAGTCCCTAAACTTACAAACTACTTATGAACTACTTACGAACTAGGACGGCACAAATATCCATGCCCGAGGGGGGATTCGAACCCCCGACCGTAGTGGCCGTGCGGACCGTGACTGAAGCGCCTTAGTCCCCTCGGCCACCGCGGCCGGCTGTGTGCCGTCCTAGTTCGTAAGTAGTTCATAAGTAGTTTGTAAGTTTAGGGACTGATGACCCCGTAGTTAAGTCCCATAAGCTTAACAAACATTTGAAGTACTCATTTGCAACCTCTTACAACCACATTAGACTTAATTTCTACTTATGAAGGAATCAGAGACATGTATTTTGCAGAACAGTTTTGCCTTATTATAGTTTATCAATGCATCATATCTTGTAGTGTTATCAGCCAGTTTATGTATGCATACTCTTAAATAGAATATACTGGTTTTTCGTAGTGATGCCCTTCTTTTACATTTTTTTTTTTTTTTTTTTTTTCTTCCCCTTTACATGAAATTAAGCGATAGCCCGTTTACTTCAAAATTTCCCGCGTATCGTTTGCACATAAGCCACATAAATCATCTCCCATTTAGTATTCCAACAGTTCGATTCTGTAGAGAGTTCTCCGCTGTATCGGGAAATCTCGAACGTATACGAGAGTATCTTTTGCCGGAATGTGTCTCGACATATCGGACAGTTCCTTTGTCAAATGTTTGTAAATCTATCGGACTCAACAGCGTGGTTATTGCTCCGTAGCTTACATTAAACTAAGGTGAACTATCGTAAGGCCAACACACACCCATGCCCGAGGGGGAGGACTCGAACCCCCGACGGTGAACGGCCGCGAGCACCGCAACACGGTGCCCCAGTGCGCACGGCTAATCCGCCGCGGCAGTTCCTTTGTCGCGTTACTTTTACTTCATTAAGACTATCTTCCCTGCCTTTATGGGTGAGTACCAACGAAGTATTTTTGCATTCTGGGGAAGAATTTAGTTTTCGAAATTGTTCTGAAAAGAGCTCGTCACAACGAAAATTCCTTTGTTTTTTTATTGTGGTTACCCCAACCACGTACCATATTATAACAGTCTCATTTAGGGCTGTTGATATTATTACAATATCGGGAGTCGGATATATCGATATTTAAAAATTAGTAGATATTCCGGCTTCACATCAAAAGAAAGTTTTACAGCTGTAGATTTAAGTATTGATTTAATGTGAATATTTTGTAACTTAACAAGCTAGCGTTCTGATTCCCGTACAGAAAAAAATTTATAGGGAAAAAAACCATTTATTGTGATAATTGTTGAGTTACTTATCGAACTTTTTGCAGATGAAAAGTTTTTAATACAATCTTTAGTTTTTACGCTTACTATACCTTCATAGTCGTTAATTTGAATACGGAACGCGATGAGTGTTAGTGCATTAAAATTCGGCAAATGTAAAATCCAGAGCTAAATAAAATGAAAAGTTGTAAGTTAAGATTTCAGGCTCGTCGCCAGATACGTTGTTGCTGGTATTTCAACTGACTAATCTCTTTCAGATCTTCTCCACAACAGTTGTACCATTGCCACTATTTCTCGACTTTTTATCACTTTTGTTTCACCTTTGTAAGTACGCTTAGTGGTGTTTACCCCTTAAATGTGTCGTTAGATATGCGGTGTTTCCACTAGTTTATTTTCTCCACCTCAGTTGCAACAAATATATCGCTATATCACTAAAAATTATGATTTCCGGTGAAAATACGCATAGATATTTCATGAACAGCCCTAGTCTCTACCAAATTTCGCGACCCCACCTGCGGGTTCGGGGACTAGAATTGACCCGCGATATTCACTTCCTTCTGAGATACGGGACAACTACAGTCCCACATTAAGTGACGTTTGATGTTGTAGTACAGTACTCCGTAAAAATGCATGTAATACCGAGAGTTTTTGTTTTAACAGTTTGATGGAAACCGTTTTCGGCTGGATATGTTGGTCTTTGAACAGGGAATTGTGTTAGATTAGTTGAAGTTTTGTGAAGTGATTCGCCCTTTGAAAAACGATACTAACTGAATGAAGACATGTCACCCGGATACGTATTTATACCAGGTTTGTTAGTCCATCTCTCCTTCATTTTTCTCTCTCTGCCCACACCCTCTTTCCTTCTCTCGCGGCGCGGCGGAATGGCCGAGCGCATTGCGGCGCTATGCTACGACGCAAGACGCCGTACACCGTCGGGGGTTCGAATCCGCCTCGGGCATGGATGTTTGTACCGTCTTTAGTATAAGCTAGTTCATAAGTAATTTGTAAGTTTAGGGACTGATGATCTCGCAGTTAGTCCCTTAAGCTCGACGAACATCTGAACATTTTCCTTTTCTCTCTGTCCACCTACACCTTCCCCATTATTTGACAATCACCTCCTCGTCTCTGCCGAACTGCCCTCCACCTTCTCAGTCCATGCCTCCTCCATATCTGAAAAATTATATTACCCCGTTTATTTTCATGGAGATCAGTGCAGTGTCGCTTAACTTTTTGCTAAGTGCCCTCCGTCATGCACCGTATGAAATATTACGTAGGCAGTGATGTTCCTCTTGTTTTGGTGGTAACATGTGCAGAATTTCATGAAGGGCGGAACAAAAGTGTAGCTTTGTTTGGAATACAAACACTGATACATTATCTATAAAGATTAGCATTTCGCTGTTTCTGGCCTAACATTTTACGCTGGAGGTTTTAGTGTGTTGGAGAGTGACTAGCTTATCCTTCTTTTTTCCTGTGATCAGCCAGCCACGATACTCTGGTATTGTTTTGAACACTTTCACAAATGCCTACATTAGGACACAAACTTATATTTCTACCATGCAACAATGTGTTTACGAGTTTGTTTAGATGCCCACACAATTTGACTAGTTCAAAATGTTCAAATGTTTGTATAGTCTATGGGACTTAACTACGGGGGTCATCAGTCCCTAAACTTACAAACTACTTATGAACTACTTACGAACTAGGACGGCACAAGTATCCATGCCCGAGGGCGGATTCGAACCCCCGACCGTAGTGGCCGGGCATCGCGTGACTGGAGCGCCTTAGTCTCCTCGGCCACCGCGGCCGGCAATTTGACTCGTTTGGCTACTTTTTTCTGTTGCCCGTTTAAATTCATTTCTTCTTTACTGTGTCCACACTCACCGCTTATTACATATATAAGGGCGCTAAAGAACTACTTGTGGTGCGCCTAAAACATCCTATCCATCCATTCGTTTCCCTATTTTTGTAAATAAGGTAAGAGAGACTGATGATCTAGTTCGGATCAAAAGTTTGTATACCTAAGGAATAAAACTGCTACGTTCATATAGCCATAAACTTACAAACTAGTTAAACTAACGTAGACTAACGGACACGCGCACACACACACACACACACACACACACACACACACACACACACACACAAATGCCTGAGGGAGGTTTTGAACCTGGCAGAAGCGTCAACGCAATGCTTGACACATCGCGCGGGAGTGGCCTGCGCTCTAAGGCGGCTTGCTCTGGAGCGCGCGTTTGCTTCCCGTCGAGTGTTAGTCCTCCCCCGTCTCTCTCTCTCTCTCTCTCTCTCTCTCTCTCTCTCTCTCTCTCTCTGTGTGTGTGTGTGTGTGTGTGTGTGTGTGTGTGTGTGTGTGTGTGTTGTCCTTACTCCTGTAAGTCTAGGGACTGATGAACACTACAGTTTGGTCTCGTAGATTTACAACATTTGAATATTTTCAGTCTGTGACAAGGCGCCTTAAGCCACGCGGCCATTCCCGCGCAGCGAACTGGTTATTCGTCCCTTTACTCATCAAAGCAACCATACCATTTTGCGATAGCTCTTTTCAGGTGCGATACTGTGCAGCGAGTTGGCCTCATTTACACTTTTTCGATGTCTTCCGTCAAACGAATCCGGTGCGGGGCCCCATGCCGCGCAGAAATAATCCAGAAGAGGATGGGCACGCGTGGTGCTGGCAGCCTTTTTAGCAGGCGTGTTGCACAGCCACTTTTGTCACTCGGTCCAGTCGCTGTGCTTTGCACCATTGAAAAACTTGCAACAAGGAGCACTCGCTGCTCGTTGTTCTTGTCACATTGTACTTCTTTCCCTTGAGCGTCTTTTCGTGGGTGCGTTCCGCCCAGGAGCAATATTTTTGTGATATTGCATGAACGCATAGAACAGTACAGGAGTAAAACTGTTTGAACAAAACTATGTTCGGCCCATTCCGTATACTTACATCCCTTAGAGCTCATGGGGAACATGGTGGGGAGACTCACAGTAGCATGTAAAATTATTTTTAAACGTGCTAGAAGAAGAATGTAATGCTCTACCATAATTTCTTGACAAGCTTGGGAGCACGTCTCAGTGCTTATACTGCTGTCAGAGATGATTCCACAACCTGTTAAAAACCACGTTCGGGCTTTCGTATTGCTCAGCGTTTGATTTCTGAATAAGGGACTTTTATGTTAGTTTCATGGGAATTAGTTTGTGTACACCTGTACTGTACTTTAGCAATTCCATGTATGTGCTAAGTTTGGTAGAGATGTTACTTGGCAGTAACTCATCTTGCGAATGCCACTTCATCCTTTAGTTTTGTACATCTGTTCATAACATCCTAAACAAAGACTCGCTGGTTCTGCTTTGCCGGTCGCTTCCTCCCTCTAATGTTTTTTGTCGGGCAGCTGCCAACATTGGCGATCTGATAATACAGCACTCGCGTCCACTCTAGCCGCCATGGCGTGCAAACCAGCTCTGCGTGACGGATGCGGGCCTACTCCCCTATACTGCCCCCCATCCTCGCCAACCCGTGAGCTGATAGCTGCTGGTGAGAACAAACCACTGCGAGCTAAAACTAATTCAACACCTAACATAGACTCAATATTTATTTACTAGTAAAGACTTGGTCCACCGTTGGCTTGAACAACAGCTGCAACTCTTAAAGAGGACCAGATTCGTAGAAAGTGCCTTCATAGATTCCAACAGAATATTAGCCAGTCTTTTACAAAATTTCTGCCAATTACTTCGCTTGTGTTGGAGCTGGAATCTGGTCCTTGCTCTGTACTCCCCCGTCACAGTTCAGTTGCGTTCAGACATGACGATTATACTGTCCAAGGCATATGGCTGATGTTTCGTTATTGCTGTACAAAGTGTGTGTGTGTGTGTGTGTGTGTGTGTGTGTGTGGAGAGAGAGAGGGGGGGCTATTATCACTTTCGATAATAGCAATTGAATACTATGACCCAGATATCCAAATCATGACGGAACGTCACCTACGCTTCAGTGTAGGAAGCAGGCATACCATATCATAAACCTCATTTGCGGATTTCGAAACATAAACCTGGTTGTTTGTATGAAGAAAGATAAACTATGATTCATCGGACTGTATCACATTTTCGAGTCATAAAGTGTCCTGGTTTTATGATCGTGACAACACATCCTTCGCCTTTTTTGCGTTGACTTCCGTGATTGAGGATTTAATAACTGCAGCCCTTCCATGAATGATAAGTTGCAGCCGAAATGTTTTGTTGGGAACCGTATTACTCACGTGAGTGTTGAGTTTTGCTGTGGTATTTATAGGTTTGCCCACAATCTTTCTTAATGCTCGTCGATCGTTGTCAGTTAACTTACGATGTCGCCCGTGTTTCTGTTCGCTATGTCTGGTGCAGACATTAAGATCGGTTACTGCTGCTTGTGTGGGGATATCACCATTTAAGAATGTGTTACAGTTGGCGCACGAGAAATGGGACACAGCATCTCCGAGGTAGCGATGGCGGGTTAATTTTCCCGTACGACCATTCACGAGTGCACCGTGAAAATTGGGAACCTGGTCAAACATTAAATCTCCCACATTGCTGCGGCTGGAAAAAGATCCTGTAAGAATGGAACCAATGACGACTAAAGAGAATCGTTCAACGTGACAAATTGCAACCTTTCCGCAAACTACTGTGGGTTTCAATGCTAGATTCCTTGTGGTTGACGAATGCACCCATTACTGAGGCCTAGCCGGCCGTTACCTCTTTCGGAGTAAGGGTTTAACGCCCTGGCGACAATGTCGTCATTCTACGTCTGCATCCATACTCCGAAAGCACGGAGGGTACTTTGCATTCTATTGTCACTTACTCCTATTTCAGTCGCGTATGGATTGCAGCAAAAATGATTGCTTGTATGCCTGTGTGGACCCTGATCTCTCGTGGTCGCTTCGCGAGATGCACTTAGGAGGAAGCAATATATTGGTTTTCATGAAACGATTGGTGTTGGTACTTTGACAAAACCGCGTACCGCGATACCGAACGTCTTTCCTGTAGCGTCTACCACTGAAGATCCTTAATCATATCTGTGACTCTTTCTCGCTCACTAAATCAGCTCGTAACGAAGCGTGCTGCTCTGTTGGATCTTATCTGTCTCCTATTAATCCTACCCGTACGGAGACTCACGTTGGGGAGGGCGGTAGTTCAAATCCACCTCCGGCCATCCAGATTTAGGTGTTCCGTGGTTTTCCTAAGTAACTCCAGGCAAATGCCGGGATGGTTCCTTTCGAAGGGCACGGCCGAATTTCTTCCCCATCCTTACCGAAAAGATTCCGAGCGTTAGCTCCGTATCTAATGACCAAGCGGCCGATGGGACGTTGAACCTTAAGATTCCTTCCTTCCTACCCGGTATAGATCCCACACTGATTAGCAACACTCAAGCCACGGTTGAATGAGAGTTTTCTAACCTACTTCCTTTGTTGACGGACAAAACTTTCTGAGAGTTCTTCCACTGAATCAGTCTGGAATTTACCTTACCCATGACTGATTTTATATGGTCAATCAATTTCTGATCGCCGGCCGCGGTGGCCGAAGTGACTGAGGCGCTCCAGTCACGGTCAGCACGGCCACTACGGTCGGGGGTTCGAATCCCCCCTCGGGCATGGATATTTGTGCCGTCCTAGTTCGTAAGTAGTTCATAAGTAGTTTTTAAGTTTAGGGACTGATGACCCCGTAGTTAAGTCCCATAAGCTTAACAAACATTTGAATTTCTGATCTCCCCTTATGTCTTTCCAGATACTTTATGGAAGTAACTTTACACTCGTTTATGTTGAGGCTGAATTGCCATTTCCTACACCATGCGTCAGTAAGCAGCAGATTATTCTGCATTTCGCTACCCTTTTCCAGTGTTTAGATTTAACGATAAACTACACAATCATACGTGAAATTGCCTCATCGAACTTCCGATATTATCTACGAGGTCATAAAGCAAAGGTCCTATTACACTCCCGTGGGTCACGCTGGAAATGACTTTAACGTCTGAAGATCTCTCTCCGCTGAGAATTCCATGCTGCATATTGTTAGCTAGAAACGCATCAATCCAGTCACACAGTTGATCTGATATAGAATATGTTCGCACTCGTTCGTCAGAACTTCTTACGGAAGTCAAAAAACACGGCCTCTAACTGCGATCCTGTATCAACTACCCTCTGGGTATCGTGGATGAATAGCACAAGTTCTTTCGCATGATCGTTGCTTTCGGAAGCGATGTTAATTAATAGAAAAATGATTCCCAGTCTCCAGAAATGGAGAAGGAAATCTGCCTTGCCCTTGCTAAGCAACCATCTCAGCATTTGTCTGGAGTGATGTAAGGAAATCTCGGAAAATCTGAGTAAGATGGTGGAAGTGGGTGTGAACCGCTATCCTCCCGAAAGCGAGTGGGGCGTGTGAGCACTGCGCCTCGCCGCTGGGTCGTTACCTCGCGGTTTCCTGGCAGGAGACGCCGTGCAGCGGCGGGCAGAGCGGCTCAAAGCATTGTGCTCACGCCCCCACCCCCTCCCACTTCCTCCGTTCCGGGGAAGCGAGCGCCGGCATCCGGCCGTAAGCTGACCCTGTAACATCGCGCCGCTTTCCTTTGTACGACACTCCACCACTGCTTCTTCCCGAGGCGTTCCGTCAGGCACGATACTTCCAGCACGGGTGTAAACGGATACATCTTAAATTGCCGAGTGTCGAGTAATGAAACTTTCTATACCGGCATTTATACCTACATCCATAATGTGTAATCTGTAAAAGATACTTCATATTGTACTATACAGTGTCATTTGCGTGGGAAAGGCAAGATTGTTTGTAAACGTATTGGTCCAAACTGCTATGGCCATCGTCAGCAGTCCGTAGACCTCACAAACTATTCAAACTAAAATAAACTAAGAGCAAAACACACGCGCACACACACACACACACACACACACACACACACACACCAGGGAGGACTGGGAACGTGCCACTGTCGTTGCAGTTTGTCTTCGCTTGTAATACTACCTGTTCCAGCAACGTGGTAACAAGCGAAGAATAAAAATGGGCGGGTTCTATTGTTGTTCAAACATATTGTGACAACATTGTAAGAAGTTATTGTACTTGCTACTAAATTGTATTTTCAGAACCCACCAAATATACGTATTAACGTTATTGTGGAAATCATTGAATGTGCTGTTATTCGAGGCATATTAGTGTTCTTCATTGTTTTAAGGATTAAGGCATAGATGATCCATATCTGTTCAGAGCTACTTGAATTTCGAAACTGCGCAGCTGGTATTTATTTTTTACCAATGTTGAAACCACCAAAGATTTGAGATGTTATTTGCGTCTGACGTATGACGGCAACATATTGTGATTAGTAATTTCTGTATACTTCTGCTTCTGTATCATTTTTCCAGTCACGGTCTGCATGGCCACTACGGTCGGGGGTTCGAATCCCCCCTCGGGCATGGATATTTGTGCCGTCCTTAGTCTTAGCTCGTTCATAAGTAGTTTGTAAGCTTAGGGACTGATGACCCCGTAGTTAAGTCCCATAAGTTCTACAAACATTTGAACATTTGTATCATTTTTCTTCACGCCGGAAATGGTAGGTACAGGTGTGATCCGCACCTATTATTCTGACGAAACGCCCACCATCGCAAAGAAATTGTGGCAAACTATCTGCAATTTGCCTTTTTCCAACGTGACAGCAGGAACACTAAAACCAGATAATTTGGTCAGAACGTGGAACAGTTAAAAGAACAAATGCATGTAGAGCGAAGTAATTAGGAATGGCGTTCGTAAAGACATCTTTGGTATCGTAAAAGAGAAGACGCGATGCTGACAGGATTAATGTGACGGTGTAGAGGTAACAAGATATCGGACGGCATTAACAAGTCGTGTGGACAAACCGTAGAAGAAGAGAAAGTGGAGGAAGGAGTGGAGGCAGGTGGGATGATGGCCGCAGGTGGACGGCCGTCCACGTGTCTATACTTAGACGACATTTCGTCCGCTGCCAGCTGTCGGCCCGCAGCTGTTCGCGGTAGCTCGACGCTGGACAAATGCTGGTGCACGTCTGCTCTGTCAAGAGGTGATTGCTGCAAAACTAAAAGCTATTGAAAAAAACTACAGCCTTTATGTGAACAACTCGATACACAGACGGCTTAGGCTATAAAAGTGTCCCACACCAGGCCCAGTTAATCACAATGTATTAACTGTTTGTATAACATAGTTTGAAATGTTTAATATGCGGTTATTGAAGCTATTGTCGTTTGATGAAAATAGCTGTAGTGGTAATGTTAAAAATCTCATCCGTCCACACAATGCACAATTGGCATCCGCTTGCAAATTAATGTTTAGGTTTTATTCGAAAGAGCAGCAGCCGCGGGAGAGTGGCCGAGCGCATTGAGGCGCTATGCTCAGATGCGCCAGGCCGTTCCCCGTCGAGGGTTCGAATCCCCCTCGCGCATGGATGTTTGACTTGTCTTTAGTATAAGTTAGTTTCTAAGCAGTTTGTAAGTTTAGGGATTGATGATCCCACAGTTAGGTTCCTTAAGCTTAACAAACATTTGAACATTTTATGAAAGAGCAGTTAGCTATTCCACAGTGTGAATGTCGAAGTCTCGTACATTGAACGGTATAAGGTTACCGGACGTCAGAGTTCATTTCTAGATTAGTAAAAAAATTAAAAATTCGTATGATTCTAATTAGAAATTTATTACAAGCTGAGCGCTCTGCCATTGTTGCTTCCGAAGTCGTATATCAAAGTGCCACTCCATTTCCGTCTTGAACTCAGCTTGGCGGTGACACAGAAAAGAGATTTTATATAAATCTCATATAATATTTTTTATAGAATTTGTGATCGTGAGATGTCAGTGTTGATTTCCACACTTTTAAGCTGATGCAGTTATAAAATTTAAGTCATGTACCAGTTTTACTAAAATTGCGGGCGGACCATTTTGGGTTCCGATAAAAGAGGATGTGGTTGAGATCCGCCACTTCCGTTGCATCTTTGTCGCAATGCCGAGAGGCGATGATTTTCAAACGGTGTAGGTGGGCAGGGTAACATCCATGTCCCAGTCTCATCCGATTTGAACTACCTTATACTAAAGACGACACAAACATCCATGCCCGAGGGGGGATTCGAAATCCCGACGGCGGACGGCCGCGCGCACCGCAACACGGCGCTCCAGTACGCGCGGCTAATCCGCCGCGGCCATAGTGCTTCACGGAAAAATATAACAGTAACTGTCTCACAAGCCAGATTATTAGACAGAAATTAGTTCGTAGATTCCTATTATTATTAAACGTAAAAGGAAAAAGTTTTGAGCAACATAAGTTTCCCTTCATCACTGATGTCTAAAACTTCCTGGAACAATATTTTTTTAGTTTTCCCTTTTTTATCTACTCAGCACTGGAATTTTGTATGTCTAATTTCTCCACAGCCTCGATATAGAAATCATTTAAGGAAGAGAATAACAACCACTGAATTCAGTAAAAGTGTTATCCACACCTGCAGAAACAAACGTATAAAAACCCTCACGCGGTGACCCTAAATCGCTTCACAAGATGATGATAATTAATAATTTCGTGTGGCTTATTGGCCTGGTGCAAGTCTTTCAATTGGACGCCACTTAGGTGACTTGCGTCAATGGCTTCTACAGGTCTGATGACAGTACGTATTTATCCTTAAACTGCGTACAAAGTAGAAACTATCCATTTCATAATGTCCACGAGCGAGTGATCAACATTTCAAAGTTACTCCACGTGCCTTTCGGCATGTAATGGGCTACGAAATCGTGATGCATTCGTACACGTCTTCAGAAAAAAGACGAGGTGTACCTTTGTTTTGGACTGCAGTGTTAACAATTGATTTTCTTCGTGGATACCTGAGCTTAGCAGTCACATTTTAGACATTGTGCATATACACCGGGGAACCACTGACTTCGGCGAATGAACTCTTAACAGTTGAGCTGCATAAAACGGGTAATTGAACGACCGAGTGAGAATCTTCCTGCACACAGCGGGGAAGTGCGATGATGATATTCTTAATTATAGTGCCTGAGCCTTTCTGCAAATTTGGATTATTCAGTATCTTTTCGTCTCACCTGTGTTACTCCGTTTACACAGTTTTAAGATGTTTCTATCTCCTTCAATCTCAGTAAACTTAGATTGTGATTATAAATGAAGTGATAACAATTTATTACACTTCATAGAAAAAGTTTCTATTAATACGAACGTTCAGTTCGCGGTCTCAAAGGAAATAACCGGATTTCTTAGAGAATATATATAGCAGTGTCTTAAAAGGTAAAAGTGCCTGATGTGAGTTTTAGCATATTGAAAAACGCCGCTAGAGTAAAGTCAGTGACACGTTGAAGTCGAGAAGGAAAGAAGTCCTCGCGAATAACAGTAATTAAGATATCGCGAAGTTATAAAGATAGTGGCAAGAGGGGAGCGGAGAAGACGGTTGCATTACCTGCACGCAGTCCGGCCGCAGTTACGACGTTCGTGTTGCCTTATGACCGTCTTAATAGTAGACCGCGCAGAGGACAGCAAGAAGCCGTGACGCGATAACTCTTTACGTAACTGCTGCAATCGATAGCACGCCAGAAGCCACCCCCGTGCTCAGCTGGCTAGTGCATAAAGCCAAGCCGCCCATTCTGGCGTTTTGCACACTGTCCTCGCTCGCTACTTCAAACATCGTCTTGGAGAAGAATCACTTGCACCTGGCTTAAATCCGCATTCAGAAGGAAGCTAGTAACCCCCCTCGACGCATTTGTCAGTTTCCATTCTGTGTGGAAAAAATTAGCATATTTGCCATTTCAAAGCAAAATAAAGCAACTCGCTTGCCTATTTGTGCGTTTTTATTATTATTCCAATGGCCGGCGCATTTATGTAGAAACCGGTTTACAAATTATTTTGATGATCTTACCAGAAAAAAATTTTGAACTCATTTTCCAACTAGTACTGACGGCTATTCCCGAATTGCAGAAACGTTTGGCACAGTTTCGCACCAAACATCCATCTCCTGAAATGAGTCTGTCTGACTGAACTTGTCATAGAGAGGACTGCTGGTTCTTGTCTTGGACTCATACTATGAAGAAGAAAAACATTTCGGCCAAGTTTTCCACTCATTTGCCTTATAGGCAGGTAAATTCTTCATCAAAATTTATTTAACTGTGGTAAATATTTCCTAAATAAGACTAGAAAATCCAATACCTGAGTCACCATATGCTGTCGACCCATACGCTGTACAAATATTCTTCATATTCTTCTTTCAGTCGGGAGTTCGAATCCCCCATCGGGCATGGATATTTGTGCCGTCCTTAGTATTAGTTAGTTCATAAGTAGTTTGTAAGTTTAGAGGACTGAGGACCCCGTAGTTAAGTCCCATAAACCATACAAACATTTTTATTCTTCTTTATAGACTAACATAAAAAATAAAGTGAATACACACAGATTCTTACATGTTATAGTGGTTATGCCCTTCAGTTAGACTTGCGCCCTTTTCGTGTATCAGACAAAAACTTACTCTGTAATTCTAGTTACGTTAATCTTTTAGGAGGCAATACGTCATTTGAACTATACCATACAGGACTAACGCTGACTTCGGGGAGGGAGCCTTGCCTGAGGTGGGCAATGAAACTGGTTGTAGAAACGTCCTTGCGGATGTTTCAACACTGGACATCCTGAAGATCTGCAGGAGGGAACCTAATTTCCGCGGCGCTAGCGCCTTGCTGCAAGAAATAAACCACGTCATTTATTTGTAGTGTCCTATTGCATATAGTAATCGGTGGATATATTCGTATGCACAAACATTACTCGTATTTTGTTATCACAGCTGTAATGATTTGCCTATTTATACAGCTGACATATACTTCAGCAATTTTGGCGGAACTGTTCGGTCCTCAAAGAATCTAATGTATTGTTACCAGATGATAATGATATCATCTGATACCCATAAATTTGATTCCTTACTCCCGCATCATCTGGAATCTTAAGACCCCATTTCAATGATCTTTTTTATTCTTGAACATAAAGTGAAGAGCTTTTGTTACCCTGAAGTAGGCATCGATCAGACAAATCTTTTGGAAAGTTCTTTTCAAGTAACTAGCGCCATAGTTAAAATTATTATAAATGTTTCAAACGTTATTATAGGCATTTATCTAGATTTTTTTATTTACCATGGCAGTAATAATAATAATAATAATAATAATAGTGTGCCGTGCGCGTTTTAAGTGCAGTTTTTTTCCTAACCATCCCAGAGCAGCTACTTGTTGAAGTGCTAAGACTTTTAATATGCATTTCTTTCTCAGGTCGGTGTACGACACCCTTTGTCGAAGAACAACTTCGTGTAATGGTCCCGGTCGTTACTTTTTACTGTCCCCTACAAAAAGCAAGTAATGGATGCAAGTAAATTAAAACCATGCCTCGTACAGTCGTAATGGCGCTTGCCTTGTTCCTCTCTCAGTAGCGTCGAGAAATCGTCAAAGTACAAGCGGTTGAGATTTTCCATTTGCCATCAATTGGAATCGGACATTATCTGGCGGTGAAACAGCGGCACAGTCATCGCAGTCACTGCTAAGATGCTGACCGGCTGGTTTCTGCATTTGAACTCTAAGGGATAATTATCATCGCAGCGTTAGCTGCGCACGGATTTAAATACTAACCTCGCCGTCGGCCGTTTTCTTCTGTAAAGCAGTGTATTTCAACACTGTGCTGCTTGCAGAAGTGAGATCAAATGCTCTCATTTCGTTTTACGGAGCTTCTCTTTGGTTTGCATCTGAACCTTAATTGCCATAGAGAGATATTAATGAAATGATAATTGTAGGTATTTACGCATGATGGGAGCATTCTGAAATAAATACCTTAATGTTTGTCAACATGTAGATTTCGCTGAGGTACTTTCGTCTCGCTGCTGGTCGATGTTGTAATGAGACGCGGTCTCCTGGGTACTAGGCAGGTGCGCCACCCAGGCACACGGCCTTCACACAGTCTCAGCGGACAACTCAAAACACGTACCCTGTCAGAACCAAAATCTCACATGCCCCGCTTTGAGCCATGGAATACAATGGTCAAAATTTGCATCTCTGACTCCCCTGCCGACCCTCATAGTTTTTGAACATCGGTTTTACCAAAATATCGAAACTATATTCGGTGATAAAGTAGGATGCCAAATCGTAAATTAAGAGATACCTTACCAGTTGTAATGGTGATTAAACTATCCACTGTGGATGACGTTACTTAAAAAATGAAAAACAGGAACCAGACACTTTATATAACTTTTCTTCCCAAACCGCCTTTCGGATCGACCATAAAAGCAAATACTGCAGTGAATACTTCGGGTGCCCTGGGAGTAAAGGGCATTTTTCTGGAATTTCGGCAGATATTTGCAATTTTGTCTGCCCGATAGAAAATACATCGTTCATGCGATGCCCAACGTCGACGGAAAACGTCGGTTTGTTTCCCTAAAAACAAAGAGCAAAATTTCCGTTTGCCAGCTCGCCATTAGCGACCGAAAATTGGTAGCTGGCGATTTGGGCTTACACATAAAATTTATTTTCTAAATACCCTGGATCTAGGTTCTGAATTGTAAAAGCCTGAAGAGGTAAGCGGCATTTATATTAATGAATAAGGCACGTCTACATTTTCAGGTAGTTATGTTAGTATTTTTAATTTTTTAACATCCCTTCTCAGTATTACTGTAAATAATTCTCATTTAGAATTACTTCTACCGTACCTTCTCCAGACACTTGAGATTTGTACAAGAAGCTGCCAGCAGGTTCACGTGCATGTGCATAGCAGAGATTGTGTATAAGCTGCGCCTTCTCCTGCATCTGTCTACTTGAGGCGTGGCTGCTTCCTGCATGTGTAATGGCAGCAAGCAATCTGATTATCAGGCTCTATTCGGAATTTATTTTTCTGGCGCTTCCAAGCTACCAGATTGGCGAATGCGCAGAGCTGTCTTGAGTTAGTGAAGTTAGACTCACCTGATTCGTGCTTCGTGGCGGGTTCTTAGAAGTATTGAAAGCTTTTGCAGTTCACGCGTACGACCATTTCATATTTGTTTCATAGTCAGTTGTAAGGTGTTTTATTTTATCCTGCAAAACACCTCAGCTCATTCATGCGGGAGAATTCAGCCAGAAATGGCGCGAAAAAGTATTAGCAGAGCAAGTACCAAATACTAAATGTAGCGTACAAGACTAGGTTGAAGACAGATACATTGAAAGACTGTTAAAATTTACTCTCATCGGAAAATATTACTTTAATCCAAAAGTCTTCCTTTTGGAATCTATGTTTCTAGGCAAATAGAGGACGTTCCTTCCGATTCTGTTCGCTGACCCAAAATTTCTTGCGAGCTACCCCGTCGTGATACCTGTACTTCATGATGGTATTTCTGATTGTGTTGCCGCACACTTTCTTGCCGCCGCCCCCCCCCCCCCCTTAGATTCTAACTCGCCAGACAACATAGCTCTGTTTGCAGATGTTTTGTTGATTTCCGCCACGATAAATCGCACGTCTGCATCGGTCAATGTGCGAGGGTGTCCGGTCCGTAGTTGGGTTTATAAGTTTATTATGGAGAAGCGATAGACTGAATCATCAAAATGTTCAAATGTTTGTATAGCTTATGGGACTTAACTAAGGGGTCATCAGTCCCTAAACTTACAAAGTACTTATTAACTAGCTAACACTAAGGAAGGCACAAATATTCATGCCCGGGGGCGGGGATTCGAACCCCCGACCGTAGTGGCCGTGCAGACCGTGACTGACGCGCCTTAGTCCCTTCGGCCACCGCGGCCGGCAGACTGAACATCGATCTGGGTATGGCAACTATTTTAGAAATATCGTAGGAGGATTTACACTCATTGTGCAAGCGCAGAATAAGTTTGCTTTCAGTCCGTCTTTCTCACTACCCTCACGGCACTGTACCGGCGCCTTCCAAACAATAGACGGTGGCTGCGGTCGCACTCAGTTGACGCAAGTGTGTGTGTGTGTGTGTGTGTGTGTGTGTGTGTGTGTGTGTGTGTCATGGTTATACTCTAGTCACTGGACCTTGATTTTAGGCACGTTCAGAAAGTGTTCGAAAACTTTGTGAAGTACCTCTTGTAATATATTTTGTATTTTGGTAATCTTGTTATCGATTAGAATGTATTTTTTCCCTTGCTTAGGAATAAAAATTTTACCCGAGGTACTTTGTACGGAGTCTCTTCAGATTTTGCATTCGTAACGTTTGACGTGAAACATAGTTCGTTGATTTTTAAATATATGCAGCTAGACGAATACTTTTTGCACTGTACATAAAAATGCGGCGCCCCAAAGAGTGTCGTCCTGGGGATGGCAGGGTTCCCCTCCCCTAGAGGCGGCGCAGCATTTGAATGTGGGGCCGGCCGGCAGCGACTGGCCGGGCGGCAGGTGCTGGGAGTCGAACCTGCGGTATTGATCCGCGCGCCGGCGGGCGCAGGCGCACGGGCCCTATATTTAGCGCGCCCGCCGCCGCCGCGGCCCACTTGACCCCCAGCGACGCAGTCGGCCAGCTGCCGCCGCGCAGAGCTGACACTCGGCTCACCAGGCAGCCGAGGCAACACGCAGGCACTCACAAAATAATAATGACTAGCTTATATGCCCGTGCTTCGCAACGGTTGTTGGAGGAGAGCCTGTGTGTATCATGGTTTTTTAGGGTTCCGGACCTCAGTCAGTAAAAACAGAATCCTTGTAATGATTTATATCCGCGAAGGTGTAAATAATTTATTATAGGATCATAGTGCGCCTCGGTTGCACAGTGGCACTGTCAGACTACAAATCCAAAGGTCGTGGGTTCGATCCCCGCAAGGTCCTAGGATTTTTATCTGTCACTTTCCACTTCTTCCACCTCTGACAGTATTGCTCATGTGAAAAATACCGAGTAGCACCGTGGTTCGGAACCCACGTTAAACTGTAGGTCCCCTATAACTGGCTGGGTAAGTCAGTTCGAAGGTCGGAGGAAGGCAACGGCATACCACCTTCAAACAGGACCATGCGTAGTAAAGCACTGTGGTGTTCAAACCAATCTTCGGATTGCTGACTGCTTAAACGACTGGTTTCGTATCAGTTCAGTCGCTGTCATGATTTCGCCTGTGGGACAAGCTGAAACGCTATCTTCTGTCATCCTCTAACAACTTTCCCCAAAAGTCATGTATAGTCAGCTTCCTCTCTGCCTAATTGTAAAAGCAATGTTCTTCTCTTTTCTCTCCGTTATTTCTCTTCCTATTCTTTTCTCCACCATAAATCATGTAACCTGTACTTCAGTTATCTCTTTGTGTATTATTCAAATGTTTCTAAACCGAAGGATATCGGTCCCTAGAGTTACACACTAATTAAACTAACTTATCCTAAGAACACACACACACTCAGACATCTAGCGGAAGCGACCTAGCAATCCGCGATGTAGCGCCTCAAACCGCACGGCATCCCGCGCGTCTATTATTACTCATTTCCCCTCCCTCTTCCATCCCTTCCTCCATAGCCATTGCTGTTACCCGCCATAATTAAAACCCTACCGTATCGTAAACATGAAACATACATGCCAACGTTTACGGTTTATCCGTAAAATTTACGGAAATTGCATCATTTTACGGTTTTACTGATGGTCGGTGTTATTTTACGACTTGACGCACAAAAAATTGAAACGTTAACATTCGATAATCACACCACATATTTACAATCGATTGTTTGCGTGGGTCGGCGATATGTCTGCGATAGTTGATAATTCATTCATAGATCTGATCGATACTTTTAACTCTGATGTTCCTGACGCCACTGGAATTGAATTTAAAGGCGGGATAACAGTTCAAGTTTTATGTGACTCTCAGGTGTCGACGGGCTCTGCTCTGCATATTAAGAATGTGAAATATGTATAACACCTCGTCAGATCTAAGAGACAGGCTGAAGGCATTAAATTAGTAAAAATAAAATTAAAAAATTTATGAAATGAATTAGGAAATATGTAGTTGTTAGTTGTGTAAATATATATTAGCAGGTAGACGAAATAGAAAATATATAACATTTGGCCGTTGAAATGTACCATGTCCCAACGTTCCGATGGCGTATGAACTGGCGTAACCGCTTAAATTGGTTGCTTTCGAAATCGACGAATCCAAATAAGAGGATGTAAGCAGAGTGCATGAACACTACCTGCCAGTTATCTTTCAAACGAATTGAAACTACGCTCAGGAAGAAAGCTTTAGCACAAACCGTAACCGGATAGAAAACCATCAAAACTCAGCTGTCCTGAGTTATCGAAAGTTGACTACGGATGTTTCGTGCCCGTGCGGGCCACGGGCTCTCTCTCTCTCTCTCTCTCTCTCTCTCTCTCTCTCTCTCTCTCTCTCTCTCTCTACTGTGGATGCCCGAATCGTAGAACACTGTAACTCGTATTTGACAGTAGCGGGTTTAACTACTCCACCAGCAGTAAGTCGATACGGCAGCGACTGTGTTCCCTCCGCACAATAAACTTAGTTTCGGCGCGGACAGTGGCGGGTGGGACCAAGACTGTTTTGGCTTCCTTGAGAAAATCAAAATCCCTCATCGGTTGTGCTTTACAGTACATGAAATAACATAGCTTAGAAATGTTCTTTGTTTTTCTTTGTTTTTTAATATGTAATAAAGCCACAGAAACGCGCGACCGTTTACAGCTAGCAGCGTAGCGTAAAAACTAATAATCAGTCTGGTGGTGTAGCGTACGTTACGGGTCGCCATACTGTTTTCATTCGCGAGCGACCACCTAATTATTCATCTCGTGTATCACGGAGATTTCTGAGTTCACGGTAGATCCACATCTTATCTTCACCATGACATTAATTGCTGTCGTCGCATTTCCATTCATGATGACTTCCCGTAATATTTTAAATGACTTTAAGTGGATTACGCGAGCACTGCGCCAAATACATGTTGAACTGTCATTGGCTCGTATGCAGAACCTCCGGAAATATGTATCTGGCACACGCGTTGCGTTAATCGCCATTGTCGCGACACATTTGTCTTGAACTCATTCCCACAAACTATTGGGATGAGTGTACTAGCTAGCAGTGCTGACGCTGATACCAATGTCTCGTAATTTGGTTCCTTCAAACTGCAGCGATTTTGTTGAGATTAATCTGGAATAAGTTGAAAAGGTGAAATTGTAACGAGAATTTGGATTGTGAAGAGCTACAGTAATGAAATTCGTAAGTGTCATCACAAACAGTTCTGACTCAAGTGACATTCAAAAGATGTACACAACTGAAGTGTTTTAAAAGACTGCTAGGGTCATCGATCACTAGACTTACACACTACTTTAACTTATACTAAGGACCTCCTTTTTTTCATCTACAATTACTAAAATAATCTGTAAACTAGACTAATACAAACCCTGCTCTATTACTAACTACAGTTAAAGTAATCGAGGTTTTTTACTATTGTTAGTTAAATGAATTCTATGTTATCTCAATTTATGAAAGGACTGATACTTAGCAAGCCTTAATAAATAACACCCGACCCTAACGACTGAGGACGTGAACGGGTTGTTATATCTAACGACCCATTGCCTATTAACCGAAATTACATTGTTATCATAAATTTCACATACTAATATAAATCAACTTTCAACATTCTACAATTCTGTCAATTGTTGCCTAAAGCTCCCTCTGACATTCTCAAGAACTTCCTTCAGGTTCCTTCAGTTTCTCAAAGTCCCATCTCGTCATTGTCCTACCTTTTTGCAGTTTTTCCAGTTTCAGCCTACAGTTAATGACGAACAAGTTATGTCAGTCTATATCTGCTCCTGGATATGTCTTACATTTTAAAACCTGGTTCCGAAATCTGTCTTACCATTATAAAATCTATCTGATACATTTCAGTGTCTCATGGTCTCTTCCACGAGTACAACCTTCTTTCATGATTTTTAAACCAAATGTTTGTTACGATTAAATTATGTTCCGTGCAAAACTCTACCAGGCGATCTCTTCTTTCATTCCTTTTGCTCAGTCCATATTCACCTACTATTTTTCCTTCCCTTCCTTTTCCTACTACCGAATTTCATCACAATTTTTCCTCTCCCTTAATTGTCTGAATAATTCCCTTTACCTCCTCATTCATTTCTTAGATCCCATCATCGGCAGATCTAGTTGGCATATAAACCTGTAATACTGTGGTCGGTGTTGGCTTTGAATCTATCTTGACTACGATAATGCGATCACTGTGTTGCTCACAGTAGTTTACCTGGATGTCCATTTTCTTAGTCATTATAAGACCTACTCCTGTAATACCTCCAACTGATTTTTTATTTATAATCCTGTATTCGCCTGGCCAGAAATCCTCTTCGTCTTTCCACCGAACTTCGCTAATCCCCACTATATCTAACTTCAGCCCATCCATTTCCCTTTTTAAATTTTATAACTTTCCTACCCGATTAAGGGATCTAACATTCCACGCTCCGATCCGTAGAATGTCAGTGTTATCTTTCCAGATGATCACATCCTCCTGAGTAGTCCCCACCCGGAGATCCGAATGGGGGACTATTTTACCTCCGGAATATTTTACTCGAGAGGATACCATCATATATTCATACAGTAGAGCTGCATGTCCTCGGGACTGTTGTTTCCCCCCTTGCTTTCAGCCGTCCGCAGTAGCTGTGTGGCAAAGCCACATTAGCTGATGTTAAAAGGCCAGCTCAGTCAATCATCCAGACTGTTACCCCTGTAACTACTGAAAAGGCTGCTGCCTCTCTTTTGGAACCACAAGTTTGTCTGGCCTCTCCACAGCTACCCCTCTGTTCTGGTTGTACCTACGGTACGGCTCTTTGTATCGTTGAGGCAAGGTAGCCACCCCACCTCGGCAATGTCTGTGATTCATGCCTACCCACCACTACTGAACGGTGAGACAGCGAACCATGAATTTGACATTTGACGACTTCAAGTGGTCAGAAAAAAAGCAAGAGAAGAAAGTGTGGTCTGGGGTCAGAGCTACGCAGCTTTGATTGTTGTGGGTCATACGGTGACACGGGTGCTGCGGTGGGAGCAAGGTGCAGAGTGTTGTGCGAGGTGGAGGTGGGCAGAAGCAGAAGCTGTCCCACAGACGCTACGTGACGTGGGCGCGCGGCCGTTATAACGGTCTCCCGCCCCGCCCCGCTTCACCGTTACTCTTCCAGCACCCGCACGCTGCATTTTTCGCCACTATTTCTCTCTCTCTCTCTCTCTCTCTCTCTCGTGTCTTGGGATTGAGCGCATGTAGCTGTAGACCTGTATCTGTGACTGTCGCTAGGTTCCGTTTGTTGAACTCTAGGTACAGAAAAAAATATATATGAAGGTACGTAGCTACCTGCATTTGAAGTAAGTCAAAAAAGTCCCATCTTTGCTAATGTGCTTTGAAAGAAGCTATGCGTGTATATTAAATGACGAAACATTATCATGTTGCTGAGTCAGAATGCAAAAGTATGTAGTGCATCGCACGTGTCTGTTCTGTTGCGAGCAGATAGTCCTGAAAACGCCAGCACACAAAACCATGATCTGGATCACGAGGGGTTCTCTGTGACAGTATTATGGTACCTTATTGTTTGCAGCGTAATGGAGTAACTTTTCCTGATTGTTGGTTTTGAATTTATGTCTCCTACTTGCCATACAAGCTATTGATATGCGTCTTCTTTTTTTATCGGCTGACACCTCCCAAGCTTAGAAATAAAATAACTTTGATCCGTGCCTGTATATATTGAAGTGGACCAATTTGACATTTTCTATAACGAAGACCGCCGTGCGGGTAAGTCCGTGTGATCTGGAGCGCCACGTTACAGACCGCGCGGCCTCTTGCTACGGAGGTTCAAGTCCTCCTTCGTGCATGGATGTGTGTTTTGCACTTAGTGTAAGTTAGTTTAAGTAGTTCGTAAGTCTAGGAACCGAAGATCGCAAAAGTTTGGTCCCTTAGTATTATAAACATTTTTACAATACACAAATAAGAGAGGTATAACGGAAGGGCAAGTGGCGTGATGTATGGTGGAAGAAAAATAACGGAGAGAAAAGAGAACATTGGTTTCACTATTAGGCAGAGAGGAAATTGACTGTATACATGAGGTTTTGGGGAATGATGGCAGATGATGACGAAAGTGTTTCAACTTTTTCTAAAACGTAGCAGAAGAATGAATTGTCCGAAAATAGCAAGGCAGGTTGTTCCAGAGGCGAAAACATGACATAGACTAACATTGGAAATTTTTATTTATTTATTTTTATCATAAGTACTATAACATGAAAGCGCGTGTCGGTGTGTGTGTGTGTGTGTGTGTGTGTGTGTGTGTGTGTGTGTGTGCGCGCGTTAGTTTTCTTATTCCTGTATTGATAATTTTTTTTTATTTTGTTGCAGGTACGTGGCTTGATTGCTGATGATCCTTAACAGTAAGAGGGATACACTATTAGTTCCTTAACAGTATTCATTATTTAACCAACAGCGTGAAATAAAAGCAAGGAATCTATGTATGACAGGTATCGAGTTAGTAACTTTGAACCATGTTAGGTTGATGTAAAAACTACACGTTTTTAATGTTGGAATTAGCAGCACATAAGAAAACTCGAATTTCAGCTTTCGTGGACCACTCCAAAGGACTGTTGGTCCTGGATGCCTCCCCTCCCCCTCCGGGCCTAACGTAATCTGAAGTTGTCCCAGTTTCTGCTTTAAGTATAATTAAAAAATATAGTATGTAAAATGCTTTAACAAAATATTCAAAATTTGTTTACATCTGTGTTTTGTATATAAATTTAGTATAATGTCAAAGAAATTAAAATTCAGAGAAATGTAGCATCTAGAGGATTCAACCATGAGAGATTTCAGTGTATCATGCAATTAATATAAAAACTGCGCATAACTTCCCACATTTTGTTACGTCATAATGCATACAATAATGTCCACTCACCAGTCTATAGCTAAGAATTATCATTATGAACATAGATCTACAAATTGTGCCCCTGCGATAGAATAAATGAGAAAAAATGCTGTTTTCTTTCTGCGTAAGTTGAGAGAGGTTCTCCCTTTTTGTTTTCTTCTTCTAGATTATTTTTTTTCCCCTAGAATTGCTAGCCATTTTCACATCTCTGAAGTTTTCATGGTACTTCATTCTCTACATATTACTTGAGACATTTGGCAGCCTGCTTATATGTGAAAACGTAAACGCTTCTCCCAAAAATTTTTAGGAGCGTCAAAATCTCAAGGATGTGATTTGTAGTTGATCGGATTGATCAATTCGCGCTACTCTATCCTGTGGAGGCCTCTTAAACAACGGCGGCTCACATCCATTGCATGATCCTATTTGCTGTATTCTTATATTGGTCAACCTCAACGATTTTTGCACACCCTTCCAAATACACACACACACACACACACACACACACACACACACAATAGCGAAGTGTGTATATACTTCGCTATAAAACTAAATCAATTACATTGATTATTCCTTTGTCTCAGAATGTGCCCTACTAATCAAGAGGTGGAATATTTTTATTGTCTCCTATCTCGTCTTCATATGTGCCGTTACCTTTCTACAACACTTCCACAAAGTTGTATCCTTGTATGGTTCCACTATTTATCCTTTACCTTTCGGCTTTTTCTAAATTTTCTGTATTTCCAATTGACTTGTTGACGTTCATACAGGTGTTAATCTCCTGTCCAAACGTAAAATCATTTGGAGCTTCTACGGAATTAATGTCCTCGAGCCACTCCCAATAAGCCAATTTACACTACGTCATTCATTTTTTGCTTGTTGTGATCTTCAGTCCGGAGACTGGTTTGATGCAGCTCTCCACAGTGACCTATCCTGTGCAAGCCTCTTCAATTCCACATAAGAACAGCAACCTACATCTGTTTGAATCTGCTTACTGTATCCATCTCTTGGTCTTCCTCTGCGGTTTTTACCCCACACACTTCCCTCCAACGCTAAATTCACAATTCCTTGATGCCTAAGAATGTGTCCTACCAATCGATCCCTTTTAGTCAAGGTATGCCAAAAATTCAGTTTTTCCCCAATTCTGTTTAGTACCTCATTAGTTATGCGATTTTTTAGCAATCTATACTTCCTTTCCCTGCTTTTTTCCTATATTTTGTAATTTTCTCCTTTCATCAACGACATTCAATATTACCCGTGTTATCGAAGGGTTTTTATTAGCTCTTCTTTACATTTCGTTCTAAATTTTCATATTCGTCTTTGAATTCATTATTTCTCTGTTTGTCAATTGTTGCCTAATGCTGCCTTTGAAACACTTAAGAACCGTTGGACTGTGACCGCTATTCTTTCGCAAATGCGAGTGACTTCAGATCGTGTCGTGGGTCACATTCGGCGTTAAGTGTTTGTACTTTGATACGTGCTCTCAGCCCGAAGACGGGGGCAGCTACAGAGAAACTACTACTCCCGGATGGGTGTGCAGTACGCGGTGTTGCGGGTGAGGTGTAAGGCATGTATCTGATGAGGGCCGAGTTTCCTGCCTCGCGAAACTTTCCAGTAGGAGGAACTGTTGATGAAACGCCAGCGTTACTGCCGGCCGTAGCTTCTGTAATAGTCTTAACATACATAAGTTATGCTGTTATTACTCCATTGTAGTAGATAACGTCGTAAGATCCACGAGGCTGTTAGCAGTTGATGCTGTCACCTTTGTGACGGTCGCAGCGCGAAAAAGTCGTAGCGAAATAGATGGTGCAATGACTAATGCCGCGCTGTTTGAGTCGCCATATCACGGATTGCGCGGACGCCCTCGTCGGGAGTGTGTGTGTGTGTGTGTGTGTGTGTGTGTGTGTGTGTGTGTGTTGTTGTTAGCATAATTTAAGTTAGTTTAAGTAGTTTGTAAGTATAGGGACGGATATACTCGGCAGCTTGGTCGCTTAGGTTCATAAACCATGTAACATTTTGAATTTAGTGGTTGGTGTTAGACATTGAACTATATGTGTAAAATATAGCACATAAACAGGCTACAATGTCTGCTATTCTTGGACTTCATTGTTTGTGACAATCAATGGAACCACCAATGAAGAACAGCCCGTTTCGTCACGGCATCGTGTGGTAAGGGCGAGATTATAACTGAGATGGGCTTCATGTACTCCTTCCATCTTTAGCCTTGTGAAATGATCACAGGAAGCTTGTTCATAAGCAAGGAGAGAAAAAGTTGATATTGGCACCAGAAGTACTCTACGTCATACACAGTTAGGCGGCTTGCAGATTATCAATGTAGATGTTTCCTTACAAATAAAAATTCCAATTAATATGTATAGTTTCCGTGGCAGATGTGTGTTCAGGATACGTGAAACGTAGTCTACATCTAGATCCATACTCCGCAAGCCACCTCGCTGTGTGGCGTATGTAATCGTAACATCCTCCTCTAGTCATGTGTGGTTCAGAGCGAACGATTGCAAATATGCCGGCCGCGTGGGTTCTAATCTTTGTAATACGGTCTTTGCGCTCTTTTCGTGAGATGTACTCAGAGGAAAGCAACATATTGGTTGATTGTTCAATAAACGTATTTTCTCTAAACTTGGACAGAAGATACAAACTGTCTCTTGCAGTGATTATCACCGGAGTTTGCTGATCAACGCCGCGGTTACTAAATAAATGTGTAAGGAAGCTTGGTGCTGTCGCGTCCTCTCTGAAGCCTATCTGATACGGACCCCACACTCATGTATTGGTCGAACGACTGTTTTCTAACCTTTTCTTTGTTGACAGACTTCACTTCCGGAGGTTTCTTTTAATGAGTCTGACATCTGCCTTGCCCACGATTAATTCTATGTTGTCATACCATTTCATATCGCTCCTTATGTCTACTCCCAGATATTTTATGGACGTAATGCGTAATTTAATGAGGTAACTGCTTCCACTGTTTTCCTGCTATTGGGTAATTATGTAATAAAGGTACTTTTTTCCTAGGTATTCGCTGTTGTTTATGTTGAGTTATAGCCATTCTCTGCAGTGTTCGACGATATGCTGCAAATATTCGTGCCTATCGCTACAAATTTCCAGTGGTGTAGGTTCTTAATGTACTAAAGCAGCATCCGCGAAACGCCTCATCGAATTTCAGACGTTGTTTCCTACAGGCGGTCTCCAGTAGTATCATAATACTTAAATATTCCAAAATTCTAAAACGAGCTATACCGGAGATACGGGCCTATAGTCTTGCTTCATCTTCCTTCTCCAATCCGTAATGTGAATGTAAACTCTAGATCTTATTTCCAATCGGTATGTACATTTTTTCCTTCAGAAAAACCTGTCATCTAGAGACGGTCGTACTAGTCAATTCAGGGTCGGAGTAAGGGCATACCACCTCCAAACCGACCATGTCACTGTCGTGGTTAATTCATTCGTTTGAACCTACAACGTCCAATTTACTAATGAAGAGGATAGTGTTTGCTTCAGACCTTTAGCAATATAGATGATAGTTAACGATAGTGGGATTAGAAAAAGCGAAAAACTGGATGTTCCATAGAAAAGAATGTTCAGATTCGGTAAGTTTGTTGTATATTCTCTTTAAATTGATGAGGAAATGTTGAGACATAGAGCAACTTCATAGAGGTATGTTGGTATAGGCGTGGACTAAAAATAGTTCTATTATTCATTCCTCTATTATCTTCAAATTAGCATGTATCTCACCGTGGTATGTTGCATATACATGTCGGAAGGGAAGACACTGAGAAATAACACACCATGACGGATATATTGTGTACTCAATGCTGATTTTTTCCCCATTTATGAAAGTTTTATCATTTGTATACTTCTGGCATATTAAACAACACCAGGACGAATATCGTTAGTATTTGAGCAATAATATTGTCAATGTATTGCGCGGAAGTGCGAGGCCAACAATGGCACAATATTTATTCAAAAAATGTTCATATGTTTGTAGAACTTAAGGGACTTATCTACGGCGTCTCAGTCCCTAAGCTTACAAACTACTTATGAACTAGAAGTACGGCACAAATATCCATGCCCGAGGGGGGATTCGAACCCCCGACCGTAGTGCCCGTGCAGACCGTGACTGGAGCGCCTCAATATCTATTACGCGACATTTATGCCCGGGACGCGTCAGTTAGAACTAAGTACTCGACTATATGTATAACAGCCCAGTTGCTTGTCTTGCAGAAAATAAGCAGTAATAATGCCAAACTGGTGAAATAAGTCTGAAAAGCTCCCACTTAACTTTTCAATGGACTATGGGCTCATTGACAGCGGCATAGATGAGCAAACCACCACTACGACTTACAAATTAAACTTGTAAACTTTGTAATTTACTCTTAGCTGTGCTGTTTTCCATATATTTATCTGCTTTAATAAATACTGCAAACGTAATAAAACTATTATTCACTGATTGAGAATCGAAATGTTACTTTGCTGTATATCAGTACTGTAACGACTACTGCAGAGAGAGAGAGACATGATGCTTCAGTGTAAATCTCCCTAACCACTTGTTCAGAGTTTCATTGTTTTTGCACTTGATTTTGAAAATTCCTTTGGGCCGAATGGAATCGCTCTCACTGTTGGGGAGAGGGGGGGGAAACTGCCTTCTGTTGTATAATTTAACAGTCAAGCAGTACAACATAGTGTACAATGTATTGAGCTATGTAGTCTATATTTTTAAAGCCCTGCAGGCTCCAGAGAAACCGCCAAAACTTTACTCAAACGATCAATATTATTGCGCAATAGTAACGGCCCCGCGCAGTATTGAGAATCGTAAGAGGCAAATGGTCGCTATGCAGTTCACAAATCCAGTACGAACGACGTTAGTTCTGATCGAAGCTTCCACAACCGGATATGTCCATCGTGATGCTGTAAAGATGTTTTCTCCATCTTGTTCAAAAAAAATGTTCAAATGTTTGTTAAGCTTATGGGACTTAACTACGGGGTCATCAGTCCCTAAACTTACAAACTACTTATGAACTACTTACGAACTAGGACAGCACAAATATCCATGCCCGAGGGGGGATTCGAACCCCCGACCGTAGTGGCCGTGCTGACCGTGACTGGAGCGCCTCAGCCACCTCGGCCACCGCGGCCGGCTCTCCATCTTGCATGTGGAATAACACTGTAGTTGTGAAATAGGACGATCTTATCACAAACACCACTCATTCGATTTTCTGAATGAGTAAAACCTGCTCTGTAATTTTTCCTTTGGTTGTAAAGATTCTTAGGCTAAATGTTATGGCAGATGCAAGGTCAAACATTTTCTAGATGCCCATAAATTCTCGTTGTAATTACAAAAACATTTAAAGCTGTTAGGGATAGAATAAACTGGTTTGTTATACACTGCCTAACAGCTCTAGTGATTTTGTGTTGTGCTATAGTTTCGATGAGTGCCTCCCCGCTCGTAGAACATAAAGGGGATGATGGTTTGCCCGTATAGGAAATATTAACAGCAAACGTTCTGATTGCTTCATGGAATCGTGCTCGAATATCACTGTCTATTGTTGTGTACATAGGATCCTAGACGTTACTCCGCAAAAATAAGTGTAAAGGCGTGGCATCCATGGGACCATCTCGATAGTGGGAGACCTCTCAGGAAATGTCATTCAGCACACGCTGCACTTTCAGGTGGTAGCTGCTGACAGCAGCAGCAGCAGCAGCTTTTCGATCAGCGATAGCTGGGGTGCTGGAACGTGTCAGGGTAAACAGTTCCCGTTTTTGCTTCAGTCACCCTATCGTACGTAGTCAAAAGTACACATTATCAGGTTATAACAGTATTATTAACGTTGTGTGCGTGGGCTTCCGAAGTCGAAGAAACTAACGGAGCAATCCATATGTCCAGAAATGCGGAACTTTCCTATATCTAAAAGTTTGGACTTTTTTCAGGTAGTCGTAGCATCACATACATATCACAGAGAATGAATGTTCGTGGGCAGTACGAAGACATATTGCACTCCGTACACAAAAGGTGTAACCGCTTATTTAACTCTTGCTTCCTACTATTGTCGTGACGCACTGCAAATTGAGTGCTGATAACGTCCCTGCAATGCAGATTGAACTTAAACACGTAACTGAGACAAAGGACGACACCCACTTCGAGAATGGCCAGTACTGGGTTAATTATTGAGCAACAATATAGAGCCCAAATCTTATAGATGAGCTTAAACACCAAATTTCCATTCCAGTGTGTGTGTAGGCACTAGTAGGCTATGTTAACGCAGCGTGGATATCTTGCAGGGCTGTAAAGAAGTTTGTGCTCATTGAGCAATTGTGTGAAGGGTGGAGCAAGTTTGTTACTAAGTGTGGGCTATCGTTTCTGACACTGCTATGGAGACGTGAAGGTACTACAAATCAATAAGCTGCAAATATTAGAATAAATCACGCTGGACAGGACTTCTATAAAAACCTCCAGACTCGATAGCAATACGTGCTACTTCATAGAACAATATGACACGCATAGATATCTGAGTTAACTTCGGTCAGCTATGTAGAGGCAAGTGTTTGTCTCCGTAGTGGGTAACGGGCACTCTCTGGGAGAAAGCGGAACGCCGCCATGTCGACAACTCGCCTGTCTCTCCTGCCTGCCATCTTAGCCCTTTGATTCCAGCTCTCCTGGAAATTTGACTAGTAACTGGAGCAAACAACGTCTACAAGAAAAATGACATCGTAGCACTGCAGACTCTAACTTCAACAGAAGTACGAAAAAATCACAAAGTGGTGGAAGCTGCAAGTGCATGAGTTTAGTTAAGAGAGTGTACGCTGCAGATAGTCAACGTAACATGTCACTTCCTTCATGACTGGAAAAGCAAAGATACTAGGGGTCATACGGTGGTGTCCCAGCTGTCGATACTCCCCCACAACGATCATGACAAGAGCAGGACAGGGGAGTGGCGCCAGACAGTGGATAATAAAGTTAGAGACGCAACACACGCTAAGGGACAGTTGATAGTGTAATATGATTAACAAAAGTGCTCAGATTAAATAGTACAGCACATCGTCTTTCGTATCTACAGTTAAATATATACATCGAAGAAGCGATTAAGTAAGTGAGAGTATTGCAAGGATGGGGTTGATATTCAAAGTAAAGAGATAGCTATGATAAGATTCGGTGATATTGTTATCGCCATTGACACTGAAGAACAGTTGCTGCATCTGTCGAATGGAATGATGTATCTCACCGGTCACAATTGCAAAGGAAGACGGAGACTTGAATATATCCAACAAATAATTGAGGATGTTGAGTGACGGTACACTGTAGAGATTAACAGGTGTTGAAGTGATGCAGTCCTCATGTACATATTCTGAAAATGCAGGTGTGGTGGTATATGCTGTATCCGGATAAAGTCTCCACTGGTATCTTTGCATTACAGCTAAAGGAGAAGTCGGAACTCGCGTGCCTGCCTTGTCAGGTTGACTTACGCAGAGACTTTCACTCATTGACTGCAAAACGTGCCTTGTCGGCGCCGAACACAGGCTCGGTGTGCGCCGGACAAGTGGATTTCGTGACGACGTGGGAGTGAGTGCCGGCTGCCTTGTTCCACGTAATTGCGCCTGTAAGCAGCGCGGCCGGAACCGCGGGTGACGCCCCCACCGCTGTGCCGTTCCCCTTTCGGTTTACAGCCTGCGACTTGCACACCCACTTACGGCCCCTCAACGTCCTGCTCACAAAGGGTCTCACACACATGACGGCCAGCTGTTGGGCAGTTTCACAGGTTGAACACGAAATGAAAAGTAATAAGAGGTGCATCGAAACTTCCTGGCAGATTAAAATTGTGTGCCGGAACCGGGACTCGAAGCTGGAACCTTTGCCTTTCGCGGGCAAGCGCTCTACCGAATGAGCTATCCCGCCACGACTCAGTATGCCGCCTCACAACTATACTTCCGCCAGTACCTCGCCTCCTACTTTCCAAAACTTAACAGAAGATCCCCTGCGAAAGTAGGCGTCGAGGTACTGGCGGAAGTAAAGTTGTGAGGCGGCATCGTGAGTCATGCCGGGATAGCTCAGTCGGTAGAGCGCTTGCCCGCGAAAGGCAAAGGTCCCAGGTTCGAGTCCCAGTTCCGGCACACAATTTTAATCTGCCAGGAAGTTCCATATCAGCGCACACTCCGCTGCAGAGTGAAAGTTTCATTCTGGAAGAGGTGCATCCACAAAGTAAACAGGTACATAAATATTTGGGCTATTTTTCTTACCGTAAGAAATGAAGTGTCATATCGGGGAATCAACCTCTAAATTCCAATGTCGAAGTCTGTCGCTTTAGAATGGAACCAGCAGATGACAGTGATCGTCAGCACTTCGTCGTTGTCGAAATGCAGGTCGGAGAACATTAAGTTTTTGAGAACCAACAGAAGATGGAAATCGCTTGGACCAAGATCCAGACTGTGTACTGGATGATCAAACGGCTCCCAGCCGAACTTTTGCAAAACAGTTGTTGTTGTCAGAGCCTTTTAGGACAAGAAATGTCTTGCAGCAGCACAGCACTTGCAGGAAGCATACCATTTTTTTCTCGCGTCTCTAGAAACTCCTGTTCTGCGGCAACGACGAAGAGCTGGAGTGTCACGCTCTGATTCCATTCACAGACTGACGTAGACTATGTCGAAAAATAACTGAAACATTGCTTTATCTATTGCGAATAACGTTTTCTTACAATTATGCTGTATTTACTTTAAAAGAAATGGGAAAACGTACTTTCTAGGTGCGGAGCGTAATTGCGATCTATTTTATACTTGATGGCATTAGGATTCGTGGCTTCTTGT
Source organism: Locusta migratoria (assembly GCA_026315105.1). Lineage (NCBI taxonomy): Eukaryota > Metazoa > Arthropoda > Insecta > Orthoptera > Acrididae > Locusta > Locusta migratoria. Next base: position 105,635,051 of record CM048749.1, on the reverse strand, counting down.
GAACGTTTTCAAAACGGCATAGGTGCAGACTCGTCCCCCTTCAGGTATATCCCTAAAGCGTGCCGCTTTGCACTTGACAACTGATGTTAATGTCAGGAAAGGCACAAGCCCGACCACTTGCGCTTATAAAATACCTATGGAGAGTTGGCTGATTAAAAGACCAATTATAGTGACGTTTACAGTTGTGTTCCGGGGCTAGAGCAACATCAGTGTCCCCCATGCTTGAGATCCGAAGTGATATTTGATAAGGAGCACCGTCCCCGCCTTCCATAATTACCAGAACTAAAAAGTGAGGATCTCCAATCGCCCACGTTTGTTTTCCGTAGGTTCTTTAAATCGCTTCAGGCACAGTCTTGGATGATTGCTTTGAAGCAAACGCTGGCCGGTTTCATTCCCCAATAAAGCGCTCGAGTTCCTTCGTCAACAACCTCATCGTCAGGGAACGAGGAGCCATAATGTCTCTTCCTCTCCGTGTGTTTTTGTTGTTCATGGAAAAATTTTGTGTAGTGCAGTACTTCCTAAATCATGTGAAATGGTACAGATCACATTGATCAACCACGATTTGTGGATATTCACGCAAATTTCTCGCTATATGCAGGCGTGGAAATGAATGAGAAGAACGGCTATACACTACTAAAGCAAACTTGAATTCTTTGTTAGTCTTAGGCTTGCAGTCGACTTCTTTGTATACTAACCTGAGGGGCAAAACTATGGACGTTGTTCGAGGAGTATGCAGTTAAATTTTTTTTTTTTTTTTTTTTTTTTTTTTTTTTTTTTTTTTTTTTTTTTTTTTTTAAGAACTTTATACCACATCCCGACTACAGAACGAATTCTATGTGAGCGACGTAATGGTTCGCCATTCTATAAGCTCGAAGATAAAAACTGGTGTGCCATTCGTGAATTAATGGAAACAGATCGAATAGTCGCTAGTTAATTCGAAAATCTTGAAACTTGTTTGTTTGAGGAGGAATGATTGTGTTTAAGAGCGCCGTTGCATTTCGTGGCTGCGAATGTGTAAGCTTTTCAAATTATTAAATGTCTCCTGTCGCTTAAGCCCTATAATTATATTTTTGCGTACACTACGAAACACAGCAGTAAAAATCTTACATTACAAACAAAACATGTGGTCTAGTCCCGTTACTACGCAGCCATACCCCCCCCTTTTTTTTTTTTAAATATAAACATAAGGCCAACAGAGGGGGCAGGTGCAGATATTCCAAAAAAATATGAAAACGCACTTTTCTCAATTTACGGAAGCATAGTACAGTAAGGGACGTCTTTAGTATAAGGTAGTTTATAAGTAGTTTGTAAGTTTAGGGACTGATGACCCCGTATTTAAGTCCTATAAGTTCTACAAACATTCGAACATTTTTTTACTGTTTAACTTGCCATTTTTCTTGGTTGTTATTCATCTAAAAGTCAGTGACCTATGGTGTAAGTAAATATGACTTCATTGATTTATCGTGTTTGCGGCGTGAATTCTTGTATGTTATAGCGCGGAAATATTGTTCTTTTCGTCAAGCCAAAAATCGTTGGCTTTTTAATTTTTATCGTAGTTGAGTGTTACTGATATCCCTTTTAAAAGATGTCAGGTTTGGCTATTAGCCAGAAATGCAAAATGACATATTGACCATTTTCTCAATGCTACCGGTTTCGGATAGTTTATCATTATCAAGCGTTAGCAGAGTTTAACTAATAGCATAACAAGTTGTAACACAAATTTTCAAAATTGTGTAAAATAAGTATTTTTGTCATTACTCCTTATTACCACGGTGGCTGACTGCTACAAACTCTAACGCTTGAGAAAAAATAAACAGCTATGGTCAATATGCAGTTTTGCCTTTATGTCAAAGCTGTTACGCCCCCCCCCCCCCCCCCCCCCCCCCCGTTCACGTTTCTATTAGCATCAACTTGGGCGCAGTATTGGCCCTGGTCCTGCTGCGGTGCCGTTGGCCGTGCACGCGCGGCGCTGGCGCCGGCGCAGCCTAGCGACGGGGCAAGGCCTGCGGGCTGCGGCTGCGTGAAGGGCGACGCTCTCGCGTCCGGCCAGCTGTGGGGACGGCCGGCCCCAGCCGAGCCGAGCCGAGCGCTGCCGAGCGACCGCGGGAAACCCGACTCTGCCAATTCCCGCTCCCCTCTCGTCTCGTACCGCGCCCTCTCTGCTCTGGGGAAGAGGTTACACGGCCGCGACCCAAAATCTGCGCTACCTTAACCAAACACATACTACTGCAAAGTAAATTCTTATTCCTGGCCTGATGTTAGTTGTCCTATTGGGATTACATCGCCTTGCAACAAATGCATTCCGTTTTTGCGAATACGAATCAGCACTTTTACAATTTATTGATGTCGCGCTACAATTTGTGGCGGACTGGGATTCGAACTCGGATTTACCACTTTTCGCGGGCCTTCGTGTAAACCATTACTCTAACTGTGCACGCTTTCGAACCGGTCAAAAACTTCCTTATGCCACACATTTACCACCACCCATATTTCCCTGTGTATGTCACGCACAGAGAGAGGCGTTTACTAAAAGTTTCGCTGTGGCTCATTTAAATACGATGTGTAGTGTCCGCGTTTGTCGACGGAACCAATGGTAATGACCTTCGGACAATGTGCGGCATACGGGAGGTTGGACGGTCCAGGGGCGTTCACGGATACATAATGGATTACGCGACCGCTCTCGAGAAGCGAGAAAACGTTTGTACCTCACTGATAAATTGTACAGTTGATGCTGATTCATATTCTCGGGTACTGTAGTAGGCACAGCGCATGCTCGGCTGTAGGGCATTTGCATTGGTTACATTGTTAAACATGGACTCTACGGATCGTCGAAAAATCTTGACCCTTGGCGTGTATCTGAACATAGGAAAGCAATACCTTAATTTGCGTCCCACGGCATTTCTTCTAGCTCCTTAAAATTGTCTTAAACATTTTCGTTCAGATTGTTGTTTCTTCATACGTTGATATCTCACAGAACCTTATGGCTCGAAAGGTGATGAAAGGGTACAAACAGATTTCACTCAGGCAGCTATGTCATTACGCTATCGGTCATTGGATCAAAATCGACGCTACCTTTAAGCTGTAATATTTCCGTTCCGTTAGAAGACAAATCAAACTTCATATACTGAATTGTAGTGCTTGTAGTCACATTTAAAAACTTGTCATTTAACGTGACGGTGCTACTGAGGCTCCCATTTTGGTGTCATCTTCCAAAACTGGCTGTCAACTGCTATCTCATTACGATTAAATCGTTGAAATCAGTCATCGCTATAAAAGTTTGTAAATGCGACTGAGACAACTGGTCGATGCCTCGTCGCTGATTACTCCGTTATCATAATTGGAGGATTTGAAAGTGTTAAAGGCTGATTAAAATGAGGACAATTGATGTTAGAAATATCTGTAGTGTCGTTGTGCTTGTTAGAAATCCAACATTTTTTCATCGGTATGGCGAAATTTGCCAGTAGAAGCTCCTAATTAAATTTCAGATACAGTGTTTTGTATGGTTGACGTGGCAAGCCAGTTCTAATGTTTTTTTACAAATGTTCAAATGTTTGTAGAACTAATGGGACTTAACTACGGGGTTATCAGTCCCTAAGCTTACAAACTACTTATGAACTACTTACGAACTAGGACGGCACAAATATCCATGCCCGAGGGGGGATTCCAACGCCCGACCTTAGTGGCCGTGCAGACCGTGACTGGAGCGCCTCAGTCCCCTCGGCCACCGCGGCCGGCGGCAAGCCAGTGCCGGCGAGAGCAACTCACTGTAAGTGAAATGCCGCCTACTATGAATCGTGCTGTTAGCACAGTACAGACACGGATGCTTTTGCTGAGGTTCGCCGGAGTGAATCTCTGGCAGGTTTGTGCCTCAGCTCGGACCTGGCGCTATTCCGGGTTTGGGAGCGGCGGGCGGCGCGTGTCCTCAGTTTCAAGGCCTGCGCCATAAAACGCGGAATCGCCGCCGAAACAAATGGCGGCTGGCTCAGGGCCGCGCAGGTTGCGACTTCATTACGGCATTCACCGCCGCCTTCTCTCACCAGCTATTGTATCGACTCACTGGCCTTCGCGAAGCGCTTTAAGTTGTAGCACAGTAGACCGCTGCTTTTTTTTGCAGCATTTCCGGAATGAAATTTTAACTCTGCAGCGGAGTGTGAGCAGATTAAAACTGATAGGCCGGGATTAAAACCCAGCTCCTTTGCGTATGGCGCACAGGCGGTGGTGCACCGACTGTTCTAGTTTTGCACGACTTGCACTAGACTCTACTGGCGGAAGCTGTGAGGATTGCACAGGTAGCATAGTCGGTGGGCGTTTGCCCGCCGTGCCAGAGGTGCTGGGTACGAATACCTGTCGAGCGCAGAGGTTTAATCTGCCAGGAGTTTGAGTCAACACTTGAGGTGGGGTTGCGGCGTTCACAATGTTGTTAAAGTTGTGCATTAAGCGGGCAAGCAAGTAAGGAAATACAGGATAATTTCAGAAATTTAAAGGTCTGATTACGTTGTGTGTAAGAAATGACAAAGGATGCATGGTGATAGGAAAGTAAATCAGATGACATGGGTAGTATCTCGGTTAGTGGTTTTAAAAGTAAAATAAGGGCACTTGAAAAGCGAGGTAAACTAGAGGATGCTAAGGTAATTACATTAGGAAACTTTGTAGAAGAAGTGACGAAAGTGTAGCTATTTTGGCAAGGGGGGAAAAACTGATGATGGCATAAGCCGAAAAACTTAAATTGGAGACTAACAACAGGAAATAGAGCGTCTCTTAATATTAGAAATTTAACACAGATCAAAAATGTTAGGAACAATTTTGAGATGGGACTTGTGTATCAGTATTGTGGTTTTACACAACATGAAACGCGGGCTATAAACACTTCAGCGAAGAATGGTAATCCTTAGGTGGGTAAGAATGAAAACGTACTGAACGGAACAGGGGAGAAAAAAATTGTATATCGTTTGCTGTTGACACATCCTACGGCTCGGAGAACGGTGGGAAGCACGGGGAGGAGGGGATTAAAGTTTTGAGTACAGCAACCACATCGTGTCTGCAGTAGCTGTACAGAAATAAAGAAGATTCGCACGGTTCACTAGCGTGGAAAATTCGAAATAAATACAGCAACAACAGCTGTTCCAAAAAAAGAGAGGAAAGAAAAAACATGTTGACATAAAAATGGGAACATTTCCACAATCCAATAAAACTAGAAGTAATGAATGAAAGAAATATAATTAATAGTAATTGAAATCTGACAACTTTGAAATTTACGAAACATAAATGTCATTTATTCAAATGTTCAAATGTTTGTAATTCTATCGGACCAAACTGCGTGGTCATCAGTCCGTAGCTTACAAACTACTTAAACCTAGGTAAACTAACCTAAGGACACACACACACACACCACACACACACACACACACACACACACACACACACACACACACCCATGCCCCAGGGAGGACTCGAACCTCCACGGCGAGCAACCGCGCGCTCCGCAGCGAGACACTTTAGACCGCTCGGCTACTCCACCGCGGCTAAATGTCAGTTATCATTGGTTTTAAACTACGTCCCTTAGATGGCGTCCTCCTGAACGAATACATTCGTGACATCTGCAGTGGAGCTTCCTCATTGACCACTGCAACATCTCAGCTGGGATACTGTGAATTTCATCCCGAATTCTCTGTTTTAACTCATCCAGGTTTCTTGGTCGAGTTGGGTAGACTTTGATCTTGAGTAGTCTCATAAAAGGGGGAAAAAAACGCAAACCGATAAATCCCGCGGTATCGGGGGCCAGGGAATTTTCCCGAATCGTCAGATCACACGATTACCGAACAATTCTCCCACCCTTGGATGAGTTAAAACAGAGAATTCGGGATGAAATTAACAGTATCCCAGTTAAGATGTTGCAGCGGTCAACGAGGAATCTCCCCAGCACATTTCAGGAATGTATTCGTTCATGAGGACGCTATCTAAAGGACTTTTAAAAAAAGATAAAAGACATCAATGTTTCGCAAAGTTGAAATTTCAATTACTATGAATTATATTTCTTTCCTTCATCATTTACAGTTTTTTATTGTGAAAGTGTCCCTGTTCTGTGTTACCCTGTAGTTACCCCTCAGCATATCCCGGTTAAATGTTTGACTATCTCAACCGCATTACTTTTATACAAGCACGTACATTGAAAACTCGTCTCTTCCCGTGGCCAGACTTCAGATAAACGATGGGCGTGAACAGAGGTAGTGACAGAGTTCCGAAATAGGAACGACTCAGCGTTTTTTGCGGCTCATGGGTCATTTACTTAAATTTTCCACGCCACAGCTTAAGAGGAAATCTCCCAAACAACGCAAGACATTATCGAACTTGGATCGCCGGCCGCGGTGGCCGAGGGGACTGCGGCGCTTCATTCACGGTCTGCACGGCCACTACGGTCGGGGGTTCGAATCCCCCCTCGGGCATGGATATTTGTGTCGTCCTTAGTTTGCTGTAGTTCATAAGTAGTTTGTAAGTTTAGGGACTGATGACCCCGTAGTCAAGTCCCTTAAGCTTAACAAACATTTGAACTTGGATCGCGCGCGTAGCCAGCAAGGCCACTACAGGTGCAGCCATTTCGTTGTGCTGTCAGAGTGAAACTGGTCCGTACATAGACTATTCGTTCAACTGGACAGCCCCAGTTCTCAGTCAATGCGCTTTACAGTGTTATGGGTGGACGTCCGTGAGGTATAAAACTAACCTGTCACGTCTCATCCTGAACTGAATTTCAGAGAACGTTACGTCTCCTTAGTAGTTAGAAATGATGAAGATGATCAGATTGATGTGTAACATACCGGAGGCTTTGTTAGTAGGATGGAGGCAGTCTCATCTGTTTGTTGTTGTTTTGTATAGTCTATGGCACTTAACTATGGGGTCATCAGTCCCTAAACTTACAGACTACTTATGAACTACTTACGAACTAGGACGGCACAAATATCCATGCCGAGGGAGGATTCGAACCCCCGACCGTAGTGGCCGTGCAGACCGTGACTGGAGCGCCTTAGTCCCCTCGGCCACCGCGGCCGGCACAGTCTCATCTCACTGAAATTCTGTGAATAATAGGATAAGTCCAGTTTCATTTACTGGACTGTTAAATAGTTCTTTTGAAGATTAACTGATCACAAACTACGTACGTAATTTTTCATTTCGATGTATATATGTAATATGTAGCAAAGATTTATTATTATTATTATTATTATAGTCTTGTTGACTTAGGCGGATACGAGCTATGGTTTTTTTCCAGTACTTTGTGCATTACGTTCTTCAGATTTCTGCTACAGTTTGATCGCTCTTTTTTCATTGGACACATTCAAAATCACGTCTATATCGTGGTGCCAGTACTTTGAAACGGCGCGCGCGTAGACGGTTGCGGCCTAATTTCCGAATTTTCACGCAGCTGAGGCCACACAGAATCGATAGTTACAAACCAACAACCACGCCCCTAATAGCAAGGTAACATGAAATGTGTTCGACAAGGCCGTTAGTAGATTTTTGACAGGGACTGTAGTGCAATTTAGAGATTTGCATTTAGTTGTGTAGCATTTCGCAACATGTAAGTACTCACCTGCAAAGGAGTTTTGGAATTAATTAATTAAGAGCAGCTGAGACCTTGGCGTGTTATCCGCCTCTGGTACAGGTTTGATAATGACGCTGGCAGAGGTGTACTGGCGCGGTGCCCAGCATGACTGCGTGTTGTGAAAACGCCGCTGCCCGCCCTCCCTCCCTCCCCCATCCAGTCTGACGTGTGCTCGCGTGGCGCCACGGCGTCTGCGCTGCTATCTCTCTGAAGCACCGCATCTCATTCAGTTATTGTGGATATTAGTCTCACTTCTGCGCCTTAGATTTTCCCAGAAGAAATTTGACAATAAGCTTTTGGGGTTGTCAGTACGCTGACGATGGCGAAAGCGGAGTTTGACTTCATAGCAACAGTCCTCACAATGATTTTGCCGTTTATTTCAATAGTATGCGTACTGTCTAATGCAGTGTTTGAAGGAGCTGGGAAAGAATTAGACCGATCTGAGTGAAAATAAAAAGATAGATTAGCGATGGACTAGGGTGAAAGAGCCAGACTAGAGAAGGGGGGAGAGAGAGAGAGGGGGGGGTGAGAGAGAGAGAGAGAGAGAGAGAGAGAGAGAGAGAGAGAGAGAGAGAGAGAGAGAGAATATCTGGTACTCTGTTTGACTCGTAATTTCCAAAATGCCATTCACGTCCATCAATGTTGTCACTGAACGGACTTAGTAATATACCAGCAATCTTCAAAACTTATCAGTTTAGGCGAACGATGATGTTTATCCATGCTTAGGAAACTTCCACCCAGTTTTGCTGTGTGTTGACTCAGAGATCCACTTCCGCCTTTGGCAAACAATCGCTCTACCGACTGAGCCGTCGCAGCACCCGCCACCAACTAATCTCGTACCTTCCAAACGTAAGTTCCCCTGTGTGGGACAAGCTCTCCTGCTAGGAATGATACCGCGGAGACAGTCTAGTTTCTGGTTAGCACTTTCACTCGACAGAGGAGTGTGCGCTTACTTTTACTTACTTGGCAGATAAATACTGTTTACAGGACCAGAACTCGAACCTGGCACTTTCGTCTTTCCGGAGCAGCATTATTATTATTCTATCAAGGCACTTCGTAGTGTTCTTTAATAACTAAATATATAAATCCGCGTACAAATAATCTGTGTGGCAGTGCAGTGCGTGTATGCTAGTTAGCTCATTTGACGCTATAAATGTTCAAATGTTTAAGCTTAAGGGACATAACTGCGCGGTCATCAGTCCCTAAACTTACAAATTACTTTGAACTAGCTTATACTAAAGACGACACAAACATCCATGCCCGAGGGAGGATTCGAACCCCCGACCGTAGAGGCCGTGCAGACTGTGACTGGCGCGCTGCAGACCGCTCGGCCACTGCGGCCGGCCATTTGACGTTGCTAGTACTAGGTGGACTCAGCAGCACTGGTTCTGCAACTCAGTCGCGAAATAGAGGGAAGCCATTAGCAATTCTATAGCGCATTAGAGGGCCGGAATTTGAGGCTGACGATTGTAATGCCGCCAACATACATTGCGCGTAAAGACTACAAAGACGAGAGAAATTAGGGAGCATACAGAGGCATTCAGGCATTCGCTTTTCCCTCGCTCTGTTTCGGCGTGGAACGAAAAGGATGACTAGTAGCGGTATAAGGTACCTTTGGACACACACATTACGTTGGATTGCGGAGTGTGTGTGTGAAGATAATGTAGATTAAATCACATTCTGAAATTTAATAGAATTCGACCCCATCTAGTAATGGGAGGGTTAAATATACGTAGAGGAGCATGCGAGAGATTATTCTGCTGCCATTGTTCAGTGACTTCCGTAATAAGCACTCCGGTGAAATGTAAATAATATGGTATACAGGCAGGGTAAAATTTTTGTGGTGGACTGGAATCTGGTCTTTTATGAGCCTTGGTCATACTGGCTGAGCTTTAGTTTCTTCGAAATTCCAGAGGAAAGCTTGTACTGGGTATAGAAAGTAGGAGAGATGTAATTTGCGAAGGAAAAAAAAAAAAAAAAAAGAGAGAGAGTCGTTGAGAGCTAGCGGTGAGTAGTCGTTTCCGAAAACTCCACCGGTATGAGCATCGCCCGCAAAACACACAGTTCCAGTCCGGCAATCAGTTTTAGTTTTCCTGCAAGTTTCAAAAAGCTGCACACTCTGCCAGAAAGTAGAAATTTTGTCCTGACCTCTTGGAGCAAACCAAGCAGTGAGCAAAAAGTAGTTACTAGTATTTTATGCGTGATGCGAGCTCAATCACACACAGTGATGAGATTTTCGTGAGAGAAACATTTCAGTATGTATTGTTGGGATGAGGTATAGTTGTTTTCAACGAGAAAGTTGCGTCGGACATTGTACCTGGGAGGGTCCTGTTTCAGGTGGCACGCCCTTGCCGTCCTCCTGCTATTACAGTGAATTACGTAATCAGCTGCAGTTACAGCAGAACCTGCAATTCAGCACGAACTCTGAAACGCGGAAAACGGAGGAGTTTTTAATTTTTGTAAATTTCAGAGATAAAAAAAACTTGTAGTAAAAAATAGGAAAAAAAAATTAAAACTGGCGAGAGGTTAGACTCCGAACGAAGAGACTTTCAGTCAGACATTGAACTGCTCGTATATTAATCTGCGCTACATTAAGGTAGCTAGCTCATCTGTGACGAGAATATCAGAGTTAGCAGGCGGTGCTGTTCAGTGAGAATTTCTGCTTGTGGCAGACGTGAGCGACGCCGGCAGCGGTCTTTGAACTCAGGCTAGCGCGTCTAACGAGGTCTCAGCCTGCCAGTGCGTAGTGATGCTCTGTGGTGTGCTCTGCTGGCTGCTTACACGTTTGTTGTCACAGAGTTCTCCTCCCAAACCGTACCAGGTTATCCATTCTGCCCTGTCATGACTCCAACTAGAAATTCAGATACAATTATTCTGTACGTGACTTTTACTCTTCAAATTGAAATATTTCAGGAGCAGATAGAATGTGACGAAATAAAGCTACGCCAGAATGTCCACTTCCCTAGACTGAGCACGTTCGCCCAAGCAAAAATGTCTGAAATAAAAAAGTTGACGACTTGAAAGAAACCTCGCGGAATGGCCGCGTGGTCTAAGGCGTCATTCTAAGGTCTGAGTGGCCGTTCCCGCCGGAGGTTGGAGTCCTCCTCCGGGTATGTATGTATGTGTGTGTGTGTGTGTGTGTGTGTGTGTGTGTGTGTGTGTGTGTGTGTGTGGTGTTTGTGTGTGTTTCGTCCTTAGGTTAGTTTAACGTAGTTTAAGTAGCTTTTAAGTCTAGAGACTGATCACCATAGCAATATGGTCCAATAGGTTTACAAACATTTGAAGAAACAGTGTTCAAATGAGACAGTGGTAAGACTACAAATTCAAAACTCGATGCCCTGTACAGAAATACAGTATCTGTCTTCCCTTTGGAAACGTGTGAACAACGTATGACCTAATGTGTTAGGTGGTTTTGCAACGATGCGTTCATATTGCTTTGAAGCAGATATTCTACCGCAAGGTCTGTTCGAAACCGAAGAAGAGGAAGCAACCAGAACGATTAGGAAAGCTTTGAACATTGATAGGACGTAATATTTCCTGTCTGGCGACTCCACATACGAGGGAATACACCCATCATTTAGTCCTCCAGCGGTTGAATGTTTATTTCGACTAACAGATTGCTGGATCGTCTACCAAAATTCCGAGTCTGAAATAGGCAGTAATTGGAATTTCGTGTGTGGCTGTAGTGTCACGAAACTAGTTCGTAACATAAAAAGTGTGCTACAGCTGTTGATGTCCGCATTAACAAGATATTTGCACTCATATACCATTTTCAATATTTTGATTAGTGTCCTTTCCTTACATATCATGCACATTCTACATTGTTGCGGTTACAATTATATCATCATATTGCCTGCTAACAAGAGCATTGGAAGTCGCTTGCGTGCCATTAGTTGTTACAGCAGAACAGGAAGTCGTTATGCTTTCCGTATCCACGACAGCTGGGACAACACGCCAGTACACACGGCAGTGCTGTATCATTAATTCTCTCGTTTCTCTAACTGCCGCTGCGAACTTGTAATTCTTTGCTGATGTGCACAGTTAGTAAGTACTGTGGAGATCTTTGTATTTCTGTGCAAGCCGTCTTTTTTGTTTTCTTCAGTTGTTTGTTCAAATAACCTACTGACACGAACTTTAATGCATTCATTAAAACTGAAGAACTGAAGAACTGAAATTTTTTGGACTTCAGACACTATCAAGGCTTAATGCATTAAACTGAGTTCCACTTCTTTTCTTCTAAGTGGTAAATCTTTGCCTCCTTACAAACTTTGAAATGACTTACGTAGCCAGTTATAAGGCGACTCCAAACCACTATGCCGTTTGAATTTTCTTAATCTATATTATATTGCTAAAGCTGAAAGCAGAAACACAACTGTAGGATAGACTAAGAATGAATCCGGTGGCTTTGCATTTTTAGATTCACCGACATAGCCACAGTAAATCAGTGACCAATCGGAACGTTCATTTGGTCGCAATGCTGTTTTACTTGATTCCTTAGGCAGGCTACGTGCTATTGACTCGTGGCATTTGAGATAAACTGGGGTTTGACGATGATGTGACAATTATAACGTACACAAAGGTTCATATGGTATTTGACATGCTAAAAGCGATGACGGCAATAATAAACAGACTCGAGTACCCAATCAACAAAATTAGAAAGAATGTGCCCGTCATTGTTAAGAATTGTTTACCCTTAAGAAAGACTTGTACGTCTTCCTTACAGTCAGATAGCGACTATGGTGTTTGGACGTGCCCAGACTGTTAATCAGGTTGCAGGATTTGTTGGTGTGTGGACGCGGACTACCCTGCCTGAGTATAAGGTTTGTTGCGCTACTTGAAACCATATAGCCCAGCTTAAGAATACCCGCGTGTATAGGTACCGGAGACGAGCGTCACGCCTTGTCAATGGCAGGCTCATATTGACCAGCTTGCCGCTGCACATTACGAAGGGGACTGCATGCAGCGATTGTTCAATCTCACGTAAAGGTGCATATTTTCGACGGACCAAACACTACCTGGATGGTGCGAGTTCCACAGACAGCCACCTCGGGCTGGAGAACAAAGCCGTGCGCCTGGAAGCCTTCAGCGTTGCAGGTCTGTACACGCCTGAGGCGGCGCCCACTGCACGGTGTGCCAGGGCTGCTCATTTCTTTCACCAAACATCCGAGAATTTATACGTCGCACATTCATTCCAGAGATTTATATGATTTCAGAAGACTGTATCTTCCCAATGACTGAAAACAGGAAATCGCAACTAAAAAAAAGTCCTTAGGAAATGGAGTAATGCTATAAGAGCAGCAAAAGTCGGTTTACGTTCTTCGTGCGGAAAGTGCAAATTAGTTGCACTTTTGTCTACGCGTCCATCTCTAGTTTTAGATGTTACACGGAGAAAATAATGCACATAAAGAGGGAGAAATAATGGAAAACCATCACTGCAGCATCAGCATCCACAATAGTGTTCTCTCGCATACTTTGAGCGAGCTCGTGCCAATAAAAACCTTATTTTCTAATGGTAAAGTTTCAACTCAAGATGCAACGTTTCACCTTAGTAATTTGATTGCTGTGGTAAAGGGAAAACAATTACTAAGCTAAATGTAACAATCCCCAGTTTAAAAAACGACGGAAATTTGATTTTTTCACTTGAAACAGTTTCACGTATCAAAGAATGCAAGTAAAGTATTCAGGTGATGGTAATAATTAACAAATACCATTTTTTGAGTTGTAAAAGACTCCTTAGCAGCCATCGCACGGTAAGCGTACGAGGTACATTTCAACAAGAGGCCCCAACTTTAGTAACACATGTGAAATTACATTGAAATTTAATATGCAACTTGAAGTACAATGATGGCAGTTGATGTTTCATGAGTTATACTTCAAAGTTCCGTAGCTGACCGTAAAACTGGTAAGTCAATCCGTGAGCGCTCAACGTAAGGCAGTGTTCGGCGTAGCGTGCCACTTCGTCCGGAATCTTGTAATCCATCTGCAGGATCGTAGCACTGCTAACTCCAGGCATACACTTGAACCACACGTCGCAGCTCCCCTCTGATCACGCGGCACACAGTATCGTATGCGTCGCCTACTTAACTATGCTTCGACCAGATTGCAAGCGCGCGAGGAGTTGCAAGTGTGCGGCCTCTTGCGGGATTGTAGGAACTCGTGTTGCCGACTCTCCGTGGCAGTATCGATTCGTTGTAGTAGTCTTCGGTTGCATCACAGTATGCGACACAACAATTAACTGCTCCTATTCGTACTCATTCTGCAAACCACTACGAAAGATTATATGAATATGAGGGGCGGGTGAAGTACAACACAGAGTTGACGTAAAGTGTTAATTCTAAGTGAATACTTAGTTGTTACCAAACTCAGTCAATAAGATTATCGACACGGGGAAACTAATACTTCTCGTATTTATTGCAGAGGCAGACCACTGGTCTGAAAAGGAACAACAGTCGGTTGCAAGGAGATGTAATTTCCGTTAAGGTACGATGGATGGGGCGCAGACACCAAGGGTTTGCTGAATTCCAGTCCAAATGGCGTAGCACAGTTGCAAAGGCATTGGCAGTCAGCTTTGGGACGAGTGAACCTGAAATCCTCCACCTCCTCCTCCTGTCTAGATTAATAGCGACAGCCTACATTTCAAAGCAATTATTATTGACCTTCTCTAGACGTCGCCGAGACATTAAGAACTTTCCAATAACTTTGAATTCATGAGTTTGTAAAAAGCACTAAGAAGTCATAGATATAAATATTTATCTCAATACAGTCATCGATTCTCTATAGTTGTCATTGGCCTCACAAACTCCATTCACTAATTTCACTCGTTTCAAGCCAAACATTGATGCAATTCTCAGTAATTGATTGTACATATCCTACAAGGTTCTCCTCCCCTTACGCGACTTTTGTGTGGTCAGTGAGTCTTAAGTCGCGATATCCTTTCACAACGTTAATAATTAACATTAATGATCGTTACCAATAGTCTTAATTATTTCTATAATTTATTTCACCTGGACGGCTCAGGAGAATATGGTTTATCAAAGTATCTGTTTTACACTACACGCAAAGAGTATTTATTATCCAAAGACACTCAGAAAGCGTAACCTTCCACAACTCAAAACGCTTAATATTCCATGTGTGCATCCATAACACTCTAAACGTTCACAATGAAAATTTAAATTTAATTACAGTAAACCAGTGCAATTCCCTTTAATTATATGCTCGTCGCTAAGCTTTCACGCAGTTTAGTCTTCAGAATTACCATCACGAAACCGATAACTAACGGATAACGAACACTATCCACAAATCAGATACCTAACACATTCAAGTTGTTCGAACGCCTGCCAAAGACGACGTTATTGCACATACTGCTTCAACATCGCATCTATTGTGTCCCAAAAGCGTTATCGTTCCTTTTATGGCTTGGAGGTAAGCATGGACGAGCTGTATATATCGTGTCCCAAGTGAGAATGGAGTGTACTTTTAAGACTGCATTAATTTCTTCCGTGTATTTTCTAACGCATATGTCTTCTAGCCCACCCTGTGAAATTACTTCTTCCTAGAAATATGTAACGCACTATAACTTTCTCATTACGAGCCTTCACTCCATGGCTGTGCCACAAAAATCCAGAGTTGATCAGTTGGCTGTAAATGACTAAATGGTTTTTTTTTTTTTTTTTTTTTTTTTTTTTTTTACGTAAAAGAATGTTAGGCTGCATGGTGGTTTGCAAATTATATTTAGTCGTAACGGAATGAGTCAGTTGATACCAACATACTACATGCAATCAAGAGTTTATAAACCTAAGAGTAAATTTCTACAATCATCGCTTCCTAGATTTACAAACTACTTAAACTTACGCTAAGGACACACACACACACACACACACATACACACTCTACCTCACGTTTTTGAGTGACAGTCATAATGGCGGCATCATATCAGCGGTAATGGCTACAAACCGCCCGTTGGAATATGTTCCCCCATTCTTCCAAAAACAGTAACCACAATTTCCCTAACCTATTCCGAACAGTGGGCTACTAGCAAACTTTTGCAGCCAGCAGCCTCAGGCACCCCAGTTCGGCGCTGCAGCCTCCAAGGTCACGTGTAGGCCATTCAGCCCGTGCCGACGTATCAGACCCGCGCGTCGGGTTTCCTCTGTGCGGAACTCGATGCCTGCCCGTTGCTGCTTTCAGGTTGCTGCTCTGGGCGCCACACACTTTCCTACCTAACGACTTCCAAGCACCATTGTGTTCACACGGAAAGGTGGGGACCAATGTCATTGTTATCAATAAAATTCTGGTTGTTTATAAGAAATATGCTTTTACATTTTTCCTCAATTACCTGAAAACAGACTGCAACTAACAGTCTAACATGACCGGGCGGGAACAGTTTGCCAAGCATCTGGTAGAAGAGGGATGCAGTAGTTAAGAGAATGGGACCGGGTTGTACACAGAACAAGCCATAATTAAAGAGAAAAGAGAACACGAAAGAAAACAACCCTTCAGAAAAAAGATATGGAAGATTAGTTGAACTGAATTGATAGTATATAGAAAAAAGTTACAACATTACAAACAAGTAGAACAATGATAATGTGGCTGAATTTAGTTAATGCTGAATTCAGAATTTGCATCGCATAATACCTGGGGAGACCAGTATAAAGTATGTGTTACAATATGTAAATCGCCAATAGAGAAAGCGTTAGTTACCATTGGATATCAATAGAACATCTTTTCAGAAAGTAGTCTAGGTTGTACCTTATATGGAAGTGAATCGTGTAAGAGTATCATTGTAGACAAGAGAATAGAATATTTTGAAGTTTGGTCTTTCTGAATTGTGGGAAGTAAATGAGTCGGTTGGGTAACTTGTAAAGTGATCAAATATAAGAGGAAATTCCTGTATATAACACAAGGCAACGTAAATAAGCAAACAAAAACTTCTAAAAATATCATTCTGGACAAAGAGATCGAAGCACATTGTTTCATTTTCAATGTGCAGATTAAAACTATGAAACCTGTTGAATTACACCTGGATGTTTTTTACATTGATATCGTCTTTATTATATACCTGCATCGCTTTAGACTTTGTTGCGTTTATTTTCATTGTCTATTCCTTAACTTAGTGTAGTTATGTCTCTTTGAAGAGAGATTTTCATACACAACTAGCACCATGTCGTCAGCAAATGTGATGAAATTTAGCCTCCAGCCTCTTGTGGTTAGACATTCCTTCTATTCATCCAAAGCTCTTCATTGCCAGAGCCTGAATACAGATAGTACACAGCACCGTTGTCGTACTCGTTTTCCAATTTCAAATGTGTGTGGCATGCCATTACTTGTTTTCATGACAGCTTTTTACCTTCTGTATAACTCCTTAAATAGTCTGCTGTCTTTACAACTCCCCTTCAATTTTAGAATTTATACATCACCTCGTATTTAAAGTGGTAAAGTGTTTTCCAAATCTATACAACACACTTATCCTAGCCCTCTTTCTACAGTATATAACTTTCTCTACTCACTCTGCAAGTCCGATATCTTGTTCAAGTTTTTCTCTCGTTCTATACAAGCCTTCCACATAGCTGCCAACTATTACGGATTATCCCTAATTGTTACGGATTTACCACCGTATTTACGGAGGTAGGGAAAGGTCGTAAAAAATTAAGGAAATAAGAGATTTTACGATCTGATGTTTAAAAAAAAGCGGAAAAAGAACTGTTTACATTTCGCTAATCATAATGTTACTAAGGTTGTAAAGATCGTAATGATTTTCTTCCTGAGTACGTAGCAAAGCTGTATGAAACGCAAGGATGTTACTCTAACTTCCTTCAGGAAACGTTGACGATAACATTTTCGCTGGAACAAGTCCCTCCTATTCATCCCCCACCATACCTACCAAATGCACCGGAAGAGTTGCAGAACCTAAATTCTTTGGTCCACAACGAGTACATGGTCTTTGGTCCCAGAATAACAGTCCAAGTGGTTTGCCGGGCGGCGGGAAGTTAGTCAATTCGTTTCGGAACTTTATTGTGGATTTAGAGTTACTTGTTTTTGCAACTAATCTGATTCTTTTAATTTACAATGGTTTTTTCCCATGGAAAGTCATTATATGTGAGTGGAAAGTATCAGAAATGAAGCATTTAATGATCTTAATCAGGTTTGTAATTTTTAAAATATTCTCTGGGCGGGAAAATGTTGTCGGGTACCCCACCCCCTCCCCGGCTGTACGATGTCACCCTTCCTTTGGCCCGTAGCATGATTACTGACAGCCTCTTCTTAAGGTTGGCAGCTATGCTTCCATCTACTTCTTCCATCTCTTCCGTATTTCGTCCTCGAAAGTAGCTGGGTCTACTATCCATTTACAGGCTTGAGTCCACTCTGCGTAGCTGCTTAGGCTCAAATAAAACACTTCTGACAATAGTGAACTAACAACCTAAAAACCGTAAAAAGGTTGAGAGACCAACTTTATACCATCGTCACTTAACAGGAATTATTTCCATTTACTCAGATACGGTGCACTATCTGGCAATTTACTCATATGTATTTAATTTATAACACATTCTCTAAAGCTGTAGACCTGAAAAAAATTAACAACTTTAGTTTTTACCTGTAAAATCCTTGACTTTATCGCACCTTCATTTGTATAGCTTCACAAAACCATCTTGCCCATACCTGTGTAAAAGTGGTATTATAAAGCGGCTACAGTGTAGTTTTGGTCCCACGCAAACCGCTATTTGCATTCTGTTCAGCGACCAACTTGTGGATCGCCGTGTGCCGATATCCCTGCAGTGTTGCCCGTTTGGGTCTGCCCCGTACCTGAAACACAAAAGTGATGCTCTCCCCCTCACTGTCCCTCTGCGCCAAACTGGTTCTATAGGATGCCCTGGCAACAGCCCTCCGGGCGCAGTCGCTTTTCACCCGCTGCTCTGCCAGCCAGTGGCAGTCTCGGCGGGGAACGCCCGTTTCCGCTTAAATAACCTAAAATGTTTCTATAAAAACTTAAACATATGTTCCAAACATTCTTTTATCATGGGGTAAAGAGTTTGGAAGCATGATGGCATAATCTCTTACGTCTACATCTTACTTACATCGCTCTTCCGCAACATTTTGATTATTTTCTTATTTTCATAACAGAAAACGCCGTAAAAGAATTTTGTCGTCATTAAGATAATAGAGCTTTAAAAAAATCGTGGAAAGATAGCTGTAATTTTGATCCAGTAAGAGTAAAGTATTTCCCCACTGCATAACTTTGCTACTCTTCCCGTTCTTACATACATAAACTGACTGCTGCCCTCCATTAACGGGCATTGTTATCTGCAAACAACAATTCTTCAGTCGAGTCATTCTGGGCGACTAACAAACGAATTAGAACAGAGGTTATTAAACAAAAAGTTATCGACAGACTGTAAAGTTACAGTAATATATAAAATTATGGCAGATGTAATTTTCCCTCTTCCAGTCCATCCAGTACAGAAGACACTAACATGCTTGAATAAATGTTAATAAGTACTATAAAAAGGTAAGAACTAGCTAAAAGAAGAAACACATAAAAAGAATCTTTGGAAGAATGTGCTTAAAAACATTTCAAAAAGAGCACTACTATCCGTATCCTACTACAGCGCTGTCACTGCTTTAGGCACATATACGAGTACATAGCCGAACACAGATGTCCTAAACAAAGCAGTTTCGTTGACTAGTTCCTTCATTGAAGGAAGGGGAACAGAGGCCGATGCTAAAAGTTTCACCGATTACTTTTGGCAGAGATGGCGGCATGCTGTATTTCCGCAAAGCTTTTCATAAATGCACAAGTCTAAATCAGCACGTAAAGTATCCGACTATAGCCGAAGCCATAAAGTTCTACCTGATTATCTTTAATCTTCAGCCACTAGTGCGCATCCAGTGACTGGGTTGCGTCCCAGAATGATCAAGCAGTGATCAGCGCAAACACTTGTGTTAAACACGTATTTTTGTTGGCAGAGTAGCTTTGGGGACACGCGGACTCAGCCAGTTTCTCAGCTCTTTGTTTGCCTCCTCGCTGGACTGTTTTTGAGAGCTGCGTTGGCTACCTGCAGGTGGCCCAAGGTGGCCTTTGTTCAGCAGGTAGTTTGTTGTTGGGGGAACACACGACATACTAACAGAATCTCTAATGAGAATCTACGATTTAACGTTCCATAGTCTTCATGACGACAAAATTGCAAGTGATTCCTTATCTTAAAAATTTTGCTACTATTGGTGCAGTATGTGTTTTGTGGTCTTGGCCAGTGGTTCCTTACCCTTATAGCTGTCTTGTAATAAAACAGGCTGAAGTAGCTCTATTCTAAGATCTTATACGGCTGCCTTATGATTAATTACAGTATTATTTGTGTAGCTACTCCATCAACTGTTGTCAAAAACAAATTTCAGTCTGTACTACATTTTCTGGTGTATGTCAAAAGTTTCATATAAATGCCGTACTGTCAATTTAATTAAGCCAAGCAACGGCTCTTGACATTTGCATAAGTTAATTACATGTGATGCATTAGCAAACGAAGTGTTCTTTCGAATCTTTTGAAGTGTCGGAAAAAGGTACATGCAAATACTAAAATTAGCAACTTTATCAGAGTGTATAGTTTTACGAATAAACAATCGTAGAATTATCAGTTCATAAAACCGTTTCATAATCAGTCGTTAGTAGTTTGTTTCGGATCAGTAAGTGATGGAATCTCCTAGACAATTGCAAAATGAGGGAGACACCATCCTGATAAATGTTCTGCCAGTGATGTCTAAGCCTAGTGTAAAGCTGATACAGACGCTGGATGTCGTGTACCTTGTCCAAACTTTTCTTTGGTCATCCCCGTGGTCAGTTTAGATCAGGGAATGGAGTAGCTCATTGTTGCACCAAAACATCGCCTCTCAACCAAAGACTGCACATCGTTTTGAATGTAAAAAAATTGCTTTATCTTCCTCTTACAAAAGTCAGTTTTTGTAATTATCATTATTCCTCTCCAGACCATAGTAGAAGCATATTAAATATGTGTGAACCTTCCGAAGACTTCACTTTTCTTTAATTGTGGTGCGAACTGAAACTTTATTCACCTGTAAAGAGAACTTGTGCCTATTGATCCAATGCCTGACGAGCATACTTTCCGTGATTGATAGCGGGTAACCATAAAGGTAGATAATCTTGAGAATCAGATGTATAGTCTGAAATGTTGATCATACGTACAGTAATATTCACTCAGTCAGTTTTATAATTTTGTCATTTTGTTAAAAATTTGTAAGTTTTCGTTAGACAATTTTGATGACGCTCGAACGTCTGCAGTGAGTTAGATGTGTCAAGTGTCTTAAAACGCGATATGACCCTCACATTGCGCCGCTCCCGTTGGAAGATGCTGTACAATTACTAGATACGGCTGTTTTGTAAACAGTGTCGCGTATCGCTCTCCGCGTATCCGTGGAATGTTGACCTCGATGCGCTACATACCTGTATCGTTTGCAACCTTGCCGCCCATTACAGAGTGCCTAGGGTTGCGACATTTATATGGAGGCTGTTGCCTAGTCTTCCTTGAAAGAGCCTTCTAGCTTAGACACGTGAGAACGTGTTTGGGAAAACCGGACGAAGAGAGGCTGTACTTTCCGGTGCTAAACATGTAGAGAAATCCACCCACAGGCTACGTCATAGAAACACACATGCTGAAACTTCTTGTTGTTTGTCGGGGCAAAAGTTATAAAACGTAAGTGTCGCTGAGTGCATCACTCGATCGAGGGGGCGTGGCCGGCTACCTGATGATCACGGCGATCACCATAAGCACGACACCATGCGCAGGAAAAAGGTTGTTGACTTTCATTCAACCGACAGAAAATTGTTGCTTCGGTATTAGATAAAAACGAAAGGCATATTAGTCCAGTTGTAGATCTTACGTAGATCTTATTCTCCGTGTCTGACTGGTCTTCCATGTCCCTGTCGAATATTTTTTGTTCTGTTTAATTAGTATTTTACAGGCTTATTTCTTGTTACAGACCAACTGACGTCACACATTTTTCAGTTCTTTAGAGATACTTCACGATTTGAATCTCCCGTCTCCAACGTCTGAAGATTTGTTCCGTTGGAAATAATTTTCCTGCTAGGTATTAAAAGTGAATCTTTGCAAACGTCACCAATCAGCTTTCGTGCAAATTAAATTTATGAAACGCAACTTATGGGGTACTCTGATAAGTCTCGAACTCGATTCACCAAGTTTTCCTTATTTGGTGCAGCTGCTCGAAAATGAGGTCTCCAACTCCACTGATGAGCAGCGCCGATGTATTTGACGCTCCGAATGTGTTAACATTCGGGAAACAAATACTCTTCAAAGAAATATCTGATTTAGCGCTCTATTTTTTTTAACATTTCTTCATATAAAATGAATGCTGTTGTCACGGCATGACACACAATCTTCACGATTCATGTCGTAAGTTTTCTACTGCACTGAGTTCCTTTAAAGCTATTCGCTATCTCGTTTACTCATACGTGAGGTTAATAGATTGCGAAAAGTGTAATCGTCTTATTCCTTAATGTCAGCTAATCGTAGGGAGACAGCGTCGTAATAAAGGGTAACATTAGGCTGTCTTAACCGAGATTACGTCTTCAGTCGGTTGGATGGCAAAGGGCTGCAACAAAGTTCCTTGTTCAGCATTTCGTGAATGACGAGATACCGTCTATTTCCTGGGCTTTCCGCAATTTGGCGACAATATTGTAGTCGACACAGGCCGATGTTCGTTTGGAAAAGATTAACCGAAATTAACTGAAAAGCTAAAATACTTACTACAGTATTTAGTCGAATGTAGTTATTTTTCAGCTATCCATTCTCTCTGAAAAGGTTAGTTGGCGGGGTGACACACATTTTCACTTGTTATATCGACGTCTGTAAGGAACCAGTAATTTCACTTTTAGACTTCCTAAATTGGGTAACAATTGAAAATATAGGTATATTTCGATGACTGAAAAAGACGAGCACTTTGACATATTAGACGTAAAAATGGAATCGCCAGCAACTTTAAAATGTGAATGAGAAAGCTGCAATGACAAACCGTCAGGCAGACTGGTGAGCACAATTTTTCTGAGAAAACAATTTACGTAAAATTTGGGTTCTGTATATAGAGTTGTTTCTGCTAGACTATTTTGAGGCCGCGGTGGAGTAGCCGAGCGGTCTAAGGCGTCTCGCTGCGGAGCGCGCGGTTGCTCGCCGTCGGAGGTTCGAGTCCTTCCTGGGGCATGGGGGTGTGTGTTGTCCTTAGGTTAGTTTACCTTAGTTTAAGTAGTTTGTAAGCTACGGACTGATGACCGCGCAGTTTGGTCCGATAGATTTACAAACATTACTATTTTGAGGTTGTAAATTCTCTGTTTGAGATACGTCGAATTGCGCGCCCTGCCTACCGTAGAGATGGTCATAAGCAAAAAACAGGTACAGGGGGGGACGGTAACACTGCGAAGGGAGAGGGTAGTCAGAAACTTTGTTAGTGGTATCTAAACGCTGCAGAACAAGTGCAGTGACGGTGGCGTGTTCGCCTTCTCTGAACTTCCCAACGGCAGGACGGCAGCCAGGATGTTTTGTCGCATCAGCACTCGGCCGCAACTGTTTATCTTGAACATTGATTTCGGAATGGGGTCTTTGGATAGCAAGAGCTCCTTTTTGTAAGAGCCCAGTGTTCACAAGCGACTCGAGAGGCTGTGTTACTCCCTGATATTACCAAGAGGGTTAACTTCTGCCACTAGGCTTAGAGCAAAGATCCAACAATGAACTTACTCCTGCCCCAGACTGTGAATGATTCACGGGATCGTATTGTGCGGATATTATGCAGCGTATGTACCAGCTACCAAGCCATAGCTACAGAAATGTAATGTGTGATCTGCAGTAGCCTTGAACGCTCTGGAGGTCGATATAAACAGTCCAGTCAGTTCTCATCTGCAAACAAGTCTAAGAAATGTTTAATTTCTGAAAATCTTATTTTCTTGTCCACAACAAAATATTTATAGCCAGAAATTTTTAAGAGGTAATGGATCTAAAATGCGAGGTTTTCAACCTAGATCTCCATTTATTTAGATTGATGACTGGTTTCGATGCATTTGGGCATCATATTATGATCTAGAAAAATACACAAACTGCATAAACCACAATTTTAAATATAAATACCTCCAACATTATATTGGTATTATAACAAAATAGTACATACGTGTAGCCCGAATTAACAAAATAGTAGTATTCTTCATAGGTGTGTTGATCATTCCTGTCGTTCTTGCGACTCAACTTCCAAGCTAGTCTTTTTGAATTACCACTTTCTTTCCTAGGTGTGATAGTATATTGGCTGGCGACGTGGCGCGTGAGTGCTTGTACATTGTAATTCTACGCGGCTTTATACGTTTTTATTTTAGTGGAACACTACACAGGCGGCCATCGCAAATGGCCAAAAAATAAAGAATACTTTACGGAAGGAAAATGTATTGTTGCATTGTATGAAACACACAACGTCTGAACTGGGTGGTACGCGTGAAATCCAATGTTGATGCTTTTAACTACAAAATATTTGCGTAATTTGACGCAATTCTCCTTACGTCATCGACCGGCGTTTGACGGAGAGACTACCGGCTCCTAGAAGTAGCTTCCTCCGCTGCTCCGGCAGGTTACAGCTCTGAGATACGAAGTCGAAGGAAGCAAATTGTCAGCAGTGCTCATCAGCCTTCTACCTTAAGTTCCATTCGGACCATTAGGCTTGGACTTTGTTACGCATAAGAACAAATAAATGGAATGTATGTGGTTTATCAAAGGGTGTACTGGGCGCCCACAGCACATTTCTGTTGTGTGTCTGTCACCCTTCACTCTTGAGACGCGCGTTTGCGCAATTCAAACGTGAACGCATGGGATACGAGTGCGGGACGTTTCTCGGGTGGACGTGATTGCACCAGGCATGCAGAGAGACCAGTGCGCGGGTACCACGTGTTTAGTTTCCAACTAGTTCATTGTTTATTTGTGGGGCTTTTCTTACTCCTTGGAAACGTGCAGTACATTGCGCTAAAGGACACGTTGTACAGACGCGTGGACGATCGACTTAGCTACCATCAGACTTACGGTACATTGCACGGCTTTTGGACACTTGACGTCTCATATACTACATAAGCCGGCCGCGGTGGCCGAGGGGACTGAGGCGCTCCAGTCACGGTCTGCACGGCCACTACGGTCGGGGGTTCGAATCCCCCCTCGGGCATGGATATTTGTGCCGTCCTTAGTTGTAGCTAGTTCATAAGTAGTTTGTAAGCTTAGGGACTGATGACCCCGTAGTTAAGTCCAATAAGTTCTACAAACATATACTACATAAGCGCTTTCCAGGCTATCATTAGAGTGTTACCCGCCGTGTAACACGTACGTGGTTAATACCTCCTGTCCGGTTGCACCATAACATCTTTCATCTTTCCACGGCTGTGAAATTCTGAATAAATAAGTGTTGGCACACCCATTTTCGAGAGCTCTGTACAATTACTAAGTAAAGCATTGCAAGCGGAGACTTGAGGAGCAATGCATTGCGTGACATCATAAAGGTGTATGTCCGGGCGTTTGCTAACTGTAGACTCGTAACGATTGATTGAAGTGATTGTCTGAAGACTACGGAAGTCGTATTAGGTTTGTGTGGAGTTCATACTGCCGCTAAGAACTTTTTTTAGCAACCAAATAACTATACAAATAAATAAATAAATAAATAAAGCTTAAAATACACATGGAGAAAAGAATTAATTTTCAAATCTGGAAGGACCTCCACGAATGTGACTACTAAATAGTATGGTGGCTTTCTTAAATGACAGGAAGGCCCAGAAGGTTTCAAACACCAGGACAGGTAGTTGACACATTGCGCAATTGCAGATTTGGCATGCCTGTTGCATAACACAAGGGCAATAGTTGCTCATGTTTTGACGAAGCGCACAGCACTCCCCGAAAGCAGCGTCGCAGCCAACAGAGTCCGGGCGGGCTTCACAGACATTAACCCTACAACTGCTTGCTTTGTGCGTGTGCGGACACTTTGGTGTTTGTGTATCTAGCTGCGATATGAATGAGTGGGCACGTTGAGATCTGCAGTTAATTCCCAGTAATATCGCCATTGTTGCGCAAAAACCTCGTTCCAGATTCTGGCGTAAGTAGGAAGATTATGAAATCTCAGATAAAGACGATATTTGTTTCGTACTAAGGACTCACCGAATTTTCTGTTTCGGCCAGAAATCAGCCGAATGTTCGGCTTTGTCGGTTCCAGCTTTTGTGGACTTGAGGGATGAAGTCGGGTGGAGTTCGGGATGGATTCATTGCGCGTGAAAATTGTATTTTGTTGTTAATCACAATATAACGCAATCGTATCTTGTAGTGATGGTCTTATACCGTGTTTGTAATACTTCAAATTATTCAGCATTGTACTAAATGGAACTGGTTTCATATTGTTTCACTGAAAAGTTTTATTAATGTATTTCCCTCCTTGATAGGGAGGGGCTTTCTTAATAACCAATACGGCTTTAGGAAACATTGACCATGTGGTACACACTTTTTACTTCGAAGCCTCTTGGTCATCAGCACTATATAACAACTTCACTTCTCTTTAATTACTGTAATAAGCAATTGAAAAATAATGTTAACGAAGCGATAACACCCAAATAAATTTTGCGAAGTATGTACAAGGTCTTGGCGGCACGCGAGAAAAATCTGTCTGCGATTGGGCGTAATGTGATTGTCATGCAATGATCGTGCTTTTTGCTTACATATGAAAGGTAGGGTAAACTTTAAATGTTAGTTCTATATACGGCGTCGTCAGCAATAAATGTATCGTAATGAAAACCTGGACTTTATTTTGAAGAGAATACCTACTCGTAACTACTTGGTATACTTTCAGCAATTCTGCTTTCCACTTTCTTTAGAAATGCAAAGCGTTACGATCACTAAAAGACAAACAGACATAGTAATTAACAGGTACGAGGTATTCGTATGTGCTGGCTCACAAGTTCAAGATAATGTGTGGTTGGCTTAGTATACGCAGCTGGCGGATGGAAAGCTTAGGCCAGTAAATCTGTACGCCTGCTATGCCATCTTCTACGTCTACGGACTCCTGGTTAGCGTTAACAAGCACATAAGAAGACGTAGTGCAGGAAGCGGATCTTGCAAAATGAGAGGAAACTCGTGATTCGCGATATAACGTAAATTTACCGAAATTTGAACTTAATTCCATAAGTTTCGGTTTGGGCTGCAACCAGAAGAGGGGCCGAATATTCTGTTTCGGTCGGAATATAATACGAACGTTTCGACTGGAACTTCGTATCGTTATTTATCTTTACATCACTCCTAGCGGCACAGAAAAGTCGTTCCTCAGTAACATTCTAAAAATTAATTATGCAAGAAGACTTCGAAGTATTCTTCGTGGATAGAATAAAACTGTCATTGAACCGCATGAAATAATAAATATAAAGGTGAATATCTTTGAAAACATAATAGATTGATTCATATAAAGGTCAGTCTAGACTGCAACATTTTAATTTATTTGGTAACCGGTTTCTGCCACTTAAATGGCCATCTTCCGACCGCAACTGTATAATGTTGGTCGCCGGTTGATCTCAGCTGGAGCTGCATAAAAAGTTGACTGTCGACATTCAACCTTTTAGGCAGCTCCAGCTGAGAACAACCGGTGGCCAACATTACGGTTGAGGTTTGAAGATGGCCGGTTACGTGGTTGAAACCGGTTACCAGAGATTTTTTACATTCGCGATCTAGAATGACTTCTATATGAATAAATGTAAATAATAATTGTTAGTGGAAATAATAATGTAAGACGAAGCCGCGAGATACAGGTGGTTCGAGTTAAGGAAGTGAGGCTTTCTGAGTGTCTCAGCGGTTTAAAACAGGGAGCGCGGCCGACTGGCCAGGTATTGCTTCCATGCTCACGTGGGCCGGCAGTAGTCGGCTAATGGTAGCAGCCGACCGCTAATAGCCAATTTGTCGAGTCCTGTGCTTCTAGTGCCGCTGCATTATACCTACAGATTCCACATTCATTAACATTCTCCCAATATAATAAATTTTCCCGGTAGTACTAGTGACTTGTAATTACGCATATCCTATTTCAGATTTTCTTAAATATATAAAATGAGACATAGGAGCATTTCAGACACCAGCGTGCAAGCAAAGCACGTTAGAAGCAACAATGCTGCACACACACACGAATGTTTCGCCATAACCAATTTAGTTAAGCAAATTGCAAGGTGTCTATGATTTGTGAATTCACTATCACGATTCCGTTGTTTCCACATAATTTGAGCCTGACTTTGTGGAACTGAAACTTTTATTTATTGAGGCACTTCATTCACGTGACAAGTACAGAACCTTCAGGCTTCTTAAATCCAACCGCGTATCTTTGAATTAACACTGCAGTGTATATAGTACGAGAGTAAATGAAGGCGTGGCTTAAGTTCTCATTAGTGTAAAGTGTAGTGTGAGTAGTGACATGTGGGAAGAGGAAAAAGAATAGGACATGATTACTTAAAATTTGACAAACTATTTCCTGGTTTCCGCATTGGACAGAAAAACAAACACAACTACAATATCTACATACATACTCCGCAATTCACCGTAAGGTGCGTGGCGGAGGGTACACTGTACCACTACTAGGCATTTCCTTTCCTATTCCACTCCCAAATTGAACGAGGAAAAAAAGAATGCCTATATGCCTCCGTACGAGCCCTAATTTCTCTTATCTTGTCTTTGTGATCTTTACGCGAAATGTAAGTAGGCGGCAGCAAGATCGTACTACACTCAGCTTCAAATTCCGGCCCTCTAAATTTACTTAACAGAAATTCACGAAAA
Source organism: Locusta migratoria (assembly GCA_026315105.1). Taxonomy (NCBI): domain Eukaryota; kingdom Metazoa; phylum Arthropoda; class Insecta; order Orthoptera; family Acrididae; genus Locusta; species Locusta migratoria. The sequence continues at coordinate 105,606,632 of CM048749.1, read as the reverse complement.
GAGCGTCGTCTTTCTTCCAGCGATCCCCAATTGAGTTGCCGGAGCATTTCCGTGACACTCGCGCATTGGTCGAACCTACCGGTAACAAATCTAGCTGCTCGCCTCTGAACCGCCTCTGTCTTCTTTCAAACCGATCTGCTGTGGGTCCCAAATACTTGAGCAATACTCAAGACGTGGTCGTACAAGCGTTTTATACGCGGTCTCTTTTACAGGTGAAGTACATCTTCCCAAAATTCTCCCAATAAACCGAAGTCGGCTGTCTGCCTTACTCACAACTGTCCTTACATGCTCGTTCCATTTCATATCGCTCTGCAATGTTACGCCTAGATATTTGAACGACGCGACCGCATCAAGAAGCTCACTACTGATGCTGTATTAGAAAATTATAGGATTGTTTTTTCTACTCATGCGCATCACCTTACATTTTTCTACATTGAGAGCTAGCTGCCATTCTTCGCACCAACTAGAGATTTTGTCTAAGTCAACCTGTATGCTATTACAGTCAGCAGAATCTATGCCGACAATATGCATAAATCTGTAATTTCTTAAATCGAGGTTAATTTACATTATTGGAATGAGATTTAAGTTGAAGAGTAATTTGATCCGCGGAGGCTTAACTAGTGAACCGAAGCTGTTTAAGAAAGATACTGTCAAAATGTTGGATGTCTCCCATCTGGTATGATGGCGGGTATCTGACAAGTGAAGACAAGTACTGGTCATTATTGGTTGCTATTAATAGCTGATGTGTGTAATATAAATTACTGGAGGTGAAATAGTGTTCATGTTGTTACAAAAATCGGAAACATGATTCCGTACTTGAATTGACTGTCTTTTCTTTTTGTTGCAGGTAATGAGAGTTGTCGGACGCTGGCTGCGTTGTGTGTAAGTACTCTTGTGTCTGGGCGGTTGCTCTGGCCGTTGGGATGGGCGGGGCCTGCCACGCTGGTCAGCACGTAACCGCCGTCTATTTCTGCAGTGGGCGGCTTGGCTTGGCTTGTCGGTTGGCACCTCCGGACGTCACACTGACAGCCGGCCGAGGCGGTTAATGTGATGCATTCTGCGGTAAACGAAAAAAATCTCCCATATATTACAGGGGCGAATTATCATTTTGAGTTCCAGCTGCCACAATTGGAAACATCTGATTACAAAACAGCACCTCGCGTAGTAAAATTGTAGCTTACCGCATCCGTAAATGTGTTACCTAACCATATTGATGAAAGATACTACTGTCTATAAAAAGGTTACCAGATCGTCAGCTATTGATGCAGGGAATGGCACTTGGTCTTAACCCGTAACTGGTACAACTGAAAATTGTTCAAATGTTTGTTAAGCTTATGGGACTTAACTACGGGGTAATCAGTCCCTAAACTTACAAACTACTGATCAACTACCTTATACTAAAGACGGCACAAATATCCATGCCCGAGGGGGGATTCGAACCCCCGACCGTAGTGGCCGTGCAGACCGTGACTGGAGCGCCTCAGACTCCTCGGCCACCGCGGCCGGCCTGCAAATTGTAACGCTTAAGATACACATGGGGTCCTTTGGACCCATATAAGCTTTGAGTATGTTTTGGTTAAAACAGATGTAATTTAAATATTACTACGGTTTTAAAAGAACATTTCTCATTTATGGTTATAATTAAAGACGCTACAAAAAGAGACAGTGTTTCAAAAAATGTTCAAATGTTTGTTAAGCTTATGGGACTTAACTACGGGGTCATCAGTCCCTAAACTTACAAACTACTTATGAACTACTTACAAACTAGGACGGCACAAATATCCATGCCCGAGGGGGGATTCGAACCCCCGACCGTAGTGGCCGTGCTGACCGTGACTGGAGCGCCTCAGTCACCTCGGCCACCGCGGCCGGCTAAGAGACAGTGAGCGCATAAACTATACAATGTGAAATACATACTTTCTCAAAGTCCTACACGTCAGTTATAAATAATAAGGTATACAATTGAAACTTCACATTTAGACACTATGCTTTACAACTGTAAACAAGAAGAAAAAAGTTCAAAAGCAATATAAAAATTTCTAAAAGCTTAACTTTTAGAAAAAATTTAGTTTGACAATTTCAGCCGCATGACCATGTGATATATGAAAATAGTACACAATAGCAGTACTATGACAAAAATTTAGTTTTCAGTTATTCAGCCCATTTACCAGTACATTTCATTTATTCAACTAAACTACATAATCAGTTTGGACATAAAACACTGGAACATTCCAAACACAATGGTGATAGACGTCAACAGACTCCCGTGATGCTTTGATATCTTTCATAGATGGGCACACTGAGAATGTTTTCCTCTTTGATTTAGTAGCACAAGCTTCACTGTTACCTTAGGATGTTGCTTATGCCTTGGAGAGAGTCATGCCGAAAATATCAGAAAAATGCATTTGACATCTTTTATAAAAAATGGTAAAGCCAATCTTCGTTTCATACAATCACGGACGAGTTGCGTTCCAAATTGAATAAGGAATTATCTGTGTGTCACATCAGTATCTCCTTTCACTTGGTACAAAACAAAAGCATTTACACCTGCTATATCTAGCGTAGTGTAGATGACTGCCATAGGAAATTGGTTCGTTCAGATCATCTTTAATATCATCCTCGTTCACTACTGTGAAGCATTGTACCATAAATCGAAGATACTGAAAACAATGTCACGAAAAAACTTTCAGTAAAGGTACACCCGGATCCTCGAGACCCGATCACCTGAATAGACACAAAACTGTGACACACTTGCAACAATGTCGTGGCCTGGTAGCCAACTGAATGTTAGGAGAGTACATGGAGAGGCAATACTATGACACACAACAGAGCTAGAAAAAAGAAATTTCGTTCGGGTCCCTGGGACCCAAATGTACCAGTTACGTGTTGAGGTTAAAGGTAACGCTTAGCAAGTAAACCAACAGGTCTACTTCACTTACATTTCGCTTCTGGTGCCACTTCACTGGAAATGCTCAACTAAAGTAAAATAGTTTAGAATAATCTCAGCGACGAAAAATAGATCTTATACCTGTAACCATTGTTGTTACAAAAGCAGATATTAGGCATAGATTCATTTGGAGACTCGCGGGGAACCGAAATACCTTTACGAAAGAAGTGACTTACACAAGGAGCCAATCTCCAGTCTGGATATCTTAGTAAGTAGGATTAATAGAAGACAATATCCAACGAGAACCTGTGCCTTTCGTCTTCGAATCGCTTAGTCGACTCAACAGCGTAACGAAATTGATCAAGATACTTTTTCACTAGAAATTGTAGTTAGAAATTAAAAAAACAAATGTTCAAATGTTTGTAAATCTTATGGGACTTAACTACGGGGTCATCAGTCCCTAAACTTACAAACTACTTATGAACTACTTACGAACTAGGACGGCACAAATATCCATGCCCGAGGGGGGATTCGAACCCCCGACCGTAGTGGCCGTGCAGACCGTGACTGAAGCGCCTCAGCCCCCTCGGCCGGCAGTTAGAAATTACGGGAACTACTTCCATTATAAGCGTCACGAAATGACGATGACGAATAGTGACAAGAGACTTCATACGAAGCTTCGTTCCGCCCACCTTTTAGGAATGAGAAAGAAGGAAGAAAGTGGACCAGAATCACATCCGCGGCTCACAGAGAATGGACATACATGTTCACAGAAAAACGAAATAGACGAATTCCTCGCTAAAGTGCAAATTCTTCAAAATTTGCATCTGATTCCCATCATTCGCTTAATGCTTACTGAATGACTGGCTTGTTTAACATGTCATTACTAGTTAGTTTAGTGAGATTGATTTTTTATGAATATCTTCTGGAATGTTAAGAGACGTAAGTACATTTCGTCACAAAGAGATGAAATTGCAGTAGTCTACAGTTGAAGTAGGTGAGCCGTTAACAACTTTTACAGCCACTAGCGAAACGCTTGTTAAGTAGTATCCTGCGTACCACGTGCCAAGGCTTCTGTGGACGCTCAGAAACCGGATAAACAAAACACATTCTGGAACGCTCGTAGACAGTGAAAAACTTAAGTTCTACCAGAAGAGAAGCTAAATTAATTATGTAAAAGCTTACAGTAGTTTCGGTTATACGTTACAAAAGGTTTCTAACAATGAATCTATTCATGTGGAGAACAGCGGAAATTTTTGCAGTCGTTAAGCCTGGCGAAAAGGGTATTTTCCAGTGTTAAAAATATGGTTTGCATTGTAATTCTGAATGATTATAACATTCAGGTAGTATTTTCGCTTATTACTCTTAAAACATTTTTTGTACGTAATTAAAGCTTAAAAATAATTAAATTTCACGATTAGATCAGGTGATCGAAAACGCTCTGCTATTGGCTGAAGTACTGGTGACGTCACAGACCATAGGACGCGGCAGGTAGAAGACGGAGCTGCAAGGTTATTCTATACGCTTTGAACCACCAATATTGGTATGAGCGATGAAAGAAGAGAGGACTTGCTCTTATTCTGAATGAATACGTGAAAATCAAAGCAACTACCGGATTCAAAAGTACATTGTTCGAGGCTGAATATTAAGCTCATAAAAACCAGAGAACAAGAGATACAATCAGGCAGGCACCAGAATCACAGGACTCGGGAACACAACTCTTAAATCGATTATTGCATTGCCTTCGCTGTTATTGTTGGCGCTGAATTGGTGATATGTCGATGGTCTCGATGAGGCTGATATAATATGGACTGTTTCGCTGTTTCTTTTTAGCCACGATATTGCCATATGCAAAAACGTCTCTCCCATGGATTGATGAGAGTAAAAAAGAAGAAATAAATACTATTGTTGTCTTCGCTCCTAAGACTGGCTTCATTCAACTCTCCATTGCAACCTGTGACGGCCTCTTCATCTCTGAAAAAAAAAAAAAAAAAAAAAAAAAAAAAAAAAAAAAAAAAAAGCAGCAACACATAGGATTGAACTTACTTAGTTTTTGTCAACGTCAGCGACCTTTACCCCCACCCAACCCAACCACTCACCGCACAATCCCTCCAGTAGTAAATTGACAATTGCTTGATGACTCAGGATGTGTCCTTATCAATCGATCTTTTTTTTTTTTTTTTTTTTTTTTTTTTTTTGTCAAATTATTGTGCAAATTTTTCTCCCCAATTCTGTTCAGTACCTATTATTAAACTACTTATTTTGCCTTCAGCGTCCTTCTTTAAATAAAATTATATGAAACACTTGCTTCTTTCTCTTTGTAGAAGACAAACATCTTTCACTATAAAATTGAGGATTTCCACGATACTTTTCTTGCCTATAAAGAACAAACTGTAATGGCTTATTAGCTTTTTCGTTTACGCTTACGGTATTAACTTACGTACTGTTCTCAATAACGTAGATTGTAGCCTACATCGCCATTATTCTAACAGTGCTATGGCGTAATTGACGTTGGTATTTCAGTTTATCCTTACTGATTTGCATTCACTCTAACATAACTAGCAGTTAAATTTCATAGAAAGTATAGAAAGTACTTGTATTCCCAGAAATGTATTTAGAATTAATATTCTAAAGGACAGTGTGTTTGATTTTTAAATATGTTGACGCACTTCTGTTATGTATATGGTTGTAATATGTAAAGTAATTTGATACGATTACTAACAATGTTCTTAGTAATTTCTGCCTTCCTATTTAAAGTCTTCGTTGCTTTACAGTTATACATGATATATTTAGACCTTGATATGAAAGCACGCAATTCTTAGTGTGTAACGTTTAAGACGATAAGACAAACTGTTTCTCGTGAGACAGCGTTACTGATGGGATGCAGATGTCCGGCATTTATTCATCCAGTATTTGGAAGTCAGTTCTTGGCGACTTACAGTAAACTTCATCCATTGTTTCTAAACTTTATCTGGCCTACGTGCTTCACGTCAAATGATTTAATACACTAATTGAGATGTAACGTGAGGTTTGAAGCTTTTTCATATATGGAAGTTAGTCTTTAAAGAACCTGGGATTTCACTGTTCACTAAGAAACAAGCACGCGAAACGCAATTAGTCTTTCTTAGACCACCTCGCTGAACAGTTTCTTGCACAGATTCCACCCGTGACACTCAGGCGAGCGGAAGAGCAGATGGTGCTGCTTGTACATCGTGCCAGAACAAAGGACAGGCGCGGCACTGCTGCCACCACGTGTACGCTGTGCGAGCTCCCAAAGATAAACAGCAGCAGGCTGAGGCACCGCGAAGGCGCGTTGCTTGCCTGTGTCACGTACGCCGTAATATGTTTAAGTTAGGGTTAGCAGAGTTTTTCTCATTGCTAGTAAGTCAAGATTTATTTAAAGGAATAGCGTCGCTAATGCGAAGAGAGGTGAGGAAATAAACAGATGAAAATAATTGAAAAAGGGAATAGAAGAAACCATCGAAGCGGTTGTTGTTGTATCCTGCCTAGCACGTGGCGAGACTCGTGCAGACAACGATAAACAAAACTAATTCTGGGGCCGTTACGACTGACAAAAAAACGAACGAGCTAAGCGCGTTCTCCAGAATCTAAACGTTATTAATGTTGTACGATGTTGCAGCTGAAATATTTTCGATGCAAATGTTTGTAACGGTCATGTATTCCAAATTTTGTGCAGCTATTCAGCACTATGAATGTAGTGAATATACAGTCCAAATTCTAGTATGTGCTGTTAAGAGCTCAGACATTATGAAGTGGCTTAGCTATAAGAAAAAAAGCGCCATTCCCTAGCATGAATTATTACTCACACATTTATCCATGCTATATGTTTCTATGGTAAAGTCGAAATTAACCTTTTAATGCATGAATTTTTATTGAAGCTATAAAAACTAATAACACGATCAATATATAGTGAGTATATACTGAATAATATTTTTAAAAATCCTTAAAATTATTATGCACTATTAGCAACAAATAGCTCGTCAGCATGTACCCGATGCAGTAAATATAACTATTGTGCATGATCTTTCTTTAAAGTAAGTCATAATGTAACGGTAGTGTGTGATTGACTACTTTTATATGGCAAAGAAGGAATACTAAAGTAAACATACGCACATGGTACGAGTAACTCAATGCAACTAACTGTCGAGTGATTCACTAGCACAACTTACAATTTCTGTGACGTGCATCTTGCATATGTAACACTGTATACAAGCAGCTACAAATGAGTTTGATAAAGGAAAAATTAGGTATGTAGCTGATAAACTACACTATGCATTAAAGGATTAATAACTTTCTCAATGTGGGCATTTTTGCTGTAAAAATGTTACGGTGGTCTAATCGTCAATTGGTGTCAAGTTCGATGAGTTCATGATGCCACATGTATATGTGGACAAATTAGCCACTATTTACGAGTGAAACGGATTAGCAAATTGTCATAATTTCATACGTACTGAAATCGCGTACGTACTTAGGAAGAAACTGTGCCGATTAAAAATGTGCATCCCTGGCGGGAATCGAACCCGCGACCTTTGGATTAGAAGTCCAACGCGCTATCCCCTGCGCTACAGGGACTGGCACGCCAACAAGTTCTGGCAGCGTCAAGTCGTTCCGCAGCGGGCCGCGCCGCCTGGGCGGGCCGTTATCGCGAAGTCACTGCTGACGTAGCGGCGCGCCCGGCGCGTTCACGCTCGCTCCTACTTCGCAACTGTTGCCGCTGCCTGCCACGGAATACATGCAAGTAGTGGCATTTGATACGCCACCATTACTTGAGAGATTTGATAATGGCATTTCTAATTAAATGGCTGGCTTGTTGTCTATATTTCATAGCTACAACGTTTAAGAGATTTCGACGCCGCGCCGTTGGAGTAATCCTATGGTGCAGCTGTCATGGTGATTCCTGAGACCACACATCTCTTTAAACTTCGGAAACTTAAAAAAATTGTTGTAAAGTCCAATTATACTCTACATTGTTGTTCTACTTGGTCCATACCACCGAGTAGAGATAGATGATACCTAGTAACTTAGAAAACCTGCATTGTTTGCCTCAATATATTTTCCCATGTTAACCCTTTCGGACCCTCTGGCTACAAATGTGTACATAACTTCTACGGTGTCTAAGATGGTTCAGAAGCGTTTTTTATCAATGGAAAGAACATGTATACGACACCTGTGTGTTCAATCATTACATCATGCACAATTACTGCCACCTGCGGGAGATCACTATAAAAATATTAAGAAGCGGGTGTTGCACAGCGCAGCAGTTTGCGAACTTCAAAGAACACGGAAATTGTGGGTTACTTGTATTCCACTGTATAATTGAAAGTAGTAATTGTTATTTTGCGATGTAGTTATTGAACGATCAGTTTATTTAGTACAACAGTTGGTACTACAAAATTAATTTAGTCCTTTAAAAAGCCTTGTTTTCAGTACACGCAGTGTTGTAGAATAAAATTGGGTGCATATAATTGCATAAATCTTGCTTCTAAAATCATTGAAAATTTAACTTAGGGGTATTATAGCATTAAAAATAATTTTCTTGAGAGAGAAAAAAGTCAGGTCTGAAAGGGTTAAGGATGATTGCTTTATCTTGAGCAAATAAATCGTTTTTTATTCACTGAAACATGTTCCGTATAAGTTTCTCCATCAGTGGTATTTTATTATCTTAAAATTACATTTTGTATTCTTTGCGGCTGTCTGACATATGCACAGTGGGCCTTGTAAACAGTGAAACAGCCTCTCAGCAAGTACAGTGCTACTACAATCTGTGCTATTAACAATTTCAAGGAAAATAAAGGTTTAACGTTCCGTCGACTGCGTGGTCATTAGAGACGGAGCTCACACTCGGATATTTGGTTGAGGTTGGGAAAGGAAATAGAACTTGCCCTTTCAAAAGAACCATCCGAGTATGTGTCTAGAGTGATTTAGGGAAATTATGGAAAACCTAAATCAGGATGGCCGAAGATGGATTTGAATCGCCGTCCTCAGGTTTGTGAGTCCTCTGTGTTACCATTGCGCCACCTTGCTCGGTGTTTCAATGTAAGAAAACCACAAAAATGACATACCGTGCGACATTATAGCTGAGCTGCCAATTTCATATTGCCACGAAGAATACAAAATGTAATTATTATAAAGAACATTCCACTGATGATAGAGAAACATCTCCAAAGCAGGTTTGGGTGTGGAAAAATTGTTTGCTCGAAGCAGAAGCATTTATGTTTATCATACGTTAGTAATCATACACGAGAAAAATAGGAGCTTCAACCTAAAATTATACACTGTTCTTTTCAATTTTTTAAAGGAAAATACTTGTATTGAAACAATGTCATTTCGGTACAAAAATTACTAGCATCAGATAGCCTTGCTAGCTTAGCGGCTTGCAAAGTAGGCGGTAAAATCTTTATTAATCTCTGAAAACAACACTTCAGTAGATAATTACGCACCTAAGAGTACTAAATAAAACAAAGGATATGAATTGGCCCGTTATCGAGGAATTACTACAACCACAGATTTATCTCTGGCCATCTACTGCTTTGCTGTAGGCACCGTGTAGTGTGCAGAGACTTCAGACCAAAAGATCACGTTACATACCACGACAAAGCTGTAGGACTATTTGGGGTTTTGCATCTTTGTGAAGTGCCGAGTAGCACTTTGATTCGCAATCTACGTTAAAATTGTATGTCCCCATGAACGGAAGAAGGCAACAAGCTTATTAAATCACTGTCGTGTTCAAACCACTCTCCGGATTGATTGCTTTTTAGGTAAAAATAACGCTTCAGATTTTGTTCATTGGACTATTGGCCCACAGCAGTTTTTTTCAAAGCTATAACAATAGTGTTGCTTCGCTTTGTAAATATCGACGCATTAAATGAATACTTCTAGGCCTGGGCTAGAAGAACATGATTCGAAAGTTCAAATCATTGGACGCTCTTGCCGAACTACGTTAGCACCAAGATCAGATTTGAACCTGTGTGATGTCTGGTTGTTTCGTTAACTGATGGTCAGGAATTATCACTGGTAGAGTTTACACACGTTGGAGGTCATACATGAACTTAGTGAGGTAGGTAGCTAAGATCCCGTTTGAGATGTTTCTGGCAGCAGTTGAGTAAAACATCTGTCGCGGTTTTAGCCTATGATGGATCAGATAATCATCACTATGAGCAAAGTTGGTAACATGTTTAGCAACTAACAAATGTTAGCCTCAAATGGAAATTAAAATGTGATTGTGTCAATTCTTTATTCGTTATTTCTATGCCCTTAAAAATGTTTCAAGGAAGTTCCATGAATGCTCCCACGATGACTCGTTTTTTACAGTCATGTATACAAGTAGAGAATATTTGATTGTAACAAACCCTGTACAATAAGCAATCAATTTACTGGCGCCGTTGTAATTCCGTCATATAGCAAAGGCCTTGTTGAACAGTTAAAACAGCATAGTGTACCGGTATTGAAAAGGTGTTGATGTAAAATGAGTTTCAGTAACGCTAAAAAAAGGATAATGTTGTATAGTCGAATTAAATCGGGCAGTGTTCGGAAATCAGACACAAGATGACAAATTTTGCTATTAGGGGAGCGAAATAAGTGACAGTAGCAGTTGTAGAGGAGACATAAAAGATAGCACCAGCTTCAAAACGTTCTCCTGAAGAAAATAAAATAATAATAATAAAAAAAAGAATGTTACCATCTACGAGTAATATGAAGAGATAAAATCTTTTTAACCTTTAGTATGGAATTTAATGGTTTATGGAAGTGAAAAGTAGAGAAATATGTTCAGGAGAATGTAAAAGATAAATGTCGTGGAAGAAATCGTTAGGTTTTATAAAAGACTTGCCAGTCACTATGTGCCACCAAACTCATTGGCCACGGAGTTACTTTGCACGTCACCAACCCTGCTGGAGGTACTGAGGCCCACGGTTCAAATTAATGTAGTGGATTTTATAAATAGATATGACGATGATAAGTGTAAAGGTTTTTATAGCTGTGAACCCCAATCGTGAAAAATTAATTCGAATTCATCAAAAGTTATTTGTCCAGAGTTTTTATCAGAACAAACCACATTTCTTTGGAAACATACTATTTTGATTCTCGGTGTGACTCGTTTTGTTCTGTGCAGATGATGCCGTCGTTTATCCTCGAGTACAGTCACCAGGAGGTCAAAAGCAACTACAGAACGACGTAGATATCTGCATGGTGCGAAAATTGGTAACTAACCCTAAATAATGAAAAGTGCGAAGTCATCCACATGAGTACTAAAAGGAATCCGCTAAACTTCGTTTATAAAATAGATAAATCAAATCTGAAGGCCTAAATTCAACTAAACATCTACGATTTAGACTGAAATTGGAATGAATACTTAGAAAATGTTGTGAAAATGGCGAACCAAACTCTGCGTTTTATTGTCAGAAAACTTAGAAGATGTATCAGAATCAGTAAAGAGACTGTCCATACATTACGGCCGGCCGCGGTGGCCGAGGTGACTGAGGCGCTCCAGTCACGGTCAGCACGGCCACTACGGTCGGGGGTTCGAATCCCCCCTCGGGCATGGATATTTGTGCCGTCCTTAGTCTTAGCTAGTTCATAAGTAGTTTGTAAGCTTAGGGACTGATGATCCCGTAGTTAAGTCCCGTAAGCTATACAAACATTTGAACATACATTACGCTTAACCGATCCGCTTTTGTAGTAGTGGTGTGCGGTAAGGGATGCTTATCCGGTGGGATTGACGGAAAACATCGAAAGAATGCAAAGATCAGCTCGTTTTGTGTTATCACGATAAAAGGGAGAGTGACACGGAAATGGAGTCGGGATCATTACGACAACGGCATTTTTGCGTCGAGACGTAGAAATGATATAAACTTAACTCCGTCCCACACAGTCTTCGAAAGGCCCATGGGGTACCGACCGGCCACCGTGTCATCCGCGTCACCGGATGCGGTATGGAGGGCAGCGCCCGCACTTCCGGCCGTTGCCGCTTTTCGCGAGCGGAGCCGCTGCTTCTCAAGTTGCTCCTCAATTGGCCTAACAAGGGCTGACTGCAGCGCCCACTAAAATGATCGTTAAAGCCAAATAATGATCGCAGTTCGCACGGAGAGATTAGTTTTTTTCCGCATCCTATTCGAAAATGGTTGATATAGTTTGAAAGTGGTTACTATGTAGATGTGCGCTACTTGGCGTGTATTTTATATTTGACTAGGTACTACCAAACTACCAAGGAATCAGTTTAAAGTAGCGATCAGCGGCGTAAGAGTCCGTATCTTGAAATTTCTTCAAAGTAATTAGAACGCCACATTCTGTTTGATCTTCAATTTGAGCAGTGAATCTTATAACCAGCAGCTGTGATTATACTCTGTCTACTGCTGTTTGGCGGAGGATAATCCTACTCCACCATGCTACACTAGTGTCCTCGCTACACCTCCCCCCCCCCCCCCCCCCATACACACACACCTCATCTTACAGTTTCAGGTGCATGGTATTTATACAAGATGTGAGTAGGAGGAAGCAAAATATTGACTGACTGTTCTACAGATATGTGAGTTACGGTTTCTTCACAGTAATCTGTGCTGTGGTATCCATCATTACTCTTCTAGCACCTTAACTTTGGAGCTACATGACCGAAATGTGTCGCTCTTTTTCGCACGTACTAAATTTCCTTATACCTTACTTTCTCTTCGAATAACAATGTCGCCAACTAATCTTATCCTCCCCATGAATTTTAATCGCAATTCGTAGACATTCTTTTATTCAAATGTGCTAAATTTCCTTCTTCATTGAAGGTGTTGTAAGCTACACGAGTGTTCAGTGGGCTAGAAATCCCACGATTTGCATCCCAACTGTTAGTTTTGTGTCCGCCTCCGTATTCCAGTGGACAGCCTGGTAGATTGCCACGCAGGGGGCCCCGAGTTCGATTCGCGGCCGGGTTGGAGGTTTTATCCATCGGTTACTGGGTGTTTATCGCCCTCGTTATCATATCACCGACGCGCAAATCGCCTAAGAAGCGTCACCTAAATACTTGCACCAGGCAGGACGAACACAAACCCCAGCGGGGATCAACGTAGGGGACACTACCGGAGATAGCGAAACCAAATGTTGCCTTAACCTGCGGCGTCATAAAAATAACTGTTATTCCTTAAAGCTTGGTGTCACTCATTAACGCAGACATGAACACCCGGATTAATGCACATACACACTATAATAAGGGGAAAAAAAGCCTTGTCCCCCCTCTCCCCTCGCACCACAAAGCAACGTGTCGTATTTTGTAGTTGTCATAGTTACATTTTCTTCTCTCGGAATCACTTCATTTTAGTACTATATGCTATATGCACCAAGTGCGACTTTTCAGTATAAAAGGATTACCACAACACGAAAAGCATTTAACTGTTGAAAGTACATGAAGCCAACGGGACAAATATATAAATTTGTGGGTTTTAAAATGGGGCAAAAGCTACATATATAGCAATCTCAATAAGGCATACCAAGTCAAATGCTAATACAAATTTTACCAAACTAACTGGTACCACTGTAAGCAAGATAAATTGCATTACTAATTAAAGATATATTTTATTGTTTCGTAATTATCAAATGCAAACAAGTAGAAAAGACAGTAATATTATTATTTACAACGTTCACTTGTTTCACAGTTGCAAATATGTTGATAATGAGACCAGTTTTTTCAAACTCGCTTCACAGTTATCGACTAATATTTTTTTCTGAAATCAGACTCTTTCAGGGCGCTATCTTCTAACAATGAACTGAGAGACTGAATTTTTATAGTTGGAAACGCTGCAGATTTCATGTGAAATCATTATGAAGGACCAACCAAAGAGATTCAAAAATCGTAGTTTGCTCGCTTTGGGTTAAACCCAATAATTGTCTTTACTGTTTGTTAAAAAGGTTCAAGTTTATGGGACTTAAATGTGGTGTCATCAGTCCCTAAGCTTACAAACTGCTAATGAACTAACTTATACTAAAGACAGCACAGACAACCATGCCCGAGAGAGGATTCGAACCACCGATGGGGAACGGCCTCGCGCATCGGAGCATAGCGCCTCAATGCGTTCGGTCACTCCGCCGTGGCCTTTATTGTTTATAACCATATTTGTTCTCCATTTACTTATGCTGTACATTACATCAAAACATATGCAATGGGCCGCGGTGGAGTAGCCGAGCGGTCTAAAGCGTCTCGCTGCGGAGCGTGCGGTAACTCGCAAAAAAAAAAAAAAAAAACCACACACACCTAGCTAATCCTAAGGACGGCACAAATATCCATGTCCGAGGGGGGGGGGATTCGAACCCCCGACCGTAGTGGCCGTGCAGGCCGTGACTGGAGCGCCTCGGTGCCCTCGGCCAGCGCGGTTGCTCGCCGTGGAGGTTAGAGTCCTCCCTGGTGCGTGGGTGTGTGTGTTTGTCCTTAGGTTAGTTTATCTAGGTGCAAGTAGTTTGTAAGCTACGGACTGATGACCACGCAGTTTGGTCCGATAGATTTACAGACATTTGAATATGCAATGGTTAGTAAAACACGGGACACTATACGTCCCTTATTTACTTTGTCGGGACAGTGGGACACTTGGGCTAAAAAAGAGACGATCCCGTAAAACAGGGGATGTCTGGTCACCCTAGTCTAACGACTAGAAAGTCACACGACCGTCATCAGTCGCTGAATTCCTACATATGCATAGTGATCCGGGCCAGAGGGTGCCGTTCGGTTGGAAACGAGAAGAGCAGTCCGGTAGCCGTAAGTTGTGGAGTAGTGGTGGGCGCGCGTGAATGGGCAGCGACCTTGCGTGTGGGCTAGGCTAGGCTGCCCTTGGCGCTTACGTAAGCGGGCCGCGCCGGTGCGGTGAGACAAAGGCGGTGCCTTGCGGGTCACGGGAACCGGTCCCCAGCTCACTCGGCGTTGCCGCCGCCGCCTCCTCACTGCGTCCAGCCTCTTTACTGCCCTCTCCTGCCTTAAACCTCCCAGGTTTGTTAGCAAACAACAAGCACATGAGAAACTGTGTGCCGGGGGCGGGGCCGGCACCGAAGTCCGGCTCTCCTGCTTACTAGTCAGCTGTGCTAACCTGTGCACCACCCAGAGACACGGACTACTCAATCACTTACCAAATGTTCAAATGTTTGTTAAGTTTAACAGACTTAACTACGGGGTCAGCAATCCCTAAAATTACAAACTACTTATCAACTACCTACAACTAAGGACGGCACAAATATCCATGCCCGAGGGGGGATAGAACCCCCGATCGTAGTGGCCGCGCAGACCGTGACTGAAGCGCCTCAGTCTCCTCAGCCACCGCGGCCGGCAATCACTAACCCCAAGCCACCCAAATTTCCAAATGTCGTCCTGCTTCAACCATTGCACTCCATGGCTCGCAGCTAATCCTGTGCTCCCGCCAATAGCCCGGCCCTCGTGGGCATCCGCGCGCGTTGGAAACAGACGCTCACTCCTTAACTGTAATGCACCGAGTCCACGTTTGATTACGCACTCCAAGTCCAGACTCCTGCCGGGATACAAGCTTTGCTGTGAGCCAATGGTCAAAGTAGGACATAAGAATCCAAATGTTCAAATGTTTGTAAATCTATTGCACTACATGAAATAAATCGCAATTTGCGATGTTATGACTTCACTGTATTAGGTTTAGTTGAAATACCAAACTGCGGCGAATGAAAATTTGTGCCCGGCCGGGATTCGAACCCGGGATCTCCCGCTTACTAGGCAGACGCCACAGTTTGGTATTTCAACTAAACCTAATACAGTGAAGCCATAACATCGCAAATTTAGATTTATTTCATTCATTTGAACGCTGTAATTCGTCAAAAATATATATAATTCTATTGGACTAAACTATTGTGGTTATAACCCGGGCTTACAAAGTAATAAAAAATTAACCTAAGGACCCCCCCCCCACACACACAAACGCAACCGTGAGCTCGCAGCAAGGCGCCTTAGAGCGCTCGGCCATTCCACCGCGGCAGTATCTGTGTTTGGGTCGCACGTGGTACGTCGTTGCGTAGTCCGTCCAGGTGTGTGAAGCTCGCGTGCCTGGCTGATTTGCACAACTGCCTACTAAGCGGAAGTAGTTAGTCTCGCTCCTGCGCAAATGTTCATATATCCATGTTATTTGATTACAAAAATTACTAGCAGCTGAGACTATTTAAAACAGCTGCAGCATCACATGTTCGAAAGATACACGCCGCAATTCTCTGTCCTCGAGCCTTGCTCTTTTTCGACAAATTTTACCCCTCCCCTCTCACTTCCCTGCATTACGACTCTTTGGTTCCTCAGAACGCGTCCCATCAACCAGATGTAATAGTGTCATAAATTTTCTTTCGCTCAAAATCGATTGAATCCCGCTATTCGATACAACCATTTATCTTCAGGATTCTTCTGTATCATCATATTATATTCTCTCTCTCTCTTCTCTCTCTCTCTCTCTCTCTCTCTCTCTCTCTCTCTCTCTCTCTCTTTGTCGGAACTGCTTATAGTGAACGATTAGCTTTTATACGAGATTAAGACTACAGTCAACAAGATTTTATCCTTAAATTCCATGAAGAACGTAAACTGCCCATCAGTTGCGTATAGGTCTATTAACCCTTTAATGCATAGTGTAGCTGATCAGCTACATACCAATTTTTTCCATTATTTCTCCAAATTTTACAAAAAAATTCATTTGTAGCTGCTTGTATATATAGTGTTACATATTCAAGAAGCAAATCCCAGAAATTATAATCACTTCGACAGTTAGCTGCATTGAGATACTCGTAACATCTGCGTTTACTATAGCTCCTTTGCCATGTAAAAGTACTCAATCACCGTTGCATTAAGAGTATCTATAAGATAAAAACCTCGATACTCGCGAAAATAACTTCTTCAGAGGGATTTGGAAATAAAATAATAATAATAATAATAATAATAATAATAATAATGCATGTAGCTTTAGTGACACTTGTCAGATGAACAGAAATGTACATTTGCTCAGTAAATTTAAACTTCTAAGGTTATAACCATTCTTTTAAGAGTTTAACGAACCAATTAAATGGATTTGTTGCATAGCATAATGATTTTAAATTCAGAAATTAAAGTTCACTGCACAAATGTATAATTTCAGAATTTGACAAGTGTCCAATTCTTCTGAAGAAGATAGTTCCGAAAATATCGAAAGCTGGGTCAAGGGGTTTTAATAAATGTTTTCATTATACGCTGCGTCCAGACACGTTTAAAATTGTAAACTTTAATTTATACTGGATACTAACAAATTTCTTCTTGTCAGAGGTGCTATTGACAGTATGAATTTCTTCCGTACTTCAGCCATCTTTATTTTGGTACGCAAAGGAAAAATTCATCTACTAGTGCAAGGAATATATTAAATTCAAGAAACAAGGAGAAACGATATAGAATGGGGAAAATGTATAACACGTAAGGCTGGGATGCAGTATTTCACCTCTGTTGTTCAATCCGTATATCGGATAAGCAATGAAAGAATGCCTCCGTATTCGGATTAAAGATGACTGCAAAATTAACTATCCTTTCACTTAACCCACTACACCAGGCAGACAGAACTAAAACTCCGATACACAAGTGAGCATGTTTGCGAACTTCTCTCTTTGCATGATTCTCGCAGGCGACATATTTTACGAATTGCAAAGTATCATTACACAGTTTTATTCAAATCGTAGAGACCAATCCGGAGATCTTGGAAAAACGACGGAAACAGACTACAGAGTTTACAACTTGTAGCTGATATAGCACACGATGTTCCTCCTTTAGGGTAAGTGGGCATTGTGGTTACAGGAACATCTGGCTGCAGAAGTAAAAACATGAAACGGGCGAGACAATTACCGATAAAAACTGGAGGAGTCTACGAAGGCGGAGGATCATATGACCAAGTGGTAGCATGCGACAACGTTTCTTCTTATTACATCTCCTCTGAAGTCTCTGGTATGAAAAACTATCTTTACATTACCCTTCGGAGCACAATGAGCGCAGATAAAAGTAAGTTTTCTTTCTGTTATACCATCAGAGTGCATTGCCTTTCAGTTTGTTCGGATAATTACGCAGTAAGCAGCGTGCTGCATGGGAATGGTGAGGCTGTAACAGTTCTTTTTGTTGTTGCTGGCGAAGATTTCTTATTTCCGGTCGTTAGGAAAGCCGTTAATGCCAGTCCTTTCTCTCTCGTCGAGTTTATTTCCATCCGTTTGCGGCTTTGCTGTCGGGACTATTATTATTCCTACTTTTAGTATACACAGTACAAAATGAAACCATATATTGAACGCTCATTTAATGATACTGGATTTCGCATCTGCTGAATTGAAATTATACAGAAGACAGAAGCTTAGAAAACATTAAGTTCGTGTTCGTAGAAGTCCCACTTAAGTAGTTTCTAGTTTTTCCCAAAATGACTTCATTTGACATTTTCTCATATTTCATGACAATCGTTACGTGTAGTCTTTGAACAATTATTCCTTGATTTTTTAAATTTTACTTAAAATACAGCTGTAGTTAACTGCACCAACAGTAAAATTCAATATCGGACACATTTGACAAAAGACTGGAATACAGTTTAATAATGAGCTTTTAGCTTTGTAGTTCCACTAGCGAAGACAATTCTTAACCGGCTTTATAGCGATGATACGATATCTAAAATTGTTCCCCTGCATGCCCTACGGGAGATTATTTTATCTTGCCACGAGATGCTGGTTAAAACAAAGTAACTCTTATAAATTGGTAAAATCACAGAATGGTATTTATTTCCCTGTTGTGGTGACTAGCTTAATTACTTTTCTAATTTACGTCTTGTACGAGGGGTATTCATATGAAAAATAGGTAAGAAACGTCTTAACAGCCAAACCGGTTGAAATCTGAATATGCCTCTAGGGATAACGTGTTGACACAGTGCGACATATGGGACGCGAAACATGCGTCTTCACCTCCCAGGTTTTGCCCTCAGCTCAGGTTTTGCCTCACCGTCTTTTCCGACATTAGACGTCCAAGTTCCGATACTCATCAAATTCCTCGAGCGCGGAAAAACGATTATCAGAGACGTGTACTGTAGGAAACTCCGTAGCCTACGAAAATCCACCAATAGCAAACGGCCCACGCTGCTCACGGAGGGAGTGATTCCGCTCTTTGATAACGCGTGTCCACACGACTCCAGCGTCACACAGTGTACTGGACAGCTTCAAGAGGGAGCATCTGCCTTACAGCCCGGACATACCGTCCAGTGACTTTCATCTTGTTGATCCGCTAAAATAAATAAAATTGAGAACAGGGAATCCTTCGGCTTTTGAACAGTTGGATAGTTCAGCCGAGGCCTATGGTGCTTACTTTTCAATAAGGACTTCAATTATACCCACAGTGACATTTCGCATCTTTTCATTTGAACATCCCTCGTACGTTAGTATACTAAACGGTGGAAAGCCACGAACAATCGACCGGAATATATCTAAGCGTCGAGGGTCAATAATGAGACAGTTACATAAAACAGTTGAGCGACGGCGGGTCGCAGTGGGGTGACACGTGCGCGACTCCCAGACAAGAGGTCCGTGAAGGACATTGGCAGCCAGGCAGCCCAGACGTTGAGGTAGCGAACACTGTGGCCGACTGCCAAGGAACACCGCGATGTGACCGGCGTGCCGAGCAGTGGGTGTGTGAAGCGGGAAGTCGATGCCGTCCAGTGCGTACAGCTAGCCGAGGTTGTTGAGTGTTTCATGAAGGGGATCATCGTAGCTGCTAGTTTGACCTGTAAAATCTGATTAGCTATTTACATATCCTGTAAAGTCTTATCACTGTCGTACTGTTAACAGCTATATAGGATTTACTCCACATCAAAAGAACAAATAGATATTATTCCCAGGTAAGTACTGGCAATAAAGATACCTATTTGTTACGAAGTAGACCAGCAGTTACGATGAATTTTTGTGTGATATGAAGTGACACAAATAAAATTTGAAGTTTTCTTACTGTATTTATTGTAACAGAAATTGTCAAAAAAATAAAAACATACATAATGAATTTCATAAAATTAATTCAGGCGTTCCTGACGTTTATTCCGTGGTACTTTAGATATTCTACTGTCGTCGTTGGTATATCGGAAATAGTTTAATTGGAACTGTGTGGATGTTTACACCTATTTAAACACACGTGCTACATGTAGTTACGTTCAGGATAAACTGCCTAGTCCCTGACCAATCGGTGAACCTCGTAGGTCTTACTGATTTTCTTGACAGTCCTCAAAAGTTGCTACTTTCTTGTAGGCAACTCTATTGATAGCGAACGGCCCCAACGAAATTTTATTATCCATCAGATCAATCATAAGCATGGTAAGTAGTAACGGCACAATAACATTCTCTTAATTTAATCTCTAAAATTAGCATTTGTCGTTATTGTACATTCGTGAAATTGAGAACTGCACGTTGTTCTGACCTAAGCCTGTAATCCAGCTAAAATCTGATAAAACATAGGTACTCGATAGGCTCGTAGTTTATTTTGACAAATTCATATTTATGAGTAAAACTCATAGGAAAATGTTAACGTATCCGAAGCACACAAGACTGCATGGCAGCATCAGACCTTTTCAGTATCGAGCCGTTATAGACGAAATATGTTCCAAATATGTGTTCGTGTATTCAGCGCACGTCAGGACGACGTGGTTCCACTTCCCTGTTACGTATGCATTGATTAACTCCGCATGAACAGTGGGCGCTCTAATAGTTCCTTTCCGTAGAAAGAGCACTTTTTAGGAAATGTAGAAACAGTGTTGGGTAGTCTAGCTCCAGGATATTGGGTGCCAACGACTATGATGTCATTCCTTTTCGCTTCTGCGAAACAATGTTGAAATGCTGAAATGTTAAATTGTTTGTATAGCTTATGGAACTACGGGGTCATCAGTCCCTAAACTTAAAAGCTACTTATGAACTAGCTAACACTGAGGACGGCACAAATATCCATGCCCGAGGGGGGATTCGAACCCCCGGCCGTAGTGGCCGTGCAAACCTGCGAAACAATGTTATTACTTATTTGTACATATACGCATAGCATGTCCTTGCCTCTGAGAGTTGATAAAGAGAAGTAAGCCAGCCAAGTACGGGTGTGCGGAAATGTCACGCGCGACGTTGTACTCGCAATCGAAAATCGCGACCACCTGTTGCGGCCTGCATTGTTCGGGCTTGGGCTCCTTGCGTCGCAGATATGTGATGTATTTAGTCGCCGAGACTGGATCGCAGTTTACAATCTTTTCCGTAGAATTGAGCGCTTCGGACGATAGAACGGTAGTTCAGTAGTTTAGTTTAAACAGTTATATGATGAACAGACGGTTTTTCATCAATAGCAGTCCTGCCATGTTAAAACATTTGTTTAAACATGTCACCTCTATCGTTTGCGTGTGGCTTTATTTTCAGTATAATCTGTGATTTAAAGATCAAGATTGATAATAAACTGTTAAGCCACGGCGTTCAGATTTTGGAAGTTACTTATTTATGGAGCCTTGTATGTTTGGACTTGAATTTTCTCGTTGCAGTGAAGGTCAGCACCCCTCTAAGTATTCCATGTTTCCGACATACCGTCTGACAAATTGTTAGGGAAGTGCAAAGACATTGATGCCCACTGATGGGTACTCTTTCCTTGCAGACATTTATAGTAGTATTATTGGAGTTGACCGTTTACTTTTCAACATTTAGTTAACTGTTAAGTTTTCACCTTCTCTGTTGGAAATATGGACAGTGGAAGAGTTCGCCGACCAGTAGGCCTCAAGACGGCAAGTGTATTGGGTGTCCTCTCTCGGAGGGCTTCGCGTCTTGGCAGAACTGACTGGTGAGCATTTCCCGTGTTTATCACAGGGACGCAACGGAATTTGCCACGAAATAATAGCATTATTACGAATACTGATACTTCGCTTACATTACTGTTTACTGCTACCATCTTAAATGGTACGCAATTCTCCTCGCTGACACATGACGCCCAGATTAGTGATAATGATACAGGTTTGAAACAGTCGAAATTGCATTTGCGTGCCATTTAAAACAGTAAAAAAAAAAAAAAAAAAAATAAAAAAAAAATAAAAAAAAATGAAGATGACTCTTGTAGCTGCTCCGTCCTTCTTCCAATCACTGCAGGTGTGAAGTTTGGTCACTATTATCCCTTTCTGCTGAAGACAATTGACCTTGGTGAGGGAGCGTTAAACTCTCTCCCTTACAATATATCACAAACAGTATACCAACTTACGCACTGAGGAACCTTTTAGCGCATAAGCGGACTTTGTGTAACACAGGAGAAATGAGAACTGCAATATTACAAGTGATGGGAATGTATGAAAAGTAATAATGAGGAGCCGGCCGCAGTGGCCGAGGGGACTGAGGCGCTCCAGTCACGGTCTGCACGGCCACTACGGTCGGGGGTTCGAATCCCCCCTCGGGCATGGATATTTGTGCCGTCCTTAGTCTTAGCTAGTTCATAAGTAGTTTGTAAGCTTAGGGACTGATGACCCCGTAGTTAAGTCCCATAAGTGCTACAAACATTTTTTGTACATAATGAATGGAAAGAATTCATTCCTGTCTTACACCCACTTTTTCTGTTCCCTCTGGGTTCTAGTAAATAGCGTACATTAGCCATCTGTCTCCCATAGCTTATACCTGTTCCTCTTACACCACAGAGGGGGTGTTGTGCGCGGAGAGTGTAACATTGGCAACTGCGTGTCTTCGCGTTGTGTCTGCGGACGGCGCGGCGGTGCGGTTGCGTCAGTGTGTCGGTGCGCCTAAGTGGGGCGGCTGGGTTCGGCTCGTCGTGTTTGCGGCGATCGGCTGAGCAAGCGATTAATGCGGAGACGGCAGCCCGCCGTGGCGGAGCCGGGATCAATACGCGACACCTGCGACACGCCCCCACCACCCTGCTCACCGACACACAGCTCCAGTGGCGTACACATTCCTGCCGGTATTTTAATCCACGTCTACCATATTTTCCGGGTTTTCGCGTATTTTTATCTTTTTTTTTTCAGCCTCACGTATACAAGAACATTTTTCCGCATTTCATTCCAGTATAAAACTGTCAAGCTAAATTATACATTTTACAGATTTTTCACGATTCAACTTCGGTTATAGGCATCTCCAGAAGATACATCGGACCGTATAATGGCATCACACATTTGTAGCAAAGCAGGAACAGCCACAATGTGTTATGAAAGATTTCTGAAAAGGAGGAAGGGGCAGACGGGGGGAAGCAAGCCTAGCCTCTACGCAGACCAGGGGTGGGCAAATGCTCTACGCGAGTGCGGGCACACGCACAGCTTACATCCCCTGCCCCCCTCCTAACAGTCACCGTCGCTAGCAAGGCGCGCTGCGAGACTAGTTGGTCTCTGTGTCCTAGATGCCAAGATCTTACAGGAGCTCCTGATAGAGCAAATTATAGGATCTAATGTGTAGTTCAGATCTTCAAAATGGAAATGCCCACTCCTGCGTTTTTAAGGTCATTACCTTCAGTACAACTTTCATGTTGAACTCATTAATTAACTGTCGATCTTTTTTACACGGTTTTGGGCTTAGAAAATTGTGGATAAAGCAACTTTCAGGAAGTCGATTTGCACACTTTACAAGTACTGCATTATTAATTATAAATTAAATAAATCTTGATAAGGAGACATTGCCCGAGCAGTCTGAATTTGTTGTACTCTTACACGCTCTGTATAAAAATTTCGATACCGGATTTATCGACTTACATCGATTTGAAACTGATTTATCATATTGTTAATATTCGTAATGATATTCATCAGTTTCTAATTGAATTTCGTATGTCTTATCATAAAGTTAAGAATGTAAAAGTAAAGCAGTCAACAATCCGAAGATTGGTTTGAACACCACAGTGCTTTACTAGGCATGGTCCTGTTTGGAGGTGGTATGCCGTTGCCTTCCTCCGAAGTTAAGAATATGTACTATTAAAGAACAAAGTTAAGAATATGTACTATTAAATAACACAATAAGAAATTCCCGTATTTTGCAAATTAATTTTTTTACTCTTAAATACCATTTCAGCTGCAAAATCTTTACAATTAAACGTAACAAACGGGTTTAGCATTTTTGCTGTGGGTGTTTAAAGTGCAACTCCTAGAATTCAGTAGGAACTTCGTAACTTTCACTGAAGTCGTGCCCTCAGTGAGGTTTCTCACTGTAGAAGATAATGAAATATCAAAACTAAATTTTACCCATTCACAGGTATATGACGAAACCATTTTTTTATACTCTGATAACAGGTATGTAAAGCTGTTTGTGATTTCAGTATTCACTGCAAAGTGGTACTAAAGCAATTACAACGCAATTTAGCGCGACTGCAAACTCAGACGTCAGTTATTATCTACTGATTTCTGTCTTGCTTGAGAGTGAGCGGCTAGGAGCTGCGCGCGCATCGTGCTAGCACGGCCGGCTCTCGTGGGCAGCTCACGTGCCCAGCCCTGACCTAGAAGACAGCAGACACTCTTATCAAAGAAGTGGTCTCTCTAATATCTGTATTGTCAACCCCGGCTGTCTGAGTTCGCAGACCATAGATTTTCATATATCGTTTCTTGCCAAATTACAACATGGCTGCTACGAAATGTTACTGAGTACGAAAAGTCCTATTACGTCGCAAATTGACATTAAACGCAAAGCAAGAAGTAAGCAAAGAATTATTTGTTACATACAAACTGACGCGAATTCGTTTTCCAAATTACAACATGGCGGATAATGCAAATTTATGTGCAAAATAAAAGAATTTGCAGGCACGCTGTGCTCAGACCACAATTCCACAAACTGCATGTGGTACATATGATCACGGAAGCGTATGGATGACTACAATAGGCGTTGTAAACATTTCGGGCCTGCTGCAATGTAATATAATTCAAATTTACAGTATCTAACAATGGAAATTGCCGAACGTCCAACAGGTATCCTTCCGCTTCAATTGGTCAACTTAATGAAGCATTTGTAGTATGATGTGCAAACCTTAATAAAGGTACGTAGACGTAGACGTTTCAAACCTTTGCAGTGAAAACCGCAGGAATTTGTTTGAATATTCACGAATTAGCAATGCAAGCATACTAAATTTGCAAAAAGATTATCTGCTTTATGCTGAAAGACTTTCCTTAGCTTTCCTTAGAACAGTGCTATATCCTGCTTCCGTGGTGGAGTGACAGAGCGTGTTAAGGCGCCATTCTGCGGAGCGCGCCTTCGGTGGTTAGTCCTTCCAGGGGCGCGGGCGCGCGCGCGCGCGCGCGCGCGCGTGTGTGTGTGTGTGTGTGTGTGTGTGTGTGTGTGTGTGTGTGTGTGTGTGTGTGTGTGTTGTACTTGTTAATTTTAGTTTAAATAGTTCGTAACCCTAAGGATTTTATTCTGCTACTACTTAGTAAAAGGGTTGCGACTACTTATGTTTGCAGAGCTGAAAGTGCCCAAATTACAAACTTATGACCATTGGTAACCTTTCGTTCTGTAAACAGCTGTGGAGGAATGTGGAATTGAAACCGGGTGATCTTGTAATAAGGCTACGCAAAATGCCTCGCCGTGGCGACCAAATCCTACAACAGCGATTCCTTTTATCAACAACGTTCGATCCACATACTTACAGTTAAGCGAAGGGGCAAGGTAAAAGGAACTTCTCGGCAAGACACAACAGCGATCGCCAAAGAGTATTGTCTAGATTTAAATCTAACGTTGAATATGTGGTAAATGCCAGATTGCTCCAGGATGCTTGTAGTTTACTCAAGTGTCAACGATTTCTGAAATGTTTGGCGAATTTGGGTCGGTCATGGTTGCATAACTAGCAAGCAACCTTCGGAGTCCATAACGCATGTTGTCGCAGACGATATGGGGGTCACAGCATCAAGGCTGGCACGGGTGGGACAGATACGCCACTTGGCTGTAGTCAGTGCTAGCTAGCCTGATTATGGCCTGTTCTGATAGCGGTATTCACAAACGTCACACGCCACGCGTTCTTCGTTGGTTCTCTAAAGCGAATGAATACCTATAGTAGGGCCCTGTGATGTGAGTGCACTAAAGTACTTATGTCTCGTTAGGTTGTCTAGTCGTAAGTATGTATTTCTTGTTGGCGTGCAAAACGCCATCTACTTAAGAATCGATGTATATTTTAGACGACAGATTGCAAAATTTCCACAGAAAATATATTGAAAGGGAATCGCGTACACTCTAAACGACGAAGATTCAAAGTCATTCATCGTCGAGCCTGGTCCGAGCGAATCAGTTAAGTCTGTCATGAAATATCATTAAAGCATCCGTTGTGCTGAAGGGTGAAATATTTCTATCTGTTATAAATCTCCTTAAATTACGTGGTACAAGGACTAAGACACTGAAAAGTAACACCCATTGTCAGGGGAAGAATGACATCATCCATTCCCTGTTCAAGCTCTTTATCACAATTTCTCTTCACAATTCAAACTGACGTTTTTGCAACCTAACTGTAGGGAACAAGAGAGAGAGAGCGAATGACTACTAGTAGTTACACAAAATACCCTACTAATTGTCATCCGTTGATTTGTATTCGCTGGTCAAAGCAATTACGAGATCAGTTGAAATGTCTAGGTTCTCATCAAGCAGAATGTACTAAAATGGTTCGACGTCTTCCTGTCGGTTCTACAGAGTGGAGGCAACAACATTACGGCAACGGAGATTCTGTTAATAACGAAGTTGCTGCAGAGTGGTTGGTGATAACTTGTATTTTCTCTTCCAAACGAATTACACGAGCAGTTGGGCTCAGATAGTGTAGTGAGCTGGTAGTACAATGCAACAACTTGACTTACCTGAAGCTATGGCATGAAGATCCATAGGAAGGTTGGAAGCGGGACAAAGGGAGGTAGCTACAGCTATTGGAGTGCCCAAAGTGTAATTTCCAGGACCTGGACACGATTACAAACAGGAACCATTAAAAGGAGACAAGGCCACGATAGTCCACGGCTAACTTCAGTAAGAGATGACCGTTATCTCCGGTTAACAGTCCGTTGAGACAGGATGCTGAATGCAACTCATCTGGAAAGCACAGGCAGCAACAGGACACGACGCAGTATAAACACAAAGTCCGAAATCGCCTTCGGGAATGTGACCTCTACGCATGGAGGCGTGTGTGTGTGTGTGTGTGTGTGTGTGTGTGTGTGTGTGTGTGTGTGTGTGTGTTCTTGGGTTAAAGTACTTTGTGAGCTTAGGGACTGATAACCAAAGTCCCAAAGATTTACAAACATGTGGACATTCGAACAAAGGTTATTTACCAACGGTCGTTGTGTCCCAGAAGGCCACACGATCATTTGCTAAATACTGTGTGACTGGATAATCAAATAGGAAGGAAAGTGAGATCAAGGATTTGGCATCGACAGTGAGGACATAGAGACGTTGCAGAACCGCGAATTGGAGAGGGGAGGGGGAGGAAATAAACCATATCCTTTTCAAAGGAACTTTTATGACATGTTGGAACCACTTTGGAAAATAGTATGAAAGAAGTGGTATACCAACAGTCGTATACATAATAGAAATATTTATTGTTTCACTGCCAGTTTCAGCATTACATTATGCTTTCTTCAGGTCCCTACATCAGAGCATAATATCCATTAAGTAGGGACATGGAAACGGGTTTCGTGAAATTCTCTGCGGGAACAAACTTGGACAGTTGTTGGTGGTGGTGGTTCCCACTGAGAGATTGAATTCCACGAAACCAGTTTAGATATCCCTAATTAATGGGTATTATGCTCCGATGTAGGGACCTGAAGATAGCATAATGGCATGCCGAAGCTGGCAGCGGAACAATAAATTTTATTGTACATACGGCTGTTGGTTTCCCACTTCGTTCATACTCTTGACCAGCCGCTGTCCCGGTTCCACCAGCAATGATGGATTCAGTAAGCTTGGAAATAGTTGTGATTGCGTCTTTCAGAGCCGGTGCTTGGAAGGAGTAAGGAGCCTCTAGCAGCTTGCTAGCGGGTGGAAAACAGGTTCGTAAATGTGGCAAGGGTTGAGAGAGGAGTCGGGCGATGCCTTACTCGATAGACACCCCCTAGAAGACAAGGCCTCACAACTGGTCGTGCCTACGTCACGCCGAGAGGCCGCAAACGCGAGCTGACTGGCCGGCCGCTACGAGGCGATGGGCGTGCACCAGCGGCCAGCCAGTCAACTGCCGGCCGCGGCCTGTCGGTGTGATGAAGGCACGGACAGTTGTGAAGCCTTGTGTTCTAGGCGGTCTTGCTGGGACACCGACAGGACAGACGGATTTGTCTCAACTGAGGCTGATTGCCGCTGATCCGTCACTTTTCTACTCAAATGCTAAAAAGACTAGGTTCATTCATTCATTTCCGTGTCCAGATCAAGTTTTGTTTTTCCAATAGTTAGCCACCGCCACGACTTTGTCATTGGCTTGTAGCAGTTCATTGAAACTGCAGGGCTTCGGCAATAGTTGGCACGTAAGCAGATGTGCCTCGTCCTGAACCTCTCCGCATTCACAAAGAGCATCGTCATCGTTAGTCAGCAGGCCCCACCTGTGCAGATTAGTTTAACATCTGGGTACACCAGCCCTCATCATGTTTAGTGTTTTCCAAACTGTATAGGGAAGCTTGTTTCCAGGTGCCATTTCCTCTTTTGGCAGTCCGGTTTGTTCATTCTTGCATTTCAGACTCTTATTATCTTCCTGCGAACCGCCAAGGATCTTAGCTCTTGCGATGAAGCTGTTTCTAGATTTGAGCACCCCGAGCCTGAGTGACGTGCCCATTCAATGGGTGTCGGTAATCATACTCTTTCTTTGTTCTCTCAGCGTATGCTGCCACCTGCTTTCTTATCCTGGGTGGGGCAATTCCAGCAAGGAATGTGGGTCTGAGACAGCCTGTAACAATAAAGTTAGAGCCAAAAGGAACATCAAAGATGCAACGGCCTTTATCGAGACCAACCCTCGTGATAATCTCTATAAATATTGAGGGATTTTCTAGTCATAAGAGTATTTTATTAGCAGACATATGCAATAAGCATAAATGTGATGCATTATTGGTGCAGGAAACACATCGGGGAACCACCAACCACAGACCTAAAATTGCAGGAATGGAGTTAGTCATCGAAAGACGTCATGACAAGTACGGGGGTGCGATTTTCGTCAGACCTGGGCTCAATGTAATACCAGCTGCATTGCCAGAGAGAAAAGACTAGGTGAGAGAAGGTTCGGTCGGAATGTGTGTCAGGAGGGAGCAGAGGCCGGCGTGGAGCGGGATTGATCGAGGCGCGGCGCGGCGGCCGGGCCGGCTGCGCTCCGAGGCTCACGTGTGCCGCAGCGGTCACGTGACCGCCCGCCGCTGCCAGCACGCGACTCGAGTGGCGCAGGGCACTTGCCGCTGCCGCTGCCGCTGCCGCTGCCGTCCTACTCCGACCCTGCCGCCGGCAGCTAACACGACCAAAAAGTCATCCAGCCAGCTGCCTGTCTTATATTAGCAATTTTCTGCTCTTTCTTTATACAGAATATTGTGGCGCATTTTTTTTTTTTTTTTTTTTTTACTGGACATACATTAACACCACATTTTTATACATCACCTGTTGCAGATGTTCAGTGGTCTCGAAGATCTTGTAGCTCGCCTGCCATTAACACATTACAAAATTATGTTATGACGTCGGGTTCTTGGGTTTTCAGGAAACTACATTTGTGAAACTTTCAATTAATTTTTAAGTATGTTTATTCATCCATTCCTGATAAATCATTTCACAACACACTTCCATACTAAATAAAATGTTACTCCACAAAGACTGCCATAATACTCCAGACTACTACAGACTGAGTTCGCGCCAATTCGCGCGTATAAATACACAATCACATTTCTAGAACCTTCTAGAACACGGAAGTACAACATTTAAATATTTAACAATTTGTTCAATAAACATTAATGACTCCTACTTTACGCAAAGATACATAAAAGTATGACAGATATAACAGTAGAAAAGATCGTAAGTAAACAACAATTAGTGCAGTGTTAATATATGTTTACATTGTTAATACGGCTTTCAATACTTAATTAATTTAGTTTGTTAGAAGACCCTAGTAATGCAAATTATAATAATTAAAATAACTTGACAGAGTCGCTATAAAATGCTTAAGTAATATAAACATGATATATTAGGTTACAATACTACGACCAATTATGTTATCGAATACTTCAGTTATTTAAACAAACGGAACCCTCCTGGCTAAATATATTACAATATGGCTGTAGATATGCCTCCTTAAGCGATCTAATCTTCCACCAGACGTACGCCAGAACAAAGATGATGATGCCAGAATTGTTCAAAAATGTTTGTATAGCTTATGGGACTTAACTACGGGGTCATCAGTCCCTAAACAAACTACTTATGAACTAGCTAACACTAAGGACACCACAAATATCCATGCCCGAGGGGGATTCGAACCCCCGACCGTAGTGGCCGTGCAGACCGTGACTGACGCGCCTTAGTCCCCTCGGCCGGCAGGCCCCAGAATTGTCGTACAGATTTTTTTTTTCGAATGTAGTGAGCGAAAGAACCCAGTAGTAACAAACGCATGCGGGAGAACGGTGCTTAAAATCGCCTCCGACAATACAAATATTTTTGTTTTTAAGTGATTCCCGTACATCGCTCCAGCCAACAATCGGTATGGTACTTTTGAAAGGGAACAGCCGATTTCCTTTCCCATACTTCCGCAAACAACTCGAAGCGTGTGCTCGGTCGTCGGGGCGTTAACTCTCAACCTTCTTTCTTTCTTCGAACACGGAGTTCACTAAATTTGTCAAACGCGGGTTCTTCAAGAACTACTTCGTCGTTTTTCCTTACTGAGTATTCGTTAACTGAACTGTATATTAGCAGCGCGCCTCCGATTATCATTCGATGTTACAGCTAATTGATGACTGGAACAGCACTTTCATCTTTTATACGATGCCCTTTACAGATACACTGCATTATGCCATAACCCAGCAACCAAATCCTCTTAGTGTTCGCTAGAAAAATAAAAGATATTGCCACGATGTAGATTTTTTTTTCACCTGTCTGTCGTTCTGACGCCAATTTTTGCCATAGAAGAAATATAAATAGCTTGATCAACAAAAGGAAATTTATCGAATGAAGGTAAGTCGTAGCTATTTACATGAAGATTTTGTTTCGCTCATTGTGGACCTGGAAACTTTTGCAGCAATAAATTTACGCAACAACGACAGACTGCGCCTCGGTTGCACAGTGGTAGAGTGCCAGACTACAAATCCAAAGGTCGCGAGTTCGATTCCCGCCAGGTCCTAGGATTTTTATCTGTCACTTTCTACTTCTTTCACCTCTGGCAGTATTGCTCATGTGAAAAATACCGAGTAGCACCGTGGTTCGGAACCCACGTTAAACTGTAGGTCCCCCTATAACTGGCTGGGTAAGTCAGTTCGAGGGTCGGAGGAAGGCAACGGCATACCACCTCCAAACAGGACCATGCCTAGTAAAGCACTGTGGTGTTCAAACCAATCTTCGGATTGTTGACTGCTTTACTTATTACGACAGACTATTTGAACATGTTGCAAAAATCACTCTTTTTGTATGCACTTTCGATCCGAACATCGTCATTGATAGATTTCGACATCAAATTATAGATCAACATGAAAATCAGCAGAAGTAATTCTTCTGGAGAAGATCTTTATACTCCATAAGCCGCTGTACAATGCATGATTGAGGGTACCGAGAATCGAAGAGAAGTGTGGCAAGGCAAACCGAATCTATGTCAATAGATATAATTCCCCTCTAACTTTATTTTATCCATTTGAAAAACGATTTTGAAAAGCTGCGAAAGTGAAAGCAACGTGTTTCTTTACAAATAACAATTTTGCTACCAGTTACGATTTTGTTTATACTTACTTAGCATGCAACGCGTTTCGGAAAATAATTCCCATTTTAAGCGCGTTTTTGTGTTATTCCATTTAGTTTCGTTGTTTCTGGTTTGTGAGGTTCTCTATTATTTTGTTGTATTTACTGCAATGATTAAAAACGTACAAGTTTAGATAATTGGTCCATTTTTCACATAAAACATTTTGTGCACAGTATACAGCAATGTCGACAAAACAAACGTACATAAATAATTACAAATATGTTCTTAGGTGTCAACAAATATAAAGTAATAAATTATTTAAATACTATGATACATTTTTTAAAAAGATGTTCCTGTGATGTGGATATATTTCCAGTTCTTCAAACAAATCTATTTTATGTCCTTTATTTAGTCGGTGGAGTACTTTTACGTTTTACTCGACTTTACTAAATGGGTGGCCTGTATTATGTATGCGTTGATATTGCTTATCTTGTGTCTCTTTTAAATATACATGAAAAATGTGTTACTTTTGTGTTAACTCCAGCGAAGAACATCTTTGTAACTATTTATGTAAGTTTGTTTTGTTATCATTGATGTATACTAGGAATAGAATGTTAATTGTGTGTATTATGTTTGTGAGATTCTACACAAATGAACCACAAAGAAACTTCAAAATATTTCGTCTGTAACTATTCGTAAAGGTCGACCAACAACTAAAATTTGCGCGTTTTTAATCATTGACGTAAAGAAAACAATAATGCAGAGACTAACACATCAAAAACTACGCAACTATAAGGGATAGCACAGAAAACGCACGTGAAAATGGGCATTATTTCCCGAAACGCGTTGCATGCCAAGTAAATATAAAAAAAAGTCGTGACTAGTAGCAGAATTATTATTTATAAACAAATCCATAATTCAAATTCAAATATTAGTAAATGTAAGGCAGCTAACTGCTGCTGTTATCAATCCTTAGGCTTACAAACTGCTTAAATTAAAACACACACACACACACACACACACACACACACACACACACACACACACACACACGCCTGAGGGAGGACTCGAACCTTCGATGGAGAGCAATCACGCGCTCCGCAGCAAGACGCCTCAGAGCGCTCGGGCACTCCACCGCGGCAAACCCATTAATCTCTCAAAGGAAGGATAGAGACAATATTAGTCTATTACTCATAATATAGTTGTTCATACAGTAAACTGTCACACCAGGCATAATATTTTGATTCATTAATATTAATAGTATTCGTGACATTTTGTATACAGTGTGAGCATATGCCTCTGAATGTGCTTGCAAATTTGTCATTATATGAAATCCAGTTCAGGAGATGCGTCCTCAAGAACATTTTGGAGCTGCGTGAAAATGAGACCACAGGGCGAAATGCGTTATCAGTCGACCCGGCTGAATGTCACAGATACATTTTACATGGCTTCTGGAGCCGTGCGATATAAAGCCGCGGACAGTAAGCCCTGCGAGTGTAGAATACATTAAAGTGGTGACTCGTTCTGTCCAACGGCGTATAGATGTTGACGGAATTCTCTTGCAGAAATTCTAACACACGCTGCCGATGTTGCCGTCCAGAATTGTGAAAAAGTGTTTCCGGTGTAGATCTTGTGTTGGAACTGACCTCTCGCTTATGTCGCGTAAATGTTAAATGGGTGAGGCAATGATTTGTCAACGGCGTCCAACATAAAAGCAGAGCTTATTTTGCGTTTACGCCCCATTCGCTTGGCGGATGACAGTGCGGCCAGACAGAGAAGGAAGAAAGCGGGAGGCGGTGGGTGGGAGCAATGCGTTTGCGGTTGGGGCAGGCGGCGGAGGAAGAGGCTGCGGCTGCCGCGGCCGCGGCGTTGCCAGCACTACCTCTCCTGTCCGCCCACCAAAACTAGCCAACCCCACAATGCTTCTTCCCTCTACACCAGCAGCCCACACCCTCTACATTTCTTGTCCCAAATGCTAGCTCCTCCTCCCTCCTCTCTGCGTCTGTGTCCTCCAAAATGTTTGTATAGCTTATGGGACTTGACTACCTGGTCATCAGTCCCTAAACTTACAAACTACTCATGAACTAACTACGACTAAGGACGGCACAAATATCCATGCCCGAGGGGAGATTCGAACCCCCGACCGTAGTGGCCGTGCAGACCGTGACTGGAGCGCCTCAGTCCCCTCGGCCACCGCGGCCGGCTCTGTGTTCTTCACTTTCTTTATATCAGTATCACCTTCCCTCCTTTTTGTTCATCTTCTCCTCCCCGTATCTTCTTCTTCTTCTTCTTCTGTCCCACTTCCCCCTGTAAATATCCCCCCTTCTCGAGATATAAACGATGGTACGTGTAATTCACAGTAACATTTCCTACATTATATATCTTGCATTAGTCTATCTCCCCAGTCTCCTCTCTTTATTGAGGTTGTTTTCAGGCGGTGATCTACCTGCTGCTGCCCCCCCCCCTCTCTCTCTCTCTCTCTCTCTCTCTCTCTCTCTCTCTCTCTGCCCGTATCCTCCTCATTCCCGCTAACTATGAAAAATTTCATATACCTGCCAAATTTCATGTTGGCGGTGTTTAAGCCAATTGCAAATTACCCTCCGCCATGCGGCATACAGCTGCATGCAGAGAGGAAAAAAACTACGTACATACATACATGTGCCAATTCCATGGCGATCGGTAAAACTTTAATGAAATCTATTGATCGTTATAATGCTGTCGAAGCCGTGTGCAATGGCCCCACCGCCGCCTATGGCAGTTTCATCCTTATCAAAGAAAAAGTACAAAAAGTGTCAATATTGATAGTATCGGACAAACCAAATATATCGTTCCTGTCGTAAAACGATTTTTGCACTTCGTTCAAATATTCTGACTTTCCTTTATAAATATCCCGATTTTTCTTCTGAAAACTTTTCCAGGACTATAACGAACAAACCAAAAGAATATTTATCCCTCTTCACCGACCGAATCGTGAGTTATATTGTTGAAAACGTACCGAGCTAATCCCAGTGAGTGTGCACTGGGCGGCCCGAAGACTTGTTATTTCGCTTCAGTCCACCAAAACTACTAATCCCCGAAACGTTTTTAAGGAAGAAACTAATACTACTAGCTAATCCCTAATACTACGCCTATGTCTAGTTTGGTGAGGCCAAGTATTCCCTCAGATTCAGAGGTCAGCGAAATCGGCCAATGGCAGCGACCAGTCTGGGTCGTCATGTCTCAGTTGGTTGTTACGGTGAATTACCAGGCTGTACATAGTCATGTCTGATCTCGTTAGAAATTGCCTCGGTCAGTCGATTGAGAACATCTAAAGATTTTTTCTGATCTTAGTAGGTCATGCGTGACATCACCGGGTACTTGTTAGCGCAGCTCTCGCGGCACGCCGTCGAAGATGGGTCACTAAAAAACTACGTGTTCCGGACTGCCGACTCCGGCTCGGGTGACGCCAGAACTCTAAATCGGCAGATATATGCCGGATAGGGCCCGTGTTCCATCAGAAAGTGCAGTAAGCCTCTGGAGGGTTTGAAGAAGCTCGTGGAGAGCCTCTCTTGGATATCCGGCAGGAACTGGTAGGTCCTCCTACATACAAACCTTGTCTTGACAAGGTCCAGCTGTTCTCAAATACTACAAATCATTTTTATTTATGTAAATTACTTACATAATGGGCAATTAGAGCCGCGCGGGAGTAGCCGAGTGACCTGGAGCGCCACGTTACGGATCGGGCGGCCTCCGGCGTCGGAGGTTCGAATCCTCCCTCGGGCATGGATGTGTGTTGTCCTTAAGTTAATTTAAGTACTTTGTAAGACTAGGGACCGATGACCAACGTAGTTTGGTCCCACAGTATTACAAACATTTGAACATGTTGGCGATTAGAAGATAGTGTCATTGTATTGTTATGGATTACATTCTTGCACGGCAGTGAAATGTACAACATAAACATTAAAGGTCTTTGGAAAACGGTGCTAAAGGAGAATTTTTGAGATGAATCGGTTGAACGTGTTTCTAATGCATGGTACTGAATCTAATTGAAAAAGAAAGAATTGTATAGCAGAACTTGATTAAAAGAAGGAATCGGTTACTGTGACATATCCTACGGCATCAAATAATCGCCAGTTTACTAATGGAGGGAGGAAAGAGAAGTGAAGAGTTTAGAGAACCTAAGGTTTGCCTGCACTATGTAAATTTAGGTAAGATTCAGTTGGTACGCAGACATGAGAATTACAGAAGATAGACAAGTACGGATAGTACCATCACGCAGCACGTTATGACAACGGCTAGGTCCTATCAAGATGTCGCGCAGAAAAAGTAGCCAAAAAATCGGTTGCACACAGTAAAGCCGCCACCAGAGTATTCTCTTACGCTGTCACTGGGTATGTCCAGCACTGTATTTACTTCCACAGTCGAGTAAGGGCTTTAGAAATAGAATTTGTAGAAATTTTTTAGAGATACAACTGTATAGCTTTAGCATTTGAAGGTAAGTTAGCGGAGTTGGAGTGGAAGAGTTATCTTCTTACCTGTCATCATCATTAAGAAATAGTGAACTGAAATAATATTCAACAATGACTGAGATGTGCTTTGTCGACGTCAAGCCTGAGAGCTATCAAAGGGCTCCATTTGATAAAACGCAATGGCCAGTTTTACTGTAGCCTTCTAAACGTTTGCCGGAGATAGATTTGCGATCAGTGTTTGCCTTCGGTAGGCGCGCGTGTTTACAAGCTGCCGGCGGTCCCTGGTGACAGGCTGGTGAATTATCTAGCGCCCGCTGGACCTCGATTACACACACACGCACACACACACACACACACACACACACACACACACACACACCAGTAACGACGACACGCCGAGGGCTGCTGTTCTCGCCGCCCTTGCAGCATTATCCTACCCGTCTACATTTCATTTAGTCTTAGCCGTCCTCCATTAATAGGAGGCCCACGATATCCCGAACATGTATACTTTCCACGTAGATGGTACTTCCTGTTCTGTCTCGTTCTTTACGCGAGCTTTGCCAGTACTATTGGCATGCTAATAGCACTTTTCTGGGGAACTGCAATAGGTCCCCCATTATTATTTTAATTGTATGCAAAAGAGTATTGTAATCGTGTCCAAGCATAGCTACCAACTATTACGGATTGTCCGTAATTGTTACGGATCTATCATCTTATTTACGGAGTTACGGGAAGTTCTTAGAAAATTACGGAATTAAGACATTTTAAATATGATGTTTTAAGAATATCGGAATAGGTACTAATGATAATGCTAGGGAAAGTTTCATTGATCGCAATGATTTTCTTCCTGAGTACGTAGAAAAGCTGTAGGAAACGTTAACGATAACATTTTCACTGCAAAAAGTCCCGCCTGTTGTTCTCCTCCATAGCTACCAAATGAAACAAGAGCTACGTAAATTCCTTCGTTCATAACTAGTACTTGGTCTTCCGTCTCAGCTAAACAGTCCACGTGTTTTATCAGGCGTCAGAAGTTAGCAAATTCGTTTTTGAAGAGAAAAGTTTTCACTGTTTTTTTTTTTTCTTTCTTTCTTTCTTTCTTTCTTTCTTCGCCTTCTTTCGTTTTTATAGCAGTGTTGTGCCGCTAGAAATAAATACAAGTTATGATATTTCGGCAAAATGTGACATTAATTGGGGTAGGTTGGTTTATTCGTTGTTTTAAAAACCAGACCATTTGGTATATAGTGTTACCTGCTAATGATTTTATATTGTTATTTCATAAATGCAATGAATTGCACACTTATTTCTTTCTTCTGCAACTGTTAACATTCCTTGAAGACAACTGTTTGAAAATAGCAGGAATGTTTCTATGTCACCCTCGGTATTTACAAAAATAATTTTTTGGGTTATTCCTCCTAACCTGATACTGCTCATTTAGAATTCTTTCTTTTCGAGGAATATATTTATGAACGGAGAGTGTCATAAATATACCATTTAATCGTCTAAATAGGGCTTGTAAAAATTTTCTTGGAAGGACGCACGTATGACCCACAAACCCTCGTCCTCCTCATGGGTCTGTCGAATTATTACTGACAGTCTCTTCTCAAGGTTGGCAACTATGTCCAAGAGTATTCTTACAGTCGACAAACTCAATAAACATTATAGTGTCTCGTTGGATTTGTAGAGTCGGGTGGCTCTTCTAGTGTCTAGTTGCACGCGCTGGTCTTGGCATTGGACCGTTAATGTCTAGGATCTCTGAACCCGGACACGACCCGCACAGCTTGCAGATGCCAACATGAGCGCTGACGCACTTGCATTTATCTGATGGTGCTCAGTTTATCGGCAGTATCTGGTAGGTACGCCAGTTAAGAGACGCCCCTGGATCGGCGGTGGGCAGCCGTCACGTGCCCTCGCCTATCTGCTGCAGCGCTGCATGCGCCAGAGGATCGCCAAATCAGTGACCGACCCCGCTGACCACGTGATCTGCAACCGGCTGGCGCGTGCGCCGGCTCCCGTAGGCCGCGTCAGCGTCAGGATAACTAGCGGTTCCGCTTTAATGCTCGCTTAAAATTATCCGCACAGTTCTGATCCACAGCTCAAAATTACTGAAGAGTGGAAGTTTAGGATTTAACGTCCCGTCGAAAAGTACACACAGAAGAAACTCTTAGGAAACTAAACGTTCTGTGTAATTTTCAAATGCATCATCATAGCAGTTGTCTTCAGTGATATAGAGAAACCAAGAAAATATGAACTCTATATGACCAAATACAGCTTTAAGCCTCCTTCCTCATGAATGCCAGTCAGTGTAGGGCAACGTACCAAGTCGTGGCGGGCAGAGATGTTCTTCCGTAAGCCTAATACGCTCCTGGAAAATGAAAAAAGAACACCACGAGTTCGACGATCCAGCAGAGGAAAATTATATTGATACATTCTTGAAGATGTATAAAACACATGATCACACAGGCATATCCATACGTACGTACGTGAGTACAGACATCAGAGTGTGAGCAATGTCGACGCTAGTACCGTGTATTCCCTCCTCCTGAAGTATTACAAGCTGTAATTCTCCCATGGACACGGACTTAGAGGTGCGGAATGTAGCTGGTGCCTCAGCTGGGCCAGAGCACGTTTGGGACTGCATGAAACTTCATGTTTGGCGGTCTGCATGAGCGGCACGAAATGTGGCGAATTCAGGAACCAGGTGGAAATTGCATGGCAGGCCATTCATCGATCGTCTTCGTGGAAGAATTACAGCTTGCACTGCTGCAAAAGGTACTAGCGTCGACACTGCACGCGCTCTGCTGATTGTACTCACGTGCGTATGGCTCTGCCTGTGCGATCGTGTGTTGTATACATCCATACATCCTCAAGAATGTGTCAATAAAATTTCCCCCTGCTTGGTCGACGAATTCTTAGTGTTCTTTTTTTTTTTTTTTTCATTTTCCAGGAGTGTTGAAATGAATTGTACTGGATTAGTTAAATGCCTGTGTAGATACCACCGAGAGACGGCATTGAATCTACCAGAGAATTAAAAGGAAAAATAATCACAACATTATTCTGCCTAAAACAAAAGTTGTAGTAAATAAACATGCCAACGATCGTTGGAACTACGGTCGGGGGTTCGAATCCCCCCTCGGGCCTGAACGTTTACAGGCTGGTGTTTATTTAATGTTTTATACTTTAGTTGCTAGATTACCTTTATTGTTGGTTTTGTTTAGGATTAATGATGTATTTAATAGGGCATGGATATTTGTGCCGTCCTTAGTAGTAGCTAGTTCATAAGTAGTTTGTAAGTTTAAGTTTAGGGACTGATGACCCCGTAGTTAAGTTCCTTAGACTCTACAAACATTTGAACATTTTTTTTTTTTTTTTTTTTTTTTTTTTATCGTTGGAAAATGTCGACAAAGCTTGTAGATGTTTTAACTTTGTGCGACATTGGAACTCTAAATGAGCGCGACCTCCGTCAAATTTTGTAAATACCAAGTAAGATATTGTTATCAATTACCGTGCAGTTAAAAAACGGAAAAGTACATGTAAACTAGGGTCGTCAGTCTACCTGGAATTTGACGGCATGGTCATCAAAAGACCATAACCGGGTTAGTCTCTCCGCCATTCGGCTTAAACCAGTGTAGTTCAAACCTCCGACCCCTATCATCCACGTTTTGATTGGTCGAAACAGATCGCGTCTATACGCCATTGGTTCAAAAAAATGTTCAAATGTTTGTATAGTCTATGGGACTTAACTACGGGGTCATCAGTCCCTAAACTTACAAACTACTTATGAACTAGCTACTACTAAGGACGGCACAAATATCCATGCCCGAGGGGGGATTCGAACCCCCGACCGTAGTGGCCGTGCAGACCGTGACTGAAGCGCCTCAGTCCCCGCGGCCGGCGCCATTGGTTCAAAGCTGTGAATTTGGCATTCGAAAGTAGCACACTAGAGGACTCTACTATAGAACGAATACATGATTCACACAATGCTTTAATATGAACCGTTTTGAATATATGGATAAAAGTGTCCCCAGGCTTTCGGGGAGGAGCGCCTGTCCCGGATATCATCTGCCTGACGGATAAATGACGAGAATCGGTGTTGGGATGCG
Organism: Locusta migratoria; assembly: GCA_026315105.1. Taxonomy (NCBI): domain Eukaryota; kingdom Metazoa; phylum Arthropoda; class Insecta; order Orthoptera; family Acrididae; genus Locusta; species Locusta migratoria. The sequence goes on along the minus strand of CM048749.1, from coordinate 105,566,393 downwards.
CATTTGAGGCATTTTCCCCACATTTGTCTTGGTAAATACCGCGCTAGTACCCACGTCCTGCCTCCGTTAGAGACTGGAATACTGGTCAAACTGCAGTAACAAGACGGCGAGCGGCTGAAGGGCAAGAGGAAGTTCCGGCTGTTGGGCGATCGGATGGTGCGGCCTTCCGGGCGGCCGCAGCCCGCTCTGGAACAAAGGCGGGCAGCCATCTGTCTGGCGGCCGCTGCCCTTGAGGCCCAGACGCCAGACTCCCGCATGCTGCGGCCGCGCCGCGCACGCACCTGCCTCTGGACACGCGCCGCCCACTCAAGGATTCTCTCGCAGCACCTCTCCTCTCTCTCTCTCTCCCCTCTCTCCTTCTCTCTCTCCCCTCTCTCCTTCTCTCTCTCCCCTCTCTCCTTCTCTCTCTCCCCTCTCTCCTCTCCTTCCCTCTCTCTCCTCTCCTTCCCTCTCTCTTCTCTCCTTCCCTCTCTCTTCTCTCCTTCCCTCTCTCTTCTCTCTCTCTTCTCTCTCCTTCTCTCTCTCTTCTCTCTCCTTCTCTCTCTCTTCTCTCTCCTTCTCTCTCTCTTCTCTCTCCCTCTCTCTCCTATCTCTCTCCCCCCCTCCTCCTCCTCCTCCCCCCCTCTCTCTCTCCTCCTCCCCCCCCTCTCTCTCTCCTCCTCCCCTCTCTCAAAAATGTTCAAATGTTCGTATAGCTTATGGGACTTGACTAAGGGGTCATCAGTCCCTAAACTTACAAACTACTTATGAACTAGCTAATCCTAAGGACGGCACCCCCGAGGGGGGATTCGAACCCCCGGCCGTAGTGGCCGTGCAGACCGTGAATGGAGGGCCTCAGTCCCCTCGGTCACCGCGGCCGGCCTCTCCTCTCTCTCATTTCCCTCCCCCCCCCCCCAACCTCAATGAATTACGTCAGGAATTCAATGTTTTAGTTTGATTCTGACAAAGCACTGTACATTTCTTGTGACTTCTCTAGTAATAGAAATCAAATATGAGACGAAAAGAGAGAACTCACTAACTCGTAATAGAATAATCATTGGAGTTTTACTATAAGGAGAAAACACTGTGAACTGCAGTGTTGCAGCGGACAGTGACTGCTGACGACGAAAACGATTGGCAGTTCACTGCTGTTATTGCAATTTACGTCTCCAAATAATTCAATTTTCTACATTATGTAACTAGAAATATTGCTGATGCTTCAACTCATCGCGAATGAGCCTGGCGATGTTCATAGGAGTGAATCGCCTGTAAAGGTATATTAATTAAAATCTGTCTCCATTTTCATTTTTGTGACGAATAATCAACCTTCGACTCCCATACTGCTCGACGTCAGGAACTGCGCTCCACACCGCTCGACGCCAGCAACTGCGCCATAGAACCGGTGTGTCAACGAATATACAATGCGAAGTGTCACTATTTGAGAGATAGTGAGATACAGTACGGAAACGACTCGCTGTCGATTCACCATTATTTTTCGGTAGAATTGAAGCGGCGGTATACTTTTATTTTACAGTAGTTATTACAACAATTTATTATTTTTTAAATAGCAGAAGCTTTTAACCACTGATATTCAAATTTTCTACTTTTTTTGTTACAACAAATTACCCGTAGACTTACCCATATTAGAAGAATCCTCAATTTGCTGATGTTTGGGAATTAAAATCACGTACTCTATAAACGATTGTAACAAAATCTTTACTTCCGTTGTAGTTTGCTAACATTTTAGTTTGGGTCAATGCTTGCGTTTCCGTAAGTCAGGTCTGCTTTGGAGCTGGTTCTTCTGACAGCGTAAATGTACGTATAACTAGCGACCGACGTTTCCACTTGCCTTTACGTGACGGAGCAGCAACCGTACGTTCACTCTGAGCGTTTTAGAAAAGAAATTATTCCTAGCCGATACCTAGGCGTCGCTTTTGTACGGAAGCATTTTATCTTGAACGACATACAAATGCTATGAAAATGCCGATTAAAAGTTATTTCACTCCGTCCTACAGCCTTGAAAAGGCCCAACATGTAGCTACCGACCTCCGTGCTCCGGAGGCGTCAACGGATGCGATATGGAAGGGGACGTGGTCCCCGCCCAGCTCTCCCGTCCGTTGTGTCGCTTTCCTTGTCCGGAGCCGCTACGTCTCAATCAAGTAGCTCCTCAGTTGGCCTCACAAGGACTGAGTGCATCTCGGTTGCCAGCAGCGCTCGGCAGACGCGAACGGTGGCCCCTCCAAGTTCTAGCTAACTCCGACTGTGTTCAGTTTCGCAAATCTTGCGGAGACAGGTGTAGCCTCTGCGGCACGGTCGTTGGCGGTAAATACTCTGAGAAACAAACTAATAAGATATAATTTGCTCATGGCAGGGAGCGATCTTATAAATATATTTTTGTGAATAATGAGATACCGCGATCTTGGCATTTCATTATTCACAAACTAATAAGAATATACCAGTATCTACATTTATAATCTGTTCCACTAGACACAGGAACTGTAAAATAGAAAGTCAAAGCCCCAGTAGCGTCATTTCCAGATCCTCTAGAAAGAAAGATAAAACTTCATCTCATAGTACACTTTTATCCCAAGGGTTCACCGTTTCATATTCGGAGGCAACATTTTTACTATCTCCGTAGACTTCTCGACACTCTTCACACATGACATCTGTCCAGAAGAAGTGACGCCTTAAGACGTTGAAACTAGTAGCCTAAGTAAATGTATATAAAACTGTGTAGCTATACTTGTTACAGTAACTCAACCAGCCGCAGTCTCACGCTCTAGTTACAAGTAAGGCAGAACTACGTGTACTGAACACGAAGTACGACGCGTCGCCTTTCCTCACGGAAGAAGCGACAGAGCGAAAGAAAAAGTTGAACGTTATTCTCCTGGAAAGGTGTAGAGTGTGCGGTGGCTGTCGTAGGGAAGGGGGAGGGGGTTGGTGTACATGGTAGCGTGCGTGGGTACATTTCAACAGAAATGTCCCACCAATATAGCAACACAGAAGGAACTGACTACATTTAAATGCCTAAGGCCGGTATTACACGATCAAATTAATGGACAAAGAAATGGGTGAAATATTGGTGCTATTCTTTGACAAAGATATTGGATCAAACGCTGAAGGGTCTATTACACTATCATTCAATATTTTGTCAAAGTTGCTTCGAATTGCTTAGCTGTTAATACTACATCTGCGTTGCGTCTACATATAGGGAAGAACCGAAGAAAGAAAAGGAAACTTTCATGAAATATTGAGTGTCATGGCGAGATAAATAAGTGATCAATAAAATTTGTTTCGGAAACGGGATGATTTTTTTGTAAGTCGTCAGCAGTACAGCCGGAACCTAATATACTGCTAATTATTTTGTAGCTCTCCGTTCTTTACAATTTGTAATATAGTAACAGAATAGGCTAACGCAAATGGTGTATACGAATGAGATTGAGTTGATAAAGCAAGTTTCATTAAATAACATTTTAAATGGAAACTGTCAGCAGTGGCAAAGAGGTAAATCTAAATTGTTTGACATTATTAGCAATGTAAGGGAAGGAAAATATAGCAAATAAAGTATATAGGCTCTGTTTATTTCTCTGTAAAAATATTCTGACATGTTTATATGAATATATATTTTCGCTTGCAAACAAGATGTTTGAATGTTCTTTCACCGTTGCGGATCGCGCGGCCTCCCGCGTCGGAGGTTCGAATTCTCTCTCTGGCGTGGATGCGTGTGTTTTTGTCCTATAGTTAAAGTACTTTGTAAGTCTAGAGACTGATGACCAACGTAGTTTGGTTCCATAGGATTACAAACATTTGAATTTTTTTTTCTATCACACCCCAGCGCTTAGCACACCAAGTTGACCAAAATCATACGTTATAAAGTCTGCTTTGGCCCTGATTAAGACATAGGAGTGTTACTTCTTCAATTCCGATAGTATTTTATGACTTTTTAGATCAGATTGTAAGTCATAACCTCACTTTCATCGCAGGTATTGGGCTAAGCGAATTGACGTGACGGGCAGTGTGAATTGGCCTCGACGTGTGTTATATAATGCCCCATCTGATTTATACATTCCTATCTATTTTGTTTCAGGAAAACACTACGCACACTTGCCACAAGTAGCCATGTTTACGTACACGAATGCTGTGTCAAACATCAGCCTCCACATAAAACATGTAGTGGCAAGGAGGCTGTACTGCTACTAGCGCTCCGAGCAGTCACATTTCTCACTGCAGGAAACAGAAGACAAGCGATTTCTTTGATCAAATCTAAGCCGAGGCCTTAAATTTGGTGAAATATTGGACGACATTTCCATTACACAATATTTGTTTGTCCAATAATTTGATAGTGTAATACAGGCCTAACCAAAGTTGTAGATGTAAAAGTAAGCTTATATAGCTAACGTCCAGATTTTGTGCGTTAAAGTTGACAGTTCTTTTACTATCCACGATAGCGTGTGAAGAGATATATTTCGAGGCACTGATCCGCGTAGTGACAGTTTGTCCGAGATCGTTGAATTCTATCTGTTGGATCGTAGCACACATTTGATGAACACGTTGCAGGCTCTCTCTCTCTCTCTCTCTCTCTCTCTCTCTCTCCCCCACGACACGTTGCACGTTCTGTCTTTATGAGCCGCCTATTTAGCTAGCTATTTGCCACATCATGATGATATATTTCTCCAATGTTTCAACTCCATTATGGGAATCTTCTTCAGAGAATGGTTGCGGATCTAAATTAATGCAGGCAGTGATGCTACTGTGATCAGAAAAACTTGCTAGAATTGTTTCCACTTTTAAAACCTTGGTTGCTCAGTTCTGTGATACATAAATCCTATCTGACCCACTGGAAGAAGCATTTGTGATATATGTGAACCTTACTAGAGTTGGAAATTTAATTTTCCATTCATCTCTCAATTTTGGGTCTCTAACAAGACATAGTTAAAATTGGGAAATTGGTCCTTGTGATGCAAGACATAGTTAAAATTTCCTCCCATTATCAGTTTGTGAAGATCTTTCTGAAGTAGACATATCTTCCTTAAAAAATCGACCTTTCTGAATGACGCAAATTCCTGGAGGGTGCATACAAGTTAATTGGAGGAATGCCCAAAATAGTCATTCCTATTCCTCAACCAGATTTCAGTCTCTCTACATCATTTATAGGGAAACCTTTTTTTACTAAAAGTACTAGAAATTTAGCTAGCCTTTGACCTGTCAGATTTGGCACGTTTGATTGTGCTGGCACTGCGCGGCCTATTGCGTTTCCGTGGCGCTACAGATTTGGAGGCAAGTGTTGCAGAGGTGTCCCGTTGTGACGTGGCGCAGGTGTGCGCGCCGCCACCGCCCAGCTGCCGGGCAGGTGGTCGCCGCGGCGGCCGCACAGCTGCTGCTGCTGCTGCTGCTGCTATCACAAAGGCCGGGGCCCGCCCCCGTACGTCGCCTTTGTCGGGACGCCCACGGATTTCTCTATTCTTCGGGCCTTACCCTTCGTGGGCACAAGCAGTACTTGTCCTAGCACCCTCACTAGCTGTACGGAGACGCCTGTAGGTAAACGGCAGACACGACTCTGACAGTGTGACTCGTGGTCAACGAGAAAGACAGGCCCGCTAGTGAGTACTTGTCCGCTATGAAACAGGGCGCTGTGCCCCAGCAGCCAAGTGGCCTGTCTGTCTCGTTGACCTCGTGTGACTACATCTTACGTCACGTTTGAATGCGATTTCCGTGCGCTTTCACATTGGCCAATCTTCGTTGGAAACATTGACAATTTGATGCTGGGACGGCTCTCTTCCAGTCAGTCCAAATGAGCGAAATGTCTTGAACTACAGTTTTTGTAATAATTTTACTTTACGATTAAAATTTATAAATGGCAACTGGGTTTGTAAAACCACGCGTGTGTTGATGTGACGATCACATGCAGTTTAGGCGTATTGGAGAATCTTACAGTACATATTATGTAATTACATTTATTAATTAGATCCTATACTTTGTCCTTTGTACCTTGTAATGTCCAATGAATGAAAATAGCTAAAACCCGAAATCATGATTGTGTTTTAAATAAATTAACCAAAAGTCAATTTTATTATTATTATTACTTACAATTCTGTGGTTCCCCACCAAGGAAAAGACACACCTAAATTACTTGCAATTTCATTTAGAAGCTTTTAAAACAATCTAAAAGCGGTTACGACAAACTTTTGCCTTTTACTTTGTTTCATAAGCCCTGTGTCGTGTAAATTTTATCAGCCGCGCATGCTATTTTATGGGAGAAAATTGGAAATAAACTGCTTTGACATGGGAACGATAATAAGAGTTAATACAGGGTGTATTTGAAGTTAAAGTACAAAACGAAAAGACTGGTAGAGTGGGTCATAATAAGCATATCTCACGTAGCAACCAATGTCCGCAACCCTTTGCGTACGGCACTAGGCATCTCTGAAAAGCGTCGCACGCCGCCACGAGGTTAGGCACACAACATGCCATCGTAGTCGTCATATTCATAGAATATGACATCAACTGCGATTGGGCAAAGCTGAAAATGTGTACCCAGCCGGGATTCGAACCCGGGTCTCCTGCTTTCTTGGCAGCTGCGCTGACCCCTACACCACTGGGGGCACAGTGATCACCGCACCTGCAAGGACTACCTAAGCACGCCTCCCGTCAGTGGGCAGGGCAGGGCGAAGCTGGGAATTTGTATCTGACGGGAGGCGTGCTTAGGTAGTCCTTGCAGGTGCGGTGATCACTGTGCCCCCAGTGGTGTAGGGGTCAGCGCAGCTGCCAAGAAAGCAGGAGACCCGGGTTCGAATCCCGGCTGGGTACACATTTTCAGCTTTGCCCAATCGCAGTTGATGTCATATATTCTATGAATGTTGAATAATAACAACTGCAGGATCAGAAGTGACGTCTGTTCTCTCGGAACAGACGCCACATGTATATATGTAGTCGTCATAGTAGTTGGTTTACAGGGCAGTGTATTCAATGCGTTTGTAGCAGTAGGGTAAATGAGAAGTCGGGTTGAAGTGTTATTTGACAACAGTTAAAAAGGGCTCGAAAGTACGCCGTGCAACGATGCTGCAGTGATTGTCGCACTCTATCAAACACTACTGGCACTGGATGCTATAATTAGCACTATCAGCTCTTCATCAGTCTCAGTGGGTGTTTGGTAGACAACAGATTTGAGGTGGTCCAGAAAAAATCGGTGGGCGTTAAGACTGAGGACGTGCAGGCCATGCCTCCGACCCACTGCACGGTATCCAGTTCTCCCCATAGGTTTCATGCAAATGCATTAGCACTGTATGTGCAAAGTGCGCAGATGCACCATCGCGCTGGCACTACTTCACTGTCACACATTGAGCGGGAAACGTTCCAACTCTGGCAGTTTCTTGCAAAAAGATTAGGTAGATGTTCGCGTTCCGTCGCCTGGTGAACATGTACAGGCCGACCAGATTATCGCTTACCAACTCAGCCCAAATGTTGACAGCGAAGCGATCTTGGCTACTACGAACAAAAGCGGCTGCGGATTTTCCCTTGCCCATGCGTGTTCATTGTGGCTGTTTGTACTTACCCTCTCGTGTAAAGGATACCTCGCCCGTAAAAAGCACACAGTACGGAACTTCCTGTTGAATGGTGCACTTTTGCAAAAAACCACTGGCAGAATTCAATTCGACTTGGAACCTTCTGAAGGCGGTACGAGTGCAAATCATTTCATGCCACACACGCCAAATTGTGGAATGGTCTACCTGCATTTCTCGTCCATCAAACCGCGAGCTCGTTGAGGGTGTGCATTCCAGCAGTGCTAACGCTTCCACTTCAAACCCTGGTGTGCGCACTGTACGTTTACGACATTCACACCTTTAACATCGGGTTTCGAAGTAGGCCTTAAAATCACTTCTCATACCAGTGGAAAACGTATCTCAACTGAACCTGTCTCTGTTAAGGATCTGTGGATGGCATGTAATAGGCGTGGATTGGAACTCGATGATTTGGAAACCACAGAACGTACAAAGCATTTCCATCCACTGCCCCGTAAACACAGTGCATCCTGCCCTTTCCGTCAAAAATACCGCTCCATTTCCTGTGCGCTCCACACAGTAGCAAACACAAGAATGTCCCCGTCCGATGACAAACTGACGCAGGGCAAACCAGACTTTATACTGCGTACAGGTGCTGCCGTCTATACAAAAACTATCAAACAGGCAAGAGGTCTGTCAAAGGCAACTCACGTCCAGTAAATGGCGAAAACTGCGATGTTGTTTAAAATGTTTTTTGTTAAGTATTTTCGGCACATATCGACAGAGTGATATTTTCTAATGTGAAGTAAAAGTATAAAAATTAGTGAGCATGAATCTGCGTATTTAAATAAAGAAAAATAGCGATCGTGCTGACTAAATCAGGAACTGAATCAGCAATTTTTCAGCCGCCATATTAAGTGGGCTAAGAAATTAGATTCTGGCTATGCCATGTAAACACAACGAAATACGGTTTACGAAATTCGGTTTTCGTCTTCCAGAAGATGTGTTGTATGTAAACGTAGTGTATGTGAAGTAGGCTTATTATGACCCACTCTACCAGCCCTCTCATTTTCTACATTCATTTCAGATACACCCTGTGTACTGCCATTACAATGAGGCCTGGAAGAAGTCTGGAGGTAGACCTGTGATAGCCGTGTGGTAGCCGAAAGGGACAGGATGAAAAGCATTTATAGCATTTGGTTTTCGTAGATACTGATCTACATGTGTTCTTTGTTGCCTCATGACGCTGTTCTTCTTTCTTTATCTAAAATGGCTGTTTCATTCCAACAAACATCACAGATACAAAATGGGATGTGTGTAGTGCTCGTACGCTGGAATGAAAGATCCATTTGAGATAAAGGAAGAAAGAACAGCAGTATCCGGAGGCAACAAAGAACACACGTAGATCAGCTTCTACGAAAACTGTGTTTTAATAAAATCAAAATATAATTAGCGTTACTTAGAAAACGCGCAAAAATGTTTATAACCTTGTCTACTAAATACGTTTAAAAAAAGAAAAAAATTGTAAAATATAATCATGTATATACTCCAGACCACAGAATATGCCTTGAAAATAAACGTAAAACGCGTATAGCAAAAGATGTGGTTTTATTTTAGTTGGATTTAAAACTTACACAAAAAATAGACAGCAGCTATTAGAAGGCCACGAACAGGAAGTATTCATTGGGAAGGGAGTAAGAGATGGTTGTAGCCTTTCTACAATGTCACTCAATTCGTACATTGAACAGGCTATGAAGGAAAGCAAGGAGAAATTTGGAGAGGGAATTAAAGTTCAGGGAGAAGAAATAAAAACATTGCATTTTACTGATGACATTGTAATTCTACCAGAGACAGCAAAGGGTCTGGAAAAGCAATTAAATGGAATGGACAGTATGTTTAAGAGAGCATATAATAAAATCGACATTAACACGAACAAAAGAATGGCAAAGGAATGTTCAAATGTTTGTAAAGATTAGGGACTTAACTGCGGGGTCATCAGTCCCTAAACTTACAAACTACTTATGAACTAGCTAGTACTAAAGACGACACAAACATCCATGCCCGAGGGGATATTCGAACCCCCGACCCTAGTGGCCGTTCAGACCGTGACTGACGCGCCTCAGTCCCCTCGGCCACTGCGACCGGCCCTTCAGCTTGTTACTCTTCCCAGGTACAATCTCTCTCTCTCTCTCTCTCTCTCTCTCTCTCTCTCTCTCTCTCTCTCTGTAGTTCTGATCCTTGCGGCCGCTGATCCTGTTTGTTGTTGTTGGAAGTGTTTTTGGCTCAGCTCATTTACAGAGGGCGTTCAGCCCTCTGACCGAGCGCGCTGAGCCACGGAGTCCGGCAACGTCGGCTAGCCCGCCCTTCGGGTCAGACAGTGGACGTACAGGTATAATACATAGGACCGAAAGTTTCGGAGCATTCTTCTCGTGAATGGCCGACCATCTGGCCGTATGACTGGGGCATTGTAACACTATGGGGGTAGTGCTGAAAACACGCCCCCCTCCCCCGAACTTTATTTCCCAACCTTGGCATTCACCATGTAGACATCAAGCAATCGTAAATTTAGTATTCTAGAAAAGTGTATGGGGGTAAAAATCGCAGAGCGAGACAAAAAGACGAATACAGTAAGCAGATCCAAGTGGATGTGGGTTGTCATTCTTATGAGATGAAGAGGCTAGTTTAGGATAGGATAGGATAGGCTAGGGTGGTGGGGTGGCATGCAGCCAGTCTCCGGACTGAAGACAAAAGACGTTTTAGGTAAACATGTGCGTATTAAGTGGTGTAAGGTTGTGTGAACGCTGCCCCCGCCCCTCTAGAAGCGTGGTGCGGCCGAGGCGCAGGTACCGGAAACGTGGCATGTCGTGGCCTTGGCGGCGCGCTGTTCCCACCTCTGGCGGTCATCGGCCGGCGCCGGCCGGCGCGTGCCCGCCCCGCACACCTCCAGCACCTTACGTGCACCACATTCTGGGCTTCAGTCCACACTCTACACGCTACCCTGTACCGTGCAAGGCTCTTCATCTCTGAGTAACAACAGTTCCTTACATCCTTTTTAACCTGCGTACTGTAGTCCTCTCTCGCGCTCCCTGTCCAACACACACAGCCGGCCGCGGTGGCCGAGGAGACTGAGGCGCTGCAGTCACGGTCTGCACGGCCACTACGGTTGGGAGTTCGAATCCCCCCTCGGGCATGGATATTTGTGCCGTCCTACTTCGTAAGTAGTTCGTAAGCAGTTTGTAAGTTTAGGGACTGATGGCCCCGTAGTTAAGTCCCATAAGCTTAACAACAACAACAACAACACACACAAACCAACACACACACACACACACACACACACCCCTTTCCCTCCTGCGCTAAAATATTGACGATTTCTTGTTGCCTCAAAATCTATCCTACTAATCGATCTCTTCTTTTAGTCAAGATAAAAATTTTTCTCTCCCGTTCGGTTCCGTACCTCCAAATTAGTTAAGCGATCCACATTTACATAAACACTCCGCTAATAACATTAAAGTGCGTGGCGGAGGGTTCATCGAACCGCTTGTATCATATTTCTCTACAGTTCCATTCTTTAATAGCTCGCATTTCCGTTTTCGATCTGATTTCTGTTATTGAGATGATGTTCTCCCCTACGTAGGTGGGTGCAAACAAAATATATTTCGCATTCGAAATAGAAATTTGGCGACAGAAATTTCGCAAATCTCGCCTCAACGAAGAAAACCGGTTTCAAGCAGTTATTGCCCTTCAAATGTTCAAATGTTTGTATAGCTTATGGGACTTAACTACGGGGTCATCAGTCCCTAAACTTACAAACTACTTATGAACTAGCTAAGGCTAAGGACAGCACAAATATCCATGCCCGAGGGGGGATTCGAACCCCCGACCGTAGCGGCCGTGCAGACCGCGACTGGAGTGCCTCAGTCCCCTCGGCCACCGCGGCCGGCTTATTGCCCTTCTTCAGGTATACTGTGTAAGAACACTGAACATAGTCTTGATGCCATTGATAAAACATTCAACCTTTCTCTTAATGATTTCACTCCAGTTAATGCATTATTTCTCCCTATATCGCGATAACACAAAACAAGCTGTCGCGCGAGAGTGGCCGTGCGCTCTAAGGCACCTTGATGCGGAGGGTGCGTCTGCGTCCTGTCGGAGGTTAGTCCTCTCTCGGGGGGGGGGGGGCGCTTGTGTGTTGGGGGGGGGGGGGAGGGGGAGTTTGCCCGTAACAGAAGTCCAAGGAGTGATGGCCACTGTGGCTTGGTCTCATAGCTTTAAAAATATTTGAACATTGGTACATATCGAACTGCCATTCTCTGAACGTTCTGTATATCCTCCGTCAGTTCCACTTCGTAGGAATCCTACAATGGGCTGCAATACTCCACAACAGAAGCAAAAGTGTAGTGTAGGCAGTTTCTTTAAGTAAAACTGCTGCATCTTCTGGGAGTTCTGCCAGTGAAATATAGTCTACGGTTAGCCTTCCATACAATACTTTCAAATAATGTTAAAAAGTTTGTAAATCCAAGGGACGTATCTGCTTGGTGATTAGTCCAGAGCTTACAAACTACTTAAACTAAGTTAAACTAACCTAAGGTCAACATATACATCCTGACCGAAGGAGGGATTCGAAGCCCGGACGGCGAACGGCCGCGCGCGCCGCATCACGCCGCATCAGTACGCACGGCTATTCCGACGCGGCTGTGTTCTAAGTTGGTTGTAATTGTTATTTCTACGTACTGTATTTTGTAGAATTCACGGCCTTTAGATTTGACTGTACAGTCAAGACAAAAAACTTCAAAAAGAACATTACACTAGTTTTGCTCCTGTTAATATTCATGTTATAACCTCCTTCTGTCAATTCCTCCGTTTAATTGGTCCTCGACGTCCTTCGTTATCTCTGACAGAATGTCAGTCATTATTCCTGCACCCTGAACTAAAATTTCTTTTCCTTGCCTTCCTTCACAGCTTGCTCTATCCACAGATTAAATAGCACTGGGGAAAGGCTAAAATCTTGTCTGTCTTACTTCCCAACCACGGCATCGCTTTCATCTCGTTCGATTCTTATAACTGCTGTTTGATTTTTGTACATCTTGGCTGTAAACTTCTTTCGCAATATTTTACCCCGCTGTAAGGAGTGGATTCCAATCATCACTGTCAAAACCTCTCTCTCTTTGAATCTACAAACATAATTTTGCCTTTCCTTAACGTCTAAGAGTAGTCGTAATGTATTGCCTTAAATGTTCCTATATTTCTCCTAATTAAAACTTCTCCGACGTTGGATTATATCAGTTTTTCCATTCTACTGTAGGTAATTCGTGTTAGTATTTTTCAGCGATGAATTATTATTAAACTGATAGTTCTGTAACTTTCACACATGTTATTAAATCTGTACTTTAAGCGATCAGTAAAGGAAATCAACGATAATAATGGACAGGGGTTAATTTTGAGATTTGTCGATAATGTTTAAACGTTGTCAGTTACGGCTATGGACTCCGCAATAACTATTTTTTCAGTGTTAAACTAAAGATTGCTGTTTCTTTACTTTTCGCGCCGGCGTGCGATATGATAATGCTAGTACGTACGCATCCCGAGCAGAAGGGACTCAAAACAAACAAATACTGACAATCAGATAATGTTGCAATTTCTGACCATAAGACAGATAATTGTCTCAGTAGAAATGTTAAAATTGCAATTCTTTCCATGATCACGCGTTGTGGCGTTTCACTTGTTTGTTTGTATTGTGTACAAGGAGGTTTGAATAAAGAGAGGTGGCTGCTAACAGGCATTGGTTGGAGCCAGAGGGACCATGCGTTTGTGCCGAAACAAATTTCTCGCTTAAAATCCTATGTGAATATTGCCCTCTTTAGCTAAAGTCATTAAATTGACCGTCACATTAGAGTATTATATATGAAGTACATTTCGACGACTGGAACTACTATACCCATGCATCTCGCTGCAGAGCGCGGGGTTGCTCGCCGTGGAGGGTCGAGTCCTCCCTGGGGCACGGGTGTTTGTGTTTGTCGTTAGGTTAGTTTACCTAGGTTTAAGTAGTTTGTAGGCTACGCACTGATGACCACGCAGTTTGGTCCGATAGATTTACAAACATTTTTTTTTATACCCGTGCACTACCAGAAATGTTTTTGGGCACAAATGCCGGAGTGTGCAGTTTGCTGGCTTCACTTGTTCAGCATTAGGGCACCTCCTGTGATTCTAACCTCCTTGGTTGTATACAAGATAGGCCAAGATCAGGCAACAATAAACGCTGGCTGAACAGCAGGCTGGTGCGTATTGGGAGTGCGGGCATCGGCCGGCCGTCTAACAATAGCCAAGCGCAGGTGAACTTCCCGGAGCTATTCGTGGCGAACGCCTCCAGCTGCGAACAGCCCTGCAAGGTCGCTCCCTGCACTCCCGCGGCCTGCCTCATCTACACCACAACTTTGCTAATCACCACATCCCTATAAGACAAATTATTATATTGTAAATATTGAGTTTTATAATTCATTTCCAGGTACAATAGACACTGAACGAACAGAAGGATGTTACGTATTTTTAAATTGTTGCATGTTCAGAACTTATGGACACGCGCTTTCGAAACCTATAATGAAGACTAAAGGCTGTCGTCTAGCTTCCATTAAAAATATTCTAAGAGAAACTGCCAAATCTGTTTACATTCCTTGATTTGCCTCATTGCTGTACGTAGCCGGCCGCGGTGGCCGAGGAGACTGAGGCGCTTCAGTCACGGTCTGCACGGCCACTACGGTCGGGGTTCGAATCCCCCCTCGGGCATGGATATTTGTGCCGTCCTAGTTCGTAAGTAGCTCATAAGTAGTTTGTAAGTTTAGGGACTGATGACCCCGTAGTTAAGTCCCATAAGCTTTACAAACATTTGAATTTTTGCTGTACGTATCATTCATTTCCGGTGATGGAAGCAGCTTACAAAACACTAGTTGAAGCAAATTGGTCACAACCCTACCGGGTGGGATTGACGAAAGAGTTAGAGAGGATCCAGAGAAGAGCAGCACGCTTATTTACAGGTGTGCTTGGTAAGCGCGTACGCATCGCGGCGTTGATAGGCCAAGTCAAGTGGTAGGCACTGCAAGACGGGCGTTTCACATCACGTCTGTACTACTGTGAAAGTTGCGAGAGCGGACTTTTTGAAGAATCACCCAATATATTACTTCAGAGCCCACACGGAGGCCTACCAGCAAGAGTTATTTTAAGCTATTGGAACAGGAAAAGGATGAAGTGACAGTGGTTCATAAGGAATTCGCCACATACCGTGCTGGTGGATGGGGAGTATAGGTGTCGGAGGTTCGAATCCTCTCTCGGGCATGGATGTTTAGTATAAGTTAGTTTATAAGTAGTTTGTAAGTTCAGGAGCTGATGACCCCGCATCAAGTCCCATAAGTTTAATAAACATTTGAACATTTTTAGTATAGCTATAGATGTTCTGTACATTAGTTATAACTTGGCACCTCCACCTCCCCGCTTAGAAATCCTAGGGATTTCGTAATAATTTATATTCCTACCACATGATTACATTCAAAGTACTATTCTACGTCCGTAGAAATCGTTGTCGGCGCCAGATGATATGCGTTGAACGTCGATTGCAAATGTGATTTCCCTAAATTACTCCAGGCCAGTGCCAGGATGGTTCCTTTCCAAGAATACGGCCGATTTCCGTCCCTATCCTTACCCAAATATCCGGCCGTTTGCTCCGTTTTTAATGGCCATGATATCGGCGGGACGTTTTGTTGCTCGTAATAGTCGAAACTCTTATACAAATAGTATTGTTCCCGTATTGACAACGAACTTCTTTCTGAAAACAATTCACTATTTTTCACCACCATTGCACAGGTAGCAATTCCCTGTGGTCCAAAATGTACAGTGCATCCGATCAAAGATGGGTGTTCCAAAAACGCTTTTACTTTTTGTTGCAAACTATTTTAAATTCTATCGGTTCACCTTTTATCCGTCTCTGGAGTATTATGTTACGAGGAAAATATCAAAAATCTCATTTATTGCACTCTGGAGATTTGCTCGTACTTTAGGCAAATCGTGGGTTGTTCAGTCTATGCTCAGAAACCTGACAGGTAAAGTTATGTAATTGGCGATTGTGGAGACACGAATGTAATACGACCGAAGTGTCAAATATTTGTAAACTCAAGGGACTAAACTGCTAACACACACACACACACACACACACACACACACACACACACACACACTCTCTCTCTCTCTCTTTCTCTCTCTGAACTGACCAACTGTCGACAGTTGATCATTTCATTGGTATTAGCCGTCCGTGCCGCATACGTGAAAGATTGCATTTCCTGAAGAAGGTACTTGAAAGGATACCGACATTTAACTACGTAAATGCTTCTAAAGAAGCAATGAGCTGGCTGTTGATACATTTTCTCGCTGTAGGTAATAGTCAGAAAAATAAATAATAAAAATTAGTATGCCCAGATTCTCTTTCACTGCCAGTTCCAGAGGACACAGGCCATATTAATGTTTTTATACTTTTAACGCTCAAGAAGTTTGTTACTGTATTAGTCCAAAATAATTTTATAGTAATATATATATTCCAGCTATTAAGAAGAGACGGCTACTATTTTACGATCGTCTCTTGAGAATGACTGATGACCGATTAACTAAAAGAAGGTAAGTAATCAACTACTAAGGTTTTAAAATGACATCAACTCCCAGGGGAGAGAGAGAGAGAGAGAGAGAGAGAGAGAGAGAGAGAGAGAGAGAGAGAGACATTTGTCGGAAGAGCATAAAAAAGCACTCGTCGCTGGTCAGGAAGTCAAAGCCGAAACAAGACTTTGACACTGAAAGCAAATAGGACAGTAATCAGGATTTATAAAATGTGGACATAGTTGTGAAGGTGCGGTAATTTGTAATCAGTGTTTATTTGGCTGGTAAGGCCGACTATTTAGGGGTGGGTGGGCAATCTGCGGCGGCTGGCTGGAACCTGTGCGGCGGTAATGGACAGGAAATTACTCGCTCGCTCGCTGCCGCCTCTGGCCCCATCGCACACGCACCGGGAACGCAGTCCCATCCAATGCACTGCCCACCTGCGTGCGGTGGAAACGTCCTTTCATCGAATTATTTCAAAAGACTTCTAATGTTTACATTTCCTAACACCCCCCTCTATATATATATACGAGGGTTGGAACTTAGTGGAAACTATTTATTCACAACCGATACAAAAGCGTTACAAGTTTGCACCTGTTACTGTCGTCAAGAGTAGTCACCAGCGTCGTGTACGACACGTTGCCAGCGATGTGGAAGGCGTAGTATACCGTTAGCAGAGGCTGTTCTGTTGGTGGTGCGAATAGAGCTGTCTACTGCCTGTCGAATCTCTGGAACAGTTCTGAAGCGAATGCCACGAAGTGGTTCCTTCATCTTCGGAATCAAATCAGTCACAAGGACGTAAGTCCAGGGCGTATGGTGGATGGTACAGTACTTTCGACCGAACAGAGCAGCCACAGCTTGCGCCCGCGCTGTCGTGCAAACTCAAAATGATGGCTGGTTTGCGCAGAAAGTGTTTCCGTTTCTTTTGCAAAGCCGGTCGCAGGTGATGCTGGCACATTCCATCTTGATCCAACTCCGTTTTTCCTGTTTCGAAAACAGTGACACCGTTACGTTAGACCGTTCGCTCACAAGTGACTGTATCTCTCGATTGTGCGCACGTCGGTGACGTGGACGGACGAGTCAATCGCTCGGAGGTAATGTAGATATATCAACAACGCGTGCTCTCAGCGACAACAGTAGGTTACATAGCAGTGTTGCCACTATTTAAGTTCCAACCTTCGTATATATTCTATTCGTTCTGGCGCAGTTATAAATTAGGATACCTGCCGGGTTAAAAAAGTACTTTTTTTAAAAAGTACTTTTACCCAGTAGCCCGTATTCGTTTGATATGCAAATGGTGATGAATTTTACTCTAGTTTTCTTTTGTGTCATGAAGATTATTCTTTCATTCTCTGCATTCCTTGACTACGTATCGAGGTGTATTGAATGAACTACTACTGCCAGAGCAGAAGTTGGGCCGAAGTGTGTCAGCCGTATGTTGTGCAGCTGTTTTAGCATTGGAATCGGCCGCAGACTGTGGCCTTGAGAGCATGGACTTGGACGCGCCAAAACAGTGAGCCGCCTTGGCCCGCTTGCTAACGCTCGCCGCGTGTTTGCTGTTTTCGCCAGAAAGTTACGACCGACAACTGTTTGGCGCCTTCCTGCTCTTCCCCCTACCCTCCTTTTCTCGCCACATTTCTACGTCATGGAGGTCGCCAGAAAGCAACTAAGATACTGGCAGAGGCTACTTGCAAATTGATGGCGCCTGCATATAGTGACTCTCTCTCTCTCTCTCTCTCTCTCTCTCTCTCTCTCCCTACATTCATTTGTAGGGTGGGGGCGTGTCGGTTGCTGGACGCCGTGTTGCAGCGCCGGTTCGTTATATTTACCGGTGCAGGCTTGTCGCCAACTGCGCACGTCTACCCACCAGGCCCGAGCGTGCAACATGGCGTTATGACCTGCGTATCCAGCGGGAGCCCTACCCACACTTGCAGTTCAGTGGCTACCTAATAGAACTTAACGGTGACAATTTCCTCGCCGCACGGAAGCAGTTTAGGCACAGACCACGACCCACTAGAAAGCGAGCAAGTGTGATTAATTTCAAGCAGCAGTGTGACAAATATGAACAAAAGTTACGAGACTGTAAGTAAATGGTTTCTGCAAAAATATAAGAAAAACTTTTGCTAATATACAAAAGTAGAATAAAATAGTCAATCACATAAAGCCGTTTACCACACGTTATAATTCTTTCGGAATGAAATTGTGCCACCTGAAATTGCAGGTAACCAGTTTTTGAATCCAATGGGCGTAGGTCTTGTGGTTAATCTGTTACGGATTCTTTCTGCGAAAAGTTGTGCAACGGTTCAGATACTCCGATGTGACCATTATTATTATGTAAAAAAAAGTTCTTGATAACTGATTATACTAGTATGCCTAAAACAATTTACTTTTACGTATTCGAATGTTGAGACATGTCTACCGTTTTGGGCACTGAAATAAGTTCAACGGCGCAGTTGACAATTTGCGGTCGTCCTGGATTCGAACCCAGATTTCCCGTTTCGGTTAGGGATCACCCTATCCAATTAGGGTATCCTAGTACGCTTACCGTTCACATCAATTTCTCAACTTCTAGCACACTACTATAGTAGTGCCGTCGAATTGCGATACCTTTTTAACATTTGGAATTCGTAAAACTTATATCAATAATTTCTTGTTGGTGGGGTCAACGGCATTTGACTTCAAAATACGACATTTTATATTTAGCTAATCTAGGTAGCTGCAATTATTTTTTATTTTGCTTGTGTTTTATGAATTTGCACAAGACTTGTTTCAGCATATTGCCATTTTTAAGTGCGTCTGCAGATGTTAATACATTGCTTACTGTTTACGTCTTACGTCAGAGTTAGTGACGTACACATAGCATCTGGTAGACAACTGTCTATTCTTATATAATAATTCTATTAACGAATTTTTCAGTAATTCGTTGAAATTCGACGTACTTTCGTAATGTTTACATTATTATGTGCCGGCCGCGGTGGCCGAGGGGACTGAGGCGCTCCATTCACGGTCTGCACGGCCACTACGGTCGGGGCTTCGAATCCCCCCCCCCCCCTCCAGCATGGATATTTGTGCCGTCCTAAGTAATAGTTAATTTGTAAGTTTAGAGACTGATGACCCCGTAGTTAAGTCCCATAAACTATACAAACATTTGAACATTGTCTTTGGATGTCATTAAGCGTCTGTTCTTAAACTGTTAAAATTCGGAAGTACGTCAAATTTCAACGAATTACTGTAAAGTTCGTTAATGAATTATTATATAAGAACAGACAGTTGACATTTGTTTACAAATATTCAAATGTTTGTAAATCTTATGGGACTTAACTACGGGGTCATCAGTCCCTAAACTTAACAAACTACTTATGAACTACTTACGAACTAGGACGGCACAAATATCCATGCCCGAGGGGGGATACGAACCCCCGACCGTAGTGGCCCTGCAGACCGTGACTGAAGCGCCTCAGTCCCCTCGGCTACCGCGGCCGGCTACATTTGTTTACCAAATGCTATATGTACTTCACTAACACCTTGACGTAAGTAATATTGTAATTATATTATACCTTGTTATATTATTTCTTAAGACGAAAATTATAAGCTGACGCACTTAAAAATGGAAATATGCTGAAACAAGCTTGTTGTGCAAATTCGTAAAACACACGCAAAATAAAAAATAATTACAGTTATCTGGAATAATATATAATATTAATAACCCTACTTTTACTTTGCGAGCCAAACTTTGACTCATTAACTCACATCACAGTTTCACTGGCGGCAACCGTATCGCAGTTAGGATGGTTTTCCGACCCATGTCAAAGCTTTTATCTGTGTTTGGTAGAATCTTGTGTAAAACGGAACTGTTTTGAAAAGTGTTTGTTTGCACTGCAGTGCACTGTTAATACAGCGTACGATCCACTCCGTCATTTTTATAAAACTTTCACAGCATACCAACCAGCTGCGAATTTGCATTGAAGCAACAGCATGCCACAGGAACAGGAAATGGCTAAAATTTTATTCCTGTTTTACCCTACCCACCCATCCAATTCTATGGCTTTGGTAACTTTTTGTTGGGAAGCAAGCTTCACCAGTTTCTAATGATATTACTTGACACTACATTTAATCGTAACATTGAAAACAAGAGGAAATGTTTCCTGTCGCAAGTTCAAATGTTTGTATTCGTATGACACTCAACGACTTAGGTTATCAGTCCCTAGACTTAAACTACTTAAACTAAGGACGACAAATATACTCAAGCGCAAGGAAGGACTCGAACATCCGACGGGGAATGGCCACGCGCACCACAGCAAGACTCCTCAGTGCGCTCGGCTATTCCGTCGCGGCCCTAACGTAAGCAATCTAACGTAGAGCAGCATCTTCTAGTTCTGACTAGCAATAATGTAATAAACAGCTGATGGTTGTTGTGAAAATTCGGCTGTCCTATCAGATCTTGAAGTCTTTGGAATTCTTCCATTCGAATTAATCTGGAGATCAGATGTTCCTGTGACCAAGAGCGCCCGGAATATCTGGATATAATAAGAAGTGTTTTATTTTAAGCAACGGTCAAGCATTCTGGCGTGGGGCCAATGCGAAGGGTTTTCGGGAATCTGTGCGTTCGACCCTAAGCAAGTGCTCTTCTCAGTGTGTTGATATATTAGTGAGACGGCATACTTTGTGTACGCGGCAACTTGGTCTTTACAACTGACATAAAGATAAGTTTTTTTTTTTTTCCCCAAATGGTTAGCATTAAGAAATTTCGTTTCTACCCATACATCCCACTGATATGCTAATTAAAATGTGTTATGCACCTTAAGATGGGTCTTCGTGGCTACCATTTCTTGTTACGAATGTTATAATAACTTGCTTTGTGAGGTATGTAATATGTACACGAGAGAGTTCGTGTCACAGATTTAAAAACTTACTCGAAAGTCTTAAGCCATGTATTCTTCTTAACCTAACCTTCAATGATTTTCAGTAAAAATAAAATTAAAAATGTGAAATGATAACTAAAGAATCTTCAGAATAAGTCTGATCGTACTTACCGAGCACTTAATTCTATTTAGCTACGTTGAGCATCGATACTTTTCAGATTTTAGTTTTAGTCGGTGGTCGTTGAATACCCTATCCCGACAACTTGGTTCGCGTACGTACTTTTACTACTTCGTATTGGATAAAGTTACCGATACTATTGAACAAACTATAATAATATATTAAACGATACTAGTGACTTCAATTAAATTAAAAAACACATTAACTTTTATCTTATACCATCTAGACTCGTATCATTTACAGAAATGTTACCATGTCATCTGGAAGGCGAGAAACAACCACGCTTTAGTACAAGGCAGGAAAGTGTTACATGTGATAGTCACAAAAAGTAATTCATAAATTATGTTCGGGCGATGCATAGACACTAAATATCGATGCCAAATGTTGTGAATATATTGCGATAAATTGGAAGGCTATCACATACAGTACTAGCAGGTATGGCACATGGGGAAGTCAGACTTTCGTGACTTGTATTGGTTAACATCTGACGTTTAGAGTCCAATGTTGCGACAAGCAGGCAGCCGTAATGAAAAATCTACCCAGTCTCTTACTAAAATTTCGTAAATAATAAAAATTCTTTTATGATGAGGAAACCTCGTAACTCTATTTTTTATCTAGTACAGGACATTTACAAACGTTTTCTTAATAATAATAATAATAATAATAATAATATGAACTGGTAGTAAAACAACTGTGGCTGTTGTAGAACATGGTCTGAGAGCCCCTAGTGCTTCGTCAGCAACAAACGTATTATATTATTGAGGTTCTAATTTTTTTTTTTTCGGAAATAAAGGAAATTTTCATGTATGCAAAAATTTGGTGCTTGAGAACTGGCAGGCATAGTGCTTTTGGGCAGCGGAAGTGACAATACAGTGGTTGCTGAACTCTGACAGTGCAGTCTGCTTAGTCGCCAAATGCCATCTAGTTACTCTCTCCTCGTACGTAGGTCAGCGTTAAGACCAGGGGGCCCATTTTGACCCCGCTCCCTTTTAATTTGGTTCTTTCGTCTAAAACCCCCTCACCGACGGCAGAAGTGCTACTGGAGGACAGGTTAGCTGCAGCCTAATGGTTTTCCTGTCTTCCGCGCGGGGTCACGCAAACTGCGCCTGTTCCCATGCAGTAGGTGTGATTGGTACGCGCGCAAGAGAGGCTTGTGGTAGGCGTAGCCGAGAGCGGCGTTGACTGGCCGGTGACTCAGAGGCGGAGGAAAGGCGCGGGCGCGCCCGTCGCCACGCACAGCCGCGTGGCCGAGGGGCCCAGCCAATGAACCTAACGCTGTCACATACCCTGATGGAACACGGTGCAGTGGCCGAGCGCGCGGCGGAAGCTAGTCCTTTTTGGGCAGGGGGGTGTTTTGTCTTTAGATCAGTTTAAGTAGTTTGAAAGCCTAGGGACTGGTCGTAGCAAAGTTATAGATGTACAAACATTTGAACATTTTTTTGAACAACCAAGTGAATAAATCTAAATTAAAATTGACTTGGTGAACGTAGGACAAATTCATAAATTCACATATTTTGAAGACATAAAACATGCAAAAGCGCGATTTGAACATCATCTCCAAGAATCTTTTATTTTTCTGGCACAGTGGAATGAACCCAGATTTTGGAGACAATGCAGGGTGGATCTGAAATGAATGTAGAAAATGTGTGTGCTGACAAAAGGGAGTGGCGACATAATTTTTGATAAGCGATCCACATCATCAAATGTTTGTAACGCTATGGGACCGTACTGCAGTAGTCTTCGGTCCCTTGACTTGCAAACTAATTTATCCTAAGGACCACACACACACACACACACACACACACACACACACACACACACACACACACACACACACACACACACACACACAGAGAGAGAGAGAGAGAGAGAGAGAGAGAGAGAGAGAGAGAGAGAGAGAGAGAGAGAGAGAGAGAGAGAGAGAGAGAGAGAGAAGACTCGAACCTTCGATGGGGAGCAGCCGCGCGCTCCGCAGCAACCCGCTTTAGAGTGCACCCCTATTCCCATGCGGCGGAAATGTCGTCCATTGACGCTATGAGCACTTTATATTTGACACTGTGCAACAAATCTCCTCTGTTGCAAGTTCTTTGCTTTCCATGTTTCGGGAGGAAGTGGTATGGAGCAGAACAAAAGTCTGCTAAAAATGGCATATCTTGAAATCTGCAAGCACTTGACCCGTAAAAGAGACGTGTTTACTATATCCAACGTTTAAGGTGCGTTGGCATCTCTTCAGTTATGCTTTTAGAACCAATTTCTTACACAGTTGATTTGGACCATACTGCCTCCTTCCAAAATATGGAAAGCAAAGACCTTTTAGTAGAAAAAAATTTGTTTCACAGTATCGAAGAGCTGCGTAGAATGGTAGCATGTACTAAAGCATCATGCTATGGACTGGGCGGTCGTTCCTGTCGTAGGTTAGCCCTACTACAGAAGCGCGCGCGCGCGTTTGTGTGTGTGTGTGTGTGTGTGTGTGTGTGTGTGTTGTCCTTAGTGTAATTTTAAGTAATTTGTAATTCTAGGGACTGATGAACGTGAAAGTTTGGTCCAGTAGGTTTACAAACATTCGAACATTAAAGATAAACAACTTGTAATATCTTGGGTCCCACAGTGTTCCAGATGACATAACATCCCTTAGGCTGTGGCTAAGCCATATATCCACCATATCCTTTCTTCCAAACGTGCTAGTTTTCCAAGGTTCGCAGGAGAACTTTTGTGAAGTTTGGAAATTAGTAGGAGGCGAGGTACTGGCAGAAGTAGTGAGTTCGGACCGTTAGTCGTGTCGGGATAGCTCAGTGGTACCGGGCGACGTGGCTTAGTGCGCCCGGCCAGAGGGCTGAATGTCATCTGTAATAAATGAGCTGAGCCCAATGATCAACGAACAATGAAAACGACCGCAAATCATAGATCTAGTTGAAGAACAAGAAAAGAAAGAGAAAAACAGTGGTAGAGCGCTTTCCCGCGAATGGCAAAGGTCCCAAGTTAGAGTCCCGGTTCCGGCACATAATTTTATCTTCCAGGAAGTTTCATAATTGTAATAGGTTTGCCCAAAACACTGTAATGTATTATTTTATTTATCCACTTTATACCTTTCGGCGTAATTGCCTGATATTTAGAGGCTTTAACTGACTATGAGACGTTCTTTTATATTTCCATTTACGAATTTCTGCCTGTGAGGCATTGACAGATAACTGTCTGAAAATAGTAAATATAAATATAAAACACCTCATAAATAGTCAGTTAAAAGCCGCTAAATACCAGGCACCTGAGGACGTCACTTCCGCGAAAATATATCTAGTAAGTGGACAAACCTATTACAATTATGTCAATTAAAGATAAAAGAGGTGGTCTTAGCGTCACTTGATATTTTCGGACTGGGTTACTTGTCACTACGTTTTGTACTGCCGTTTACCAGCATCTATTTTCTATATTGGATTCAGATACGCCCTGTGTAACACCCGGAGTATTAAAACGACTATATTAATTTATGCTTTTCCGTAAACCAATTTTGAAACTTTTTTTGGACTGACGGTGCAGTATCGATTGCCTTCGGGAAATAAAGCAAAACACCTTCAAGGGTGCCTCTGTCTATAGCGTTTTTCGGATTTATTTAACTATAGTTGTTTGCTGAGTACATTCTGATTTCTATTGAAATTTAAGGGTTCCTGAACTCAAATAGCCGCGGAGGAGTGGCCGAGCGTTCCAAGGCGCCTAGCTGCGGAGCGCGCCGCTGCTCGCCGTCGGAGGTTCGTGTCCTTCCTCAGAGCATGGGTGTATTTGTTGTCCTTAGCATAAGTAGTTTGTAAACATATGGACTGATGACCAGAGTAGTCAAGTCCCATAGATTTACAAACATTTCAACATTTGAAACTCAAATACAGCACGAACAGATTCCATAAATTACAAAACAGTTTGTCAGAAATATAGGCCCATATTTGTGTGCGTATGAAAGATGACCGTTTTGGTAAATTAAAATGAACTACGACATGTATCAGTAGCTTGGAATGATCTGTTGCTAGATCACAAATGTTGGAGCGCTTTGTGAGCTTTATTCGTAACGAGTGTGGAGAAATGAATCGTTGCGGCAGGTGGCGTAGCGAAGAAACTTGTAAAACCAAAATGTAAGAAGAATAAGCACAAACAGTTGGATAGACTCGGCGATGTTTTGGCGGCGGCCTTGGCGGCGCGCTGGTGGCGAGCGGCTGCGGCGGCGCGCGAGGCCGCCTGCCGCTGGTTCGATGCCAGCCGCCGACAGGCCGCAGCCGCTTCTGCCTACGCCGCGCCTCATTCACGCCAAGGGCGCCCTTTGTTCTCCCAGTCTCCCATTAGCGCTACTCTGAAAAGTCAAACATTTCAAGCGCCATTTTTTCCCTTCTTCTAACAAAACTCTTTCCTGAGACGTGTTCGTATTGTAGAAAGTGTGTAAATTCGTTACTAGACATAATGGAAAAAGGTAAGCAAGGCCTTTGTTGGGCAAGATTAACACATGGCAGTTAAAACTACGAACTCAATCTGTGTTTCCATCACTCTGCAGTGGAGTGTGCGCTGATATGAAACTCCTGGCAGAATAGAACTTAGTGCCATATTGGGATTGGAACCCAGACTACGTCTAATAGTCTTGTGTAGTTCGCGAACGAACTAGTGCGGAAGAGCGCTCCCACAGGCGAACTACGCAAACTAGTTCGCAGATCCATTGCCTCTTAGTTCGTCCGCTCCTTTTCCGAAGACTGACGGGTAACAGCGAGAGGACGCGAGAGCGCGCAGAATCGCGTAATTCCCTTCTGCCAGTTGCCGTCATTTCGAGCTGAGATGCAGCTCATCTGTAGTTTTAGTAGCGGTAGCAAAAGCCAAAACGAGCGGACGAACTAAAAAGAGCGACCTACTTCGCGTCCGAGCTGCGAACTAAAAGGAGAGCTACCGGTCGTGAACTAAAATATGCGCGATAGGTCGCGAACAGAATTAAAAATCACGTGTTTGCCTTCTGCTGATGAGAGCCATTTCGAGGTTAGCGTCTGCCTGCTAGATTACATAGTTCAGTGCTACAAAATTTCTACTTTGAAGTATTCTGCACTCTGCAATATCTGACTAATAAATTCCATAATGCCAAGATATAGAGATAAATCTAAACTTAAACGCGAGAAATTATCCACAAACGGTTTCTTTTGGTTTGTGTGATATCGTTAGCGGCTCAAACAGCAAGCGCGTGAAGCAGCTAGGTGGGGGAACTTGCGACTCATTGCTCTACAGTACTAGCATCATGCACATCAGTACGTAGCATCAACTGGTTAGTGTTCATCACGAACGTGGTTTTGCATTCAGTGCAATGTTTACAAATGCGGTGAATCGAGGAAGTACAGTTACATACTAACGAAACAATTGGGTATTTTGACAATTATCTGCACGAATTATTTCAGTTTACATTTAAAGAGAAATACTAAAATGAGTTCTAACATGGAAATTATGCGTTTCCGGACAAATGTCCACATAACATATTTTCTTTCTTTGTGTGTGAGGAATGTTTCCTGAAAGTTTGGCCATACCTTTTTGTAACACCCTGTGTGTGTGTGTGTGTGTGTGTGTGTGTGTATCCTTAGCATAAGTTAGTTCTCAAGTACGAGTAGTTACTACGTCAAGGGACTGATGACCACTGCTGTTTGCTCTCATTTCTTTACAAACATTTGATTTTATGCGCTAGATTACCGCAACCCTGGGAACAGATAATGCGAATAGAAAATTGGTGGAAAGTGTTGTGGGGAAACGTCATTGTAACTGCATGGGGAAATGACGTACAAGGCTACAGTGCTATTAGTGTTACAGAATTTGGAGTATGGTAGCGATGAGAGTGGCTAATCAGTATAGGTCGTAAAATCTCGGGTAGCACAAATGCGAATACTTAAAAAGAAAGTCTCCCCTCCTCGTCACGACCTGTTTGTTAATTTCAATGAAATTGTAGTGGTTGAATACATATTTCTGCCCCTTCCATCGTATATATTCCATAGGCTTAACGACAATAACTTTTAGTTACGTAGAAAGACGTAAGAACGGGACACACACATCCGGGCCGTGTCCGGACGGCTGACGTTAGAGCTCCGGCCCGTTCCTCTAGCAGCCACACGTCCGCGTCTCAGTTGTTTATTGTAGAGACCCCTCGGCCACTGCGGCCGGCCCTCATGGAAGATGAGACAGTTTAATGAATGTTTTAGCATGACGCAGCATCCCTTCTATCAACTTTGAAGAAACTAGAACCAAGATTGAGGAAAAACGATAAAAACTATACTTTCTGAAGACAATTTCGTAAAGTACCCGAAACTTGCTGACTTCTTCTATTAGCTGTTTCGCGTTCATTTTTTACACCAAACACTCTTGCACTGTTGAGAAACAATACCGTGGCGTCGTTCGGCGTCCGTGCCCGCTACGTGAAAAATTAAACTCGGCGATTTCCACCCGACGCGCTCCCGGTCCGTTGACGTCCCGTGCACGGCCAACACCGTCTGGAGACGAGGCCTTACAACAGGAGCCGGCCGCAGTGGCCGAGCGGTCTGCGGCGTGCCAGTCACGGTCTGCACGGCCGCTGCGGTCGGGGGTTCGAATCTCCCCCCCCCCCTCGGGTATGGATGTTTGTGCCGTCTTTAGTATAAGGTAGTTCGTAAGTAGGTTGTAAGTTTAGGAACTGATGATCCCCTAGTTAAGTCCCATAAGCTCAACAAACATTAGAACATTTGAACCTTACAACAGTCTGTGCCACGTCACACTGACCAGGCCGCGGCCGGCAGCTGAATGGCTGGTTGCTGGGGCACAGCCCACTGCCCCGTAGCGACCAGCCACTAAGCTGGCGGCCGCGGCCCGGTCAGTGTGACGTGGCACAGCCTGTTGTAAGGCATCGTCTCCAGGTCACAAGTGGCCACATACATTTATTTCAATGGTATATTTCGTTCTCCGGGTGACAGCCGATACTCGGACGTGTCCCGGCCCATATGTGTGTGTCCGCACCTTTATCGTTGCTTTTCCGCTCTGTAGTGTACGAATGGACCAGAAAATTGCTAATATTAGTATAAAGTTTGCTTGCACACTGACCTTTCCCTCCCGTGTACATCTACACGTATTCTCCACAATCCACTGTATACCATAAAAAAAACGATTACCGCATAAATGCCAAGTCAGGCTGCCAAACGTGGCGTAGAGCGGTAGAGCCGGAGATAGCGTGTTCTGCTATCCTGTGTTTGCCCTCAGTAGCACGCACGGCTGGTGCGTAACGCTGCAGCGCTTGCAGCCGCTCCACGTCTGGCTTACCGAGAAATGGTCTGTAAGCGCCTTGTCAGCGGAGCACTGGCTCGTGATCGCCTCGCTGGAAAACACCGTTCTGGCTAAGTCTTTCTCGTAAGCAGCACAAACTTTTAACCAGACAACACCTATTACAATGAAAAATGTAAATGAAAACCACCTTGATTTAAAATAACAAGAAGGGAAACGCATATAAACATTATTAGTTATAGAAAAAGCAAAGGAAAACCAAGGATTGGAATACAGTGGTTATCTAAATTGACTGTGCCGGCTGAAAGGAACTGCCGGCATATCCCCATTCATGATGAAAGCACTTAACTACTTTGAACAAACTTCAAACATAATTTCTACCATTTCCTATGCTATCATCGATAGTAACGGAATGAAAAAGCTGTTATGAAAAACAGCATTGTGCATCATAGCCATCGCCAGTGTATTGTTGAGTCGTGATTGTTATTCAGTGCTGCAACAATAGAGGCAGAAAGCGTTGATACACCTGCTTAATAAGTCCCTTAAAAGTATTCATATTTTCTATATATGAGATCCAGTTTTCGATCACTCAAACATAAAAGTGGCGCTTGAACCCATTCATTACATGTTGTTTCTTTCAAAACGTGTAAGTTACACGTGCCCTTATTCGTAGAACCCTTTTAGACTGGTACCGCGTCTCTTGCCTCAGGTGTATCGTATAATAAGCCCAATATCAGGTATTTGTAGAAAAGGGCGAAGTACTTTTTACAAGCTACGCTGTAAATTACATCGCCGCTTGTTTACTCGCAACAATTTAATCTGTACTCTTAGGTTCCTGCCTAACCACATCCTTTAACATCAAGACATTTGTTGTTATGGTCTTCAGTCCGGAGACTGGTTTGATGCAGCTCTCCACCCTACTCTATCCTGAGCAAGCCTTTTCATCTCCTCATAAGAACGGTAACCCACATCCATTTGAATCTGCTTACTATTCGCGTCTCTTGGTCTCCCTCTGCGATTTTTACCCCACACACTTCCCTCCAATGCTAAATTTACGATTCCTCAATGTCTAAGAATGTGTCCTACCAAGCGATCCCTTCTTTTAGTCAGGGTATGCCAAAAATTCCTTTTCTCACCAATTCTGTTCAGTACCTCTTCATTAGTTTGCGATCTACCCACCTAATCTTCAGCATTCTTCTGTAGCACCACATTTCAAAAGCCTCTATTCTCTCCCTGTCCGCACTGTTTATCGTCCATGTTTCACTCCCGTACAAGGCAAGACTCCACACAAATGCCTTCAGAAGAGACTTCCTTACACTTAAATTAATATTCGATGTTGGCAAATTTCTCTTTTTCAAAAGAGACATAGTCGTAAAAAAAAAAAAAAAAAAAAAAAAAAAAATAGCGAACTACTTTTCTCAGTCAGAGTAAAGTGTAGAATGAAACTCACTCTGCAGCGGAGTGTGCACTGATATGAAACTTCCCGGCAGTTTAAAATTGTGTGCCGGAACCGTGTCTCGAACCTGGGTCATTTGCCTTTCGCGTGCAAGCGCTCTACCACAGAGCCCTTGCCCGCGAAAGGCAAAGGTCCCAGTTTCGAGACACGATTCCGGCACACAATTTTAATCTGCCAGGAAGTTTCAGAATACAGTGTAGCTTGTCAAAATTACTTTGCCGGTTTTCTACGAATATGTGATATTAGGCCGCATTACACGATAGACCTAAGGTGAGAGCCGCAGTACCACTCAAAAACGGTTCTACAGATAAAGGCTCGTGTAAGTTACCGTAAGCTGGCTGCATTGGCGTGTTATATCAGCCAATGCGACACGAGCTGAATGCAAACTTCTGCTCCCAACATTCTCCGCTCAGGGGCCTCGTAAAGGTGGCACGCGTATTTTCTGCATGCGCATGGTACCTCGAACTCGACTGCTTCTAATTTAATCAACTTATTTTGGCATTGGCAAAAAGGAGGAGGCGAGGTACTGGCTGAAGTAAAGTTGTGAGGCGGCATCGTAAGTCGTCGGGATAGCTCAGTCGGTAGAACGCTTGCTCGCGAAAGGCAAAGGTCCCAAGTTCGAGTTCCGGTTCCTGCACACAATTTTAATCTGCCAGGAAGTTTCATATCAGCGCACACTTCGCTGCAGAGTGAATGTTTCATTCTGGAAACATACCTTAGGCTGTGGCTAAGCCATGTCTGCACCATATCCTTTCTTCCAGGAGTGCTAGTCTTGCATGGTTCGCAGGAGAGCTTCTGTGAAATTTGGAAAGCACGAGGCGGGGTACTGGGGGAAGTAAAGTTGTGGGGCGGCATCGTGAATCCTGTCGGGATAGCACAGTCGATAGTGCGCTTGCCCGCGAAAGGCAAAGGTCCCAGGTTCGAGTCCCGGTTCCGGCACACAATTTTAAACTGTCAGGTAGTTTCATATTAGCGCGCACTCCGCAGCAAAGTGAAAGTTTCATTATTCTGGCATAGCTTAGATTTTGATTAAAAATCGTGAGGCCCTATGGCGCCTCCACATCTTGAAGCTCTCGAGATTGGGAGGCCCGGGATGGTCCGCTCCCCCCAGTAGTATTGAGGTTCACTCGGATTGAGACAATTTCGTGGCAGGAACAGCAGAATGGAGGAAACTTGTTACGAGAGGCGAGTGACGGGGAGCAGCAGGGGTCGGGCCGTCGGAAGTGGGGCACGCTGGTCCGGGTGGCAGGCACGTGCTTGGCCGCGGCCGCTGCCGCTGCAAGGCTGCGCAGCGCGGCGCGGCGCCCGGGCCCGCGTCCAGGCCGCCCGCCTGCCTGCCCAATCAATACGCGGGCCGCGCGCGCGCTCGCCGCCGCCGGCCTTGTGTTAGGTCGCGCGCGGCACACGCCCACACCATCTTTACTGTGCTCATTCTTGTCCCACCCGCTGCTCTTAGGGTAAGGTCGCGGGTTCGAAACCCGGCCGGACCTCGGATTTTTTTCAGTCTCCGTTTTAACCCATCCTTCACCTGTCAAAGATGTGATGTGTCGTCACCCATTGGATAATTGTCACAGGCTAGGGATACGCAAGTCGCAGAAGTGGCGTCCAATTGAAAGACGTGCACCAGGCCAATGAGCCACACGAAATTATGGTGGTGGTGGTTGTTGTTGTGGTCCCCTGAGCAAGCCTCTGCATTTCCTCAAATGTTCAAATGTTTGTATAGCTTATGGGACTTAACTAAGGGGTCATTAGTCCCTAAACTTATAAACTACTTATGCACTACCTAATACTAAAGACGGCACAAATATCCATAGCCGCCCGCGGTGACCGAGGGGACTGGGGCGCTCCATTCACGGTCTGCACGGCCACTACGGTCGGGGGTTCGAATCTCCCCTCGGGCATGGATATTTGTGCCGTCCTTAGCTAGTTCATAAGTAGTTTGTAAGCTTAGGGACTGATGGCCCCGTAGTTAAGTCCCACAAGCTATACAAACATTTGAACATTTCAAATATCCATGCCCGAGGGGGGATTCGAACCCCGACCGTAGTGTTCGTGCAGACCGTGACTGGAACGCCTCAGTCACCTCGGCCACCGCGGCTGGCTACGATTCCTTCATATCTAAAAATGTGGCCTACCAATCAGCCTCTTCTTTAGTTAAGGTATTCCAGAAATTCTTTTTCTGCCCAATTCTGTTCAGTATCTCTGGCAATGTTGCTGATGTGAAAAATAGCGAGTAGCGCCCTGGTTCGGAACCCACGTTAAACTGTAGGTCCCCCCCCCCCCCCCCCCTGTAACTGGCTGGGTAAGTCAGTTCGTAGGTCGGAGGAAGGCAACAGCATACCACCTCCAAATAGGGCCATGACTAGTAAAGCACTGTGGTATTCAAAACTATCTCCGGATTGTTGACTGGTTTACCTTTTTTACCACCTCATTAGTTACGCGATCCTCCCACCTAACTTAAGCATTCTTCTGTAGCACCACATTTCAAAAGCCTCTATCCCATTCCTGTCCGCACTGTTCATCGTCCATGTTTCACTCCCGTACGCGGCAACACTCCACACAAATGCCTTCAGGAAAGCCTTCTTTACGCTTAAATTAACCTTTAGCCCGTACACCGGTCTTTTGGACTGGGGCCACCCCCTTCACCTCACTCTCCTCTCTGAGTGCTTGTCAGCACTCTGCCCTCCACAGTAGCCTCAAAGGCAGTTGAAGAGGAAGTCGAAGTAAGTCTTCTCTTCGTTGTGCATCTGTCCGAAGTTCTGCAATTGCACTCTCCGCTACCGGTCAAAAAAGGCCGATGTGTACTCTGAATGTCTTTATTTACCTTCAAGTTGTGTGTTTTTCCTTTCACAATCAACTGCAAGTCTATAAAATTAGAAGAAATCTACATATCAAGCGTGTGAAAAAACTATTGGGGGGTGTATGCTGCGGAAGGGGGAGACCGAATGGTGTACGCTTTGTGTGCCATAAGGGGATGTACGGGCTGAAGGTTAATATTCGATGTTAAAAAATTTCTCTTGTCCAAAAACGCTTTCTTTTCCATTGCCTTTCCGCATTTTATATCCTTTGTACTGCTACCAGCGTGTGTTATTTTACTGCCCAAGTAACAAAAGTCAAGTACCAGCTTTATTGCTTCGTTTCTCGAATTACTTCAACATCGCCTGGTATTCGTAAACTGCACTCCATTACCCTTGTTTTGATCTTGTTAATGTTCATCTTATACGCTCCTTTCAACACACTGCCCATTCCGTTCAATTTCTCTTCCAGGTCCTTTGCTGACTCTGACAAAATTACAACGCCATCGGCAAAATGAAAAGTTTTTATTTCTTCACTCTGAACTTTAATTCAGTCCCCAAACTTCGCCTTGTTTTCCTCCACAGTTTGCTCATTGTACAAATTTAATAACATTGGAGAAAGGCTAAAACCCTGTCTTACTCCCTTCCCAACCACTATGTCCCTTTCACGACCTTAGACTCTAATAACGGCTATCTTGTTCTTGTACAGGTTGTAAATAACCTTCCGTTCTCCGTTTTTACCCACGCTGACTTCACGAGTGTATTCCAGTCAACATTGTCAAAAGCTTTCTCAAATGTTCAAATGTTTGTTAAGCTTATGGGACTTAACTACGGGGTCATCAGTCCCTAAACTTACAAACTACTTGAGAACTAGCTAACACTAAGGACGGCACAGATATCCATGCCCGAGGGGGGATTCTAACCCCCGACCGTAGTGGCCGTGCAGACAGTGACTGATGCGCCTCAGTCCCCTCGGCCACCGCGGCCGGCTAAAAGCTTTCTCCACATCTACAAAAGCCAAAAAGTAGGTTTGCCTTTCCGTAGTCTATATTCTGAGGTAAGTCATAAAGTGAGTATTGCCTCCCGTGTTCCTACATTTCCCCTGAATCCAAACTGTATAAAACATTTTTTTTTTTTTTCCCTTTTGTAAAAATCTAGAATTTGACTTTTGCCGCAAAGTATTGCAAATATTTCTTAATTTTTTAGAGCAATTGATATAATATAAATATA
Organism: Locusta migratoria; assembly: GCA_026315105.1. NCBI lineage: Eukaryota > Metazoa > Arthropoda > Insecta > Orthoptera > Acrididae > Locusta > Locusta migratoria. Next base: position 105,532,515 of record CM048749.1, on the reverse strand, counting down.
AATAATTAACAAAAACAATTGTTGGGACCAATTATGACTTCAGACCCTGGTAATATTGAATTGAGCTGTTATTCAGAACTAAAACTTAAAAAGAACGCCAGACGTAGTGTGGTATTACAGTTAACAAAATATTGTTGTTACGGTTGAACAATTGATCTCTTACTATACTGTGAAAAAGGGTACAAATCCTTGGTCATTAGCAATATTTTATGATCTTGTCGATGTAGCCTCAATGCCTGCAGGCTCTTCTGCATAGCTGTTAAGAAAGGAGACGCCATTTCTTTAACCAATGTCATTAGAAAACTGACAATGCCGCAAGTGGAACGTCGTTTGAGTTTACCACAAGCAACGAACTAGGAAGTTATTAGTAGTATCAAAAGGTGTGGATTTAATGATATGTTAGACTAAAACCCTACAACTGGAAGAGAAAGCGAGACAAATGTTCCATTGACTCCGATCAGGTCTGCTGTAATCTCGTCATACTGTTTGAAATCAACTTAAAATTTTCACCCCAATCAAACAAAAACCAAAAAAGTTACTTCACTAAATTAAAAAAAAATCTTTAAAACTAAATTGTATGGAATTAGGAGAAATTATACTAATTCCTAACTTCATACAGATAGACCTAAAATTTGTGCTTGTGAATTTTAAATAGCTACGACAATACTTGTACAACTTATAACGAAAAATGTGGGATGCATGGGATAGGTAATAGTAAGAAGTAGATGCTTGGAAAAACTACACAACGGTTCATATTATTTTTAGTGCACCAATATCGTTATTGGTGTCAATGAACTATTCCTATGTATTTTTCACGTTTTTCGTTTTAAATGTTACAAATATTGTGGTTGCTATTAAAACTTAACTTACACAAATTTTCAGGACTATCTGCAGTACTGGTGTAAGAAATTATATCTTCGTCACTGCTAGAGTCACTACGTATTGTACTACAGTCACCGGTACACAAAAAAGCGCGCTTTAGTCACTTTCAGCCAATGAAATTGACTTCATTTCACACCGCAAGCGACTTGCAGTAAGGGAGACTACAGTCGTGCTAGTATGAACGTTACCTGCTGCGGTCTCCTGGAGAGACTACTCGCGTAGGGCCGCTTGCTTGTACCTGGTGGCGGCTAATGTGCCTTCCACTGGCAAATGTGTACACCATCAAATGTAGGAAGAGAGGGAGAAAGAAGAGCGTGTATCAAATTAACAGGACTCGCCCTGCAGCAGATGCATGTCATACATTGTGTAATGATAGCAGTGTCACACTGACAAATTCTACGAATTATTCCGATTAGATAATAAAAGTCAACTACACTTCGGTAACATACAATCCCGGCTATAAATATGGTGGAGTACAGAATATTCATTCAGAAGAACGCATTATGGTAACTCTAAGGGAAGCCAAATTTTTTTAATTATTTGTGAAGTTTTTATTGATACAAGGAAATAAGACGCGTTAATTTTAAACAGAATAAATGTTGGAATCGTATAAATTTTATTTTAGTAATCTAGGAATACACAGTAAACAAGGTTGTCTGCTGTTAAAGCAGTCAACAATTCAAAGATTGGTTTGAACACCTCAGTGCTTTACTAGGCATGGTCCTGTTTGGAGGTGTATGCCTTTTCCTTCCTCAGACCTTCGAACTGACTGACCAAGCCATTTATAGGGAGACTTACAGTTTAACGTCGATTCCGAATCACGGGGCTACTCGATATTTTTTCACATCAGCAACACTTTCAGAGGTAAAAGAAATAGAAAGTAACAGATAAAAATCCCAGACGTAGTACGTAAACAAACTCAACTATTTGTTAAACTGTTTCCCGCAGTTCCATATGTTCCTCAGTTTGGCCACATAAAGCAAACGTTTCGCAAAAATATCATAATAATTGTCATCAGATATCCTTTTTTGGATTATCTCTGCTAATAGCCCCCCCCTCCCCCTCGATTAACACAATATGGCGTAAATTTAGATTTCAGATCACTTTGCTTCCTTGCTTTCTAATCAAATGTTTGTGTTTACCTATTGGACCAAACTGCTAGGTCATAAAGTCCGTAGACTTACAAACTACTTAACTTACACTAAGTAACACACACACACACACACACACATTCGACGGGAACGGATCCCACACAGCTCGGTGCTCAACTTAATGTATATGTTGGTAGCGCTGACAAGTGTTCACCATTTGGACTGTTCAAAAGCTTGTGGCCGTTCGATATCGACCTGAAAACCTCAGAGAGCGACGAAGGTTTAGTGCGCGTTGTTGCCGTCTAGGTGTGAGCCTGATAGAACTTTTTTTCAAATATTGTCACAGGCGATGAAAGATGTGTTAATTACTTCGAACCTGAAACAAAACAGTAATTTATGGCGCGGCACCACATGAACTCTCAACAGAAGAAAAAGTTCAAAGCCGCAACGTCACTCTTTAGGGAGTCTAGAAGAGGTTAGTAGTGTTCGATGCCCGCCCTCTGGGTGAAACGATCAACTCGAAATTCATTGTGCTACTCAGAGGAAACCGAAGAAAAATCTTCGTCGCAAAAATGCAAACGAACTTCTCCATTTGCATAAGAACGCAAGGTCTAGCCGTGCATCAGAAAGATTACGAAACTCCACTGAACTGTTCTTCCCTATCTATCATACAGCCTGGATGTCGCACCTTCTGACTTACGTCTGTTTGTCACAATGAATGATCCACTCAATATATGGATTACGGGCAAATCATTTCAACAAGGCACTTATAGCGACAGACCAATGCAGAGACACCATGAAAATATACAGGCCCTCCAATTAAGGTGGCGTACAGGACTGAAGAAGCGAAATTTGTTGACATCCAATATTAATTTAAATGTTTGGAAGTCCTTTCTGAAAGCATGTGTCTTGAGTGAAGCGTTGTATGGGAGTGAAACGTGGACGATAAGTTCAGACAAAAAGATGATAGAAGCTTTTGAAATGTGTTGCTACAGACGAATGAAGAAAATTAGATGGGTAGATCACGTAACTAATGAGGGGGTGCTTAACCGAATTGGGGAGAAAAGGAGTTTCTGGCATGTCCTGACTAAGAGAAGGGATAGATTGGTGGGACACATTTTGAGACATAGAGGAATCCGCAACTTAGCATTAGAGGGAATTGCGTGGGGTAAAAATCGTAGAGGGAGACCGAGGGATGAATACAGTAAGCAGATTCAAAAGGATGTAGGTTGCCGAACGTATTGTCAGCCGGCCGCGGTGGCCGAGGGGACTGAGGCGCTCCAGTCACGGTCTGCACGGCCACTACGGTAGGGGGTTCGAATCCCCACTCGGGCATGGATATTTGTGACGTCCTTAGTTGTAGCTAGTTCATAAGTAGTTTGTAAGTTTAGGGACTGATGACCCCGTAGTGAAGTCCCATAAGCTTAACAAACATTTGAACATTTCGTATTGTCAGATGAAGAGACTTGCACGGGGCAGGGTAGTGGAGAGCTGCATCAAACCAGTTTGCGGACTGAAGACACGTTTAAGGCTTTCTATGATTTCCCTAATTGCTCCAGGCAAATGCGGGTATGTTTTATTTCAAAAGGGCACAGCCGATTTCCTTCTCTAGCCTGGAAAAAAAAAAGAAAAAAGAAAAAGAAAATCTGAGCTTGTCCTGCGTTTCTAATGACCAAACTGTCGCCGACGTGTTAAACGCTAAATCTTCCTTCCTCGCCTACCTTCAGAGGATGTCACAGCAATAAGATTTCTCGACGCGTGTGGAAGAAATTTACCAATGAACGTTGATGTCATATCCTGTCAGAGTAATGCCCCGAGTCACGCCAACGGTTCAATGGAAAACACGGTGATACGAGGTGGTTGGGTCTGAGAGATGCGCCCGATACGCACCGCGACGAGATGCTGGAGATAGCCGAGTCCCTGCGCCGCCTGGCACTGCTGTTTACTCCCGGGTCGACTAGCTGCTCGACAATCGATAGTCAGCCGCATCGGCGGGCACCTCTCAGGTCTCACAAAACTTAAAATTTTGACTTGCGACTTACATTGAGAAGGAAAGGTGAGGAAAAGCGCTGTTGCGACAAAGGCTTTCTTAACACAGCATTACTTTCTCCTACGATAGGAAGACATGATCACAAAATAAGAGAAATTGATCGCAAATATTTAGGTGTTTATTCTTCACGCGCGCTATTAGGTAACGGAACGGTATAGAAATATTATGAAAGCGGTTCGTAAACGCTCTGCCATGCAATGAAATGAGATTTATAGAGTGACTATATAGATGTAGAATAACACTGGTTGATGATAAAGATGTTTGCAGTCTTTCTAATTTGCTTTCCTCTTACATGCCTATATATATATATATATATATATATATATATATATATATATTGTTTTACTAGTATTTGAAAGTGCCGAAAGCTATTTTGTTACATCGCAAGGAAGTAGATTTACACAGTGATAGTAAACAAGAGGAAACAACTCATTGGGTCAGCGGGCCTGAAACTTCACTTCAGCCAAACCCCTAACACTCCGTAGCGGAGAGGTGAGCCAGCTGTTCCCTAACTGAAAGTCGCCATTTGCACTGATGAATATGGACACTGGCCTTTGCCTTCAAAAGGGTACGAGATGCAGCGAAAAATCAAAGACCAAAACCATATTTACTTCAAAATACCTTAAAACGAAGGTATTTACTACTAATCTGAATTATGTCTCCGTCCAATGACGATAGTGAATATATGGTTGTATGTTAAATATAGGAGAGACATTGCGCAACGTTATCTATTCAAGATACTTGAAGTAACAATAATATTATATTACGATGTTCTTGTTTTTCACTGTGCCTGTTAAAATCAAATGTTTGTAGAACTTATGGGACTTAACTACGGAGTCATCAGTCCCTAAACTTACAAACAGCTTATGAACTAGCTAATACTAAGGACGGCACAAATATACATGCCCGAGGGGCGATTCGAAACCCCGACCGTAGTGACCGTGCAGACTGTGACTGGCGCGCCGCAGACGGCTCGGCCACCGCGGCCGGCACTGCGCCTGTCTTCTGTTGTTATTTTTTAGATTTTATTTTTGTATGGCGTAAGTTTAACTGCTTTCCTTGCTACAATTTAATTGTAGTTTTTTTTCTTCAACTTTCTTCACTTCATACTCAAACTAGTTTCTAACAATGATACAGAGTCCACATGAACGTTATTTGCAGCTGTTAACATATCGTATTTGTAACTTTTATCAAATTTTTGACATCATATCCTTTGTGAATTGTTCTGAGACTGAAATAAGTTATTTGCAAAGCAATCAAGCGTTTTAAATTTACTGACGCGTTTGTAATCAGTTGCTTCTTTCCTTTATTTTGCAACAGCTGCTTTAAAAATGCCGTTGCAATATATGGTGACGGCGTTATTATGGAAACAATGTTCAGAGCACACAAAGAAATGTGAATCTGAAGATGGGGGGAGACTGTAAATGCTGTTACGCAAAAATACATGTAGGACCAGTCGTCAGCTACTGTAACTATATAAGGCAGCCCCGGTTCCAGCCGTTCTGGGCATCCCCCTCCATTAGCGCACTGGCAGCCAATAATATTGCCGCGGTGGAGCAGCCGAGCGGTCTAAAGCGTCTCGCTGCGGAGCGCGCGGTTGCTCGGCGTGGAGGTTCGAGTCCTCCCTGGGGCATGGGTGTGTGTGTGTTTGTCCGTAGGTTATAGTTTATCTAGGTTTAAGTAGTTTGTAAGCTACGGACTGATGACCACGCAGTTTGGTCCGATAAATTTACAAACAAACAGCCAATAATATTAATTTCCTAGGCTGATGGCTGGCAGACTTATGCAATGTTTCTCATTCAGGCTCAACTCTTGTCGCTCGGTCGTAGCTCCTCCTCTTAAAGCTTCCCCTATCGCTCCGCCTGTATGCGTGGAAGCGTCTTCTTACATGACGCCGACTATAGTTCGTTCAGAAAGTCCCTGTGCAAATAGTCACATTCGCGAGTTGAAGTAGTCGGTTATTTTCGTGGAATTGTAGGCTACAACAAACATGTGAGAAAACAATGTGTAGTATAGACGTAGACTCCATGCAATATGGTGTCCACAGTGATCCAGAGACGAAAATACCCCCCCCCCCTCCATTTCAAGGTAGTGAGATGTTTCCTCCATTCACAGCCACACAAAAGTCATAATTTAGAGCTCGGGCTAGACATTTCTGTTTGTTGTTCAATTACAGCGACAGTGCAATGTAATTACATGTACACAACTCAAGCAAAACTTGCGCTGGTCTAAAACATGAGCCAAGCAGAGTCAAATGATAATGACGCTGGTGTTTGTCAGGTTCGAACAGGATAAATGGAATGAATTCTAGAAATCTCGAAGATCTGAAACAGAATGCTAGGATAATGTAAATGGAAGGAGTTCCAGAAATGTCAATTTTGTATGACGTTACAGCTACTAATTGACAATGATGTAAATTTTCAGTTAGATTTGAGAAAAGGAATCGTGGTGTGTGGTTTATATTAGGCAGCTGAATGTACCACTCATGTTTTCCCAGTCACTATGTGTGACTCCTTTAATTTCATGAGAGGGTTGCTTTGAGAAATGGGTGTTATAAGAGCATGTCAACCGTTTGTCTGAAACAGGTAATCTTTCTAAATGCAGGATGCATTGCTAAGCTTGGGTGCAAATAAGAAATTTTCTTGCACGAGGCTGTTTTTGAAAAAAAAAAAAATCCTATTTTATTCCATTTGTGGAGTGGTTTTTCAAATGAAAAACAGCTCCTCATAAGAAATTACTTGTTCCAAGATAGTATTGGGCCTGAGAACGTAAGTGTAAATGACTGTAGAGTTATGTATAAAAAATAGAGATGGCTTAACTTACCAGGCGAAAAAGCGCATCCTCGTTGATACACACAAATAAAAACAAACACAAAAGTTCTAAGCTTTTGCAACCATTAGTTGCTTCATGAGAATATGAGCAAGGAAGGAGGAGGAAAAAGGAAAGGATGTGAGTTTTAAGGGAGTGGGTGAAGTCATTCCAATCCTGGGACTGGATGGACTTACTTGGCGGGGGGGGGGGGGGGGGGGGGGACTGGTAAAAAAAAAAAAAAAAAAACCACACACCTACACTCACACAATGCAAATGTCTGCCTTGGTGTGTTTGCGTGCATATGTGTATGGGTGTTTAACTGTCCTTTTTTCCCCTAAGGTAAGTCAATCCGCTCCCGGGCCCTTCTTCTTTTGTCTTTTTCTGATGAAGCAACTAACAGTTGCGAAAGCTTAGAATTTTTGTGTTTATGCTTGTTTTTATTTGTATGTATCAACGAGCTTGCGCTTTTTCACCTTTTGGCCTGGTTAAGTTAAACCATCTCTTTTTTATGCAAATTTTTCCTACCAGGAATGACTATAGAGGTAGTATTTGTGCTAGAGACATTCATGCGTTTCCCGAGGAAAAAAAAAACTGAATACGATCGAATGGAATAACTGCATTTATAAAACAAGACCACTGACTGTAAACAGGTACTGTAATGTACTGGTGCAAATTAAAATATAATCTGTTTAGTCAGGAATTGGACATCTTTTTCAGAATTGTTATATTCAGACTTGAATATTGGAACTATATAGTGTTTGCTTGCACACAGCTTTTGTACTAGCATGAGTCTGTCACATTTGTCATCAGGATGTTCACTGAGATAGCTCACTTCAAGCTCTTGTACTCTCTTGTCAAGTTACAATTAAATAAAAAATGACAAAAGTTTCACTTTGCCTCTGTCTTTCAACACTTTCTTAGGTGTTAATTTAAATAATTTTGTGTGATAAATGCATCTGACTACAAGCTGCACATTTAAAATGCCGAAAAGGAAAGATACATACAGTGTGATGTCATGTGGACTTTGATATAGGCTAATTAGAAATGCAGCACAAACTTGGATTGGAAAAAGAAAGGGCTGTGTTTATTTATGGCCAGCATTTATTGTTTCCTGGTATTTAAGTGATCACTTTTATTACTGACCTTGTAAAGGAAGAAAAATCAACTGGAGGAGGAGCAACCGAGGTTCCAAAAAGAAGGGGGGAGAGGGTAGACTTTCATCTGGAAAGAGGCCCACCAAGTACTTTGACAATGTGGGAACAGAGATTTGGGGAAAGCCTCCTTAATAACTTTCTTCAGATCTTTGATCTACAAAACTATTGCATAACAATTTGGCATTGTTATTTGTTGATGTTTAATGATAGTTTAGTTAGTATTACACAAAACAAATATTTTGTTTCTGTCCTGTCCATTATGTATTTACATTAGAAGCTAGACTTAACTTGCATCCATTAGCGTGTAAAAAACAGAGAACATCAGTACATTTTAGAAGTAATGAAAAATTTTGTCCAGTATAACTGGTCGTCAGACAGTAAAACTAATGACGTCCCAGTGTTGAATTGCAAACAAAAGTTAAAATTGAATACCAAAGTTTAATAACTGAAATGTGTACTGTGACGTTTAGCAGTAACAATGGTTAGTATATTGTATGTCCATTGTATTTTAGTATAGCTCATGAAGGCAAACTGAGGATACACTAGGCACACAGTAAGCCCGACTCCTCAGTCTGGAAGTGACCATTTTGGTGAAAGCTTCGATGAGATAAAACCTCAAAACTCTGGAGTTTTAGTCATCAGGTTACAAGTGAGCGCGGTAGTAATACTGATTGTTTGGTTTGTTCACAGGGGAGCGACCATTCCCGTGCACGTGGTCCGGTTGCGGTAAGAGGTTCGCACGCTCAGACGAGTTGGCGCGCCATACGCGTACCCATACTGGTGAGAAGAACTTCTGCTGCCCTGTCTGTGATAAGAAGTTCATGCGCAGTGATCACCTCAGGTTAGTAACACCAGAAGTGCTCTACTAGGTTTTCCTCTGACACCAAGTAAACACTAAACCACAGTCAACCAGTTTGTGAAGCTAAAATGGTGGACGATACTTGAATACATGCTCAGATAAGTTGGTAGTGCAGACTTAACAGTTTAACAACACACTTCAGCTTTACCAGTGCTGCTATACAAAAGATAACTATTTGCAATAATACATAACCACTATGATGTTGTATATTATCAGGGTATGTGGAGCTTAGCACTAATATAAATGTTCTTTGGTGGAGGACTATGTCTTAAAGCACTTTCAAACACATTCAGCATGAGGCTTGTGACAACTGTGAACAAAGTGTTTCCATACAGGACAGTTACTTCTCTCATGGAGCCTGCTGAAGAGGCAACTGGAGATGTTCTTGATTTGATTTAACCATTTTGCTGCTTTGCCCCTCAGTCTCATTACATTGGATCTTTCTCTCTGTGATTATTTTCTCCGTTTTGTCAATCTCTTCACACAGTATGGCCAAGAAACTGGAGAATTTTTGACTCCAGGAGAAAAGTGTGTGGAGATAATATTTTGCTCGAAAATGACACATCAGTTCTTTTTATCCGTTTAGGCACAGTATCCAATACTCAGATATGCTACCAGTCTCTGAACTTAATGATCATATTTTGCAACCTTAGTAGAGAACAGAAAACTTGTGTTCCAACAAGCTGGTTCTTTGTGCTGTTTTGTTACGGCTCTGTTTTGCTACATATTTGTGGACTGTTTCAGTCCTTGCCAGGATACCCATGTCCCAGATGTTTGATGAAAGTTAAATGCACACCTTCCACCTTTTTTAATTGACCTGTGTTCCTCGGTCAACTGTGTTGGTCAGTCATCATTAATTTGAACTTGCTGTTTGTGTTACCTTTTCTGATCAAGTTCATCTTTGCTGCAGGCTAAAAAAACATGGTGTCATAAGCAAATAGGAGGTTGTCAGTTTCTTCCATCAATTTTATTGCTTTCAGTGCAACCATCAAGACAATTTCTTGTGACATGTTCCGTATAAATGTACACTTTAGGGAATAGGCTGCCACAACTCTGCCTGACACCTGTGGACACACTGAAGAAATACAATGTATGAGAAATTGTCTTCAAAGTTTTGGGGTGATTATTGTAAATACTTCGATCACTTTTATGAAGTGTGGTAGGCCACCAAACTTTGCAAGTACTTGAGGTAAGTTTTCCAGCAATAGCTTTCCTGTAGTCAGAGAATTGGATGAAAACAGGACAGAGAGCACTCCAGATTTCCCATTTGTCATATTTATAGATATGACTTTCTTTTCCTGATACAAAAACTGCTTGTACTGTGTATAGCTTCAAACACTGGTATAAGATGTAAAGCAAATTTTTGCTTGTGTGACGTATGAGGTTTGTAGTTTGGTATTTGGATAAGTTCCTGGTTGATACTTTTTTGTTTAGGGATGAATTAAGAGATATTGACTAGTCTTCAGGGCACTACTCAGTTTCGTGTATTATTTTATGTAATAAATACAGTATACCATGTAAACTTGGGAGTTATATTTTTTGTTAGGTTCTATTGTGTTCTGTTTCAATGCCTAATATTATAGTTTCTGAGGTAAACTGCTTGAATGTTAATTCCAGAGCAGAACTGTTTCTACCTTGTCACAGATAGGATTTCCATTCTTGTTATCTTCCGCCCACTTTTAAGGATTAAAATCACTGTGATACTGTACAGCTTTTGAGAGAATGCACTCTACTGTGATTATGACCAGTTTCTCACATATTGTAATCCTCAGTAGAGAGGACATTACTTTTCTTTAGACTACTCATCTCTTAAATTAACTGCAGTGTAGACTATGAATAGCAAGGATGTTCTGTACTTTGTGGTTGTTATTATGTTGGCAGTGATGTTATTCACATAAACACATAAAGTACCTACTTTGTTAATGTGTCGCACTTCCACTGTGGGTCGAAACATATACTGTACATTGTGTCCTCATATTTTTGCTTGGTCGTTTGTTAGGAATCTATAACTGTCCCAGATGTTCATAGAACTCCTCTAGATCCTCATCCAGCACTAGTTACAAAAGTGGGGCACAAATATATATATATATATATATATATATATAGAGAGAGAGAGAGAGAGACGAGAGAGAGAGAGAGAGAGAGAGAGAGAGAGAGAGAGAGAGAGAGAGAGAGAGAGACTGATTCCCCCCCCCCCCCCCCCCCCCCCACACACACACACACACACACACACAAACCATGCACACATGCATGAAATGTCATCTCTGGTTGCGTTAAGTAACACAGTAACCAGAGATGATATTGTCCCCTCTTCATACGCCAATGATTTTTTCCTTTATTTTTTGTGCATCCATAAAGGGCATTGCTGAATGCTGATTGCAGGGACCAATAGACAGTGCAAACATCATGAATTTATATAATTGCTGTATAGTCCATTCCCAACCAGATCTATCTTCGTCAATTATAGTGTATAATTTGATCTACCATCTGGGGTGCAGATTTCTGTACTTTGCTGCAGCTGTAGAAAACATTTGTCAAGTGTTGCCTTGGCCATGGCATGTCTTGGCATGGAATTCCTGGAATTCACATGTTCTCTTTCCAGACATGGAGATCCACCTCCTGTAATGACAGACCAGAGCTGATGTTCTGATTGCTATGAATGGCTGGTCCCTGTTCTCTGAACTCCCGATCTTCCCTCTATCACCACTTCTCCAGACCAGCTCTTATAGTATTCCTGGCCACAGAATGTCTTAGCTTAGGTCTGAAAGACATTCTTTATACTTGGATCTTCTGCTGCCCAGTTTTCTCTGTTATTGTGGGTTGTCAGCCATGCTGCCTTTGCTTACATATGCCTTCTCACATTGTGGTTGTCAGGTAGTTTTCATTCAGATTCTGCATCTTGTTGGCATCCTGAGGGAATGAACTTGCTGACACACTAGTCAAATAGACTAAAAGCAAGCTGGCTGTTGAAGTTGGAATTCCATAACTATACCTTTAATTGGTTTTATAAGTTTTAGGCATCTGGATTATGGAATGGTACACTTGGACTTCGTGGAAGAAACTAAAAGAAACCACAGATTTCTGGAAGGCTATCTAGCAGGTCTTTATCACCCTTTGGCAGGTCTGCACATGCTACATTTGGCCGACTCGTGGTCGTCTCTTCGGCTATGAGGACCCACCCCTCTGTTGGTGTGGTTCCTTTTTGATTGAGGTCCACAGTTACTGGACTGTCCCAATTTAACAACTTTGCTGTAGACTCTTCAATCTTCCTAACTCACTACCTCTTGTATTAGGAGATGAAGTCTCAGTGTGTGCCTCAATTATGAATGTTTTTCATGGCCGTTACAGCCCCCGCCCCCTCTCACATACTACACACCTCAGTCTTATCGGTCAATAGAGAGGTTGCCAGAACATCCTGTTGTTTCCTCTGTCCTTGACTAGGATACAGCCTTTCTCGTCTTGGTGCTCCACTTTGCTTTTCAACCTATGTGCTCTTCTACTCTTCTGTGCCTTCCCCTCCTTTCCCTGATATGGTCTGTTTCACTTCTTCCTCTGCTTCTCTCGCCCTGTCATATTTGTTAGTTTTTCTTGGGTATTTGTGGGTAGAATGCCTCTCGCAAGTGGTGGGAACATATCCCCCCCCCTGCCCCCACACTCTCAATCTCTGGGGGCTCCAGACTGCTGCTGGGGCCCCCAACTTTTTTCTTCTTCCTTGTTCGTTTAGATAAGACTTGCTAACCTTTGGTAGACCTCAGGTCTTCCTTCCCATGTCTTGTATGATAAGATTCCTCTTTAGTTCCAGATAGGAGGGACTAGTAGTTCGCTCTCTTCAATCACCTAACAAACCAGCCAACCAACCAACATATTGCTCATTAATGAGTACTTTTTTGGGTTTTTGTTTTGTGAATTTTTTCAGATTGATCATTATGATCTGAGAACCAGTTTCTGTAGATGTCACTAAATCTGCAGAAGAATCCAATTAATCAGTTCTACTAAACAAGTGAACTGAAAAAGTGTTACATAGCCAATCAAATACATAGCCAAATTGGGGGGGGGGGGGGCAAAAAGGAATAAGTAGTACACAAGGAAAGATATCACTGATTTTTAGTTTTACCACAGCAGTTGCCACCTGCAGACTAGTAGATTTGCTGATAACGGTTTTTATGTTGTCAACAACAGATAGGGAAGTTACATAATTGAGAGTGCCATTTGTGTGCACCCTTTAATGGGAATGTTCACAGCCATAAGGATCAGTGTGATATCAATCTGTCAAGCAAACGGGCACCATGCCACAGCGACATGCTAGTGCTTCCTTCAATTATCTGAGAGAGTTTGAAAGGATCAAATTGTGGCTTTCAGAGTGGTGGGATGGTCCTTCTGGAGAATTTCCACTGAAGTTAGATATCAGCAACAGTTGTAACATGAATGTTGTCAACTGTGTACAATGTTAGACCTAAGGAGCACCATTTTGTCCAGTGCAAAATACACACTGGTCCCATCCTAGGCTTTATGGTCTGGGGTGTGATAAGGTACAACTCACATTCACCTTTTGTTTCAATGTGCAGTATGTTATAAGACCCTTCTTTGCCATTCTTGCAACAGGAAGATGATGCCATTTTTTTGCTTAGAGATGTGTGAAGTGTTGTGCCTACAGGATAATGCTCGTCCAAACACTGCGTGTGAAACTCAACATGCTCTACAAGATGTGTTGAACTTCCCTGACCTAGACAATCTCTGGACTTGTCTCTGATTTGAGCTTGTATATTTTCTGAAGGGTCAATTGACATGTGTGACTTATCAACCCACAACTCTTGCAGAGTTATGTGAATAGGTCAAGCAGGTATATAGTAATGAATCCCCAATACAGTATTGGCCATCTGTATGATCAAATGTATATCAGAAACAGCACATGCATTACCTCTCTCTGAGGCTATACCAAGTACTAAAAATGGGTGTTTTAGCATGGTATGACATGTGGAATCAGAGTACCACTGAGCTGTTGATCTGTAAATGTAATCATTCCATGTACTGAATATGCATTGTTTCAACAACAAATCTTGAGTTAATTGGAAAACTTGAAGATGGTACATACTAACTTTGATTTCTGGCCGTGTGTATTAATAATGTATTACCTAAAGTTATGTTGTATATGGTGTAAGATACCTCCGTTTATTGAAATCATATGTGTTTACTGATCAAATATTAAATACTCTGAACACCCGGACATCATTCAATGAGATGTTTGATTGTGTAAAGCATGGAGTTGTTCTAGATAAGGTTGAGTATTGTGGTATGTGTGGGACAGAGCACAAATGTCCTAAATTGTTGCGTAACTGTAAGTGTGCAGAAAGTTTAAATGAGGTTCACATAATGTGCAAAAATTGGCTGATTTTTCAAACTGTGGAGCTATCAAGAATGCTATGCCACAAGATTTGATCTTGGGTTCATCACTCTTCTTAATGCCATCAATGACTTGCCATTCTATAATCACAAATATGCTGACTACACATGTATCATCACGTGTCTCATAATCCCAAGGTTCAGGTGGAGAGTACTAGTAGACTCCAGAGGTAGGCTGTAATGAGGTTGCTCTTTTGAATTAGGACACAATTTGTTAGCTGTACACAGCCGACAGTCTCCAGTGAAAAATGTTTAACTCAAAGAACCAACACAGAAGTAGAAAGACAGGTATTGACCACTGTTAAAGTGATGGTGTTGACCATATGCTCCTGTCTGCCTCCATTGTCCAAATTGACAAAGGATCACATGGAAGTTGGTCATGCGAGATTGGCCCACCTAGCAACAGATTATGGAACTTTTTCTGTACTTACATCCGTCTACCAAAGATTGTTTACCTCATTCTGCATATATCTTAGGATTCTTGCAGGTTCCTCAGTTGTTGTTTGTTGTCCAGCTCCACCTTACGATCAAGAGAATACAACTTTTAGATATGCTTCTGTTGCTTTGTTACTTTTTCATCAGTTACTTCAGATTGTTCACTGTTGTTATTTTAGTACTTATTACTAATATTTCTAGGCATAAAAAATTTCACTTCATGCATTTATTCCACCTTTTGTAATTAATTGTCTTCTGTTCACAGCAAACATGCTCGCAGGCATCCAAATTTTGATCCGTCAGTCCTGCGACAGCGACGTCCACCACATAAGGCGTGCTCAATCAATTCCAGTGAGGGTACGCCGTCGGAGGTGCTGTCCGATTCAGTGCCATCACCCTAGCACCCTCAATATGCTGCTACCGCTGTGAACCATCTCTGAAGCATTTTATTATTCTGTGGTGGTTGCAGTTTGCAGTGACCGACATATAAATGGAATGTAGACTTAGTGTCAAAGAACTTTAATAACTATTATTTTTAGAACTGTTACCTTCATTATTTTTAATCGTATCTTCCACTATCGCAAAGTAGTGGGCTCTACTCTGTCTTTCTTTAAAAAAACTGAGAGAACGCCATGAAAGGATGCTGTTGATAACTGGCTGTTAAACACTGACAGGTGATTTAAAGTACTGTGTTTATAGGAGAGTAATGTGCTCTTCTTTTTATTATATTTCTAACTACAGTGCACATACTCGCGACATGTCACTTGTTGTTAATACAATTATTAAACGTATGGAGATAATGCACGAAATATCCTGTCAGCTGTCAGTATATCGCAGTAACTCTTTCAAACATTTTGACTGGGAGCTTGTTTGCACGATTCGGTCACTGTGTATATTATTGTGTATAAACTTGAAAACTTAGGCCTTACTACCTTTTTATACTAATGTAATTAAACATGTGATTTTTATGACGATGGCGTGTAAGGACTCAAAGTAATTTGATTGATGAGTAAGAACTGTAATGTGATTCCATAGGCCTGGATGCGAAGTTCAGCAGTCTTGTACATGTACCCATGATGGAGTTGGATGAAACATTTGGATGAATGGTGTGGATGATGTGTGTTTTCTTGGTTGAAAAAAAATATTAGTGGTGGTATGGACAGATGTATATAAAAAAAGTACGTGCGTAAAGTTTATCCAATGTTGTATGAGTTTCAAAATGCCTCGTGTAATATGTTTGATGTTATTTTAGTGGTTTAACATAATCCTAAATCCCAAAAGTCAAATTTGGAAACATTTACTCATGTTATTTGCAGAATGATAATCTGTTTACAGCTCAGTGCAGTACTATGAATTTTGTTTCTCTAGTGCTTAATTAGTTGTGCTGAATACTTACCATAACAATAACAAATCCCCATATGTTCCACAAGTAAAAGCCAGTCTACCTCACACATATAGCTTTACCCGCTGCATCATTTTTATGACTGATGACATTTGCATCCCTTAGATCTGCTATTTTCAGTCTTGTTTGACAAAATGAGACACAGCTTTGGTAAACCAAAGCTACATTCAGTTCAGTGTGAAGCTGCATATATCATATTAGTTATTTGTAAATAATGTAACTTGATGAATCATACATTGCCTTACTCTGGACTGACCTTATAATTACATGGCAAAATTACTTTTTGTGATAACTGTGTTCCTCTGTGCATTGTATAACATTTGTGTTCCCATTTCTTGTATATGCGTGTATGTGTATGTATATATATATATATATATTAGTTAATTAATACCACTTTCCTTTTCACGAAGAATATCAAATTTGATTTTTGGGTCGATACAGCATTCCTGTTTTACACATTAAAAACAGTTTTGTATACTGCAAGATCTGTATATATTATTTTTATTTAAAATATAAGTATTGTGTAGTAAAACTAATTTATTTAGCATGGTAGTTCTTCCTATCAGTGTTACGGAAGAACTCGAAAGAATGTAATCTTGAAAACTGTCAAAAAAAGAGTTTTGATACTTAATAATCTTGGAACATTTTTAATTAACAGTGTTTTAGGTTGGGCAATATTAGAGGGAAAATTCATAAATAGAATATCATCTATTTTGCCACATATATTAAGCGTTTAAAAAGTAAAAAAAGATTCTCTGTGCTTCCTATGTATACAGCGGCAAAGGAAATGTTGTGAGACAGATTAATATGATTTTTTCCACCCTAAAACAATAGCAACCTTATAGATCTCAAGTCTGCAGTCAGTTTAGTGTAGTACTTAGACTATACAATTTTAATATATTAACTTTATTTGCTTTTTAAAAAGAAGGGGAAAAACCTAGAATAGTTTCTTGTGAAAGCTGAACTGGAGGGATGAGTGATTATGTAAGGGTTCCATGAATGCAAGTGTGTGTGTGAAGGTATGGGAAGTGGCAATGTGATTTTTTTTTTCTTTTCACAATGGAGGGAGCATTCATTGTATATAATAATGCTCAACTGTTCCTAGATATCTGTTCTCCTACATGAATGAATGGATGAATAATTTGATACTTGAATGGGCAGGTACAAGGCCTCCGAATTAATGCTTCCTGGCTACTTCCAGGATTCCGTTTACTTGGCCATGCATGACTGCCATACTGTATGAAATGTGGTGACTGAGAGACACACTGTACATATTGCTACAGAAAAATTGAACATTATTCATATCTTTCTATCATATCCAATCTTTTCATATATAATAGCACAACAGATCTTTCTGAGTGAACTTCTGGCCTTCTAAGTGAAGAGGTATTCTCAAGATGACAATTTTGATGAGAATTGTTATACAGCCATAATTTCTGGTACCTTTAACAATTTTTGTGTGTGCGTGTGTGTAGATGTAAATGAATCAGATACAGTTAACATTAATATTTCATTTATCAATTATTCTAAAATATTAAATTTCAATGATATTTAAAACCAACATTGCTTTACCCTCTTTGGTGTGCCTTTTAGCCAATATGTACAATAAAATTTTAAGAATTTTGTTTGTATGTTTTTTTTTATGCTGCCACAAAACCATCAAAACATTGGTCACTTTGTGATGGGCATATTTTGATATGAATGGACCAAATCTGGCTGTAATTTTCTTAAGGGACCAGAAAATTGTAAATGTTAAATTTAACAGAATTGTGTGTCTGTTGGAGCATTTCATTAACAGAAAAAATTGTCATTTTGAGGAGTACACTCCTATTACCAATATGTATAAAGCATATATCTTTCTAGAAACATTTTTAGTATGAAGAAATCATAACATAGATTTTGTAGGAGATTATATTTAATTAACTATTTTAATAGGGATTTTAATTAAATGTAAATAGTACATAGCTAGCAATACAGATGAACACCAGCCTCAGTGTTTTCCATGTAAAATGCTGTAATGTAATTAAACTTAGTTTGAAAGATGTTTTATAAAACACTGGATGATTGTTGTATTATTAATATTGCAAGATCAGCTAAGGAAATAAAAACAGTTCCTGTAAAGATGATTTTTTGAAATATTGGTACATAAAGCAGGAAGTTTCCTTAAGAGAAAAGTGGTCTTATTTGAGCACACACCAAATGTCTAAAGTGTACATTCTAATAAAATTGATTGCATTAATGCTGTCAAGTTTGTTACATGACACATTATTCACATTTTTCATGTGTATATTGTACTCACAAAGGTGACCGATCTCCATTATAAATAATCACATGTTTAGATTATTTTATCTGGCAGAAATGTTGTGGGTTTATAATCTCGTGTTCTTACTTACTGTACAGTTAAACTGTTGTTAGGTGCAACTAACACACAGTAACCTGTGATCAGATCGAGTGAATATTGATTTTTTTTTTCCATTGAATAGCAAGTTAGATAATGTCTGAAGCACTACTTGTTAACTAGTACATGAGTATAAATTTTTTTATAATACCTTTTCAATGGCAGCTGCAATCCCTGCAGAATTTTTCTGCTGTTCACTGGGAAAATTCTGCAAAGAAACGTATGTTTATAAAGATGGTAGGAGTGCTATATTAACTGAAAATTATTTCTTGTAGAATGTGCCAAACATTTATGTAGTGTGCTTCAGATGCCTATATGGAGAATGATTCTCCACAAAATATTTATAGAAATAGAAAAAAATGATGGCTGTACTATCATCTTTAAACATAGACATTTCACTAAATCTTATGCTGTGAAAATGCTTGTCTTGACAGAATTGACTATAATACTTCTAAAATATAAAAAAATACCATTTACAGATCAACTATTTTCTACTCACAATTTACATTCTATCAGCTTTAGATTACTTAGTGTAACTAAGTATAGAACACTTTAACACTGATTAGCAGGAAAAAGATCACTTTTAATCTAAGGTGCATGGTGTAAATTGGTGTGTTTATCTACTGCATGGTACGCACACATAAATATACTCTAATAGCAATGGGCTGTGAAATATTTAAAACATTATCACTAATGTCATCAGGACCTTGGATTTTGAATACTAAATTTCTTCAAGTAAGTTTATTTTCTTCTTCTTTTTCCTCCTCCTCCTCCTCCTCGTAGTCACCATCACCTTCTTCTTCTTTCTTCTTCTTCATTTTTCAGAAATTCTCTTTAATGTCATTCAGTTGGGTATTGTGTAACTGACAGAGACGAAAAATTGTGACACAATGAATGTTGCATCAGGGAATTGAAGGAAATGATTTCTGAATAGAGCACTGGCCACCAACTTGCCATTATTTTATTATTTTATTAATATTTCCATCATACATGCTGAAATGCTGCCAATATATTGGGAGATACCACTTTCTGCCTCTAGCTCTCTGTTAATAATTTAGAATCAATTTTAAAATATACCAACTCATTTATAGAGAACTAGCTCTCTTTGCACTGGCACCAGACATAGACAATCGAAGTATATAGCTGATTATGAACTATAAGTATTTATAGGGATTTATGTTGCTGTGTTGTAATTATGATAAAACCATGCTCCAGATATTTCACACCAATAGGAAGTACAGTATATTTTTTATCATGGACTGTACTTAAAGAGAGCCTTAACTTTATCTATATGAACTATTAGACATTAAACATTGCAGAGCTTGTTTCATTATTCGGAGTTCTCAGGGTATAGCTCAAGTATATTCCACAAAGTAGTAGTACTATTAGTTTTGTGAATCTTACACTTCTTCCTTCATTATTTATTAAAATGTTTCCCTCCTGCAAAAAAATCTGTCACTTCTAAAACAAAAAGAATGTGTGTCAGTGTGACTGAATCTCTTTCACTGTGAATTGTTCACATTTTAGCTTAAACATAAAATACAGAATAGCTCTTAAACATATATTACATAGATCATCATATAAAATTAAACAAGTTAAAATTAAGAAGTCGGACTTTGTGAAAGAGTAGATTAAAATATAATCTACCTATATAACCATAGTGTGCTCAAAAGACAATTTATTTACTATTTTACTTGTAGCAAAGACTAACCACGTACAAATCCTAGTTGTAGGAGACAGTTTGCAGTGTGTAAGACAAGTGGAAAAAATGTTCACAGCTGTCTTAGAAATGCCTGAGCATGAAAAAGTGTATCTAATTCTCTTTTTTTTATGAGTAAATTTTTAAGCAATTGGTTCTTATATCTTACATACCATGTAAGGTGCATAAAGTAGTCTAGTCTAATAATTACAAGCTATTACGATCAAAGTTACAGTGGCATAGCTTTATTTTCTTACTATTATCTGGAAGTGTAAAGAAAAATGCTAATAGATAAAGCATCTTCATGACAATATGTGCATTTCACAAAAATAAAGTAAAGCATGTGATGCATATGCTAAATTACAGTGATAATCTTCTTCCACTATTTGATTTTGGCAAAAAGCTTGGTATTGTCACTATTTAACACCAGTTGCCTGTGAACTCAAAATTACATTTCTATATATGATAGCCTAACAACTGTCTGAAGAACTATAATATTTTGATATCTGTCAGATTTTTCTAAAATATTATTTTTGATATAAAAATGCTCAGGATTTTCTATGCAGATTACTGGAAATAGTGACTGAAAGTGTCAAAGGTTTGTGTTTCTTATTAGTTACGTGAACTCTACAAGAAACTGTTCTACCCCCCATCACCATCCACCTCCCAACCCTCTAATTAACATTGATTTATGTAATTCTGATATACCATTATGACTGCCGTCCGTGTTAAAATGTTTATATGAATTGAACATCTCGAAAGGTTTTTGAGAAGAATTTTGCGTTCTGTGAGAGCTTGTTTGCATTCGTGAGCAATACTGGAGTAATACAATAATGTGTTAAATAAACTGTACATATTTGTTATGTAATATTGATTAAACCCAGTATAATTTTGTGAATGTAAATCTTACTTTTGCGCTTCAGTGCTGAACTGGCATGACTATCAATGCAAGATGAGAGGGAAGTATTCTTCGTAACAGTAGTAACGTTAGCACCAAATGAGAAGGCAGATCCTGCTCATGTGACAGAAACAAATGTACTTAATTAAAACTGACTTGCAAAACACGTGTATGTAGTATAATGTAAAATGGTACAAAATACTGAACTTGTATATTTATCGATATTTTAAGAATAAAGGGTATTCTGCTGGAATTATGTGGTTAATTTTAAATCCTTGAATGTCCTGCTTTCCTTATAAGTAAACATTATCTAACAAATGTATAACTTTTAGTGACTACCATGTACCACAGTGTGCAAACTGCCATTTTGCAAGCATAGTGACAAAATATCAAAGTAACACATTTTGAAACATCTAACAGAATGTTCTTTTATGTTGCAATGCAGTGGCAATTTTAAAAGCCTTATTTGAAACAACTGTTACAAAAAGGAGTGTACATATACACTCTTCACATGTTTTCCTAACAACATTTCATAGAGTGAATGAGAAGTGAAATAACTGCAGATTATTTGAGGTGCTATAATACTAATAATTATGTGGTACAGTGCTCAGTTTCAAAAACAGTGGTCTGTAGGTCATCTAGAGAAAATTGTTATGAAATAACAAATTGGCAAAATCAACTTTTATCATTCATTAGTGCAATATTAAAAACGTCAACTCTGTTCCTTTCATGTCAACAAACACACTATTCCTCCATTTCAATTCAAATTTTAAATGTTATTAAATTCTAGCTACAAAAGCCAAGATACAGGTTGATGTCATATGTGTGGAGTCGGAACAATATCAAAGTATGATATCCAAGGATGTTTCACAAACGTTGGTACTATGTGAGGCAGAAGAACTGTGACCAATATTCGGCTCTGCTTCATCACACACCTTTGAGCAACTGATACCCACACAAGACACTGAATTGTGGAATTTTGGAGGTGTGGGTTAATAGGAATCGCAATATGTTATAGGAGACAATCCAGATAGTCAAAAGGAAAATACTTTTGTTCTTAATTTTGTCTAATATAATTTATTAATCTTACTCCTTTTTTGTAGTATGATAATTTATTTTTCAGAATTAGACACAACCAATATTCAGACTTGTGTAAATTGAAATTAAAATGACCAAGAAAATATTTTTGACATTCTGAAATACTCTAGGTTTACTATTTTTTCAGCTTTTGTAAATATCATCTCTGCTTTTGGGTTGTTCTGTCACAGCATCTGGTTCTTAAGAGGGGAAACGAAAGGATTAATAAAGAAATGCTTTGAAACATTATAAAGTTATTTGGTTCAAAGAAATTGCTCAAAAATAGTACTCTGATGCACAGTCAGTTTCTCCAGAGCGAGAAATGCCAAGGCAACCCGTGATGTAAATAACTTATGAACAAAACAGTTCCAGTTACAATTGAACAATGGAACTAACAAATAGCTTCTCAACACACAGAGGAGGCATTGAATTGCAGACATGCAAAATTAAAAATTTTCTTCACTTGCTGAATTCAACAGAGGCCTGCCCCCCTCTCCCCTTGAACTGTTTGGACTTAAACTAGATAGAATGGAAATTTTCTACTAGTACTAAGATTTCTTAATAACATTCTTAACAGTTATAATATTTAATAATAATATTTTAAATAATTTTCATGCTTGATAAAACCTAACATCAACTGCAGAAGCAGAAAAAGTTTATAAATGGCAAAGGAAGATTCTTGTAACTATTATAAGGCTTCAAATCTTGTAAATCAGAGTAGATGGTGAACAGTTTAATAATATTTCTACATCTGTAGTTCTATACAGATTTACATGTAGTTCTGTGTAGATCACCCAAGGTCAGTTCTGAACTAATTAACTTAGTCTTGGTGCCATATGTAACCACCAAAACAAGTATTTAGGTGTAATATCACTGCACCTTGGTTATTTTTCAACAGAAAAGAATAACTCAAGCTTAGTATCATTGTTTGTTAAACTGTAGAAAAAAATATAGTGAAGGATTTTTAGCAGTCTGGGGCCAGTTTAAGGATTTCACAAGAACCACAGCTGCTGGAGGTTCCCAGATTGAGGGGAGGAGCGAGGTTCAGGGAGTGGGGATGAAACTGATAGGGCAGGAGGAAGGGGCAAATTGATCACTATTGTATTTAACTTTATGAAAAGAGCAGTTCGATGTCTTGCTAAACGGGGGGGGGGGGGGGGGGGGGGGGAGGGAATCATATGTTAAGGCAGCCTTCACACTAGTCTTCCTGTTAAAAGGATCACAATTGTAGATTTTACTTTTCCTTAAACTGGACAGCTTTGACTAATATCATGGCAGTCATTCTCCAAGTAATAATAATAATTTCGTGTGGCACATTGGCCTGGTGCAAGTCTTTCAACTGGACGCCACTTTGGCGACTTGCGTGTCCCTAGCCTACTCAGTTATCCAACCAAGGAAAGGGGACCTACAGCTTAACGTGGAATCCGAACCACATGTCGTGTCTGGCGACTCCTTACATCGTCAAGAGGATGGGTTAAAGTGGAGACTGAAAAAATTTGAGGTCCGACCGGGTTTCGAACCCGCGACCCTTTGGTTTCCAGTTGTGTGCTTTACCCCAAGACCACCGAGCCCAACATTCTCCAAGTGATCTAGTGATAATACAGATACACATCTCTCTCCTATAACGTTAGACTTACGGGCAGCATATGGACCCAGATGGGTAACATTCTCAATTATATGTTATAAAATAAGAATATTCTTGTTTGCTTTTAAGTTTGTGACTTAAAAACACTCCCAACATACTTTTAGAGGATCATTTTGCAAACAATATTGCATCAATTTAATTATATTTTGTAACATACAGTGAGGGAAAATATTTAGTAATTTCCCATAACACACACAAATAAAATCAATTACCAAATGGTTTTGTATTACTGTAATGTTAGAAATGCCAAATAAATTGTTAGTTTCCTATTGTTAGTTAGTTTCCTGTTTATATTTACAGGTTTGTTCCTTTTAAATATATTTCCGATATTTCTAATAAATGTTTCTTTGTATTAGTGCAGAGTGCAGACAGAACTTTTGTGGATATTTTAATGCATACATTTAATGTGGCTAAAACAACTGGCAACACCTTTGTTTTCTGATTTGAGGGGGGGGGGGGGGCGCAAAGAAGATATAATGAGACCTACTCTCTCTCCAGTTTTCTTACAGCTCAACCTTAACACATTATGGTCCATAGATCACTGAATTAGATGATAAACAGAATGGAAAGCAGCTGTAAATGTCATGTGACATGCTTAGTTTGCTTTGTTGAACTAGGCTATGGCTATTTAGTGGCATTTGATGCACTTCACAATCTTAAGTCATACAAGTGGTGCCAATAATGAGATGGAAGTTATGCTTGAGCCCCCTAACAATCCACTACACAACTTGAATCCAGCATAAATAAACTTGTTTTCCTTGAATTAAATTTGTTGCCTAGTGTCTTCAGCAAATTTCTTGAGAATCTCCATCTGTGTGATAGCTGTAATTTTGATATCCACTACTATCGCTAGATTGTCTATGAAGGCCAGGAAACTGATCTTGAGTTTGTATTTCACTTGTCCAATATGAGTGGGCTTTTCTCTGAACACAAGCTGAGAAGGTCTTGTAAATGACTTAAGCTATGGAAATTACACTGTCATTATTAACATCAAACTTGTCATTTGTTTGCTTTTTGTGTGAATAAGTGTTCATTTCCAGCCTTCAGATCGGTTTATAGGATTCCGTTTGTCACATGTATATTAGAATTTCTTTAAGATCAAGTGGCACTAGCTCGGAGCCACTTAAGTAGGAATTTTTCACCAATCAACTAAGAAGACAGTTTTTTTCCCACGGAGTTAATTTTCAGTTTGTGTACATTATCAATGAAGAATATAGTGAGGACAGTTTACAACTCACCGCAAAGACGTGGCGAAGAGCTGCGACAGGCACATAAAAAAGACACACACATACAACACATTCAGCTATCGGCCATGGCCTTCTTCAGAAAATAGAACACTCATGCAATCACACAGGCACACAACGATGGGCAATTTGTAACCAAAATAAACTGCCAATTAGCATCCTTTCTTTATATGCACTGGTACTGTAGATGTGTGATATAAATCATTTATTTTTTACCCCAATTATTCATAAGTAAAATGGCAAGAAGCATTCTATCCTGCACTAGAAACAATTCTTGTCAGTAAAATTTATTTAATTGGATATAAAGGTACTTCTGTTCCAGTCATTACTTACTATTGATTCTGAGTATAAAATGCATATCACAAATCTGAGTTCGCCTTGGAACACATTGTTTTAAGTACAGAGCTAGCTGTAAATTCCACACTAAAGGAAGTAGGGTTCTGAATCACAACATACGACAGAATTCGTATTCATCCACACAATATAACAAACATGATCAGCCTCTCTGACCTTACTTCGGAGTCACGTTCCCGCTATCTAGGTAACTTACATGGGAAAAAGTGTGACCTTGGTAATTCATTGAGGATAGGCCTAGGTAAATTAGTAACACTTGAAGGAAGTGCACTCATGGAATGTGTTCAAATGTAGTAGCCAGCCAGGGGGAACAGACTGTTAAATTCCAAGTGTAGATTTGGGTATTTCAAATATTTTCATGTAGAGTAGCCAGTTTTGCAAGAGTGTAGTTTATTCTTGACCTGTACAACAGAAACCAATAATAATAACCTAATAAACAATTAACTTCAATAATGGAGGATAGATAATGACTCACCTTAAAGAGGCTTGCTGAGCTGCTGATAGGCAGAAAAAAATAGGCATTCACATTCACACAACTTAAAGTTTTTGCCATGGTCTTTATCAGAAAAAGTAACACATACATTTACACAATCACTCAGACAAATATACATACACAACCACGATGTCCGGCTACCCCTCTTTACGGTGAGTTGTTGTCTATCCTCCAATCTGATTGGATTTTCCACTGTTAAATCAATGAACTTTGTTACTGTTAAGCAGAAGACCAGCAAATGCTGACCAGATTAGGCAATGTATGTCCTTTTCAGCTAAAAATCACAGAATTTTGTGACTTCATTTGAAAAGAAAAGTGATATTTTGATGATTAATGCAATGTTTTGGATGTTGTAGGAAAGTGTATTTGTAGAGACCTAATTTTAATTTAATGTTATTTGTAATGATTTTATGGCGCCACTGCCTTGAAAAAGACAAATATTGCAACTCGACTCCATAATATGTAACTGATGACTAAAGGTCCAACTACTATTCCTGAACAATACTGGTGACCTGTATTTACATTACAAACTTGGCTTTCACGGGTGATAATTATTAATGAATTAAATGAGAGGTGCACTTTATATTTACTATTTACAGAAAATTGAAATTGGACAACTTACCCAAAGCACAGCCTCATAGACAGATACAAATAAAAACACACACAAACACACATACAAGCTTTCGCAACCGTTGGTAGCTTCTTCAGAAAAGAGGAAGGAAGAGAAAGGGAACGATAAGGGTTTTAAGGAAGTGAAAAAGAAGTCATTCCAATCTCAGGGGTGGAAGGACTTACCTTAAGGGGAAAAAAGGAAAGGTAAACAAGCGCGCACACACCCACACACATACACACGCAAACACAACAAGGTAGACATCTGTAGAAAGCTTGGGCTTCTAAGCACTCCAGAATGGCGAGTGAGAGAATTTTATGTTACTGGTAGCAGATATATTCCTTGGTAGTTATTGATGTCTTTCATGCTGCCTTTCTTGTGTAAGGGATGGATCAGGGCTGTTTTCCAATCTTCAGGCAGTGTGTCCTCATTCCAAATTTTTTCGATTTGTTTTTGCAAGATTCCAAGTGATTCTTTTGGGGAATATTTCCACAGTTCTGCTATGACTGAGTCCTCTCCAGGCGCTTTGTTGTTTTTGAGACGGGCAATGTGACACTTGATTTCATCTATGTCAGGTGGTCTGTACTCTGGTCACCTAAGCTGTGGTTCTTTGGTCTCAATGGGGTTTGGAGGTTTAATTGCCGTTCAGTAGGCCTCGAAAGTAGTCTGCCAGAATCTGACAATTTCTTCATTTGAAGTCGCCAGTTTACCGTCCTTTCGCTGGACGCATAGTGACAGTGGTTTGTAGCCGGTCAGTTTGTTTGAAGGCTCTGTAGTAATCTCTGGTTTCATTCTTCCTAAAATTTTGTTCTATCTTTTCAATGAGCGATTTTTCGTACTTATAAAGTATTATATTAATAACAAATCTGTATTGTCAGTAGTTTTGTCATTTAATCAGTCCGTTTTCTAGAAGAGGTTCAGCCAACCAAATCTTAACTAAAATTGGCAACAAAACAATTTCAGTATGATCAAGAATTTATTCAAATGAAATAAATTGGATTTAAAATTAGTTAGCTATCTCTGTCGCAAAAAAGATTTCTTACTCATATGAATTATTTATCATAGAATGAAATCGGAATTAATTGTTTTGAGAGTCATTTGTTGGGGTTTTTAATGTATTCATCGCAATGGTTGGTGACAGACAATTTTTTTGATTTTCCATTCATGTAATTTTTTGTTTTGTTTAGTTTTCTGTTAGTCCCTCTTCACTTGGCTCCACCCACATTCATCTCCTCCTCCCCTCCATATATAAACGATGATAGGTATAACATTTTGTAAATTATGTATTTATTTCATATTTCCTTCAGTTCCGCTGCTCCTTTCCACTCCCTCTGATTACCAATGCCCCCCCCCCCAATCTATTTCCGCTTGCCCCTCTCTACATTCCTCTCACTTTTCATCTCTTCTTCTCACCTGACCAGCCCCTCCTCCACCCTCTCTGCCAATATCATGCCATCCTCCCACTCCCACTGTCCTGACCTATCACATCCCCACCACTTTGATGCCAGTCTGCTACAATTCCTCTTCCTCCTCTTCTCTGTACATCTTGTATTTCCCCTTACCTATGAAAAATTACAAATATCTGCCAACTTACATGGTGATTGTTCAAACAATGTTGAAGTTTATTGCAATGCTTCGTAAGGTGTCTTAAACTTCTCTGTACAAAATACGTATATGTGGCAAATATCATTGTGATCTGCCAAGATATGCCATTCTTATCATTTGTTATGACTGAATTCAATATAGGATTTTTGCAGGTTGACTAAATTTTTCCACGAACGACCAATTTTTTTTCCCCTAGAAACTGCTCCAAAATAAATATAAAATCCTACATATTCAATATTTTTAATAATGAATTATGGTTTTGTGTATACAAAAATTCCACTGGAAAAGGTTATTTAGTTTTTCTCTAATTTTTCAATTTTCTGGAGAACTCTAACAAATATTTCTCCTATATAAACCTTATTATGAACATAGCGAAATAGACCCAGCCAAATTCTGTCAAGCCGTCCTCAAATAATATTTCATGAATGCAGGAATTTATTTATTTGAATATATTGTGGATATGTTGCTACTCACTGTAAAGACAATTGCTGAGCTGCAGACAAGCACATAAAAAAGACAATCTTCCACAATGGCCATAGCTTTCATCAGGCAATAGTCTCAAGTCAGAGTGTGGTAGCTGGATATGGTAGTTACATGTTTGTGAGTTGTGACTGTACAAATGTATATGTGCCTGTTTCTGATGAAGGCTGTGCCTGAAAGTTAAGTTGTGTGAGTGTCATTTCTATGTACCTGTCCGCTGAGCTGCAACCTATCCCCATTATATTTATAAATAGAAATCAATTCTCACATGTACAGGGTAAGTCACAAACTATTATCACCAAGAATAACTCCGAAAGCATGCTGGGAGCTAAAACGTTTGTGGGACGGAAGTTGTATGGGAGAACTGGGGCCAGAATACAATGGTTTTTTGTTCCTAGTTTTTAATGAGATACTATAGTGTTTTTTTCCCCCTTTCCTCCTGATACGGGCTATCAAGACAAATGCAATGATGTGTTAACAGTAATGTCATTGAAGGTCAACACAGGCCGAAAAGGTGGCATGAACGTCCATTTACAGAAGGTGTTCAAAGTGATAACCATTGGTATCAATGCAGTGCTGCAATCTTCTTCTTATGAATTGAGTGGGATTCCATATCACTTCAGCATTTATCAGAGCACATGCTCTGACAAATCACTCTAGTATATCATGCAAATAGTAAATATTCACCAAATATGGTGTATCCATCTAACGTGCTGTTGATATGTAAACATCATTCAACGTTTGTGGAATATAACAGTGATAGGAATGGCACGAGTAGTATCATCGAAGAAAGAGAATGTGAATGATGTATTCCTTCCAAGTACAATACAATATGCTACTCATTTATGGAATACCAACAAAATACCAATAAAATTGAGAGCTATAGACATATACACTGAAAGATATCCTCAATGCACTCACCTTACACATTGTACATTTAAATATGTGTATGACAAAATTGCATACAACTGGATCTTCAATGTATCAGAATTTCTGAAGAAGTAAAACTTCATCTGCAACTTGTGCAAAAACAAGATTGCAGTTATTTGAGTAAAAGGATATGAAAGAGAAGCCATAATTGGAAAGGGAGTTAGAAAGGATTTTACTCTTATCAGTGTCATTCCCATGAAAAGAAAGTGATGTCTCGTACACAGCAGAACATGATTGTTAAGCATTTTAGGCAAGAAAAGAATATAAGCTTTTGAAATGTGGTGCTAAAGATTAGATGGATAGGCTGAAAAGGTAATTAGGGGAAACATAAATTTATAGCATAACTTGGCTAAAAGATCAGTTGACCAGTGGTGTAATGTAAAAGGGGGAAGGGGCAGGGGCATGGTCCCAGGCAGCACATATGTGGGGAGTGCAGGCAGCAGCCAAGCAATATAGAAAGATTATTTTTGAGAACATTATGGATAACAGCAATCTTATTTGCAATTATTAATTCAAGTAACAAGGCAGTCTAGATTGCAATTGCTTTTATTTCACTGGTAACTGGATTTGGTCATTTACATGACCATCATCAGACCACAACTGTAATGTTGACTCAACATTAAACCTTTAGGCAGGTCAGCTGTAAACAACTAGTGGCCAACATTACAGTTGTGGTCTAATGATGGTCATGTAAGTGACCAAAATCTGTTAACAGTGAAATAAAAGAAAATGCGATCTAGGCTGCCTTGTTATTCAAATTAATAAGTTATAGAAAGATTTAGTGCAAAAGGCATTCAGTGACGAGGACCCACTGGACACCGGCTGCTGTTGGTGCAACTGTCACAGAGTAGGAGTGGCGTAAACAGAACTAGTGTGTGCAGTGCGCTAATAAAGAAAAGCCCGCAGTGTGAGGAGCCAACAGTCAAATGCATCAACAGCAAGCATCTGCAGTGAACAGGTGCTGGCCACTGTGTTAGTGCCGCTTGTTGTGTGACGGATTAGTGAGCACCATGACTCGAGACCACAGGATGTGTTTGCAGGATCAGGCCATGGTCGGATCAGGAAATTGTCTCATCATCGGTACTACATAGGTGCTTATGCAAAATTTCAAGGCAACTGGATAAGTGGCTCAGAATATAGATATAACATTTGACCTAAACAAATATATTGTAAATTAGGGCTGCTGAGGTCTGTGTATTACGGTATTTTGAGACTGAAAAGGGAAAGAAGTTTTGGTCTGTTAGAGGCAACAGAGAAATGAGAACGCTGTTTATTTCTATGATTTTCCAATAGATAACAGAAACGTCTTCTGTGAACACAAATTTGTTCGTTCATATGCTGACCGTAAGAGGCTCTAATTTGCCTCTTTTGTTACAGTGAGAAATTATTGTTTCATTTATTAGTCAAAATTCCTTCTACATTGCATTATCAACAGCTACAGATAGTTGGTTTAAGTAAATTAAAAAAAATCCTATTTCTATGACTTTTCTATTATCAGTTTAATGTTTTTTATAAAGTAAACCTTATAATGTGTAAATTACAAATTTTCAACATTAACATGAAAAATTGATATCTTGAACTGATTGAGTGTGTGTGACCTGGCGAAAATAGCCTCTGTAACAACCCATACAAATGTTGGTCTGGTGCCTGCTTCCTTAATATATATTAATAACTTGCCATTCTATATTCAAGAATATGCAGAGCTGGTTCCTTTTGCTGATGATTTGCTGAAGAAATTGTAAATGATGTCTTTCAGAAAATCATTAAGTGGTTCTCAGCAAATAGACTATCATTAAATTTTGATAAAACACAGCACATACAGTAAATGGAATGACACCATTACTAAATATAGACTATGATCAGAAATCTGTAGCAAAGGTAGAATATTCAAAATTTGTAGGTGTATGCATTGATGAGGGGTTGAATTGGAAAAAAAAAAAAAAAAAAAAAAAACACATTGAAAATCTGCTGAAATGTTTGAGTTCAGCTACTTATGCTTTAGGGTAATTGCAATTTTTGGTGATATACATCTCAGTAAATTAGCTTACCATGCCTATTTTCATTCTCCACTTTCGCAAGGCATCATTTACTGGCGTAATTCATCATTGAGTAAAAAAGTATTCATTGCACAAAAGCGTGTAATCAGAATAATTGCTGGAACCCATCCAAGATCTTCCTGCAGACACTTATTTGAAGAGCTAGGGATATTCACAGTATATATATTCACCCATGAAATTTGTTATCAATTCCATCAAGTTCAAAAGCAATAGCAGTGTACATAACTACAGCACTAGGAGAAAGAATGATCTCCACTATTCAAGGTTAAATCTAGCTTTGGCACAGAAAGGGGTGAATTATGCTGCCACAAAAGAGTTTGGTCACCTACCAAACAGCATCAAAAGCCTGACAGATAGCCAACTAGCATTTAAAAATAAATTAAAAGAATTTCTGAATGGCAATTCCTACACTATAGATGAATTTTTAGATCTAAATTAGTAAATCTTTATAAATAAATAAAAAATAAAAAAATAAAAATAAATTGCGTCATGTAATATTTAGTACAAAGTAATAATTTGTAAAGACGCCTTTCATTAACCTGACACGTTCCACATCATTACAAAATGTCATATTCATGACCTATGGAACAAGTACTAATCCTGTTTTGTTGTGGTCTTCAGTCCGCCAACTGGTTTGATGCAGCTCTCCACGCTACCATGTCCTGTGCAAGTCTCTTCATCTGAGAATACGTACGTTCGGCAACCTGCATCCTTTTGAATCTGCTTACTGTATTCGTCCCTCGGTCTCCCTCTCTGATTTTTACCCCACACGCTTCCTTCTAATGCTAAGTTGACAATTCCTTGATGTCTTAGAATGTGTCCAACCAATCTATCCCTTCTCTTAGTCAGGATATGCCAGAAACTCCTTTTCTCCCCGATTCGGTTAAGCACCTCCTCATTAGTTACGTGATCTACCCATCTAATTTTCATCATTCGTCTGTAGCACCACATTTCAAAAGCTTCTATCATCTTTTTATCTGAACTCCTTATCATCCACATTTCACTCCCATACAATGCTACACTCCAGACAAATGCTTTCAGAAAGGATTCCTAACATTTAAATTAATATTGGATGTTAACAAGTTTCGCTTCTTTAGAAACACTTTTCTTCCCATAGCCATTCTGCATTTTATACCTTCTTTACTTCGGCCATCAGAAGTTATCTTGCTACCCAAATAACAATATTCATCTACTACTTTTATTGTCTCATTACCTAATCTAATTCCTTCAGCATTGCCTGATTTTCTGACGTTGCATTCCATTACCTTCATTTTACTCTTGTTAATGTTCATCTTATATCTTCCTTTCAAGACACTGTCCATCCCATTCAATTGCTCTTCCAGATCTTTTGCGGTCTCTGACAGAATTACTATGTCATCAGCAAACCGCAATGTTTTTATTTCTTCTCCCTGCACTGTAATGCCCTCTCCAAATTTTTCCTTCCATTCCTTCACTGCCTGCTCAATGTACAGATTGAACAACAGTGGGGAAAGGCTACAACCCTATCTTACTCCCTTCCCAACATCTGCGTCCCTTTCTTGCCCTTCGACTCTAATAACTGCTGTCTGGTTTTTGTATAGGTTGAATATAACTCTTCATTCCCTCTATTTTACCCCTGCTACCTTCAGAATTTGAAAGAGTGTATTCCAGTCGACATTGTCAAAAGCTTTCTCCAAATTGACAAATGCTAAAAATGTAGGTTTGCCTTTCCTTAGCCTATCTTCTCAGATAAATTGTAATGTGAGTATTGCCTCCCGTGTTCCTACATTTCTCATAAATCCAAACTGATCTTTCCCGAGGTCAGATTCTACAAGTTTTTCCATTTGTCTGTAAATAATTCGTGTTAGTATTTTGCACCCATGACTTATTAAACTGATAGTTCTGTAATTTTCACACTTGTCTGCACTTGCTTTCTTTGTAATTGGAATTACAATATTCTTCTTGAAGTCAGAGGGTATTTCCCCTGTCTCATACAACTTGCATACTAAGTGATACAATTTTTTCATGACTGGCTCTCCTAACGACATCAGCAGTTCAGACGGAATATCATCTACTCCAGGGGCCATGTTTCGGCTCAAATTCTTCAGCGCTCTGTCAAATTCTTCTTGTAGTATCATATCTCCTATGTCATCTTCCTCCACTTCATCTTCCATTTCTATAATACTGCATTCAAGTTTATTTCCTTTGTATAGACCTTCTAATCCTAACTAATCTAATTTTCTTGAATTACATTTCTCAACTTGAAATGTGAAATCAGTGTTGGCTCAAATAGCCTCTAAAATACAATCATCTGTAAAAGAATGTTACTGTTTGTCAAAAGTTGGCTACAATATGGTTTTATAATAAAAGAATGTTACTGTTTATCAAAAGTTGGCTACAGAACAGTTTTCTATGTAAGTACCAAATAGAAGATGGGGTTACTCACATCAAATGCATGCAGTCAACCAAAATAGCCTGGAAATGGTCAGCTCTGAAGGATATTTCATTCTTTAAAAGACACTGTTGTGAAAACAAAATCTCTAGAACTTGTGGAGGAAAGTCTTTTTACAGTCATTTTGAAGCTCAATACAGTAGAGTCTTGCTTAAACAAATTTGGCTTACCAAACATTCAGGTTATGCAACAAATAATATAATTTACATTTACACCAGATTGTCATCTCGGTGGTCAAACTGAGCCATGCACTGTGACTACAACTTTCTGCTGTGACCTGGTCACTGTCACAGCAAAGGAAATCCATTTTACTATTAGATAACATTCCCAGTCATTCCAATAAAGATGAACTACAAGATAGAGAAATAAAAGCATTGCTTATGCTGCAATATATTATGGTTCTTTGTCTATGCACCAAGGTGTGTTGGAGACATTAAAAAGAAATTACTGTAGAGAGCTTTTGTCATATTTAATTAACACTATTGACCAAGGAGAAGATATGATTGTGAAATTGTGTCAAAGCTGAAAAATGTGGCTTACATTTTGATACAATGTTGGGATAGGTACAATAGTAAAATAGTAGAAAAAGTCTGCTTCATGAGAAGATATTCTGGCAACGTAGAAATTATCATGGAAAACATAGTATGTTGCCTTTGCTGTAACAAATACCTGGATATGTAGATGCAACTAACGAGAACCTTAATGAGTGTCTTTCCCTTGATGACCTATATGAAGTCAGTAACAAAGACATTGTCAGCACTGTTAACAACAATGAAAAGGAAACATATAAGAGGAGGAAAACATATTTTGTAAACACTTAACTGTCTCGTCCGGATACGATACACGCTGAATTCGTCACTTCGCAAGGTGCACTAAAACGTGTTGTAACTCGAGTGAAAGATTGTGAGGAACTGAGTCAGTACCAGCTGCAGATGGCATTCAGCTACAGAGGACACATCAGAATGCACATCGCCCACAGCTTGTCTCACTACAACACTGTTGCTGTCCAGTTGTGAGATGTGGACGAATATTGCCTGGGTGTCTGTGCCACGATCCCCCGCTTCTTGTTAATTTGGGTGCGTAATCGCATCTGTCCTTCAGTGGGGAAGAAATATGTGTTTTGGAATACATGGGAGTGGAACCGATTACGGACTCCCATTGACGTGACGTCCATAGCTATGTTGTGCTGATCCCTAAAGCCCTCCTGGACGACTGTGAGGCATACAGACGGAAATGACCCATCGCAGCTGTCCCCCCTCTCAAACGGTGGCACGAAGGAGTCGGAGAGAGATCTGTTACCCCAGATGGTGAAGTCATCTCCACGTTGGAATGGCAGAGGGAGGAGGAACTGCTGACGCGCCAGGGCTCGGCAGTCTGTGGAGGTGTCCTTGGTGAAGACAGCTGATCCTGGGCAACGACAAGGTCATCAGTCCCCTGTTCCAAACACAGACAGGTCAGCAAAGGTTGATAGTTGAAGATGCACCTCTGCACCCAGAGGGCCAAATCCCCAGGTGTACAGAGCAAGGATGAACTCAACTGTAACAACATAACTTACTGAATATTTAAAAGTCGTTGACTACATGAAAAGACGACACATAATGCCTGGATAGGTTAAACACACAGTAAAACAGAACTCCAGATGGAGAGTTGGGTGAGGCACCAACACAACACATTGACAAGGAAGACTGACAGCACAGATGTATGTAGGAAATAAAAAAAAATGTTCAAATGTTTGTAAAGCTTATGGGACTTAACTACGGGGTCATCAGTCCCTAAACTTACAAACTACTTATGAACTACTTACGAACTAGGACGGCACAAATATCCATGCCCGAGGGGGGATTCGATCCCCCGACCGTAGTGGCCGTGCTGACCGTGACTGGAGCGCCTCAGTCACCTCGGCCGGCGGAAATAAAAGATGTTGTAGGAGTGGGGGCCTGACAATTCAGGCAAAGACACCCACCACTAGATAGAGTGATAAAACCCATTTGTCCAGATAAAACGTAAAACAGACTTAGCCCTGATGGCATTGTCACCTAAAACTAACAGGAGCACACCTGGTAGATAAAAGACTGCTACAAGGGGGCTAAAATCGGACAGCCCATCAGAAAATGGACCACTGTCAGCACAGCACCACAGTGAGACTTGGGCTGGGTCTCACGGTGGAGAAGATGGCCGTGGGTCAACCTTGTATGCCCAATACAGAGGCAGCAGAGAACAACTAAGTCCTGTCATATGGACCCAAAAGAAGATTTTTATGTGACTGTTGACAATTTGATTGCTTTGCCGTGGACAATTTGATTGCACTTGAGGTACATCATTTGGAGCTCCAAGATGGGAGCACCTTCTGGTGTAGTGCCAACAGGATATCCAGTTCAATGAGGCCACTTAGCAGAGGTCGTGAGGTAGTGCCTGCTTGGCCAGCTGTTCGACATATTCATTCCCTGGGATGGCTATGTGGCCTGCGACCCAGGATTGTACTACACTCAGCTTCAAATTCCGGCCCTCTAAATTTACTTATCAGAAATTCAGGAAAAGAACGTCATCTTTCTTCCAGTGATCCCCAATTGAGTTGCCGGAGCATTCCCGTGACACTCCCACATTGGTCGAACCTACCGGTAACAAATCTAGCTGCTCGCCTCTGAACCGCCTCTATGTCTTCCTTTAAAATGATCTGCTGCGGGTCCCAAACACTTGATTGAAGCTTTGGGATCTTGTGCCAAATCCATGCACAGTCGCAAGTGAGAGAGGGACCAAGGAGGCAATTCAGAAGTATAGTGGAAGAAAGGAGGGAGGGAGGGGAAGGTATTCGAGCGAAGAAAGAAGGGAGCAAATCCAGACAGCAATCAGGTGACCTGACCTGAGTCACTGTCATGGAGAGGGGAGTTCAGAAGGTGGAAAAATGAGCCTGCTGTTTGGGTGATCAGGTGAGGCATGAACATGGGCGATGTACGATGCCAGCAGCTGTTGCTGGTGGAAACACAGGGGAGGGACTCCTTCTTCAACAACAAGGATGAGCACCAGAATAGTGTGAAAAGCACCCGTTGCTAGCCTGACGCCACAATGGAGGATCAGGTTGAGAACCCGTAATGCTGAAGTTACTGCTGAGTCATATATAAGCTTCCATAATCGAGAATGGATAGGATGAGGGCCTTGTAGAGCAGAAAAGAGTTGTTCGTGCAGCTCCCCAAACAGTGTGACTGAGGCAACAAAGGGTATTGAGGTGTCGCCAGATTTTGTTGTTTAAACTGGCGAAGGTGAGAAGTCCAGGTGGGCATCGAGGAGCATGCCAAGAAAGCATGGTGTCTCCTCTACTTGAAGTAGTTCATCGTCAAGGTAATATTGTAGATGCAGGTGAACCATCCAACGGTGATAGAAATGCATGACGTGAGTCTTAGATGTAGATAAATGAAAACCATGGGCAAAGGGTCAAGACTGTGCCTTGTGGATGGTTCCCTGCAGCTATCGATCAGTGACACAGATGCTGGTGAAGCTAAATTATAGGCAAAAGTGATCATCAAATAGGAAACAGAAGACCGATGAGCCATCTGTAGTTGCAAGACTGCTAGTTGCCACCAAAAAGAGAGGGACACTTAGGACAGAGCCCAGTTGAACACTGTTCTCCTGTATATGAGAGGAGATGAAACGAGTACCAGCCCTAACATGAAAGGTACGTAAGGAGAGAAAGTTCTGGAGGAAGATAGGAAGGGCACCCTGTTAGCCTCATTCATACAACACAGCCAGGATATGATGGAGCCAGGTGGGTCATATGCCTTCTGAAGGTTAAAGAAGACGGTAACAAGATACTCACACTGAGTGAAAGCTGTCAAACAGCTGATTCTACTGAGACGAGATTGTCAGTTGCTGAACAACCCTGATGGAAACCCCTTGTCGTGGGGCCAGGAGGCTGAGCTTCAAGAATCCACATGAGCCACTGACTCACAATACCTTCAAGGAGTTTACACATTACATTGGTGAGGTTGATAGGGCGATAACTGTCTACATCCAATGGATCAGTACCACGTTTGAGCACTGGATGGTAATACTATTGGTAATACTATGCCAACACTGGGATGGGACAATGCCCTCTGCCTAGATGCGTTTGAAGAGGGTCAGCAGCTGAGCCTGAGAGTCTGCTGTGGATGTGATCCGGTCCGGGAGAGGTGACAGGGCAAGCTGTGAGGCCAATTTGGAGTTCTCACACACTTAAACAGAGTGTTATTCATTTCCTGATGGCGCGAATGAAACAATAACTGTTTATGTTCAACCTGCTCTTTAATGACACAGAAATCCACACTGTAGCCTGATGTTGCAGAATTGTGAGTATAGGTGTTGCCAGGTGTTCGGCAATGGCGGCTGAGTCAGTACAAAGGGTACCTTCAATAAAGAGACAGGATATACCCCCTGAAGGGCGAAAGCCAAAAAGGCACCAAACCTGCAACCAGACTCCAAGGTGGAGAGGCCCGAGAACCATTGGTGGTGACGTACCTTTCCCAACAGTCTGTTTGCTTAGCATGATGAGTCGCCGGGCTCGAGCCCAGAGTTGTTTAAAGCAACAAGATAATCTATAGAAGGGTGGCACCAATGTTGCTGCAGGACTCACTGATAGTTCTTGATAGCCTCAGCGATCTTTGGTGTCTACCAGGGCACCAACTTTCGCCAGATGGTATCTCAAGAGCGGAGAACAGTTGCCTCCGCTGCAAAAACAATAGTTATAGTGATCTGAATAGTGAAAATTAGGGCAATGACCATAGCATTTGAGATGGAAGCCCCATGGAGACAAAGGCTGGGTAAGTGGTCTGGGGGTTGAAACCAGAGAAGAGATACAAGAATAGGAAAGTGGTTGCTACCACAAAGATCGTTCTGTACACTCCAACTGAGGCTGCTGAGAGGAAGACTGATGGCTGAGTATGTGCCATGCATCACTACATTAAAATGCTTAGTAGCATCAGTGTTGAAGAGGCAAGTGTCCTGTTGCGTCAAGTGGGCCTCTATGTCTTTACCGTGGCCCGAGATCTGGGTTCCACCCCCACAGAGAGGGTGGTGAGCATTAAAACGCCCAAAAAGAGGAATGGTGGAAGACGTTGGGCGACTGTGGTCTGAGGAACACATTACCTCATCTGAGAAAAGGAAAACAAGCACAAAGTGATTTCTTGTCCTGTCCTAATTCTAACAGCCCCTGCATCAAGAGACGTACAAAGTGGTACTGTTATACTAGGTACAGTAGCAAGGACATAGAGACAGACTCCACCTGACACCCTATCATAGCCTGAATGGTTCTTGTGGTAGCCTCTATAGCCACGAAGGGCAGGGGTCCACTTGACACGAAACCAGGTTTCCTGTACAGCTATGCATATGACAGAGAAGTGGCACATCAGTTGTTGTAACTTGGCTAGGTGGTGGAAATACCACCGCAATTCCTCTAAAGGATGATGCTATCAGTGAATGTGGGGGACATAAAAGCACCCAGGGGGCAGTTCAGGTCTCAGAAATGCTCACCATAAGTGGCTGAGAGGCAGCCGGATTGACATCCATCACATCTGAGGACCCGCCGAGATCCTGGTCCTGAGTGGACACAAGACGCTCCATGTTGTCATCACATGCGGAGGTGAAATCCTCCTTTTTCATCTTCTTCTTGGTCTTTTTAGAGTGATCTCTCTTCTCCTTTGTTTTGTCGAACTGGGAAGGCTTTTCAGACTCAGTCTCATGGACCAAGGAGGACCCAGAAGCCCTACGACTCATAGACAGAGACACTTTCAGCCACTGATTGGTGTCAATAGTGGCAGAAAACGTTGAAGGAAGGAAGGGAACCCTTCCTTCTGGGGGGAGGTGGAGGAGGCTGAAACTTCTCCAGCTCAGGGGTGGGGACTGATGTCCACGGGGTTTGGGGGTCAGTACTTCCAAGTTAAGTAACTTGAGAGCAACAGGGGAAAGGAAGCCCCCAACTACTGTGGAGGCAGGCATAGGCAACAGGCCTGAGTGTTCTCCACCAGATTCTGCATTGTCAGTAATGTAGAAGCTGCTGTGGCATAAGCTGTTGAAAGGCGCACAGGATGGGGCTTCTTATATTTTTGTTTAGCCTCTGAATAAGTAAGCCTGTCCAAGGTCTTGTATTCCATAATCTTTCTCTCTTTACGAAGTGTCATGCAGTCCAGGGGGCATGGTGGTGACCGCAGTTGATGCAGACAGAAGGTGGGGTATATGGGACATTTGGATGAGAGGCTCATCCACAATTCTGACAGGTGAGTTGGCCTTCACATCTGGAAGATATATATAACTGATCCTCTAACATTTGAAACAACACATAGGTGGAAGGATGTAAAGCCTGACGTCGCATAGGTAGATCATCACTTTGACCTTCCCAGGTAATGAATCATCCTCCAAGACCAGGATGAATGCACCTGTAGTGACTCTGTTGTCCTTCGGACCTCTGTGGACATGGCGGACAAAATGAACCTCTCTTTTCTCCAATTTCGCACTTAGCTCATTATCAGTTTGCAGTAAAAGATCACAATGAAATATAATCCCATGATCTTGATGGGAGTGGTGGAGACAGGAATATCGCTCAGTTTCTCATAGGCAAGTAGTAACGGTGGGGGACACCGTTTGTACAGAACAGACCCGCCACATCTTGGGCATGCTCATCACCTCTCCAAACTTGTCCTACAGGTGTTCTACAAAGAACTGAAGTTTAGTGTTCATTTGACTGTCGTGCCTTATGGTGGTCGTTGAAGCATGCTTAGAGCTTATAGTGTAGGGGCTATTGGCGCAAAGCAGTCCCCACCTCAGGGACCCTGGGTTTGCTAGGCCCACACCCAGCAAATAAATGCTGGGCCTCCTGAGGGAGAAGTTGGGTAACAGACAGTTGTGGCATGAGGATGCCTGCCAAATGCTTCAGAGATGTCTGGCATGCAGAATCTGGTGAACTGGTATAGGAGAGAGATGTCGAGAGGGAGGCAGGCTCAGTGCAGAGAAACCCAACAGGGGAGACACTGGTGGGGAAGGCTCTGGGGAGCAACAGGTAGGGGAAAGGTTCGGCATGCTGGGGAGCGATGGTCCTTCCACTCACAGTCGTAACTGGTTCTGATGCCAAGCGACTAGGCAGTCAACCAACCAGAGTGAGAATATTTTCTACCCTCATTGTGTTGGATGAAGGCCGGCCACTACTAGGCCTGCTGGACATATCCTCATGCTCATACCAGAGTTACATGTGTGAAAATATGGGACCTTAGGGTTGGTGTGAATGATGTGGAGCAGGTGAAGGAGGGTCCTCATCTGTCTCCCATGTAAAAGCTCAACTGGGCTTTTCTCCCCTTCCGGTGTTAACCATATGAACTCAGAAACTTGATGAGGGTGGCCTCAGCTGGGAAGTCTTCCACATACTTCTGCATCTGTGACTTAAAAGTATGCACCAGCCGTTTAGCCTCCCCATTGCACTGTGGGTGAAATGGAGGGGCCTTGATATGATAAATACTATTTGCAGTGCAGTACTCCTGAAATGACTCTGGAAGAAATTGTGGAACACTGTCTGACAACAATTTTTTTTGATATCGCAAAAACGTTTGTTAGAGCCTTTATTGTATGTACACTGGAGGTAGTACCAAGGTTCGCCACGTAAGGAAAGCAGGTGTAGGCGTGAATTAACAAGAGCTACGATGTGCCTAAGAAAGAACCTGCGTAGTCTACGTGCATGCAGTCCCATGGTAGTGAGACGCGGGCCAAGGGGAGAACATTTTCTTTGTGTCTCCCTGTGGTTTTATGCATCTGTCACAGGACCTGACGAGATTTTCAATTTGGGAATCCAGTCCAGGCCAATAGACGTACCTCTGCCTACAGATTACAGCGGTGGGCATTGTTCCTGACTCAGTACAATTACCAAATTCACTACCGCTCTTCGGATCAACATGCAAATGCGAACACCCTCTCCCAGCTTCCGCCGGGCCCTGACACAGCCCTTGACAAGAAAGAACTCCTGTGATTTTACATTGAGAAGGAGGCCCAACAGACAATGGACTGTTTCCATATCACAAGCAAACATATAGTAGCATTGGTCTGCAAGGACCTGATCCTCCAGCAGGTTAACCATTTCATTACACAGCGTTGGCTGGATACCCTGCTTCTTAGACAAGAATACTCTCTTTACCATTATTTCCAGCTTCGACACCACCTGCTGGTGGGCAATGGGGTTGTGATTCTCTCAAGTGATTATTCCTCTCCTTGAGGTGTGATTACTTCGGTGTTTTGGAAGGACATCCTTCGCCTCTTGCATGACGGCCACTGGGATATCTCATGCATGAAAACCCTCGCCAGATACACAATGGAGAGAGCCTCTTTTTTGATTTGATAAAAGCTCTTTTGCGCCACATTCAGCGTCTTTTATGCATAAGCCGCTGGATGCTCTGTACCATCCGGATAATAGTGTGGCAGTACTGCCCCCACCATGTAATGACACATTTGCCACCACTGCAATTGATGTGACTGGCTGTAAGGAAGCAAGAGAGGGGTCTGAGTGCAAGAACTTCTTTACGTTCTGAAATGCCATTTTACAGTCATGAGACCATTGGAATGCCACACCCTTGCAGCAGTGCTGATTTTAAGGGATACGTGATGTCTGCTACCTTGGGGAGAAACTTGTGGTAACACTTGATTTTCCCCAATAAAGAAGACAATTCATTCACATTACGAGGGAAAGGCATGGAAACAATTGCTTCAATGTGGGATGTCAGTGGTGTGATACCTGTCTTCAAAATGATGTTTTCCAGATATTCAATGAAGGGCTAAAAAAACCGACACTTCTCAAGATTGCACTTTAGGCCTTCCTCCCTCAATGTTTGAAATGAAGTGCAGAGATTATCCAAGTGCTGATCTGTGGTGGGGCCTGTCACCACAATGTCATTTAGATAATTTATACAGCCAGGGATGTTCTGAGTCAGTTGCTCGAAAAATTGTTGGAAAATGTCCAGGGCGCTGGCTATTTCAAAAACCAACCTCTTGTACCAGAATAGATGTAGGGTGAAAACGTGCCATATACTCACACATCCCAAATCCTCCCTCTAACACCACTAACCATCCACAAAAGAGCGCTTCTCTTGTTACCCAGTACTACCCTGGACTCAAACACTGCATCCTTTGCCATGGTTTTGATTTTCTACCCTCGTGCCCTGAAATGAGAGACATCCTCCCCACGATCCTTCCCACCCCTCCTAAAGTGGTGTTCCGTCACCTTCCCATCCTCCACGTGTGTGTGTGTGTGTGTGTGTATGTGCGTGTGCGGTTGTGCATGTGTGCGTGTGTGGAAGGGGTTTGTAGGCGGTCGTGCGTACGTGCGGCATGCGTACATTATATTTATATTATATTTATTTTTATGTATATATATATTTTTTTTATTTGAATCTCTGTTTTTCTTATTAGGCTTCTGTGGCCAGAGTCAGATGACATAAAAGTTTTCTGGGTGTTGTACCGTGTCATGATGTAAGGCTATTACTAAATAACCGACGTTTCGACCAACGTTACAGTGGCCTTCATCTGGGTATACTGATGTGAGCTGGTTGTTACTACACTTTATATTACTTTCATTTAGACATTACGTCATAATTTTTAAAAATAAGTGATGTTATTGGTGAATTTTTGGCGGAAGAATTGAACTTTATTTTGTTAGGATGCTGAGGTGGAGGGAGTGGGGATTAGCCGTTGCTTCTTGCATAGTGAGACATGATTGGTGTTCATCGGCGAATGGGGTGAGGGCTTCCGTTTCTCTCCTGCTGGCTGTGGGCCACGCGGCGGCAGTTGCTTACTAGGTACATTCGATTAGGCCAACGCAATAAATCTGCAGTAGCCGAACACCAGCAAGATTGCAGCAAAAAGATAAAATTTAATGATGCCAGAATACTCGCCAAGCAACCAGGGATGGTTAAACGCAAGATAAGGGAAGCCATCGAAATTGTAAAACACCCTAATAACATGAATAGAGAAGATGGACTCAGGCTTGCCCCCTCTTGGCTACCAGCCATCACAGCGAAATAGGCAGCCTGACAAAACAACACGCGAGCGTCACTAGTAAGCAACTGCCGCCACGCGGCCCATGGCCAGCATGAGAGAAACGGAAGCCCTCACCCCATTTGCCAATGAACACCAATCATGTCTCGCTATGCAAGAAGCAACGGCTAACTCCCACTCCCTCCATCTCAGCATCTTATCAAAATAAAGTTCCATTCTTCTGCCAAAAATTCACCAATAACATTGCTTATTTTTAAAAATTATGACGTAATGTCTAAATCAAAGTAATAGAAAGTGTAGTAACAACCAGCTCAC
Source organism: Locusta migratoria (assembly GCA_026315105.1). Taxonomy (NCBI): domain Eukaryota; kingdom Metazoa; phylum Arthropoda; class Insecta; order Orthoptera; family Acrididae; genus Locusta; species Locusta migratoria. Next base: position 105,488,199 of record CM048749.1, on the reverse strand, counting down.
ATCAGTATACTCAGATGAAGGTCACTGTAACATTGGCCGAAACGTCGGTTATTTAGTAATAGCCTTACAGCAGGACACGGTACAACCCCCAGAAAACATTTATGTCATATATTTTTCTTATTAGTTTTATTTTTCCCCTCTCCTGCCTCCCCACTCCATTCCTCAGCTACATCTTGTGACTCCCATCTAGGCCATGCTGTACCCATCCCCACCACCGTGACGCAACTTTCCTATCCACTTACCTCCCTGATTTACACGCCGCAGAGTGTGATTCGAAGTGAGGCAGCTGGAGGTGATGGTTGTATGACTGTGTTGTGTGCCTGTGTGATTGGTGAATGTTCTATTTTCTGAAGAAGGCCTGAAGATAGCTGAAAGTGTTGTATGGGTGTGTCTTTTGTATATGCCTGTCGCAGCTTGTTGCCACGTCTTTGCGGTTAGTTGTAAACTGTCATTACTATATTATTATAACACAAAGTATAGAAGAGACTGAAAACAATTATACAGGGAAAATAAATTGCACCGTCTCTATCTTCTTTTGATAACCCAATATTTGAACATACTGTGAAAGGTTTATTTTCTACTTAGTTCAAAAAATAGGGGAAAGGCGGCAAATTTAGGTTTTGCACTTGGGAGCAAAAAATTCAAACTACACCACTACAGTTGACAGAAAGGATGAACAGTTTGTAGGACACTTCATGAGGTATCAAGAATGCAGTAGCAAATTGAAATAGACCTAGGCAACAGTAGTTATGCCTATATGCATCTATATGACATTATCGCCTTCTCACATGGCAATTTAGATGCAATAAAAAAATGTGTTCCTCAATCATGTAACAGAAGGGAGGGAAAATAGATTTATGATTTTTAATTGAATCATTTAAACTTTTTAAGATAACACTCACCATTATATGGTAATGTAATAAGTACAGGAAAATAATCCTAACAATTGTGTTTATTCATTTTTTTGTGAAGAACTTTTGAAGATCTAATTCACAGCCCCATTCGAGACTGACAGACTATGAACTTGGCTGAGACAAGGGTGTAGAAGAGAAGAATTAGTTTCTCAACTTATGTGGTAGCTTCAAAAATATTTAAATCAATAAATCTTATAATATTTGTGCTTTCTTACAAGGTAACCCAAATATCATAGCCCAGTGACCACTCAAGACTAGTGCATATATAATAGAAAGTATCTCTTAGTGGGGATGTATGCATCCTGTATTTCAACAGCACATAGTGTCATATTGCATGTCTTGAGGAAAACCATATTAGACACAATATGCCATGTTTCATCTTATATAGCAAAACACTATGTATGATGTTACTTTAGATATGTGTGAATATATCACAGTTTTTTACTGAAATGTATTTGAAGCTGCCAGATAAGATGGCAATAGAGTTCTCTTATTTCACATCTTTGAATCTGGAAAGGACATTTCATCTTTCACTGTGCTGAGACAGGAACATTTTTAATTCTGGTTTAGCAAGATATAGTAAATGTAATGTATGCAAGCATAAGTGAGAATGTCATGCATGCTGGTAGGGAGAAGCCATGCTGCAGAGGACTGAAATTGAGAACTGTTAGTGCCTGTGACCAACAGTGTCCAATGCACAGGCTCCACTTAAGAATGAGCATTGTCACATGTGTCCTGATTTGTATGTTTTCTCTGTGTCCTTGCATGAGTCTGTACCACTTTTAGTGCTAGCCATCTACTCTTAGGTCAAGTTATTTCCTTGACAATAAGAGTGTTATTGTACCCAGCTCTCAAATGAAAGCAGTTGGAGGTTGTTTGCCCTATTTCTTCAAGTGAGTGGTCCACTGCACTGGTCATTAAAAAAAAGTAATATTGACCACCTCCACTTTTAAAGTGACTTCAAAGTTACAGTCACCAATCAATCAATCATATGTATACACTGCTCACCCTGATGAACTGTTTGCTAAGCTGGCAGGTGGTCAGTTAAATTTTTAAAATTGATTTATCCAAGGCCTACTTACAACTTCCTCTGGATGAGGTTTCCCAGTGCCTGCTAGTCATGAATAGACCTTTAGACACCTATCAATATTTGTAGTTGCCTTTCAGTGTAGCAATCACTCCGGCTATATTTCAACATTTACAACAACAACTTAGTGGCAATCCGAGAGAGTGCTTGTACAATATTGTGGTCCCGGGTGCCTCCATCGAGGAACATTTGCTTAAATTACACCAACATTTTTCAGACATATGAGCAGCTGGCTTAATGTGTAAATTTTTTCAACTGTCTATTCTTTACCTTGGGTTTGAACAGGGACAGCTTGTTCTAAAGGGACACTGGAGCCCGGCTCCACCAGAAGATTTGCGGTATACTTTTGTAGTATTAAATGAAATAGTTGGTGTGGTACACAATCCCTGCAACATCCTAACTCAATTTACAATGACGCGATCAAATGGTTTTGCTTGCCTCTCACCGCAGCATAACCGAGGGCCCACTAGCATGTGTCTGGTGGATGTAGATCTCCTCTCTTCGTTGTGCAGCCATGCCAACAGCCGAGGGCCAGCGACGGCTGGCCCTTACTCCCCATGCATTCTGCGCTCCTAAGACTGCAGTCGCAGTGACGTCATACGGCTGTATCCCCATCCCCACCTTGCCCTAGTGCTGCTCGGGGACTGGCAAAGTGGGCCCCCGTGAAGTGGGCTATATCTGTCGTGCTCCCACTTCACACTCCTCATGCACCTGTCCACAGCTTTACAGAGTTTGGGGTCGGCGACCCTGGGCCCTTAGCAACTATGTCAAAACGTATTCTGGAGCTGTCGTTGCAACTCGATTGTTTGTAAACTGAGTATAAAATGAATAAAGTAGACTCTTTGCTTAAAATGCCCTTTCATTTATTATATATTGAATACAATCTAGAAAATGAGCAGTTAAGTGCACATCAACCAAAAGATTTCTTGATGCCTCAACACGACGGAAAGAAGAAGAGAACTTTCTGGTATACTTGGTTCTGCAAAAAGTCTTGGCTAAATGTGAGTGAAGAGAAACAGAAATTTTTTTCTTTCTAATGTGTGTTATTCGGTGTTGAAGGATTGGGGACAACAGTCAGTTGCAAGGATCTAAAGCATTTAAGTGAATGAATTAATCAACATGAGAAAGTGGACTTCATTTACAAAATGCTTGTAAATATAAAATGTTTGGCACAATTAACATTGCTGCTCAGGTTGATTTGTCATATAAAATGTCAATTTAAGAAACATAATGAATTAGTTACGAAGACCAGACACATATTAAACATAATAGTAGAATCTTTACTGTTTTGTGGAACTCATGAGTTAGCGCTAAGAGCGCACAAATAAAAACAAAAGTCTGCAAACTGTGGCAGTTTTTTATACTTGTTATCTCTTTTGGGAAATATTGACGGTGTATTAAAAATGATCACTTGAGCAGCTCTAGTAATTCCATGTGTAAATATACATCATACATAATACAAAATGAGCTTCTGGACCGTATGTATCAAGTTTTCATCAAAGAACTGATTAAAGAGATTAACGATGCCATTTGCATTTCTATGCAGGCTGACGAAACAACAGATATTGCATGCAGAAGTCAATTTGTCATTATACTGCATTATATTAAGGGGAAGAAACCTGTTGAAAGATTTCTTTCCTTTGAAAACGTTAATGACAGGACGGCAATGGACTTAGTGAGGTTTTAAAAGGAAGTCTGGAACCTTCAAATGTTCAAGAAAAACTCATTGCTCAGGCATATGATGGCACCCCAGTAATAAGCAGCAGTCACAGTGGTGTGCAGACACTGATGCAGAGCACTTTCCCACATGCCAAGAACGTTCACTGTTATGCACAGCAAATGAATCTGGTTCTTCAGAATGCTTGCAGTAAAAACATAAAGTTGATAAGGTTGTTCTTTGCTGGTTTTATAACATTTTTTTCTTCGTCTCCCGAGCAAAGTGATTTGTTAGACCGTCTGCAACAAGAGAATTCCTTCAGTCTCTTCAACTAGATCGAACTTCCAGTCCCACAGTGTAAATACTGTCAAAGAAAACAAATTGCACTTACTGGAATGTATTGAAAAGATTGAGGAAGAGGATTTCTGGGATGATGTTACAATAAGAGGAGCATTTGCCTTAAGTAATTTACTTAACAGTCCACACTTTTTGTTCCTCTTAAAATTTTTTATGATATCATGAAACATGTTGCTATTTTCTATAGCACAGTTCATATGCAGAGTGCAAATGCCATTACCATATCCAATGCATTGCATAATTTAGAGTGTGCTGTGTCTGAAATGCGAGAGAACATTTGATGGTTTCAACTTTCTGATGATGAGTGTATTGTTACTCCAAGAAAATGTTCCAAATGTAGCAGTCAACTTAATCTGACAGCAGATGCCCAAGAAGTGTGTGACAATATGACCAACCAATTGTAAGGAAGATTTGAAAACTCTCATGTATTTGGCAGGTTCAAAATCATTGATCCAAAAAAAGTTTGCTTCTTTTAGAGAACATATCCCAGCCAATTTGGTCAAAACTTTTTCTTTAAAATACAGTCTGTTCATTTGACATGATAAATTGAAAAATGAACTGTCAGTGATTTATCACAAATATACATTTAGAGGCATTACCTCAGTTTGTGAGCTGTTTACTTTCTTTGTGGACATTACTTTGATGACCCGTTGATTGCAGTGCACAAAACATTACAAATTGCACCAACTACACCAATTTCAACAGCAGAAGCAGATCGCAGTTTCAGCACCTAAAAAAGAATCAATACCTTCCTCGGGCGACAGTCTGAATCAGGAAAGGCTGAACTCACTGGCTGTTTGTTCAATTCACAAGGAGGAAATCAGTGATATTCCAAACTTCATCAACAGAGTAATTGACAAGTTTGCCTGTCAGAAGAACAGGCATGCACATTTACAGTATAAATAACCTGTCAGAAAACAGAACTCATTAGTTAACATGCTAGTTAGGTAAAATACACATGAAACTGCTCCAAGCCAATGTTTACCCCAGAGTTTTTACCTTGGCCATAAGGCAAAAAGCCAGGAGGGTCCTTGTTTGTCTCTCTGGTGTCCGGTGCATTTCCAGAGGGGAAGAAGTCACATATGTACTCCCACAGTTCATTTTGATTTTGACATCACAATCATTACATAGAAGCATAAATATAATAAGTACAAACTTCAGCATGAGAAGAGCTGGTGAATTTCGATTCAAAACCAAACACCCGCAAGTTCTTCAATAAATTGTGTCACCACCAGAGTCCTGCACAATGCTGGTTTCAGCTCGCCCAGCCCGTGAGTCACGGCCTGGCCCGTAAGGGTTTAAGGCCAGCCTGTCTGGCCTGCCGGGCTGACCTCGGCCCGACAGGCTGAGCGCAGCCTGCCTGCTGGGCTAGCCCGTCAAGTTGACGCAGCCCGCCACTCCCCCAGCCTGTCCGGTCACGCGCTGTCCTTACCAGCCGGCACCTTGCCCCTGCTGCGTTACGGTCTGGCCACCCACGGACACGGAGTGATAAGCAACGTGACACTTGTACTGGGAGTGACAAACAAGGATACATCTGCCCCTGTACTCTGAAATATGACTGTTGCCATATGGCAATTTTTTTTCTGATTTAATGTGAAAAACTTTTGAAAACGTCAGTTATGTACCCAAATAATCCTAGATTATGTAACTGAAAGTATATTATTTGGGAATAAAAAGGTTAAAATGTTGCAAACGAAGAGGTGCCACAGCACAAGTAGGATGCTGTAGTGACAAGTGGCGTCAGCGGAGAGTGAGGCACTGTGCAGCGGGCTGGCGGGCTAGCAGGCTGACCGGTTGGCCTGTACACTCGCTGTGTCTGGCCTGCTGGGCTGGGCTCAGCCATGCTAGACAGGCCAGCCCCCAACACGTACAGGCTAGGTGGGCTGAAATGAGTGCCGTGCAGAACACTGGTCACCACAGCATAAACTCAGACACCCACAAAAGTATACGGAAAACCAGCAGAGCTGGTGGACCATACCAACTACAATATTACACACAGATAACCCCCCAGCCAAAAAAATTAATAATAATAATAGTTATAAAATAAAAATGTGTATTTTTATTAACTACAGTGTTTCATGGATTATATTAATAACTGCGTAAGTAGGATATTTAATGTAGTTCAAATGTGTTTAAATGATTTTATATAAATGGAGGTTATACAATGAACACTTCAAACCGATTACATTATACTGGGTACAAACTTTTTGTATAGGTCCCATCAACAAAACTGAGCATGAACTGTCACTGGGTTTGAAGTGTTCTGTGATTGCCTAAAATTGCAACATGTTTCTGCTCTTTTGTCTCCACCGCAGCCCAAGGCAGTCATCAAAGAGTTCCAGGATTTTCTAGGCACCTTTGACTAATAAGTTACTTCTGGATACTGCATCAATAGCACCACCTCTATAAGGTTGACGAAGTTCCCTGGTTACTGGCAAGCAAGTGCATGTTTTCACTCTCAAATGTTACAGTCTGCTCCCTGTTTAATCACTTTTGAACTGGATAAGTAACTGGTTTGGCTACCAAAGTTTTGCAACACAGATTGGGAGCCATGCTTGTGCACAGATATGTGGAAGGTTTGGAGAGGACTATTGCCTTCAACTCGGGCACAGTCAGTACTCTAGATTGAAAAAGGAGCCTAGCTACTCTGTATATTTTCAAGAAATTAATTATTATTATTATTTTGTATTGAACCAAGTTTCACCTTATTATTCATCACAAGCCATGGATCCATTGGTATCCATATTCAGACCCTCCATGTGACTGATGAATAAAGCCACACATCACATCCAGTATTGGGCTCTACTTGTCTATGTTCAATTATGAGCTCAACATGCTAATACAAATGTGTTATCTCACCTACTGGCCGGTGTGAACCTGGGTTTCAACCAGGATGAATAACTATGTTTTCAACCAAGATGAATTAATATGTTTTCACAATGATGTTGAAACGCAACAAACAGTAGATGATTTCCAATCAATATCCTTTTTTACATAAAGTGATTTGTTTTAGCAATTGTAAAAAAAATTGGATTAAAGTTGCTGTTTATTAGCCATGTTCAAAGTTATAAAGTGATTATGTATGTACAGGATTGTTAGCCCAAGGTCTCACCTTGCGTGTCAGACACCCTCTGCAACTAATACATACTTTGTTGTTTCTCTGTGATTGTTGGTGTCCTGCTGTTAAGATACGGATCATGTGGTACTGCCATGGGTAGTTGTTCAATCAGCTGTTCATGCAAACATTTTTACTCTTTTACTTGCAAATCACTGGGCTGTGTCTCAGATGAAGGCTGTGGCCCAGCGACATGTATTCTGGCCAGGTTTGGATAAAGAAATCACACTTATCATTGTGGGGGGCGAAGTTGTTCGCGTCTGGAAGCAATCCTCAAAGCTCCACGTGCCCCCTGGGCGGTTCTAAACGGACAACAATCTCTGGTAGCTGGTCCTGTCACCACGGTGATCTCCCAGCTATGTCAGCTACCAAGACAATCCAGAATGGCTCTTGTCAGGGCCAACAAAATTGTCAACAAAACGATCTGAACAGAGCAATAGGTCCAGTCCTAAACGTGTGCCATTTGAATATTGAGGGGATAAGTAGGTCAAAATGTGACTTCCTCAGTAAAAATCTTCTGAGTAACAATATTGACGTCCTTGCTCTACAAGAAACCCATGCAGAAGATCAAGAGGCAATATCCATGGCTACAGACTTGTGGGAGAGATAGGCCATAGAACATATGGCGTGGCTACATATGCTAGACAGGACTTGGATGATGTATCTATAATTCATGAAAGCTGTGACGATGACATATTTGTTTTGGCAGTGAAAGTGTCTGGAACTACCATAGTTAATGTCTACAAGCCTCCCAACATCCAGTGGCAAGATACGGTTCTCCCAGTTTTCGAACACCCTTCCCTATATGTCGGCGATTTCAACAGCCACAGTAGCCATTGGGGGTACTCGTCTGATAATGAAAATGGAATAGCCTTAGCTGAATGGGCTGAAAATAATAACCTTTCCTTGGTTTTTGACGCAAAAGACTCCAGCACGTTTTTCTCAGCCCGCTGGAAGCGTGGATATTCACCTGACCTGTGTTTTTGTTCCTGTGATCAGACATTAAGATCTCTATCAGTTACGAGAAAGGTACTTGGCACATTCCCACGGTCGCAGCACAGGCCAGTGCTGATATCAGTTGGGATTAAGATTCCCCTAATAAGATCTTTTCCGAGACCCAGGTGGAATTTTAATAAAGCAGACTGGGAGGCATTTACTTCCAAATTAGAGGACAACATTAGATTCATTCCTCCTACAATAGAAAATTATGACAGATTCGCTGGACTCCTTAAAGCTATAGCTAAAGCCTGTATACCTCGAGGCTACAGAAAGACATATATCCCGGGATGGAGCCAAGAGTGTGAAGACCTGTATAACGAATTTATCAGCACTGAAGATTCAAACACGGCCGACATCCTACTGAACTCCCTTGATAATGCCAGAAGAGAGAAATGGGTGAAAAAAGTTCAGAGTTTAGACTTCACTCACAGCAGCAGAAAGGCTTGGTCACTTCTGAGGAAATTGTCTACCAGTGTATCCAAGAAAAAACTTCCTCCCACACACCCTGATCCTTCCGACATAGCCAAACGAATCGTAGCACTATCCAAGTCAAAACGGCAACAGTCTGACAGATTAATATCCTATAAACTAAATGAAATTAAGAAATGCCAGCAGGCTCCCCTGGAAGTATCAAAACCTTTTTGCTTAGACGAACTGCATGTGGCTATCTCTGATATGAAGACTGGGAAAGCTGCCGGTATAGATGATATTTTCCCAGAATTTATTAAACATGCTGGACTCAAGACCCGATTGTGGCTTCTAAATTTATTCAATAACATTCTTAAAGACAGCTCTCTACCAAAAGCTTTTAAGAGATCTAAAGTAATAGCTGTTTTGAAGCCTGGTAAAGCAGCCGAACGTGCAGATAGCTACCGCCCAATTGCACTTCTCAGTGTATGTTACAAGCTGCTCGAGAGACTCATCTACAATCGTATTGTTCCCATTCTCACTGCTAGTATCCCTGTTGAACAAGCTGGTTTCAAACAAGGCCGTAATTGCTGTGACCAGGTCCTAGCACTGACATCTTTCATTGAGACTGGTTTCGAAAAGAAGTGTACCACTTCCGTTGCTTTTCTGGATCTCTCGGCAGCTTATGATACCGTGTGGAAGAAGGGCCTCCTAGTGAAGCTTTACAATCTCATTCCTTGTCCTATTTTATTGCGACTTGTGAACTCAATGCTAAGTGGTCGCCTGATCAAGATCTATCTCGGCAACACAGAAAGTGGGTTTAGACAGCTTCACGATGGCCTCCCCCAGGGTTCGGTTCTTGCTCCCATTCTTTTTAATGTTTACACCGCTGATATTCCAGCTACGCAATCTAGAAAATTCATTTATGCCGATGACATTGCCATAGCGTCACAACACAGAGACATCCATGTGACGGAAACTACTTTAACATCTGACCTAGCTCTCCTCAGAAATTACTTCGCAATGTGGAAACTAAAGCCAAACCCAAATAAAACGGAAGTATCTTGTTTCCATCTCAATAATAGGATGGCCGACTATAAACTTAATATCTTGTTTGATGGTGTTCAACTTGAACATAATGAACATCCAAAATACCTGGGAGTAATCTTGGATAGATCTCTTACTTTTAAGTACCACCTTCATAAAACAGCAGACAAAGTTAAAACTAGGAATAACATATTGCAGCACTTAGCAGGATCATCTTGGGGAGCCAGTGCTAAGGTTTTGCGTACAACAGCTTTGTCCCTAGTTTACTCTGCAGCTGAATACTGTTCTCCTGTCTGGCTCAACAGTGCTCATGTGAGAGACATTGATGTACAATTAAATAGAGCAATGAGATTGATCAGTGGCACTCTGATGGCTACACCACTTCAATGGCTCCCAATATTATGCAACATCGTTCCCCCTGATCTAAGACGGAAGGAAGCCTTAATGAGAGAGTATTATAAGATCTTGTCCACTCCTGAGCTTCCTATCCTGCAAGACCTTCCACCACCGGTCAGCCGGCTGAAATCACGTAAACCACCTCTTAAAACAGCTGTGCAACTACATGAGAGTGGCTTCTCACCTAAATCAAACTGGGCAAGAATTTGGGATTCGTTTAATGGAAAAAACAGCATCTGGATAGACGATCCCTCTAAGCAGCTCCAAGGAATGGACCTTCCCAGGAGAGAATGGTCTTTGATCAACCGTTTCCGAACTGGTGTTGGTCGCTGTAACTATTGGAAATTCAAATGGGGACAGACAGACGACCAGTCATGTGACTGTGGAGCATACATTCAAACGATGACCCATATAATTACTAATTGCCCATTACGATCATTCTCAGGAGGGATGACCGAACTCCATATAGTCAGTCAGGAAGCTGTCCAGTGGTTAAAGGAGTTGGACTTGGCTCTGTGACAGAGATATGTTTTATCTTATTAACTAGACACTAGTATATCTTACTAAAGTATTATATGTAGCTGACATTATACCATATGATATATATATATATATATATATATATATATATATATATATATATATATATACTTATCATTGCTGCTTGTTCTTAATATGGCCTACTTCATGTTGCTTCCAAAACCTCATTGTCTCTCTGGCCAATACTGTTGAGGCATTCATGTGGGTTCCAGGACACCATTCTTGAATGCATTCTCTCATTTTCTGTATGTAGTTTGTTGTGCATTGACATCCACATTGGCCACAATTGCAGTTTTGTCAAAGATATTCTCTACTGATGGTTTTCCTACAACATTAGTAATGATCCACAATTTTCTTTGCACGAATTTAACTGTTTTTGTACTCTTCAGGGTAGTCAACACAATCTGGCAAACTCATTGTACCTACAACCAAATAGGAAAGTAGAATAGTTCATTTAAATGTTTAAGACTCAAATGAAGAAAAAAATAAGTGGTTTAGTGTTCTTCCATAATTGCCTTGGATCAAATCCTTTCTTCATAACATATCACACTGTTCGATGAGAAGAGCGAGGTAGAACTCCTCCACAGGTGCCAGTCTTGGATTCTCTTGCATCTCTTATTTCCTCCACTAGGACATTGAAATGAAACACCAGCACCCCATTTCCCTCCAGGATTGCATGTGGTTTGGACATATTAAATAATTTTTATCATTTCTCTGAACATCTAGTTGTAATCTAAACAATTGAAATTTTGTTTGCTTGTACTATCATCCTCTAATTCATTAGAGCTAAGTCCATTAATTGTTACAAGTTTGTTAATAATTGCATCTTCAACCTGATTTTCTGGAACCAATAAGTACAACTTTCAATGGAACCTCTGTGCAGAGTTCAATGGCAATAACGGTGATTGTGTAGTTGCTCAATATGCTCTACAGTACACTTGTGCATAATAATTTGCGATCGGGAGCACTCACTTTAGTTCGCGGCTCTGCCACGAACTAGTTCGCTCTTTTAGTTCGTCCGCTCCCAGTGGCAGCTGAGTGGCGTGGTCTGTGCGTGCAGGTGGAGGGGGAAGTTCCCCCACCTAGCTGCTTCATGCGCTTGCTGCTTGAGCCGCTAAAGACATCATGCAAACCAAAAGAAACAGTTTGTGGATAATTTCTCGTGTTTAAGTTTAGAGTTATCTCTATATCTTGACATTATGGAATTTATTAGTCAGATATTGCAGAGTGCAGAATACATCAAAACAGAAATGTTGTAGCATTGAATTTTGTAATCTAGCAGGCAGACGCTGCTATGCGCCCTCTCGCTATTGGCCGTTGGTCTTTGGAAAAGAATCCAACAAACTATGAAGCGAGATACGTTCGGCATAATTGTCCACTACTCCTAGTTCGTCCGATGCTCCTAGTTCGTCTGCTCTTTCTAGTTCGTCCGCTCTTTTTGGCTTTTGCTATCGCTACTAAAAGAGCTCTTTTTTTATGACAGCTTTTTTATATAATGAATCACTGTTGCCAAAGTGTGTGCTATTACCCGTATTTTTGGGCAATTTGACATCAAATACTTAGGCAAATAAACCAGTTATTTACAGGAATGGGTGATACAATGGTATTAAACTACTCTGCATACAGAATATTCGTAGTGCTTTTTTTTAAAATAGATTTCTAGTGGCAGTGAACTATGAAACTACAGCTGAGCTGCATCTCAGCTTGATATGAAGGTAACTGGCAGAAGGGAATCACGCAATTCTGTGCGCTCTCGCGTCCTCTCGCTGTTCCCCGTCAGTCTTCAGAAAAGGAGCGGATGAACTAAGAGGTGAGGGATCTGCGAACTAGTTCGCTTAGTTTGAATGTGGGAGTGCTCTTCCGAGCTAGTTCGTTCGCGAACTACACAAGACTACTCTACAGTGGAACTGCTGATATGTTACTGCCATTTGACATATATGCAGCTACCACCATTCTTAAGTACCTCTCTGCAGGAAAATCCACTTAATTTGAACTGAGGGATGTATGTCATGTTTAACTTGCTTTTGTCCAATCAGTGTTCAGTAAAACATAGAACAGTTATATCACTAAGATCATTTAATAATATTTCTATTTCATTCAGTTTGTTGGTCAGTGACTGCACATTCTGGTGGTACAATGTGAAGTTTGATGTATGCTTGACCATTTACCTCCTTTTTTAGATATGGCATTGTCAGCTGTAAAAAATTATCATGGTGGGTGTGTAATGTCGTCTTGAATACTGGTTTCCTAAATTTAGGGTCTCGCCTACGTTGTGCTGTAGTACTCCTCTTGGTAATCTGTTTATCAAGCAGCATTTGTTTTATCTGAGGCACTTTTTCTTCATTGATTCTATCACTGTTTTTATTTCTGTGGGACATTGTTGTCTCCAGACACAGTTGCTGGTAAACAGATTAATACACAGATCTTGTACAATTATTAGCCTAATTGTAATTAATAAACAGAGCCTTTTGCATATTTGGTCCTTCCCCTTCCTGATCAAGTGAAAACCATGATGTGTAAACTTATCATGCAATAGTCTCTCCACTTCAAAGTTTATGGATATTCTGCTTTTGTCACAAGATGTTGAACAGTTCACTGTCTGAACTAGATGATGATTAACCATGAAGATTTTTAGTTCATGTATTCTTTATCACATCTTTGAGTAATTGGGTGCCAAATTACATTCATTTTTTTCACTGAGCTGGAGAACACAGCCGTTGTTTTCAATGATGTTGTCATATGGATCTTCAGTATCATTTGACCCAGCCACTACTATAATAGTATCAATCACACTGAAACTTCTGTTAATTTGTCAGTTCCAATACAAACTTTGTGTAGCAGAGCATTTGACTTAATAAAACTTTGAATGTCAGGCCCTGATGCGAGTTCATTCTCAAGTATGTTTCTACAGTACACGCCCTGACTATCACACACTATTAAAACTAATGGTTTTCGTCTTGTAGTTCTTTAGTTGCAACTGTGTTTCATATTTAATTAGTCTTTGCTCCAACTCACTTATTCTTGCTAGTAGAACATCTTTATTTTGCTGCAACACTCTAATTACTTCATCTTTCGTTGCTGAGTCCATTAACGGTAAACGATTTTTATCACCATGTGGTACTAGATCATTGTTTTCATTCTCAATCATGTAAACATATCTTTACAGGTTTTTAAATTATTCTTCAAAACAGATAGATTGGTTGGCCAGTACTTACCTTAGTGCTGTACCACCGATAGTCACAAAAAAAGAAGAAGGATGAATAAAGAAAGTTTTTTTACTTTAATAACATAGGCCTAGATTTTCTTTATCATCACCATTTTTTCGACACTTAGCGCTTAACAAACAGGAATTTATATCAGTTTGCAAGAGCTATGAATGTTGTAACTTCACTGTGCGTCATCTTGTTTATGTCCAGATTGTCCGGGCTAAAAAGTAGCTATTGAAATCGAGTATGTTATGCTCAGCTGCAAGCTGTGTCACAGGGTGCTATACTTTGTTTCGGTGGCCATTCATTTCGATGGACAGATGGTTGGTAGTCATACCAATGTGAAAAGCTGTGCAATGATTGTAGCATAGTTGGTAAATAACAGGGTTACTTCTATAGGGATATGATACCTGTGGTAAGGGGTTGGGATTGAGAGTGGCATAGGTATGGACAAGGTGGAAGTTGGGTGAGTGACTGAACATCAGTTTAGGAGACGTCAGAAGGTTCTTGGGTAGGATGTCTCTGATTTCAGGGTATGATGACAGACAATCAAAGCCTTGATTAAGGATGTAGTTCAGTTTTTCCAGTGATAGGTAGTTTTGGTAGCAAGGATGCCACACCTTTGTGTATGGTCATTGGGGGTGGAGAGAGGATTACCAGTAGTTGCCATCCACAGGTGGCAAGGCTTTACGGAAGGGATTTTTTAAAATTTTATTTCATATATATTATGGAAGGAAACTTTCCAGGTGGGATAAAAATTGTTGTGTTTGTGTTTTACCTTTCCTTTTCTTCTTCCACTCCTGGGATTGGAATGACTCCTTTTCCCCTTCCTTAAAACCTGTATCCTTCCCTTTCTCCCCCCCCTTCCTTCCTCTTTTCCTGAAGAAGCAACAAACGGTTGCGAAAACTTGTATGTGTGTTTGTGTGTGTTTTCATTTGTATCTGTTGATGAGCCTGTGCTTTGAGGGATATTGGTGTATAAGGAAGTGACACCAACATTAACAGGTAAAAGGATGGTGATGGTGGAGAGTCGGTGAAGGTAGTGGTTAGTATCTTTGATGTGGGAGCCTATATTTTTTGACAATTCGTTGGAGGTGTTGATCAATAGGGGCCACAATTATTTCCGTGGGAGCACAGTAACCAGCCACAATTGGGCGCACAGGATTATTTGGTTTGTGGATTTTTGGGAGCATGAAGAAGTTGTGTGTGTGTGGGAGGACAGGGGGTGTTGTTGGGGGGTGAGGAGGAAGATGGAGAGATCTGGATTGGGATTGTAGGTCATGTTGGAGGTGTTGGTCAATGAGGGCTGAAACTGGTTCAGGTTGGACACAGTACCCAGCCACAACTGAGCTGCATAGCCCCTTTTTGCTACCCTGTCCCCTCCTTTTACTGCAGTCCTAGTTGCATCTGACATTTGCATCTATCGGTGTCTTTATACTCCACCAGGCACTGTGGAAAGTTCTATTCCCATCCTTGCCCTGTGTCTTTCCTTTCTCCTCATCTCATTCACTGCTAAGATGCATGTTGGGCTGTAGTAGCCACAGATGGTGGTCATGTGTGCATGGGTTGTGCCCGAGCAATCACATGAATGTATGTTTTTTTTTCTGATGAAGGCTGTGGCTGAAATTTCAAGTTGTGTGAGTATGAGTGTTTCTTCTCTGTGCTTAGTTGCAGCTAAGCTATTGTCTATGGTGAATAGCTATTTATCCTCATATTTTTGATACACAACAATACTGAAGTTCTAGAATGAATCAGTCACTGTGTAGTGAAGTGTGTCCTGCTTTGAAATGACTTTGGAGGTTAATCAGAAAGTATATAAAACTAAAATAGAAAATACTTTTATGAATTGCTGATCACATGTTATTTCCCAATTAATGTTGTCTTCCTTCTACCTTGTAAAAGAGTGTATGATACCATTAGTCAAGTTCCCCGAAGAAATCCACATACAGATTTCAATTAATATGAATTAAATTTATTTCCTTAATCACTTCTAGTTTTATGAGACTGTGGAAATGTCCTCACTTTTATGTTTCACCCTGTATATACTTACAGCAAACTTTTGACCATGTACTCATTACTACCTTCATTATAAGTATGCTACATCTGTTTCTTCAGAATTGTCTGAAAGAACAGACACCATAACTATTACATAAATAAGTCTCAATGAGCAAGTGGTGGTTTGTCTCACTCCTTGTAGGAATCAGATCTAGACGGTGAGCAAAGGGGACATGGATGCTGGGATAAACAGCATATGGTAATTTTGGTTGATTAGGAGGCTTGTTCAAATAGTTGAAGCAGTTAAGGTGGCAGATGGTGTAGAGTGGAAAATCTGTGTTGGAGTCTCAGCCCAGCAGAAAGATTTAGATGATGTCTTTGCATTTATTTCAACATCCAGGTAAGCCAATGTCAGAGATTTGTGTTTCATCACATTACTATCCTATTAGGAAAGCTGTGAAACATCAGCATCAGAGTAATTGGTTATGATCTAAAAGTCCTAAATGAGTAGCTGTAATCAGAAGCGGTACATCCTATGGCGCAACGGAGCAATGAACCCCCACAGAAATATTCGCCTCAGAGAAAACTTTATTGTATATAATGATCTTGAACTTTAAATTATCTGCTCTCTTTCCTTCTTGAGAGATAATTATTTATTAATGTATATGGACCTCCCAATGTCTGCAGTCAAGTCTGAACCTTGCGGTCAGCTCTTCTGGGCCTGATTCGGCCTAGTCAATGAACTAAAAATGTGTTCCACTGCATCAGTATCTTCCTTTGATATAGACTGATGCCTTCCTGTTGAACCAATGAATGTGTAAGATTTCACAACTCTTGTAAAATCCTTGGCATTCTGAATCACAGCTGTATTTGGACTGGAAAGATAGTCTTCTGCAACATGGCACTTCAACTGGCCACCAACGCCATCACAAGGCAATTACCCATGGCCAGTAGCACTGTATACCCACTCAACTGGGACAAGCAACTTACTCAATTCAACAACAGCAACAACATGACCCCTGACTTTGGCAAATCAACAACCTAAATTTGTCACTGTTGGAAGAAAATAGTGGGTAACCTTAAACATATTACATTCACACTTTTTACACATAAAAGTAATTTTACTGAGTGTTGTCCCTTTTCACCCCATTCTACAGTACATTGCAATTTAGGCAATTTTGAAGCTCGAAGTTCCAAATTATGGATTTTAATTCAAGGTTCAAATTTAAAGGACACATGTTACAGCATTTTTTTGAAATTCAACCAATAAGGGGGTAAAATTGGAGAGGGGATGTTTTTCCAAAATCTGTTGCTATTTAGGCAATTTTGAAGTTAGAACTACAAATTTTCGGATTTGGATTCAGGATTCGAATTTAAAAGACACGTGTTTCAGTATTTTTGGAAATTAGACCCGTAAGGAGGTGAAATACGGGATGCAAAAATTAATTTTCAAAAATATATTGCTGTTAACTCAAATTTCAAGCTATAACTACGAAACTTAGGATATGGACTCTTGATCAGGATTAAAACGACACGAGTTTTGGTATTTTTGGAAATTCAACAACTAAGGGGGTAAAATAGGGGATCAAAAATTCTTTTCTAAAACACATTGCTGTCAAGAGAATTTTGAAGCTAGTTGCAAAAAATTGGTATTGTTCGTTAGAATTTATAAAATACGTGTTTCGGTATTTTTTGAAATTCAACCATCAAGGGGGTTAAATTGGAGAGGGGATGTTTTTCAAAAATCCTTTGCTATTAAGGATATTTCGAAGCTAGAACCACATACATTGGTACATGTTTTCTTGGTCAGAATTAAAAAGATACGTGTTTTGGTATTTTCAGAAAATTAATTATTTAGGGGGTGAAATAGGGGATGAAACATGTTTTTCATTACTACTAAGCCAATTTTGAACCCAGGCTTACAAAAATTGCTATTTGGATACTTGGTTGGAAATTCCGATATGGACTCTTGATCAGGATTTCAAAAATACATGTTTCAGCGTTTATGAAAATTCAAAAACTGAGGGGGTCAAATAGAGGATCAAAAATTCTTTTTGAAAATATGTTACTATTGCGACGATTTTGAGGCTAGAGCTACGGAAATTAATATTTGGCCTGTTGGTCGATTAAAAAAGAAAGTGCTTTGGTATTTTTGAAAATTCAACCATCGAGGGGGTTAAATTGTGGGAATGTAGGTTTTTTCCCCTAAGGTAAGTCCTTTAACTCCTGGGATTGGAATGACTCCTTTTCCACTTCCTTAAAACCCATATCCTTCCCTTTCTCCTCTCCTTACTTCCTCTTTTCCTGAAAAAGCGACCAACGGTTGCAAAATCTTGTATGTGTGTTTGTGTGTGATTTTATTTGTGTCTATTGATGAGCCTGTCCTCTGGGTAAGTCATCCGTTATAAAACGAAAATTATAGAGGGAAACTTTCCCAGTGGGATAAACAAAAATAAAAAAATAGAAAAGAGATGACTTACCAAAAGGACCGGCTCGTCGACAGAAACAAATAAAATAAAATAAAATTACACACAAACACACATACAAGCTTTCGCAGCCTAGCTGCTTCGTCAGGCAGAAGGGAAGGAGAGGGAAAAGGAAATGATGAGGGTTTTAAGGGAGTGGATAAGGAGTCATTCCAATCCCGGGACACGAAAGACTTACCTTGGGGGGAAAAAAGGAGGGTAAACAAATACACACACACCCACACATTTACACAGACGCAAGTCTGTGAAAAGGGGTGAAAAGAGACGGGTAAAGGTCTGCCCCAATTTATTATTAAACCTGTATTTGTTCAAATAATACCAAATCTAATTTCATATATCATTTATAGGTTATCTGGGCTCCATATAGGACAAAATGCCTAGAATGTACAAACGTAACCTAAAAGGTTATATTTCACATTCAACAGAGGAAATTCAGCAGGCCTTAAAAGCTGTTTCAAGAGGTTTGTCTTTAAAGACAGCAGCTGATAAATATAAAATTTCCAAGTCAGTGCTGCATAGACACAAGAAAGCCACTGAATCAAACACACCACCTCTAAAAATTGGTGGCCAACCTGGCTGCCCAAAGCTGTGGAACATCACTTCATGGAATGCTTAATGACATGTCCTGAATGGGGTTACCCTCTATATGCCTATGATTGAAGGTGTGTAGTTAAGGCATATTTGGATTCCAAGGGACAAACTGTTTCTAAATTTAAGAACAATTTTCCAGGAAAAGATTTTGCATACAGTTTCCTGGACCGCCACAAAGGGAAGTTGTCAGAAAGAATGTGTCAAAATATTAAGAGATCCAGAGCTGCAGTTACCCCTGAAACATTGAAAGCTTATTACACCAGGCTTGAAGACACTCTAAAAGATGTGCCATCATCAAATATTATAAACTATGATGAGACCAATTTATCTGATGACCCTGGATGGAAGAAGATCTTTACAAAATGTGGGACAAAATATCCTGAACGTGTAATGAACCATACTAAAGGATTGACAATTGGAGGACCGAAAAATGCCAGATATACCCGAAGTGCATCTGGTTGGTTCGACCACTATTGTTTTCAAGACTGGCTTAAAACGGTTATCATACCATATGCGTCAAAAATACCGGACCGAAAATTCTTCTTGGCGACAATTTGTCATCTCATTTGTCCACAGATACCATAGAGTTATGTGAGCAGAATAATATTGGGTTTGTCTTCTTACCCAGCAATTCTACACATCTTACGCAGCCTCTTGATGTGGACTTTTTTGCTCCTCTAATGTCAACATGGCGTCAAATTTTGAAGAAATGGAAAAGAAGGCCTGGAAGAAAGCAGTCCTCTCTTTCAAAAGAGGCATTTCCCCAACTTCTTAGAGAGTTGAGACAGCACATTATGATAAATACAAGAGAAAATATTATGGCTGGATTTAGAAAATGGGGCATTATTCCATTAAATCCTCAGATTGTACTACACAGGCTTCCTGCTCCTGATGATTCAATTGCAGAGAAGAATTTAATAAATGACTCAATTGTTTCACTATTGAAAGAGATGAGATTGATGGTCCCAAGGCCAGAGTGCCCAAGAAGAGAATAAATGTGGAACCTGGTAAGAGTGTTTCTGGTGTTGATCTGTGTCCAAATGCCAGTGGTGAAGAATCAGGAGACGAATGCCAGGCATCAGGAAATGAAATAAGCAGTTCTTCAGATTCTATACCTGAGCAAGAAATTGTTGAAGGAAGCAATTACGTGAAGAGGAATGGCTTGCCAGTTACAGGAATTTATCAGCTGTCACAAGAGAAAATCTTAAAAGAAAATGACTAAATAGTGGTGCACTTCAGTGAATGCCGTGCTACTTCATCTAAAAAGGTCTCTTACCTCAGGTTCATAGGTATGGTACAGATGTAAAAAATAAGAAAGACATTGAAGCATCATTTGTTAAATTCACTGAAACAAGAATCAATTCAGGATCAAGTGGCCAGAGAAAGAAGACCACTGCCTAATCAAGAGACTCTGGGTTGTAGGAGGTCTACTTCACCCACAACTCCTTCAAAGAGGGCTAATGAAGTTCAGTGTTAATTTCCATGAGTGGCAGTAGGAGTTGTACTTATTTCATCCTCCCTGAATTTTAGAGACATTTGCTTTCTTTCAGTTGTGTGTTATTATTGTAAACTGCAGTTTAATGCCACATGATAGGGTACTGCAAGCTTAAAAATAAACTTTATTCAGTTTGATATATATACAACTTATTTTAAAAGCTTCTCTGGTGTCCCTATTCACCCTCCTAAGTGATGTATTGCGACAGTGAATAAAATAACACAGTAAGATATATCCTGTCCCTATTCACCCCATCTGTGGGATGAAAAGGGACAGCCACTATTTTTAAAAATTTATGTGTTTTTCTTTGAATTAAAAATTATACAACTACATAAATAAGTATCTTATACTGCTGGACATCAAATGGATGGAACATTAACTCAAATTTTATTTCAAATGTTTGATTATTATTTAAAGACTACAAAAAGTGTCCCTATTCACTCCATTCTATGGTATTTGCAAAAAACGTTTCATCCCCAATTTCACCTCCTTAAGGACAGAATTTCAAAAAAATCACTTCTTAAATGACGCCTGGTGAACCTCTAGCATGTATGTTGTCCAAGAATTTACATATTTTGTAGTTAACATGATTAGTAAGTTCTGTCAAGACACCACTGTCTTAAGGCTGCATACAATGTTTTATTTTCTTCACACCTGAACTGTTGTTGCTGTCTTCAGTCCACTGACTGGTTTGATGTAGCTCTCCATGCTACCCTGTCCTGTGCAAGACTCTTCATCTGAGAATAAGAACAGCAACATACATTCTTTTGTATCTGCTTATTGTATTCATCCCTTGGTCTCCCTCTTAAGATTTTTACACCACACCCCTCCTTCTAATGCTAAGTTGACATTTCCTCAGTGTTTCAGAATGTGTCCCATGAAACTATCCCATCTCTTAGTACAGCCGCTACAAGTATATGTCAAAAACTCCTTTTCTCCCCAATTCTATTGAGCACCTCTTTTGTTTAGTTATGTAATCTACTCATCTTATCTTCATCATTTGTCTTTAGCATCACATTTCAAAAGCTTCAATCATCTTTCTATATGAACTCCTTATCATCCATGTTTCACTCGACACAATGCTACATTCCAGACGAATGCTTTCAGAAAGGAGATCCTAAAATTTAAATTAATATTGGATGTCAACAAATTTTGATCAGTAATCAATCTTATAACCAAATTAGATTCTTCATGAAGGATTTTCTTCTCATAGCCATTCTGCATTTTATAGCTACTTTACTTCAGCAACCAGAAGTTATTTTGCTACCCAAATCATGAAACTAATCTACTACTTTTATTCTCTCATTACATTATCTAAATCCTTCAGCATGCCTTGATCTTCTGACACTACATTCCATTACACTTGTTTTGCTCTTCTTGAGGTTCATTTTATACCTTCCTTTCAAGACACTGTCCATTCCTTTCAATTGCTTTTCCAGATCCTTTGCTATCTCTGACAGAATTACTAGGTCAATGACAAACAGCAAAGTTTTATTTCTTCTCCGTGAACTTTAATTCTCTCTCCAAATCTTTCCTTGCATCCCTTCACGACTTGCTAAATGTACGGACTGAACAACATCGGGGAAAGTCTTCAACCCTGTTTTACTCCCTCCCTAACCACTGTGTCGCTTTCATGCCCTTCGATCTAATAACTGCTGTTTGGTTTTTGTATAAGTTGTACATAACTCTTTGCTCCATACATTTTACCCCAGCTACCTTCAGAATTTGATATAATGTATTCCAATTAACACTGTAAAGAGTTTCTCCAGATCTACAAAAGCTAAAAATGTATTTAGGTTTGCCTTTCCTAACCTATCTTCTAACATTAGTCATAATGTGGTTATTGCCTATCATGTTCCTATATTTCTCCCAAATCCAAACTGATCTTTCCCAATGTCAGATTCCGCCAGTTCTTCCATTCATCTGTAAAATTTTAAGTTATTATTTTGCATGAATAACTTATTAAACTGATAGTTCTATAGTTTTCACATTTGTCTGTACTTGCTTTCTTTGGGATTGGAATTACTAAATTCTTCTTGAAGAGTGAGGGTATTTCTCCTGTTTCATACATCTTGCATACCAGGTAGAAAATTTTCTTCAAAACTGGCTCTCCTAATGATATCAGCAGTTCAGATGGAATATTATCTACTCCAGGGGCCTTGTATCGAGTCAAAACTTTCAGTGCCCTGTCAAATTATTCTCACAGTATTGTATCTCGTATCTCATCTTCCTTTTCTAGAATACTGTTTTCTAGTTCATTTTCTTTGTATAGGCCCTCTATATATTCCTTCCACCTTTCCCTTCTTAGCTTAGAACCGGTTTTCCATCTGAGTTCTTGATATTCACGTAGCTGGTTTTCTTGTCTCCAAATGTCGGTAGTATCTATCTTTCCCCTAGTTATACATTCTTCTATGGTCTTGCATTTGTCCTCTAGCCGCTCGTGCTTAGCCAGTATGCACTTCCTGTCAACCTCATTTTTCAACTGTCTGTACTCCCCTTTGTCTGCTTCAATTGCTGCATTTTTATTTTTTCTTCTTTTATTGATTATGTTCTTCTTCTACCATACTACTTTCCCCAGTATCAGCAATTCCTCACCTAATGCTCCTTCTGAGACTCAACCACCCCCAGTTCCTTTAATTTGCCCAGGTTCCATCTCCTTAATTTTCTACATTGTTGAAGTCTCTTAAGTTTTAATCTAGAGTTTATAACGAATACATTATGGTCAGAGTCTACATCTGCCCCTGGATATGTCTTACAGTTTAAAACTTCATTTCTGAACCTATACCTTACTATTATAAAGTCAGTCTCTTACCTTCCAGTGTCTCCTGGTCTTTGCCATGTATACAAACTTCTTTCATGATCATTAAAACAAGCGTTTGTGATGATTGAACTGAACTCTGCACAAAATTTTACCAGATGGTATCCTCTTTCATTCCTTTTCTCCACCCCTTATTCATCTACGACATTTCTTTCTCCTTCCTTTCCTACTACCGAGTTCCAGTCCTCCATCACAATCAAGTTTTCTTCTCCCTTAACTGTTTGAATAATTTCTTTTATCTCCTCATATATTTCTTTAATCTCCTCCTCATATAGGGCCTACTTCTTCAATCTCCTCATCATTGATAAGATCTAGTTGACATATAAACTTGTGCTATGGTGGTCGGTGATGGCTTTGTGTCTATCTTTGCTACAATAATGCGTTCACTATGCTGTTAACAATAACTCAGGTGCAATCCTACTCATGCATTATCACAAACTGATTTTGTATTTATAACTCCTGAGTAGGCTTTACTAGGAAATCCAAATGGGGCACTACTTTACCTCTGGAATATTTTACCCAAGAAGTCACCACCATCATATATTCTTACAGTACGTAAAGCTGCATGTCCTCTGTAAAAATAACGACTGTAGTTCCCTCCTTGCTTTCAACCATTCACAGTAACTGCATGGAAAAATCATGTTAGCTGATGTTACAAAATGTTCAAATGTTTGTAAATCCATCGGACCAAAATGCGTGGTCATCAGCCCATAGCTTACAAACTACTTAAACTAAGGTAAACTAACCTAAGGACAAACACACACACCCATGCCCCAGGGAGGACTTGAATCTCCGGCGGTGAGCAACCGCACTCTCCGGAGCGAGGCGCCTTAGACTGCTCGGTTACTCCACCGCGGAAGCTGATGTTACAAGGCTATCTCAGTTAATCATCCAGACTGTTGCCCCTGTAAGTACTGAAAAGGCTGCTGCACATCTTCAGAAACCACATTCTTGTCTGGCCTCTCCACAGATACTCCTCTGCTATGGTTGTACCTAAAGTATGGCTATCTGTCACTGAGGCACACAAGCCTCCCCACCACAGCAATGTCTTTGGTTTATGTCTGAACTACAGGATAGAAAGTTGAGCAGCAACAACCAATGTAAGTAATCTGTTAATACATCAGGAAAGGAGTACTATCAGAATAATCTGTGTAACAAAATATAAGGAATCATACTGTGCATTGTTTCCAATAAGGGGTGTTCTAACTGTAGTAAATGTGTACATTCTAAAGGCGATTTTGCTTGCTGAAAGACTGCACCCCAACATTTATTCTGTTTTCCATCAGTTAACTACCAGAAATAAAGAAAAGTTACAGAAGCAGTCAGAGAAAAGGACTTTCTGAAAAGGGGGCCACAATATGCAGCTATAAAATTAGTGAATATAATAGCCTACTGCCCAGTACAGTTACGACTTTTCACAAAATTAAGATTATGTTGAACTTAATAAATTCCTGTTACTAAACCTTTTTTGCACATTAGAAGATTCGGCCTGCTACACTTAAAAGCATAATAAGAAGGGCATTGAAGAAAAAGTACACAGTGGTCAGCAAACCATTGTTTGTAGGGTAATCTTATCATTTGTTAATCAGTAACATATTGAGAAGGTATTATTGTTATGTATAACAAAATGTAACAAATTTTGTACACAGGCAATAAATGATTTGATGATGAATAAAGCATTATTATAAGGATTAATACCATAATGAAATGAAAGGGAAAGTGCAATGTTGGCTATTAAAAACATATTTATTTTATGTATTAATCCCAAATGGCTATTTTCATTTTGTAGGATCATGTCTTAATATTAGGCTACATGTGCCATGTTCTACAAATTATGTTAGTTAATAGGATGTAATAGGACCGTCATTACAGTTCCAGTAAAGAGTGGTGAAAGAATGTTTTTTCATTGTGCAGAACATTTGCAAATATCAATTATTTTGCACTATTTGCAGCTTTAGTTTTAAAACACAATCCCTCATTAAATGGACAACGGATCTTTTTTTCTCGATTAGGAACCTACCACTAAAATCAAAAGCTTTACTATTCTATCCATTTCGACCGACCAAGAGCCTGCCTTCACATGCACAGTAATGAGTAATGTCCGACCAATAAGTGCTTATCCGAAGTGTATAAATCACACATTTTTTTTGCTGTATCTAACTTTTAAAAAATCGACGTAATCGATGCACTGGAGACGGGATTCATCCCACAAACAAATAAAATTGTCTTACGTACTTTAAAAAATAACGCCTCCGCCGTGACAGTGTTTCACCACTGCCGTGACCAGGATTCGAACCTGGGTTATTGCGGCCACAACGCAATGTCCTAACCACTAGACGATCACGGCTAAATCGGAGGCTCGTGAAACATGACTTTTGTTTCTGTAGAGAACAATACTATGAACTTTTGTTTTGAATGAAATATGTCGTACATTTTTGTAATTATGCCTTTACTATTGGGTTTAGTTATTTCTATCACGAAAGTTAAGCAGAAATATCGCTACCGACAAAATCCATGGGGCTGTAATAGGTCTACTACCACTATAGATTAAGTGCTTTCACTCGATAGAAGAAATTCCTCTAGAGCATATTAAATAGATCTGTACATGAATGACAGTATCATTTCATTTTTAGGGCGGTACGCGGTATGATTCTTCCGTTATAAGCTGAAGGCAGAGCACTAAACCTGCAGGGAAATGTTAGTTTGCGTATTATTGATATTATAAGTAATTGTATATGTTACTAGACCTTGTCATTTATATATAATTTGTTTCTAATCATTGTGGTATATGTAATTTACCAATGTTGTTTATTACAATTGTTTCTAATCAATGCTGTATATGCGATCTAATACACCAATAACATGAAAAATCTTCGAAGGTGAATAAATAAATAAATACGTAATAAATTACTTCACAATATACGGCTTACTTAAACAAAACCAAATATAAAACTATAAATCTTCACTTTCCGTAACTTCAAACTCTTGTTTCTAACCGAATTTCATGTTCCAAAACTGTACATCTATTTTAATGTTAATCATGAAGCAATACCATTATCGTCCGGTACGTAATTCAGTTCATATTCGACGTCTGGAATTTAAGCAGCTGTACTTCAGCTTTACAGTATAAAGTCAGGTGTTTGTTTTAATGCGGTATCGTTTTTAAAGTAGTACCATTGCTATATTATTAATCATTTTGGTAATACATGAAAATAGCTTTCTGTAATTTTAAATTGTTATATTATAGCCCACACCAATGGTAAATATCGCCACGTCCACTGTGATAAATGAAAACACATTTTAAAGATAAATAATTATAGCTATGACGAAAGTACTCTAGTATCCTGTAGTCTATAAAAAGCGAAAACTAGTTTTCGCGTGTTTTTATACACGCACAAGGCCGATTAACAGGTCGCATTATGAGACAAGGTCTTTAGAAAAATATGGTTTACTAAATTCTTGTTATATATTTATCATCGCCTCACTCCTCTTAAAACAATTATAAGAACATTTAAGTTCATACAATCTATCGATTCAACTTTTGTTTGTGTACAGTACAGGTAATTATTGTAGAACAATATCCTTCGACGATTACAGTACAGGGTATACAAGATACTCGCTTAATCAACATACGACATTTCTAACAAACCATATTTAAGATGGCGTGCATGGGATTATTCTTAATGAACAATAAGACAAATATCTTACAGTGAAAACTCTGTTGTCCCATTTACAGTAGCCAAATGCAGAAACACTTTAAACACTCCTGAAACCATTGTTGTGTGGCTCTCTCTCTATCTCTTCTCTCTCTCTCTCTCTCTCTCACGCACACACGTAGAGTACGAATATCTATGGAGTATAGATTGGTGATTGCAGAACGGGATTTTTGTTGTCGACGTAAATTGTACATCCTGAAATATGTGAATCAAGGGAGTCAATTAAATGCAACATTTTTCGATTTCCTAAAAGCATTTGACTCAGTAGTCAGTATCACATCAACGCTTATATGCGAATGGATCGAGTTTTTCTTGGTAGAAAGGATGTAGCTTGTTATCTTGATGGGGTGTGCAATAAACTTTGGTCATACACTCATACTTCAGAGAAATGAAGTGGCATCCTTGTTGTTCGTCTTGTATATATGCATGTAATAATATTAATTTTAAGGGTTTCGCAGATGAAGCAGTTGTATGTAATGATGGTGGCCTACTGACTTATAAAAACTACCCAAATATTCTGCGATATCTCCAAAAAATTTCAAGGTGGTTCACACATTGGCATGACTACGTTTAGAAGCGCCACACTATACACTTCACAAAACGAATAAACGTAGTATCCTATAGCATTGAATTAACTCTGGTTGGAGGGCTTTTAAGTCAGCTCGAGTTAGATAGTTGTTTTCGCCCAAGAATGCTGTCTACCATTGTTGCGCCGACCGAAATTGAGTTGAACTAAGTTGAATTTATCCCTACAGAATGGATCGTCAGTCAGTTTTATTTTTTTCGAACCAGTAGTTTCTAATTATTTATTTTCTTTGATCGAAATTTGTGAAGTCTTTCGAAATGTAATTCACATGTGGGTCTACCACAACATTAGCGTCTTGGCGGCACGGAAATATACACCATATATGTATTAAATTTTGAGTACACGTTGACTGAGGAAAACAATCTCACAGACCTTTAGACCATTCATGATCGAGCAGTAGTATCTAGCGAATTTAAGATCTTACGATCGACTCAAAGTCCTGAGAGAAAATTTCGAGTGGCTCATGAGCAGTGGCGTATCTGTGTGACCAAGAGCCCTAGCCCAAAAAACGAAATTTGGGCCCTATTTGAACCAGTGGTTGGGAGCCGATTGCCAACAAGGAAAAGAAGTCCTGAGAGCTTCCCCTGGAAACATAAAAAACTTAAAAAATTACTACTTTAAATTGTTTTCATATTTAAAAAAATCAAAGAGATGAAAAATGTTTTAAGTATCTTGAAATATGCGTCAATCAGACTTTCTCCACGTAGCTTAATTTATATAACTGTTAACATGTGTACCACAAATTCTATAAGCATTTTGTGAACATAGAGGTACTAAACAAATAACCTTTTCCATAAATAATATTTATGAAAACTAGTCAGTTGCCCAGTGCGTTCTGTTTGACTGATTTCCTTAATTATTATTATTATTTATTAATTTATTTTTTAACAAAAGGCATTCATCCACGCACTTGTCTTCAAGTATCAGAATTCACTTAATTTCCTTTATTTATACTCGAACACAATATCATAGATTTAGTTGCCGCAACTGGTCTGAATATTGGGGAGGGAAAACTGTTACCTCACATAGATTTGACCCCATCTGAAATTACAATGCCATTTCCTTGTAAATGACAGTAGTATCCAATCAGATTAGCATTTTGTATTACGATCATCTCAGAGTACGTACAGCAGCCTACATCCTTTTCAATCTTCTTATTGTATTCTTTCGTCGAACTCCCTCTACGATTTTTACACCACACACTTCCTTCTAGTGCTAAGTTGACGATTCCTTGATGTCTCAGTAGGTGTCCCACCAACATACCCCTTCTCTTAGTCATGATATGCCACAAACTCATTTTCTCTCACAAATCTGTTGAGTACCTCCTCATTAGCTATGTGATCATTTCGAAATCTTCAATAATCTTTTTGTCTGAACTCCTTAGCGTTCATGTTTCACTCCCATACAATGCTACACTCCAGACAAATGCTTTCAGAAAGGACTTCCTAATATTTAAATTAACATTGGATGTCAACAAATTTCGCACTTCAGAAACGTTTTTCTTCCCATAGCCATTCTGCGTTTTATATCTTCTTTACTTCAGCAATCAGAAGTTATCTTGGTACAAAAATAACAAAACTCATCTATTACGGTACCTTTATCGTCTCATTACCTAATCTAATTCCTTCAGCATTGACCCATTTTCTGACACTACATTCCATTAACGTCATTTTACTCTGGTTAATGTTCATCTTATATCTTTCTTTCAAGACACTGTCCATTCTACTTGATTGCTCTTCCATGTTATTTGCTGTCTCTGACAGAATTACTTTGTCATCAGCAACCACAAGGTTTTTATTCCCTCTCCCTGGACTTTAATTACCCCTACAAATTTCTCCGTGCATTCCTTCACAGCTTGCGCAATGAACCGATTGAACAACATTTGGGGAAAGGCTACAACTCCTTTCCCAACCACTGCGACCCTTTCATGCCCTTCCACTCTAATAACTGCTGTCTGGTTTTTTACAAGTTGAATATAACTCTTCGCTCCCTATATTTTACCCCTGCTACCTTCTACATTTGAAAAAGGCTATTCCCGTCAACATAGTCACAACATTTCTCCAGATCCACAAATGCTAAAAACGTAGGCTTCCCTTTCCTTAACCTATTTTCTAAGATAAGTCGTAATGTAAGTATTGCCTCATTTGTTCATACATGTCTCCTAAATCAAAGCTGATCTTCCTGAGGTTGAATTCCACCAGTTTTTCCATTTTTCTGTAAATAATTCTTATTAGTATTTTGCAACCATGACTTATTAAACTGATAGTTCTGTAATTTTCACACTTGTATGCACTCGCTTTCTTAAGAATCAGATTCACTATATTCTTCTTGAAGTCTGATGGTATTAACCCTGTCTTATAAATCTTACATACTAAGTGGAACAATTTCTTCATGGCTGGCTCTCCTAACGATAATAGCTGTTCACAAGGAACATCATCTACTCCAGGAGCCTTGTTTCTACTCAAATCTTTTAGTGCTCTGTCAAATTCTTCTCACAGTATTGTATCTCCTATCTCATCTTCATCTAATTTGTCTTCCATGTCTAGAATACTGACTTCAAATTTATTTCCATTATACAGGCTCTCTATATATTCTTTCCACCTTTCAGCTCCCCCTTCTTTGCTTAGTTCTGGTTTTCCATCTGAGTTCTTGATGTTTATACAACTGCCTTTCTTGTCTCCAAATGTATCGCTTACCATTATAAAGTAAATCTGGAATCTTCTAGTGTCTCCTTGTGTTTTCCACATATATAACCTGCTTTCATGATGATTAAACCAAGTGTTCGTGATGATTAAATTGTACTCTGCACAAAATTCTATCAGGCTGTCCCCTCTTACATTCCTTTTCCCCAGTCCATATTCACCGACTACATTTCCTTCTCTTTCCTTTCCTACTATGAGTTCCAGTCCCCCATCACAATTAAGTTTTCTTCTCCTTTAACGCTCTGAATAATTTCTTTTCTCCCCTCATACATTTCTTCGATCTCTTCATCATCGGCATAGCTAGTTGGCATATAAACTTGTACTACTGTGGTCAGTGTTGGCTTTGTGTCTATCTTTGCTTGAATAATGTGTTCACTATGCTGTTCATAGTAACTTACCTGCATTCCTAATTTTTTATTCATTGTCAGATCTACTTCTTTGTTACCACCAACTAATTTTGTATTTATAACCCTGTACTCAACCTGACCAAAAATCCTGTTCATCCTGCCACTGAACTTCAGTAACCCTCACCATATCTAACTTTAACCTATCCATTTCTGTTTTCAAATTTTGTAACTTACCAACTAGATTAAGGGGTAGAACATTCCACACTCCGATCTGTAGAATGCCTGTTTAATTTTTCTTGATGACCACATCCTCTTGAGTAGTCTCCGCCTGGAGATCCAAATGGGCGAGCTGAGAGGATGCCATCATCATTTATTCATACAGTAGAGCTGCAGGTCCTCAGGAAAATTAACGACTGTAGTTTCCCCTTGCTTTCAGCCATTCACAGTAACTGCATGGCAAAGCCATCTTGGCTGATGTTACAAGGCCAGCTCAGTCAATCATCCAGACTCTTGCCCCTGTAACTACTGAAAAGGCTGCTGCCCCTCTTCAGCAACCACACATTTGTCTGGCCGCTCCACAAATACCCCTCCACTGTGGTTGCATCTATGGTATGGCTATCTATATGGTCAAGGCACGCAAGCCACCCTACCTCGGCAATGTCTGTGGTTCATGAGGTTGCACTGCTCCCTATCTCTCTCTCTCTCACACACACACACACATAGAGTACGAGTATATTGGAGTATAGATTGGTGACTAGACATGTCCATCTCACCCTGATAACGAGCGACACACCACCACTGCTCTGTGCTCAACCTGAATGTTGAGTGATACACCACTGCAGCCGAGCCGCCCCTTCCTGACCTTGGGCAATGCTCCACCACAACTTAGCTGTTCACCTGCTACACTGAGCTACACGCCACTGTCATGCATGTGCATGACATAGACATTGAGCATCACACTGCTACAGCACAACACCCAGCCCTGCTGGAGGGCAAGTCATCGCCCATGCTTCATCGACCATTCCTTCACAGCAGAGGATCCAGCCAGCAAACGAAGCTCAGGAGCAGGTCAATCCTACAGCAGCAACGGTTGCCATCTCATCACCTCCTACCTCTCCTCTCTGGATTGCTGTCATCATGAAAGGCACTTCATTTGTACCACTCCTGGCCTTTCAGTGCAATACAAGGCACTCTGTCTGGCACCTAAGAAGCTGATTGTGTCCAAAGAGGCTAACTTTGAACTCCTTAGTTCTGGCATCGTTCTGCTTCCTCTAGTGACTGGTCGTCATCCATTTACTTAATCCTCAAAAAGGATGCCTCATTCCGCCTTTGCAGCAATACAATATGCACTCTCGATTATGGACAGTTATCGTGTTCCCAATATCCATGACGTGTCAGTGCTTCTCGAGGGTACCAAAGTGTTCAGTGTTCTTGACCGCAAAAAAACGTATCACCAAATACCTATGGCCCCATTCGACATTCCGAAGATGGCCATTATCACTCTGTTAGGATTTTTTGAGTAAATGTTTATGCCTTATGGCCTTACGAACGCCGCACAAATATGGAAATAGTTTCTTGATACCCTGTTTTGCGACTTACCCAACTGTTTTGCATACCTGGATGAGATCCTGAGTTATTTTCTCCATCCACTTCCACCCTCAAATCTTACCTTCAATCAGTCTACACCATTCTCGCCTCAAATGGTGTAGAAATTAATGATACTAAATCTCATATTGCTCAACCAAGCGCGGTTTTCCTTGGCCACAGAGTTTCAGAAGAAGGCGTCCGCCCTTTCTGATCGAATTACTTAGATCCTGTCACACCCTCAACCTTCTGCATACAGAGAACTTCGCAGGTTTCTGGGTATGGTAAATTTCTATCAGAAATACTTGGCCTATGCAACTTCCTACCAATTCCCTCAAAGGCAAAGATACAGCAGGATCCCATCCTGTCATTTCAACTCCCGACCTTAAAGTCACCCATCCAACACAGTCATCCAAACACCCCCTTACTTGATGCCTCTCTTTCCATCACGGTGGATGCTAGCGGCTTTGCAGTGGGCACCATCCTGCAACAGCACTTCAGCTCGTCAGTTCAGCCCCTGCATTTCTTCTCACAAAATCTCACTCCTTCACAGTGCAAGTGGTCAGCTTTCAACCACAAGTTACTGGCTGTGTATGAAGTTGTCCTCCGTTTCTGACATGATGTCGAGAGCCTTGCGAATATGGATCTTATCTGTCAACACACCACAGACGTTAGGAATATGCACAGCACTGAGAATTGTGTTGTAACAATTTTGTCAGTCATCAGCCTCTGAGAAACTTATTGGTTATAACTTCGATTAAAATTAATTTATGACTGATATTTTTGTGACTAGATGGCCATAGTTGGCTATTCACAGCTCTTTTTGCGCTGAACCTGCTCGCTGTGTTGCTTGTTCTGGCGAGGTTTGGGCCGGGGGGGGGGGGGACAGGCTAGCAGCGGCTTACATGCCACTCTTCAAGCCCATATGTATAGCAATTGTTAACACAAAGGTGAAAATGCATGCCAAAAATTAATGGAGTCAATAAACAATGATTTGAACGTGGCAAGGGAGACAGTATGGGAGACATTAAAAATGCAAGTTAAGCGAGTTAAGATGTATACAAAGGAGTCATGGCGATATAAAATGTACATTGAGGAAACGGAAACACTGAAGCACAGATGAACACATAAAGGATTCAGGTGTCACAATTGTTCTGTCGCATTTCAGCGGACGCAACACTATAAAAGACACTTGTACAGTCGACATCCATACTAAACACTGATGATCACTGTCATTAAAACAATGAAGGCGAGGGGAAGGTCAGCTATACAAGGGGGAGGGGTGAGTAGGATCAGAGTTGGTAAGATAGGTAAATGTCAGGATGCAGGGCATCCTATGTGAGGCGGAGGTGACGGAAATTGCCCTGGGAAAGGATGTGAAGGGTGTAGGTGCAGACTGGGAAGATACTATGGTGGAGACATGAAAGAGTTCTGGGGTTGGTAAGGAAAGGGGAGACCAGAGGTTGTGGGAGTCTAGTACGTGGAGATGTTCAAGGACAGGAGGAGGTTGGGGAAGGGGATACGTTCACAGATGATCCGTATGGGAGACAGGAGTCAGATACGACAGGCGAGATAGGATCTGGAGGGATTTGTAGAGCAAAGGAAGGGGCAGAGATCCACATTACACTGAAATAACAGAGGACGGGGCAGCTTAAGAAGCTGTAAGGATGGGGGAGGGTTGAAAGCCCCATTCCAGCCAGAAAAGAGTTTGAGGAGTTGGAGACGGTTGTGGGCTTTGTTTGATTGTTTTTGGGTGGCGGGAGTGGGGGGTTGTCCTTGTAAGGAAGTGATCGAGGGTGAGGCCGAGGTCCTTGAGGATGGGGGTGTGGTGGATAGGGCGGTCATAGAGGGTGAGGTAGAAGTCATGTAGCTGAGATTTGTTCAGGAGCCATTGGTTACACCATGAGGAGAATCTGGAGACGTCAGACTGAAAGAGATGCTGGGATTGTTGAAGGGTGGGGACAAGGGCAAGGAAGGTGGTCTCATCAGCAAGTTGGAGAAGGTGAACTGGGAATGCGGTTGAGGCATGGCTGCTAAAAGAGATAGTGGAGGGGTGAGAGAACAGAGCCTGGGATACTCCAGCAAGGGGTAGAAGGTATAGGAGTGGGAGTTATACCAAGTGAAGTAGGAAGCATGGTAAGATAGTAAGGAGGTGACAAGGCAATGTAAATGATAGGAAGTTCATAGAGCTGGAAGAGGAGACCAATATGCCATTCACAGTCATAGGCTTTCTTCATAGCAAGGGAGTCGATAATAAAAGTGGAGTGGGAGTTAAGGTGGGGCCAGAGGAGATGAGTGAGGTGAAGGAACTGATCATTGGAAGAGAAGGAAGGTCAGAAGCCACAATGGGAGAGGGAAAGTAGTTGGTGTTGATGGAGATGCTGGTGAATATGACGAGATAGGATAGTTTCTAGTACATTGCTGAACACCAAGGTGAGGCTGATTGGGCGGCAGGAGGAGGTGGCGGTCAGGAGTTTGTTGGGCTTGGGGAACATGAGAATGTGAGAGGTTTTCCACAGATCTAGTAAAAATCCGGTGAACAGAATTACATTATAAAGGGAGGCAGGACCAGTCTGAAAGAAGAGAGGTCAGACACAAAGATTCCTGTAGGTGAGGCAGTCATGACAGGGACAGTAATGGGGATGGGGGATGTGATCCAGGAACTGAAAGCAGGGGCGAATGGGGGAGCAGAAGTATTACTTCGTTGATGGATGTCAGGGAAGAGGGAGTAATCGAAGTTGGGGTTCTCAAGGATGGGAAAGGAGTCAGATAAGTAGGAGGTGAAGTGGTTGCCTTACTGACGTTGTCGGGAAAATGCCGATCTTATAGAGTAGCATACTACCAGAAAGGTGGTGGAAGACATTGCAGTACTTGTAGGAGTGTTTAGGAAGGTAGGTTTTAAAATGGCTGCATGTCTGGCGCCAGTCCCAGCGTTTTTTCGTGGTCAAAATATTGCGGATATGCTGATGGACTTGCTGGTGGCATTGTGATAGGTCCCAGTCATGAGTATGGAGAGAGGAACTGCACAGGAAATCGGACTCTGGAAGGAGGAGGACAGCCTTTGGGGGTAGGACAAGGCAGTGGGGCTGGACAGCTTTAGTGGATATGTGGGTAGCATCAGTAAAGGTCTGTTGAAGGAAGGACGAGGTGTGGTCTACATCAGCAGCGGAGTTGGGGGGAAGGGGGTGGCTGGCGACTTGGTTATCTGTGGACTGCTGGTAAGTAACCCAGTTGGCATAGGAGTAATCATGGATATGTCTGGGAGGGGGAGTATGTCGAGTGACAGGGGATGGGTGTCTGTGTTGGTCGATGGTGAGGAGAATGGCGTGTGGTCACTGCCAATAAGGTCTTGGATGCCTGCCATTATGTGTACCAGGACGTTTGGGGAGTCAAAGGTGACATCAGGTGTGGTGTTACTCTGTGGTTAGGATGATTGGGGGAGGAGGAGGAGGACATCACCGTGGAGGGTGGAAAGGACCAGATGCAGGGGAATGGGATCTGTGTTACCCACATAGGTTGTAAAGGAGCGTTCTATCTGAGAGTGGAAATACATTGGGATCTGTCAGGACCATAGGCCACTGCTGGAGCGGCTGGGGAATGGAATCTGTGTCAACCACATAGTTTGCAAAGGAGCGGTCAATGTGAGAGTGCAAATCATATGGGATGGGAGACCTAGGGAGTGGACATAGATGATGGCACAGGTGATTGTAATGGATGGGAGGAAGAGGATGAGGATCAGATGTTCTGTGGAGTCATTCAGGAGTGGGTGCAGCTGGACAGCGTGGTGGCAGAGTGGCCGGTGACAACTCTGCATTGTTCCACAGCAGGAGTGCTGCCAGTGTGGAGGAGGAGGTAGGGAGTGGTGATAATATACTAATGGAATGACAGGGTTGGATGTATGTTTCATTTGGGAAGAAGGCATCCACAAAGTGATGGGGTAGAGTGTGCATGAATAGGTGTTTACTGGCTGGAAAGGAATGTACATTGTGGTAGAGAAGAATATAGGATGGGCATACCATGGGTAGGAGAAAGGGAAAGGGGGACAGGAATAAGGGAAAGGGTGTGCTTTATACAAGGGTGTCCAGATGGAAGAAGGTGCAGTGGGAGAGGTTGTGGGAGTTAGGTGGCGATTGTTTCTAGCTGAAAGATGCAGCAGGCAGTGAGGGCTATTGTGTGAAGGGTGTGGGGACGTTTGAAAAGGTGGATGTTCTGGAGGACGGTTGTGACAAACCAATGATGTCCTCCACAGTAGGGAGGCAGAGGGAGTTATTGGGGTGCATTGGGGGATCTATGGGACCACTGTGGACGGTTAATTCAGGTTTTACAGGACAGGGACCTGCCTGCCACTTTTAGGAATGTGTGGGATGGGGACCACCGAAAACTGTCTTGAGCAGTTAAACCGGCAACCCACGCACAATGGAAATATTTTAGACCTTATAGCCATGAGGAGGCCTGACCTTATTAACGACGTCTGTGTAGAGACAGGAATTAGTGATCATGATATCGTCATAGCTTCGATGGTGACCAAAGTTCATAAACCAATCAAGAAGGCTAGGAGCGTGTTTTTGTTGGGAAGAGCCGATAACCAAATGTTAGGATCGCACTTAGAAAATGAATGGGCATCGTTTAATTCCGGGACTATGGGTGTAGAGGAATTGTGGACTAAATTTAAGTGCATTGTAAATAAAGGGCTAGAGAAATATGTGACAGTAAAGACGATTAAGGATGGAAAAGATCCACCGTGGTATAATAATAATGTTAGAAAGCTGCTGAGAAAGCAAAGACTGTTGCACTCTCGATTCAAAAAAGAACACGCAAATGATGACAGGCAAAAGTTAGTAGAGATTCGTGCGTCTATAAAAAGATCGATGCGCGAAGCATGGAATAATTACCACAGCCATGCCTTATCAAAAGATCTTTCTGAGAACCTGAAAAAATTCTGGTCCTATGTAAAATCGATAAGCGGGTCAAAGCCCACTTTCCAATCACTCGTTGATCATTCAGGGGGAGTAATAGAAGAAAGCAAACAGAAAGCTGAAGTTCTAAATTTAATCTTTGAGAAATCATTAACGCAGGAGGACCGCACAAATGTACCTTCGTTTAATAAAAGTACCTACTAATTCCGAAATGGAGGTCATAGTAATAGGTATTTCCGGTGTAGGGAAGCAGCTGAGAGAGCTAAATACGGAAAAGTCTGCTGGTCCGGATGGAATACCAGTTCGATTTTACAAAGAGTATTCTGCGGCATTGGTCCCCTACTTAGCTTTCTAAATAGTCCGAACGTTAATGCAATGCCGCTTGTTACGTCAATATTGTAAACTGAAGGCGGCAACTTTATTTGTTGTATTAACTAACTAGAAATAAAGTGGTTTTTTTACGATACGATGAAAATGTTTATACTAGTAATTTAACGTTTATGTATTCTCTTAGAAGTCAATTGTCTTCGAGGAATCGTGTTATTGTAAGTAGTGACATTTTTCATCCTGTTTACTGAATTGGTGTGGGAGGTAACAATGGGTTGTGAACCTATTGGTATCGGCAGACATTGTATAACAGCAGAAGGGGTTAGGGACTATTTTGGTAATCCTGTATAGAAAATAAATCTGCATAACAATGAAGCCAAGAAGACGATCCGATGTGTCTGCGATAGTGAACACAGTATTCACAATACAGGCTTATCATTATCTCGTATGCATGCCTCAGAAGACGAAAACTCTGAAAATGATTTTAGTAGTTACTACAACGGGATAAAACAGGTTCAAATGGGTCGCAAAACCCGACCAGTAGTTCTAGGACGTGAAACTGAGATTACTGGCTGTTAATTCCTTTACTGTGCATTAAAAAATTACTTTTCTCTTTTCAGAGGTTAAAATGATCCCAAATCAACATCAGATGAAACAAAAAAGAAAGACTAATAAAATAAAAAATATATTACTTTAAACTTATCTTTTATTTGGAATTGGAAAAATGTAGACGTTAAAGATGTTTTGTACGAAATCTTTTATTTATACAGGATGTTATAAAAAGGTACGGCCACACTTTCAGGAAACATTCCTCACACAAAGAAAGAAAATATGTTATTTGGACATGTGTCTGGAAACGCTTAATTTCCATGTTAGAGCTCATTGTAGTATTTACGTATGAGGCTTCATTCCAACGTGATCAAATTGTAAATTTTCACGATCAACATGTGTGGGCTGACCAGAATCCGCATGCAATTGTGCAGTCACGTCATCAAGACAGATTTTCTGTGAACGTTTGGACAGGAATTGTTGGTGATGTCTTGATTGAGCCTCATGTTCTTCCACCTACGCTCACTGGAGCACGTTATCATGATTTCATACGAGATACTCTACCTGTGCTGCTAGAACATGTACCTTTAAAATTACGACACAACGTGTGGTTCATGCACGATGGAGCTCCTGCACATTTCAGTCGATGTGTTCGTACGCTTCTCTACAACAGATTCGCTGACCGATGGATTGGTAGAGGCGGACCAATTCCATGGCATCCACGCTCTCCTGATCTCAAACCTCTTGACTTTCATTTATGGGGGCATTTGAAAGCTCTTGTCTACGCAACCCCGGTACCAAATGTAGAGACTCTTCGTGCTCGTATTGTGGACGGCTGTGATACAATACGCCATTCTCCAGGGCTGCATCAGCGCTTCAGGGATTCCATGCGACAGAGGGTGGATGCATGTATCCTCGCTAACGGAGGACATACTGAACATTTCCTATAACAAAGTGTTTGAAGTCACGCTGGTACGTTCTGTTGCTGGGTGTTTCCATTCCATGATTAATGTGATTTGAAGAGAAGTAATAAGATGAGCTCTAACATGGAAATCAAGCGTTTCCGGACACATGTCCACATAACATATTTTCTTTCTTTGTGGGTGAGGAATGTTTCCTGAAAGTTTGGTCGTACCTTTTTGTAACACCCTGTACATTTATTATTAGAAATACCTGCGGGCCGGCAACCGCCTGCCTCCCCCCCCCCCCTCCCCCTGGGACTGCCACTGAGCATACCCCAAAATTTTCAGAAGTCGGCGCCTATGCAGTGCCTTGTTTGACATTTTCTTTGGAATAGGGATATTACTCACATCTAAGCTGCGATTTGTGTGGCTTCTCGAGTATGGGACAAGTAATCTTGTATGAGACTGTCTTTTGTTACAGTATATCTAAACAGGAGTTGAGCAGACTACATTGCTGCTGGTAAGTTGGCTACATTGCTGCTGCTGCTAGAAACTATGGCGTGAGTCAGAAGGCAGGAAAGACGTTCTGAGTGCACATTTTTTTTTAATTTTTTTATTGGTTTTTTTCTGTTCCATAGGACCCAATTGAGGAGTGAGACTCCATGGTCATGGAACAAGTCAATACATTAATTGTTACACAAGAATGGTAATAGAAAATTTTTAAGTAGTCCTTTGCACACGACAATCTTAAGACAAAGTGAAAAGAATCAATAAAGAAAAAAATGAATTAGCTTAATTGTTTAACTTTTCTAGGAGTTCCTCGACAGAATAAAAGGAGTGAGCCACGAGGTAACTCTTCAATTTAGATTTGAAAGCGTGCGGATTAGTGCTAAGATTCTTTAGTTCTTGTGGCAGCTTATTGAAAATGGATGCCACAGAATATTGTACCCCATTCTGCACAAGTGTTAAGGTGGTGTGATGCAAATGCAGATTCGACTTCTGTCTAGTATTCACCGAGTGAAAGCTACTAACTCGTGGGAATAAGCTGATATTATTAACAACAAACGACATTAAAGAAAAAAACGTATTGTGACGCCACAGTCAAAATTCCCAGACTACTGAAAAGGGGTCGACATGACGTTCGCGAACTTACACCACATATTGCTCGAACCGCCCGTTTTTGAGCCAGAAATATCCTTTTTGCATCAGGCGAGTTACCCCAAAAAACAAGTGAGTGAAAGTAAGCGTAATAGACTACTTTTCGTGTTGAAAAATCACTTACCTCAGATATTGTTCTAATGGTAAATATAGCAGAATTTAGTTTTGGAACAAGATTCTGAACATGGGCTTTCCATGACAGCTTACTGTCTATATGAACACCTAGAAATTTGAACTGTTCAGTCTCACTTATCACATGCCCATTATGTGTAATCAGAATGTCAGCTTTCGTCAAATTATGTGTTAGAAATTGTAAAAACTGAGTTTTACTGTGATTTAACATCAACTTGTTTTCTACAAGCCATGAACTTATCTCTTGCTGGTCGCCGACGATGCAATATTGACAATATAGCATAGGTGACATAGGTGTTTATTAGACAAGATTAGATTGGAAATGCTGGTGTGAGCTAGCGCATGGGGCGGTCCTTCTCCTCCTCCATGGGCCTGGAGAAGTCCGAGGAGCGGTGGAAGGCGCGCCGGCCCTTCTGGTCGCGCCAGTAGCTGAGCGCCGCGTCGCAGTACAACGGGTGCTGATCCAGCTTCTGCAACACCACACAGCCACAACTTCCAACATATTCCTGACTGCTGCCTGTATTTCAGCTCAGTTTTCGTATATTTATTTCTATTCTATTTACAGATAAAGGGGAAGCAATGAATTAAAATTTGTGATGCGGCTGGGAATCGAACCCGGACCTCCATGCTTACTAGGCAGACGTCTTACCGTTAGACCACCACACCAATAACGATTAAGGCGCCTCGGAATAGTTTGTGACGTGGAGGGAAGTCGTACTTGACTATTCGAGGCGCCTTAATCGATAGTGGTGTGGTGGTCTAACGGTAAGACGTATGCTTAGTGAGCATGGAGGTCCGGGTTCGATTCCCAGCCGCATCACAAATTTTAATTCATTGCTTCTCCTTGATCTGTAATGTCTAGGACATATTCGAGACGAAAAACTGTCTCAGGGTTACTGAATTTATATCCATTTTATTTCTTTATTTTGCTGTCGTTTACAATGACCTGTCGTCTGGACGCTAAAGCAGGTCGTATTTTGTACTATTAATTGGTTTCTTTCTCCACTGAATAATATCTTCTTATATCTAGTTCAGTTTAACAATATACAGCTTAACTAACTTATGAAATAAATCTATAAATAATAAATATAAAAATTTTAATTAATTAATATATATTCATTTAAGAAGAAGTAGTAAAGAATAAGGGCACGTACAGAGGTTTCTGTTGAAAAAGGTAGTGAAAGAATAACATGGTTTTATATTTAATAGAAGAAGATGATCGGAGAGAGAAATTATTAGAAGATTGAGTCCGTCACCTTGTGATGCTTGAAGATCAAGAACTTAGCATTCTCATTGAGTCATCAACTCTCAACCATTGTTAGTATTATCTGTATGTTACACTAACTACTAATTCAGATTATAGTGGTCTTATGTTTTGTTATGATCTATTAACAGGTTTATAGTGCCGTTTTGCCCGTGACATAAAGCGACAATTCGCTGACACTTACTACTATGTTTACACTAATTATTGTTTATTAAATGATGATCATTGTCCGCGTTCGTGTTCGTGATGGGCCCGTGCTGTTGTCCCTGTTGTGTTCCCGATTTCGGTTCCTTTGCTGGTACACTGTGTTTGCTCACTGAGTAAGTTGTTGTCTTCTGTATGATCTGTTTCATTTGTATTCGCCATATGTCGCATGCGAGATTTTATCTGTTAATATATTGAGTGTTGTTCCTTGGTCCTCTTGTCTTATGGTCTCGTATACTTGTTGTTCTGCGTGAGCATGTAGTGCTGGTAATGTCTCTGAGGTGATTGTAGGTCCCACAGAATAGGACAACGTGTTCGGGAGATCCCCTCTCCCCACATGTGCAGTATGGTGTCTCTCTGCGACTGACGCAGTATAAGTGCATAGGATAAGGGGCCATGCCGCGGCTGGGATCGACATGTTTCATTCTCTCTGCTATGTCGGGGAAGAATGAATGGACCCTCTGATCCTTATCACTTGCGTCTCATTCCTGCTGCCAGGCATCAATTCTCCAGTCTCAGATTTTTTTTTTTTTTTTTTTTTTTTTTTTTTTTTTTTTTTTTTTTTTTTTCAGAGCCGACCCACTTACTAAATTCACCAGGTCTAGTTTGCCTCTTCTTTAACCAGTAAGTCGAAGCCCGATATTTGATGGTTATATCGTCCAGAAGATCCCCAGCACCACACACAGTGCCTCGACTGAGGTCGTCCGGAAAGCTCCAGATAGCCTAAGTAGTGCGATCCTCTGTCCCTGCCACCGCCGTGACGTTGGTGGCCAGCATCAGACGGTGCGCCCAGCTAATTGCTGCAAAGCACATTACTGATTCGAGAAGTGCACAGTGGTAAATCTGTGTAACTGACAAAGGAAGATTGTGCTGTTCTGTGTTTAACCTTGCCAGTTTCTGTAGAATTTTTCTGTTTGTTACTGATGTCTTCCTTGTAATTTAATTTATCGCCAATGTATACTCCTAGATAGTGTGACTTCTTTTAGTGTTTGTTTTCCGATTTTGATTGATGGATCTCTTTTTAGAGCTCTCTTCAGAAGAATGCATGTAGTTTTATGTTTTGCTTTCTAGAATTTGTTTATGGTGCACCTATGGTGTCGCACAAGTCTAAAGTGCGCGCCACCTACTTTCGCCGCGCGCCGCCATGCACGCACGGCGCAGCGTTCTTACGACGTCAGCCACGAGCGCCCTCTGCTACAACTCCTCTCGTGGCCACCACTGAACGACATCGTTCACTTGGGACTGAGATACGAACCAGCTAACACTTCGCCTGCCATTGTTCCCATCTATTAGTACCTACAATCATTCTTGCTACTTTCATATCTGTAACCTCTACCTTATGAATAAGGTAACCTGTACCCACCCAACTTTCACTCCCATACAACAAAGTTGGTCGAAATATAGAGCGGTGCACTGCAAGCTTAGTCTTGGTACTTACTTCCTTCTTGCAAAAGAGAGTAGATCTTAGCTGAGCACTCACTGCATTAGCTTTCCTGCACCTCGATTCCAGTTCTTTTACTATGTTGCCATCCTGTGAGAAAATACATCCCAGGTACTTGAAACTGTCTACATGTTCTAACGTTGTTCCTCTTATTTGGCACTCAACCTGTTTGAATCTCTTTCCCACAGACATTACTTTCGTCTTGGAGATGCTGATCTTCATATCACAATCCTTGCACCTCTTATCGAGCTCTGAAATATTAGTTTGCAACCTTTCAATCGATTCTGCCATTACAACTAAGTCATCTGTATATGCGAGACTGTTTATTTTGTTTTCACCTACTTTAATCCCGCCCTGCCAGTCTACTGTTTTCAGTATATGATCCATGAATAGTATGAACAAAAGTGGTGACAGGTTACAGCCTCGTCTTACCCCTGAAACTACCCTGAACCATGAGCTTAATTTGCCATTTACTCTAACTGCTGCCTGACAGTCTACGTAAAGCTCTTTAATTGCCTGCAGAAGTTTGCCTCCTATGCCATAATCTTGTAGAACTGACAGTAGCTTTCTCCTAGGAACACGGTCATAAGCCCTTTATAGATCTATGAAACATAGATACAATTCCCTGTTCCACTCATAGTAATTTTCAATTACCTGACGTAAGCTAAAGATCTGGTGCTGACAGCCTCTAAGAGGCCTAAACCCACACTGATTTTCATCTAACTTGTCCTCAATTAATACTCGCACTCTCCTTTCAACAATACCTGATAATATTTTGCCTACAACGCTAATTAAAGAGACACCTCGATAGTTGTTACAACCT
This sequence comes from Locusta migratoria, assembly GCA_026315105.1. Lineage (NCBI taxonomy): Eukaryota > Metazoa > Arthropoda > Insecta > Orthoptera > Acrididae > Locusta > Locusta migratoria. Next base: position 105,444,437 of record CM048749.1, on the reverse strand, counting down.
TTTCTGTTTCCATGTTTGAAAATTGGCGTGATTACCGCTCTCGTACAGTCAGACGGAACCTGTCCCCGATTACCACGCCTTCTCAATTATCCTGTGTAACCATTTGAGAGATGATATACCACTGTATTTGACGAGTTCCGGCTTAATTTCGTCCACCCCGGCTGCTTTATTGCACTGTAATCTACTGACCATTTTCTCCACTTCCTCAAATGAGATCCTGTTTTCATCGTCGTTCCTATCCCATTCTACCTGAAAATCTGACACATCATTGAACGTTTCACCTATATTCAACAATTCTTCAAAATATTCCCTCCATCTGCTCAAGCCATCCACACGATTGACTAGCAGCTTTCCTGACCTGTCCAAAACACTTGTTACTTCTTTTTTCCCTCCCTTTCGAAGATTGCTGGATTACGCTCCAAAATGGTTTTCCCGCGGCTTGACCCAGAATTTCTAGCTTACTTCGAAAGTATTACATGCAGACAAAATAAACTGCTACGTCCCTATTTTATTTTGATAAGCACTAAAGCAATATTCGTATATATATATATATATATATATATATATATAATATCGAATTTAATGAGATGCATTGAATTGAACATTGTGCCGCGGTCGGAAGTCAAACCCAGGACCTCGTGCTTACTGGACATGCATAATAACTATTTTTCTTTCAGGTAGTTTGATCCGTTCCGGACGTGTGTTCGTTGTTCATGTTTCAGTTGTTGACTCAGTGTTTTATTAGTTAGAACATTCAGCTCTCTCGCTGAGCCACCGGGCTGTTTAGCACTTAGCCACTGCGACCTGATGAAGACGGTGATTGCACGGATTGTCTTGGAGCACGTCTCCCTCCACAACACAAACTTCAGATCTGCCTGATATTACCCTGAATAGAAACGTATCAACGTTGCAGAGGCTCTCCAGTAGCGGAATATTGCCCCAGCAATGAATGTGAATGGAAGCACCCTGCCTCGTACCTCAATCACAGGTCAGGTATATATTAAGTAATAAATCACTGTCTCGATATAAATATTAAATAATAAATCATTGTCTCGATATATATACATTAGGTCTTGGTGACTCAGTGGTTAAAGTACTCGCCTACTAAGCAGGAGGTCCCAGCCGTGGCACAAATTTAAATTCAATGCCTCTCCTTCAATTCAATACCTTTGTATATTGAGACAATATGTCTTACTGTGCACTGATATACTATTTGATAGTTTTTTTTCTCTTTTTTTTTAATTCCAAAAGTACGGAGGAGGGCGCCCTATTAGCGTTGGCTAATAGGCATGGACCACATGTGGCATATGATGGGATGACAATTGATGACACGTGCGACTCGACAACTCACAACTCTTGCAGAACTAAGTGAACAGGTCTGCCAGACGTGAAATAATGTATCCCAAGATACACTCCTGGAAAGTGAAAAAATAACACAATGAATTCGTCAACCAAGCAGAGCGAAATTTGTTTGACACATTCTTGAGGATGTATACAACACACAGTCGCGCAGTCAGAACCATACGCACGTCGGTACAGTCACCAGATCGTGCACAATGTCACGTTACTATCGTGTTTACCCTCCTTTTGCAGCAATTTACGGTGTAACTGTCTCATAAAGACGATTTTAGAGGTGCCGAATTAAGTCTTACAGTATGGCGTGCCATGCCTCAGTTGGACTACATCTCGTGCCGGTCGTGTAGACCACGCCAAGATGACGTTTCATCCGGTCCCAGACATGCTGAATGGGGAACAGATCTGGGGATAATGAAGGGTAGCACGTTGCGTTGTACGGGATACGTGTGAGCATGCATTGTCCTATTGGAAAAGTACATCACCTTCTTGGTGCATGAACGGTGGCAAGACGGGTTGAATGATGGTTTCATTGTACCGTGTACTGTTCAAATTTCCTCTCAACGAACACCAGAGGAGAACGGCCATTGTAGGATGTGGCCCCCCACACCATGATGCCAGGTGTCGGCCCTGTTTGCGTCTGTTGCGCACACTCTAGACACACTCTAGATTTTCGCACTCCCCTGCACGACACCACACACACGTACGACTATCATTGGCACCGAGGAAGAGACGGCCCTCATCACTGAAGACGACCCATGTCCATTCGTCACTTCATAAGCGTACCATTATTGGAGGCGGGCTGAATGATATTCGAGTGTGAACAGAGGACACTGTAACGGCACACATAATAGTGCATCATTGTGAAGGGAGCGATATTCTACACTCGCCATTCTCCTCTAGTGATCGTCTAGAGAACAATGAACAGTGCACGGTCCACTGAAACCATCATTTAATACGTCTTGCAACCACTCGTGCACCAAAAAGGTAATATGCTTTTCCAGCTAGACAATGCAGATCCATATGTATCCCGTACCACCGAACGTGCTCTTCAAGGTATACTCATCAAGTACCCTGGCCAGCACAATCCCCAGATTTCTCCCCCACTGAGCATGTTTGGGACCGTATGAAACGTCATGTTGAGCGATCTGCATAAGAGGCACAAAATCTGGTCCAACTGAGGCACCAGGTGGAAATTGCATGGACAGCCATTTCATACAACCATATCCGGTACCTAAGATCGTTTCCACGAAAGAATTACAGCTTACATTGCTGCAATAGAAGGGTATACACAGTACTAACGCAACATTGCGGACGCTCTGGTGACTGTACTCATGTACGTATGGCTCTACTTGTGTGATCGTGTGTTGTATACAACCTCAAAAATGTGTCAATAAAATTTCCCTCTGCCGGGTCGACGAATTCATGATGTTCCTTTTTCACTTTCCAGGAGTGTACATTAGGTCGTGGTGGCTTAGTGGTTAAAGAACTTGCCTAGTAAGCAGGAGGTTCTGGTGTTAGAATCCCAGTAGCGGCACAAATTTCATTTCAGTGCCTCTCCTCCAATTCAATATTACTGATATATATATATATATATATATATATATATATATATACAAAACGTCTCAAGTTCCATACATATTGGGGGGAGGGTATGGTGTCGCACAAGTCTGAACTGCGCGCCATGTACTTTCGCCGCGCGCCGCCATGCAAGCACGGCGCGGCGTTCTTACGACGTCAGCCACGAGCGCCCTCTGCTGCAATTCCGCTCGTGGCCACCACTGAACTGGATCGGTCACTTGGCTATAGGACCGGCAGTAGTTAACACTTGGCATTAGAACAGGCACCCGATAACACTCTCATCAGTAGGCAGGCCTCTATCTAGTTAAACTATATATCTGCATTCCACTAGTCTTCAGTTAACAAAGTTAAGTATTGTACTAACTCTACGAAATATATATCTTGTACTAATCTAGCTTAGTGTTTCTAGTTTCTACTGTCCCACTGATTGGTCACCTCAGACTGTACCCGCACACACGTGCATCCTATTTCGCTGTGTCGGTCTCTCTTCTGTACTCGGCCACCGACAACTAAGACAACCGGCGGAAACGAGACACAAAAGAGGGAAGGGGGGGGGGGGGGAGAGAGGAAGTGCAAAGTTAGCGTTGGAACTAGGTGACAGAAATTCATGCTACGCCACTGGTGTAACTCAACGTGTAACAAATTAAGTGGCCAACATGATTTCCAGACGTATGATTAGTCAAGCACATGTGGGATACAATAGGATGACAACTGACGACATGTTCAAAATGTTCAAATGTTTGTAAATCTATCGGACCAAACTGCGTGGTCATCAGTCCATAGCTTACAAACTACTCAAAACTAGTTAAACTAACCTACGGACATACACACACACCCATGCCCCAGGGAGGACTCGAACCTCCACGGCGAGCAACCGCGCGCTCCGCAGCGAGGTGCTTTAGACCGCTCGGCTACACCACCGCGGCAACTGACGACATGTGCGACTCGACAACTCACAACGTGAACAGGTCGACCAGGCATGGGACAGTATTGGCCACTTGTATGATGGAATGGCTACAGCACGCTGACCTCCTGGGGCAGCGGCGAGGGCGGCACGTCCTTGTAGAAGTGTCGGCGGTACTCGGTGGAGTACTCCTGCACCTGGCGCGGCCGCGTCGCGTGCGCCGCCGCCTCCTCCAGCGCCTGCTGCCACAGGAACGCCTCCAGCAGCTGCGCCTGACGCCCTGCACACACACACCACCCTCTACACTCTCCCGCAACACAATAAGTACTACGCTGGTTTGATTAGTCTGGTAAATTCGTTTGAAACAGCAGAAAATTTTCGGAACCTACACTGTTATTGGTAAGCCTGATTTTTCCACGTATATTACAGCAAGTTTCGAACGGCAGCTGTTATAGTCAGCGTCACGTAGGAAGGCGTCCCAGTTTTCAGCCGTTCTGTGCATCCCTCTCCATTACCGCACTCGCAGCCAATAATGTTAATTCTCTGGGCGTGTGGCATGCTGCGAGTTACGCAGTGTCTCTCCCGGATGCTCGACGGTTGGCGCTCGACTGTAGCTCCTCCCCTCCACACTTCACCTTTGTGCGGAAGCACCTTCCTACATGACGCCATCTATAGTTGACTGTTGGCTGGCAGCTGATGTGGTACCTGCATTGTTCTACATCTACATAGATACTCTGCAAATAATATTTAAGTGCCTGGCAGAGCGTTCATTAACCACTTTCATAACTTTTCTCTACCGTTCCATTCTCTAATAGTGCGCGGGAAAAAAGAACACCTAAATCGTTCCGGTTTCGTTCTGATTTCTCTTATTTTATTGGAATGGTCATGTCTCCCTACGTAGGTGGGTGCTAGCAAAATATTTTCCCATTCAGAAGTAAAAGTCGGTGATTGAAACTTCGCAAACAGATCACGCCGCAATGAATAACGTCTTTCTTTTAATGATTTCCACCCCAATTCGTGCAACATTTCCGTGACGCTTTCCCCCCCGTAACGTGATAAAACAAAACGAGCTGCCCTTCTCTGAACCTTCTCAATGTCTGCCGTCAGTCCCACCTGGTAAGGGTCCCACAAGGGGCAACAGTACTCCAGGAGAGGACGCACAAGTGTGATGTAGGCAGTCTCTTTGGTGGAGCTCTCCCGGAGGCTCCACGGTTGGCGCTCGACTGTAGCTCCTCCCCTCCACACTTCACCTATTCGCGGAAGCGCCTTCCTACATGACGCCAACTATAGTTGATTGTTAGCTGGCAGCTGATGTGGTATCTGCATAGTTAGATCCTTAGGATGGAAAAACGAATTACGTGCGGTAATTAAACATTTTCATTTGAAGGGTTGGGCAGCTGCAAAGATCAAATCCGAATTGGATCAGATCCATGTGGATAACTTGTTACATATTGGGCCCACAGCGTTAGAAATGTCGTATATTGACATAATGCGAAAGAATAGTCTAAACACTGTATTTAATTATATTAATTACACACACACACACACATACCCTGCGGTCGGGGGTTCGAATCCCCCCTCGGGCATGGATCTTTGTGCCATCCTTAGTATTAGTTAGTTCATAAGTAGTTTGTAAGCTTAGGGACTGATGATCCCGTAGTTAAGTCCTATAAGCTATACAAACATTTGAACATAAATAAATTTACGTAAATAACATTTTACAACTTTCACTTAGAAAGTGTGCAGTACATACCGTAATTAGAGGTTGTAACTGCTTCAACTGACTATTTATTAGGTGATGTTTTACATTTGATTTATGAATTGTAGCCAGTTACAGCATCTGTCTATATCTCAGAATACTATACGTTTACAAATATTTGCAAATTTTTCTTTCAGAGAGAAAATATAGACGTTAACAGATATGGCATTATTTTCTTTGTAATCTATAATATTCTCCAAAATTTCTAATAAATTTTTTTAACCATAATCGCTAATAACAACATAGACAGAAATAATAAAGAAAATAATGCCATACCTGTTAACTTCTATATTTTCTCTCTGAAAGAAAAATTTGTAAACGTATAATATTCTGAGGTATTGAAGATGCTGTAACTGGCTACAATTCATAAATAAAATGTAAAACATCACCTAATAAATAGTCAGGTGAAGCACTTACAACCTCTAAATACCGTACGTACTGCACACTTTCTAAGTGAAAGTTGTAAAATGTTATTTACATAAATTTATTTATGTAGCATTTGGATACATACTCATATAAGAAAATGTTTTTGCAGAAACACCTGACGATGACACTTAATGCCTAAAGATATCTTGTGTGATATATAAATAAATAATTAATTACAGTGTTTGGACTATCCTTTCGCATAATCTCAATATAGATCCACGTGTGATCTGCACTAACATTGAAGTTGGATCAATGAATTTGAACGTGATCGGAGATGCACGGAAGATGGAACGCGCCCCAGGTGGCTCTTTGAAATCACCACACAGGATACCATCGATAAGGTGCATGATATAGCAATGGAAGATCGAAGATTAAAATTTCGCGAGATAGCTAACTTTGTAGGTATCTTAACTCAGCGAATTCATAACATCCTCCATGAAAAACTGGCCACGAAGAAGCTTAGTGAGCGATGGGTGTCGCGCCTGCTCATTTCGGACCAAAAACGGAAACGAAAGAATATATCTGCTCAGAATCTCACGCTGTACAGGCGTAATCCACAGGGCATTTTGCGCTGATTCATAACTGTGGATGAAACATGGATCCACCATTACACTCCAGAGACCAAACAATGGACGAAGAGTGGGGAGAGTGCACCAAAGAAGGCGAAGACTAATTTGTCAGCTGGAAAGCTGACGGCCACTGTCTTGTGGGATTCCCAGGATATAATCCTGTTAGATTATTTGGAAAAGGGCAGATCGGCAAGTGGGCCCTATTATGGTGCTCTGCTGGATCGTTTGAAACAGGAACCAATTGAAAAAAGTCCCAGATTGGAACGGAAGTGCTGTTTCATCAGGACAATGCTCCAGCCCCCACATCAGCTGTCACAATGGCAAAAGTGCATAACTTGGGATTCTCATTGGTTCTTCACTCACCCTAATCACCAGACGTGGATCTGAGTGACTTCTTCTTATTCCCAAACTTTAAAATTTGCCTCGGTGGGAAGAAATTTTCAGCGAAGGGGAAGTGTCCGCCGCTGTGACAGACTATTTTGTAAAGTTTGACAAAACCTACTCTTCCTATGGGTTGAAAAAATTGGAATCTCGCTAGACCAAGTGTATAACATTGCAACAAGACTATGTCGAGAAATAAAGTGAGTTATCGCCTTTAAAACAATTTTTATTATATTTCTACCAGACTTATCAAACCGTCCTCGTAAAGCTCTTTCAAGAAGTCATGGCATGTACCCAAATACGCATTCTCGCCTCGTGCGCAGGTTGAGTTTATTTCTTTGTTTCGGAGAGGCGGTCGCTTCAGTTGCAGATTGCCTGCTGAGCAGTACGCTTCGTCTGTCAGTCGGCTGTCACTGCGCCTCGCCTGCCGGCTTGCAACCAGCACGAAACCTGCAACTGAGGCGGTCACCCCTCCACAACTAAGGAATGGACTCAACCAGTGCACAAGTTGATGATGCGATTGTGCGCATGGACCTCGATATCTTTGCTTCAGCGTACACAACAACAATTATTAGTGTTCTACATTGGTACTTTAAAAACAGTTAAGTGCCTAGCAGAGGATTTGATATTGTACTGGTTGGTTGAGACCTAGATGCCAAACTGCTAATGTTATCAATCAAATGTTTGTATAGCTTATTGGACGTAACTACGGGGTCATCAGTCCCTAAACTTACAAACTACTTATGAACTAACTAATACTAAGGACGGCACAAAAATCCATACCTGAGGGGGCATTCGAACTCCCGACCGTAGTGGCCGTGCAGACTGTGACTGGAGCGCCTCAGTCCCCTCGGCCACCGCGGCCGGCTGTTGTCAACCCCCCGGTGGAGAGGGGAAGGAGTGAGGATAGGAAAGGAGGGGAAGGGAAAGTAAATGCAGTCCATGGTGGAAAGAAGGAAGAAAGACTGCATTAGCTCAGGGCCACTTGCTCGCCAAGGACGTACTCACGAAAGAACCGTGGGCCCCCTGGTGGGGGAGGGGGATATTGTACTGCTTGAGGCTTTGCCAACATATTGTTCACGGGAGTCACGTCGGATAGTAGTGTGAAAACTGCACAATATTTTTACTAGCTAGCTGCCTGTCATCTTCAGGTGCTTACTATACTGATATATTGCTGTTGTCTCGCCTATTTACTGCATGTTGTGGCCGACTAGACAAGCTTTGGCGCCATTGTAGACGAATCATAGTCGGCGACATCCAGAGTCCTTGTCGATGGAACAAGCCGTGGTCTTCGCAAATGAGACGAAAAAAAAAAAAAAAAAAAAAAAAAAAAAAAAAAAAAAAAAAAAAAAAAAAACCACGAATGTCAGCTGCTTCTTTAATGATGCAGTCCCAGTACGTGTACGCAAACGAGAAGATCTTAGTCTCCCCATAGTTCATGCTATGTTCCATGTATAAACAGTGTTTAGCAACAACACACTTTTCTGCCTGACCTAATATGGTTTGACGTTTGTGTCCTTCGCGTCTATCTTTGACAGTGCGACATGTCTGATCGATGTATGATTTCCCAGAATGATACGGTATTTTATATATGCCTGGTCTTCTTATATCCAAATTGTCTTTAACGGGACGCAACATCATTTGCACTGATATTGGAGGTAGTAAGACGCAATACTTTGCCTATCTTGGTGGTCAGCCACCAACATAAGGAAGAGAAAGCAATGTCTTACAATTCTCTGTTTCTTCTGGCTGCTCCTGATGATATCTGAGTCGTAGAAGACCAGAAATATATAAAATACCGTGTCATGTGCGAAATTACACATTGCCCAGACTTGTCGTACTGTCAAAGACGTGAAGAACACTAATGTCATACTATACCAGATCTACCAGAAAAGTCTGCTGTTGCTGAGAAGTGTCTGGACACGGGACATATCATGAACTATGGAGAAACAAAAATCCTCTCGTCTGCGTGCAAATACCGAGACTCGATCATAAAAGAAACAATCGAAATACAGCAGTATAGTGAGCACCTGAAGATGGTGTACAACTGTCTCGCCGAAAACTTGTGCAGTTATGACACTACTACCGGATGAGACTTCCGTGAACCATGTAAGGGACACTTTTCGTACTATTATTTTACCATTCCATTCTCAAATAGCAAAATGTTCAAATGTTTATAATCCTATGGGACCAAGCAACGTTGGTCCTCAGTCCCTAGTCTTACGAAGTACTTAAATTAAGCTAAACTAACCTAAGGAAAACACACACATCCATGCCCGAGGGAGGATTCGAACCTCCGACGCGGGAGGCCGCGCGATCCGTAGCGTGGCGCTCCAGACGTCTCGGCTACTCCCGCGCGGCCTCGAATATCACACGGAAAGAAAGAACAAATAAATCTCCCCGTTCGAGCTACGATTTCTCGTATTTTATTGTGACCATTTCTCCCTATGTAGGTAGGAGTCCAAATATATATATTTTTTTCATTTCGAGGTGAAAGGCGGGTGTGGTCGTAATCTGGCCGCAAAGTAAAACAGCGTTGTTGTAGTGATTCCCACCCCAATTCGCGTGTCATTTCCGTGACACTCTCTTCTCTGTATAACGACACTACAACACGAACTTCCCTTCTTTGTACTCTTTCGGTATCCTCCGTCAAACCTACCCGGTAAGGATGCTACATCGCGCAGCCTCTTTAGTAATTTTGTTGCATCTTCTACGTACTATACCAATAAAACAGTGTTTGGTTCATCCTTCCCACAACACTTTGTATGTGTTGTTTCGGATTTAAGTCTGTCTCATTGATGGTTCCTCGGTATTTCGTTAAATTTACGACCTTCAAATTTGATTGGCTCACCTTCTAAACGAAATCTGATGGATTCTTTCTAGTACTCATGTGGATGACCTCAAACTTTTCATTATTTGTATTAGATTGCGAATTTTCGCACAGTCATATACCTTATGTAAAACGTTCTGCAATTAGTTTTATCTTTTGATAACTTCTCTAGTCAATAAATGACAGCATCAAACTAAGAGGGCGGCTCGGAGATTCTCCAAAATCGTTTATGTTGATATGGAACAGCAGAGTAACTACGAGGGTCATTCACAAAGTAAGTTCCGTTTCTATATCTATCCGCGGCAGCGCTACGATCGCAGTTCCGAGCACGCGCAACAGTTACTTTGACTCTAGGAGAAGACATGTATGCCATTCTCAAATCGCAGCTGCCGACATGTGCTTTATAGTGCTTCTTAATAATGTCAGCCGTAATTGAAACTGCCGCCGCGTGTGAAATCAGATCTGCGATTCGCTTGCTAAATGAAAAGAAAGTCAAACCAAAGGAAATTCATCGGCAAATCTGAATTGTTTACTGACAAAAAGTTATGAGTGATTCAATGGTTAGAAGATAGGTCAGACTGTTCAACGAAGGACGCGATCAAGTGAGCTGTGGCAGCCCCTGACCGTGTAGAGTGCCCGCATAACAGGCAGCCAAGGCGGGCTGCTGAGCTCCATTTCGTAGGCGCTCGCACGTAAAACATAAACAACGGCCAACTGCGGAAGAAACGGCGCTGTACGGCGGCACTACATTCATCTACATCTACATAGATACTCTGCAGATCACATTCAAGTGCCTGTCAGAGGGTTTATTAACCACTTTCATAACTTTTCTCTACCGTTCCATTCTCTAATAGCGCGCCGGAAGAAAGAACACCTAAATCGTTCCGTTTTTTATTTTATTGGGATGGTCATGTCTCCCTAAGTAGGTGGGTGCTAGCAAAATATTTTCACATTCAGAACTAAAAGTCGGTGATTGAAACTTCGCAAACAGATCACGCCGCAATGAATAACGTATTTATTTTAATGATTTCCACCCCAATTCGTGCAACATTTCCGTGACGCTTTCCCCCCGTAACGTGATAAAACAAAACGAGCTGCTCTTCTCTGAACCTTCTCAATGTCTTCCGTCAATCCCACCTGGTGAGGGTCCCACAAGGGGCAACAGTACTCCAGGAGAGGACGCACAAGTGTGATGTAGGCAGTCTCTTTGGTGGAGCTGGTGCATCTTCGAAGCGTTCTGCCGATGAAACGTAACCTTTGGTTCGCCTTCCCCACAATATTTTCTATGTGTTCTCTCCAGTCAAAGTTGTTCGTAATTGTAACCCCTAGGTATTTGGTAGAATTTACGACCTTAAGGTTTGACTGATTTATCGCGTAATTGAAGTTCAGCGGATTTCTTTTAGTGGTCATGTGTATTACTTCACACTTCTCTTTATTTAGTGTCAATTGCCAATTTTCGCACCACGCAGAAATTTTGTCTAAATCGCTTTGCAGTTGCTTTTGAACCTCTGTTGACTTCACTAACCGATAAACGACAGTCAGCCATGTGACAGTGCCCAGCCAATAACAGCGGAGTAACCGGTTGTAGCCCTCCGCCGATGCTGGCTTCATAAGCGCACCGACGGAGTGTGGAGGGCAGTGCACACTGGATCTGGCGTAGGAGTGGCCCGTGGCTGCCGCAGTACTCAGCGTAGTTTTCGTGTTGTAGTATTTGTTTTGTTTTGGCCTAGTGCCACCTGTAATAGTTTTTGTCTGTGTGTTGCTTTCACTAGTGTACTTGTTGTTTTGTCCCTGAGTGACTGGCCATGTATTTTCTTTGCGTTTTGTTATTTTACGCCCAGAAGGCTTTTCGTTTAATAAACAGTTTTCATTTTTAGGAGTTGTTGTCTTTCCTGCAGATCGCAGCACACAACAAAGTGCACGATGAAGAACGAAGTGGTTCATACATCTGAAGAGAAGACTAACCGCAACCTTAAGTTTACACTTAGTGCACTTGCAATGGATGTTCCGCAAAGCTCAGTATCACTAATTCATGAAATTGTTACTTAAAATATGAAGTTCCGAAAACTTTGTTCACGTTGGATATCCAAAATTCTTACTGAACAACTCAAACGGATGGGTAGTGCTCTTCAGTCTTTGACACGCTCCAATGAAGAAGGCAATGGTTTTCATTCTCGGATAGTCACGTGGGATAAAACTTGGGCATCATACGACACTCCTGAAACAAAACGGCAATCAATGGAATGGTGGCATACTTCATCCCCAGCTAAGGTTAAGGTAACTTGCTCGTGAATCTTCTTTAAAAAATCGATATTTTGTTTTTAATCTTAAATTAAAGCTTAGACTTTTCTGAACACAATGGTGGTTAAAACATTTAAATTGGACTACGGGAAGGTGTTTAAATATCAATTCAAAGATCACTCTGTGTGCAGCCATGCCCGTTTTCGTGCTACTGTCACACATCAATTGTTGTCATTAGACTTCTCACCCAAAAACACAAGAACAATTGTTTTTTAAGTTGGCAGCATGTTGAAATACACATTTCGATTCTCTTATGTTCTCCCTTGTATATCTTTGGTCATTGAGAGGTCTTTTTTATTTATTTATTTATTTTATTTTTATTTTTTATTTTTTTTTTTTTTATTTTTTTTTTTTTTTTGTAGTTTGATTTAGTGCTACCTTAACTTTCTCGGAAGTTGTTATCCCTGCTACAAAGTTTTATTCCTGCAAAACGTGAGTTTTACGGCAGTCAGTTTGGGTTACCTTCTTCCATGAAGCCTCTACTGATGACAATCCACAACATGTGCTTTGTGACACTGGTGTAGACTCTCGGTGTAGGTACAAAAAAGCACTCGAAAATGGTCAAGTATATGTACACCACAACTCCTAACCGTTTGCAGTATTGGAGACAATGAAGCCCATATACAGGTATCTAAGTAACAAAAAAAAAAAAAAAAAAAACAAAAAACAAAAAAAAAAAAAAAAAAAACAAAAAAAAAAAAAAAAAAAACAACTTTTGTCACGATTCAAACACAAAACGTGAAAGAATGCTTCAACCATTTGATATGGGAACGCCAGCCAAAAACAGTGTTTCTTGGCTTCATCACCGTGAGATCAGGTATGTTAGACGCTCTGATTTATTTTAATGGTGGGGCAGTCAGGAGATGTTAAGTTTTAGAAAATGTTCAAATGTTTGTAAATCTATCGGACCAAACTGCGTGGTCATCAGTCCGTATCTTACAAACTACTTAAACCTAGGTAAACTAACCTAAGGACAACACACACACCCATGCCCCAGGAAGGACTCGAAACTCCACGGCGAGCAACCGCGCGCTCCGCAGCGAGACGCTTTAGACCGCTTGGCTACTCCACCGCGGCTGTGAAGTTTTAGAGTTGCTAGGAACATCTTCCAGGTTCAATATGAAACAATCACTGGTGGCAACTGATAAGTTGAAGAGTGGCAGAAGCTGAAAAGGTGGTTCTTAAAGAAACTAAAGAAGCCAGGGCAGCAATGAGAAGCAAGAAAAGAAAGAGAGATGAGGAACATATAAACCAAGAAGAATATGGATCTGGAATGCACTAGGAGCAACACAAGTGAGTTATAGATAAAATATATACTTTACATATAATTTCCCGACAAATACATTTAAGCCGGAACTCGTCAAATACAGTGGAATATCAGGTCTCAAATGGTTACACAGGATAATTGAAAAGGCGTGGGAATCGGACGAAAGCGGTAATCACGCCAATTTTCAAACATGGAAACAGAAAAGATTGTAACAACTATCGAGGTGTCTCTTAAATTAGCGTTGTAGGCAAAATATTATCAGGTATTGTTGAAAGGAGAGTGCGAGTATTAATTGAGGACAAGTTAGATGAAAATCAGTGTGGGTTTAGGCCTCTTAGAGGCTGTCAGGACCAGATATTTTGCTTACGGCAGGTAATGGAAAAGTGCTATGAGTGGAACAGGGAATTGTATCTATGTTTCATAGATCTGGAAAAGGATTATGACCGTGTTCCTAGGAGGAAACTACTTCAGTTCTTCAAGATTATGGTATAGGAGGCAAACTTCTGCAGGCAATTAAAGGGCTTTACGTAGACTGTCAGGCAGCAGTTAGAGTAGATGGCAAATTAAACTCATGGTTAAGGGTAGTTTCAGGGGTAAGACAAGGCTGTAACCTGTCACCACTGTTGTTCATACTATTCAGGGCTCATGTGCTGAAAACAGTAGACTGGCAGGGCGGGATTAAAATAGGTGAAAACAAAATAAGCAGTCTCGCATATGCGGATGACTTAGTTGTAATGGCCGATTCGATTGAAAGGTTGCAAACTAATATTTCAGAGCACGATCAGAGGTGCAAGGATTGTGTTATGAAGATCAGCATCTCCAAAACGAAAGTAATTTCTGTGGGGAAAGAGATTCAAAAAGATTGAGTGCCAAATAGGAGGAACAAAGTTAGAACAGGTAGATAGTTTCAAGTACCTGGAATGTATTTTCTCACAGGATGGCAACATAGCGAAAGAACTGGAATCGAGGTGCAGCAAAGCTAATGCAGTGAGTGCTCAGCTAAGATCTACTCCGTTCTGCAAGAAGGAAGTAAGTACCAAGACTAAGTTAGCAGTGCACCGTTCTATCTTTCGACCAACTTTGTTGTATGGGATTGAAAGTTGGGTGGATACAGGTTACCTTATACATGAGATAGAGGTTACAGATATGAAAGTAGCAAGAATGATTGCAGTTACCAATAGATGGGAACAATGGAAGGAGGGTGTCCATAATGAGGAAATCAAAGATAAACTGGGAATGAACACCATAGATGAAACAGTTAGAGCGAACAGACTGAGATGGTGGGGTCATGTTACACGCATGGGAGAAACGAAGTACCTAAGAGACTCATGAGCTCTTCAGGGGAGTGTAAGAGGAGTCGAGGTAGACCAAGAAGAAAGTACTTAGATTCGGTACAGAATGATTTTGAAGTGAAAGGCATAACATCAGACGAGGCATCAATGTTAGCATTGAATAGGGGATTATGGAGGAATTTTATTAGAGGTATTTTGCTCCAGACTGAACGCTGAAAGGCATAATCAGTCTCTAATGATGATGATGATGACGACAAATACATTTTCTGACATGTTTATTTTACGCAAAAATAAACTATTTGAGCTGGATATCTGAAATTTTTTGAAATGTTTGAGGATACTACTTGGAGGAAAGTAGAATACAGACACTAACCTATTATCAACAGGTGCAAAAATATATTACTGATTAATTATGAAAATGTAGCATTTATTTTGAACATCAAATGTAAATATTTCTATAATTAAAACTTGTGAATCAAATTACACAAGTGTAGTCTACTTTCTATATACACATGTTCCTTATATGTACCTAAAGTTTAAAGTGTCTAAGTAAGACGGTTAGTCAGTGCATAGAATCGAAGTATGAACCGGCAAAAAGGAAATTAATTTACAGACCTTCACATAAAAAAATTCTAAAAAATTCAATATGTGAATTAGTGAAACTACCTGTATATCGAATTGTTCAGAAAGAGAGATGAAACATTGTCCTGCAATATTAATTTTTGGGGTTTTAAGTTACAGCTGTGTAAACTTTATGAAAATTTGTCGCATTTTTCCAGGCGCTCACAGGCAAGTTACCTTAAGCCTAAGCAAATCATGACCCTTCGAAAAGTCCTGTGCACCGATTTTTGGCGCAAAAAAGGCATTTTTTCTGATTGATTTCTTACCACGAGGCCAAACAATCAATGCACTTGGTTACTGCGAGACGCGCAATACCGAACAAGCGCCGATGATTAATGTCAAAAGGTGGTTGTTACGACGCTCGCACGTTTGGGGAGTTTATATCGATAGTAGTGATGAGTTTCCCCTGAGGCGGCGCTTTGATCTGCCACAAGGCAGTTGTTTTCGATGTGCCAACGCTGGCCGATGGCTAGTTGGAGGCGTGTGACGCACGCGAAGTCAGTGACGGATTGACATTCGAATAGCGCTTGTCGCCTGGGTTCCTCCGGAGGTGGTGTCACCGACTTGTGGGCCGCCGACAGCGTGGAGCGTTGAAGTAACAGCTTGGCGTCCAACGAGTTCTAGTCGCCTGGGTATCGGTGGTTGTGTTGTTACCGTCGTGCGGGCCGACGTGAGCGCACAACTTAGCGTCCTAGGGGCGGAGTCAAATCAAATGTTTGTTAAGCTTATGGGACCCGACTACGGGGTCATCAGTCCCTAAACTTACAAACTACTTATGAACTACTTACGAACTAGGACGGCACAAATATCCATGCCCGAGGGGGGATTCGAACCCCCGACCGCAGTGGCCGTGCTGACCGTGACTGGAGCGCCTCAGTCACCTCGGCCACCGCGGCCGGCGGGGCGGAGTCGCTGTTTGCTCCTGAAGTATTTTGCAGCTGAATGTTTGGGCAGCAGGACAGGTAGCTGCAGATGAGTACTTAATGTGGGCGACGGCGTGCTGTGTCGCGTGTGTCACCTAGTCAAGCAAGTTCGCTTTCCTCTGCTCCCGAGTGTAAGTGCTGTCCTGATAGACCTGGCACGAGCGCCGAAAGGCTTTAATTCTCGGTGTCCTTCCGTGTCGGGTACTGCTATACACCTTGTGAACGTTGGTGCCCCAGGCTACGTTGGTTATGCAATAGTCTGTTGTGTGCCTTTTGAACAGAAGTTCGAGAGTAGGGTGTTTTTCTCATGAACTTTGTTTTGAATTGTGGATTGTGTCTGAGGTTTCTTATGGTTGTCCCGGCATTGTCTGGTGTCCGCCCCGGTCTGAGTGTCGTTATTCTGATGGGCGGTCTTGTTCGTTTTGATTGTGGAGGTCTGCACTGTGCGCGCTGGTGATTCTGGGAGCACCTCTAGCTTCGTGTTGGAACAACGTCGGCTCTGAGTCGTGGGAGCGGGTCGGTTAGAAAACTGTTACTGGGCTGATATCTTACAGACAGTTGTGGTTTGGCATTTGACACTAAAATGTGGTATTGATGTTTAAGCAATTGTTTCATGCCTTCAATGTTACGAGTTCTCTGGCCCTTTTTTTTACCAACCGTTACTGTTTCTGCAAAGAACATTTAAGTGTTTGAATTTTGTACTAGCATTTATTCGAATTTTAAAATTTTACTAAGTTTTAATGAGTGCCTTGTATTTCTCAAATTGCTAAGGAGGTTTCATATTTTGGCACTTGTTATGTACTGTTTTATAATTCAAAGCGTTTTGGAAGTGTATATATCGGCGTAATTTGGTGCCGGATACTGTTTCTGGAATTTATGTTGCAGATTTACATTTTTGGGGCTAGCTCGACGATACCGCAACGGAGGAGGAAGTTGTGATTTCTGGCTACGCCGGCCGCGGTGGCCGAGGGGACTGAGGCGCTCCAGTCACGGTCTGCACGGCCACTACGGTCGGGGGTTCGAATCCTCCCTCGGGCATGGATATTTGTGCCGTCCTTAGTCTTAGCTAGTTCATAAATAGTTTGTAAGCTTAGGGACTGATGACCCCGTAGTTAAGTTCCATAAGTTCTACAAACATTTGAACATTCCCGGCTACGAGCGTGCGGGGGCCGCGGTAGCGCTAGACTGTTTTGCTTCGTTCAGTTAAGCGACCCGTCTCCTCCTTTGCGGTTCTGCAGTGTCTGCCGAGTAGTATGCATGAAGATGGCTACCAAAGTGCGTTGTCCTTGGTGGTCGAAAGTTTAAATTTCCAGTTTCAACATTTGCCAGTTTGTTACCTGCTTCGGAAGCACTGTTTAAATTGTGATTTTAAGCAATTCAGTAGTTGTAAAAAAAATTATTTTAAAAGGGTTGTACTTAACGTATTCCTTTGGTTTAAATTGTTGAAGTTATTTCTTTAAAGAAGTCCTTTAGGGCTTTTATTATTGTTAATAAACCTGTGTGCCTGAGATTTGTTGAGTTTACCTTTTTGCCATCCTGTCCTTAGTTTCCTTATTTCCTGAACTGTTTTCAGTGGTGCCCCCTCCATCTGCATTACATCAGTGGTGTTTTTTTCACGATAATGTCCGACCTCACATGGCGAATGTTACCAAACAACTCTTACGGGAATTTCTTTGGTCATCCTTCGTACAGCCCGGACGTGGCTCCTAGCGACTTTCTTCTCTTCTTACACCTAAAATCTGTGGTCAAGACTTCAACGATGATGACCAGCTGAAAGAACATGATACCACATGGTTGAATACACTGGCGGCAACCTTCTTTGAAGAAGGCATACAAAAACTTGTGGCACGCTTTGACAAGTGCCCACAAGAGCTATGTATAAAAGTATTTTAACAGTCGCAGACTTTTGTTGATATTTTTTCTGTATTTGTACACGTCTGTTTTATATAACCAAACGGAACTAACTATGTGGACATACCTCGTATAACACTATCACTGGGTACACCAGATATTACCTCTCTTTTAGTCGATGGTTTTAATACGACTGTGCGGGAAAGGGAATGAAGAAGATCAGGATTTAACGTTCCGTCCAGCACGCGACATTAGAGATGGAAGCTCTGACCTTTTCGGTTAGGATGGTGAAGGAAATTCCGTGCGCTTTGAAAATGACCATCCCGCTATTTTCCTGGAGCGATTTGTGAAAATTACGGATGGCAGGAAAAGTGTATGAACAGTCGTCCTCTGGAAAGCGAGTCCAGTGTATTACCTCTGAGACACCTCGTTTGGAAATAGTCCAAGCATTAGAGAGAAGTTGGTGCAAAAATTATCACCTGAAAACAAAAAATATGAGCATATAGGAATTAAATTTCGAATAGTGTTTCTATTAACTGAAACTCGAGCCAAGATGGCTAAATTTGCCAAAAAAGTTCTCAAAATTGCAAAAAACTGTTTTTCTTCAATAAATAAAAAACGATAAGTCCGTTGGGAAAATGTTAAATTAGAAAGTTATAGGCCTCGTATTACATATCGATTAGTATTTTTACATATCGATTTGTTTGTAACTTTTCGAGATATATCGAAAAACACTTTAAAAGCTTTAAAAATTAAATTTCTTATAACTCGTCAACATTTACGTTTTCAAACTTATTATTTACCTTAAGTATGGCACGAAAAAAATTAAAAAAGTACCTTTTCATACAAGATGAACATTAATAAGAGCAAAACTAGGGTAATGGTATGCAGTCTTAGAAAATCAGGCGATGATGAAGGAATTAAATTAGGCAACGAATCAATAAAGGTGGTAAATGCGTTTTGTTACTTGGGCAATAAAATAACATATGATGGTCGCAGTACATAGGATATAAAATGCAGAATAGCAATGGGAAGAAAAGCGTTTTTGAAAAAGAGAAATTTATTTACATCGAATATTAATTTAAGCACAAGAAAGTGCTTTCTGAAGGCATTTGTGTAGAATGTTGTCTTGTATGGGTGTGAAACATGGGCGATAAACAGTGCGGGCAGGAAGAGGATAGAGGCTTCTGAAATGTGGTGTTACAGAAGAATGCTAAAGATTAGGTGGGTGGATCGCGTAACGAATGAGAAGGTACTGAACAGAATTGGGGAGAAAAGGAATTTCTGACATACTTTGACTAAAAGAAGGGATCGATTGGTAGAACAATGACATCAAGGCATTGTGAATTTAGCGTTGGAGGGAAGTGTGTGGGGTAAAAATCGCAGAGGGAGACCAACAAATGAATATAGTAAGCAAATTCAAATAGATGTAGGTTGCCGTTCTTATGAGGAGATGAAGAGGTTTGCTCAGGATAGAGTAGGGTGGAGAGCTGCATCAAACCAGTCTCCGGACTGAAGACCACAACAACAACCACCTTAAAAAATATATACATTCCAAGTAATTCTTTGATACTTAAAATCTAAAAAATTATTTATTAGCATGATATTACAACTCTACACGAAAAAAAACAAAAAAACAGACCAAAAACCGATACTCTAGGTCGATATCGTGAGCAACTCTAGCAATTTTGTAAAAGGCTTTTTTTTTTTTAAATAAAAAATCCATATTTATTGAAAAATACTGAACTTTTAGTTTTCCAGAAAAGATGTTTTGGAATTATTTCGTTCCATACGCAAGGAAAATAATAAGTCTGGAAATGTGAATTATGACGAGTTATAAGCAATCTAGTTTTTAAAGATGTATCCGAAAATATACAAAGCAAACGATAAGTACAAAAAACCAATCGATGGATAATCTTAAGGCCTATAACTTTCTAATTTAATATTTTCCCACCGGACTTATCGTTTTTTATTTATTTAAGAAAAACCGTTTTTTGTAACTTTTCTAATTTTTTTGTCAAATTTCGCTATCTCGTCTCTAGTTTCGTTAGATAGAAACTATATTTGAAATTTAATTTCCTATACGCTCATAGTTTTTGTTTTCAGGTAATAGTTTTTGCAAATTTAACATTACGCTGACACAGAATGCTTGGACTAGAAAGAAAAGGAGGGCAAGTATGGAGGAAGGGAAGGAGCACTTAGACTGCGTGTTTGACCAACGCTACCTAGATACAAGGCCTGTGTGCTACCTGCCAAGAGTAGTCATAACACAAGAAAACTATTTGTCTTAAGTAGCGTTGTGCCGATTCCAATATCGGTTAGATATCTTGAAACACGTCCACTGATCGTGTAGTAGTGTTCCATTTTGATTTATTCTTTAACCTAAAGTGTTATCTATCTGTGTGTTAATTGTTTTATTCTTTTTATTAATGATAAGTGCCCCATATTTATGTATGTTTGCTCCATTTATACATGTTTCCACCCGTGTGATTGAACTTGTGTGTTCATCTGAATGTGAATGTGTGCTCTTAATATTGACTGACTGCCGCGCAATGGCTTTACAGTCGCCGCCTCCCGCTTTAGGCCTCATTTTGCTATAGTTAAGAACGCTTGGCTTCGTTTGTCGTCTGCAATGGCGTCTGCTGGCTGGCCAGAAACAAGCTTACTTGGCAAGGTGGCGAGGTGGCGAGGTGGCCGTGTTCTTAGAGTCGTACCATCTTGGACGAAAGAGGTGACAGGAGACCTCTCTGGGAGCGGTTGTAGATGGAGCTGTCTTGGCCAGATAGCTAGGGTTGGTAAACACCAGTCTCTGAACGCACTCTACGTCACTTTTAGCGTGCTTACATCCGGTGTATGGCGGGAGAGGTTTTCCGAGGCCTTAGAGCTTCAGTCTTCACTCTTCATTCTGGCTCCGACGACTGTGGAAGTAAGTACTCCGCCGAATCATGCTGAGGGGAAGGCATTCTGTTAGGACTTTATTTGTGATCAGGTAGCCTTGGTTTTCAGTGGTAGTTTTTTTGAGTAATTCTTTCGCTATGCGAGGCGAAGTCTTTCTTAATTTACAGAATACGAGTAAATTCAGTGTAAATTTATTATTTGCATTTTCATTCCAGTGATGATTGAGTGTCCAGTTCTGCTGAAATTAGAATACACGTGTGTGGCATTCAGCGTTTATTTAAACTTAATTTGTTTAAATTACCTTGCTGTTTTAAGTAACTTTTCACATTGCACCTGTATTCACGAATTAGCTAAATATATCTCAGATTTTTTTTGATTCCGTCTTTCCTGTGTTGTATGACCTATTGCACCACGTGCTTTCGTAACGGTCGCTACTTCGGCCTTCAGCCATGCTTTATTAATACTAGCTTTCTTCGACTCGAATTCTCGCGTGTGCTTTACTCGTTTATTCTAAATTAATTTCTGGTTGTAAATGCTATGAAATTCGGCGTGGTTGCACACCACGTGGTACTTAAGAATAGTGAGTCGCTGCCTCCCCGAACATGAGTGTTCGCTTTGTGCACAGTATATTTAAAAATTTGTGATCAAGACACCTGCCATCTCGTCAAGACACCACCGACGCTTCGTTTCGCGCTGCTTTCAAGTGTTGCTGGAGAGAAATGTACCGCCATGCATTATGCGGGTGTCTGTGAATGAATGAATGTGCTTTTAGCTACCCATTGTGTGTTTGCAAATATCCTCCCACGTTACCTCCATATTCATAAAGAGCAGAAACAATTTTAATATGGGCAGTACTTTTATGATTTAATTCACTTTTGTACAAGTTGTGTGCTTAATTTGGTCTCCCCAGATTTATTTGATTGTTATTTTACTGAATAGATTATGATTTTAAAGTATCAAACCTCTGCTTTATGATTTCATGCTCCCTGCCCCATGTTTAATTATCTATTCATTTATTTTTAACACTGATTTTGTGTTTGTTAAAACGTTGGCTGCTCCCTTAAGGAGTGAGGAATAGATAAATTTCTGTTGCGCATATTCTGTGGCGACTCATAACGTAATTTAGTGTAGCAGTGAGCGTTTTAATTGACATTCGCAGATCTCAACTGCCAGAGATTTTGCTTATTTTTAATAACAGGCTACTTTTAATTTTAGTAATTGTTCGTAAATATCTTATAGCAAAACAAATTTGTTTGTGAATCACATAAATAACATTAAGAACATTCTGAAACACAGTCTACATCTACATCTACATCGATACTCTGCAAATCACATTCAAGTGTCTGGCAGAGGGTTCAGTAACCACTTTCATAATTTTTCTCTACCGTTCAAAATGTTCAAATGTTTGTTAAGCTTATGGGACTTAACTACGGGGTCATCAGTCCCTAAACTTACAAACTACTTATGAACTACCTTATACTAAAGACGGCACAAATATCCATGCCCGAGGGGGGATTCGAACCCCCGACCGTAGTGACCGTGAAGACCGTGACTGAAGCGCCTCACTCTCCTCGGCCACCGCGGCCGGCTCTACCGTTCCATTCTCTAATAGCGCGCGGGAAGAAAGAACACCTAAATCGTTCCGTTTTCGATCTGATTTCTATTATTTTATTGGGATGGTCATGTCTCCCTGAGTAGGTGGGTGCTAGCAAAATATTTTCACATTCAGAACTAAAAGTCGGTGATTGAAACTTCGCAAACAGATCACGCCGCAATGAATGTCTTTCTTTTAATGATTTCCACCCCAATTCTTGCAACATTTCCGTGACGCTTTCCCCCCCGTAACGTGATAAAACAAAACGAGCTGCCCTTCTCTGAACCTTCTCAATGTCTGCCGTCAGTCCCACCTGGTGAGGGTCCCACAAGGGGCAACAGTACTCCAGGAGAGGACGCACAAGTGTGATGTAGGCAGTCTCTTTGGAAGAGCTGGTGCATCTTCGAAGCGTTCTGCCGATGAAACGTAACCTTTGCTTCGCCTTCCCCACAATATTTTCTATGTGTTCTCTCCAGTCAAAGTTGTTCGTAATTGTAACTCATAGGTATTTGGTAGAATCTACGACCTTAAGGTTTGACTGATTTATCGCGTAATTAAAGTTCAGCGGATTTCTTTTAGTGGTCATGTGTATTACTTCACACTTTTCTTTATTTAGTATTAATTGCCAATTTTCGCACCATGCAGAAATTTTGTCTAAATCGCTTTGCAGTTGCTTTTGATCCTCAATTGACTTCACTAACCGATAAACGACAGCATCATCCGCGAACAGTCTAAGGGAGCTTTTCAGATTGTCTCCTAAATCGTTTATAAACAAGAGGAAGAGTAGGGGACCTATAACGCTTCCCTGTGCAACGCTAGATATCACTTCTGTTTTACTCGATGAGTTGCCGTCAATTACAACGAACTGTGTTCTTTCTGATAGGAAATCGTGAATCCAATCGCACAATTGGAGATATATTCCATAAGCACGCAATTTGATTAGAAGCCGCTTGTGGGGTTTCGAACAGCAAGTTTCGAGCGGCAGCTGTTATTATAATCAGCGTCACGTAGGAAGGCGTCCCAGTTTTCAGCCGTTCTGCGCATCCCTCTCCATTACGGCACTGGCAGCCAATAATCTTCATTCTCTAGGCGTGTGGCTAGCCGCGAGTTACACAATGTGTCTCCCGGATGTCGACGGTTGGCGCTCGACTGTAGCTCCTCCCCTCCACACTTCACCTATTTGCGGAAGCGCCTTACTACATGACGCCAACTATAGTTGATTGTTAGCTGGCAGCTGATGTGGTATCTGCATAGTTAGATTCTTAGGATGGAAAAACGAATTACGTGCGGTAATTAAACATTTTCATTTGAAGGGTTGGAATCGATTTGAGGTCCCTTGTCGATGGCACTTAACACTTCATGTGAATAAAGGGCAAGCTGTGTTTCGCAAGAGTGATACTTTCTGAATCCGTGTTGACTACTGGTTAATAGGTCGTTCTCTTAGAGGTAGAAGAAAGTGTGAAAAATATACACATTCCCAGATGCAGCACAACGCTACATAAGACAAATAGTTTGCTTGTGTTAGCAACCAGCACACGGGCCTTGTATCGAGGTGGCGTTGGTTTGAGAAGGAGCGGCAGAGCATGGGACTAGCAGGTGGGAGTGTACCTTTGACGGTGGAGCGCATGGTGACGGGCGGCGGGAAGTCAGAGTGCGAGCAGGAGTGCTTCTCCGGAGTGACCCCGGGGGGCCCCAGCAGCCACGGCCGGCTGCTCGTGCGGTGCTTCGGCACCCACTTGTCCTCCGCCTCCATCTCTGCAACAGACAGCCATCCGTCACGTGTCTAACACCACGCACTGAGTAGCACTGTAGTTGTACCCGCAAATGGTGGCGGGTCGCGCACGTCTAAACAGCATCTTTACCGGGTTCAAGCGACAGTTGACGTACGCATATACAGGGTGTTACAAAAAGGTACGGCCAAACTTTCAGGAAACATTCCTCACACACAAAGAAAGAAAACATGTTAAGTGGACATGTGTCCGGAAACGCTTAATTTCCATGTTAGAGTTCATTTTAGTATTTCTCTTTAAATGTAAATTGAAATAATTGGTGTAGACAATTGTCAGAATACCCAATTGTGTTTCGTTAGTCTTTCCTGATGACAACATCCTCCTGAGTAGTCCCCGCCCGGAGATCAGAATGGGGGACTATTTTACTTCCGGAATATTTTACCCGAGAGGATGCCATTATCATATTTCCATACAGTAGAGCTGCATGTCCTCGGGAAAAGTAACGGCTGTAGTTTCCCCTTGCTTTCAGCCGTTCGCAGTAGCTGTGGGGCAAAGCCACATTAGCTAATGTTACAAGGCCAGCTCAGTCAATCATCCAGACTGTTACCCCTGTAACTACTGAAAAGGCTGCTCCCCTCTTCAGGAACCACACGATTGTCTGGCCTCTCCACAGACGCCCCTCCGCTGTGGTTGCACCTACGGTACGGCAATCTGCACCATTGAGGCACGCAAGCCACCCCACCTCGGCAATGTTGACTGGAATACACTCTTTCAAATTCTGAAGTCAGCAGGGGTAAAATACAGGGAAAGGAGAGTTATTTACAACTTGTACAAAAGCCTGACCGCAGTTATTAGACTCGAAGGGCATGAAAGGGAAGCGTCAGTTGGGAAGGGAGTAAGACAGGGTTGTAGCCTTTCTCCGATGTTATTCAATTTGTACATCAAGCAGGAGGTGAAGGAAAGCAAGGAAAAATTTGGAATAGGGATTAAAGTTCAGGGGGAAGAAATAAAAACATTGCGTTTTGCTGATGACATTGTAATTCTATCAGAGACAGCAAAGGACCTGGAAGAGCAGTTAAATGGAATGGACAGTGTGTTGAAGAGAGCGTATAAAATGAACATTAACAAGAGCAAAACAAAAATAATGGAATGCGGTCTTAGAAAATCAGGCGATGCTTAAGGAACTAGATTAGGTAACGAAACAATGAAGGTGGTAGATGAGTTTTGTTACTTGGGTAGTAAAATAACATGCGATGGTCGTAGTACAGAGGATATAAAATGAAGAATGGCAATGGGAAGGAAAGCATTTTTGAAAAAGAGAAATTTGCTAACATCGAATATTAATTTAAGTGTAAGGAAGTCTTTTCTGAAGGAATTTGTGTGGAGTGTTGCCTTGTACGGGAGTGAAACCTGGACTATAAGCAGTGCGGACAGGAAGAGAATAGAGGCTTTTGAAATGTGGTGCTACAGAAGAATGCTGAAGATTAGGTGGGTAGATCACATAACTAATGAAGAGGTACTGAACAGAATTGGTGAGAAAAGGAATTTTTGGCATACCCTGACTAAAAGAAGGGATCGCTTGATAGGACACATTCTTAGACATCGGGGAATCGTAAATTTAGCATTGGAGAGAAGTCTGTGGGAGACCAAGAGACGCGTATAGTAAGCAGATTCAAATGGATGTGGGTTGTCGTTCTTATGAGGAGATGAAAAGGCTTGCTCAGGATAGAGTAGGGTGGAGAGCTGCATCAAACCAGTTCTGGACTGAAGACCATAACAATAGTATGTACTGTACTTCCTCGATTCACGTCATCAACACAGATTTTCTGTGAACGTTTGGGCAGGAATTGTTGGTGATGTTTTGATTGGGCCTCATGTTCTTCCACCTACGCTCACTGGAGCACGATTTCATACGGGGTACTCTACCTGTGCTGCTCGAACATGTGCCTTTTCAAGTACGACACAACATGTGGTTCATGCAAGATGGAGCTCCTGCACATTTCAGTCGACGTGTTCGTACGCTTCTCAACAACAGATTCGCTGACCGATGGATTGGTAGAAGCGGACCAATTCCATGGCCTCCATGCTCTCCTCATCTCAACCCTCTTGAATTTCATTTATGGGAGCATTTGAAAACTCTTGTCTACGCAACCCCGAGACCAAATGTAGAGACTCTTCGTGCTCGTATTGTGATACAATACACCATTCTCCAGAGCTGCATTAGCGCTTCAGGGATTCCATACGACGGAGGGTGGATGCATGTATCCTCGCTAACTCAGGACATTTTGAACATTTCCTGTAACAAAGTGTTTGAAGTCACGTTGTTGCTGTGTGTTTCCATTCCATGATTAATGTGATTTGAAGAGAAGTAATAAAATGAGCTTTAACATGGAAATTAAGCGTTTCCGGACACATGTCCACATAACATATTTTCTTTCTTTGTATGTGAGGAATGTTTCCTGAAAGTTTGGCCGTACCTTTTTGTAACACCCTGTATACGTACTTTGCGCTTGATGAAACCTTATAGATCGCAAATAATAGCAATCGCTTTCGTAGACAGAATTTGTTACATGCCACCACCATCAGCGATAACAACTGGCAACGAATTGATTAATCCTAGAACGGACGGGCTGAGTCTGTGAGACCCAGGTGGATTATATATATATATATATGCATGCAAGAGTACACTACTTACGAGCGAGCCATTTATGGTAGCTTTCAGTTAACGTTGCTAGAGGCCGCTACTTGTTTTATTATTCCTCTATGTTCGCTAGTTGATTGTTGGCGCGAGAAAAAACGTGTTGTAGGTCTGACAGACCCAGCCCGTCCGCTTACGTTATATTTTATGTGCTTGTGTACATTTATTGTTATACTGACCGTGAACAATGAAAGTACCAGAAAATGGCTTGGTAGCGTCCACTACGCCAGGAAGAAATTGTCACTTTCCAATAACAGTTTTTCAATGACGATTCAGATATAGATCCTGACTTTCTTCACGATACAGAGTGATGATCATTTGGACAGTGACGAGAACGTCGCTATGGCTATGAGAAACGTGAGTACACTCACTAACATTTATCCAAATTCAGTATCAACTAGTATGGTTATTTCTGGTCCATCTTCCAGTGAATCAACAGCTTGGCATTTGGCAGCAAAATGTTCCCAACCAAAATGTCCGTACCAGGGCTCACAATATAATTAGGCATTTGCCTGGTGTCAGTAGGGAAGGCAGAAATGCCAACACAATTCCTGACTCCTGGACTCCGTTCATTGACAATTTGCTCGATTTGATGATAGAGAGTACAAATACTTACATAGATAATATAAAACACTTTATAAAAGTGATCCAAATACTGCAAGAAACTTGAAAAAAGAGGAGTTCAAGGCATTTTTGGGTCTTTTGTATATTTTTGGCGTTCTTCATGATAGAAAAATGAATATGGAAGAATTTTGGGACACCTGTGGCACTGGGACAGAAATATTCCCTCCAAGTATGTCACTGAGGAGATTTCGTTTTCTTTTGAGATGTGTTAGACAACATTCACACAGGAGAGGAACGTAAAAAAAGTGGTAAGTTAGCCGCTGTACGTAATGTTATAGAGGGTTTTACAAAAATCTGTATAAAGTTTTATACGACAAGTGAATACCTTACAGTGGACGAAATGCTGATCATTTTCGGGGCCTTTTTCTTTTAGGATGTACATCCCACCAAAAACCGGAAAGTACGGGATCAAAATATTTATTTTGGCGGATGCCAAAACATATTAGGTAAAAATTTGGAAGTATACGTGGGATAACAACCTGCAGGTGTCTTCCAAGTGAGTACTGCAACTGACGATGTTATGCTCAGACTTATTAACTCAGTGAAGGGAACAGGAAGGAATATTACTCTCGACAACTGGTTTACAAGCTACAGTATTGCTATAAAACGTCTCACAGAGGGTAAGCTTACATTAGTTGGAACACTGCGCAAAAATAAAACAGAAATTGCCTCACAAAAAATGACAAGTACTTTCATCCATCTTCGGATTTAGCGACAATTTGACATAGTGTCATATGTGCCACAGAAAAATAATTGTGTAATTTTGCTGTCATCTATGCATACAAATAATAAAATTGACGAAGAAACAGTAATTTGAAAAAGCCCGAAATCATTACGTTTTATAACTCAACGAAGAGTGGAGTGGATGTGGTTGATGCCATGTGTTCAGAATCTTACATAGATTTGCCTGGAAGGCAAACAAGACGCTGGCCATTGTGTATATTTTCTGCCATTATGAACATAGCTGGCATAAATGCATATGTAGTGTACAAAGCAAACACTGGACAAGAAGTGTATCTCTGAAGAAACTGCTAGGGCAAGTCCTGAGACTCAGGCGAGAACCCCATGCAGCTCAGGACGTGCGCTAGCCGCGCGTGTCGCGTATTTCAAGCGTCAACTTCGCGTCGCAATATCTCGGGATGTAATGGGAATATTGCGATGCAATCAACGCCATTGTTTGAGATTTGTCATGCTATGGATTGCTGAAGAAAAAATATGGTGTCCATTAAAAAAAATAAGTTTGTGTTAAAAACACATCTGCTTTCGTTTTAGAATGTTTCCAAATATGGGCCCCAGCCGTACTTTGATACCGGCGAAAGTCGTTTTTCCAATAGCTGTTACTGTTACAGAGATATTTTGGGTGGACAAGATAGCTGGGACACCCTGTATATACGAGGCGCGTCTAGAAAGTAAGTTCCGTTTGGTAATAAAATGAAATTGTACACAGATACAGAAGAAATTTTCATTGCACAAAATTCTACAACTCTTGAACTACTTTTCCTCATAATTGCCGAAATTTTGCAGGCATTTGTCATAGCGTGGCACCAGGTTTTGTATACCTTCTTCATAGAAATCTGCCGCCTGTCTTCAACCAGTTGGAAACAGTTTCTTTTCTGGATCCATAGCGAGAGCACTAATTGTAAACCTGGATCTTGTCATCAATCACGTGAACCAGTTCTTCTGTAACCAAAGGTGGACGCTCATTTCGTTCTTCATCGTGCACATCACTACGCCCGCCATCGAACTGTCGGACCCATCTTGTCACCTTCGAATCACTCATCGCATTTGATCCGTAAACATCGCAAATTTGCCGATAAATTTCACTTGGTTTCACTTTCCTCGCATTCAGAAACCGAATCATCTGATTTCACAGGTGGCGGGATTTTCAATCAACGCCGACATTACACAGAAAAGTGGTTACTTCGTAATAAAACATTAACTGTTAGAGCAATCTCCCCAATTCTCCACCAGCTGAGATAGAATTAACAGTCTCCCAGTTAAGCCCTGGATATAGGGATCTTTTATGTATTGATTGCCGGCAATTGCGTCTTACCATTGGTCAGTTGCACATCAAGTGGTACTCCGAAGCCATTCCTAGGCCAAAATACGCGTTTTGTACAATGCTGAAATGTACTAATTCATACCTCTATACGAAAGTTGTCCATAAAACATCGATTTCTATTAGCTACATTTACATCTACATAAATACTTTGCAAGACACATTGAAGTGCATGGCACAGGATTCATCGAACCGCTTTTATGATATTTCTCTACGGTTCCATTCTCTAATAGCTCACGGGAAAAAGGAACACTCAAATCTTTCAGTTTTCGATCTGATTTTTCTTTTTAATTCTGATGGTCATGTCTCCCTATGTAGGTGGGTACTAACAAGACATGTTCGCATTTGGAAGAGGGAGTTGGTGAATTAAAATTCGCAAATGGATCTCGTCGCAACGAATAACGCCTTTCTTTTAATGATTTCCATCCTAACTCGTGCATTATTTCCGTGACACCCCCCCTCCCCAATATCGCAATAATACAAGAAACGCTGCCCTTCTCTGACCTTTCTCGGAATCGTCCGTCAGTTCCAGTTCCAGTTGTAGCAATACTCAAAAATAGGACGCACAAATGTGGTGTAGGCAGTTTTTTAGTAGGACTGTTGCACCTTCTAGTTGTTCTACCAATGAAACACTGTCTTTGGTTCGCCTTCCCTACTATATTTTCTATGTGTTCTTTCCAACTGATGTTGTTCGTAATTGCTACTCCTAGGTTTTTAGTTGAATTTACTGCCTGTAGTTTTGACTGATTTATCGTCTAAAGGAAGTTTAACGGATTTCTTTAAGTGGTCATATTCATTTATCAATTTTTGCATCATGCTGATATTTTATCTCAGTCATTTTGCAGTTACTTTTGATCTTCTGGTGACTTTACTAACCGATAAATTGGAGCAACATCCGCGAGGTCTAAGAGAGCTACTCATATTGTGTCCTAAATCGCTTATAAAAATAAGAAACAGTAGGGACCATATAACACTTCCTTGGGGAACACCAGATATCACTTCTGTTCTACTCGAGGACTTTCCATCAGTTACAACGTACTGTGTCCTTTCTGACCGTAAATTACGAGTCCAATCGCACAACTGTGGCGATATTCCATAACCACGCAATATCATTAAAAGACGTTTATTGTGAGGTACAGTATCAAAAGCCTTCCGGAAATCTAGAAACAAGGAATCTATTTGACATCCCTTGTCCACAGTGAAAGTTGTTAATAATAAAAATATTGTAATGATTGTTATCGATAAAAAATCTATCATGATTGGTATTGTAATTAAAATAGTGCTGTTTAGTATTGTACACGCAGCTTGTCAATAAAAATTGCTTGACTGTACTTTAGTGACTTCTGAAACAATTGTGTCGTGTATAGTTGTGTGTGTATGGGTAGATGTAAATGAATCTGAACTTTAATTCAAACTTCCTAATCTGACTGAATACTTTATCAAATTAGTTAAGCACGACTTTGAACAAAAACCAAATATGTAATAAACACCAATTCTGTCCCTGTAACTTTATTCATAGAATGGGCAATGTGACCTACAGTAGAACATAATCTGTTCCATTAAAGATTGCAACTGTTTGAACAATAGGACATCAGCTTGCTGCAGAAGTGACTGATTGGCAAATAGATCCGAGTTCGACAATTACTCCTGTATTATCTCCCTCCAGGGTTTACACTGATTTTATGGCCTACCTGTGTGCAAGGAAACATGTGCAACTGGCCTCAGAATGACTGCCAAAAATGTTACTGCTGCAAGGTCAAAAACTAACTGCAGAATTCGCAGGTGTGCAATGCGAATCCGCTAACTACACAAATATTAATTTTGTCCATCTCTGTAGTATTTAAAACAAATAATTTATTGGGTTTCGGGATGAATGACTAAAACGAAACAGACCTGAGGTTGAAGTTTAAACTTGAGCACTTTATATTTTTTTCATAGAAAGAGAATATGAACTTAAACAATATTGCACAAAAATGGTGATTACAACTTGGGAATGTCTTATACAAATCTTTCTAGGAACTCATTTACTTCTACTGTTATTTTCAACAAAAGAAAAACCAGCTAGTACTTTATACAATGTAAATAAATAAATCGAAATTGTCTACATCACACTTTCTCCTTTTTTTATCAGACTAATTGCTCGAGATAATTATCGGCGAATGCGTTCAGTACAATCATTTCCCCAGCGGTGGACTTGCACAGGCTAATATAGGGTGACCAGAATTCCAAAATAAAAATACAGGACACATTTGGGTACCGATGGGTGTGACAATGATTGTGGTCTTCGCCTGTAGCATTAAAGCATGCATGTACACACGAAATGATGCGCACACACAGTATAGTGAACAAAGCCAGTGTTTCTCTCCCCTGCCCCTGTCATTCACCAAGCTGAAGAGTTGTATTCAGTAATTCTCGCATTTACATGTGCTTTTCTCGAAATCAATTGTTTTAGAAAACTGTTACCATAAGAGGAATAGTATTTGATTTGTTGTGTGTTGTCCTTAGGTTAGTTTAAGGTGGGTTGTCCAAGACGCGGCCATTATAAAAAAAGAAAAGATTTAAAATTCAAACAGTTTGCATCAAATTTCAAAGTAATTATGAACTATGCCGTTATTAAAGCAACACACTATAAAATTTCCGACTTTATCTGCCACTGGACTTTGAATTAAATAAATTGGGAAACATGAATATTTGAGAGGACCTGTTGACTCACCGTAAACGCCGGTTTGGAGCGAGTGTACGTCCTATACATGTAAACATACCTGTCCACGCTCGCACCTGACCTGGAGAAGTTTTCGGTTTAATTTTTCCCTGCCGCACCAGATTCCGAATACAAGAGAGCTATTTTGGCGAAGATAGATTTACATTGATTGTAACAACAGACATAAGAATAAAAAACGATTGAAATGCTGCAGCTATACCATAGCTCTTAATACACAATCATCCCATAAAGAGACGACCGCACACATACGTATTACTGACAAATACCGCAACATTTCCTCGCAGCTGACACAAGCGATGTTTTTACAGTACGAGCTGTCGTTATAACTTTTATACGCAGATAGATATACAGACAGTACGATGAGCGCAAATTTGCGATGTAGCTCGTACAGAAACGAAACATAGTTTTTTTTTAGAAGTTCGATAAGAAGAAGAACGTAATTTATACAAGATGAACCAATGTGCAATAAGTCAAACCCCACTCCATGCAGCAATGTATAGAGCAACATCTATTTAAAAGAACGCTTTGCTTAGCTGTAGAATAAAACAACACAGAATTACACCTCCCTAACAGATACTTTACCGAGGGAGTTACTGCTCTCTGGTAACAAGCAACCTGTCTTCTGGTATCTTCTCCTAAACCCTGTAAGACCGAAACTTTCTACTCCAGAAGCCAGACACAGAATACAAATCGTTCTTTATTATTCTTGTTATGTGTAACTTTAATTTTCTCCGCTGTAATTTTTTAACTCATAGTTTTAGATCCACATCGGCGTCTCCTATTACCGTTCCAGCCAGAAGTTCGAAAGGTGGAACTCCATTACGTATCTTCGTTTCCTCCTGCATTCCAACTCCTTTATAGCTCTGCACCTTCAGGCAATGCTTCTAGACGAGAACAAGCGGGTATTTTAACTTTGCCCATTATTTCCTGCATAGCAATATGCGTCCCTATATCTGTACGTTACAAACTCCTGTGGTCGGATAAGCCTCCAGGTCACATCCTCGAAACGCAAAGCATGCTCCTGGATAGCTAAACTACTCAAGTTTTAAGCTAACTAGACAGTCACGCCGACTGACAACTACGCCATCTGCACATAGTGGTCACATCTGCATCGCTACCCTAGCACATCTCCAGTCAGACCCAAAGTTTCATGTTATCGACACACTAGTGACGCGATGCTCCCTGTCACCATCACTCAGCACTCAACGGCATTTCACACTGACGCTTGTTGCTGGCCCAGCAGTAATTTGTGGAAGAGTTGCATTTCTGTGACGTTGAACGACCCTTCAGTCGTCCTTGTTCCCCTTCTTACAGGATCTTTTCCGGCCTCAGCGACGTCGGAGATTTTACAGGATTCCCGTCAACGGAGAAAGATATCGAAAAAATTTAAGAAGTGAATTGAGAATATCATCTTAAGAACATATGGTAAAAAAATCGGACTGACGTGTTTCATGACCCACTTTAGATTTGTAGTTGTATAAGTTTTTGTAAACATTTTGGACCAAAATGATAACAAATTTTAGGAAAAAAAATTAAGTAGTAGCGGGTTTCGAACCACCGACAATTCGCGTCACAGTCCAGCACCTTGCCCACTACGCTCCGGCTATAATTCAAAACACGACTTCTTTTATCTCATACTATTGTTGGCCATTGTTAACTGATGTTAATACGGCATTTGTAGACATTAGATTGTCATTTATCGTATGAAGAACGCTGTGTTTTTGTTAATTCTTCAGTGTGTCGTTGCTATGAAATGCAACTTGTAAGTTACAATAACTTAAGAAAATCATCAAATACACGAGGAATGTCACCTGACCTCTCCGAACGGCTGGTTTTCGTTAATTCAATGGAGGGTGTCAAATCTCCATTATTTTTGCAAATATGTCTCAAACGATACGAGATATGAAAAAAAAACATAAGGGAGATAAGTTGTAGAGAATTTTCTCCTCTACCAATTAGGTTATTCAATTTTCGTGTCAGATGAACGGTTCGTTTGCAATTACAATTATATTACAAACGGCTTTTTTGTTTTTGTTTTACTACCGTATTTTATGTCCGAAAAATTTGAAAAGGGGAGGTTCTGGTCTCTGGCGGCCTACAATCATGTCTGTAAAATTTGGTGTTGATCGGTTGAACGGTTCGTCTTAAAAACAGGTTACACGTTACGGACGGACAGACAGACATACATCCCAAAATTGCCATTATTTTTGCAAATATCTTTGAAACGATACGAG
The DNA here is from genome assembly GCA_026315105.1 of Locusta migratoria. Classification (NCBI taxonomy): domain Eukaryota; kingdom Metazoa; phylum Arthropoda; class Insecta; order Orthoptera; family Acrididae; genus Locusta; species Locusta migratoria. The sequence goes on along the minus strand of CM048749.1, from coordinate 105,409,820 downwards.
ATATGAAAAAAAAAAAATAAATAAATAAATAAATAAAAAAAAAAAAAATAAAAAAAAAAATAAAAAACAATAAGAGGGCAAAGTTGTAGAGAATTTTCTCCTCTACAAATTCGGTTATTCAATTTTCGTGTCAGATGAATAGTTAAGCCGTTATTTTCATTTAAATTTCGAGCTGTCAAAAGACGATCGCAAAGGCCTACTTTTAGTGTTACTACCGTAACCTAAAGTAGGCCGTATTTAGGCGTTTTGCAATGATTAGAAAGTATCGTAGTGACCATTCCAGTTTCGGCAGCAGAAAACGTAGTACGCGATTTTTATCACAGTAATATACGTTTCTTGCTCTTCTTCTGTATTGGGACAGAAGCAGCAATAAGTAAAGGAAACGAGAGATTTTTGTTTCTAATCCACATATCGATGTAAACAATAGCGGAATGCGAGTTCAAAGTAGCACTATCTAAGGCCCTATGCCGGGCACTTGTAAAATATTTCACTAAACTTGAACAAAGCAACTCTGTTCGTATAAGCTACGTGTTGTGTAGAGCATACACACGGAATGAAAATGGCGGATGCGCCAGCCTGTGTTTTTAGGAGCTCTAAGATGATCCATTGCAGTCGCAGGCATCTATCGCTCCTTGGACAACCCACCTATAAACAAGGCAGTCCTGATCCGGCGCGATCGCCAGGTGAGTGGCTAGGCCGCTATGAGGCAGTGGGCTGTGCCCTAGCAGCCGACCAATCAGCGCCGGCTCAGGACTGCGTTTCTTACGTCGCATGACGTGTGCGCCGCGGCCTGCCTCGCTCGTTGGCCTCGGTTGTTGCGCGCCGCGAACCTGTGGACCGCAGCCTCCTGTACGCAGTTTTCTACGAGAGTCACCGCGACTCTGGCTGTCGGTATTGTGTTTGCTAGTTCGCAATGGAAGAAAAACTAATTGAAGCCATACGAGTGCTGATCCTCTGTACCACTTCTTCATGTCTGTGTACCAGATGACGGAAAATGCCACCATCAACTTCGTTTCTGGTCAGAAACGACATTTTCCATGTGTTATAGAATTGGAGGCCTCATTGCTGATCATTTCCGAGAGAATTCCACAGCCCATCACAGATCAGTGGCTCTCATATCAGGAGTTGTCACCATACAGTCACCAAACCTCTTGTCCATCCCACACCACTTCATTAACTCCACCCCCTCATCACATTCCAACAGTCCATCCCAAATCCCACAGAAGAATTGTGAGTTGCAACAAAGCACTTCAGCTACAGCTTCAAATCGACATGAGTTGCTTACATTGATTAATAATTTCTCTGAAAACTGAATTTCTGTTAGTAAAAACTTCGATATTTACGTTTGATGTACAGAGACAATTTTTGTTCGTTAATAGACAACATTTTGGCTGCCAGAATATTATTATGTTTATTCATTATTTTTCTATAAACGTTGAATTGTTACTCTTTGCCAATGGTAATCGTAATATTATTGTTGTTATGGTCTTCAGACCGGAGACTGGTTTGATGCAGCTCTCCACGCTACTCTATCCTGAGCAAGCATTTTCATCTCCTCATAAGAACGGCAACCCACATCCACTTGAATCTGCTTACTGTCTGCGTCTCTTGGTCTCCCTCTGCGATTTTTACCCCACACACTTCCCTCCAATGCTAAATTTACGATTCCTCGATGTCTAAGAATGTGTCCTACCAAGCGATCCCTTCTTTTAGTCAGGGTGTGCCAAAGATTCCTTTTCTCACCAATTCTATTCAGTACCTCTTCATTAGTTACGCGATCTACCCACCTAATCTTCAGCATTCTTCTGTAGCACCGCATTTCAAAAGCCTCTATTCTCTTCCTGTCTGACTGCTTATCGTCCATGTTTCACTCCCGTACGAGGCAACACTCCACACAAATGCCTTCAGAAAAGACTTCCTTACACTTAAATTAATATTCGATGTTAGCAAATTTCTCTTTTTCAAAAATGATTTCCTTCTCATTGCCATTCTGCATTTTATATCCTCTGTACTTCGACCATCGCATGTTATTTTACTACCCAAGTAACAAAACTCATCTACCACCTTCACTGTTTCGTTACCTAACATAATTCCTTCAGCATCGCCTGATTTTCTAAGACCGCATTCCATTATTTTTGTTTTGCTCTTGTTAATGTTCATTCAGTATAGGCAATATAGGTGACGAACTTCTTATCTTAAAAACCCAGGTACTTTCTCCTCAGTTCCAATCGGTCTTGACGCGTTGCATCCCTCACTCTCAATTTGATTCTTGATAAGACCATGCACTTCTTGGAATTGATCACGGTTTAATCTAAGATACTTCGTGAATGTTTCATCGTCAAATTTCTTGGTTAAGGTGAATATCCCATGACTGTCTTCTTTTCATGTATGCACATTTTCTGTTTCATCAAAAGATGTTCCGAGCAAAAACTCAAAATAGGAATCGATTGTATTAACACAGCAGAAGTACTCTCCGCCTTTGCCAGGTGCACGTGAGCCGCATCCCCCCCCCCCCCCCCGCCTCTCGCCACTTTCAAGCAGCGCAGCTAGAGTTCCGCTGCAAACTGCGGCGTGGAACTGCGTTACAACTTGCGGCGATTGTCGCCGTGACAAAAGCCCCGTGAGAAACTGGACGTGAGCCACCCTGCGTCACGTCACGGACCTGCGTCTCATCTTGCAGCCTGCCGAAAAGCGAGCGCGACCGCTACCCGCTGACGCATAAAATCCAGTTTTACCCGCTTTTGCATTCCGGAAATGTCAGAATTAGCTGAAATTCGTCGGGTTGGCAACATTGCGGCCAAGGAGCAACCAAAATCGACAACACCAATCATCGATAGTGCGAGACAGTCCCAAAGGATATGAAAAACGAAAAGCAATTAACTATCTATCCCTAGAGGAAATACAAGTTTCCAATAATCGTTCGCGATAGTGAGGTGTAAGTTGAAAATTTTCGAAATCTTCAATAGAAGATAACTTATTCGGGTAGTAAAACCTATCAATTTAATAGACTATTTAGCGTGTATGAACTGCAGAAAAGATTTGAATAAACTAATGAGGCGAGTTTCGTTAAACCTGTCTTAAGACTGAAGACAACAACAACAGGACTGGAATACACCAAAGACAAAACTAGTTATTGGGCATATTGCGGCTTTGTACGAAAGAAAGTATTCTCAGCGTTTCATTTCAAAGACTGTAACAGTTCAAATCAAATGTTTGTAGAGTCTATGGGACTTAACTACGGGGTCATCAGTCCCTAAACTTACAAACTACTTATGAACTACTTACAACTAAGGACGACACAAATATCCATGCCCGAGGGGATATTCGAACCCCCGACCGCAGTAACCGTGCAGGCCGTGACTGGAGCGCCTCAGTCCCCTCGGCCACCGCGGCCGGCGACTGTAACAATGTCACAGTTCCCTTACAGTACAAGATTAATACAGTACCCATTTTATAATGCATGTCACAATGAACTTACAAGAGGCAACTACCGATACAAGGAAACGGCTAATACAACAACATATACTGTCACAACACTCCCCCTGACTTACGTTTTTTTTTTTCTATGGATGACCGGTTTCGACGTTCACAGACGTCATCTTCTGATCTACATTTTACAATGTCATATCTTATAAGGTTTTACCTATATCATTTCATTACATTTGTCATGGAGTAGTTGTATACAAACTATGATGATGAAGTTGAACATATCATTGGATCTACAGAATACATGTCCACCCTGGTTGCACAAGAGTGACTCTTGTGCAATCAGGGTGGACATGTATACTGTAGATCCAATGATATGTTCAACTTCACCATCAATGTTTGTATACAACTAGGCCTACTCAAAATCAAATGTTTGTAGAGCTTATGGTACTTAACTACTGGGTCATCAGTCTCTAAACTTACAAACTACTTATGAACTAGATTATACTAAAGACGGCACAAACATCCATGCCCGAGGGGGTATTCGAACCTCCGACGGAGAACGGCCTCGTGCATCAGTAGCATAGCGCCACAATGCGCTCGGCCGTTCCGCCGCGGCTACAACTACTCCATGACAAATGTAATGAAAGGATATGGGGAAAACCTTATAAGATATGACATTGTAAAATACAGATCAGAAGATGACGTCTGTGAACGTCTAAACCGGCATCCATAAATATAACGCGATCTTGGCTGGAAACTTGTATAGATTGATTTAAATCGCCCCAAAGAGCAATGAGTTCCACACATAAAAAATTGATTTTAACATACTTTTTACATTAGGGAACGTATGTAGTGCCATAAACGTAAGTAATAAATTAAAAATAGTTATACATTTGTCTTTCTTAGATTTTCTCAGATCCCTGACAAGGTATGAAACGTTATATTTCAGAACAGTTCATTTACAATTATTTAGTAACAAGTTTTTACTAAAAATTCGTTATTAAAAGTAATAAATAGCTAGGAAACATCAGAGAACCCACCCTTTGGCAGAAAGATGCCGCTTTTCTACTCAGGAACATTAAGGTTTCTTCACTACAATTACAGTGAAATCGGTGCGGGTGGAACGTAGGAAATGTATATAGAATACAATAAGTACAGTATTTAACGTACCAAATCAGCTAACACAGCTGCAGCTGAAGGAAAAACGTCGGAGACGCGGCAATGAAACGGCAAAAGCAATCAAACTATTACCCAACAAAGAAGAAACCAATTCCACAATTGTTGCTACAGCTGAACTTTAAGCAACAAAAATTTTCAAAACTTTGTTTTTTAAAACTAAAAAAATTACACTCAATACGCGTTTACGAAAGATGACTGAAGTGTAAAAATGCGTGAATAATCAGACTCCATACCGAATTGATATGCTTAAAAAAACTTGTCTTTGTAAGACCGCAAAAAAATTTATGTTTCTCTTATGTTTCTATTTCACCTACTTTTAGCAGAAAAAGCTGCAAATATACACAAATTCGTAAGTATTTTTTCATGACGAAGTGCATCTACATACCACTGAATCAGAGAAATTCGTATGACTTTACATTAATTTCCCTATTATGTACGTCTCTTAAAATTTTACTAATGCTTATAACAAAAGTTATAGTAAATATTTCGTTAATTACGAGGGAAAAATGAATATAAACTAACAATACTCCTTCGGCGGCTTGCTCATGGTTAGGAGTGCTAGTGTCGTTGCAACTGTCAGTTTGGGTAAAATTTTACGACGCTTCTCGCCGGGCTCCAGTGCTTATGTTGGCAACAGATAACAATGAAGTGTAGAATTGCGTTAATATTTTTCACGAGCTACAGAGTAAATGTTATTTCTGCTCGTTTCACTCGCAGCAAATTTTATACTGTACCTGCTCTATGGTCGACCGGTTCTTGTACGTACCCTTGTCCGTTCAGAAAAAAATAATTTTCGTTTTAATTGCAGTTGTCACGAAAAAACATTTATTGGTCATCTGAGTTGTCATCATTACCATTGGTGCCAACATAACCACTGCAGCCCGTCGTACAATTTAACCGTCAGTTTGTAACAACTTTCACAGTAGTGTGTGTGTGGCGACTGTGGCTGTGCCTACAATTTATCTTTCTTCTTTGGAAGGCAAAGAACTCTTAAATGATCGCACATACTACTGTTTTCAGCTCGATGGCAATCCCATTTTACGGATACTGTAAAAGAATACAGAAAGGAATGTACTTACCGCAGAAAGGTTAGAAGACAGGGATCTCAGCAGGTTGACGGTAAACGTGTTGAGGCTGTCGTCCTGGTAACGACACTCCAGCTGTCGTTATCGACCCCTCTTGAAACACTTCCGGGTCGCTATACGTAACGGACTGCAGCAAAGTCACTAGGTCGTGCGATTTTTCTTGCAAATCACAGGAGAGTGGGTAATTGTGAAGGACGCTTGCATGGGAGCCCGTTTCGATAAATCTCGAAGACGCTACCACACTTCGATATTTGTGCATTTCGATATGTTCCAAGATAGCGCGAATTATTTACAATTCAAACTGTGTTGCCAACATGTTTCAGATTATTAAAAATAAATAAATAGAAAGAAAACCTCACGGGATGCAGACAGATCTATCTTTTACTGCAGTCACAGGATTGCCCAGTTTCAGTTTATTTTTTTAAAGAATCTCACGGGATGCAGACAGATCTATCTTTTACTGAAGTCATAGAATTTCCAATACAAGAATTTTAACACGGGGTATGTTGAGATTAAGCACCTAGAAGTGACATTTACATAATTACAATTTAACTCTCCTGCCATCTTGGAACATATCGAAATGCACCACATATCGAAGTGTGATCGCGGGTTCGAGATTTATCGAAACGGGCACCCGTGCAAGCGTCCTTCACAATTACCGGAGAGTGAGCAATCAATACATCTATCACTGATAGCTCGATACTCCCACGTAATCTAATGAACGACATGCGGCTTATGTCAATATGGCTACCTGTCTAGAATTCGTCTGTCATGTATAGTTAGCGCGATTGCTTTGTTTCGTTTTATTTTGATGTGAGAGTAAGATCGTTGAATTAAGTCACAGAACACTAACTATACAGAAAAGTGAAATTACAGCACAGTCTAACATACACGAAAATGTGTGCAAGGATAAGGTTAGAATCTCTGGAGATGCCCAACGCTGAAAAAGTGAAGCCAGCAAAATGCGCATTCCGGCATTTGTTTGTGCCCAAAACATTGGTCTTACTATGTGGTGAAGTACTTCTAGTCATTGAAATGTATGTCATATCTGAGTAAATACTCCGATATGACTACCAATTTAGTGCTCTACGTAAAGAAGGCAACATTCACACAGGATTGTAAGTGAGAAGTCCTTGTTTCGTGCACAAAAACATGCCCCCCGTGGATTCAACCAATGCCTGTTCACAGCATAGATAACGCCACCTCCATAGATTGCATGTATATAACTGGACTGGCAATGCAGTATGGTATCATTGATGTCGCTGAAGTCTCGCCATATTTCTACACTGTAAATGCGCAAGCAGTCGGGTGTGTTATTACAGAAAACAGTCGTAAAAGTACGGATGAACTGATGTAATTACGTTGTCTTTACAGTTTTGACATATAGGAAATTCGTTTGTTATACATGGCTTTAATTTTTTCAGCTGGAGTAAGCTTTGACACATGCAGTAATGAGTTGCATTGATTTCCGGTTCTTATTAATATGTTATCAACTTCATTCAACTTTGGATTTTATTTCAGTAGTATGGTTCTATGGTTCTAATGCGGTCTGCCTTGACACATACACTAAAGAGTCGCGTTGCCTTTTCTCTCTCTCTCTCTCTCTCTCTCTCTTTTTTTTTTTTTTTTTTTTTTTTTTTTTTTTTTTTTTTTTTAATCAATCTGTTACCAGTTCGATGAACTTCGGCTTTTCTTTTAATAGTATGACCTTATAAATGTGCTTTTGGTCTTGAATAACACATATCTTTATTCTGAGTGTTTATCAGGTAACTACACTCTGTTTTAACTGTTTGTAACGGTAAAATTTTACCTAGCATCCCGGTGGCCTCGCATGATTATGTTGGAAACATCAACAAAACGGTATTTTTTCCAAGATCTTAATATTCTTAGATATCCACACAGAGTGACTTGATTACTATCTCGTACAGACGACGAAGTTAATAAATAATGGTGTTCCTGCTCTATGGTTGACAGGTTTTTGAATGTACCCCTCGTTCACGTACTTTTACATGACCCCCTGTGATCGGTGGAAGTCGTCTGAGTTCGTCTGTCTGGAAACTGTTTATGCTGTCTGCCAACCTTACCTACGTAACAGCATTGTGCACCGTAGTCATCGTCAATGTATTGCAGTGTTGTCAACCATAGGGACGTGTCCCTACGTGTAGGGACTTTTGACTTTTTTTTTCCAAACTTTACGGACGGATTTGCAAACCGTTGGGACTTTTCTCTTGGCCGATGCAGAATGAAATAATCTTTTTTTTCTTCAAAATAGTAACAATTTATTGTACAATAATGTTAATAAAGGGGAAATCACCCAATACGTAAATACGTAAGTAGATGTTCATTCTTTTTTTTATAAGTCAGTTTGGTCCGTAGGCACTTTCATGGTAAACATAGGGATTTTTGACATGTCATGTAGGAACATGGTTGGAAACGAGTTGGCAACACTGATGTATTGTTGATTCCAGTGGCGCAGCCAGGATTTGGTTCTGGGGGGTGGTCATAATTTTTTTAAAAAACAAAAAGCCTACTGAATTTATTAATGATAAAGGGTTCTGATCATTCGCTATCAGAAATATAAGAAGCTCGCCGATGTTACAACAGTTCAATTAACGTGAGACTCTATGTGTAAAAATTGAACTGAAATAGCAGTATTGTTGTTTATAGTTTTTGTTGGCTTTTATAAGATTGCATTCGGTGGCGCCTCTGACCTGTAAGCAACGGGTCGCCGCGTATGAACAATCGACTCGGTACTTCGGCATAGCAGTAACAACAACGTCAGCTCAAAGCTGGTCGCGGCGGCATTAAAACCGCTCACAGTAACAGCTAGAGCTGTAGCAAACAGTATGTATTCGGTACCGAGCAACAAATACTTTGGCTGATGCGAAATACTGAATCGTTACTCATGAATACATTTCGTTACTCGTATCAATACAAACTTGCTCGTGTTACTGTATCGATACGAATTAAAGAAAAAAAAGTTTGTAAATCTATCGGACCAAACTGCGTGGTCATCAGTCCATAGCTTACAAACTACTTAAACCTAGGTAAACTAACCTAACACACACACCCATGCCCCAGGGACGACTCGAACCTCCACGGCGAGCATTCGCGCGCTCCGCAGCGACACGCTTTTTTATTTTATTTTATTTTATTTTATTTATTTTTTTGTAGTTTTTTTTTTTGTAGTTCTCTTTGTTGCGAAAGCTGATCGTTTTTGATAGATCTTGTTCGATGTGTTGTTGGCTCAGCTTTTTTATTACAGACAGCGTTGAGCCCTCTGACCGGGCGCGCTGAGCCACGGCGCCCGGCGATCGCTCGGCTACTCCACCGCGGCGATACGAATATACTCAAGCATACATTTTGTTATTCGCATCTACCGTTCGATACGAACACTGTAACGAAAACGAATACGGAGAATAAATATATACTGTTATACTATTAATGATGAGATAAGTAATTTATATAGACATCTGTAACGAACTTTAAGTGTGTATTGCGTAGATTTTAGATGGTTATTATTGTTTTTAAACATTCTGGATTCTGTTTCTTGGCCCGTGTTTACAGGTTAATCCTCGATGACATGGCTTCCGCTTTTAACGCAAACATACGTTTTGTTGTATTTTTTACCTGTAAAGGTTTAGATTTAATGGATAATCAGTGGCGGACTAAGACTGTCGGAGGCCCGGGGCGGCGGCAAAACCACATGAAGTCCCCCCGTCGCCTAGGAAATACATATGTTACTATAAAAACCCACCCCCATGAACCACAGACATTGCCGAGGTGGGGTGGCTTGCGTGCCTCAACGATGCAGATAGCCGTACCGTAGGTGCAACCACAGCGGAGGGGTATCTGTGGAGAGGCCAGACAAACGTGTGGTTCCTGAAGAGGGGCAGCAGCCTTTTCAGTAGTTACAGGGGCAACAGTCTGGATGATTGACTGAGCTGGCCTTGTAACATCAGCTAATGTGGCTTTGCCATAGAGCTACTGCGAACGGCTGAAAGCAAGGGGAAACTACAGCCGTTACTTTTCCCGAGGACATGCAGCTCTACTGTATGAACATATGATGATGGCATCCTCTCGGGTAAAATATTCCGGAGGTGAAATAGTCCCCCATTCGGATCTCCGGGCGGGGACTACTCAGGAGGATGTTGTCATCAGGAAAGACAATACTGGCATTCTACGGATTGGAGCGTGGAATGTTAGATCCCTTAATCGGGTAGGAAGTGCAAGATGGCTAAGCAGGAGTGGCTAGAAGCCAAATGCAAATCCGTAGAAGAATGTATAAGAAGGGGAAAAGTAGATACCGCCTACAGGAAAATAAAAGAGATATTTGGGGACAAGAAAATCAATTCTACGAATATCAAGAACTCAGATGGGAAACCAGTTCTCAGCAAAGAAGGGAAAGCTGAAACGTGGAAAGAGTACATAGAGAAGCTCTACAAAGGAAATGAACTTGGAGACGATGTTGTAGGAAGGGAAGAAGAAGTAGATCAAGATGAAATAGGAGATACAATACTGAGAGATGAATTTGACAGAGCCTTGAAAGACCTAGGTCGGAACAAGGCCCCAGGAGTAGATGACATACCCTCAGAGCTATTAAAGTCTCTGGGAGAGCCAGCCATGACAAGACTATTTGAACTGGTGTGTAGGATGTATGAGACAGGCGAAATACCCTCAGACTTTAAGAAAAATATAATAATCCCCATTCCAAAGAAATCAGGCGCAGACAGGTGTGAAAATTACAGAACCATCAGTTTGATAAGTCATGGTTGCAAAATTTTAACACGCATTATCTACAGGAGAATGGAAAAGCTGGTAGAAGCTGACCTCAGGGAAGATCAGTTTGGATTCAGGAGGAACATAGGAGCCCGGGAGGCAATACTCACTTTACGTCTTATCTTAGAAGATAGATTAAGGAAAGGCAAACCTACATTTTTAGCTATTGTAGATTTGGAGAAAGCATTTGACAATGTTGACTGGAATACACTCTTTCAAATTCTGAAGTCAGCAGGGGTAAAATATAGGGAAAGGAGAGTTATTTACAACTTGTACAAAAGCCAGGCCGCAGTTATTAGACTCGAAGGGCATGAAAGGGAAGCATCAGTTGGGAAGGGAGTAAGACAGGGTTGTAGCCTTTCTCCGACGTTATTCAATTTGTACATCGAGCAGGCGGTGAAGGAAAGCAAGGAAAAATTTGTAATAGGGATTAAAGTTCAGGGGGAAGAAATAAAAACATTGCGTTTTGCTGATGACATTGTAATTCTGTCAGAGATAGCAAAGGACCTGGAAGAGCAGTTGAATGGAATGGACAGTGTGTTGAAAGGAGCGTATAAAATGAACATTAACAAGAGCAAAACAAAAATAATGGAATGCGGTCTTAGAAAATCAGGCGATGCTGAAGGAATTAGATTAGGTAACGAAACAATGAAGGTGGTAGATGAGTTTTGTTACTTGGGTAGTAAAACAACATGCGATGGTCACAGTACAGAGGATATAAATGCAGAATGGCAATGGGAAGAAAAGCATTTTTGAAAAAGAGAAATTTGCTAACATCGATTATTAATTTAAGTGTAAGGAAGTCTTTTCTGAAGGCATTTGTGTGGAGTGTTGCCTTGTACGGGAGTGAAACATGGACGATAAGCGGTGCGGACAGGAAGAGAATAGAGGCTTTTGAAATGTGGTGTTACAGAAGAATGCTGAAGATTAGGTGGGTAGATCGCATAACTAATGAAGAGGTACTGAACAGAATTGGTGAGAAAAGGAATTTTTGGCATACCCTGACTAAAAGAAGGGATCGCTTGGTAGGGCACATTCTTAGACATCGGAGAATCGTAAATTTAGCATAGGAGGGAAGTGTGTGGGGTAAAAACCGCAGAGGGAGACCAAGAGACGCGTATAGTAAGCAGATTCAAATGGATGTGGGTTGTCGTTCTTACGAGGAGATGAAAAGACTTGCTCAGGATAGGGTAGGGTGGAGAGCTGCATCAAACCAGTCTCCCGACTGAAGACCATAACAACAACATTAACAGTTATATCTCTGTATTCAATAAAATTGTACACAGGCTATATTAAAATTTCAATGCAATTCCTCTATAGTATCACCACCTAAAAAACTTACGACTGAGTCGAAAAAGTACGTTGCTCTGAGCAGGAGACAAGTAGACATTCTCAAATTCCCGACTTGGCTTCATTTGACAGCTGGGGTCCCTATTCGGTCGTCTGCGCATGCGGGGATCACTTCCGTACGCGTGAGAATAGGACCAATCCTATTCCGTCTAGTAGCGATCGTGTACGTGCCACCGAGCGAGGTGGCGCAGTGGTAACGCACTGGACTCGCATTCGAAAGGATGGTGGTTCAAATCCACCTCCGAACGTCCCGGTTTAGGTTTTCTGTGATTTCCCTAAGTCACTCCAGGCAAATGCCGGGATGGTTCCTTTGAAAGAGCACGGCCGATTTCCTTCCCCATCCTTACCCAAACACTCCGAGCGTAAGCTCCGTCTCTAATGACCACGCTGTCGACGGGACGTTAAACTCCAAGATTCCTTCCTTCCTGTACGTGCATCTTGTGCAAGTGGACGCGTCTACACTGTACGCAGACGGCGTGACCGATGCATCATGGGTAATCTCGTAAGCTCCCACTTCCCGTGTAGAAAGGGCTTAAAAGGAATAGCTTTCGAGATTTTTAGGCCCCAGATCGAAAAGGGCGGTAAAAAAGAAAAAAAGGGCAGGGACGGTCCGCCCCCCCTCCCCTAGTCCGCCACTGTGGATAATTATATGTTTTTCATCTTGTTTACTATAAAAAATATATAGTAAAAAGTACTCAAAAGTTATTATCTACACATTTTCTTTCTTGACGGTATTATCTTAATTGTTAATGTCACATAATAGGGTACAACAGTCCCGCTGCTCGCAAATGTAGTGCTACTACTATGATCGGTCACACTGGCATTCGTCAAATAATATTCCGATTGATTCTGACATTCCAAGCATCTACGTAAAATGTAGGAGCAATACTTGAAATGGAGGTCACGGGTTGGTTTCGCTAATTTTGATCAATTTGTATGACAATTGCGTTTTAATCTCGAAGGAAATTGACTGTACATATGCTTTCCTCAGCAGAATTATTGCTTAAAAAAGCAGACATACAGTGGCTACAGTATGGAAAATTTAAATTCTAAAGTAAAGTTAACAGTAACAGTTAAAATTTGTTCACGGTTTCAAAGACAGTGTAGAGGCCGTATTTCTGGGTGGCACTGGTAACGGGAGTAACGAGTAACGATACGTCCGTAAGGAGTACTGTTTCTTTTAGTAACGGATACATACGGGTACCCGTCGTTTCGTTACTCTCACAGCTCTAGTAACAGCAGCATACGTTCTCAGTGGCCGCATCACGTTGGCAAGCCATTGTCAGGTTCACTTGTGCTTGTGCTTGTAACGTTGTGATTTATTACTTGTGTACTATTTCACATTTCCGGTGCCGACCTGTTTCAAAATAAATAAATAAAAACAATAAAATGTAATGAAAGTAAAAAAATCTTAGGAGGTGCCGGGTGGGGGGGGGGGGTTTCAGCCCCATTAACCACCCCCCACCTCCCTGTGGCTGCGCCCCTGGTTGTTTCGTACATGGTATTGATTGTAGTATTCCACCTTGTTATTTGCTAAAATAATTCCACATACCCCGACGACTCATTTTGGAGAAAGGAAGGCTGTCGTTCAAAGTAGTGTAAGGAATGAATCAATTGGTGCGACAATAAAAGTGGCAGGAAGCGTTGTAATATCCGTTTAATAAGTCGCTTAAAATATTCATATTTCGTAGATGTAAGTTCCAGTTTTACTCAAACATTAAAGTGATTCTTAATTTCGTGTTTCTTCTGTGACGCTTTAACCTATTCTACATCTACATGGAATACTCTGCAAATCACATGTAAGTGCCTCGCAGAGGGTTCATCGAACCACCATTATACTATTTATCTCCCATTCCATTCTGGAATAGCGCGCGGGAAGAAAGAACACCTGAATCTCCCAGTTCGAGCTCTGATTTCTCATATTTTATTCTGATGGTCATTTATACCTATGTAAGTGGGAGTCAACAATATATTTTGCATTTGGAGGAGAATGTTGGCGATTGGAGTTTCGTAAGTAGGCCACGCCGCAGCGGTAAGCGCCGTTGTAATGATTCCCATCCCATATCCTATATCATTTCCTTAACGCTGTCTCCCCTGTATCGTGACAATACGAAACGAGCTGCCCTTCTCTGGACTCTTTCGATAAGGATCCCACACTGGGCAGCGAAACTCCAAAACTGGACAGACAAGCGTAGTGTATGCAGTTCCTTTTGTAGTCCTGTTGCACCTTTTAAGGGTGCTACCAATAAAACGCAGTCTCTGGTTCAGCGGTTCACCTTTCCCACGACATTATCTACGTGTTCTTTCCAGTTTAAGTCTGAAGTAATCGTAATTCCTAGGTCTTTTGTCGAGTTTACAGCTTTCACTTTCGATTGATTTATCTTGTAAACAAAGTTTAACGGATTTCTTTTCGTACTCATGTGGACGACTTCACACTTCTCATTATTTAGAGTCAATTGCCAATTTTTACGCCATAGTGATATCTTATTCAGATCGTTCTGCAGTTGGTTTTGATCTTCAGATGATTTTACTAGACGATAAATGACGGCGTCATCTGCAAAAAACCTAAGAGAGCTAATTAGATTTTCAACTAAATAGTTTATGTAAATAAGGAACAGCAGAGGACCAATAACACTACCCTGTGGAACGCCCGATATCACTTTTGTTTTAGTCGATGCCGTACCATCCATTACTACGAACTGTGTCCTCTCTGACAGGAAATCCCCTATCCAATCGCAAATTTGGGGCGATATACATAACCACGCAATTTGATTAAAAGCCATTTGTGAGGTACGGTGTCAAAAGCTTTCTGGAAAGCAAGAAATACGGAATCGATTTGCGAACCCTTGTCGATAGCGCCCATCACTTCGTGTGAATAAAGAGTGTTTCGCATGAACGATATTACACGTTGGCTTTCTTTTAAAACCTGCAAGCTATAGGCCAGGCTGTTCCAACGGACTACTCCCAGTGTTTCTAACTCGCTTCCAACCATGTCCCCACATGACGTGTCAAAAATCCCTACATACACCATCATTTCTAAATTGACAGTTGCGACAAGACTAGCGCCCCAGCGGCCGGCAAGCTGCCGAAGGAGTGATGTTTACTTATAATTATTGTTGTACGTAATTAAAGGATTAATTTTTGCTTTACAAGCATTAGTGAAATATCAAGACATTTACATAATATGAAAATCAATATAAAAACAATAGAATTTCATTGAGTTAGTGATATAAAGAACAAATACTTACGAAAATGTGTGTATTTTAAGCTTATTCTCCTAAAACTAAGAATATGAACATAAGAGAAACATAAATTTCTTCTCTGGTCTGTTCTTACTATGACAGACAGCTTTTTGACGTGTATCAATCCGGTATGAAGTCTAATGATTCGCACATTTTACACCTATTCGTCTTTCTTATACGCGCATATTTTTGAGTGTAATTATTTTAGCATGATAAACCAATGTTTTTAAGATCCTTACCGTTTACAGTTCAGCTGTAGCAACAATGTGGAATGGGTTTTTCTTTGCTGGAAAACAGTTTGATTGCTTTTGACGTTTCTGCCACGTTTGCGACCTTTATTCTTCAGCAACAGGTGTGTTGGCTGATTTGGTACTTACATACCAAAATTATTGCATTCTATATACGTTTCCTACGTTCCATCCTCACCGATTTTAATGGAATTGCAGTGAAGAAACCTTAACGTTCCTGAGTGAAAAAGCGATGCCTTTCTGCCAAAGAGTAGGTCTTCTGATGTTTCCTAGCCATTTTTATTTTTAATAGAAAATTAAATTATTCATTAGAAACTTGTTGGTTACAAGATAGTTGTAAATAAAGTGTCTTCTAATGCACCCCGTTTCGTACCTCGTCAGGGATGTTAGGAAACTAAAGAAAGACAAATGTGGAGATATTTTTAAATTGTGGCCTATTTTTATGGTACTACATACGTGCCCTAACGTAAAAATTTGGTAGAACTGTTGAGAATCCAATTCCAAATGCTATATATCCATCGAGCTGCCAGATCGATATATCGAAGAATGGACGGACGCCCGAAGTACAAAACATTTGTGTCCTGACATGTCGTCGTTACAGTACGCTCTGTAAAGATAGTGCATGTTTTGTGACGGGTAGATTTTGTCAATAAGGTGAGTTATTTGTAAATGATCTTTATACTGAAGTAAGTAGTCCATTTCACTTGTCTATCCATTCTTGTTTTTATTTATTTTTTATTATTAATTGTTCCACCGAAAGTTACAGTTAATTTACTGAACGGACAAGGGTACATCGAGTATCTGTCAACCGTAGAGCACAAACAGCATTAATCATTTACTTCATGATCAGCACGAAAAAATAATCCCGTCACTGTATACGATTCTTTTTGCAACGCCTGAACACTCGACACTACTCCACGACACCAGTGGCGTATCCGGAGGCCGGCCGCGGTGGCTGAGGAGACTGAGGCGCTTCAGTCACGGTCTGCACGGCCACTACGGTCGGGGGTTCGAATCCCCCCTCGGGCATGGATATTTGTGCCGTCCTTAGTTGTAGGTAGTTCATAAGTAGTTTGTAAGTTTAGGGACTGATGACCCCGTAGTTAAGTCCCTTAAGCTTTACAAACATTTGAACATTTGAACTGGGGGTAAAATTTTACATGTCGGCGGCCTCGCGTGATTATGTTGACAACATCAACAACACGATAGAAAATCTTTGCCCATTTGTTCGAACCACATAGAATGACCATGGAGAAAACAAATAATGCTGTTCCTGCTTTATGGTTGACAGGTTCTTTTATGCACCCTCGTCCGCTCAGTAAAAATAATTGCCCTAAATGTTCAAATGTTTGTATAGTCTATGGGACTTAACTACGGGGTCAGCAGTCCCTAAACTTACAAACTACTTATGAACTATGATAATAGCGATGATAATGACGAAGAACTCATTGCTAGCGGTAGTGTTACTGTAAGTGTGGGAAGAGGCGATGGAAGCAATGTCAGTAAATACTAACAGTCTACCGAGAAGAAGGTTAAAGTCGCAACTATCATCACGGCTTTTGATATCAATACGCTAGAGAACATGTAGGACGATTATTACATAAGTTACAGTTAAGATATCTGCATTACGTATGGCGTCTACAATTACATCTACAGTGCTATCTTGAGTATGATTGCATAAAAACGACACCACCAGCAAATTGAGGTGTAAGTAGAGATACTATAACCAAACGTTCATACAGATTTGTTTGTTCGAGCGCAAGTACTTTCCTTTTCAGTGGCAGACTAAGGGGGGCGGGGGGCGGACTACCCCGGGCCTCCGGTCTTGAGGGGCCTCCAAATACCTCTAAAGCATCGGTTTTATTTGTTTTTTTATAACTTTTTATTTCATTAATTTTTTTTTTTTTTTTTTTTTTTTTTTTTTTTTTTTTTTTTTTTGGTCGCGCGATTGGCATCTCGTTTTGCTGGGGCCTCCAACACTAGAAAGCTATTTTTTTTTTAGATTGTCCTGTGCCTCTCGTCCTGGGGGGCCTCCAATTCTTTTTTAAAGTAATACGTAGTGGACGGCTGGGGGGGGGGGGGGGCGTTCCACCGCCGTCCCGGGCCTCCAACAGCCTTTGTCCGCCACTGTGTGGAGCCAGCCTGTCAGCAATAGGCACAGCATTACAGCAGTGCTCCGACCATGCATGGCAGCCACTGGCGGGTACATTTATATTTTATAATTATGAGTTTAACGTCGCTGGGAATAATATGAAATACAAGGAATAGTGCGTAAGTAGCGGGACTTCAACATTTTGCGCGTGCGTTCCTTTTTCCTGTTGCCCACATAGGCGAGATATTTCAGGATTATTTAAGGCTCCTCTACCAGCTCAACTTCACATAATTTGGTGCAAACGGTATAATTTTACTAACGGCAACGGAAGCGTAGTGCTTGCTTTACACGTATTCGGAGCGGAGGCCCGGGGCGATCCGCCCTCTCCCCCGCTTCCCCCCCCCCCCCCTCTGCTAACGGCGTGTCAAGCTGTGAATGTGCTAACAATGTCGCATCGGCTTTGCTTGTTTTAGTTCCTTCAAACGCTGCGCACATATCTTCTGTGCAGTGTATGAGGTATCTGTTGTTTTTCTCCAGATCCACTAACGCCTCTGTTAAGGTTTCCTGCAAATCTGCCACGTGAGTTGTCTTCGAAAAATCTTCAGCAATCCTAATTAACCGCGCAATTCTTTGACCGTAGTGGGTAATGGAATTAGGAGTATTGCCTGCACCTTCTCGGATAGAGGAAGAGAACCCGTGGCGGAAATCTTATGTGCCAAGGACGTTACCTCTGATTGACCAATAACATATTTATCTACGTTTAGTACAACACCATAATGTTCCAACCTATCAAACACTTCCTTGGTGCTGTTCATGGTCTGTTGGGAACACCAGTCCAAATAGGCAAAACAGAATGGAAGTCCTCTTAGAACCGAATCTGTGAATCGTTGCCAAGTTTGTGCAGTGTTGCATAGTCCAAAAAGCATGAATACAAATTCGTATTGGTCGAAAGGTATAATGATTGCAGTCTTCGGTTTGTCTTTCTTGGCAACAGGGATATGAGAACAAGCTTTAACACAGTCAACCACTGTAAACACTTTAGCATCGCATAAAGCCTGATAGTAGTCCCTCAAGAAAGGACTGCGGTACCTGTGAGGCACAGTAAGTGCACGTGGTCGGCGCATGGCCACCATACTCTACTATTCTTTGCTACTAGATGTAATGCGGATGACCGTGAACTCTTGGATGGTCGCAATACGCTTTCGTGCAACATAGTGTTGAATTCAGCTTTCGCTATGGCCAAGCAGTCTGGAAATAGGTGTCTCGGTCGACTCGCTGCGAGTCGAATCTTCGCTGTTGACTATCCCATGGCGCTTCATCATGTCTGGACGCGGAAAGGGACGCAAGAGAATGCCGAAGAGTGGTCTTCTAGCGGCTATTATGCAGCACCTAGTTGGCGATGTGACGGATATAGCTGACGGCGGTAGGAAGAAGAAGAAGGCGAGGAAGAAGAAGCAGCGGCCTACGCAGTGCTTTCACTGCCAGAAGATGGGGCACATCGCCGCGCAGTGTCGTGTTCAAAATGTTCAAATGTTTGTCAAGCTCATGGGACTTAACTACGGGGTCATCAGTCCCTAAACTTACAAACTACTTACAAACTAGGACGGCACAAATATCCGTGCCCGAGGGGGGATTCGAACCCCCGACCGTAGTGGCCGTAGTGGCTGGCTGGAGCGCCTCAGTCCCCTCGGCCACCGCGGCCGGCCCAGTGTCGTGTCGTGCATGCGTTGAACACAACGTCACGACACCCGCGACTGCGACAAGGCGAGCTGTGCGACCCCATCGTGCATCGACTGCGGTGGCGTTCGTGTCTCTAAAAGCCTAATTAGCCGGAGGTGCGGCAACGAGGATAGTGGGTGACGCCAAGGAAGAGAAGAAGAAGTCAGGTGCGAAACACAACAGGCGCCTGCCGCCCCGCCCCCTTTCTCAAGAAAGGGACACAGGCTGCGAAGACGCGACGCAGCTTTGCACACTGAAACGCCGACGGCCGTTGACACAGTAGCCGCTCTGCAGAGCGCCCTGGCGGCGGAAATGGAGGCCACGAAGAAGGAGTTAGCAGCACTGCACGATCAGATCCAGCTCCTGAAGGAGGAGCTGGGTCCGGTGGGGAACCAGGCGGCGCCACCTACTCCTATCCTGTGTGACGCGGCTACACAGACGGACGTCATCGTGGAACCTGTGGGAGTGCAGGAAACCACGGAGGAACAAGAAGATGCCGCTGTGACTGCTTTTGTGGCCACTGCAGAAATTCAGGAGGCTGTGGAAGAAACCAAGGAAGAAGAGGCGATGCCTGCAGCAATGCAACAGGCTTTACAAATAATCGATCTACCCCAGGAGCCGAGGACGACGCCAGCGGTCGCACAAGGGGCGGTCTGCGAAGACGCAATACGCAGCAAGTGATCCTCAGGACACACTTTAGGAGTGAGGAGATAGAACTACTGCTCACTGTTAATAGACAAGACATATCTGGCAGACTGCTACTCCAAGTACTCCCCTGCGGAGTGGGACGTCTTTATCGCCCAACTAGGAGCCCAGAAGAAAGTTGCTGAGTGGGATGCACACATCGCCCTGCTTACAGCAGCTAAGAAGTAGAAGAGGTGTCAAGAAGCACAAATAGATCGCCTGGAACCCTCTAGCAGCTCCAAAAGAGCCGGACGCTGTTATCGAGACGAAGTAGCTAGACCAGCGAAATTCTAACCTACTCCATCGTCATCTTCACCACACTCATCCTCCGCTAGACCAGTACTACAAGTTCCAGTAACCCAATGCGCACTGTACCCATAAATTTCCTTAACCATTCCAAGATATTCCCACCCGTCCTATTTGGAGTAAATGTCTAAAGACAAAGTCTCCACCTGTGTCATCCTCAAAGAGACGATAATCTATAGATCCGATCGTGACTGTAAATACTTTAGCTTCGCATAAAGCCTGATAGTAGTCCCTCAGAAAAGGAATAGGATATCTGTGAGTCACAGCAAGTGCACAGTGGTCGCTACACGGCCCCCATGCTCCGCTATTCTTTGGTACTAGATGTAATGCGGAGGACCATGCACTCTTGGATGGTCGAAATATGCCTTCGCACAACATTATTGAATTCAGCTTTCGCTATGGCCAAGCGGTCCGGAGCTAGGCGTCTCGGTCGACGTGCCACTGGGGGACCGTCGGACGTTAGAATGTGGTGCACAGTGTCGTGCGGTATAAATCTGCGAGCTCCGGGTAGCCTAGTCAATCTAGAGTAGTTTCGTAAAAGTTCATCGTGTTCACCTCCATTAGCCTGGATCAGTTTGGCTCTGTGTGTTGGTATCTTGGTGGAAGCCTGTAACCACTAAGCTGCGTGAACCTGTCCACCAAGCGTGCATTTCTAATGTCCGGCAGCAACTTGAAGTACGCCAGGAGATCGGCTCCAATGATTGTTTCGGTGACGTCGGCTACTGTGAAATCCCACATATATGATCGGCGGAGTCCAAGGTTCAGCTCCATCCGTTCTGTGCCGTAGGTGGCAATGGATAAGTTGTTGGCCACTGTCAAATGGAAAGAAGTGGGTGGCCAGTAACGATGCAGGGTAGTCTGAGGTAGTATGCTTAGCTACGACCCTGCATCAATTAAAAACTTCATATCGGAGCCTCTGTCTGAGATGAACAAGTGCTTGAAGGTCACACGACAGTCGACTGTGCATACTGTTGACTTTATGTATGAATGTGGCGAGATATATTTCTTCACTGATACCAGCACATCTGTGTTTTGTTCTGTGTATATGTGGTGGTGGCAAAGGACCTCCTTCTTGATCGATGTCTGTATTTGTCTCTTCTATTGTTGCCACCGTCGCGAGCCAACAGCGTGCTGACCTACATACACAGCTGCTCCACTTTTACTGCGAGCGTATCATTAAGTCTCTGTGGTGCGGATGCCATGGCGAATACATATGTTGTCTGGTGCAACTGTGGTGCTGACCAGAGCCGGTGATACAGCTTCTTGAATTCTATCTGCAAGCTGGGCTAAGTCATCCAGTGGCAGTTCCGTTTGTGAAGCGATAATAGCCTTAATTTGCGGAGGCAGTCGGCTACTCCACAGCGTCCTTAGCTGATTGTCTGGAATGGTGACGGTGTCCACTTTGACTCAAACGTTTTTCAGATACTTAGGCCTAATAGTTCTCGATCACCCATCTATTCTTGCGTCAGTACCTGGCGTCAGTGGCGGACTAAGGCTGTTGGAGCCCCGGTGCGGCAGCATTACAAAATGAGGCCCCACTGTAGTAACTTTTGGGATTTGGAGGCCCCCAGGACGAGAGGCACAAACCATCTAGAACAATAGCTTTTGGGATTTGGAGGCCAAGGGCGCTCCAATAAAAAAATAAACAAATAAAGCAGTCGTGTATCCATCCTCTCCCTCAAATGTGCTAACAAGGGCTACAGAGTAGTGAATGTACATGCCCCAACCAACCAGGACAACAATTGCAATCCAGACAAAACAGACAAATTCTGGGAAGACTTAGAAGATATTCTCCTTAAAATTCCAGAGACACACACTATCAACTTCTTGGTGACTTCAGTACCCAATTGGGAAGAGAGAAAAAATACTGAAATATGGTGGACAACTTTCCAGCACATATGAGACCCAACCACAATGGGAGATTGGTGGATCTGTGAAGGACTTTTGGGTTGGTTACGAAGTCTACAGCTTTCAAACACCTGCCAAGGAAGCAGAAGACTTGAGTTTCACCTAACACCAACTTGGGTGAATTTCAATTAGGTAATGTGGCCATTTCAAGAATGTCTCAAAAGGAAATACAAAATGTGAGGGTATTAAGAAGTGCCAATCTGGACTCAGACCACTACCTCTCGAAGATCAAAATGAGACTCCAGCCTAGAAACACTAGAATATACAGAACCCCCAAGATGGTAAGATTTGACATAGAGCGATTAAGAATAGAGAAGAAGTAAGCCAAAGACTAAACAGTACAGTTTTCAACAGCTGGGACCAACTGAAGTAGGCTCTTGTGAAGACAGTCAATGAACTCGCCCCCCTTACTAGAAGAAGAAAGCATCAGTGGTGGAATGGAGACTGTGACAATGCAATAGCTCAAAGACAGACACTCTGGGAGAAGTGGAATTGTAAGAAAATGAAGAAAAACTGGGAGAACTTTATGGAACAAAGAAAGCTTACAGCTAGGATAATTCGAGTAACTAAACGTACCAACACTCAAAACCAACTAACCCAAATCGAAGAGAACTTTGCTAAGAATAGCTCCAGAAATTTCTACAGAACATTCAAGCAGACACTTACAAATACAGTCCGCCAAGACTCCACTTCAGAGACTCGCAGGACACACTGCTTTTTAACGACAAGGACAACTGCTACCTCTTAGCTCAATACTTTAAAAACCAACTCAACTGTGACCATCCAGGGATGACGTTGACTACAAACAAACCTCACCAAACCCCAACTCACTGCCTCTGTCATTGGAAGCAGTTGGACACATCATTCAACTTCTAAAGAATAATAAGGAAGCTGGAGAGGACTCTATCATTGCTGAACTCTGAAAATGTGCTGGAAGCAATGCTGTGGGCAAGCTCCCCGAGATCATCCACAACATCTGGGAAGCAGAGAAATTACTTTCAGATTGGAACATGGCTCTGATCCATCCACTTCACAAAAATGGAGATTCTACTGATCTTAACAACTACCGTGGAATTTCTCTTGTTCCAGTAACAGAAATATCCCCCCCCCCAAGGCGTTACTAACAATGGTAGAAGATCAACTGGATAATCAACTTGGAGGCTTCAGGAAGACCCGATCCTGTGCTGAACAGATCCTCAACCTTAAAACTGTATGGGTATACTCCAAGATGAGAAATCGTAAAGTGGTCGTTACCTTTGTTGATTTCAAGAACGCCTATGACTCCGTTGACAGAGAAACGCCTAACAGAATACTCCAGGAACTAGGACTAGACAACAAAACCCACAGACTCGTTCTAGAAACCTTGACTGACACCCACTCAAAGGTCAAATTGAGAGGTGAGATCTCAGAAATGTTCGAGATAAAAACTGGAATAAGACAAGGGGATGGACTCTGTCCGCTTCTCTTTAACTGTGTCCTTGAAAAGGTTGTTAGAGAATGGCACAAGGAACTGACCAATTTACGTGTGTAGAGTGGTGTTTACCTGGGCTGTAAGAACGAAGGACTGATTGTAGATTGCCCGGCTTCTGAAAATGACATGGCACTGATTGCTGATTCTCTCTAAATGCCAACAGTACAGGTAAACTGCCTCAGAAAAAGGCAGCCAAAGTGGGTCTTTAAGTGTCCCTGGGGAAAACAGAATTCTTCACCAACATCAAAGAAGCTAAAAGAGAGGTGTTACTAGATCAGGAAAGCATCAAAAGGACTGAGAAATCAAAGTATCTTGGGGAATGGATTGAACCAAACCTATTAGAAAAAAACATCATTATCCATGAGAGTCAACAAGTTGGAACTAGCCTATTGACTGACTATGAACACTTAACAACGAAAATTGCCTATCACACAACCCGAAACTTCAACACTACAGTCAGTCATACGACCAGAAGCTCTGTATGCCATGGAATGTCTTTCCATGAACTAGAGCGACGGTGGAGAAGTTGGAGGTCAGAGAAAGGAGAATCCTCAGGAAGATCCTAGGCCCAGTAGAAGAAGATAGAGAATTCAGAAGGCGACATAACTCGGAGCTCAATGAACATATCGAGAAGCTCTCGGATTGTGCAGGAAAAAGAAGGGTATCTTTCCATAGCTATGTTACAAGATTGACTCCAGCCAGATTGACCAACTGTCTGTTCACCTTCTGGCAAAACTAGAAGGTTCGTACCATTTGGCTGACAGAAACTGAGAAGGATATTAAAGAACTGGGAATCACTGAACTCCAGAACAGACAATCTGTGAGACGTGCTCTGAAGGAAATCCGAGGATTTCAGGAAAAGCTCCAAAGGTAAGGTACACCTAGATAGAAGAAAGGAAAGAGTTACACCGACAGAGGGTGCGACAGTTCTGGGCGAAGGTCAAAACCCAACAGTTGAACAAGCATGGTCCAAAGTAGGCCCATTCGAAACAAGAAGAAGAAATAAGTAAAAATAAATAAATAATTGTTTTCTATGTATTTGGAGGCCCTCAAAACGAGAGGTCCGGGGCACATCCCCTGCACATCCCCTCCTCTTATTCCGCCACCGCCTGGCATATACCATCCTCTTGGGAAACGGCTACTCGTCTTATTAAATCTGACTTCAGTCAGGTATAAGCTACAGTTTCTGGGGGTGCTATGATTATATCCTGTACCTCTGCAGCATATCGATGATCTGGCAGGCTTAAAATGAGCGAAAATTTGAATTCGTGAATGAAATGACGTCTTGAATGAAAATACAATAAAGTACCGAAAACTCAGTCTAATGTGGACCGAAGGCTGGCCGAGTTTGTGAAAATGCCAGGTTATTGGGAACAGTGATAAAAAAAGAATAGATGAGATTGTTTTATTATAGAATACTTTCTATTGTTACTTTAGGATACAATACAAATGATGGAATACAGTAACACGAAATAAGTTTAAGACAATATCTTACAAATAATATTCGTTACTACACTCGCATGGCCTTGACAAAACGTGGTTAAGAAAAGACAAATGCTATAGGCAAACTGAGCGGCAGAGCACGCGCGTAGGCGTCACATGAGTGTCATTGTTGTCTGCTGCATCCACGTTCATTAATTGCCCATCACGCCTAAGCTGATTTTAAATTATGCTTTAAAAATGCACTCCCGTAGTTTATGATCAAGACTGTTTTTAGTATGAAAACGCGTCTACATCTTGCATTAATGAAACTCAAAGGATTCTTACATATAGTGTAGATGGCACAAGGTAAGATGATGTCTTGGCCCATACATAGCATAGACTGTAACTGCTATACGCAACGATTTCATTTGTATCTTGCATTATGCGAGCACTGAATAATTCCAGGGGGTTTTCTGGGACGTGGCCGAGTTATCCGGACTGCCGGGTTACTAAGAGCCGATTTATCGGGACTCTACTGTATTTTTTATTGAATGACGCGTTTCGCTCGGTTAGAGCATCTTCAGATATCTTGTATGATGTCCCTGTACCATAGATTAGGTCGTCAACTTACTAATACGATTTGCGTAAGTATAGTAAATTGTACTGAATGCTGCCTCAGTCAGTACCATTACCTATGAAGACGTTATTTTATTCAAGAATTCAGCTTAACACTGTTTCTGTACCACACCACTTAAAAGTGGAATGGGAAGATTTCTATGAGCGAAAATTTTGTCAAATTTGTCGGTATGCCCACAGTATAGGATTATCGGACCAGAATGGCGGCAATCGGACCGCGATTCTTGATACTGCGTGTTCTTCATTAATTATTATGGTGGTAGATAATGTGCAGCTCTTCCGATCACGCTGGCTTCAACAATTGTCGGATACAGTTTATTAATTGCCTGTACGACTTTGTTTTCGCGCTCTTCGGAATAAACACAGCGAGAACTGCTACGAGCATTTAACGGGCGCCGCCCTCATTATTTTAGTAGCTAACGCAACAGTTTTTCCATCAGAAATTTATTCCAGAATCTTTCTCTTAAAAGAACAAATGTGAGACTAATTCACTAATCCCACAGTGCACAGAATTACAAAATTCTATAAAACATGGAATCATGAATGTCCAGGAACAAAAAGAAACAAAACATTAAAAAAAATCATCCCAAGTGGCTGGGCATGGAACTGCACTGGATCACAGTCTAACATACACAGTTGCGACATTCACTGCTGTGAAAGTTGTTGCCAACTGACAGTTGCAAAAACACTGGCGCTCCTAGTTGTGGGCTAGGTACCATAAGACAAATGTTTGTTTGTAATTACTTTTCTACGTAATTAACCAACTAGTTTGTGTAATTTTTGCATTCCAAAAATTAATAGAATATCGAATGAAATAAATAATTGTGATATAAATGTAAACACAGCCGTATTTCCCTGATTCAGCGATATAAACAAATGCTTATTCATGAGGAAATACTTAGGATTATGTTTATGTTTTGTAGCCTACTCCGCTGAAAGTGAGAGAATACAAACGAAAGAGAAACATTAATTCCCTTTAAGGCCTGTTCATAGATGACAGGAACTTTCTTTCTCATGTATAAATTCGATATGAAGTCTAATAATTCGAGCATTTTTCCACTTGACTCGCCTTTCTTATAAACGTAAATACTTTTGTGTAATTCATTTTCTTATAAAACGAATGTCTTTTAAGATTCTTACCGTTTGTGATTCATATGTAGCAACAATTGGCGCGCAGGAGTAACCGAGCGGTCTGGAGCACCACGTTGCGGATCGCGCGGCCTCCAGCGTAGTAGGTTCGAATCCTCTCTCGGGTATGGATGTTTGTGTTGTCTTTAGCATAAGTTAGTTCATAAGTAGTTTGTAAGTTTAGGGTCTGGTGACCCCGCACTTAAGTCCCATAAGCTTAAAAACAATTAAACATTTAGCAACAATTGTATAATTGGTTTCTGCTTTGTTGGAAAACTGTGTTTTTACTTTCGATGTTTTATTGTTTGTGAGGACTTCCCTTCTGCTACAGCTGTACTGACTGATCTGGTACATTTAGTAACTTAGGTATTGCATTCCATATAAGTTTCTTATGTTCAACACTTATTGATTTGGCTGGAATTGTAGTGAAGAAATCCTTCACTTTCTGAGTAGAAAACCGACGTCTTTCTGTAGATGGTTGGGTCTTCTGTTGTTTATTAGCAATTTTTGCTTTTAATAGAAACTAAAATTCTTGATTAAAAAGTCGTAGAATTCAAGATAATCTTAAATAAACTATCCTGCAAAGTACCGTTTCATACCCTCCAGTGGTACTTAGGAAACCTCATAAAGACAAATGTGGAGTTAATTTTTGCTTATTATCTATTTTTATGGCACTACATACCTTCCCCACTGTAAAGAGTATGTTAAAATCTATTTAAACGATATTATTCACACTCATACGGTATAGTACACAAAAATGTAGGTATCTCACCGGCGCTTGGACCGCTGCTGTCGTGGCATATAAGAAAAATCAGTGGAACGGTCATGACCACATTCATATATTACTACACTGGCAATGCCGTGTAATAATTGGTGCCAGTGAAGTCTCGCCGCCATATGTCTATACTATAATGGTCTGAACAGTCGTGTGTGTTATTACAGAAAACAGTCATAAACATATGGATGAACTGAGGTAACTACGCTGTCTTTAGACTTTGGACATATGGGAAATTCGTGAATTGTATATGGCTGTATTTCTTTCAGCTGGAGTAAACTTTGACACATACAGTAATGAGTTGCCATGATTTTCTGTTATTATTAACCTGTACCAATTTCATTCAACTTCGAATTTTTTTTCAGTAGTATGGTCATCATAAAAGTGTTGTTTATGGTGGATAACACGTATTCTTATTCTTTTGAGTGTTCATACGAGATCTAGGATCTGCTTTGACACATACACCAATGAATCCCGTTTCCTGTTTCTATTAATTTGTTACCAATTCTGATCAACTTAGGCTTTTCTTTTAACAGCATGATCGTTATAAATGTGCTATTTTTCGTGGGTAACACATATCTTTATTCTTCTGAGAGTTTTGCAGGTAACTACAGTCTGCTTTAACTGCATGTGACGGTAAAATTTTACGTACCTCCGGGCAGCTTCACATGATTATGTTGGCAACATCAACAAAGCGGTAGCAAGCCCTCAACAAAATGTTGATATTCTTAGAAATAAACAGTGAGTGACTTGATTAGTGTTTCGCACAGACGATGAAGTAAATAAATAGTACAGTTGCTGCTCTATACTGTAGTTGACAGATTCTTGTATGTACCATCGTTCACTAAGTAAAAGTAATTGCCCTCGTAAAGGAAGACATCATGACAAACATTTGCGTTGTCACGCAATTGGCTAACGCCAACGTCACATGATGCACAATATAATTTCGGAAGTCCGCCAGGATGCTAAGTGAAATTTAACTGTGTGTAACACATTCTTCTCGTAACATGCTTCGACAATGTACGCCTATGTGTTACATTGAACTGTTGAGGAAGTATCAGCTCAAATGGAAATCATGTCCATACTAACAAGTTAAGCTTACAGCGTCATATCATGTCAGAAGACCATAGTAGTACCATACAGAAAATTTTGACGTGAGGTGAGGCAAGATGGCGGCATCAGGCTTCAGGCACAGAGGCAAGTTTGCCAGTCTAGTAATGTATGTCTGTGGTCGTGACTGATATTTTAGTTTCGACACTACAAAGTTATTAACAATGTCAGGGGGAAATCGAATGGGTGAAGTAAACTGGATCTACTTATTCTCTCACAAATATTGTTTGATGTGTTTGTATGTTTTTGTTTTTGCTTAAAAATAGATGTCGATATTTTAAAATGTTTCATTTCCCAGCACATTACCACTCTGTTTTAACCGAAACGTATATTATAGAGTTTGCTTTGGCCGTCAATAATATTTAATGTTGTAGTTTCCTCAATTCGACTATTAAACTACGACTTTCTACATAACAGATCGCTTAACAGATGATCGCCACTCATAACCTTACTTTTACTGACTTTTACTGCCTATGACAGATAACATACAAAGCAGGGTTTCTTATACTTTGTTTTTAAAGGCTTGTTACAGAAAGATTATTATTAAGTAAAAGAAGGATAAAAGAGTTAAGAAATAATACAAGATTTTGTTATCACTCTTGTTCCCTGCTAAACTAAGCTTGCAGGTGGGGTATGTAGTGGGATGGGTTATTGTCTCCGCTACTACCTTATGTTAGCTTACTTCCGCAGGTTATTATACTTACGTTTATGTTGATTAATGATTTCACGTGTTAATACTGTGCATTTCGTGATTCTTAAGAAAGGGCTATGTTTTTCTTATGTTTCATGCGCTGTGATGACGATTCAATGTACGAGAGCAACATCTTCACCGTCGAGCTCAAGGAGTAAATATCAGGCAACTTTAAGTCACGGGTCGATGGCCACGAGGCAGGAAGATGCTGGTCTCTGCAGTCGACGCCGAAAATGTTTATTTTTATTGACATTATTAACCGAGATGCTTTGTAAAATTGAAATGAATCAAAAATTAGTCTTTGTTTAGCTGTTGCTGAGTGATTATCTGTATATTGTGAGAGCAATAAAAATGTTATAATGTCTTGAACTTTAATAGTATGTTGAAGATTATTCTTTCAACCTTTTACAAAATTTTGCAAGTTATATTCACAGTGACATTATTTGAAATATTATACATCGTCTTTTTTTACAATTTTGAGAGAAGATATATATATTAGTGATAGTTAACCTTCCGACAAGGGAAGAAGACTTTTGAGAATTTACAGAGTTTCAGAAAATCGATTCTTTATATAGATCGATTACGAATGAGAGCAACATATAATATCTACGTCGAAAGCAACATACATAGCTACGGAATTTTAATTTCGACAGTTCATTTCTGTTGACAAGATAACTTTGAAATATTTGATCTAAAGTGACAGTTTTATAAATAGGCGATAGTCAAATTGGACGCTTCTCTCTGCACAAGAACCTGATACTGAAATTTCAATAATAGTGCAAAAGTCAATATAAGAAATTATTTTTTTTTTAATTTTTATTTTTCGTTGACGCTTGGCCGACGTTTGGATCCTGAAGCCCGATATGGTAGATCAGAAACTGACATTTTGTCAAACGAAGGAGTAGTTGCAGAGTCGCCCCAGCGCAACTGTCATTGAATTCCTGTCCTGTGAAAACGAGACAGTGGGAAACATTCAAAAGAAGTTACAAAGGTTTATGGAGATGCAGCTGTCTATCGCAGTACAGTTAGTCGGTGGGCAAGCAGGTTACGTGATGAAAGCGTACATGGCAATATTGAGGATTGTCCTCGCAGCAGCAGGCCTCATACCGCACACACTCCAGACAATATGCAGAGAGTTAACGAATTGGCGACTGCTGACAGACGCATCACAGTGAACGAATTGTCACGCTACATTGGGATAGGGAAAGGAACTCTTTCCAGATTACTGAAAATGTTGGCGTTAAAAAAAAGTTGTGCCAGGTGGGTTCCTAGGATGTTGACAGTAGCTCACAAAGAAAAACGAAAAACCGCATGCAGTGAACTTTTGGACACCCTGCCATCTGGAACCACCAGAAATTCTGATGCATATGTGACAACACTGAAGAAATTTCAAGCCCGACTGAGTCATGTTTGTCTACATCGGCAAAAGTAGTAATTTTGCTGATGCACGACAATGCATGGGCACATGTCAGACAAAAAACCATGGGAGCGATCACAACACTCAGATCGACAACACTGAAACGCCCGCCTTACAGTCCTAACCTGGCTCGATGTAAGTATCATCTGTGGGAAACTGACAGACTCTCTTCGTGGAACAAGGTTTGAAGATGATAACTCCCTTGTGCATGTTGCCAAATAGTGTCTCCAACATGTTGGTCCAGAATTTTACCGTGTGGGTATACTGGTGCTGGTTCCAAGATGGCGTAAGTCAGTTGAGAGGGATGAGGATTATGTGGAGAAATGAAAATATTGTTCCTAAATTATGTATCTACACACTGTAAAACTTTCAAATATGGAGAATAAAAATTGTATTAAAAAATAGTGTGCATTTCTTTTGGAGTGAGCCTTTTACTATTTCGGAAACTGGCCATGAGTGTCATGACTATATATGTTAGATTGTGGTGCCACTATCTCTTCGGAGAGCATAGGTTCACCGCCGTTGTTCTACTGCTTGTGCCTGAACCAACCTTGCTCGATCGATGTACATAATCGAGGTTGATTTTGTCCATCTTAGTCTGGGTTTCCATGCGGCATGACTTTGTTACACCTGCATTCCCCCACTATCATTCCCTATATACATCTTAGCGTTTCGACACGCTGATGTAGGAAACCTATTTAATGCGACTTGCAAGCTGGCCCCTAGTGATATTTTTTGTGCAGAATTGTACACCTTTCAGCTGTAGAGTTTATACAGAAGTTGACGAAGAAAAACCGAGATGCACGAATGCTGAATATAGAAGTGGGAATTTCATAAGAAGTGTTTGGGGTGTAAAATAAATTGTGAATAAACTTTTAGTAATGGAAGTGTCACTGTACTGTACTAATGTTAGCGACGACCTCGGAAATTGCTATTTGAAAACTGTCACAATCACAATGAGAGGAAAATTCTTCCGTTTTGACCATGAAAAAAAATAATTAATGTTGTTCATGCTCTATAGTCTAGAGGGTCCAGCATTTACCCTTACATAATCAGTAAATTACACTCGTAAAACGAACATTTCGCTGCCAATAAAGCATAGTGTCACCGCTTCCCTGAGATTTAACAAAAGTTAAAACATGTATGTGAGATATCATACCAGCTCGTAATAATTTACAAGGTCATTTGGCTACTGGAGACAATGGAATACACACATTCTGAAGTACACTATTTTTACCCTATGTTATCTACAATTGACAAAAGATACATCACAAAATAATGTTTGTATCGGTACTACCTGCAGAAGTGTTACGTGGAAAGTAAGGTTTCTGTCTCAATAGTTCATCTTTGAAGGATTAGTCTAATTTCTGATATGTAGGCTAACAAATGCTGTAAAATACCGATTCACTACTTAATTTTGTAAGCGGTCTTGGATCTACTCTACAGAACAGTCTTTACACAATGTTAATGCCAATTTGAACCCTTTTATATTCACATAAGATTTTTATGATGATCAAAGTAGGCCTACTTTTAAATCTCTAAAGCCACATATAGGCTAAATTTTCATTTGATCAAAATGAATTATTATTAGGCCTATACTGAAACAGAATATATACATTTACAATATGAACCGTTATGCAATATTATGAAAGTTGGCAAGTTAACATTGTTTCAATGTTTTCAAATTCGTTTCGTCACATCCAACGATGGCGTGTTTATATATATTTCGAAATGCCCTGGGTAGGAAGCTGCCAAAATATTTATCTTGCGTGTATTAATTGGCAGTCTTCAACCAATGGTGTCAGCGTTCTAACATTCTGTTACTCGCCAGATGGTAGCGTGTGGTCTTATGGTGTACTGTCCCACAGAATTGTGTAAGCTTTGCGAAAAGTACAGACGAAAATTGTTGTCCTCGATCTGTTATGACACGTAAAGGACAGCCAAATTGTGAAATCCAGGTGGAAATGATGATGGATGCTAAGATCTTAGCTGAAAGGTATACACCGATGTTGCTTCTGGCCAACGGGTAAAGCCGTCAATCATTGCCACTAAATAAGAATGTCCATTCAATGTCGACGTGTGCAAAGCAGGCAGTTGTGTCTGGAAAATCTCCAACTGGAGCATGTACGTGGTGTTGAACTTCACTGCGTTGACATTAAATGCAAGTTTTGTGTCCACTCACGACAATCTCTCTGGATGCTTGGCCACACATATCGTCTGGAAACAAGGTGTGTAGTTGGACGCACTCCAGGATGCCACAGGTAATGCAAACTGTCGAATGCAACTCTTTGGAATGCAGTTGACAGGAATGGAAAAGGAGGAGGAGGAGGAATCTTATGGTTTAACGTCCCGTCGACAGCTTGGTCATTAGAGATGGAGCTCACCCTCTGATTTCTGGGTAAGGGTGGAGGAAGGAAATCGGCCCTGTCGCTTGAAAGGAACTATCCTGGCATTTGCCTTGAGTGACTTAGGAAATCACGGAAAACCTAAATCTGAATGGCTGGAGGTGGATTTGAACTACCATCCTTCAGAGTACAAGTCCAGTGTGTTACCACTGCGCCACCTCGCACGATGAAACGACAAGGTTTGCCATTCGTCAAGTAACAATGTAATTTGATGTCAGCCCATGGAACATCGACTAGGTGAAGGTCCAATGCTGTAGATGTATCTCTTACAGATAAAAAGCCGCTACATTTCAGTATTATAATAATAATATTATAAGACTTATATTTACAATTATGGATATGTAGTGTTTATCAGTAACAATTTAAGAAGCAAATGGGCAGCATTGCACCAGGCTATCTATCTTAAAAGATGTACCACATTATTTCCATATTCTTTCAATAAACTTTGTTTTACTCTCTTGTTCCGCTTTTCATTGAGGTAATAATAGTCTTATGTCAGAACATAGATTCCACCACAGAAACACAAAACATGAACCCAGCAAAGCGCATTACATGTATATATGTATTTTATTATATTTAATATTATTCTTAGTAACATACATTTTTATGTTGTAGACTGCCACGTAAGTATTTCATGGCCATCTAAAAATAGTAGATATGCAGCAGATAATTTATATATAAACAATTATATTGATTTGTGAACAAGAACTGAATATACTTACATAAACAGCTATGATAAAATAAATATTAATCGTGTAACTATATTTTGATGGCGGCAGTATATCTGAACAGTGAGACGCCGTGCTTAATGGCCATTTGAGCAAAGAGCTTCAGTCTCAACCGTTTTTTAGTATTGTTAAATATATATTTGTTGTTAAATGTAAACAATATTTGTAGGGAGGTGGTCAAAGCATTTAATTCTGTGATATTCAAATTTATAATATTTTTGAAGGGAATAATATTTTAAAGATGAGGCGGAAGGATGCGTGGAAGGATACAATTTTGTGAGCAGGGAGAGAACGCTTTTCGAACGCTTGGGAAGGGACTCGTAACTTGGACACAGTGGTGAAAGGTTGTGATGCTGGGCAGTCTGAAGCCATGTTACGAACTTGTGATTTGAAGAGATAGGCATATGTGGACTTAGAAAATTTATGGGACTGTGACTGAAGAACATAGTCTCTGATTGAAAAGTGATAAACTATGTACTGCAGTAGGTCTATGAAACTGTGATATTCAGTAATTGTGTACTTCTGTGATGACAAACTGTGTTTTATGACAAATACTTTTATCGCAGATTAACTTAGAACTTCAAAGTTCGATGGACTACTCTAACTTATGAGTGATAAGTTGGAACTTTTACTCTCGAGTGCATGTGATACTTATTGTGCCTCTCATGAACAGTTGGGGAAATATTCAGTTATTTACCGATGCATAAAGTAGGACCAACTCTGCATTTTCATGTCTAATAAACGTAATAAACTCCATTTATAAAGAATTTCTTTGTGAGTGAATCACTTCTTTATCTTAGAATACATTTTGTTGGTCATTCAGAGATTTAATTTGTTTGTTTAGGAATATTTTCACGTCATCATATGCAGATTGATAGACTGGCTAAACTACAGATTAATTATTGATCTTGTCTAAACAGATTGGGTAGATGTTTAGGACATAGAAGCTGACATACATAACTCACCCTAAAGAACAAAGACAACGAGCCATAAACGTTTACTACCCACAATTATGTATTGCCCAATTATTATTGGTGAGAACCGATAGGAAGGTCGCACTTTTGTCTTGGGACCAGTCAGTGCTGCTTTCAGTGATTCCTGCAACTTAGCTGCACACAGCAGATGTCGATGGTAGAAATTAATTATACCGAGGAAACAATGTAGTTCTTTGAAGGTTCTCAAGAGTGAAATTTGTGAAGTGGCTTCAACTTTTTCGGGTAAAGGTAGTGAACCTGACTGTGAGATCCTATGGCACAGGAAGTTAATTTGTGGCTGACCAAAGACACATTTGGCAATGTTCAAGACGACTTCATATTGTTCTAAACGGTCAAACACTTCAGTCGGATGTTGTTTGTGTTCTTCTGGCAATGTAGAGAAAACCAAAATGTCATCGAGATACGCAAAGTAAAAGGGAAGACATTGCAATACTGAATCTATGAACCTTTGCCAGGTTTGGCTGCATTTCTGAGATCAAACGTCATAAATGGACTCTCAAACAGACCAAACAGTCTTATTATTGCCGTTTTCTGCCTCTGTCACTGGAATCTGAGTGTATCCTTTTGCACATTCGAGGACACTGAAAACAGTTGCACCAATTAATGCATAATTGTAGTCATGTAGCAAGGGTACACTGTCCGTCACTTTTCTGACGTTGAGAGCGCGACAATTTCCACACGGACGTCAAGCCCGCTTTTCTTAGGCACAAGATGAAGAATAGATGACAATGGACTACTCGACGGCAGCATGAGACCTTCTCGAAACATACTGTCGAAATTTGCCATAGCTATGGTCAGATGATCAGGAGTCAGACGCCGAGGTCGACAGGATACTGTTAGTCCTTCAGTAGTGCTATGACGTACCTCTTTCGGTGCTCCAGGTGGTCGTGTCAGGGCCGGAAAATTCTGTAGTAAATCCGCATACACGCCGCTCATGGCTTGAATAACTTTGGTCGTGCCTATTGCAGCATTCTGTCGAAAACCTGAGTTCGTGAAGCTGGTAACGCTGTCCACAAGTCGTGCATTTGCGATGTCTGGTAACAGTTGGTAATGTTCAAGAAATCTGCCCCTATAATTGGTTCCGATACATCAGCTGGCGTAAAGTCCCAGGCGAGGTCACGGGAGCAGCCTGAGATCCAGATTAATTCGCAGCGTTCCGTACGTCCGTATGGAGGAATTATTAGCTACGTTTAAACAAAAATGGGTTGGCGGCCGCTTGCTCTGTAACTGTGTGCGTGGAAACACACATAGGTTCGACCCGGTGTCCACTAGATATTTTTGCCTGGATTTGCGGTCACTCGTGAACAGGCACTGCGATGTAACACGGTAGTTGGTTGACGCGCCATTGTCCGATTGCCGCTGGAATTTGGGTGTGAACAGGTTGTAGTAAACTTACTTGCTTGATCTCCAAACCACCTGCGGTACCAGCAGATATGCGTTTCGTTTGTCGAGGTCGTTGAAGAAGTAGCAGACGATCAGCTCCTGGATCTTTTACGGTACCGACTGCCGTCCTTGCTGTGATCTCAGCGTGCGAACAATTCGTTAACGTGTTTCGTCAACACACCAATCTTGGCGTCCAGGTCGTCGTAATCACCGCCTTTGACCACAGGCGTCGTTAAGCTGTTACACATTGCAACTACTGCACTTATCGGCGTGGGTGTCGTTGCATCGAATATTTCATCGGCCAAATCGGCTACCTCGTCCAAGGTCATGTTGGTCTGGGATACTATAATAGCATTTATCTGAGGGGGTAGGCTGCTACTCCACAACGTACGTAGGAGTCTATCCAGCACAGTTCCAGTGTCATCCTTGCTCCATAAGTGCCTCAAGTGCCGGCCGCGGTGGCCGAGGGGACTGAGGCGCTTCAGTCACGGTCTGCACGGCCACTACGGTTGGGGGTTCGAATCCCCTTTCGGGCATGGATATTTGTGCCGTCTGTAGTATTAGCTAGTTCATAAGTAGTTTGTAAGTTTAGGGACTGATGACCCCGTAGTTAAGTCCCATAAGCTATACAAACATTTGAAATACCCATGCCCGAGGGGGGATTCGAACCCCCGACCGTAGTGGTCATGCAGACCGTGACTGGAGCGCCTCAGTCCCCTCGGCCACCGCGGCCGGCTACGATTCCTTCATATCTAGAAGGTGGCATACCAATCAGCCTCTTTTAGTTAAGGTATTCCAGAAATTCTTTTCCTCCCATAGGTTATACAAACATTTGAACATTTGGAGTGCCTCAAGTGTTGTGACGGCTTTCTGTCGCCAATATCTTATTGTGTCAAAACCTGTTTAATACGTACCTCTTGAGATGCGAACACTCTGCGGATCAATTCTGCCTTTAATTTCTCGTAAGCGTCGGACACGAGTGGAGCGGTAATTACATCTTCGACTTCTGCAGCGTATGTATGATCTAGTTGGCTCACCATTAAAGCGATCTTCGTCGAATCCGCTGTTATTCCCGCATATAGGAGACTAGCTATCACTTGTGCGAACTTCAATGTCGGTTCGTTTGACCAAAACGGCGGTAAGCGCACTGCAAGTCGCGAAACTGGAGATGCAGGGACAGGCGCAGTCGGTGGTTCCGTCATATCCGTTAATAAACTCGTCCTCTTGTATTGTATATGGCCAAATTACGTCGGGTTGGTCACCAGTTTCGGAGAGCCGTGCCTAAGAGGCTGCCGAAATATTTATCTTGCGTGTACTAATTGGCCGAATAGCGTGCGAAAATAACACTTTTATTTAAACATTTATTACTGCACAAGAGAACTTGCAAACTGAAAATACATCATTATTTGAGAAGATTTTGCTTCTATAAAACTATTCTCAATTATATATATACATGTGCGTCTATTCCGAAAGAACAGATCGTGCAGATGTTATCCTTTCATATTCACAGAACATATGACATCAACTGCGCCTGGGAAAAGCTGAAAATGTGTAGGCAGCCAGGATTTGAACCCAGGTCTCCCGTTTTCTAGGCAGTTGCGCTGACCTCTACACCACTGGGGCCATAGTGATCACTGCCCCTGCAAGGACTACCTAAGCACGCCTCTCGTCAAGGTACAAATTTCCAGTTCTACAGTGGTATGCAACGAGCTAATTCTAGCTCGTTGGTGGTATGACAGTGGTGAACTTACGCTCTCCCTAGATCTTTGGTCGAAAATAGCACAAGCGTCTGGGGACAGTAGTGCATCGGACCCCAGTTACCATACCAACCAATAGATGTCTCTACGGTCGCAAGCTATATCACGTGACGTTAGCGGTGGAAAAATACCAACCGGAAGTGCCTGTAATTTCGCAGTCAGAAGTATAGTATCTGGGTCTTCAAGATCTTTGAGTAGTCTACGCAATGCAAATTGACAGCTCAGAATGAAAACAAAGGAGACGATCATGCTATTTTGTGTTGACACTTGGGTAGTGTTTACTTCAGTCTGTTCATTTCTCGTGAAATAGCTTGGTGTTTCTCTAGTTAGGTATTACGTAATTTTCTTTCCTGTCCGAGTCACAGACAGTACGTATCTGTCCGTGACTATTCAACACGTGCGCTTATATCCCAGGCGAAAAAATCTTTCCCAGAGATACTACCTGTTGGCATTAGGCAAAGATCTAAAACGTTCATGCATTATGGATGTAGAGATGTCAGCAGACGACGTTGTTCTGAGTATTTTGTAAACACTGGAAACAGAAATTAAATTTACCCTGATAGGCTCTTAGTTAACCTCACACACTGTAATCGTGCATATTCAGAAACAAACTACCAAATATTGGTGACAAGTAAAGAATACCAGGCTAAGCACACTCTCGGAAATCGCGATATATCGAAACTAAGCAGCAAAATATTGGGGAAAAACAAGAAATATCAGTCTTTCCATACCCTCCGATATCACGAGATATTCGGAAATACATAGCCAAATCTTTCTGAATAGCGAATAGTATAGGCCTAAATGTCATTTATGCTCGTTTCACTTACTGTAGCAACAATTTAAACGTTCACATAGTTTTGTCTCCAACAATATTCTCGAAAACTGTAACATATTTGGAACAAAGTCAAATATTTGTGAGAAGGAAGAACACAAATGTCATTGCTGATCGTACCACTGGCAGCAGTAATTTCATTCTCCGTTGTTCAGTCACACATAAGTCACCAAATCGATGTTACTAACTCCTGAAGACAGCACATAAGATTACTGAATAACATAATACTGTTATGTGAATAGAAAGTCCTACAAAGTGTTGTGGATAAATAACTTCTACAATGTGTACAAACGGTAAGATTAAAAAAAAAAATTATTTGGAGGAGAATTGAACACAGCACCTCTTCCATGGAAATCCAGCACGCCAGACATTACGCTACAGCAACTCAGTGCAAGCTAGACCTTTGTGATTTGTATACAAGTTCCCACATGTTTGGTTCTCAATGTTAATATGAGTTTAATTACATTTAGTTATAATAAATTGATCCAGATATGATTTCGTAATTTACCTTCAATTCGCTGTAGTCCTGAAACTGTTTACTGCGAGTTATAAACCCAAAACTGTGAGATATACGGCAAATCAAGATGGTGTCTGTGGCATGGAAGGAACAAGTGAATATCGTTTTCACGTCACTTTCCAAAGTCTTCGTTTATTGGCTAATGTAACAGCTAATTTCATTGGAGGGAAAGATAACTTTGCCTGGGATATAAGAACTCCTCTATTCAACTAATTATTTCTTAAAATAAATATTCAATAATAACGTTCTTTAAATCGTGTACCCAGCCACACTCTATGTAGTACATAGGCCCTGCTGGTTTCTGTCTAGGAGTTTTCAGCCAACGTTTGTTTGATTTTACAACTTACGTTTCGCTACCACCAATTTAGATTTAGATAGACTAGCACTGTTGAAATTTTATACTTTATTGCTCTTGGAGGGTGAAACTTGGGCAATGTCAGCAGCTCATAATGGAGCGAAACGTCTGACTAACCTCAAACTTCAACAGAAAATCTCGAAACAGATGCGAACAGACAACAATGTCAACAAACTGCCCTAAAAGCTTAAAATGTGCAATAGAT
Source organism: Locusta migratoria (assembly GCA_026315105.1). Lineage (NCBI taxonomy): Eukaryota > Metazoa > Arthropoda > Insecta > Orthoptera > Acrididae > Locusta > Locusta migratoria. The sequence continues at coordinate 105,369,972 of CM048749.1, read as the reverse complement.
AAGAACTTGGGAAACGTCTTTAAACACCTGTGTTTCTCAGTATCTTGAAGCTCCAGTAGCTGCGACCATTATTTATCTTATAATTGACGATACCAATAGATTGTTTGGATTGTACCTACCTTGCACCCACAATAAAACATTTTAATGCACACTGTGTCATTAGCCCATGTTCTGCAGATGAATAAGAAGCTGCTTATAAAATATTTGTATTATCACATTACTCAGACAAACCTGTGTTAGGGTATCAAGGTTTTCTTCATTAATGACCCCACCAATGAATAATGTCTACTGCCAAGTCTCAAATACAGAAATATTTATCCTTCTCAGTGTACTTTGTTAAGTGATATTATCCACCCGAAATTATTATTACGGTACATGTACTGTGATTTGTTATTAGGACAGTATTCCCCTAAACACACACTCGGAAATCGTCACATATTCGGAAATTCCTATCCAAATAATTGTTTCGACCTTTGTTTTCTAATCAGTTTTAAATGTAAATAAAAGACAGAAACGTAGGATTAACTTTTAATACAATCAGACAAGTTCATTTAAAAACGTAAAGATGAAAAAAATATTGGGAGAGGATACGATACGAACATATACCTATACATAATACAAATTACGAATACACACCGATAGCCATTACGCTACGGTGACATGAGCAAATAAATGCTTAGGATTACTTATACCTACACTTGAAAAGTTAAGTTGGTAATTTGCTACAAACTACTATTTATTTATAAGCTGACCGTTTTCGTGATTACTCTTAAAGACATCATGATTGCATTCTTAATGTTTAAAGTTCACAATTTCTGAATGAGCTCAATTTAATATGGCGCCTGTCACATCGTGCCAAAGATTCTATCCTTGCTGTGTATAGTCTCTGGTCCAAAACGGAAGTGGTATTTTTCTGCCGCTAAGGCCGATTAGCTATATCCAGCAGAGACGCCATTTTCCAATTCGTATTTTCATGCTTTTCTCCTTACAATTCGTGTGTTGCTTTTCCAAAGTTACGGCGCACTTTAGAGGTACCAAAACCATGTCGTTCTTAGAACAATTAGTTGTAAATTACAGTCAATAAATGCCATATTGGCGTGTAACCGTTGATATTGATAGCAATGTAAAACAAAGCACTTTCGTATACGTGCTTTTTGTAGCGTAGAGGATAAAAGCATTTACTTGAGGAGCTACTAAGTGTAGGCGGTGGTTTGCTTCCTGGTGCAAGACAATTTTTTATTCTGTTTTATCTTGACTTCTAAAAGTTTTCTTACACTGTTGTTAATTAAAAGGAATTAACATTTTGCGATATTTCGACATATTTAAGTATACAAGCGCTTTCTCTAAAAAGGGCGATTGTTCACTTTAGTGAAATATGGGCCAATGACTTGTAAATATTGTCTCGTAAACTACCTGCACATAAAATGAAGACACACTATAATAATTAATGTTCTAAATGTAATGCTGATTCAAATAATTTTATATATAGATTACATACTGGAATTATGTTGTAACTGTCCTTTCTTAATGAGACTGAAGTGTCTTGTTTCTTTTTTGCAACAGCTGTTACACACCTTCTTGCGTCCTATATGCATTGTATGTGAGTAATTGCGCTCTTACTGTAGCCATTTAACTGATCTCAAGAGCTTTGCATTTTCTAGTAAATGTATGAAACTATTTGTATCAGCATATCATTTGCAACATTCACTATAACAATGTGTCCCACTTTATGTGCAAGTACTGTAGTTCAGAAGACAGTGTTTACAATTTGTTGGACCATATTTCATGGCTTGTTCACTAAATAGAAGAAACGCACTTTTAAGAAGAAGCTGTTGTACTCTCAAATATATCGGAATATCGCAACTTGTAGATTCTATTTAATAAATGTGCCAGAAAACTTTTGGGAGTCAAGGTGAAAAATAAAAATATTGTTGGAAGCGAGAAACGAACCACCGCCCCCCCACACACACACATCTGTTTTTCTTTTTAATATATATATATATATATATATATATATATATATATATATATATATATATTTCCAATAAGCTTTGCCATTTCTGGCGTTGGCTCCTGTCACCTATATAACCACCAAAATTTACTAAATAAACCTACAAAACAAACTATCTAGTACCACCGCCACTTTCGCCGTAAGCAAAATTGACATAATATCGCCAATTCTTCCGGCGCTACCATCAACGAAAAACGAATACATTCAGTTTCCTCTAAAAGCCGATCTTTTCTGTCACCATCTGTGAAATAATAACAATATTTAATATACCAGTGCCATTCATTCTCATGCAAATGACAATCGAAAACTAACACGTGATTATTCTCAATAACTAAACAGAAATTCATGTAGAACCTCCGCTCTGCTTTCCGCTTTATTTATTAGAAAAGTAACTTCAGGTTTATGTTGCGTCTTTTTACAGTTTAAGTATCGAATTAGAAGTTTTAGACTGCTTGGAAAGTCTTACTTGTCATTTTAATAGCGCAGTGTTACAGAAGTATCATGGAACATTACAGACACACTTCTATTACAGTAGTACTGCAGTGTTAGAATGATTCATATTTCGAATGTCAAAAGACGAAGCTAGAAATATTTAGGTAAATTAAACAACAGGAATGGTAAATAGAAGCCCTGGTGTCACATAGCGTCACGGTAGCATAACCGGAGAGACATCTATCGGTTCGTACGGGTAACTGGGGACCGACGCACACATGACGTTAGCTGCTGACAAATACCAACCGGAAGTGCCTGTAATTTCGCTGGCAGAAGTATAGTATCTGTGTTTTCAAGATCTTTGAGTAGGCTACGCAACGCAAAGTGACAGCTCAGAATGAAAAGTTGCCGTTCAAGGCGGATGGGTTGAGTCGCTGATTTGATGGATTTATGACGTCATACATCTGGACATGACGTCATTACTGAGTGTTGCCAGTGCCATCTTTTGACAACTGTCCGTAGTTGTAGTGTTTCCAGCGCTGTCTGTGCGCTTCCTTTGACGCACTAGACATATTCCAATCACTGCTCGTGATTTTGGAAATTCCAAGGAAAAATCTCCTCCTCGTGAATTGTAAAAATTTCGTTCATTCTGCTCGTGACCGTTGCCAGAAGCTTTTCGTGTTCGTGTGTAAGTATGGCGGATTCAGAGTCGAATGTGTGCTTTATCTGTGATTTAAATGCCCACTTAAGAAAAGTGCATAAAACGGAGCCTGTTAAGGACAGTAAGACTGTTAAATGCCCAACGGACGACTGCAGCTTTTCCTGCAATTTATTGGCTCAGTTAAGGTTACATGTACAAGAAGAGCATAAAGTGGAGATCGACAAAGAAACTATCATATTCAACTCATGGGACGGTAAGCATTTCGTATAGTTAAAATAGTTAAATAATACAACCTTGAAAATGTTTCAGATGGCTGAGAACAGCAATAACATAGTGTTTCAATACGATCTTTCAGACTTCCTGCAGTGGAAGGCCAAAGAGGAAACTGAAACTTGCAGCAGCTTTGTGCAGCAAGGAGGCTCTTGGCATGCAGAGAATGGCTCCGAAAAAATCATATTTAGATGCCACAGATCTGGAAATTTCAGATCAAAGTCTGAAGGCAAAAGGCTGCTAAAATCCCAAGGCAGTAACAAGTTGGGAGGACATTGCACTGCTACTACTCAATCTGGAAGGTGCAAGTTGTACTGCTCTGTATTTCAAAACGCACTTCGGTCATGAACAACATATTGGTTTTTTACGCATTAGTAGATGTGATCGGGAAGCCCTTGCAGGTGAGTTATCGTGTACCTTTATATATAGTATATTTTGGCCTTATTAGTCTGTAGAAAGCATGCATTGCAAGGATTAAGGTTGTTACATGTACCTGACTTGTCTGCGTAACTGTAGCACCTATTAAGTATGTAGGCTTAGAAAATATCAGGCTGTAAGTTAACTATGCTATTGTGATGTGCACTTCTGATAACTTGAGTTCATAGTTAAAAATTAATATTAGGCCCACCTTCGGAGAAATTTGACCATATGTACAACTTTCGTGTTAATACTATGATTGTAATTTTATGCTATAAAGTTTCATTATGTGAGGAGTTCACGTAATTTGCATTTTGGACCACTGGCTATAACTTCAGTTTACAGCAAGCTATCTTCCTCCATAAAGTTCGTTAGGCACATTATTTTCATAATTCTTCCACTACAGACAGTTTTTCTGATAGGACAATGTTTTGGCATAGGAGAAAAAGGCTGTTTCTGCAGTGTAATGTGCTAAAATAGTTTTGGTGATATGAAGGTCACTTTTAACTCTGCAATCAAATAGTTTTTACCTTAATAGTCATTGATATGGATACATAGGGTTTGACCTAATAGACTGTTATGCCCTATTTGATTACATATGTAATGTGATGTGTGTTAGAAAGTTTCCAGTGGTTTTATTTCATTTAAAATTAAAAAATATATTAGTCAGCTATAGAGAGTTAATCCATTCATTTTACGTATCTGTAATTCCCTTTCTTTCTAACTTGTGTATTAATCTATCTTTGAGCAAATACATTTGATAGGTTCTAATCTTCTAGTATAATATATGCATATAGTATTTATTGTATTTATATTGTCTGAAAGTGCACAAATTTGACAGATATGTGTTTAACAATTATTCCAGCAACCTTTGATAAGAACTTCTCAAATATCTGTGCAATTGAGCTAAGCTAAAATTTTGAAATGAACATTGTCTTTTTCGTTTGAAACTGTTTGCCATGGAAATGTACCTGTGAGAAAGAAGTGATTGGTAATATGCCTTAGAGGTTCTACATTAAAATTTCCAGTAATTTGTTGGAATGCTTACAAACTATGTATATTGAAGGTGAGACTGAGGAGCGATATATCAATAAAGTATCAAAGTCAGATTGGTGATATTTACGACTTTCAGAAGAGCATTTTCTGATATGCAAAATGTTTGCTATATGAGGATAATTTATTGGCTGGACAAGGGTATGCAGAGAACCTGTCAACCATAGAGCAGGAACAGTAGTTATTTCATGCTAAGCACAGAAGGCCCATGCTATTTGAACACACATTCACACAGAATGAGGGGAATTGTCTTTTGTGTTTACCATGAAATAATGATTGCCGTTCCTGCTCTCTGGTTCACAGGTTCTTAATGTACCCTTGTTGGTACAGTAAATTCTCCTCATTATTACAGGTTTATTGCAAAACAATAGATTGTTTCATATATCACTCCATCAAGTTGCACCTTAGATATCTATTGTTTGCAAGCGATCTGCTGTATAACCAAATTCCATGTTAAGTTTTCCAATTTCAGCCTAATACCTTTTCCTACTGACTTCAATTGGCCTGTTAATCCTTGTGGCCTGTCTTGTGATATTTGAATTATGTATTCATTACACTATTTTCCATGGTCAGTAATACTGATATATCTTCCTGCTCCAAGACATTTTACATTTTTGATAATTTTCTTCATAATGCAGAAATATTTCTTTTTAGTGCAGAAATATTTCTTTGCAATAGAGATTTTTGTGCCACCAGCAAAGTTTTTTAATTTAGGCCTATATAAAGTGAGAAGACTGTCAGAAGCTAGTAAAAACTTCAGCCCATGTTTCATTGCTAAATATATAGCAAAATGTTACTGCAGGCCTATATAACAACTGAGATAGCTTCTCATTGTGGTGAGTGGTGCATTGCCTGAACACAATAGCAGTATTATGTTAGAGACTCATGGCTAATGTAGCCCATATTTATTGTGTGGACAGTAGATTTTGAGTAAACGTTTTCTACTTTAGTTTTACAGTGCATAAATGCTTATTATTTAGTGTGGAATTAAACAATCATATGTACAATGTAATTTGGAGTTGTAATGTGAGGATTTGTTACCATGAGTGAGTTTTCCGTTACGGAATATGTACAGTGTAGCACAGGAAAATGGGAGTATGTTGAGGTCAATTGAAGTCTGGAATATGAGGCATTGGCATAGATTGTAGCTTGAGGTTGTATGTTTAAAAAGTGATATGTAGCTTTGTTCTGCTGATAGTGAGGTATACATTAACAGCAAGGATTTTTCTTTTTTTGCAAGTGAGCTCTGAGGCATGCTTTTTTGGATTGAGACCTGTGCTTGATAGTAAATTCTGTTGTTGTAACCTTTAAGAGGATAATCACAGATTATCTAAAATACATAAGTATTATGATATTATCCTGTATGTTTATATTCGTTGATAGTGATTTACAAGTATGTCTAGGCTATGTAGCGTATTTTGAGAGACTGATATACCATCATTGGTCAAAGCAGACGGGTTGTATTGTGGTCTTCAATTATGCCATATTTTGTAATAATGATATTTGCATGAATATATACATGAGATCATTTTATTGATAGAAGTGCATGTATACAGTATTCCATTTGTTCTTAATCAGTGTTGTCGCTGTGTACTGAAATTAACCCTCTATCCACAAGGTCGCAATATGTACACACTTTAATTAATATTTGTTGATATTATTTGTGTGTACATATTGCGACCTTGTGGACAGTGGGTTAATTTCAGTACACAGCGACAACACTGATTAAGAACAAATGGAAAGACTTTAATTAATATTTGTTGATATTATTTGCTACCCCCATGAACCACAGACATTGCCGAGGTGGGGTGGCTTGCGTGCCTCAACGATGCAGATAGCCGTACCGTAGGTGCAACCACAGCGGAGGGGTATCTGTGGAGAGGCCAGACAAACGTGTGGTTCCTGAAGAGGGGCAGCAGCCTTTTCAGTAGTTACAGGGGCAACAGTCTGGATGATTGACTGAGCTGGCCTTGTAACATCAGCTAAAGTGGCTTTGCCATAGGGCTACTGCGAACGGCTGAAAGCAAGGGGAAACTACAGCCGTTACTTTTCCCGAGGACATGCAGCTCTACTGTATGAACATATGATGATGGCATCCTCTCGGGTAAAATATTCTGGAGGTGAAATAGACCCCCATTCGGATCTCCGGGCGGGGACTACTCAGGAGGATGTTGTCATCAGGAAAGACAATACTGGCATTCTACGGATTGGAGCGTGGAATGTTAGATCCCTTAATTGGGTAGGAAGTGCAAGATGGCTAAGCAGGAGTGGCTAGAAGCCAAATGCAAATCCGTAGAAGAATGTATAAGAAGGGGAAAAGTAGATACCGCCTACAGGAAAATAAAAGAGATATTTGGGGACAAGAAAATCAATTCTACGAATATCAAGAACTCAGATGGGAAACCAGTTCTCAGCAAAGAAGGGAAAGCTGAAACGTGGAAAGAGTACATAGAGAAGCTACACTCTTTCAAATTTTGAAGTCAGCAGGGGTAAAATATAGGGAAAGGAGAGTTATTTATAACTTGTACCAAAGCCAGACCGCAGTTATTAGACTCGAAGGGCATGAAAGGGAAGCATCAGTTGGGAAGGGAGTAAGACAGGGTTGTAGCCTTTCTCCGATGTTATTCAATTTGTACATCGAGCAGGCGGTGAAGGAAAGCAAGGAAAAATTTGGAATAGGTATTAAAGTACAGGGGGAAGAAATAAAAACATTGTGTTTTGCTGATGACATTGTAATTCTGTCAGAGACAGCAAAGGACCTGGAAGAGCAGTTGAATGGAATGGACAGTATGTTGAAGAGAGCATATAAAATGAAAATTAACAAGAGCAAAACAAAAAGAATGGAATGCGGTCTTAGAAAATCAGGCGATGCTGAAGGAATTAGATTAGGTAACGAAACAATGAAGGTGGTAGATGAGTTCTGTTACTTGGGTAGTAAAATAACATGCAATGGTCATAGTACAGAGGATAAAAAATGCAGAATGGCAATGGGAAGGAAAGCATTTTTGAAAAAGACAAATTTGCTAACATCGAATATTAATGTAAGTGTAAGGAAGTCTTTTCTGAAGGCATTTGTGTGGAGTGTTGCCTTGTACGGGAGTGAAACATGGACGATAAGCAGTGCGGACAGGAAGAGAATAGAGGCTTTTGAAATGTGGTGTTACAGAAGAATGCTGAAGATTAGGTGGGTAGATCGCATAACCAATGAAGAAGTACTGAACAGAATTGGTGAGAAAAGGAATTTTTGGCATACCCTGGCTAAAAGAAGGGATCGCTTGGTAGGACACATTCTTAGACATCGGGGAATCGTAAATTTAGCATTGGAGGGAAGTGTGTGGGGTAAAAATCGCAGAGGGAGGCCAAGTGAAGCATATAGTAAGCACATTCAAATGGATGGGGGTTGCCGTTCTTATGAGGAGATGAAAAGGCTTGCTCAGGATAGAGTAGGGTGGAGAGCTGCATCAAACCAGTCTCCGGACTGAAGACCATAACAACAACGATATTATTTGAAAGAGAGTATAAAAAAGCAAAATTTCAATGAATTAGGGTGGGTGGTTTGTCGGCCCAACTTGTAGACAGAGGGTTAAAATGACTGTGGTCTTCGTTGAACTTCAGTAAACTTTATAGGTCAACCTCACAACTCTATACACAATTAATTGTTCATGTCATTTGCTGTAGCTTGGCATTTGATCTGTCAGTTATAAAAACAGTAAAACACAGTTGAGCTAGTAATATTTATTCTGTGGCATGTTTATATTTGTGCTTACACTTTGTATGTTGCTGATAAACTTGCTGAAGGTGTCTCCATGCAGAGAATTTTAGATGATACAAGGGATTCCATGAGCAGTCAATTAGAGAGGCTGCATCTGCTAACTAAACAAGATCTTCATAACATAAAGAGGGATTTTGGTGTAAATGACACCCAAAAACACATCAGTGATGATGTGAGTGTTAATCTCTGGCTGGACAAAATGAAGGATTGTGTTTTGCTAAATAAAAAAATTGGTGAGAAGCTGGACTTCTTGAATATTACTGACAGGGTGCTTGTATTAATGTCCAGCTTACAATGTGAGTTGCTAAAGAAATTTGGACCACATATAGTTTGTGTGGACTCAACATAGAGCACTAATATTTACAGGTTCTTAATAACTACATTATTAGTTATTGATGAATTTGGGTCCGGAGTGCCAGTAGCTTTTTGTATTTCAAATCATGAAAACACTGCAGTGATGAAACATTTCTTTGCTGCAGTGAAAGAGCGGGCAGGAGTAATAAAAATTAAAGCTTTTATGTCCAACGACACAAATGTTTTCAGGAGGGCATGGGCAACTGTCATGGGGTTTGCAGAAAATAATCTGCTCTGTGCATGGCATGTGAAACGCAGTTGGCACAATAACCTAAAAAAAATTTCAGACAAAAGTAAGCAAAAGGCAGTGTATGATGTTCTGTGCAGTTTGCTTCAAGAAATGGACATAAATAAATTTAGTGTAATGTTAGAGTCCTTTGAAAAAGAGCTGAGGGAGGACACAGACACACACGATTATGGTGTTTATTTTACTGATAATTATGGATATAGGCCACGGCATTGGGCATATTGTTACCGCCAAAAGTTAGGCATTAATACAAACATGTACTTGGAAGCAATGCATCGTGTTTTAAAATACTGTTACTTGGATGGCAAGAACAACAACAGGTTGGATAGGTTGCTGGTAGTGCTGTTCAAATTTGTTAGAGACAAGTTGTGTGAAAGGCTGATCAAACTATTCAAGGGTGGTAATTCACACAGAATTCAGTTAATCAAAGACCGCCATGTGAAGTCTAAGAGTGTAGAAAAGTCACACATTAGTGTTGATGATAGTGGGACCGTATTCGAGGTGCGTTCTTCAAAGAATGTTGGCACTGTACACACAGTTGTTTTAAATGATCTTGAATGTAATGTCAAGTGCAAAATGAGCTGTGCTGTATGCAATATATGTGTACACACTTTGAGTTGCACTTGCCCTGACAGTTTATTAAAATTAAATATTTGTAAACATATGCATGGAGTCGCAAAAAACTTTTTAACAGATGCAAGAGCCAAAACGGAAACAAATGTGAAAGGGGAAACTTCTGCCATTCTATCACATGTCAATGCTGATGTTGAACAGGGTCCTACTATTGAGCAGAGAGAGCTACATGCTAAATTACACGCATTGGCAACCCGTGTGATGTCATCAAAGTTGAGTACGGAAACAATGGCTGGGCTGAACAAGATGACAGATCATTGGCTCTCACTTTCCAACGACGAATACTACGGTGATGTTATACACTGTACAAAAAGTGAAAAATGTAAAGTGCAGCAAGTAAGTGAAAAGAAAAAAAAGTGTGTTTCTGGAAAAGAAAACATTGCCAAGATGTCTGATGTTGCAGGACCAGTAACACAAGACGGTGAAGTGTTGGCGCACCTTGAGCATACATATGCAAAGAAGTAAACAGATGTTGAAGTTTTTGCATGTATGTGCACATCATGGCTTATAGGCCGCCTGGGGAAACTCGCCATGTAAAATATAGAGTTAACGCATCAGACTTGGTACCTCTATGGTGATGTGGAAATCCAAGTGGTTTTAATAAAGAAAATAAATAATATGTCTCTGTTATTGTTCATACCTTTATCCTGTTACATATAGTATCATGGTTTTACTGAAATGATCAATTAGTCAGTTTTACACTGTGTGCATTTGATAACTAACTTCCCATAAGTATCAGCATCAAATAATGTAGTGCAATGTTACTAGTCATCTGTGGGTCTAGAGACACTATAATTTGTCTCAGATGTGGTGAAAGAAACAAAATGTTGATCGGTAGAAATTCCAGGAAGGATTCAACAATATTTTTGAGAGGATAGGTTGTTACTCACGATGACATCTTGTCAAGTGAATAGCAATCTCTCCTTTGAAAAATAATCTTAACTAGAATATTGAAACATAGCTGTTACCTTGAGATTTTTACTTTGCTGATTTTTCCTGTCAAGTATTTGAGAAATTTGTTTGTAAGGACTCCAGATACAACATACATGCATTAAGCACATTGAAAGTATCAGAGTACTAGTTTTACTTCAGTATGGATTAAATTAAAACAAGATCACCATATTTTGTTGAATGTGCTGATATTGCAATTGAACCTACATACCCACATTATGTAAAATGAATTTTGCATGCCGGCCGCGGTGGCCGAGGAGACTGAGGCGCTACAGTCATGGTCTGCACAGTCACTACGGTCGGGGGTTCGAATCCCCCCTCAGGCATGGATATTTGTGCCATCCGTCATCTTAGTTAGTTCATAAGTAGTTTGTAAGTTTATGGACTGATGACCCCGTAGTTAAGTCCAATAGACTATACAAACATTTGAACATCTTTTTTTTAAAATTTGCATGAAAATCTTAGTGTTTTTGTATTGGGTAAAAGTGCAGTTTATGCGGCAGCGGCTAGTAGTCGCGTTCGCTAGGTTGGGAACGGCAGAGCACCCAATCAGGAGTCGCGATGCCGCGGCCAATAAGAAAGAGCGTTACAATTCTGCTATGTAAACAAATCGAAGCAGTGTATGCAAAAGTTTTTGACGATCTAAAAGTTAGTTGCTATCAGTATGGATGTCACTTGCTCACTGTTTCGAATATATCATAAAATAAATAAAACGTGCTATACCTGCTCTATGGTTGACAGGTTCTTGTATGTACCCTTGTCCGGTGAGTAAAAGTAATTGCGATAATTTCCAAGAATGCTTGCAATCAAGGTAGCTCGAACTGAAATGAGATATATATATATATATCGAGCGTACAACTGTAAATTGAGTGTTTTTGAACCGGAGATTTGGGCGCTACGCGCCCTCACATACTAAAAAAAAAACTTCTCGTTTAACCTATACCTAACTTAACTTTCACTTAAAATGATCAATGCTTCGTACTAGTCATAAAACATGTTTGACTGCTGTGGTGCATTAATAATAGGTCACTTATGTCCGTAATATGACAATTATCTAAAAATCTCTTATACATGGAAAATCAATTACAATCACAGAAACGCCGTACCGAAATCCTCGAATAAACTTCAAAATTGACGCCAAATTTACTCGTCCTGAAACACGCAATCTCATTGGCCGCGGCATCGCGACTTCTGATTGGCTGCTCTGCCGTTCCCAACCTAGCGAGCACGAAAGCTAGCCGCTGCCGCATAAACTGAAATGGAACGAGCATGTAAGGACAGTTGTGAGTAAGGCAGACAGCCGACTTCGGTTTATTGGGAGAATTTTGGGAAGGTGTACTTCACCTGTAAAGGAGACCACGTATAAAACGCTTGTACGACCACGTCTTGATTATTGCTCAAGTATTTGGGACCCGCAGTAGATCGGTTTGAAGGAAGACAAAGAGGCAGTTCAGAGGCGAGCAGCTAGATTTGTTACCGGTAGGTAACCAATGCGCGAGTGTCACGGACATGTTCCAGCAACTCAATTGGGGATTCTGTGAAATTCTGTTGAGGAAATTTAGAGGGCCGGAATTTGTAGCTAAGTGTAGTACGATCTTGCTGCCGCCTACTTACATTTCGCCTAAAGATCAAAAAGACAAGATAAGAGAAATTAGGGCTCGTATGGAGGCATTCTTATTTTCCTCGTTCAATTTGGGAGTGGAATAGGAAAGGAAATGCCTAGTAGTGGTACAGTGTACTCTCCGCCATGCACCTTACGGTGAATTGTGGAGTATGTATGTAGATGTAGAACTGCACTTTAACCTTTGTATTGCTTACTTTGATCTGATATTGGTAAGTGATCACCTTCCTCTTATTTTATGTATTTCTCAATACTGTTATATTTTATTATAAAGAAGACTTGCATGAAAGATGCAATGTTTGGTCAATACATCTTCATATACCAGGAATGTTCAATCTGGTTCAAAAAATTGAGCCTTAGGTTAAATGTGTTGTAACAGATATGGTTGCATTATTCTTGGAGTGAAATATAATTTTGAAAGACATTGTTGTAAAGAGTGGTTTGTGATTTAAATAGTTTAGGTTTGAGTCGTAAAGTGCATAGACAAAAATAAAAAGCAAGAAAACATTCTGATGAAGTTTGTTGCCGAATATCTTGGTAGTATAAATGCGGTTCTTTCATGCGTCTGTTGGTGGCTCAGCAATTTTGTATGATTTGCTACCTTTCCTCATATTATTGATATTCTAAACTGGAACTTCCATTGTGGAATCCAAGTAAAGGTTTCATGTGGCCCTTTACGTTAGTCTGCCCTGTGCCATGGCAGTAGAGAGAGAGAGAGAGAGAGAGGGGGGGGGGAGGGAGAGATCCCTCCACCAAACTAGCTAGGTTTTGGTGATGGGTGTATTGCTCAGAAGGGAAAGCACATGGCAGGGATTACTTTGATTTGTATCCAGTCAAGCATTGCACTAAATTCCATATTGAACCTGAATGAATGTATATAACTAGCTTGGCTTGAAACAAACATTTTTACAAAATGTGCTCATTTGACTAAATGCACACTTTTACAAAATGAAATAGTTTAATTTTGCTCCCCTCCATATTGCGTACAGTTTTTGTGTGGGATTATAATCCAATTAAAAGTTATACACAAAAACGCGTGTTGAAATAGTGTTTTGACTGATAATTATAGCTACAAAAAACTTCCTTAGCACAGATACATCATGTGGTTGACCAGCAGTAGAATTCTTGAATTAAAAAAGACTGTCTTGATTGCAAATTTTTTATGTAATGACGCGTTTCACCCGGTTAGAGCATGTTCAGATATCTGAAAAGGAAAAATGAAACAGAATGTACAATATTTCAAAAACGATTTAAAAAAAATAGCTACAGAACAATCTGAAACTGGTAATAAGAAATTGTGATAATGTACGGTACTAATGTTCAAAGAAGTTTCGGGCGTGCAGCCGCATAAAGTTTACTTCTTCTAATATTTATGCGGCTGCACGCCCGATACTTCTTTGAACAGTCATTGCGCCGCGAAAACATGAAGATGTACGGTACTAATGTTTTATCTACTGTGGTAGAGGGTGTTTTAGATTAAAATGCATTCATAAGTTATATTGCAGAGACAACAATATGTAATCCCTTGATCTGCGGTAACACTGACCATTGAAACAAATTGATACATTGTTTAGCTGAACGGATATTGAAATAATTTATATTCAAATATTTACCTTGTATGATGTCCCTGTACCAGAGTGTAGGTCGTCAACTCATTAATACGACTTGTCAGTACAGATACTGGTACTACCTGGGGCAGCATTCAAATATGTACTGCAAGTAACTGCCAATAAAGCATAGTGCTCAACAACACTGTAGATGTTGGGTCGGTCAGATAAGTTGTTAATTTCAAATATGGACAACATTTGCATAAAAAATACCCAATAACACATGGAAAAAATTTGAAACAATGCCAAGGTATTTAACAGAGACATTACTTAAAAATTTCCATAAAAGTACAGTAAAATGTTTGGTCTTTTGAGGTCAACTGATCATTTTGAAGTCTTGGGTGTTTAAAATAAACCTGTTTAGATAGCTCAAATTATTCCAGGATGCTTAACTTCAGTCCTTTTTGGGCATAATGCAAAATTTCTAAATAGTCTAGGGTGCGAGCTTTATGCCCAGAAGCCTTTAAGTGCTTGGGAAAAGGAGAGTATTTCATTATTTGCCCCTTTTTTGTTAATATATGTTCATTGAATTGTTTAGAATGCTGTCCCTGTCTGCCTCACATACTCAGCTGGACAGTCTCCTCATTTAAGCTTATAAACACCCGAAGCTGTGTGTGTCTGACAGGTTGCTCGTTGTGTGGTAGAATTTGTTCCAT